>CM057456.1:404405000-405637500 GCA_016271365.2 Neoceratodus forsteri | reverse complement strand
TCACTGGGTTACTATGCATACAACTGCTGAATGGTCACTGTAGAATGTATCTAAGTAAACCACATATGATTCTGCTTACCAGTTTTGGTGAAATTTGTATTATTTGTAATCCTGTCATCCCAACTTAAAGTCTCTGTGCACCGGAAGTGAGTTCATGGTGAAAGCGCACCGAAAATGCACATCTACCTTATAGCACTGATCCGTCATGCATAATTTCACATGCCTGTATCGAAATATAAGCTTTCTGTTAGTGTTGTTGTTTCTTTCATTCAGTCAGAAACCCAAAACGAGGGTTTTTTGCACAAAATAGTTTGGAAAACTGGTGCCCAAATCCTGTGCATGCATAGTAGCGATCAGGTAAAAGATCCCAAGCATGCGTGAGAATGTGCCACTACTGCGCATGCGTGGGATTTGGTCACCAGTTTTCCAAACTATTCTGTGCAAAAATGAGCCCTTGGTTTTGGGTTTCACATACCAAGACAGATAGAGAATAACTGGCACTAACAGAGTTTATGTTTGTTAGAATGGGCATGTGAAATTATGCATGACGGGACAGCGCTATAAGTAGACGCGCGTTCTCAGCTCACTCTTGCCATGAACTTGCTTCTGGTACACGGATACTTTTAGCTGGGATGACAGGATTACAAATAATACAAATTTCACCAAAACTGGTAAGCAGAATCATGTGTGCTGTACTTAGATACATTCTACAGTGACCATTCGGTAGTTATATGCATAGCAACCCAGTGATAGTAAATAAGCAAAAAACAAAGGGTAAAGCTGACAGTGCCCCTTTAATAAAATTGACACTGGCCTAAAGTCATCTAGTATCCATCTATTTGCTGATGATACAGTGCTATACATTGACAGATCAACTCTGTGTCAAGCCATTTTGGACTTGCAGAATGATTTCGACATCCACCAAAAAAATTTACTCAACTTGAAACTTCTGCTCAATGCCAAAAAAACTAAGGCCATGATTTTCTCTCCACTGACCCTTCATCTCAAAAAAAAAACCCAAATGAGGTTCCTCACATAAGCACCCTTTTGGGGTAAGCCCTGGAGTTCGCGGAAAAATTCAAATATCAGGGGGTCTGGATTGACTGCAAATTGTCCTTCATTGATCACATTGATGAACTCACTAAGAAACTGCATCAAAGGCTTGGTATTTTCTTCAGGATCAAGCACTCACTAACCCAGGAGGCTAGAAAACTCCTAGTCCAAGCTACCTTCTTGCCTGTCCTAAACTATGCAGACTTCCTATATGGCCATAGTACTAGCACAGCTCTCTCCAAGCTTGATACCCTATACCACACAGCCCTTAGGTTCATTTTGGATGCCCCTTATGACACACATCACTGCATCCTCTATTCTTCAATAGGCTGTACCTCCTTTAGCTTCTGGAGGCAAAAGAATGCTATTCTATGGACATATAAGGCAATCACTCATAAATTGCCTCAGTAACTCACAAGCTGCCTAACTCCCTGCATCCCTAGAGCCTATTATCTCAGGAAATCTTACCATCTTATTTCTGGCTATCCCTAAAGTTAAAATGCACTTTGGTAGAGCCTCAATAAGCTTCACTCTTCCTGCGCTTCGGAATAAGATCCAGAAAACCTTAAGGCTCGCTACCTCTATTACGTTCTCCCTCTTCAAATCCTTGTTCCTGAAGACCTTCTCCAAGGTCTGTCATTGTTTCAAGTCAAGGTCTTAACATCATGATTTATTACTACTTTAAATTCTTGACATAAACATCAAACATTGCCTGAGATGTCATTTGAGTCATCCCTTCTATCATTGTCCAAATCAAGGTCCCGACATCACAATCTGTCTTTGCTTCAAATATTGGACTTAAACCCCAACCATTGTCTGTGGCATCTGTCGTGTTCTCCCCTTCGAACAGTCCTTCCTCCCTAGGCCACCATATCCAACGCTCTCCTATCTCTGCTGACCTCCCCCCCCCCACTCCCTATACCCTTTTCCCCTTCCCACACCACTTGCCAGGCCATGCCTTCAGTACTTATCGAAGGACTCCTACATCTCAATCTTTTTTGCACTTTGATGCTAGAGGAACTGCCACTCCTGCTCACTATGACTCCTCCAATGATGTTTACTGTGTAAAATTTAGCTCATTACCTTACATCCATATATCTGTATCCATGCATTTGTACTAAATGACACTACCTCCGGTTGAACCTATTGCTATGTTCTGGTGCAAGTGTCTTGCCACGTGCGAATGGTTATATGTTATTATCTTGTTATTATTACTATGTAATTGTTATGTAAGTTCATTCAACCTGTGATGTCTTAACCCTGTTGGCAATTGTTTTGCCCCAGGTCCATCTTGTAAATGAGCTTGTCTCAATGATGTTCTGCCTGGCAAATAAAGATTTTAATTGATTGATTGATTGATTGATTGATTGATTAGGCTGTTCATTCCACTTTGACACCACCCTTTCTGTGAAAAGTGCCTTCTCATTTCCTTTTTAAATCTACCTCCCAAAAGTTTCAGACTGTGGATCCCTAGTGGTCCCATCCCTTTTTAAATTGAAAATGCCCTCCACTCAAACCCTGTTTATACCCTTTAGGTATTTGAAGGTTTCTATCATATCCCTCCTTTCCCTTCTGTCTTCCAAGGAATACATGTTGAGCTCCCTTAATCTCTTATCATATGGTTTGTTTCCCATACCCTGGATCACCTTGGTTGCCCTACGCTGGACCCCCTTCAGTTGTTTTATATCCTTCTTCAAATAAGGGCACCAGAACTGCACACAATACTCCAAGTGTTGTCTAACCAATGACCTGTACAAGGGCAGAATAACTTCCTTCCTCCTGGAGGTGATTCATCTGGTGATGCATCCCAGCATTTTATTTGCTTTGGCTGCCACTTTACAATGCTGCACAGAGTGTCTTATATAACCCCTGTCTATCACCCCTAAATCCTTTTCCCCCTTTGAGAAATGGTAAGGAACACAAACTTTGGTAGGTATGAGAGGTGCAAATGTCTGCAGTGAGGAAAGAAAAGTTTTGATTTGTTTAATTTTAAGAGGAGTGCAATTCGCGGAATATGCAGTGTGAAATTTGGGACGGGTAAGGGGCTTAAAGAAAAGGCTTAGAGAAATAGCATAGCCTTTCAGCTAGAGCACAGGAATGGGAACCAGCAGATCCAGGTGCAGTTCACCAGAGCCAAATTACTGTTTGACCCTGAGCAAGTCATTTTATCTCTCAGTACTTCAAGTCAGTCAACCCTGCTGAAAAATTGTTAGAACAGCACTACCAAAAATGAAATCTTGCAACTCATCTGGGCTATCATGTGTAAATACAGTAGAAACAAGTTCTGGGTTGATCTCAAATTTCAGAGTTGGGAGATGGGTGATAACTATTTTTGGTGAAGGGGCTTAAAATTATGGGTAGTAAAAATTTGGTGGGGGGGCAGAGCATAGTTAGAAAAATAGAAAGTGATGCCAGAAAAAAAACATTCATCAGTCCATCCAGCCTGCCCGTAACACCCTATCATACTCAGAGTCCTTTTGTCTATTTGGGGATTTTGTCTACACTGTCCACTCCCGTGTTTCCTGTCCTACTGCTAACCCCCTCTATGTAACTACTAATCCCTTAACTCTGTCCCAGTAATGCTTGAAACCATTAATGTTTTTCTCATTCACCACCTCAGCTGGCAGACTGTTCCACAGCTCAGCCACTCTCTCTCAGTAAAATAAAACTTTCTCATGCCCCTCCTGAATCTCCCCTCACCAACTTTGACTCATGTCCCTGTGTTCTAGAGTTAATATGCCTGTTGAATAATTTCTCATAGTTCACCTTGTTCATTCCTTTCAGGAACATAAATGGTCTTTATCATACCACCCCTCTCATGTCGGGCATAAAGTGAGCACATGTTCATTGCCCTAAGGTGACCCCCGTAGGATTTACTCAACTGGCCCAGAAAAATTTTGGTTACCCTACATTGAACTCTCTCTCTAGCCTGTCATTGTCATTCCTTAGTTGAGGACCCCAGAACTGTGCACAGTGCTCCAGCTATAGCCTCACCAGTGATCTATACAGAGGTAGTTATACCTTATTCCTACTGCTATTATACTCCCAAACAAACACCTCAGCATTCTGGTTGCAATGGTGCAGACCTTGTTGCATTGCCTAGTTTTTTTTCAGGTCTCCTTCCACTGAAGTAGCACCATGATAAATCCCTCCCATCCAGTGTTGTATTCTGTTCTTGGATTCCTTTTTCCTCTGCGCATCACCTTGCACTTTTTGGCATTGAATTTCAACTACCATACCTTGGAACACCTGTCTAACCTTTGTAAATCTCTCTGCAATTTCCTGGCATGGGGTTATAATGTCTAAAACAAAAACAATACAGCAATAAATGCTGCAAGCAAAATGTCGTACTCCGACATAATGTCGGGCAAAACAGCGACCACACAACGAAAGTGCACAGCCATTGGAATCAATGGTACTTTTTGTTTTTGAGGGGGGCTTCACCATCACACCCCATGGACTTCAAATAATCAACTCCAAGGGATGTGGACTTTGGGGATGGGGAGAAACTTGGGAGCGGGAAAATTTGTTTTTTTACAAAAACAAAGTTGCAACACCAGGAGACCTGGGGGCAACCGAACTGTGGTCCCAGGTCTCCATCATTGCTGTGTGCTGGTACCTTAGCCACTCCATCACAGGAGTAGCTTGACCAGGCACAGCAGGACAGGCTTCTTCAGCCCTTCCTCCACTTCATGGTCAGCAAAAGGGGTAGCAGTAATCCACTACCACTATTATACCTGCCGCCTACATGTTTCTGCACTTTCCACAGCACGGTTATTGCAGTGCTGTTTTAGCAGTGCTATAGTGACCTGGTACCAATTTCCTTACCCTCTTCCTTGCTGTGTACCCTGCCACCATTTTAGGACATACGCAAAGGGACACATTTTGCCCTGTATTCCTCCTCCTAAGTCACTGATGACTGGTCACAGGACTGAGTGCTGCAGTACCACATTCATTACCTCCCTCTTCTCCAATTTCACCCTATTGTCCTCCACCCTCTGCTGTCTCCCTACAACCAACTTTCACCCATCCAAAAAAGTCCTTCACTGCTTCCAGACTTATGACTGCTTCAGCAACCTTCTGTGTGGCACTGCTGAATCCATTACTGCAGCTGAAGTAGAGTAAATCTACTGCTTTTCCCCCATGTACTGCCCTTGCTACAAAGTCAAAGAATAATATCAGGTTGGTCTTGCAAGATCTCTTTGTCATGAACCTATGCTGCTTACTATCCAGGAAAAAATTTCTCTCTATGTAGTCCAGTGGGTCACCTTTGACTAGTTTGTCCATCAGTTTGCCAACAACAGGGGTAAGACTAACCAGCCTGTAATTACCTATTTCTTCCTGCCCCTTCCCGTGGAGCAGCATTACATCCACCAATCCCTTGGAAGTACTCCTGACTGTCGTGAGCTATTGAATAGGCCTGCCAGAGTTTCAACCAGTTCCACTGTTAATTCTCTGAGCACCCTTGTGTGCATTCCATCAGACTCTGGAGCCTTATCTATTTTGAGGGATGCAAGCTTTTTTCTAACCCTTTTTCCTGTAAATACTACCTGCCCCATTTGGGATCCCCCTTGCTGCAGCCTTGATGCTGCTTTATGGCAGGGACTCACAATCCTTTACTGTGAATACTGAGCAGAAGTAGTCATTAGGAATGGCTGCCTTCTTCCCATCCTCTTCTATTGCCCTGCCTTCCTCCATCAGCCTAAAAATTCCATCTCTCATCTTCCTTTTTTCCCTGAGGTACCTGAAAAAATGGTTTTCCCCTCCATTGATCCCCTTTGTAATAAGCAGCTCAATGTTTACTTTTATGTCTCTAACTGCCTTCTAGGCCTCCATCATCTTTACCAGGTATTTGCTCTGTTCCTCAGACCCCCCCCACCATTTCTTCTTCGAGCTAATGAAGACCCCTTTCTTGGCCACCACTGTCTCCCTGACCTTCTTAGATAACTAGATTGGTGTCTTGTACTTTTTGTCCTTAGTAACTGTCCTCAAGCTTGATTTAGTTGCCTTGAGAATGATGGAGGTATACTATTACCCAGGGCAAATTCAAATCATATGATGTTGTGGTTACTGGATCTCTGTTGTTCCTCAACTGAACCTCTACCTACTATTTCCAAGTTGGTTAGTACCACATCAAGAATGGTAGCATGTCTTGTGGCTTCCTTAAACAGTTGCACCAGAAGGCAGTTGTTCAAGGTATCTAGCAGGGTCTGATCTCTGATGTTCTTAGCTCCTGGAATGTCCCAGTCTATATCTGGTAGCTTGAGATTCACCACTCCACTACCTTTCCTTTGTGGCCCCCTTCTCAGTCGCTGCACCATGATTCCTATGCCTCTTGTCTCTCTGTCCCAGTGCTCTATAGACCACCTACAAGAACAAAATTATTCCTGATGCTGTCATGAGATGTACCCAAAGTGATTCTGTCTCCCAAGTACCTCTCCTGAAGGACCCATCCTCTATTGCTTATATGTCTTCTTTAACATAGAGGGCTATCCTACCTCCTTTTTCCATATGCCTATCTCTCCTGTACATGCTATACCCAGGTACTGCTAGGTTCCTGTAATTTTTCACAGTGGCCCATGTTTCTATAATGGCTATAAGGTCAAATCCTATATCTGCCATTATTAGCTGGAGCTCACTAATTTTGTTTCCACAGCTCCAGACACTAAGGCTGGCTGTCTTCCAGCTTTTGCCTAAACTCTTAGTCTTCTTGTCAATTCCTCTCCCTCTGTCTTCCCCTCCCTCTTTAACTTCTTGGTTTTCCTGCCCCCTGTACACTTTATGAGTCCCCCTGGCACCCTTACTTAACTGTTTATGGACCCTGTTTTGCTGCGTTCAACCCCTCTGCTCCTAACCCACATTTCTAGGGGAGTCATAGCAAGGTTCCTCTTTTGCTCTCCATCTTCTGAGGTTGTGACTCCATCTTCCCCTCTCAGTTTAAAAGTTCATCTATAGTGACATGAAACTTCTGCCCAGGCACACTGGCCCCCTCTCTTGTTAGGTGAAGGCCATCACTCTTGCAAAGCCTCCTGTCCCAGAAGCCCCTCCATGTCTCCTACAAAATGTTACCCTTCCTCCTGACACCATCCCTTCAACCACACATTAAATTTCTCAGTATTCTCCTTCCTTACCCTATCCATCCCCTTTCCCTCTAGTCTACACAGGGAGGACCTCAGAAAAGGCCAGAGAAGCTGAATGTGCCTTCAGTATGTCCACAGCCTTCAAAGGCATGCTTCATTGTCTCTGTTAGCTGGTTTGCCAGATTACTGGTGCCCAAGTGAACAGCAAACCTATCTCCCCCTCCACACCCACTCCCATCCTCCCAGTCCTATCCGTATACTGGATGTCTGATGCACCTGGAGGGCATCTGACCCTTCCCCTTCCCATTGACATGACCACGTTTTACCACACTAATCATAGTGCCCCTACTACTAGGATACTCCTTGTTGCCTTCTTCCTGTTCTCTCTTCTGTATACCACCAAGTTATTCGACAGACAAAGAACCACTGTGTGCAAACACTGAGGCAAGGGTTACCCCAAAGGGCATTTGGCTGGGAAGCCAAGTTTCAAGAAAATACAAAATCACACATGCCCACACAATGCAAAGCATCATGGGCTGCATATGCAAATCACCACAGAATGTTATGCTGGTTCAACTTTAAGCAGAATTGCATGGTGCCAAAAGGCCTCGCTCACAGTTTGCAAAGGGTGCTAACAGATAACATAGACACATGGTTCACTCTTCCTGATGGGCTCAGTGCACCCTCAAAGGAGTCAGGTATCTGTGCCTCCTCCACTGGTGCAAAGTGATTTGATCTCAGAATTTGGCGAGTTTAGACAACATCCTTATGACTGCCTTTGCCACCCCTCCTGCCTCCCCACAACCTTACATCCCCCAGAGCCAGGAGATCTTTGGGGTACAGGATATGCCTGTGTGTACCAACTCAGATGGTGACGCAGCATGGATATCTCTTCCCATGCTCCTACCATTTGTGCCTTGAGTGCCAATAATCTCCTACATATGGGACAGTGTCCCATCCTCCAAAGCATAGACTGGGAGATCAGTACCCTCCTGTGCTCCATACTGCCTGTTGTTACCCCTCCTTCAATATGTAATACCACCTTCCTACAATGTAATACATCCTGTCCTGCACTAATCTTTACCTGCCTTAATCTCTTTTAGCTGATCCCTTTAATAGCTATCCTACATAGGGTATTGGCCAACTTACTGTGTTTTGCCCTTCACTGGTCTTACTCCTCTCCTTTAGTGAAGAATCCTCTACAGAACTGCAGACACACCAGTTGATACCTTACAGATGTCCACACTCCAGTTTTGGGGCAGTCTCACAATGAGAAGCCCATGGGATTGTACACACATATGATAGGACACTTCAGTCAGTCCTTTTATGCCTCTCCTCTGTTTCTCAGATGCGTCTGACCTCTCTCCAGTTTTGCTGGTGTCAATCACATGATCAGTGACCAGCAATATAGTATTCCCCTTCTGGTTAAATATGTTCTAGGTGCCTTCTTGCACTGATGGCAAGTGCACAGGTTAACTGAAGTGAAGTGTAAATGCAGACAACTTCTTCACTTCTGCCTAGTCAAGCCCCCCCCCAGCTAAGTGCAGGGATGATTTTTACCTGACTTCCCCAAAACTCAAACCAGCACACTTTGAAGTACTGCGCCTTTGATACCATGACTGACAGCCCCTATTGCAGACCCTAAATTTCTGATACAGTATATATCTACCTAAAGGGGCCCTAAAATTCTATATGTTTACCAGTCACTGCCCAAATATGTTACTTACCGCTCACTCAAGAACCTCTCCATGGATGACCTGCTCACCAACCTCCACTCAGCTGACCGGTCTCCGGTCTTCTCAGTTATTGATGTAAACACAGCCCTACAACACTTCTGCTCCATACTTATTCAGATCTGGGAACTTCATGCACCCATCTGCACCACTTGGGTTAGGCGCCACCACCTCCCGTGGATCACACCTGAGATTCTCTTTTTTTGATGAACTTGCAACTGGACCTGGTCCACCTACAAATCTTCCAACTCCTCCATAGATCTCCTCATTTATTGCTCCCTTAGGAACAAATGCACCAAAGCTATATAATTAGCTAAATCAGATTATTTCAAGAGGCTTCTCTCTTCCAGTACCAACATGTCATCTTTCACACCCACAAACAAAACCCTTCTTAATCCCCCCCACAGACTACCATCCCATCCCTTAAAGTCAATGACATTCTCATCTCTGACCCAGTCGAGGTCACCACCTTATTTAGAAAATTCTTCACATCATGTGCTCTCCCTGACACATCCCTCCTGCCTTACTCCTCCTCCCTCCTCCCTCCTCCCTCCCCAGGGTTCAACCTCTCCCATTATCCCTTCAGAAGGCCTCCTATCCCTAAACTCACTAAATATGAACAAATCTAGTCCTGATGGGCTCCACCTCAAATTGCTTTGCCTCTCCGCCCCTCACCATAATGGACCCCCTCACCCACATTCTCAACCTTTCTTTCTCCATGCACACCATCCCAGAACTTTGGATACAGGCAGAAGTTATCCCCCTCCCAAAAGGAGGTGATCCCTTCCCTGCAAACAATTATTGACCCATCTCCCTCCTCCCTGTGCTCACCAAACTCCAAGAGTCTCTCGCACTGTCTAGATTGACCGACTTTCTATCATCCTGCAAGTTCTTCTCAGTCTATCAGTCCGGATTACACAGAAACCACTCTACAATTTCCTCCTTACTTTGCATCACAGACTCTGTCCTGTCAGCTATGGACACTGGCCATGTCACAGCTGTTATTTTCATAAACCTAGCCAAGGCCTTTGACTCTGTCTCGCACCCTTTCCTCCTTCAAAAACTGCACTCAGCAGGCCTGGCTTTCTCCACAGTTAAGTGGTTCAGCTTTTACCTCTGCTGCACACACCAATTGGTCTCAGTGGGAAACTCTACCTCCTCACTCCTCCCCATCCTTGCTGGTGTCTTGCAAGGCTTAATCCTGGGCCCTATCCTCTCCTTAATATTTATAAATGATCTCCCTAATGTCTGTCTGCACTCTGATATTCACCTCTATGGAGATGACAGCATCATCTATGCATCAGGTCCCACCCTGATACTGTCCACTCCACCCTTCAGGCCGACTTCAACTGGGTCCTACACTGGTTCCAAACAAACAGTCTCAAAGTCAACACCAAGAAAAACATCTCCATGGTCTTCAGAATCCCCCAGAAATTAGCTAAACTGCCATGCTGCCCACTCTTCTTAATCCTAGATGGAACCACTCTAGACTCAGTATCTGCCTACAAATACTTGGGCCTATGGCTTGATCAGCACCTAGATTTTTCCAAACACATCGACTCACTATGCTCTAAGCTTCACCCCAAGCTAGGCATACTCTATCGTAATAAAGACTCAATACTACTGCACCTGTGCCAAGACCTTATATCCAAAACCATTCTCCCATTATATGATTACTGTGACATAGTCTATGCACCAGCCTCATCATCCATCCTCTCATACCTGGACACCATCCTCAATGCATTCTGCCTCTTCACTACCAGCTCCCCTCCTGAACTCATCATTACACCTTTATCTTCTCACCAAACCCTCCTCCCCTCTCACACAGAAGAAATATCCACTCCTTAACATTCATTGCCAAATACTGGTTCAATCTCGTCCCACCCTACCTCTTCTCTCTCTCTCTCTCTCTCTCTCTCCCAACACCTTATTATTCTCTGAGGTCCAGCCCCCCCATACATTCTCAGTTCTACACCAAAGAACCACCACTGGGGCCTCTGCTTTGTCTGTTCACCTTCCCCATTTCTGGAACGTGCAACCAGCCCAGCTCTGTGACTCACTTACATTTCCTGCTATGAAAAGGGAAATAAAGAACATTCCACCACCTCCCTGCCACTGTCACCTCTCGCCCATCCCTCCCTATCTTCCCCATGTCTTCCTCACCCCATCTCTGTAAATCCCTCACTCCAGCAGATCTCGCCTAGATAACCCTCCTCTGCACTCTTTTTAAAGCTCTCGCTCATCTAGTAGACTACCAATTAACAGTTAGTGTGTTGTCTGTACTTTCTTCTGTAACTTGATTTATCTGCCTCTCCATGCCCTCTGGATTAGCATTACAATAAATGGCCTGTGGTGTCACTTATTGTTTTATATTACCTACTGACTGTTGTACCTACTGACTATTTTACAATGGCTTCCAAATTGAGTGTTAGTATTCCCCAGTTCTGTATTGCCTGTATTGTACTGTATTTGTATACTCTCTGTACTGTACAACTACTTGTTTGTAAGTTATTTGAACCTCCCTCTGTAACCCCCCTTTTCCCAGGTCACACCTGGAAATGAGCCTTGGCTCAGCATGCATTTGCCGGTCATCAACCTTAAATAAATAAATCAATGTTTAAACTAGCTTACTGCTCTAACCTAGTTTGATAACGTTATGTAAGTTTCAGCTATTTAAACAAGCTAGCTGCCTTCCCTAAACTAATATGATGATTATGAATTTGTTGCTTTATGGTTACTCTGTTTTCTGTAGCTGGTTATGTATTGTTTTCCTGAAGTGTTTATTCATCCAATTAGTTATTACTTACTTTTATTGCTTGTATGTTCTTTGATATATATATATGTTGCCCTGCACCTCTGTGAAATGGCACCTACAAATAAAATTATCTTGTCATACTTAGCCTTCTTGGTTAAAATTTCTAGCTGTCTAAGTCAGTTGCTTTCTTGCTCTGATAGCAAGATCACCGTTTAATGGAATACTCCTTCCTGAAATTGACACCCTGCACCCCTCACTTTTCTTGCATGACATGTCCGTCCCCAAACTTGCTCTCTAAAGCCCTCATGAAATTTGTGCCATGCACTCTTGTAGATGGTGATGGATGAAAAAAACACATATGTGGTATCAGTAATAGACTGCCTGACCAAGTCAGTCAATCATTGCTCCTTATCCCACTGACATTTGTGGCTATAATTCCATCTGAAATTTACAAACTGTGCTTCTCCCAGTTTTCAGCCATGTAATTCACCTTGAATTTACACTTGCATAGCTCCAAAACATGAGCTCATGCACACCTCCAAAAAACTTTGCCCTACTTCAAGCCTGAAATTTTTTACCCATACCCCATCCGGGAAATCTGAATCCTGCTTTACTCCAAACATTGTGCTTGCATTCCTCTTAAATATTATGCCTTCACAATAAGCAATATTTGTGTCTTGTACCTCTCTCAAAACATTTACTAGCACCAATCCAGAAATATTTTCCCCTACATAGCTCCTGAAATCTTGGCAATGTTCCTGGTGAAATGTGTGTTCCATCTCCCTTCAAAAGTGTTTGCCTTGTATCCCTCTCAAAATGTATGATTCTGCTCCACCAAGTAGTTTGGCCTTCACCAACCTGAAATGTGTGTCCTATACATTACTGAAATTTGTACTCAAATCCGTAAAAATGTATTCACTGCAACTCTTTGAAATCAAAATCCCCATTCCTGAAATGAAGACTCCAAAAAATGTGTTTATTTCATTTTATTTGTTCTGGCAGCTGGGTAAGCACACTGGAGCTATAATTCCTATTTTCAGGGGAAGTCCAGAATTAGCTACTGGTAGAAATGCATACAATAAATAGACATTCAGGTATATACAGTAATGCAAAATGGAATTATACAGGGCAATTGTAGCAATTGTTGAAATGGGGAATGAGAGATCCATAGCATACAAATGATCACAGTATTAGTCATGGAACATATCCTACAGGTAAAGAGAGTGGAGCAGTAGTAATCAAGATAGGTGAGGATGTGACACAGTTCTGAAGTTTTTGCTCTTTACTCCATTCCAGAATTGTAACCCCCCCACCACATGCCATTATAATTTTGCTTTTGAAATTTGCAATCCTTATGACCAGCTAATGTTTAATTTTTTTTAGTTTTTCGGTTTCTTTAAAAAGGTGTTATTTATAAACTTTTTTGTGTTGGAAGTATGTTGGTGGGGAGCTGACAACATTTTTAAAAACTCTTTTGGGGTCCGAAGACAAAATGAAGGAACCAATAAACTGTTTTGTCACTTATTTTCCCATTCTCTTTTATTATTTTTCTTTTTCCAAGCCCTAACATTTCGCACTAGAGTGTGCTTTTTCAAAGGGCATCCTATAGTATTAAAAAATAAAATAAAATAAATGAATTTCAAATTCTGTTTCATTCATGTGTTTAACTCTGACATTTTACTTATTTATATAGTGGATATGTGACCAATATGTAAACCAGACTGCTCAACTTTTAAGTATTTTAAATAAATATACATCCATTAAGAAAGATTCATTCATTATACATTTAAATAATTATAGTACATTGCAGTTTATTACCATAGAGCACCTATATACATTGTCCCATATAGCGCTGCCCCTTTAAGGACTTGCTATCACTTTTTACTCTAATCACTGCTCTTTTTTAAATTGTCAATTATAATATAGCAACTAACCTTAATAAAACTTTTTATATTTCTCATATTTGGTCTCTTTTGTGGCTTGTTCTGCATTCGCATGCACTTCATTTTCATGGGCTTTTCAGCGCTACAAACTGAAAGGCAGAAGCAGATATAATCAGTGCATTTTCAACCCCTTCCCCACAGTAACCCTTCCCCATTACTTTTGCTCCTGTTTTTTAGAAGTAAGGGTTTCCTACTTTTTAATTCATTTTGTACAATGTTTCCTTACCTTATAAGTCTTACTTCTTTGGTCAAATATCCACTATATAAATAAGTAAATTGTCAGAGTTAAGCACTTGAATGAAACAGAATTTGAAATTGATTTATTTTATTGTAATATATGGATCGCTAAAATAATAGCATTGAAAACAATGTAAAAAAACCTTGTATCATACCATGGACCTCGGACACTGACCAATGAAAATGGCAGGCTGGCACCTTACCTCCGTTGTAAATCCTGTGAGAATCACCACTAAAGGTGCCAGCCTGCTGCATCTCTGACAAATCATCTGACCCGGGAAATTCAAACTGCAGATCCGCCATGTTGGAATGCTCACAAAGCGGTGGTCTCCGACTCCCATCACGTCCAACTCACCAAATCACATAGCGTGACTAGCACAAATCCCCAAGAAAGTGAATCTGCATTTTAAAAAAAAACAGACCAGTATGGATTTCACCGTAACCACCAAAAGTGCACCCACCTCACCTCAGTCTCCGTCTCCACTCCCGTGTGGTCTGCCCACCATCATGCCGTGAGACTCCCACTGTACACTAACTCTGTCTCTGGTCCACTCAGTGTCTCACCTCATTAATGTAGCAGCCTCCATTTAAAAAAAATATATATATTAATATTCTACTGCTTCGTAGAACACAGAAGCAGTTCACACCACAAACCTAACCAAAACCACACACTGTGCTGTGTGACAGCAGCCCATTAGTGCAACACACATAAACAGAAACTTTCCACCTAGCAACAGAGAACTCTTTTTTCTCGAGGCATAAGAACATTAATAAAAATAATAAAAACTCTAAAAAAAAAACTTTTATTAAAATTTCTTTTTTTGTCATAAAAAAATAAAAACAACAAGGTATAATCGCAATAAGCCACTAGGGGATGTGGGTTATCGGGGGATTTACCATGGCTGGCAAGGATTTACCCACTCAGCTGTGCCTCATGGGCAAACCACTCCAGCCATGGTAAATCCACCAATAACCCACACCCCCTCATGGCTTATTGCTTAAATACACACCAGCTTTCCAATAATACTACAGTCCACTCCCAATAACCCACTGCAAATAACCCACTGTCAATAATATCACTGCCAATAATACCATCGTCACTGATTTTTTCCTCAAGATATATAGAATAGTGGATGGATGGACATCCACAACAAGGCTGTGTTTCCTTATATAGAATAGTGGATGGATGAACATCCAAAACAAGGCTGTGTTTCAATTGAGGGAGTTGATGACATCATAGAGACCTCAAGAGCCACCTTCTCTCATCCATATATTACAAAAAATAAAAAATAGGTTACAGTGACTTATTCGGCTGCAATTCCATCTTGGAGTTCTGGGGTCATAGAAACCTCTCGAGCTTCGCTCTCGAGGTTATCTATGCCCTCAGAACCCCTCAATGGAATTACAGCCTTGTAATTCACTGTAACCTATCTATTATTCTATTTTTATTTCTGAATATCATAGGATGCCCTTTGAAAAGCACACTCTAGTGTGAAACATTAGGGCTTGGAATAAGAAAAATAATAAAAGAGAATGAGAAAATAAGCCACAAAACAGTTTCTTGGTTCCTTCATTTTGTCTTCAGACCCCAAAAGAGTTCAGCTTGCCCCTTCAGAAGGAACAACTAATAGGCATCCATTTCCCATGGAACAGCAATTGCTCTTTGGATAATAACATTTTTAAAAACACGGCAACAAATTTGTGATGGTTATACTTCATACAGGAAGAACAGAAATGACAAAAGGAGGGAGGGTTTGCAATGTACATAAAAACGGTTTAATGGTTGGAGAGGTAGATTATTTAAATAGTGACACAATGGAAATTATTTAGCTAAATATTCTGTAGATGACTATGGATGAGGAAACATATATGCAGTATCAGTAATAGACTGCCTGACATAGCCAGTCAAAAGGATGAAATATTGCTGGATAACATTAGAACAGATTTTAGCAGAAGCAATACAATGATCTTGGGGGACTCGGATCTACCCCGTATTAACTTGGAAAATCAGGAGACAAACAGGAAAGCAGAATGGCTCTTTATACAGTCATCAATGATAATAGACTGGGCCAGCATGTGAGAGATGCTAGAAGGGATAACAAAATCTTGAATATAATTGTCAGTAGCAAACTAGCACAAAGAGCAGTCATACTGTAAGGGAGAGAAGCTAAGATGACCATGTTAGAACAGACTGGATGTACTCCCTTTTTGAATAAAAAGGTCCTGTTTAATTATAAATTGCAGAGCAAGCAACCATCTTATGCAAAGTGTACAAAGATAACCCCTTGAAAAAGTTCTAATGAGTGAATCGCCAGGTCATTTGGCCATTGACGGTATCAGTTTTTTGCTTGCCCCTCTATGGCGTTGTCTTTGCATGTTTTTCACAAGATGGTTGTTTGCACTACAGTTTATAATTATAAAGGACATTCTGCCCCCCCCCCCAATGGAGTATATCCAGTCTGTTCCAAAAGGGGTTTGGTGCTTTCCCTTTGGAGTGTGCTCACACTTTGTGCTGAATGTCTGTTACTGAGAGCTGTGGAGCACATGTGAGTGCACCCCTCTCAGCAGTGTGAGCCTCAGTGCTGTACTTTGATATAGTTGTCAATAACCTCCCTGGCTTTACTGAGGATTGCATTGTTACAGAGCCATCGGGTAATTATGGCTGTAATATGGGTACATTATGTTTAAGAAGAAGAAAGGAAATGAAAAAAAATGGGGTACTTTCAATTATAGAAATTTCGAAGTAGTCGATTTTAAACTAATGACAAGAGACCTGGCTAACTTGGGCTGAAAAAGAGAATATACAAACAAAGGCACAGATCATATGTGTGCATTCCTTAAAAGGTAATTATTTGGATCACAAATACATCCTTAGAACTACCAAATATAAAATTAGAATGAAAATTCCAGTAAAGTGGAGTTTAAAAATTGAAAACTGAAATGTAGCCGAGGTGTCATGTGCCAGTGGACTACTACCCAGGCTTGTTGTCCTTGGTACAGATTAAGGGGCCTGGGTCCTGCTGCGGTGACAGTTGGGAGCTCTTTCCTAAAGTTATGAATAATAGTGCAGTGCCTCCACCCAGAGTAAGTTGTAAGTGGGTCAGGTGACTGACTGATACAGCCCCCTGGGATACTGCACCTCTCCGCCTCCCCAACCAGCCACCCTGCACACAAGATCCCAAATAACTGTCTCTCACCAAATACCATAAATCAGTTAGAAAGTAAAATGCAAAGAACCTCTTGACACAGCAGCTTTAACAATCAAACTCACAGCTTTATTGGGGGTAAGGGCTAGGAGAGGGGTACCTGGATGAGGATTGGCTTTGGAAATAAAAGGAAAGTTAGTGGCAAATAGTAAAACATTAACCATAGAGGCCATCCCACCCCTGGCTCCCCACCCCCAGCGGTACCAGTGTTTACCCTAAGAAGTCTCTGGGGTACCCACTTAGAAACATAGACTTTGATGGCAGATAAGGACCACTTGGCCTACCCAGTCTGCCCATTTCCCTACCTACTGGATAAGCTGCAGATTCTAGTTAACCAACAGCCTACTCCCTGCAACACCCCCCCACTATAATTACCTTATGTCTGTCCCATGCATGTTTGAATTCCCCCACTGTTTTAGACCCAACAACCTCCTCAGGAAGGCAGTTCCATGTATCCACCACTCTCTCTGTGAAAAAAAAAATCCTCACATTACCCCTGAGCCATCCCCCCTCTATCTTTAAATTGTGCCTCCTTGTTCTTACACATCTCTTTTTCTGAAAGATGCTACCCTCCTGGACCTTGTTGATTCCCTTGAGGTACTTGAAAGTTCTTATCATGTCCCCCCGTCCCTCCTTTCATCAAGATTATACATATTAAGCTCTCTCTGTCTCTCTTCATCTGGTTTCTGCTGCAGACCCTGCACCATTGGTACAGGTCTGGACATTGCTGTAGGTTGGCCAGCTGTTGGTGCCCTGGAAGACTGAGAGAATGTTTAAATTTAGAATCACACACCTTGTTTCAGAATTCAGGAACCAGCTCCTGGGTACTCATGGTTTGTAGACCTCAACAATGGTTGGTGTAACAATTTCTAGCAGTCCTGGAGAGTGGAGCTCCATTCAATTCATATAGCAATAGGCAGAAGGGAGAATGGTCTTGGTTCCCCTACAGGTTGGATCTTGCTTGAAGGTCTTGCAGCTTATCCCCTTGATTGAAGGTCTGGCTTCTTGTCACATTCAGCTGCTTCTGGCCCATTACAGAGCTCAGTGGCAGGTCAAAACCAGCCCCATAAGACAGACACATGAGATGCTCCACAGCCTGACTCTCCCTGAACTGAGTTCAAAAGTCCCCAAAAACACAGGCAGCTGTCCAAAATAAAGAGTAGTTCCACTTCACTACAGGTGCTAGCTCTCCAATTTTCACTTAGATGATAAAAGTCTGCATGGGAGGTCCACGACTAGCCCAACCCCTGTTCCCTTCAGTGTTTGCAGCTCTAATTTATCCACAAAAGGTTTCTTTCATCTTCAGCAGGGACATAGCTCTCAGCCAGTTTGGTCAATCCACAAAACAAATCCACCAAACCTGGCTGGCACTCTGCACCAGAAATGCTTTGCCCCTTCAGAATTATTTTGAATCTCAGACTGTAGGCGAGTCCTCTGCAGCAAGTGTCTAGATTTCATAATAAGTGAACTCAGTTCTAGCAGCACAGTTCAGGTTATTAGTGCAGGATCTCTGCAGTAGCTACTTTTACCGATCAAAACAGCACAATTCACAGTACCTGGAGAGTTTCAAAATCAGTCCAAGCTCTCCTTTCTTTTCTCCTTATCTCACTTTCCGTAGCACAATCCACAGCTGAGACCTGAGCAAGGCCTCTGACAATCCAGTTCCTCTCACACAGAATCCTCCTAGCTGAGGAAGAGCCCAGGAACAAACTGACTCAAATCCAAAAAGCCCTGGGCTTTTCTCTAGGGAATCCAGCCTCCTGATTAGCTGTTCAAGCCAATCAATCATCAATAACCATAGTGATCAATACCTCCTAATTGTTCATTGATGCATGATCTAGGCACCTGAATTAGGGGGAAACCTCTTCCCAGAGGTCCTTTGGCACAGATTTGGGTGCCTAGAAAGGGGATTGGCTGCTGAATGGGGTTAAAGTATCAACAAAATGTCAGCCCCCATTCAGTTCAGAAGCAGTTCCATGCAGCTCTGTTTGGAGTCCCGCTGCAGCCACGGAAAATGCTCTTTATTTCTGGTGCCTCCACCGTCTTGTAGGCCCAACAATACCCTTTCATACAACACCACTCATGACAGTTTATATCAAATACTGGGGCTGTCGCTGCCGCCAAAAACACTGACCCCCAAGGCGGCAGGCAGCTCCTCATTAATATGCATGAAGCTCATGAATCATTCATGAGCCATCGCTATATGTCCATGTTTAACTTTTAATGTTTTTCCCACCAAAATGGCCTTTTACCAGCCTGGCTCTGGTCTCTGATCCCCAAATAACTAAACAGGAGAACCGAGACAAAGAAACACTCCCTGTTTTTTTACCTCAAACAGCAGTTGGAAACTTTAAAGTGCTTTTAAGCGCATGTGTGGTCACCTGCCTGCTTGGTGAAGCAGCACAGAGTGGTGGCGATTTGCGATCAACATTTCGAGCCCAACCGGGGCCAAATCCAACTGCAAAGCTGCTCTGGGGGTCAGAGAGCACCAAGAGACAACAAAAACCTGGGCTGTGATGGAGGACAAAGGGAGCCAATGGGGCTCCCACCATTATGGGGGCAAACCGGGAGCAAATAACTTAAGCCCCCAAGGGAGGGTTACACTCCCCTTCCCTTGAATGCTTGGTTTCCACACCAAGCCTAAGGATAAAGTGTCGTGATTGTTTGACATCAACACAATAACATTTTTAACTATACACCTGAATCCTTCCTATCCTGTCATAACCATTTTTAGAATGGGAAAACACTTAAACAATAAATATTATGTACATTTCAGCAAACTCCTTTCCCATCATGAGTCCCTTGCCACATGAAAGTGGCACCCATAGGTTTAGTCTATCAGTCATAGGATACTGAAACTCCTCATAATACAACTCTTCCTGAAATGTCTCAGGTACCCTTTCATCTCCCTTTCCTTTTCCTGGTCACTTTTTTCTCAGATCTAGGGGGTTGGGCATCAGCAGGACACATAACTACTTTCTGCAGGGACCTAGGGGTAAAATAGACTCCCTTGTGTACTACAAACAAAGGCAAATTAGAGCAATCCCAGGGGCATCATAAGTTAGCTTGAGAATAGGCTGAACTGTCCTTCCTGATCTCCTTGGGGCCTCCTGAACCCTGGGACCAGTAACAACCTCTTTCTCAAAGGCAGAGTCCACTTCACTGTCACAGACATCCTGCCCCATTTCTCTCTCAGCTCTTGGGGCAAAGCTTTCCAGTGTCCCCATATCCTTGCCCATTTGTCTAAGGGGACTATCCTGTGGCCGTTCAGAGGGCACAGTCAAACCGTGTTCAGTTCCGATGTGGGCCCTTCAAAAGGCACCTCCTCTTCCTCTCCTTCCTGTTCCTCAGGGCTATCCTGTGGCCATTCAGAGGATCCAGGCTGACTAGTATTCAGGTTTGTGGTGGATCCTCCAAAAGACATCTCTGCAGGGGAGCTGCTCCAGTACCACTTACAGGGCTCAGCCGGACTAGTATTCATGTCCGGAGTGGTCCCTTCCAGAGGCAGAGTGGGAGCAACCTCCCCATCTCCACAGTGTTTTCTGGATATAGGCATGTCCACCAACATCAGGAGTGATGCCTGAAATAGTCTGGCTAACTCTGGGGTAGGGTAAAAACTTTGGGGGGTTCTATCCCCTTCTCCCTCAGTCTTATCATCTGTACTTTCTCCATCTGCAATCCCCCCACCCTGGGCAGGCCCAGCCCCCATGGCATCACTACTTTTATGCCTCCATCTCCTGCGTGCAGCAGCTTGAATGGTGGGGGGTGAAGGAGGATCTTCCATTGAGCTCTTTGCTTCCACTATTGGGACAACAAAGGGCAGCAGATGGTTTTGATGTATGACTCTGTGTCATTGAGTCTCTCCCTGAGGCTGAATCTTATATACTGGAAGCCTTCCAGCTTTTCCAGAATGACATACAGCATGCTTCCCCATCTGTCTGCAATCTTATGCTTTCCTGGTATGCTCAGACATTGTAACAATACTCTATCACCAGCATCCAAATCCTGAATTTATTTATTTATTGAATTTTGATGACCGGGTAGGCCCACTGGGCCCCGAAGGTCCCTTTTTCAGGGGCGACCCGGGAATAACAGTACAGACATTATGAACTTTGTGCAGTTACATAATACAGGAAGTTATGGGCATACAGTATTCAGCTGTTTACACATAGCAGTAGTTATTAGGGTATTATATATCACAGGTAAGTTGTAGTTGCAGTATTCAACATTTGTCCTGAATGTAAGTGAGACAGCATTATGGATTCCTTGGGTGACATACTTTGAGAGCATTAGGATGGTTCATTGAGGAGAAAATTAGTGTTACCTTGATTGGGGGGATTGACTTTTTAGTTCATAGTGGTAGTTTAGGTAGTGTCAGGTGTAGTGGCACTGGCATACACTTTTTGATAGGAGATGGGTTTTGAGTCTGGTGCGGAAGCACGGCACTGAAGAGGTTTCACGCACCTCCAACGGGAGGTGGTTCCATAAGGAAGGGGCAGCATATGAGAAGGATTTCTGGCCTGCCTTAGTCCTAGCCTTGGGAACCTCTAATTTGAATCTTCTTGCCATAATGATCTTTATTGGCTTGGTTCTTCTTGGTGGCCATTTCTGAAGCAAGGTGACAGGCATCGTCCAGTTGCTGTTTTAACTTCCTCACATACTGCAGATAGTCCCCTGCCCCAAGACCATTGCTAGAGACTCTGAAGCAAAGATCCACAGGCAATCAGGTTTGCCTCCCAAACATGAGCTGGTAGGAACAGAACCGTGTAGTATCATTTTGGGTGCAGTTGTAGGCGTGGACCCGGGAACTCACCCGCTGACTCCAAGTGCACTTGTCTTAGGGATCCAAGGTGCCCAGCATGTCTAGCAAGGTCTGATTGAATCTCATGGGCTGGGGATCACCTTGGGGATGACACGGGGTGGTGTGAGACTTTCTGATGCCCCACAGTGATGAGTTCTTTGATTAATCGACTCTCAAAGTCATAGCCCTGGTCTGAATGGTTCTGCTGGGAGGCTCCATAGTGCACAAATAAGTTCTCCAATAATACTCTGGCCACTGTGGAAGCTCGCTGGTCCTTAGTGGGGTAAGCTTGGGCATATCTTGCAAAATGATCAGTGACCACCAGCATGTCTGAGATGTGTGAGTCTGGCTCCAATGTGAGGAAATCGATACATACCAGTTTCAATGGGGGCACTGGTTCAGATATTGACTGAGGGTGCCACCTTTTGGGGATGCGCTTTCCCCTGTATACATTTCCTGCAGTTTTTTATAATAATTATCCACATCTGCTCCCATCTTTGGCCAGTAGAACCAGCTCATGACCAGTTCAAGTGTGCGCTTGGCACCTAGGTGCCCCATATCATCATGCAATGCCTTTATCATGGTCTTTATATGCTGCTTTAGTAACATCAACTGTTAACAGGGTGTCCCCTGCTGGGCTTGCATCTCCCAATATAGCAGTCCCTTCTTCAACCATAACTTTGGCCATTCTTGTAATAGAAGCTTAGCAGGGTGATAAATGGTATCCACTTGAATCTGATCCCCATTGTGTTGAAGCACTCAAATTATCCTCCGGTGACAGGACTGGCTTTTTGTTCATTTTTCAAGTCCTGGATTGTCAACTGTGGAAGAGATCTCACATCCAAGGTGGCCAGAAGGCAATAGGCAACTAGGAGACAACTTCCCCAGGCTCCCAAGCATTTTACCAGGCATAGAGTATCCTCTATTAAGAGGGTTTCCTCACCATCATGCTTCTTACATAGGGCTGTCACTGCTTGCTCTGACATTTTTGCCCGGCTATAGTGCTCGCTGGTGTACTCCAGGGGGTGTCTTGATAAGGCATTGGCATCCACATGATTCAGACTGGAACGATACTCCACATAGTAGTCATAAGTTGACAAAGCTGACAGCCACGTATGACTAGCAGTGTCCAATTTAGCTATGGTCTGCACATAGGTAAGGGGATTGTTGTCCATCTTTACGGTGATCTTGGCCCCATACAGGTAGTCATGGAATTGGTCCACAATAGCCTACTTTAATGCCAAAAACTCCAGCTTGTGTACTGGGTACCTTCGCTCAGGCGGGTTCAGACTTTGGCTTGTGAAAGTGACTGGGTGCAAGCCCTCCAGGTACTCTTGATACAACACTGATCCCAGGCCACTACAACTGGCATCTGTATGAAGGGTTTCTGTGGATCTGCACATGCAAGCACCAGGACGTGTGTCAAACAGTAGATGATATCTTCAAATGCCCAGTTACATTCTTCACCCCACTGGGAGCCAAAAGGTTCTGATAGTCAAAAATAGTTGGTCTGATTAGCTTGGGCCCAGGAGAAATTGCTTTCTTGCTTTAGTTGGTGGGTCGATACCCCTGTAGCAGATTCAGTAGGGGCCTAACTACCCGGGTGTAATCCTTCACAAATCTCCAGTAATATCCACAGAAACCAAGCAGATGCTGGGGCTCTTTCAAAGTCTGGGGCTTTGGCCAAGTGGTGAGGGCTTCAATCTTGTTGGGGTTGGTCTGGATGCCCTGCACAGAAACTATGTGCCTAACATATTTAATCAGAGTCTGAAAGAATTGACACTTATCAATTGACAATTTCAGTCCAAACTCCTCCAGGCGATCCAAAACCTTGAGCAACTGGGCCTCATGTTCTTCTAGGGCCTTCCTAAATACAGTGATGCCATCTAGGTAGATCAAACACTCCAGCAAGTTCATATCACACAGCCTTCTCCATTAGGTGATGAAAGGTGTCTGGGGAGATGGAGGTGTCCAGAGAAACTCATAAAATCCAAGGGCACAGATAAAGGCCATCTTCTCTCTGTTCTGGGGGGTTATATGGATCTCATAATAACTACTCCTCAGATTCAGGACTGAGAACCACTGGCTACCATTTAAACAATCCAGAGCATCCTTTATTCTGGACATAGTGTACTGGTCTGGCACAGTCCATTTGTTTAATGTATAATAATTGACAAAAATTCAGATGGCCCCACTTTTTTTCCTCTTTATAACAATAGGGGAGGCATATGGACTACTCGATTCTCAAATGATCCCGGCTACCATCATCTCCTGAAGGTGCCATTGGACATTGTTGATGTCAGCCTGGGCAAGCTGCCTGGATCTTTTCCAGAATGGCCTCTCATCAGTAAAATGTATGTGATGTTGTTCTCTGCTCACACAACCCACATCCTGTTTGTGTAGAGAAAACAACTTCTCCTGGGTGGACAATTTCTTTTGCACTCTCCTTTTCCAGTCCTCCAGGGTGGGGGAGTCACTCAAGTTAAATAATCCAGGTTTCATCCCTGGGGGTGGTTCTCCATCCACTGCAGCATGTTGCACTGCCAAGTCAGTGCAGTAAACTCTTGCCAAAGTTCAACCTCTCCTCACCACCACTTCCCAGTCCGTGGCATTCTTCACTTGAACAATAACCTTTCGGACATACGCATGTGCTCTGGCTGGCAGAACACTGGGCTTCACAAACAGTCCCACCAGCAGCCCATGTTCCTCCAGGGTATCCAACATCAGCAACTGATTTGTCACATTTTCTTCATCCTCACTACTCCGGCAATGTTACGCTCCTTGTTGTGCGGTTGCACAATTTCATCTCCATCTCCCCTCTACATGATTCCTACAAGGGCACTCTGTGCTATAGAGCCCCACTCCATAACCCTGTCAGCCCCCTGGGCCATAACCGGCACCCCCCCTCTAGCTCAGCTACTCTCTGGGCCAACTCATCCATTTGGACCCTAAGTCCAACCTCGAGGGGGGGGGGCACTTGCATTGGGAGCCTGACACAATAAGTCGAGGGGCCTGTGATAGGGATTATCCTACTCACCCCTTGTTGCTCCCCTAATCCCGGGTTCACCGTCAATTTGGCAGAAGTGACCGCATCCTTACACTTCTTCAATAGGGTCCTCAATTCCTGCAACTCACCTGTGGGCACTTCCCTTCCTACCTGAGCAGAGGCCATAGTAGCCGTCTGCGTGCCCCATTTCCCTTGCTCTTCTTCTGCTTCTTTGACCTCTCTCACTAATACCCAGTAAGGGGGGGATCACTCTTCCTATCAGCTAGATGAAGTTGTAACACTAGCAGGGGAGATGGCAGGTAGATTTTACCACATGTTCTAACCTCACCTGGTTTAGATTCTGAGCTGCCACTCTCCCTTTCCTAAATGCCCTCTGCAAGGCTCCTCTACCCGAATGAGGAAAGCAGACAAAGGTTCCCCCTCCCATTGGTGTGTGGTTTTGAATTCCCACATGAGGTTCTTGCAGGACTCTGGGTTATCAAATACACACTCCAGAGCAGTTAGGTATACCTGGGAGAGGGCATCAGGGTCTGTGGCTCACAAAGAATGGATGACCTCTAAGGCAGGACCATGGAGGCTCTCTACTAAATGTTTCCATTTCTTGAACTCGGAACATTGCCAATTCTGCACCAACGGGGTGGCACAATCCATCCAGGCCTCCAAGTCATCCTTGCTATAAGGGTAGGCTTAATTCCAAGAACATTCTTAGTTTTTGGTAGGAGTCAAATGCTACAGGCACTGACCCGGCTGGGGTCTCTCAGTCTTGAGAGGTTTTGGTGTATGCCCCACTCTCCATCTCCACCAGGGAAATGACACTAAAAGAGGTCACAATGGGCAGAGCCTCAGACAGCCCCTCCACCACCAATGCCTCAGGTATCCAGCCAGCTTCAATCTCATTAGAACTCTCCATCAATACAATCAATGTACCTTTAGTTGAGTCCAGCATTTTCCCTTGTACCTTCACTATTCCCAGTCTCGATATGGTGGACACATATTTCTCTAAGTGTCCTTCATCCATCTCTTGGGGGTGCTCCCAGCATGAGAAAGGACTTCCATAGGTCCATCATCATGCCCATACTCCATTCCACCAACCTCACTTTGTCTACTTCCATAGGCCTGAATTGGGGCTGGTGTGGAAAGGACTTGGGTGCGGGGGACCACACAGGGGTCTTGCCATTCAGGTTCTCCATGGCAGGCATGACTGGTGAACAGGTGATCCCAGTGGTGCCTCCAGAGATGTAGCCCAGGTGCCATGTGCCAGTCGGCTACTACTCCTGCCTGTTGACTTTGGTACTAGTTAAGGGACCTGAGGCCTGCTGTGGTGACAGTTGGGGGTTCTTTCCCAAAGTTATGAATAATACTGTGGTGCCTCCACTCAGAGTAAGTTGAAAGTGGGTCAGGTGACTGAGTGGTACAGTCCCCTGGGATACTGCACCTACCCACCTTCCCAGCCAGCCACCCTGCACACAAGATCCCAAATAACTCTCCCCCACCAAATACCATAAATCAGTTAGAAAGTAAAATGCAAAGAACCTCTCTTGACACAGCAGTTTCAACAATCAAACTCACAGCTTTATTGGGGTAAGGGCTAGGAGAGGGGTACCTGGATGAGGAGTGGCTATGGAAATAAAAGGAAAGTTAATGGCAAATAGTAAGACATTAACCATAGGGGCTCACAGGCCATTCCTTCCCCGGCTGCCCACCCCCCCACTGGTACCAATGTTTACCCTAAGATGTCCCTGGGGTACCCACTTGGTGCAGGCCATGGGTTGGCCAGCTGTTGGAGCCCTGGAAGATTGAGAGAATGTTTAAATTTAGAATCACACACCCTTAGCATCCAGGAACCAGATCCTGGGTATTCACAGTTTGTAGTCCTCAACAATGGTTGGTGTAACAATTTCCAGCTGTCCTGGAGAGTGGAGCTCCATTCAATTTGTGCAGCAGTATGCAGAAGGGAGGATGGTCTTGGTTCCCCTAGTCGGTTGGATCTTGCTTGAAGGTCTTGCAGCTTGTTCCTTGATTGAAGGTCTGGCCGCTTGTTACCCTTAGCCGCTTCTAGCCCATTGCAGAGCTCAGTGGCAGGTCCACACCAGCCCCAGAAGACCCAGACCCAGGAGTGGCTCCACAGCCCAGATCCCCACATGGATCACAGATGCCCTAGCACCCCAGCATGTTCTGTTGACCTCCTGATAGAGTGGATCCCACTTGGAAGGGGTAAACGAGTTCCCTTCCTGGCTCTGTGTGAGAACTCTCCAGCAGTGGGAGTGCTCTGCAGTCCCTGAACTGAGTTCAAAATTCCCAAAAGACACAGGCAGCTGCCCACAAGAAAGAGCAGTCCCACTTTGCCATGGGTGCTAGCCCTCCGATTTTCACTCAGATGGTAAAGCTCTGCAGGGGAGGTCCAAGACTAACCCAACCCCTGTTCCCTTCAGTGTTTGTAGCTCTAATCTGTCCATAAAAGGTTCCTTTCAGCTTCAGCTGGGACACAACTCTCAGCCACTTTGGTCAATCCACAAAACAAATCTACTGAACCTGGCTGGCACCCTGCACCAGAGATGCTTTGCCGCTTCAGAATTATTTTCAGAGTCTCGGACTGTAAGCAAGTCCTCTGCAGCAAGTGTCTAGATTCCACAATGAATCAATGCAGTTCTAGCAGCACAGTTCAGGTTATTAGTGCAGGATCTCTGCAGTAGCTACTTTTCCCAATCAAAACAGCACAATTCACAGTACCTGGAGAGTTTCAAAATCAGTCCAAGCTCTCCTTTCTTTTCTCCTTATCTCACTTTCCGTAGCACAATCCACAGCTGAGACCTGAGTAAGGCCTCTGACAATCCAGTTTCTCTCACACAGAATCCTCCTAGCTGAGGAAGAGCCCAGGAACAAACTGACTCAAATCCAAAAAGCCGTGGGCTTTTCTCTAGGGAATCCATCCTTCTGACTGACTGTTCAAGTCAATCAATCATCAATAACCATAGTGATCAATACCTCCTAATTGTTCACTGGAGCATGATCTAGGCACCTGAATTTGGGGGAAACCTCTTCCCAGAAGTCCTCTGGCACAGATTTGGGTGCCTAGAAAGGGGATTGGCTGCTGAACGGGATTAAAGTATCAACAAAATATCAGCCCCCATTCAGTTCAGAAGCAGTTCCATGCAGTTCTGTTTGGAGTCCTGCTGCACCCATGGAAAATGCGCTTTATTTATGGTGCCCCCACTGTCTGGTAGCCCCAACAATGCCCTTTCATACAATACCACTCATGACTGTTTATGTCAAATACTGGGGCTGTCACTGCCACCAAAATCACTGACCCCCAAGGCAGCAGGCAGATCCTGATTAATATGCATGAAGGTTCATGAATCATTTATGAGCCCCTTGTTATGTGCCCAAATTTAACTTTAATATTTTTCCCCCGAAAAACGGTCTCTCAATGGTCTGACTCTGGTCTCTGTTCCCCAAATAACTAAACAGGAGAACTAGGAACAAGAAACTCTTCGTTTTTGACTGCAAACAGTGGTCACAAACTTTAAAGCGCTTTTAAACGCATGGGTGATCACCTGCCAGCTCAGTGAAGCAGCACAGAGCGGCGATGATTTGTGACCAATATTCTGAGCCAAAAAGAGGCCAAATCCAACTGCAGAGCTGCTCAGGGGGCCAGAGAGCACCAAGAGACAACAAAAACCTGGGCTATGATGGAGGACAAAGGGGGCCAACAGTGCTCCCGCTATTATGGGGGCAAACCGGGAGCAAATAAGGTAAGCCCCGGGGGGGGTTACAGAATAGAAGCTCAACACACAAACAAGACTATACAAATGCAACAACTGAAGGGCCAGAGTTCAGCTGGAGTAATTTAAAGATGAGCCAAAAAAAGAATACAAATGGATATTAAGCTACTTAAGAAAGGGATGGAGATAATAAAAGCTGAGAAAACCAAGGTCAAGTATGAAGAACTACTTTATATAAATGTGTGAGGACAAAGAAACAATTTGAAAGGACACTAGAGCTGTTATTAGAAGGGGTTACCAAAATAAATATTGAGAAGGCCATAGCAGATTTACTGAAAAGGTTTTTCTGTTCTGTGTTTAATGAGTTTCAACCATGTGATATCAGAGAAATAGTAAAGACTGAGGAGCATATAACTATGATTGTTATCGCCATGCTAAAATATCTGCAAAGGTTAAACCCAAATTTTTGTTTATTTATTTATTTATTGAAGTGTTTCTCCAGGAAGGCACACTGAACAGCAAGTTACTCGTCTCCCAGTGTGACCTGAGATAAATCAGAAGGACTGGATGAGTTTCACCCAGGAGTGCTAAGAGAGTTGGCATTAGGACCTGTGAAACTATTGGTAGAGCTATTTTTTGAAAACACTTAAAGAGCTACTGATGCCTCAAAGAAAACTTTTAAAAACATACAGTAATAGATTAGGTACTATTCTGCTTGCATTCCATTTATATTTTATGTATTTCTCCTCTCCATAATTTATCGCTAAGAAAAATGTGTATGTATATATGATTGTTGCCTGTTTTTTTGTAGTCGTTTAACCAGGAGTAGCACACTAAGCTGAAAGCTTTTTTACAGGTGCAACCTGGGATCACAGGGAAGCTAAATGACTTGCTCAGGATCACACAGTATGCAAGTGGAAGCTGTGAAATTCAAACCCAGGTCTGGTGTGCTGGATGTCACCAGACTTGCAGCTCAGAGCCTTAAACCACTGCGCTATACTGCCTCCCTGTTAGAATTGAATTTGAGTTCATCTGCCTCTATAGCTTACTCCCTACTCCAAGTCACAATTCTCTGTTGTGACATCACAGTCAGTTGCCATGGGAGTAACTGTGAGATCACAAGCAGTGCTCTATGACTTCAGGTAGGGAGAAAGCAGCAGGAATAGATGAACTCTTCAGGAGCAGAAATCCTGTTGTCATACAAAAGACCTCAGTAATAAATAATGGGGAGGGCAAATACAGAACTATTGGGAAATACAAGCTGGACTGTGCCTATATATTTTGTTTTGTTAAAATTTACCTGAACATGTCACCAGGTCTTTAAAGGACGGCAGAGTGCTGGTTGACTGTATGGATGCATTAGTAGCCCCTATTTATAAAAAAGGGGAAAACATTTGCATGTTGACAACAGACCTGTCAGTTTCACTTCTATGGTTGGTAAGATAAAGTACTTTATAATATAATTAAAGACTAAATCAATCATTAAAATATATTAATCGAATCAGACACAGCACAGGTTTATTAGTGGCAGGCCCTGTTTGACAAACCTGATCACATTCTTCGAACAAGTGAGTAAAGCACTTTAAGATGGGAAAGCTTGCATGTAGTTTACTTAGGTTTTGGTAAGGCTTCTGATACTGTCCCCCACATGGAACTGAGCCTTAAATAAAGTAACAGGTGTAAATCATGACATAATAAGATGGCTAAAGGGTTGTCAAGAAATCAGAAGATAAAGAGTCCCAGTAAATGGTTTTCTTTCAGACCAGGGTAGTCTCTAGTTGGTCTCGTAGGGTTCAGTACTTGGATCTACACTGTTGAACCTGTACACAAATGATATGCAATGTGTCAGTAGTGGCAGGATGACAAACTTTGAACATGGCTCAAAATTGTGTCACATCATTGATTCAGATGAGGACATAAAATCCAAGCAAAAATAACTGAATGTGTTGACAGACTTGACAAGGTTGTCAAATAAGTGTTTTAATATTGAAAAGTGTACAGTGTTATATTATGAGCACAATGATATAGGGTACCTACTTCTTAAACAGAAATATTCTACAAACATCCACTATGGTGAGAGATCTTGGGGGTACCTTTCTCTAACACAATCATACAGGGTCCTTAATGTGAGAAGGTGGTTAGAAAATGTAATAAAATTCTAGGAAGCATCAGGAGAAAATGTGTCTCCTGTTACCAAGATGTTATGCCCTTTCATAGATCACTGGTATGGTAGCATTGTGTATGGTTCTGATCCCCAACATGTAGGGAATGTGTTGAGGTGGTTGGGGTGCAGCTTAGAGTAATAAGGATAATGAGAGGCTTGGGAACAATGTCTATGATTTCAGAAAAAGGAACTAATCTCCCATAGTGTAAATTACAGAGAAGGATGAGAGGTGACCTGATTTGGTATATAAGGGATATAATTTTCCAGAGCTGATAGTCAGTCTAAATCTTTGTATCAGGGATACAAAGTTACATTGACATGGACATGACCGTCAGTTAAGAAAGCAGCACTTTAAAACAGAAAAGAGCAGAAACTGGTTTTCACAAAGGGTTGTGGCAGCTTGGAATGCACTCCCCCAGGAGGTGATGGACAGTAAGGCACTTGCAGGTTTAGAAGAGAATTTAGATCAACTTATGAATGTTAAGAGCATAGGAGGTCATGCCACACTGAGACAGTGATGGACAAACTAGAAGCCCTTTTGCCTACTCTCTTCTGGATAATATATGTATCAATGTAGCTATGATACTGCCAACTTTTCTGGTAAATTTAATAAGCATAATAATATATCCTAGGGCGCCTAGGTATTGTTTTACTTACTACCAAGACAGGTGAAGGCACATGACTTCATCTCATGTCTCACAATGTACCTGTGGTGTGCGGTTGTTACAGACATGTATGGCTTATCATGTGAAACTTGCAACTGCCTGAATCTCTTTAATTGATAATTAGTTTGCCTGTTTAGTTTATTTTTTTAGTACTTTATAGTGTTTCCTAACTATGTGGGTGCTAATTAATGTAACCTTGTAACTAAAGTTACCTTGTTCAATGGCTAATGGTATCCCTCTGGGATCTCCACACAAACAAGATGCTGAATCTCATTTTGATATCCCAAATGGAACAAATTAAAAAAAATAAAATAAAATGTGTTATTGCTTTCCTATATATGTAGACATGATATGTTTGTGAAGTTTGCAAAAGTGAGTATCCATTTTTCAAAGGAATGTCATTTCATGGATAGCAGTGTGGGCTGCTGTACCTGTGTTTTACCAGTTATGCCACAAAAGGCCTACAGTGCTTCTATTTTAGTATCATTTGCACACACTAAAATCCATTATGAAAAAGAAAAACAATATCCTCTCAATATCTGAAATGCCATTTTAAATCATAGGGTCCTGGTGGAAGGATGGACCAAATAGTAATAACATTTGGTATCCCTTAAAGGGAAAAAGAGAAAACAAAATGTAAATTAAGATCAACTAGGAAATAACTTAGTCCTAACATAGTACAGAGGCTTTCAAGTAGAAATACGGGCCCAGATATTCAAACTGCACCCAAAAAGTGCGCAATAGCAGGAGCAAGCGCAGGTCCATTGCGCCCATGTGCAAGAGGCACGATATTCAAAAACTGAGCCGGCCAAGATGCGCCTACAGCTGACAACTGAATATCGCACCACCTGCGCCATAGTGCAACTAGGGAGGGGAAGCTGAGCAGATCTGATGCGCCATAGTGCAACAAGGGATGTGCAGCTGAGCAGTCCAGAGGCACCATAGCACAACCAGGGACGCCCCCCAGCAGCGGGGCAGCAATGCAACTGCACAACTAGGGATGTAGGGGCCCACCACTCATGCCACAGGTGGGCAGAGGAACACAGAGCAGAACAGACATCGTCCCCCTACACCCCATGCACTGCACAACTGGGGGAGGGCTGGAATAACCACTGGCCCATGGAGACAAGCAACCAACCCACAGCTGGGCCATGGTGCCCCATCACACTCCCTGGCAAGCTGTGACGGGCACACAAGGAGGGCCGACCACCCCGTGCCACACCATCCACCAATGCAGAGCACACCCTGCACAGTGACGCCCAGACACCCTGCCCAGGAGTAGTGTCCACCATTGCAGGAAACCCCATGCATGCCACCACCCCCACTGTGACAATGCAACCCTGTGCACCACAGAACCATGCAAGGCAGCCCCACCATGAGCACCCATCAGCGGGTGGCAGCACACAGCGATGCAACAATGGCATACACAGTGCCACCATGCACAGCCCCTCTGAGGTACAGCTGAGAGACCGACCATGCGTCGGCACACGAGGTACCTCACACGTGACAGGGCATGCCCCAAACACCACCACCAGTGGTACAGCATCCTGCACACCCTCCCAAGGACACACCCCGACCCAGCACTGGCCACAACAGCCAGCAGACACCCACAGTGGTGTGTGGAAGCATGCACCACACCAGATGCAACACAGTGCATGGACAAACACCCACCCATACCCAAGGGCACAACAACACAGAGACGCAGTAGCCGGGCAACCAAGCCCCCAGCGTGGGCCTATGGAAACCGTGTACACACAGCCTGCAGTCCTCCATGGCACAGGAGTGCCAGCCACCCTGCGCAGGCACTGTGGACCTGTAAGCCACCATCATTTGCCCAGAGCACAAGTCACAGACAATGGTGCACATCCCCTGCAACACACACAAGCCACAGCATGGAGGTGGGACAACAACCGCGGAGGCCACAGTGTCACCCGAGGCAGATATGCACCACACCAGTGACAGGAGGCAACCCAGCATTGTGACGGGTACAGTGACTGCCCTGCATGGACAGCCACCACTGACATGCCAGCAGACCATGCAGGTCACAGACATGCAAGGTTGTCAGCTGCACAGGCCATGGACGGGCTGACAGGGGCACCATGGACACAGAGCATGCACCATGGACCACTGCACATAGTCATCCAGTGCACAGGGCACAACACACACACCACAGACACTGACTGATAGCTACTCCCACAGCATAATCACTTCACCATAGACACACACACACACACCCATAACTGCACCACCCCGACGCCAAGCACACCACTGCAGCTGAGCACCTATAGCCCACTGCAAATCAGAGACCACCACAGTATTCATATCAAAAGATTTGTATTCAACAATATCAAAAAGAACTATTTACAAAACTATGTACAAATGTGGAGGGGGAGGGCCACAAACAAGGTGGGGGTGGGTAAGGGGCAGGGGTGAACATATGGGAGAGGAAAGAAGGGGTGTGAGGGTGGGTCAAAGGGGGGAAGGTGGTAGTCGGAGCATGGGGACATCAACAGCTGCCCCATTCCTCCTCTTCCTGGCACCGATGTGTGCTCCTCCATCTCCTCCTGACCCCATGGCGGTGTATGCGCTGAAGGAGCTGCAATGTCTCCCTCACCATCTGGAGCAGCTCGTTAATACCCTGCTGTATTTGCAGGAGTCACCAGTCACCTAGGATGAGGGAGCAGAGTCAACAGGTGTGACTGTCCATCCCCCTGCAGCCCACCCATTGTGCATGGCATACAGCCATGTGCCACGCCCCTGTGATTGTGTGCGACCACCCACAGTGACCATGTCCACAAGACCTGCCCACCCAGGCAGCCACAGCCATGTGGACCACTGCACACACCCACCGCCCATGTCCTGCACAGCACCACCATGGCCGTACAGTGACTTGGCTATGCGGTGTGAAGGCAGTGCCACAGCCATGTGCCTGGTGCACACATGGACCACCATTGACACACTCCCAGACATGCAGTGCCACTGGACAGTGCTGACTATAACAAGTTGCGTACATGGCAGTGGTGTCAATAGATGGTGGCCATGCCCCGCTGCCCACCCTGTTACACAGCATGCAATAGTAATCATGGAGGTATGGCACTCACCATCATCAAGCTGGTCCCTCTGGCGCTGTGGACCATCTCCCCTCCTACCGGCCCTGTCGCTCCTGCTGGCGCCTGCAGCCCTGGCCAGATGCCCTCCTCCGGCCCTGTGGTGCAAACATGGAAAGAGGAACATCAGTACAATCCTGTAGCAAAGTCCCCTGCCCCCATTTGTGTGCACTCCACCCAGCCAGACCCACCCACCCCACACCCTGATAACAACACCACAGCCAACACCAGAGGGTCCATCCCCCATGTTCCAGACACATACAACCGTGATACCCATATTGAAGATAAAAGTGTGTGGACGTAACACCTACCTGGCCGTGGCACCATGCCCCTCCTGGCACGTGACCACAGGTGGGCAAGCAGGTCCAGTTCCCTCCTCCTCAGGTCGCCATATCTGTGGCAGCACTACTCCACCATCCGCCCCCTTCCTGTGGCCTCCTCCAGGGCATCAGCCACCTCCTCCCACACCTGGCTCCTGGACCTGTCCAGGGGTGCCTCCCCAAACCGTGGGCCATAAAGTGGCTCAACAATGGCCACCAGGTTGGCCAGTTCAATTTGGGTCCACTGGGCAGCCCTCCTCCACACCATCTCACTTGCTCAGTTGGTTCAAAATGGTGCTCTGTAGTGCAGCTCCACCACGTGCAGATGCTGCGCGGTACAGCACTGCCATTCCCTATCACGCTGTCACCGAACAGTGCGATAGTGGCGCACCCATGCCTAACGCATGGCTCCTACGGGGCAAAGGTTGGGCACAGAGTCAAGGGTCTGTGGCGCATGGACAGGCACAGCGCCATTGGAACCCAATGTGTGTAGCTGTAATTGGGTGCCTGTGTGCTACCTCCAGTGGCGGTCTCCACTGCTGTTGCCCCAGTGCACCTATGATGCCCCAGTGCCACAGCGCCATATAGGTGAACATCGCTGTAGTGCCACTGGCACAATGGTGGCCATGCCCTGCATTGCCTCCCATGCACAGCACATCAGCAGCGCTGCAGACGCCTGTGTCAGCAACCTGGGCATGCGCAGTGAGGTGTGTACTGCGCATGTCACAGAACTGCGCCCTTGGCTCAGCACGTTCAACACAATTGTGCAAATCGCAACAGCGTGATATTCAGTCGTCATATGCAAATCAGCTAATCAGCCATTCAATGGTGCAGCACTGCAATTTGCATCCACTTAAAGTTGCACCTCGCCTCATTTGCATGGGTTGCGCTATAAAAGTGCGACATTGGGCAGCACTGGCCATAGTCGGTTACTGCAGTCTATTGGTGAGTTGCATGCTGTTTGGGAGTGTGGACTGTGGATTTTGGGACATGCATGGGACTGCACAGTCACAGGTAACATCTTTCATTCTCACAGGCTAAATAATGACCGAGCGGGTTGTGGGAGAGGAGAAACACAGTGGTGGGAGGAGGAGGAGGCCTAGTTTCACCAAGGCCGAGACGGATGCCCTGTTTGAGGCCTACCTGGATCATGAGCCGCTTCTCAGCAGATGGCAGGGAACACAACAGACCTGTGCTGCTGCATGGGAGGAGGTGGTGCATGCAGTGACCCTGCATGGCAGCCACCAGTGCTCCATGCAGGAGTGCAAGAAGAAGATGGGCACAGACAGGAGGAGGATAAAGGAGAAGGTGGCTGCCATCAGGCAGCACGAGCTGCGACAGGTGGGGGACAGCCGGAGGTGGTACACCTGACCCCACAGGAGGAGAGGGTTGCTGGAAGCATGCAGTGTTGTGCCATTGAGGGTGTTCTGTGTGGTGGTTTCCAGATGGGTGGTAGCCCGTCACTGCATGGTAGGTCATGGTCTGTCTATTGGGGGGAGCAAGGTAGGTCACATGCAGTAACGCAACTTTGTTTTCCCTTACAGATCCTGAGCATCTGCATGGGTCAGCGGTGGTGGGCCTGTCCACTGAGGACAGTCAGATGGAGATGGTGGAGGGCCCATCCACTTCCACAGGTATATGTGGCTCAGTGCGACAGTGGGCCCACCTGGCTGTCCAGACTGATGTTGTTGGAACAGGTGCGGAGGAGGCCCTGCCCATGTCCCAGCATGCCAGCGTCCATGGATGCCAGCATGCTGTGACTCGTGCTGGTGCCGGGTCCGTCACTGATGATGATGTCGCTAACAGCATGGGCAGTGAAATGTGTGTGCCATGGGATGGCCACACAGCAGGTAACATCGCGGCCATGGCTGTGGGTGGTGCCGCCGTGGAGGCCTGCATGTCATTCCCAGTCCCAGCCTGTGCCTGTCAGCACCAGTGGGGCAGCACTGGTGTGTTTACAGGACAGTGGGACTGTTGTGGCCACTGCAGCTGCACCAGTGAGCCCTGGTGAGTGGAAGCCAGAGGGGAAGCATCAGCAGTTGGCCAATGGGCTCGGGGGTACAGGGTCAGGGGGCGGCATCAGTGCACTGCCTGCGGACATGCCCAGACCTGGTCCTGGTGTGCAGTGCCCACCCTCAAGGGGTACTGGGCATCAGGGCCACGCACACCCTGAGGGACAGGATGCTGAGGAGGCAGATGACCTCTTGGATGAGCACACCCGCATACTGCAAGCATCAGTCAACCAGCAGATGCAGCTTGCAATGTCGGTGGATGCACTGCATGCAGCTCTGGAGTGGGCAGAGGAGCGTCACAGCAGAGACACCGCTCTGATCCTGGCAGGGATGGACCAGTTGCGGGAGGATGTGACCGCTGCCATTGACAGGCAGACACAGGCATTTACTGCTGTCATGGCCACAATGGGCACACAGTCATTTGCCCATGCATCGCAGACACCACGCAGTGCACTGTCCACCCTCCATTCCCGGCGTCATGCGACACCCTCCTTGTCAACACTGTGTTCAGCTGTGGGCATCCCGAGCATGCCTGGTGCAGGCATGTTTGGTGTGCTGCAGACCCCTGCGCGAGCACGGTCGCATTCACGCAGTAGAACCCCTGGGGGACCATCGGTGCCACCTCATGAGGCCAGTGGTCAGCCTGTCAGTACTGGTGGGTCTCGGTGGGGCCGCCCATGCATCCATGGTGGCCGGGGCACTGTGGCGCGTGACTGACCTGTCTCCCAACACGGCTACTGTCTGGTGCTGCCCTGTGTGCATTGTGTCATTCAGCAGACATTGCATGGGTGGGTACCCGGCCCTGCATGCGGACACACAGTCCATCTGCACACCCTCCTGGCTGCTGCCTGCAGCTGTGTGTGCATGATGATGCCTGCATTGCGCTGTACACCAATGTGCAATGGTGCCCAGCATCTGACACATGCACAAGGACAGGCAGTGGGCGTGGTGGTCTGTGGACATGTGTGTGGCTAGGGGTGGCATTCTGGGTCAGTGTGCCTCCTACACTTTGTGCATGTCTGGTGCATTGTGTGTGTGTGTGTGTCCATCCACGTGGCATGTTAGACCTCACCCATCTCTGGTTGTGTGTGTGGTTCCATGCCCGGCCACTTCCCTTGATGGAATGCACCCCTGGAGTGTGTCCATGCGTGTTTGTGGGTTGTGCCTTAGCCATTGTTGGTTGCACATGGCCCCATGACTTACCTGGGCTGGCTGAAATGCTCCTCCATAATGGTATCCTGGTGCAGCTGTGCCAGCCGGAGCAGTCGGGGGTCCCGTCGCCCAAGGGGGGGATGACCATCTCCATTGTCACCAGCGTCCTCATCATCCCCATTGCTGTCCTCCTCTTCAACCTGTACGGCTATCCCACATTCAGTGGCCATGTTGTGCAGGATACAACAGGCCAGGAATAGCCCACAGGCCTTTGAGGGGCTGTACTGTAGGGCACTGCCAGAGGTGTCCAGGCAATGGAAACGTGCCTTCAGCATCCAGAACACCCGCTCGATGACATTACATGTGGTGGCGTGTGCCTCACTGCAGCGTTGCTGCGAGGGGGTCACGGGCCACCGGTAGGGTGTGAGCAGCCAGGGGCGGAGTGGGTATCCACTGTCACCTGTGTGTAGAGGGTGGAGGTTAGTTTGGTGATCAGCATCGCCCTGCACTGGGCCATGTAGGCCACTACCCATGTCGCCTCTGACCATGCCCCCCCAGGCCCTATGATTGTCCATGTGGTTTGCATACTCACCCACTAGGTGGTCAGTGGGGATATCCCCATTCTTGAATCTGTGGCACAGTGCCGACTGGTGCCAGATGAAGGCATCATGTGCTCCCCCAGGGTGCACAGGCATTGATTATGCACCCCCTGGCATCGCACACCATCTGGCAGTTGATGCTGGCATAGCCCTTGTGATTTATATATGCAGCCCCCTCGGGGCCAGGTGGTGTGCGGATGGCCACATGGGTACAGTCTATTGCCCCTAGCATGCCAGGCATATGTGCTACCCTGTGGAACTCCTGTATGTTTGCTGTGCACTCCGCCGGTGTACTGGGGAAATGGATGTACTCCGCAGCATATGGCAGCAGTGTGCTGAGGAATTGGGTGAGGTGGAGTAACGTGGCCTACTGGGTTATGCCTGTGGTGTCCCCAGTTGGTCTCTGGAAGGTACCCGTGGCATGCAAGCACATGCAAGCTGTCACTTTCGTCTCCACTGACAGAGCATGGCTCTGTCGTGTGGGTGCCTGCATCACATCACTGCACAGCTCACAGAGCCACCTCAGAATTGCCCGATTCAGGTGGTATCGGCCCACAATCTCAGTATCACTGTACAGCTCGAAGCTGGTGCGGGCTCGGTACTACCTGTTGGGAGCATACCACCGACGAGCCCTTCCACGGCCACGCCCCCTGCTGCCCACCTTCTCCCCCATTACTGCCTCCATCTGGATGGTGGCACTGGCCATGTCCCTGGCTTATGTTCACCCCCCTTCCGGCAGCTGTTTCTGTATTCCCCCTCGCTGTCCTGGCTTGCTACTTCCCCTGCACTGGGAACACCTGCCTGTGCTGGCCTCACTGCTGTGTGGTGTACTTCCCCCTTCTGCACTGTGGCTCCCCACACCTTCCCCTGTGCCTGTTGATTCCAGGTGCCCTTTCCTGGCCTGCCTGTGTGTCCCTGCTGCCCAGTGTTTCCTGCTAGACTTTGCCCTCATGTGGCTTTCCTGTAGCGTTCTTGTGCCTCTCCCTTGCTCCCTTTTATTTTGGCTCATTTCCGCTATGGCGCAACTTCTGCTGGCTCCCCTATTGCGCATGTTGTTGAATATCACACTGCGCCATTTATGCATGGTTCCTCCCCGTTCAGTTGCACATGCATTCATTATCATTGCACTGATTTGGGGGGCGCAACTGCCTCCTGCTGAATATATCAGAATGGCACATTTTCAGACTTGCACAGGCGCAACCCTATTGTGCATGGTTCAACTCTTTTGAATATCTGGGCCACAGTATATATGTACACAAAGTCTTTTTTTGACATTTTTGGATTTTTGCAGATAATTATGGTTAGTACTGACTAGAGTTGCCAGGACTCACTGAAGCTCTGTGTTCTGGTGTAAAATATTTCAAATACTGTAGTTCTAAAGATCTTGTCTACTTTGTAACTCAATGGGCAGAATATTCAAAAGTTTGCATGGATGCTAATCGGTGTTTGTCCATGCAAACTGGATTTTGCACTGGAACCCAATATTCAAAAGGCTCGGTTGTGTCGACAAATTGGGTTAGCATGCACAAAAACCAACAAGCATTTGTCAATGCTGAATGTTTGATGCTTGGTAAACAATCTGTGTTTTGCAAATTTTAATCTAAATTTTGAAGACATTTGTTTTAGGATTCACCTTATAGCCATGACATGTACCATTTATAGTATATTGGACGAAATGTCATTTCACACCAGAGGTGCGAAAACACATCTCATCCAGGATCTTTAAAATTACACATATCATGTTTATGAGGTGGCATGGAAAATGGCTATGTTGAAAGGTTGGAGTTATAATATTGAAAATTAGTGAATTTATGAGTGAACGCTGAAGTAGTGTAATGTTCAGTTATAACATAGGCATTTTACCATATTTATACACGAAATTTTCAGCACAGCCTTCTTATTACCCTACCTAATGAACCCAGTAGGTGAACATATTCAGTTCCCCTCCAAAATGTCACTCTGCACCACAAAAGTGTCACTCCGCATCACAGGTATAAAAACACATCTTGGCAAGAATCTGAAAAATGACAGCTGCCACATTCATGAGGTGATGTGAAGAAATGGCAATGTTTAAAATTTGGGGTTAAAATATTAAAAATTATCAAAGTTACAAGCCCACATTTGTAAATTTCAATGTAGGGTCATAACTTTGTTGTTTTTTTAATATTTTTGCCCCAAATTTTCAACTTAGCATTCTTATAATCCCACCTCAAGAATGAGTGCAGAGAAAATATTCAACTCCTGCATGACAGGTGATTTTGTGTAATGACTGTGAAATCACCTTTCACGGCATGAAAATGCATTTTGGCCAGGATTAAAAAAAATGACAGCTGTCACATTCATGAGGTGCTAAAAGAAATGGCTATGTTGAAAATTTGGGGTCAAAATATTTAAAATTACCAAAGTTACGAGCCTGCGTTCACAAATTTCAACATAGGCTCATAACTTTCTTGTTTTTTATTATGTTGGCTTGCCGCACTTGCGCGCAAGTCAACATCTTGCGGTAGTGCAGCTTTGGAGATGCAGCTGCTGTTGGGCAAATGCAGGGCACGCATCAGTAGGTGCGTCCCTCATTCCCCAATCAGCTGCACCACACCATGCATGCTAATGTTGCAAGCACATCTAAGGAGATGTCCACTGCAATCCGAGCAAAGCTCGTCAGACGCAGCAGACCCTTCCTGCGTGCTCGCCACATTAGCAGCACATTAGCAGCATGGCGGGTGGCTGCCCAACGACCGACCTTGGGGGTGCCCAATCCCCCAGCCGGCTTACTGTGGCCACATAAATTTGCAGACGGGGAGCCCACTCCCCATCAGCATACAGCAGCCCCCCATTTCTATATGCCTAGGGGGTGCCTAATCCCCTCGGTTCTTGCCTCCCCGAGCATATGTGTGCCGACGGGGTGCCCAACTCTGCCGGCATAAATTCATCCCCCAAGCCCCATTGTCTGCTGATGAGGGTGCCCAGTCCTCAAGGCTGCAGCAACCCCCAAACAGTTAGGTGGCAGCTGGGAGCCCACCCAGGGTGTCAAGTCCCTGAAAAACCTGTCCCATGATGTTAGTTTTTTTTTTCTTCCCTGTAACATAAAACAGTCCTCATAGTCTCCTGCCCCCACCCACACCACCCACTGCACACCCTGCCTCCCACAACCCCTCACCCCATACTTACCTCGGGAGTTCTGGCGCGACGATCCTGGACCGGGAACATGTCTGCACTCTTCAAAGCCAACCGCAACTGAGGAAATGCCGTAAGCTGTATAATGGAATGAATAGGGTTTTTTCAACTTTGCTGCATATCTCGGGCATTGTTGGAATTTTGGCACCAAATTTTCAACATGGGGTTTTTGTGGCCCCTCCTCATGAATTCTATCACTGTCATGACGTTAATTGGCCTCAAAAGGTGATTTCGCAGTCACTGTGCAAAATCACCTTTCGAGACCCATTAATGAAATGACAGTGCCAGTGCTCATGAGGTGGCCTCTCAAAAACCTTATGTTCCAAATTTGGTGGAAAAAAATCCAACAAATGCCAGTTTTACGAGCGTGCATTGCGCAGTTGCTACACAGGCTCATAACTTCGTGAATTCGCAATATTTTAATGCCAGATTTTCAGCATTGTGATTTTTGTACACCTCCTTGTGAACAGTATAGCTGTCATTTTTCACATCCTGCCCTTAACTGTTTCCACGCCTCGTGCACACAGCGCAGTTGCTGTGGGAAATCAGTGTTTGGGCCAGATTATGAAAATGACAGTGACACAGTTCATGAGCAGAGGTCCTAAAATGCCTATGTTGAAAATTTGGTGATGATATCTATAAAATGACTGTGTTACAGCGCAGCATTGGCAGATTGCATGCACGCTCGTACCATCATGCATTTGTGATATTTTTACTCTGGATTTTCACCATTGCCATTTTTCCACACCTCTTGATGAACAGTACAGCTGTCATTTCACATATCCTGCTCAAAATGTGTTTTCACACTTCCGGCGCAGAATTGCGTGGTCACTGAGCGAAATCACTTCTTGGGACACTTTGAGGAAATAACAGTGACACTGTACATAAGCAGAGGTGCTAAAATGCCTGTGTTGAAAATTTGGTGCCAAACGCTCATAAAATGGCAGTGTTGCAAACACGCATTGCATATTTCCCACACACCCTTGTAACTTCGCAAATTTGCTATATTTACATGCCACATTTTCAACACTGCCATTTTTTTATGCCTCATTATGAACTGTACAGCTGTCATTTTTCACATCCTGCCGAAAACGTTTTCCCGCACTGCACTACCAAACACCCAAAGGGACACCCCAATGCCTGTCAGTCTCTGCAGGGTGGGGGTGGGTTGGCATCAGTTCAATACTTCACTGCCATGCCTATTATGCATCTCTCTAACTCCTGCACTACCAATACCAATGCCAGCAAGACAACATTCGGCATTGACAAATGCTTGTTATTTTTGGCTCAAATTTTCAACATAGCCTTCTTATGATGCCACCTCATGAGCAAGGGCAGAGACAATTTTGAACTCCTGCTCAAAAGGTGATTTCATGCAGCGACCATGAAATCACCTTTTGGAACAGATTTACCTAATGTCACTTGCATTGTTCATGAGGCAGTGTCCCAAAAAAGGTATGTTGAAAATCTGGGGCAAAAATATAAAAAAAATGGCCAAGCTATGCCACTAAGTGCAATACCCCATTAAAATACATTGAACCACATACCTGATTTCCTCAGCTCACAGTCTGGCATTGAAGAGTGAAGTCATGTCTGCGGTCAGAGAAGATGATGGTGTCAGACTCGTGGTAACTTGAGGGATATGGGGTGGTGAGTACTGAGTGGAGGGTCGGGGGGGAGAACTAACATTGCAACAGACATCAATGGACCATTTTTTTTTACAGGCTTAAAAAATAAAAGGGGAAAAAAAGAAATGCAGAGGGAAGGTTTTCTTTATTTCAGGTTTTCTACACAGGGGACTGGGCATCCCCAGTGTCAGCATTAAGTTGGGGAGTATGGGGTGGGAAAGAGTTGAGGGTTGAGTGGGGTAACAATTACAGGGGTGCCAGCAGTGGACACTGGGGATTGGGCACCCCCAGTGTCAGTGTTATAAATGGCAAAGGGATGGGGGTTGCGATAGACTGCAATAGACATCAATAAACCATTTTCTTTTTTACAGGCTTAAAACAAAAGTAAAAAAAAAATGCAGAGGGAAGATTTTCTTTATTTCAGGGTTTGACACCAGGGGATTGAGCAACCCCAGTGTCAATGTTATGTTTTGGGGGGGGTAGTGGGTGGTGATTAGAAGAGTCAGGTGGGGGTGATAGTTACACCATCAGTGGACACTGGGGGATTGGGCACCCCCCAGTGTCAGCATTATAAACGGTCTGGGAGGATGGTGGCCACTGCAACAGACATCAATGAACAATTTTCTTTTTTACAGGTATTTCAAAAAAATAAAATAGGAGGTGGGGTGAGGTTGAAGTTACAGTGGCAGCTGCAACAGACTTCAATGGACCATTTTATTTTTTGCAGGGTATTTAAAAAAACAAACAAATGCAGAGGGAAGGTTTTCTTTAGTTTAGGTTTTGACACTGGTGGATTGGGTAACCCCCAGAGTCAGTGTTATGTTTGTTGGGAGGTGGGGTGGTGGGTGCTGAGAAGGATGGTTAGGTGGTGGGGAAGAACAGTTACGAGGTGCCAGCAACAGACAACGATGGACATTTTTCTTTTTTACAGGCCGCATATTTGAAAAGACACTGGGGGACTGGGCACCACCAGTGTCAGTATTATTTTTGTTGGGGGAGTGGGGTGGTGGGTGCTGAGAGGAAGGGTCGGGTGGGGCAAGAATAGTTATGGAGTGCCAGCAACAGACATCGATGTACGGTTTTCTGTGTTGTTGGAATGTGAGGAATTTCTGTGACTTTGGGTCTGCGCATTAGCATGGATGCTAATGCACATGCCAGAGTCACGGATCCAAACACTGGCTCCTGACATTGAAAGCCATCAGCTGTTTGCTAACTTGGCTTAATGCAGATTAAAGGTCTGAAGCCCTCTCTGATTGGAGTGGCTTCAGTCCTTTGAAGTCCAAGAAGTTTCTGCCCACAAAATCGAGAGCTGCGTCAGACCAAAGTGCGTGGTCATTGGTGTAGACTGCCGAGCCCCTGGTATTGTGAACTGCAATGGGCTTGGCAGTGACACACCTCCCAAATCCCCTTGTACTCATCCCAAAATGTTTTTTTGCTTGTGCATCAAATGTAAAAATGATGGGGTATGCAAATGGGGCAACCGGGACAGAAGCATCAGTGCAAGCTGATATTCAGCATATTTGTCCTTTTGCTCTGTGCAAATACCACTGAACAAAACCTTCCTTTTACTCCATGCTACCCTACTGGCTGCTGGAGGTAATGCAGCTGACTAGCTGGTTGGCTGCTATGAGAGCACACTCACCTCTATTGTCTGTGCCCCCCCAGTGCCACCCAGTCATTTACAAAAAAAAAAATACTCTCTGTTGCTAGTGGTCCCAACTCCCTCCAATCACCTGCCCATAATGTTATAAATAAACCCCTGCTGCTAGTGCTCACCCATCCCTCTGATAGCCAGCCTGTAATGTTATAATGAAATCCCTGGTGCTAGTGGTTTCCCTCTCTCTCTGATCACCAGCCTGTAATGTTAGAACCAAATCTCTGGTGCTAGTGGTCTCCCCTCCCTCTGATCACCTGCCTGTAATGTTATAACTAAATCTCTGGTGCTACTGGTCCCCCCACCATGGCACCGAGCACCCCTCCAGTCACCTTACCAGTATCTACGGTGTGCTGTGAGTGCATTCAGCATCCAGTGCAGCTTCTCTCACCCCTTTTGTTGGTTTATATGTCCAGGCAGAAAGCCACTCCTTTATTTACAGGGACAAGGTGACATGCCCTGTCCTATAAATAAGGCACTCCCCTGCCTGGACATACAGCGCCAGCTGAAGAGATGTAAGGAGGGCTGCACTGGTCACTGTATGCACCCGCTGCACTGAAGATAATGGTAAGGTGACTCTGGGAAGCTCAGTAACACAGTGGGAGAGGGCCACTAGATGCCAGGGATTTGGAAATTGTGAGCCATGGTACCGTGGATCAGTGCCAGGGTGAACCACTAGCTGCCAGGGTGGGTTGTAAGTGGTACTAAGGGCTAGTGATAGTACCAGGGGAATGTTTCTTTAGATATGGACTTGCCATTGGAAGGGTGGACCACTAGCACCAGTGATTTAGTTATAACATTACGAGTTAGTGATCAGAGGGAGAGGGAATCACTAGCACCAGGGATTTCATTATAGCATTACGGGCTGGTGATTGGAGGAAAGGGGGGAACCAGAAGCACCAGGGATTTAGTTATAACATTATGGGCTGGTGATCAGAGGGAGAGGGAAACCATAGCACAAGGGATTTAGTTATAACATTACAGGTTAGTGATCGGCGAAGGGACCATTAGCACCTGGGATTTAGTTATAACATTACAGGCTGGTGATTGGAAGCAGGGACTGCTAGCATCAGGGATTTTTTTTTTTTATAATTCAAATTTTTTATTGAGAACAAAACAATTACAGTAACAGGATAGTGAGGCAGCAAAAGTGATACTAACAGCAAACACCAAACCCACTGCATGAGAAATACAGGAAACATCCATGTCCCCACCACCTCCCACCACCCACCCCGAATACAATGACCAAAATACAAAGTAAAATTGAACTAGAAAAGAGACAAAGCCCCCCCAACCCCCTTCCAAAGCCTCCCATCACCTGCTCCCACCCAGAGCACCATAAAGCAAGAGATTGACATAAGGGTTTGTAGGGAAGCCCATCTCCAAAGAAACAGGTCATCCCTATGGTGAAGTCTTGTGATCTGTTTCTCAACCATGAGAGCTTGTATAAGCTCATAGTACCACTCCTTGAAGGGAGGTATAGTGTCTTCCCACCAGTGACAGAGAATAACCACCTTAGTCACAGCCGAGATTAGGGCTATATGGATCCTACAAATCCCAATCAAAGAAGAAGGGTAGTCCCTGAGTAAAAAAATTGGTGGAGAAAATGTATGGGTCAAGACTGGGTCCAAAGAATCCTTAATCTTCAACCAGAAAGGAGCTACCTTTGGGCACTCCTACAACATGTGCAAGAGATGTCCCACAGTGGAATCACAACAGGTACAATCAGGGGTGGCTGCCCTACCCATCGTATGAAGCCTAAAGATAATAAAATACATATTGTGTAGTACAGAAAATTGAGTCCATTGATAGCAATCCCTTTTAATAAATTTATAAAGGTTATGCCAGATAGTTTGCCAGCGCTTCATATCAATATCCAAATCAAGGGCTTGCTGCCAGTAAAAGCAAACACCAGCCAAAGCCACAGGATTCACTGTTTGAAGACTAGAATATAAATTTGCAACTGAATGGGGCTTAGTACTTATCTCAATGAACCTGGATGGAGTATCAGTGTCACACGGGACCCACGGGGCAGGGCCAAGTTGGGCCAGGAGGGCATTCTTTAGTTGTAGGTACTGAAATGGATGGAAAACAGGAATATCAAGGGAGTCTTGTAGCTACATATGGAAGAGAAGCCACCACAGTTCCAAGAGGTCGACTACCCACACAGGGCATAAAGGAGGTCAGAAAGAAGCCGGGATTGGATGACCTCTGAGACAGATATTTGGGTTTGCCAAAATTAGTTGTGTGAGTATCTGAGACCAGTCCAGATGCAGAAAACCCTCCATCTGTGCACGGGCCCTGAGGGACCATAATAGGGGTAGGCAACGTAGCATGGTTGGTTCTTTAGTGATTTTGGAATAGAGAAGGCAGGGAAGCTGAATGTCCACCTGCTGACAGAGTGGCATTTCTATGTTTAACCACAATGGTTGGTACCCAATATCCATGCCCCCCCGAGAAGCATTACCCCAGCAGAAAAACTTGGCTCCATGGATAGCAAGATAGTAGATAAGGAAATTAGGAAGATGGAGGCCATCCCTGTCTTTAGGGATAGTTAATTTATAGTAAGCCTTGGGCACAGCCCTGCCTTTCAGAGAAAACAGTTTAACATACCCTGCAGGGAAACAAACCAGGATTTAAGCAGAAAAACTCCTATCATACCTAAACGGTAGAGCATTCTTCGGAGTACATTCATCTTAATGACATGGAGGCAGCCCCAAAAGGATAATGGCAAAGCATTCCACCTCTTTGGGTAATTTTTAATGGTAAGCAAAAGGGGGGGTGGTAAAATTAGAGAGACCAGATCAGAGAGATGTCGGGGGATATGGATAATGAGATATGTAGGAGTCTTAGGCTCCCATGATAGGCCCAAGTTGAGTATCTTATTCTTTGGAACCAGATAATGTAGTGGCATGACCTGCATCTTGTCCAGATTCAACTTGTACCCAGACAAACTAGCAAAGGCAACAATTTCTGACAAAGCTAGTGGGATAGAGGAAGCTGGGTCCTCAAAGTGCAAGAATAAGTCATCTACATAAGCAGATATCTTAAACCTTTCACCCCCCACCAGTATACCTTTAATGTCCAGAGCATGCTGCAATCAAGGTACAAGGGGTTCCAGGTACAAGTTGAATAATAGAGGAGAGAGAAGGCAGCCATGTCACATCTCCCACTCTAACTGAAAGGAGGAGGAAGAGAGCCCATTGCATTGGATCCTGGCCAAGGGATTAGTAGTGTACATGATCTGAATCCACTTAGATAAGGAATCGGAGATACCAAATTTCTTTTAGACTTGGAACAAGAAGGGCCAAGAGACACGATCAAAGGCTTTTTCTTCATCAACTGAGACTACGGCTGCAGGAACCTTGCCCTCCCTAGATGCAGAAATCAGGTACAAGAGCTTCCTTACATGATCATTGGACAAATGACCAGACATGAATCCAACCTGGACTGGCAAAATAAGATTATCTCAACCAACCTGAGCCAGTTGGTGAGAACCTTAGCCATGATCTTGAGTTCTGAATTAAGGAGAGAAATCAGTCTGTAACTCATTGGCAGGAGCTTGTCCTTACCCAGTTTCCATATGAGAGTGATCCACGGTTGGTTGAAGGAGAAGTCCTCTAAACCATCAGTGTGAAAGGTATTGAAAAACTGAGTGAGAAAGGGAGTAGCACCAGGGATTTAGTTATAACATTATGAGCTGGTGATAGAAGGAGGGGACCACTAGCACCACTAACACCAAAGATGGCTACAGTCTTGGACTGGGGAAGGGGTGATGGTGGTGCTGCTGCACTACCTGCCTTCACTTCCCATGTAAACAGGCCTATAATGGGCATGCAAATGGCCTCTTGGTGCCTTGCATGCCCAATGGGCTCATTTGCTTGAGTCCCTTTGAACATTACAGATAGGGCTCTGGCACTATCCACTCTTGTGGCCCACTTCGGTAGCTATGTCTAGGCAGTGCTACTTCAAATAGTGTTGCATCAACATGGCCCTATATTCAGTCAGATAGCACTGGTGCACTATCTTACTGCATATAGCATCTTTGGACCCCTGAGTAATTGCAAAGTACAGCAAAAACTTTTGCACTCCACTTTGCACTTTACTGAATATTGGGCCCCATCACTTTTGTATATAAGACTGAAGGGAGAACAGAGAAAGATATTGAGAGGAGAAAATGAAACTAAACAAACATTTGTCTCATCCAGATCTTTGCTTGCTTGTATTTGCTGTGTAGGTGTTGACATTGATAGGGCAGAGGTGATAATTAACAAATTAATAGCACGAGTTACAGTAGTGAAATTGTCATGATTGGGAAATGAAGAGTTTCACACATAATACTGATGTTTTCTTAGACTGTGGCCATGAATTTTCAAAATATTATTTTTTTTCCACAGCATACGAACATGGCAGGTGTCATTTATTAAATGCAACCCGCAACACTGTCTTGTGAAATTACTGTAAAAACAGATTTTGGAAGGGATTTGATAATGACACCAGCCATGTTTATTCAAAGGGGTGAAAACATAAGTATGTTGAAAATGTGGGTTCAAAAGTAAAAATATTGCAAAGTTATGATTAACATTGAAAAATGGCAATATTAGTTCATAATTTTTGTTCAATTTTGACCTCAAATGTTCAGCATAGTGTTTTTATTACACCACCTTATTAACATGACAGGTCTCGTTTTTGAAAACCTGTTCAAAATGTCACTTTGTGGCACAAGTGTGAAAAGACGTCTTGGTCAGGATTTGTAAAATGACACATGTCATGTTCATGATGTCGGGTATGAAAATGGCTGCGTTGAAAATCTGGGGCGACAATCTGGTAAAATAGTAAAGTTAGAGTAAACACCGAAGAATTTTAATGTTTCTTCATACACATAACTTCGACATTTTTTAAGATTTTGAACACAGATTTTTGACATTGTCTTTTTATTACCTCACATTATGATCAAGACAGGTGACATGTTTTAAATCCCATCTGAAACATGATTTCCCAGTATGATTACAAAAACACATTTTAGGGCACTTTGAAAAAAAAAACACATCTACCTTGTTCTTGAGATGGGGTTAAGAAAAGGCCATGTTGAAAATTTGGGTAAAAAATATTAATAAATTACAAAGTTACAATATGAGTAAAAGTTCAAAATGCACTAAAAAGCCATTAACCAAACTTACCTTGTTTTCAGTCACTTCCCGGTGTAGCTCAGAAGAAACAGAATGTTTAAGAAGGAGCAGCACCAGACTGGATAGGTAAGTATGCGGTTGGGGTTCATGTGGTTGCAGGTGCTGAGAGGGAAGTTGGAGTGTGGGGGGGGGGGCAGAAATCATTACTGAACTGTCTTCTTGTTTAACAGGCTTGCAGATGGGGCACAGGTGAAGGATCTGGAGGTGGGCTTGATACTTGTCAGTGGGAGGGTGTTTTCTCTATTGACATGGCATGGGAAGGATCGGGAGGTGGGCAGGACACTTGGTAGTGAGAGGGTGTTTTGTTTTCATGAATGGGGCACCAGAGGAAGAATAAGGAGTGGGCAGGATACTTGCTAGTGGGAGGATGTTTATTTTTACAGAGGGGCACCAGGGGAAGGATGAAACGGTGGACAGGATTCTTGTCAGTAAACAGGGTGTTTTTTCTATTGATGGAGCCCAGGGATGGATCAGAAGATGGTACAGTCAACATATTATGGGGTTTTCTCTGACTCTTTGAACTGGGAAGGAGTAATATCAGTATTATGAATAAATTGTACCACCTTGGTTATTCAGTACAATTCACATTAAACTGTTCCTCCAATGAGTTGTTTTAGTATTTCTGACTGAGTTGCATAAATGTTGCTGAATCCAGTACAAAGTTCTGCACAAACTGTTTCTTAAACAGCTGTTGATGCCTCAAAGAAAAGTTTGAAAAACATTGTAACAAGGTGCAGTTCAGCTTTGATTCTATATATAAATATAGATTTCTTCTCCCTGTTATTTATTACTGAGGAAATCTGCATGAATGCAAGATCTTTATCCCCTAGAGTTCATCTGCCTCTATAGTTTACTGTTTACTTCATCATAATTCTCTGTTGTGACATCACAATCTGTTGCCATGGGAGTAACTGTGATGTCACAAGCATTGCATTATGACCTCAGATAGGAAGAAAGCAACAGGAATGGATGAACTCTTCAGGAGCAAATATCTTATTTTCATGCATATGATATCTGTAATAAATAATGGTGAGGAGAAATACAGAACTAATGGGAGATATAAGCTGAACTGTGTCTAAATATTATGATTTGTTAAAGTTCTCCTGAACATGTCAGCTGCTCTTTAAGTGTTAAAACTCAGTTTTGCATTGCATTGTGACTGGACTCACAAAATGTGAAAAGCAAACGGACAGTAGCAGAGTTAGAGCAGGGATTAAATGGAGAGGGGTATGCCGTAATGCCAGGAGCCCAGGCAACAAGCTTGGTGAGCTCCAGGTGCTGATGGCCGACATTGAAATGGACCTGGTGGCCATCGTGAAAACAAAGGTCACAGATAAAAATGACATGGAGATGATGGTCCCTGGGTGTTTACTGTTCAGGAGGGATAGAAAAACTGGTGGGGGGGAGGAGTTGCCTTTTTTGACAAGAAGGGCGTTGAAGTGGCAGAAGATAGAAATATTAGGGGCAGCAGTGGGGAGGCTGAGTCAGTATGGATGCAACTCACAGCAGCCTCAGGCAGGAAAGTGTGCTTAAGGGTGATCTGTAGGCCTCTGGGGCAAGGGGAGTAAAGGAATAGAGAACTTGAGGAGGAACTTAAATTGAGGGGCAGCAAAGGGGGATGTAGTGGTGGTAGGTTACCAAAACCAGCTTGATGTAGATTGGGAGGTCCCAGTGGCCAAGACTGCCAGGAGTCAGACATTACTGGATGTCTTCCAAGGCTGTCTACTGGTGCAGCTTGTTAATGACCCTAACAAGCAGAATTCAGTCCTTGATGTGATGCTCACCAACTCAGGGATGATGGGTGCTGTTGGATTAGAGGAGCTGCTAGGGAACGGTGACCACAACTCTGTGTGGTTTGAAATGGACCTCAGGTCCAGCAACCCACAATCAAGAAACAAGGTCCTTGACTTTAGAAGGGTGGATTTTGATAGATTGAGAGAACTGGTCAGGAATAAGTTAGTAGGGGTGGGAGGACATGTGGAGTAGAAGAGATATGGGGGGGCAATAAAGCGAGCCATCCTCAAGGCATCAAAGGCAAGCATAAGAACAGTATCTTAAAAAAAAAAACAGGTTTAAGAGACCACTGTGGTTCTCAGCTAGGGGTCAGCAAAGCGGATAGGGCCAAAAAGAAGGCCTTCTATAAATATAAGAAAATTCAGGGAGAGGAAGAAAGAGAGGATTATTTACAGAAAAATAGGGAGGCAAAGAGGATCGTTAGGGAGGCAAAAGCAGAGCCGCATATTGTGGAAGGGGTCAAAAACAGAGAAAAACATTTTTTTTAGATATATCAGTAAAAAAAGGAAAAAGGGGGGCATTGCATGGCTAGTTGAGGGCAGTAGGGTGATAGAGGTGGATGAGCAAAAGGCTGCAGCTCTGAATGACTACTTTTGTTCAGTATTCACTAAGGATGACTGCAGGTCCATGCCAGAAAGTAACATCAAAGCAGTCACTAAAGGAGTCCCAGAAATGAGGCAGCCAATACTTACTAGTGAGAGGGTCCTGAAAGGACTGACAGCAATTCAGATAGATAAGACCCCAGAACCAGATGGGTTGCATCCAAGGATACTTAGGGAATTAGCAGCAGAATTGGCTGAACCACTGACTGGGCTGTTCAACAGCTCACTTGGGTCTGGAGAAGTTCCAAGGGATTGAAAAATGGCAGACATTGTACCACTTCATAAGGGGGGTATAGGGAGCAACCAGGGAACTATAGGCCTGTCAGTCTGACCTCCATCACAGGGAAGCTGGTAGAATCACTAATCACAGAAGACCTTGTGGGCTACCTAGAAAGCAATGTGCTCCAGCATAGTAAACAACACGGTTTTGTGGCAGGAAGATCTTGTCAGACTAACCTGATTTTTTTCTTAGACTGAGTGACCAAGGAAGTAGTCAAGAGCCACGCAGTGGATCTGCTCTGCTCTGCTTTGATTTCGGCAAGGCTTTTGATTCAGTACCGCACAAAAGGTTGCAGAGAAAGATGGAAAACCTGAGTGTGGCTAAAACCGAAGTGAATCAGGTGGGTAGTTGGCTAGAAGGGTTGCAGCAGAGGGTGGTGGTCAAAGGGGTTAAATCAGAGGCAAGGGAGGTCATGAGCAGGGTCCCACAAGGATCTGTCCTGTTCCGTTCCTCTTCAACATGTTCATTACTGACATTGGTAAGAGAATCCAGTGAAGGCTGTGTCTCTTCACAGATTACACAAAACTATGTGTGAGGGTGAATAGTGATGAAGCAATAAGGGGTATGCAGAGGGTCCTACAAAAGCTAAAGGGGTGGTCAAAGGTCTGGCAGTTAAAATTCAATGCCAAAAAGTGCAAGGTAATGCACCTAGGGAAAAGGAAACCCAAGACAGAGTACTGAATGGGGTGGGTGAGACAACACTACAGAAGAGGAATGGGATCTAGGAGTTATCATCAGTAACTTCCTTAAACAAATGAGTCAGAGCAACAAGGCCTAACAAGATGCTGAGCTGTATCGGGAGGGGTAATGATAGCAGAAGAAAAGAGGTAATATTTTTTTTTAGTTGTTTAACCAGGAATAGCACACTAAGCTGAAAGCTTTTTTACCGGTGCGAGTTGGGAGCACAGGGAAGTTAAGTGACTTGCTCAGAGTCACACAGTATGCAAGTAAAAGCTGTGGGATTCAAACCCTGGTCTGGTCTGCTGGATGTCACCAGATTTGCAGCTCAGAGCCTTAAACCACTGCGCCATACTGCCTCGATACTTCCCCTATACAGATCCCTGGTGAGGCTTCACCTGAAGTACTGAATCCAGTTCTGAAATCCTCACCTCAGAAGGACATGGATAGGTTGGAAACAGTGCAGAACAGAGTAACAAAAATGATTCAGGGCCAGCAGGGCAGATCCTATGAGGAGCACCTCAAGACACTCAATAAGTATTCACTGGAAACCAGAAGGGAGAGGGGAGATATGATAGAGACCTTCAAGTTCCTTAAAGGAATTAACAAGGTAAACTGGGAATTTATTTACCCTGAATGCTAACTTGAGGTCAGGAGGTCACAAGTGGAAATTAACAAGAGGGAGGTTCAGGAGGGACGTGAGGAAGTACATCTTTACGGAAAGGGTGGTGGAACCTTGGAACAGGCTGTCAGTCGAGGTGGTGTGAGCAAATACAGTCAGGGCATTCAAGCAGTCACGGGATTGAATGAAGGGAATAGTGGTCACCTGTGCCAACTATACCAGGGAGGAGAATAGGGATAGGACAGGGAGGGCCAGTACCCTGGAGGAACAATAGGTTCCAGGGAAGGTTCCAGGGTTATGGGGAATATGGGCAGACTGGATGGACATCTGGTCTTTTTCTGGCATCAATGTCTATGTTTCTACTACTGCAGGTGCATTCCAAATGCGTTGCAAAAACACTTTACAAACATTGCCCTTGAGCTGGTTAACATGAAAAATAAAGCAATATAACTTGTCAGTGTATTGCCAACTGTAAAAGCAATGTCAAACCAACTCACTGCAGAACAATTTAATGAGACATGTACTATAAGTGCCACATGGGGGTGACTGTGGGGCACATGTATTGACTTGGTTGATTGGCCTACTAAGGGCTCAGATCACAGCAGACATTTACTGGTCAACTTATGTGTACAGTGAATATCTATGAGTGCTATCTCCAGCTCTTTCAGCAAGGAAGACATGCATCAATATTAAGAATACATTGTTTACTATGGGGGACAGCAGCACATTTACCATCCACCTTCTGGCTACAGTCAACAGTATGTAATGATGCTACTCATTTGCTTCCTGGGCGGTGTCAAGCTGATGAAAGGATTGAGCTGTTCTGTGATAGGAGCAGCTCACTCCTTTCAACTACACAAAGTTTCCTCCCAAGAACTGGAAAACATTTTCATGATCAGCCTTGCTGATCATTGGCCTGTCACTGTTGAGCCCCCTGCAACCTGTGCTGCTTTGGACCCAACGTGACACACTGCTGAAACCCATTATTGTAACAATATGTTTGCTTTGTGCATGCACACAAGCAAAGATAACAAGCATTTGTCAATGCCGAATGTTGCTTGCTTCTATGTGCTGTTTAGGTATTTGGAAGTCATTGGAGTGCAAATATTGAAAATTTATTACGGTGCGTAGGAACTGCGCAACGCATCGCCATAAAACAGTCATTGTTAGAATTTTTCATGAAATTTTCAACATAGCCATTTTAAGACCTCTGCTCATGAACAGTGTCACTGTGATTTTGTTAATGTGTCCCATACATTGAGTTTGCACACCGACTGCGCCATTGTGCTTCCTTGGGCGGAAACACGCTTTGGGCAGGACGTGAAAATGACAGCTGTACTGCTCATAAGGAGGTGTGGTAAAATGGCAATGTTGAAAATCTGAGTGAAATATTGAAAATTCGCAAACCTACAAGCGCATGGGAACCAGCAACGACACCGTGAAACAGTCATTTTTAGGAATTCTTTCACCAAATTTTCAAAATTGCCATTTTAAGATCTCTGCTCATGAACAGTGACACTGTGATTTTCTTAATGTGTCCCATACACTGAGTTCGCACACCGACTGCACCATTGTGCGCTACATGGGCGGAAACATGTTTTGGGCAGGATGTAAAAAATGACAGCTGTACTGCTCATGAGGAGGTGTGGTAAAATGGCAATGTTGAAAATCTGGAGTGAAAATATTGAAAATTTGTGAACTTACGAGCCTGCGTAGGAACTGCGCAATGCACGCTCATAAAACAGTCATTTTTAGGAATTTTTCACCAAATTTTCAACATAGCCATTTTAAGACCTCTGCTCATGAACAGTGTCACTGTGATTTTCTTAATTTGTCCCTGACATTGATTTCACATGACCGACTGTGCCATTCTGTGCTACAAGGGCGGAAACACATTTGGGTGAGATGTGAAAATGACAGCTGTACTGCTCATAAGAAGATGTGGTAAAATGGCAATGTTGAAAATCTGGAGTGAAACTATTGAAATTTCGCCGAACTTACGAGCCCGCGAGGAACCGTGCAATGCACGCTTATAGCATTCTTTTTAGAATTTTTGGATCAGGTTTTAACATGAATGGATTCCTTCTCATGATGATGTCACTGTCATGGCGGAGCTCAGTCCGGCGGTGATTTCGAGTCACTGCACAGTCACTGCGCGAAATCACCCTTCGCCCCGAATAATGCCATGACAGTGACATAATTCATGAGAAGGGGTCCTAAAACCCATGTTGAAAATTTGCGCAAAATTCCCAAAAATGCCTGAGATATGTAATAAAAGACCCCCCATCTAGCCCATTATACAGCTTCACGCATTTCTTCAGTTCGCGGGTCGGCTTTGAAGAGTGCAGACGTGTTCCCGTCCACCAAGATCGCCACGCCAGAGTCCGGAAGTAGGTATGGGATGAGGGGGGTGGGGAGGCTGGGTGCAGTGGGTGGGTGGGTGGAGGGGGGTGGGAGACGCACTGCTGGGACCGCTTTTGCTTTATAGGTTTAAAAAAAAGACGTCAGGACGCTTTGCCATGCTGTGGTGGGCTCCCAGTATGGCACAAGGATGGGGGGCCATTCAGCTGATGGGGATGGGGCACCCCGTCGCTCAGGACTGATTGCCACGCTGGGGTGGGCTCCCAGCATGGCACCAACTACTGGGGACGGCGCAGCTCAGCCGGCGAGGATTGGGCACCCGTCGGCTACACATGTGTGGTAGCGCCGCGCCTGCGTGTGGGGGAGCTTCTCAGCCTTATCGGTTCTCACTGAAGCTTAGCTCCCTTTCAATCAGAGTGTTACTGCATTTTTGAGCGTGTCATAGACAGTTCCAAAAATGCATTGGCTTACAGGGGCCGCGCCTGCCAGCTCACTGACTGAATTGGAGGAGGAGGTGATACACCTCCGAAATCTCCGATGATGGCACTATGTTTCTTGCACATGCGTGCAAGCAACATAAAAATTACCTGTCCTTTCAGCACAGCAGTACTACTCTGTTTTACTACACATTCAGAAAAGAAAGAGAAATTCTGTGCATCATTTAAAATACAAATGTCAAAAGTCACAACTGATGCATTGTAGTTTGGGACATTGTCATACAACGACACGTCTCAGTCTAAAACATTTTAGAATGTATTTCCCAGTACTTAATTTGTTTTCCAGACTGACATCCCCTGTTTTTGAAATGTCTAAGCAAAAAACATTTTAATTAATATTTAGAACCTTTAATACAGACCCCTCGGGTGTTTTTGTTCCTATGGTTCTAGAAGTGTTATAATCTTTGTGTAACTTGATCTAGCATCTGTAGTACCGACAGTATCAATTACACACACAAAAAAATACAGTATATGAATTGGCAGAAACCGATGTTGTAGCAACCTGAATTTCAACAACAGTTGCCTTCATTCCTTGTCATAAACTTGTGGTGCAGAAAAATATTTATTTTTGTATTTATTTATTTATTGGTAGAAAATTAGTAACTAGTAATGGTCAGATATAAAATAAATTATTTCTAAGTCACTTTTGGATACTGTATATCAAAAGCACTATATAAATGTAAGCAACTGTGAAACTCCATGCAGTACTACTCACCAGCATACAATAAACTTGGAACCAGAAGTTGCAGCAAATGAATGCTTGTTCTTTAAGTTAGTCCACTGCAAGGCACATTCTGCTCTAATTCTGGTTGTCATCAAGGATGTGACCTGCCTCCATCCCTCACGGAAGCAACAAAACAAACCACAGTCAAGGGTGCCAAACATCATATAGACATAGATATAGACAATGCCGACAGAAAAAGACCAATGGTCCATCCCGTCTGGCCTTGGTTCCCTATCTATCCCTTGGCCTAAATGTTATCCAGGGTACTAGCCTCACTATCCTTCCCACTGTTCTTTTTCCTGCTACTATTGCTCTGAGTAGCCACTATTGCCTTCACTATTTCCCAGCCATGCTTGAAACCATGTATAGTTTTGGCTTCTACCACCTCGGCTGGCAGACTGTTCCAAGGTTCCACCACCCTTTCCATAACATAATACTTCTTCAAATTCCCCTTGAACCTTCCTCCCATCAGTTTCCTCTCATGCCCCTGTAACCTTGAATTTGTGCTTATGCTAAATAACTCCTCACAGTTTACTTTGTTTATTCCTTTCAGGAATTTGAAGGTCTCTATCATATCATCAGTCTCCCATGTGGTCTCAGGTGAGTTAGTGTTGACAGCCTTCAGCCATTCCTCACAGGATCTGCTATGCTGGCCCTGTATCATCATGGTCACCCTTTGCTGTATTTCCTCTAGCCTTTCCTCATAATTCCTGAAGTGACTCCAGAACTGGGTGCATTACTCCAGGTGTGGCCTTACCTTCAGTCTATAAAGAGGTAATGTTACCTATTTTCTTTTACTATCAATATCCTTCATAATACATTCTAGCATTCTTTTTGCTTTACTTAAGGACCTACTGCATTGGCCTGATTGTTTGAGGGTGTCACCAATGATGACCTCAAAGTCTCTTTCCTCAGTCATAGTGCTCAGCTTAACCCCCACCCATCCAGTACTCTGTCATAGGGGTTGTGCTCCCTAGGTGCATCACTTTGCACTTTTTGGCATCAAATTTCAGTTGCTATACCTATGCAGTTCACTCTGCATATCCCTAATTTCCATCACTGTCCACCTTCACACAAAGCTTTGTGCTGTCTGTGAAGAGACACAACCTACCCCGGTTTCCTTCTCCAATGTTACTGATGAACATATTAAAGAGGACTGGCCCCAGGACAGATCCCTGTGGCACTCCACTTGTGACTTCTGTCTCTTACGATAGGGCCACCTTACCATAATTCTCTGCTTCATTTCCCTTCAGCCAATTTCCTACCCATTTTACTTTGTCTCTTGCTGCTTCCAGATCCAGTATCTTTCTCAGCAATCACCTGTGAGGCATTGAGTCGAAGGCCTTTGCTGAAATCAAAATAGAGTAAATCCACATCATGGCCCCCATTCAATGTCCACATCACCATACTGAAGAAAACTATTAGGTTAGTTTAACAAAACCTCACCTTTTTTGTATAAAAGATTTTATTAAACTTTTCATCATATTTCGTGCCCAGCAGTTGTTGACAAGTCCTCCCTGCCACAGACCCCTGCTGTTTGCTATCCTGAAGGCCATTACTCTTGAGGTAGTCCTCTAGATCCTTGATTAATGACTCCAACCATTTCTCAATGTCTGGGGTAAGACTCACAGTTCTGTAGTCCCACCCCCCTTCTTGTTCCCTCTGCTTGTGGAGCAGAACCACATTAGCCACCCTCCAGTCTTTCAGAACTACCCCTCTTTGTAACAAGCTACTGAATATCCCTGCCAGAAGTTCATCTAGTACAACTGCTAGCTCCCTGAGCACCCTTGGATGCATCCTGTCTTGTCCCAGGGCCTTATCTATCTGAAGGGCTGCCAACCTTTTCCGGACACTTTCGCTGATAAATACTGGCTACCTCTTCTCCAGGACTCCCTTAGTGGCTGCCTTGATGCCACTTTCTGGCAAGGGCCTGCTTTCTTCCCTGGTGAAGACAGCAAAAGTAGTCAATAAGGATGGCAGCCTTTTGCCCATCCTCCTTTATTACCCTACCTCCCTCCAAAAGCCTAACAATTACCCCACTGTTTCTACTTTTTTCCAAATATACCTAAAGACATTTTTCTCCCTTCTTGACCCCCTTAGCAATATTTATTTATTTATTTTCATTCACATCGGAATTACAACCCTTTGAATCAAGGACTCATTTCCAAAGGCTCCATGTCAAACACAGAGTAAACAATGAATACACTGGCTATAATGATAATAGACAGCACATGACAGAGACTTAATTACAGCTGGAAATTGGCAGAAGGGAAATAAAACAGAGAATTATGGTAAGGGGGCTCTATCGGAAGAGAGAGAAGTCACTAGGGCTGCCTGCCCTTGAACGGGGCTGCTGCAGCTCCCCCAAGGTTGGCAGACTGGCAGACACCCAGCTAGCCACCGACTGAGACCAGGACGCCCGCCTGCAGCTCCTTAGAAGCTGCCTGCCCTTGAACGGGGCTGCTTCAGCTCCCCCACGGTCGGCCGGCACCCAGCCAGCCACTGACTGAGATCAGGACGCCCGTCTGCAGCTCCTTGGAAGCTGCCTGCCTTTGAATGGGGCTGCTTCAGCTCCCCCATGGTCGGCCGGCACCCAGCCAGCCACTGACTGAGACCAGGACGCCCGCCTGCAGCTCCTTGGAAGGTACAGGACAGTGCAACCAATCGGAACACGGGTACTTACAGCAAACCCACTCTGATTGGCCAGGACTTTTCCCCTGCTTCAGCCACCTGGCACTTTTTACAAACAGATGGTCGATAGAACTAAGCATGTTTCAACTGTGTAATAGAAGTTTTTTTTTTAAGTGGCTAGTTTTCCATTAGCAGGTTATACAGACCTGCCACTAGAAGGATTCTTGGTCTTTCTACAAAAATCACTGTACTCAATCATGGGCAATATGGCCTGCATTATCATTCTACTTCTAATCCTGGCAAAAATTATGACTCATAAAGCACCGATCCATGCTAAGTCAGAAGTCATCCCAGCCTGGGAACCCACAATCCTAGTTTCTGCTGCATCTTCATATTGCTTCCTTACTCTTAATCTGTCGGGTTTTCATTTTAATTCTCATCCCTCTCCTCTGGCCCTCCTCCCTTCGCCAATGCCTCTCTGTGCACTTCCTCTGCTAGCCTTGAACGGTCATGTCAGCATCTCCTATGCCCTGGCTAGACGTACCTCAATGACTGAACACCACATAAGAACCCATACGAAAAGAGCCCACTTCTACCTGATAAATGCCCTCAAGAAAATGTTTCTAATTCTCCTTTTCTGTTCAGGCAATGTCAAACTAAATCCAGGTCCTCCAACTCAAATCACTTCTCCGTTGGAGTTTGCAGCTGCTCCTGGGATGAAACTGATGATGGTCAATATTCTAAGCCTGCTCAAAAAACTTGATCATCTTCAAGTTTGGGCAGCCCACACTGACCCAGATCTGATTATAATTACTGAGTCATGGCTAAAAAAGACCAATGCTGATCAGCAAATTGCAATACTGGGCTTCAAGCTCTTTAGGGCTGATAGGGATTCGAGGGGGGGGAGTGGTTGTATACACCAAATCAAAATTTGATGTTAGCAGCATTTCCTGTAAAACTAAGCCCAAGGAATATGAGATTGTCTCACTTAAACTTCACCTTCCATCCTCAGAATGCATCACAATCATTGGTGGCTATAGACCCCCGTCAGGAGGCACAGAAATTCTTAACGTGTTGAAATCCATAACTTTGGCTCCTAACACAGAAACAATAATCTTAGGGGACTTCAATATGGATTGGCTCACTGCTAAATCCCACTCCCTAAAAGCCTTCTGTGATGAGCTGGGTCTTACACAGATAGTAACTGAACCCACAAGACACAATGCTTCTAACTCTGCCAACAGCTTACTCTTAGATGTCATCTTAACTTCACATCTCCATAAAATCTCACATTCTGCAGTTTTCCATAATGACATGAGCGACCACATTATCGTTGTATGTACAAGATTCCAATCTAAAACCCAGCAGCACCCTAAATTCAGAATCAAATGCTCGTTCCGAAAATTCAACTCAGTAAACTTCCTAACTGATCTAGTTACGATCAGGTGGCAAGACCTATATCTTGCCAAATCTGCTGATGCCGCCATCTCTGTCCTAAATGACAACCTCACCACCCTAATTAACAAGCATGCTCCTCTTATTAAAATGAGGGTGCAAAAAATCTCGCATCCGTGGTTCACCCAAGAGCTCAAATCTGCACTTACCAAAAGAGACAAGCTATGGGTTAGGGCCAGGCACACAAAGGACCCGGCAGACTAGCAGGCGTCTAGAACTGCCAGAAATGCCTGGGTTAAAAGTGTACATGCTACTGAAGCAAACTTCTACGTCACCACTCTGGAGCAGGCCAAAGGGAACTCCCAAAAAATCTGGAAGACACTGAGATCCATTGAAGGCCATCCTGCTGCTTCCTCCCTTCCCACCAAGATTCTGGCCAAGTACAGGATGGTTGAAAATAAACTGCGAATCCTCGAAGAACTTAACCTTCACTTTGCCACTGCCAGGTTGGCATTCGACTCCTTCCCATATGCTAGCCGAGTGAATAGCAACACTAGCCCAGATACTACACATGCTACTCCACCGCATCCCTTCCAGTTGTGCCTGTTTAGCTACAAAGAAGTCAAAGACTAATTCTTAGCCTTGACACCAAGAAAAGTGCAGGGGACGATGGCCTTGAATCATTTTTCTTGCGGTTAGGCTATGCCCAGCTCACAGCCCCAATCCTTCACATCTTCAGCCTCTCTATTACCACAGCCACTGTTCCATCCTGCTGGAAATCTGCCCATACTCTTCCTCTCTTCAAATCAGGAGATCCTTGTGACTTAAACAACTACCGTCCTATCTCTATCTTGCCCGTTCTCTCCAAAGTGCTGGAAAAACTTATATACAACCAACTAAAAAATCACCTCGAAGCACACTCACTCCTAAACCCGGCCTAATCTGGCTTCAGGTCGAAGCACAGTACCATCTCAGCCTTGGCTAAAGTCTCTAATGACTGGATCCATGCTATGGACACCAAGAAAGTTACTGGTGCAGTCTTTCTAGACCTCAGTAAGGCCTTTGACACTGTAGACCATCACCTCCTAATCACTTGTCTTGCCTACATAGGTGCCACTCCACTTACCTTACAGTGGTTTAACAGTTATCTCACAGGAAGGATACAAAAAGTCAAAGCTGATGGCCTACTATCTGCCCCCTTCCAATTGCCAGAGGAGTCCCTCAAGACTCCATCCTAGGACCAATCCTTTTCTCCCTCTACATCAACAACCTTGATTCCCACATAAAGAACTCTAGCATACATTTCTTTGCGGACGATACGGTTTTGTACGCATCAGGCTCATCCTTAACTGAAGTCAGGGAAGCACTCCAAGCTGACTTTATCCAATTAGAAAGCAACCTTATCAATGCCAAGCTTCTCTTAAATGCCAAAAAAACCAAGACAATGATTTTCTCGAGACTTGCCTTGTCTGGTGCCCTACCTACCCCACCTAAAAACTTCATAGTCACCTCCCTAGGTGAACCCTTGGAAGTCGCACTAAATTTAAATATCTAGGTATGTGGATAGACAACAAGCTTTCCTTCAATGACCACATCGAGGATCTATCAAAGAGACTTAAAGCACGCTTGGGTTTCTTCTTTAGAAATAAGACCCTCTTTTCTCTCGCGACCCACAAAAGACTTGTCCAAGCAACATTCCTTCCCTTGCTTAACTACGGAGACATTATCTTTATCTCCTCCCCAACCTTGAGCCTATCTAAACTGGATGTACTCTATCACTGTGCTCTTTGCTTCATTACTAACTCTACATACAGGACCCACCACTGTGATCTTTATGCAGCAGTTGGGTGGACCTCTCTTGCCACTAGATACCTCCTGCATGCTGGCATTTGGACCCTCAAATTACTACTCCACAAACCACCTGTCTATTTAATGTCTCTCATACACATCTCGCATAGCGCCTGCTCCCTAAGGAAATCTGACCTTATCCTACTAGATGTTCCCAGGACACGTACCACAGCTGGCCAAAGAGCTGTCTCATACGCCCTCCCAAGCATTTGGAACCAACTACAAGCCATGCTGAAGCTAACCAGCATCATATCAATTAACTCCTACAAAGCACTAGCTATCTCTAAATTAAAAGACATATGTAGGTGCTACTAGGCCCCCAATGCCAAGTCAACTTCCTAGGTACCAACTGGCCCTCTACTTATCAAGCTGAAATGTGTTGCATAATTTAGGGCAAGGTTAAAGCTAGAATGTACTGCATATATAGCATAAGGACTTCTATTGTGTATACCTCTTGTATTATATATTTTTTTCTTTGTTGTTCTACATTTTATATCTCCTGTCTATGTAATTGTGAACTGTATGTGTATGTGCCTCAGGACCTCCTTGTGAATGAGCTTACTCAACGGAGTCTTTCCTGCAATAAACTTGAACTTGAACTTGAACAATAGAAAGTGCAGAATAAAATACGCAGGTCAGTGTCTGCTGTAGTGTCCCTAACCACCCTCCTTGCTTCCCTAGTTCTCAGTTGCAATTCTTCCCATTCTTCCTTCCACAACTTTATTTTGCACCTGATGAAGGCCTTTCTTTGGCCCTTACTGCCTCTGTGACCCTACCTGTAAACCACATTGGTTGCTTGTACATGTTACTCTTGGTTACTGCTTTAGGCATATCTTTCATGCCTCAAGAATGGCTCTGCTTATTGCCCTCCATCTCTCCTGTGCTGTCTATCCTGTCTGGCTTGTCCTGGACCAACTCCCTCATCCTGTCAAAGTCTGTCCTTCTGAAATCAATGACCTCAGCTTTTGGTTGGGATTTACCAGTCCCCATGGCCATCTCAAACCAGATACAGTTATAGTTGCTGTTCCCAAGTGGTTTCCCTACCTATACTGCTTCTACCGTCTCTGAGTTGATGAGTAGCACATCAAGGGTGGTAGCCTGCCTGTTATGTTCTTGAACTAGCTGTGCCAAGAGACAGCTCTGAACTGTATCTAACTGGGCATAACTTCTAGTGCTCCTGGTAGCTGTAACATCTCCCAGTTGATGTCCAGAAGGTTCAGGTCACCCACCATGCACCTCCCTCTTTGCTACCCCCTGACTAGTTCCTCCCCAAGCTCTCTATCCCTGTTCTCTACCTGAGCTGGTGGACTATAACTCACCCCCATTCATATTTTCTTGCCTGAGGTCACTTTGAGCTGCACTCACAGTGACTCTTTCTCCCCATTACCCCCCTGATGTTTCCATCCTCCACAGCCATTATGTCATCCCTGACAGAGAGGGCTACACCTTGCCCTTTACCTTTTCCTCTATTCTCCTACACATGGTGCACCGTGGGACTGTTGGGTCCCAGGCACTATTTTCTGATATCCAGGTCTCTATGATGGCTGCAAGCTCAACCTCAGTGCATACCATTATCACCTAGACTCACTGGTTTTATTACCTAGACTCCTGGCATTGATGCAGAGCCCCTTCCATCTAACCCTTGATCCCCTTCGGCTATTTATTTATAACTGGGTAAGTACACTAGGCACAAATCTGCATATTTTCAGGCATGACCTGGGAGAGAACAAGTCAAAAACAGGGTACAAAGCCAAAATAATAGGCGGTACATCATGTAAAACAACAGTATCTCAGGGGAGCTAATATGGTCAGTACAGAAGCAACTGAGATAAAATACACAGGGTAATGAACTGCAGACATAAAATGAGGAGCATAAGGGAACACTATAGGGTTATCTGAGACACATAGGAATGGACACATACGAATGGGTGCAGTACACTAAGTCAAAGCCAGAAGGCAGGTACACAGTCAGTGATCAGAGAATCATACTGTAAGTGCATAGCATACAGCCCAAGCTGACTGGGTAAAAGAGGGAGGGGCAGAATAGATGGGGTGACAGAAGTGCCAGGCAGGGTAAGTTAGCCAGCAGTCCAGAAGGACTAAGGACATTTGTATGTGTCAAGGGAGGTGAGGTAATTAAAAAGGAATTGCTCGAAAGAGGAATGAGAACTGGAACATATGAGGTGATGGGGGAAGGAGTTCCAGAATTTGGGGGCATAGTGGGAGAAGTAGAGTTTGCCCATCTTGGTGGAACACATGGGGATGGAGAGCAGAGCCAATGCCGTAGACCAAAGGGAACTAGGGCAGTCCACTTGGGTAAATATGGCTGCTAGGGAGGCAGGTAGAGAAGAGCGAATTATGTTGTCGGTCAGGCATCCAAGAGAATATAGGCACTGTGAGGAGGGAGATAACCAGCAGAGGTCAGAATACAGTTACAGTGGTGTGTATGCTGAGGAGAAGACAAGGCAAATCTGCAGACATTGTTTTATGTGACATCCCGCTTTTGAAGGACATTTGCTTGCACCTGTGTGAAGACCAGCAGAGCATAGCAAAGACCAGGGAGCAAGAGTCACTGGGCAACAGAGATACTGGCAGCAGGGTAAGGACAACACGGACATGGTAAGCCAGCCTAATTTTGGTGTTGACCAACTTGCAGGTCATGTTAACATGAAGGGGAAAAATCAAGAGCAGGATCCAGTTGTACTTTTTCCTTATTCATTCCTGGTCTCCTTTGTTTCATGTTTTCTGCAGGCTCTGTGATCCTTCCACCTTGGTCCTCTTCTTCACCATAATTTGAACCTCAACTCTATCTTCATCTACTGTGCCTCTGCAGGCCTCAAGATGAGGGGAGTATTAACTAGGTTTCCTTTCTTCTCTCCTACCATGTTGGTTCCACTAGATTCAGTCACCCCCATATTCAGTTTAAATGTATGATAAAGATGTCACACTTCTGCCTAGCACACTAGCTCCCTCTTTTGTCAGGTGATGGTCATTACCACTGACGTGCCCTCTGTCCCAGAAGTCCCCCAGTCCTCCACAAAGTGGTACCCATTTTCCTAACACCAACCCCTTAGCCTCCCATTAAACTCCTATATCTCCTCATTCCTTATTCTGTGTTCCACCCTGCCCCACACAGAGAGGACCTCGGAAAGGGCCATGGAGGCCAAGTGTGCCTTCAATATGCCTGTCAGGCTGTGAAGGTTCTGTAGAGATGGTAAACCATCTGTACAGTCTGGTTAGCCCAATCAATGGTATTCAGGTGTACCAGCACCTCCAGCTTCCCATTTCCTCTCTGCTATCTTCCTATTACTTCCTGGATGGGTGTTGCCTCAGGAAGGCACCTGACCATCCTCCTCCCATGAAACCCTTCTTCCACCGCCCTCTCTATCCCCTGATCATTGAATCCCTGACCACCAAGACTGTCCTAATTGATGTCTTTCTATTTGTTCCCACGGGTGCCATCATGTTGTCCTGCTCATTTTCCTGACTGAATGAGAGTCCTCCCCTACTGGAGTCAGGTGCCTAAGGCTCCTCCAGGGGTGCAAAGCAATTTTACATCTGGATGGTGTGGGGCTGGATGGCCTACATGTGGCTAGCCCTGGCTTCCTTCCCCTTCCCTCTCCCCACCACACTCCACCCTCCTGGACCAGTGGGCATCTGGGAGAGTCAGTGTATGGGTGCTAGCTCCAGCTGAGCTGGTGATGCAACAGGGATATCTCATCTCTAGCTACTGGCAGCTGAGCATGAGGCACCTCAAAGTGGCTACAGATGGGGCAGTGCCCCCTCCTCCAGAGCATACTCCTGGAGAACAGTGCCCCATAGTCACCACAGGTAACTAAATCCCCACTGTACCCCATCTTTATACAGAACCTAGGAATAGGGCTTCACCTAGAAAGGATGTGCTTGCATACTTGTTTAGTTGACTAACTATAAATAGAAACAAATTGACAACTTCTATAAGAAGGAGCAACAATTAATAATCAAACTTGATAATTAGCTAACAATAGAATCAATAGTGAACTTTTACTATATTCACAGTATGCCATGCTTTTGCAAATGAATAACACCACATCATAACCTGTTTACCATAGAAAGTTCTTTACAGTACCTGTCACAATACGTATACTGAACTCCAGGCTTAGTAAATAACTCTATCCATTCAGTGCACCAGTTGCCCTTAATACAGCCACTGTTTACCATGTTTTAGTCATTCACAATAACAATGACATTACCAAAAATTGGGGTTTTAGTCTCAAACCAGTTTTCTAGGTTATCATACAATTAAATATAGGTACCAACAGTACTGAGTGGCAGGAAGGTTTCCCAACCAGGAGCAGTACCCCACAGAAAATGAGATGTGGCATCTCATCTGGGCCATCCTATGTAAATAAATTGCTTGTAAGTCATGTTGGGACACATTATATGAAAAGCACTACATACATGACTAGTGGTATAGTCTTGAGATTAGAGTAAGGAGCTGTGAAATGCACATGGTGCATCCATCAAATCTGAGTTTGATTCTCACAGCCTCCACTTACATACTGTGTGAGCCTGATCATGTTACTTGACCAACCCAGTGCTCTCTGGGTAGCTCCCGAAAGCAAGCCTGTATCTAGGGGCCTTACCTTGTTAACCAATACAAAGAAAAAGTAAATTCAATACTGTTCTATAGATTACACAGTTAAGTATGTGATTAAATTATTACTGCTTATGGCAAGATACCAAGCTAGGTTTGTCACTTAATTTCGTCTATCTCCTCTGCACCTTTTTTTCAGACTTGTTCTCCATTGTGTTATCTGGGTTGTGGAGCCATACTGAGTGTCAGTTTGATTGATCAGCAAAAGACAACAAAAGTAAACAACCCATGTGTATAATTATTGCCAGCCATAAAGAACCAAGACAGCTTTTTACAATGTGTATGGTTGCCTGTGCTTCAAATCTTCCACACCTATCTATTATGGACCCATTATGGTTGGTACGACTTGCATTAAAAGCAAAGGCAGTTTGCCAAAAGAGCAGTATATGCAGTACATAAACAATTTAAGACATATCATTTCCAATGTTTTGTAACTCTCCAGTTCATGTGGATGTATTCTAAATCATACACTCCAGTGCAGAGAATCATGGGTGTGCACAACCCTGTGTGTGTGTGTGTGAATAAATTATAAGTGTCTCACGTAAATGTAAATTCTATGTTATTTATTCTACAATCCATTTACTACCATCAGAGCACAAAAGGTGTCAAGAGATGTTAGATGAACCTTTCCTATTTTGCCTTACAGTCTTTCCCCATTTCCTGGATTTTAGGGCCATTTGAGCACCAACAGAGGACAGCAGTGACCTATTAGTGCTTGTAATCCATGCCAGCCTATGAGAGACAAGACATCATTTGACATTGTAGGCTGTTGGTATAAACCCCTCCATCTATTACCAACCCATTACAGTTGGCAAGGCATGTATGAGAAACAAAGGAAGTTTGCAAATAGGGCATTTGTAGAATGCATAAACAATAGAAAAAAACTAATTATTTGCATTCTGTGTTGTTTCTGGAAATATATAAAAATTAGAAACTCTCTAAAGCATAATGAGTTTTCAAATCTGGAAGTGTGAGTATGTGTTATAGGGAGCAGGCTAGCTAACAAAATGTTGAAACTTTTTTTTCTCATTACAGTTCACAAGAATAAAATGCAGAGTTCCTGAGTGAGGAGCAAACTGTAGCATTTTACGCCACCTGAGGTGTGTGAGCTGACTAAGCACATGGCATAATTTGTGACAGAATAAAAATGCATCAGCACCTAACATCAAGTTCCTGAAAAGGACTGCAAACCCACAATGATAAAAAGCAACCCCAATGTACAACAAGCAACTGCAGCTACAGTTGCTTATGTATTACTGAAGTACTTTTAATGTCATAGTGAGTGTAAAGTGGTGACATTATTTAAATGCTGGTCTGAAAAAAGGAAAAATATGTAGTCTGCATTTTTGATACAAAAAGGGCATATACTTTCCAATTTGTGTGGTTTCTGTAAATACACATGCAATCAAATGCCTCAAGCCCATCAGACAGTATCATGGGTGTGCAAATCCATGTTTGTGTGTAGAGGGGATAAACTAAAGAAAATGTGGTCCTGCATTCTGAATGCCATCACACTGCTCAGGTCTCAGCAAAGCTGAATCACACACATAAACACATAACAGTAATCTTAAAACCCTGCACAAAAATGTAAGCATGACATGACATGATGTAAGCATATCTTGCCACCTGACAGCTGCAAAAAAGAGAAGTCAAATACTTTCCATACAGATAGAATCAAAAGCCTCACAAGTGTACCAGGAATGCAGATCTGGTGGGGGAAGACCAGGCTAGCAAAGTATCTAAATGTTTTTCCTGCTCAAATTTATAATAAAAGTGTGCCTGAGTGAGGAGACAAGCTGCAGTATTTTACACCACCTGTAGGTGTCTCATCTCCTTGAGTACCCAACATAAGGAGTTAAGCTGTAGTGTTGTATACCATCTGCAAGTGTTTGATCTCCCTGAGTACACTACATAATGTGTGACACCATAATGTTGAATCACCATTTTATATCATCAGCTTTGAGCAAGGGATGAGACCTGGCAATGGTAAAAGCACCCCCAGTAACACCAAATAAATATGTAACCCCCAGTCCTCTAGGGTTACTAGAATCCCATCAGTGTCAGTGCTAGGTATGGAAGGCAGCTGATGAATAACTGGTTACATGATATTTCACCTGCTCCATCTCTGTTTACTTGATCTCAGCTGAGTTGAGAGAGGTGATGTCATTTAGAACTCTTGCAGCAGCATAAACCATGACAGCTAGCTGTGAGTGGGGAGCTTTAGGATTTTCAGTTATTTCTGTGTCAGCAGCCAGATTGAGCAGTTGGAGGAGTGAACAGCTGCAGTGTGGGCTCTAAGGAGAGCCTATTTTTCTCACCCTAGTGCTGAGAACCCTCTGTCTGCCAGTAGAAGTGGTGGAAACTGCCCAGCAGGAGTTCTTGATTTTTATCATCCACAGTGAAATGAGAAGAACTGCAGAATGGATCCGAGGGGCAATCCCCTAATTTAATGCAGGACATTGAAGCTGCCTTTTTGTGTACAGCTGTAAGTAATCTTACTTTGGGTATCCCAGGAGGAATGTACCTGTTTTCTTTTGGGGGTGTACTCTGACAAAGGGAATTATGCACCAAGGTCTGTTCTGTTTGAGACTGTTCTCATCGTTTCTTAAAGTTGGCTGACAATCGTGGAGTCCACAGTGAGACTTGGCACATTGTTCAGAACTTTAATTTACACTCAGAAGTAGTGTGTTTCTAATGCTGAATGTGAAAGTCATTCCAAGATGCATAGTTCTACAGATTGTTTAAAGTTTGAGGAGTAACTCCGAAAGAATGGCTGGGTATGGACTGAGGAAGCAAAAGGTGGGCAACTCCCCATTTGGACTGACAAGTTCAGCACTGCAGGTTCCTTAAGGGTGCCTTCTTATTCAAGACATGATGGCCAATGCCTGAAGAGAAAGTTTACTCCATGGTGTGGGTTTCTACTAATTCTGAGCACCATTGTGTTCTGTCGTGGCCAGTGCCACATTTCAAGATGTTTAATCGTATGCCACATGGGAAATGTTCTAAGTTGTGCCTGTGCTCCATTGTGGCCAGTGCCACATTTCAAGATGTTTAATCCTATGCCACATGGGAAATGTTCTAAGTTGTGCCTGTGCTCCATTGTGGCCAGTGTCACATTTCAAGATGTTTAATCCTATGCCACATGGGAAATGTTCTAAGTTGTGCCTGTGCTCCATTGTGGCCAGTGCCACATTTCAAGATGTTTAATCCTATGCCAAATGGGAAATGTTCTAAGTTGTGCCTGTGCTCCATTGTGGCCAGTGCCACATTTCAAGATGTTTAATCCTATGCCACATGGGAAATGTTCTAAGTTGTGCCTGTGCTCCATTGTGGCCAGTGCCACATTTCAAGATGTTTAATCCTATGCCACATGGGAAATGTTCTAAGTTGTGCCTGTGCTCCATTGTGGCCAGTGCCACATTTCCAGATGTTTAATCCTATGCCACATGGGAAATGTTCTAAGTTGTGCCTGTGCTCCATTGTGGCCAGTGCCACTAGAAGAGATACAGTACGTGTTTCAGCTGGGCTTTGCGCTGAAGAGGGTTCAAGAGCCTATGTAATATGGGATGTTTAGAATTTCTGTCTGCTACAGATGCTGTTGTTCTGCCATTGCCTTGTGTCACAAAGTGTAAACTCTCGGGGGTCCACCTTTGCTTTTGTGTACCATTCATTGGAATAAAGCCACACTGTAGAACCCCAACCTCATTTGGACATTCTTGTTACTGCTTCCTTTGTGGAATTACTGGATATCTCTTCAGAAGTTCAGACCTAGTATAACCTCTAGCAAAAGTTCTCTCTTCAGGATCTGGGTTTAGTATGGTCCTTTGTCTGTAATACTGTTTCTGTAGCCCTACCCCTTCTTTTTCCCCTAGACAGAAAATATTGGAGGTGTGCTTACTAGTTAAGTAAGTAGCCGGGGTGGGGTTACAAATATAATTTGTGACAGATCTTATGAGGATGTACAGATACATTTGCTTATCTATTATGAAAATCTGTTATTCTTGTGGTGACTATAATGCGGTAGAAATAGTTTAAATGATGATCAGAAGGAATATAAGCAATATAAAGAACACATTAATGATTCAATAAGGCAGACACTTTCCAATATGTACGTGGTTTCTGTAAGAACATTTACAATCAAAAGTCTCAACCCCAATGCAAAGCATTACTGGTATGCAAATCCATGTATATGTTTATGTGTGGAGGGTAACCTGACCTAGGTAAGCTTGGTGCTGCATTCTGATTGACTTCTCACTACTAAGACCATATGACAGCTAACTCACACACACTAAATTTAACATCTTCTTTGAAATTTTTTCAAAGTAGTATGCATAACAACAATAGGTGGAAGGCATCATTTTTGCTTAAAATAATGTTGACACCTTACTTTTTTGGCACATGAGGGTGTTCTAAAGGTGAAATAGATTAAAATACCTCAACTGCACAATTTTAACAACTTTACATTAACATTTTGGTCCCTGTGGCTTTGATCTAAACAGAAATGGCACAGGTGTGCCCATTCAGGCTCTTCATCACCTGACTTTGCTATACAGGCTGTGAAAGGCTTCATTAGAGGAATGATATGCACAAAGGATCTTCATTACGTGGTGGGGATGGGCATCCAACCAAAATACTTTTCATTGCCATCCTTAGAGTGGATTCTAAGGAGGGGCCAAAAACAGGATCTTCTTTGGCAGCAGGAATGGGCACTTGACTGCCATACTTTGCTAGCTGTGGAGAGACTTCACATGAGGGGGGAATCACACATGAATCTTCACAAGTGGTACAGATGAGGACCCAGCTGCTGGACTTTCATTCATCTGCTCTGGAGCAGTTTCATGGGAAGGGTATGTGCACACAGTATCTTTATCTGCAGTTTAAAGTTATCTAAAGTCTTGCAGCTGTAAGTGCAATATAGTGAAAAAAGGTAGAAAATTTAGCATCACTAATAGTGGGCCCTATACACAAAGGCATTTCAGTTAATATTTGGCATGTATCCTGGGTGCACAGGGCCATCCATGCCACAAAAAGTATGGGTGGACATGCACTGCAAACAGTATGGATATACATACCATACTCAGGGGTTGGATGTACAACTGCGTGGTGCCTGGTGGTACACAGGAAATGGGTATGTGTTCACAAGTGCATCCCCAGTGTGAAATATACAACAGACCAGACAGTAGTAGTCAGCTGGTAGCCCAGTGTAGATCTCACCAGACACTGCATGGCTGGATATCAGCCATACACACAAGTATCCACCCTCCCCCAAGACTGATGACCAGACATGGGCAGGTGCATGCAAAGGTGTATTAGACAGGTGCACAGCAATACATACAATCAATTGTAAAATAAATGGTATGTACTGTAACACAACAGCAAAATATGAAAAAATAATAAAATAAAATGGTAATTGCCATTACTTGTCTTGGCAAACCATGCCCCCAAGAGATGCCCACATGGGCCAGCAACAGTCCAGCACAATTCATGCCAGTGGAGGTGTGCAAGGGTGTAGGCAGGCATACTCACTGTACACATTTGTGTACAGTTTTGTTGAGTGCCTGACACAAACCATATGCTTTTCTGTTAACATTGTCATTCTAATCTGTAGTATTTGGGCTAGCATAGGCCACTGAGGAGTGTCTCTGTTTAAACTTCTGTTGTTTAGGAGACATATACATGTATAACCTCTTTAGAAATTAGAGGAATCATCTGACAACAATCTGATTTGTTTGGAAGGGGGGTACCATTTGGAGAGTATGTGTACATTTTTTAATGAGAGGGGTGTAAGTGTTGGAGATTGTGTGTACAAAATGGAAATTTCTGGCTACACCCCTGGAGGTGTGGTGTATCTTGGGGCACAACAGCATGCAGGTCCAGCAGTCTGTTCTGTGTAAAATGCTTGTTACTCCTCCACGTCATCCCCGATCATAACCGCCCCCTAATAGATGGGTATGGTGACCAACTCTCCTGCTGTCAGTTGCATCTTGGGTGGCTCTTGATCTATGTCCACCTCCTCTGTGCTCTCCTGGATGATGCACAGGTGGTGAGTGGCTCAGGTGAATCCTGTAGGGGGATTAATAGCAGGAATGAGTGACATGAATGGAGTGCAATGCATGCCTCTATACACCCGCCCATCCTCCATGCAACATCCCATCCCCTTTGCCCCTCCATCCTGTGTGTACCACCCACCATCCCCCCTTCACCACCACCCAGTCCCCATGCACCTCCGTCCTCTATACAGCCCCTTGACACAGGCACAGGGAACTACTCATCACAAAACAATCCACAATAAACCATGGAGTGTCATATTCAACTATGTAATAGGCATCTTCAATGCACACAAGGCCCCCTGGCAGTCACATTGCTGGTGTGAGTGCCCTCTACTTGTGGACTGATGGTATACTGGGTGGCAGGTCACCAAGGCAGAGCAATAGCTCTGCTGGGTGTCCCTAGAAAGGCTGAATTGAGAAACAGGACATACATGAGTGCAAGGTACAGACTTCAACTACTCTGGGGACTTGGGGCCAGCCTGGGAGGATATGGGCCTGTATAGGGGAAGCAGCTTGCTTCCTTCCAGGAAGGGGACCGTGGTCCTAAGTAGGAGGTTTAAATACTACTTGGATGAGCATTTAAACTAGTTGAAGGAAGGCTTTAAAACCTACTAAGGCAACAATCCCCCTCCTGGATGATGTTGCATTAGGGATGGAGGGCCCAAGGGGAGTAAACTCCACTAGGGCAGGGGTACAAGAAGACAGGGGTGGAGACAGAGTGGGTATAATTCAGGTAAGAAACAATAAAAGAGTAAAGGAGACAGGAAATGGACAAGGTAAAAAGGGAAGACATGGGCCAGGTGGTGCTACAAGGGACAACACAGTCACAAAGGAAGAGGAAAGCAGGGATGCAAGCAGGGAGGGAGTAGGGAATGGAGATCCATATGCACCAAAGCTAGGAGTCTGAGAAATAAAATTCCAGATCTGGCAGCCATCATGGCAGAGACTAGTCTGGATTTGGTGGCCATAATGGAGTCATGGCCATTCCTGTCTACCCTCTCTTCAGGAGAGATATAGCAGAGAGGATGGGTTGCACCATGTGTGAAGGAGGGAATCAAGGACATAGAGGTACAGGGTCACCCGGAGGACAAGGAAGGGCTGGTGGTATGTGGGTCATTCTGGAGAGAGGCTTTTGGGACATTAGTTGTACCGGGGTAGTATACAGACTTATAGCACATAAAGGAGTTGGATAAGGCACCTGAGGAATCCAGCACCAGAATGGCAAGTAAGGTGGAGCTGCTTCTATTTTATTTTTTATTTTTATTTTAGTTTTTGTTGACTGGAAAGGAGGACTAGACAATTTTTTGCCTATTTTCAGCCTCGTCCTGGGGGGAAGGGGATACAGATGGATGACAACTGAAATTGAACCATATTTTAAGCAGTTAGTGGTATTTTGTTATAGTGAATGGGGGAAATTTGACCAGGACACTGGGGAAAATCTCCTACTCACCAGTAGGAGGACCTCTGGCTGCCTGGAGAGATTGCCACTTCACATTGGGTGTTGGAGAGTGAGGATGTGTGGGAGGCAGGGGAGCAGGTCTCCTTCCCTACCTCTGTAAATCTAGAGACCGATGAAAACAATGGGATTTCCTTTTCTCCTACATCAATGGCAGTTTTTGTAGAAACCAACAGCCAAGATTTGCTACAGTATAGACCTGAGGTCCAGATGGAAGTTGAGGTTGTTTCCTCAAATGCAATTATCCCTGAAAGAAACCTCTGGATGGATCAGGAAAGTAACGATATTGTGAACACTGCAATTTCCTGCGATCAGGAGCAGAGATGCGACAGACCTTAGAATGAAATACAGGAGGCAGATAAATTGTTAAAACTGGCACTCGAAGAAAAGAAAGCCCAGCTTTTGCAACAAATAGCTGAAGAAGAGGAAAAATACCTGACAGCTAAGCAGCAGCTGCGGACAGCTGCCACACCTTGTTTGCCTTCCAGTTTTGATGTTTCAATCAGAGTTGTCCGAGGAATCAAATTGCCAGATAGCTAAATTCATACAGAAAATCTTCCTAGCACAGCCCTGCCACAAAGGAAAATGCTAGGAATGTAAAAGAAAATGGCACAAAAAGAAGTTGTGACCAATAAACAAACTCAAAACACACAAGCCAGGACAACAATGGATGCCCTGAAAAATGCAGGATGGGTAGAGGGAAAGGATGATTCTTGGAAACCATGCCCATTAAAGCCAGATGTAGCACAGTATGAAAATATAGAAGTTACGAAGACAGATACTGTAAACTTATTGCATCTCCTAAACACCGTATGCTATCACCTGATACAGATCTACAACCTATTTTATTTAAAGGATCATGTACAAATGCAGTATGCAATAGAACCACATGAGCCTACTGTACAAAGGCCTAGTCATCAAATTGTTCATCAAAATGAACATAGTGCTGGTAAAATGGTACAAATTATACAGGTAGTGTCAGCTACTCCAAATCAACAACAAAGTGAGCCTGTAAATAACACTAATGAAGTAAATCTTCCAAATGTACCAACACCAGAAATACTGAGACCAGAGGAAATTATGCTGGTGGGGATGGGAGTTCAAAACTTGCAGGACCCTAACAAAAGACAGTTTTTTTAAACCAATGCTTAGGATGGCTGATTTGTTTAAAAATAAAGGCAAACCTGCACCATGCAGAAATGAAATTCATTTGATGTATAATAGTGGCCTGGAAACCCCTCTAGATCAAGTGAATGTGGAGAGAACCTTAATAAAAAATTCTATGAAACTGTATGCCTCAGAAGTCTTTGCACTAATCCATACAGACAAATATAATTACAATGTTAGCTTTAAGACTGTTGAAGCTTTAGACAGTTTCTGGGAAAAATACAATGTACTGAACCCCCGTATGGACTCCCTTTCTAGCAATACCTATCACCAAACCACCAGAGAGAACAATTACAATCATTTTCAAAAATTAAGGTGTTAATGTGCAAGGCATTTTATTCTGGTTAAAAAAAAACAGTGCAAAGTTTTAGAACAGCCATCCCCTATTATTGATTTGGAGCAGATCTGGACAGGTGAAAGGAGGATAAAGTGCAAGCTATTTATGTCAAACAACAGAACTGTGCATTTGCCAGATAGCTTTTTTCTAGGAAGAGAAAGAGAATCCCTATTATACCCATGTCAACCTAAATCATGCCACAAATGTGGATCAAGACTATACCTCAGAAGAAGCCAGAAGGGGAAGGAAACATATTCAATTCAGTGTTTTAGAGTAAATGGTAATTGCTATATTTCTTTTAAACTTAGATTGTGGGCTATTAGTGACACTGTACTTTCTTTGTTCTCTTTACTTAGAATTGTTTTTGGGCTGTTGAAAATTTAAAACAGTGGTGGTGTAATTCTGTGCTGTCTTTAACTGCTGCAAATTTTCTCTTGGCTTGTCTGACTTGCCCTGTAGTTTGGGTGAGGGGTGTTAATTGTCTGGCCTCTGACCACAGCTACGTGATAACTGGAGGTGGGGCTTAGTTAGAGTTAAGGTAGCAAGTGAGTTTTATTTTCTCAGAAGAAGCAGGAAGGGGAAGGAAACATACTCAATTCAGTGCTTTAGGGTAACTGGTAATTGCTATTTTTCTTTTAAACTTAGATTGTGGGCTTTTAGTGACACTGTACTTTCTTTGTTGACCTTACTTAGAATTGTTTTTGGGCTGTTGAAAATTTAAAACATAGTGGTGGTGTATTTCTGTGCTGTCTTTAATTGCTGCAAATTTTCTCTTGGCTTGTCTGACTTGCCCTGTAGTTTGTGTGAGGGGTGTTAATTGTCTGGTCTCTGACCTCAGCTAAGTGATAACTGGAGGTGGGGCGTAGTTAGAGTTGAGGTAGCAAGTGAGTTTTATTTTCTCAGAAGAAGCCAGAAGGGGAAGGAAGCATAATCAGTTCAGTGCCTTAGAGTAACTGGTAATTGCTATTTTTCTTTTAAACTTAGATTGTGGGCTTTTAGTGACACAGTACTTACTTTGTTGTCTTTACTTAGAATTGTTTTTGGGCTGTTGAAAATTTAAAACATAGTGGTGGTGTATTTCCGTGCTGTCTTTAATTGCTGCAAACTTTCTCTTGGCTTGTCTGACTTGCCCTGTAGTTTGGGAGAGGGGTGTTAATTGTCTGGCCTCTGACCTCAGCTATGTGATAACTGGAGGTGGGGCTTAGTTAGAGTTGAGGTAGCAAGTGAGTTTTATTTTCTTAGAAGAAGCCAGAAGGGAAAGGAAACATATTCAATTCAGTGCTTTAGAATAACTGGTAATTGCTATTTTTCTTTTAAACTTAGATTGTGGGCTTTTTGTGACACTGTACTTTGTTTGTTGTCTTTACTTAGAATTGTTTATGGGCAGTTGAAAATTTAAAAAGTAGTGGTGGTGTATTTCTGTGCTGTCTTTAATTGCTGCAAATTTTCTCTTGGCTTGTCTAACTTGCCCTGTAGTTTGGGAGAGGGGTGTTAATTGTCTGGCCTCTGACCTCAGCTATGTGATAACTGGAGGTGGGGCTTAGTCAGAGATGAGGTAGCAAGTGAGTTTTATTTTCTCAGAAGAAGCTAGAAGGGGAAGGAAACATATTCAATTCAGTGCTTTAGAGTAACTGGTAATTGCTATTTTTCTTTTAAACTTAGATTGTGGGCTTTTAGTGACACTGTACTTTCTTTGTTGTCTTTACTTAGAATTGTTTTTGGGCTGTTGAAAATTTAAAACATAGTAGTGGTGTATTTCTGTGCTGTCATTAATTGCTGCAAATTTTCTCTTGGCCTGTCTGACTTGCCCTGTAGTTTGGGTGAGGGGTGTTAATTGTCTGGCCTCTGACCTCAGCTATGTGATAATTGGAGGTGGGGCGTAGTTAGAGTTGAGGTATCAAGTGAGTTTTATTTTCTCAGAAGAAACCAGAAGGGGAAGGAACATATTCAATTCAGTGCCTTACTGTAACAGGTAATTGCAATTTTTCTTTTAAACTTAGATTGTGGGCTTTTAGTGACACTGTACGTTCTTTGTTGTCTTTACTTAGAATTGTTTTTGGGCTGTTGAAAATTTAAAACATAGTGGTGGTGTATTTCTGTGCTGTCTTTAATTGTTGCAAACTTTCTCCTGGCTTGTCTGACTTGCCCTGTAGTTTGGGTGAGGGGTGTTAATTGTCTGGTCTCTGACCGCAGCTACGTGATAACAGGAGGTGGGGCTTAGTTAGAGTTGAGGTAGCAAGTGAGTTTTATTTTCTAAAAAGAAGCCAGAAGGGGAAGGAAACATATTCAATTCAGTGCTTTAGAGTAACTGGTAATTAGATTTTTTCTTTTAAACTTAGATTGTGGGCTTTTAGTGACACTGTACTTTCTTTGTTGTCTTTACTTAGAATTGTTTTTGGGCTGTTGAATATTTAAAACATAGTGGTGGTGTATTTCTGTGCTGTCTTTAATTGCTGCAAATTTTCTCTTGGCTTGTCTGACTTGCCCTGTAGTTTGTGTGAGGGGTTTTAATTGTCTGGCCTCTGACCTCAGCAACGTGATAACTAGAGGTGGGGCTTAGTTAGAGTTGAAGTAGAAAGTGAGTTTTATTTTCTCAGAAGGAGCCAGAAGGGGAAGAAAACATATTCAATTCAGTGCCTTAGAGTAACTGGTAATTGCCATTTTTCTTTTAAACTTAGAGTGTGGGCTTTTAGTGACACTGTACTTTCTTTGTTGTCTTTACTTATAATTGTTTTTGGGCTGTGGAAAATCTAAAACATAGTGGTGGTGTATTTCTGTGCTGTCTTTAATTGCTGCAAACTTTCTCTTGGCTAGTCTAACTTGCCCTGTAGTTTGTGTGAGGGGTGTTAATTGTCTGGCCTCTTACCTCAGCTATGTGATAACTGGAGGAGGGGCTTAGTTACAGTTGAGGTAGCAAGTGAGTTATATTTTCTCAGAAGAAGCCAGTAGGGTAAGGAAACATTTTCAATTCAGTGCTTTAGAGTAACTGATAATTGCTATTTTTCTTTTAAACTTAGATTGTGGGCCTTTAGTGACACTGCATTTTTTGTTGTCTTTACTTAGAATTGTTTTTGGGCTGTTGAAAATTTAAAACATAGTGGTGGTGTATTTCTGTGCTGTCTTTAATTGCTGCATATTTTCACTTGGATTGTATGACTTGCCCTGTAGTTTGGGTGAGAAGTGTTAATTGTCTGTTCTCTGACCTCAGTTACGTGATAACTTGAGGTGGGGCTAAGTCAGAGTTGAGGTAGAAAGTGAGTTTTATTTTCTCAGAAGAAGTCAGAAGGGGAAGGAAACTTATTAAATTCAGTGCCTAAGAGTAACTGGTAATTGCTATTTTTATTTTAAACTTAGATTGTGGGCTTTTAGTGACACAGTACTTTGTTTGTTGTCTTTACTTAGATTTGTTTTTGGGCTGTTGAAAATTTAAAACAGAGAGGTGGTGTTTTTCTGGGCTGTCTTTAATAGCTGCTAATTTTCACTTGCCTTGTCTGACTTGAACTGTAGTTTGGGTGAGGGGTTTTAATTGTCTGGCCTCTGGCCTCAGCTACGTGATAACTGGAGATGGGGCATAGTAAGAGTTGAGGTAGCAAGTGAATTTTATTTTCTCAGAAGAAGCTAGAAGGGGAAGGAAATATATTCAATTCATTGCCTTAGATTAAGTGGTAATTGCTATTTTTCTTTTAAACTTAGATTGTGGGCTTTTAGTGACACTGGACTTTCTTTATTGTCTTTACTTAGAATTGTTTTTGGGCTGTTGAAAATTTAAAACATAGTTGTGGTGTATTTCTGTGCTGTCATTAATTGCTGCAAACTTTCTCTTGGCTTGTCTGACATGCCCTATAGTTTGGGAGAGGGGTGTTAATTGTCTGGCCTCTGACCTCAGCTGATAACTGGAGGTGGGACTTAGAGTTGAGGTAGAAAGTGAGTTTTATTTTCTCAGACGAAGCCAGAAGGGTAAGGAAACATGTTCAATTCAGTTCTTTAGAGTAAATGGTAATTGCTATTTTTCTTTTAAACTTAGATTGTAGGCATTTAGTGACACTGTACTTTCTCTGTTGTCTTTACTTAGAATTGTTTTTGGACTGTTGAAAATTTAAAACATAGTGGTGGTGTATTTCTGTTCTGTCTTTAATTGCTGCACATTTTCTCTTGACTGGTCTGACTTGCCCTGTAGTTTGGGTGAGAGGTGTTAATTGTCTGGCCTCTGACCTCAGCTACGTGATAAGTGGAGGTGGGGCTTAGTCACAGTTGAGGTAGCAAGTGACTTTTATTTTCTGAGAAGAAGCCAGAAGGTTAAGGAAACATACTCAATTCAGTGCTTTAGAGTAACTGGTAATTGCTATTTTTCTTTTAAACTTAGATTGTGGGCTTTTAGTGACACTGTACTTTCTTTGTTGTCTTTACTTAGATTTGTTTTCGGGCGGTTGAAAATTTAAAACACAGTGGTGGTGTATTTCCATGCTGTCTTTAATTGCTGCAAATTTTCTCTTGGCAAGTCTGAAATGCCCAGTAGTTTGGATGACAGGTGTTAATTGTCTGGCCTTAGACCTCTGCTAAGTGATAACTGGAGGTGGGGCTTAGTTAGAGTTCAGGTAGCAGGTGAGTTTAATTTTCTCAGAAGAAGCCAGAAGGGGAAGGAAACATTTTCAATTCAGTGCTTTAGAGTAACTGGTAATTGCTATTTTTCTTTTAAACTTAGATTGTGGGCTTTTAGTGACACTGTACTTTCTTTGTTGTCTTTACTTAGAATTGTTTTTGGGCTGTTGAAAGTTTCAAACATAGTGGTGGTGTATTTCCGTGCTGTCTTTAATTGCTGCAAACTTTCTCTTGGCTTGACTGACTTGCCCTGTTGTTTTGGAGACGGGTGTTAATTGTATGGCCTCTGACCTCAGCTACGTGATAACAGGAGGTGGTGCTTAGATAGAGTTGAGATAGCAAGTGAGTTTTATTTTCTCAGAAAAAGCCAGAAGGGGAAGAAAACGTATTCAATTCAGTGCTTTAGAGTAACTGGTAATTGCTATTTTTCTTTTAAACTTAGATTGTGGGCTTTTAGTGTCACTGTACTTTCTTTGTTGTCTTTAAATAGAATTGTTTTGGGGCAGTTGAAAATTTAAAATGTAGAGGTCCTTTATTTCTGTGCTGACTTTGATTGCTGCAAATTATCTCTTGGCTTGTCTGACTTGCCCTGTAGTTTGGGTGAGGGGTGTTAATTGTCTGGCCTCTGACCTCAGCTACGTGATGACTGGAGGTGGGGCTTAGTTAGAGTTGAGGTAGCAAGTGAGTTTTATTTTCAGAGAAGAAGCCAGAATGGGAAGGTAACATATTCAATTCAGTGCTTTAGAGTAACCGGTAATTGCTATTTTTCTTTTAAACTTATATTGTTGGATTTTTGAGACACTGTACTTTCTTTGTTGTCTTTACTTAGATTTGTATTTGGGCTTTTGAAAATTTAAAACATAGTGGTGGTGTATATTGTGCTGTCTTTAATAGCTGCAAATTTTCACTTGGCTTGTCTGACTTGCCATGTAGTTTGGGTGAGGGGTGTTAATTGTCTGGCCTCTGACCACAGCTACGTGATAACTGGAGGTGGGGCGTAGTTAGAGTTGAGGTAGCAAGTGAGTTTTATTTTCTCAGAAGGAACCAGAAACAGAAGAAAACATATTCAATTCAGTGCCTTAGAGTAACTGGTAATTGCTATTTTTCTTTTATACTTAGATTGTGGGCCTTTTGTGACACTGTACTTTCTTTGTTGTCTTTACTTAGAATTGATTTTGGGCTGTTGAAAATTTAATACATAGTGGTGGTGTATTTCTGTGCTGTGTTTAATTGCTGCAAACTTTCTCTTGGCTTGTCTAACTTGCCTGTAGTTTGGGTGAGGGGTGTTAATTGTCTGGCCTTGACCTCAGCTACATGTTAACTGGAGGTGGGGCTTATTTAGAGTTGAGGTAGCAAGTGAGTTTTATTTTCTCAGAAGAAGCCAGATGGGGAAGGATACATATTCAATTCAGTGCTTTAGAGTAATTGGTAATTGCTATTTTTCTTTTAAACTTTGATTGTGTGCTTTTAGTGACACTGTTCTTTCTTTGTTGTCTTTACTTAGAATTGTTTTTGGGCTGTTGAAAATTTAAAACATAGTGGTGGTGTATTTCTGTGCAGTCTTTATTTGCTGCAAATTTTCTATTGGCTTGTCTAACTTGCCCTATAGTTTGGGTGAGGGTGTTAATTGTTTTGCCTCTGACCTCAGCTATGTGATAACTGGAGTTGGGGCTTAGTCAGAGTTGAAGTTGCAAGTGAGTTTTATTTACTCAGAAGAAGCCATAAGGGGAAGGAAAGATATTCAATTCAGTACTTTAGAGTAACTGGTAAATGCTATTTTCATTTAAACTTAGATTGTGTGCTTTTAATTATACAGTACTTTCTTTGCTGTCTTTTCTTAGAATTGTTTTTGGGCTGTTGAAAATTTGAAACATAGTGGTGGTGTATTTCTGTGCTGTGTTTAATTGTCGCAAACTTTCTCTTGGCTTGTCTGTCTTGCCCTGTAGTTTGGTTGCTGGGTCTTATTTGACTGGTCTTTGACCTCAGCTACATGATAACAGGATGTGGGGCTTAGTTAGAGTTGAGGTAGCAAGTGAGTTTTATTTTCTCAGAAAAAGCCAGAAGGGGAAGGAAACATATTCAATTCAGTGCTTTAGAGTAACTGGTAATTTCTAATTTTCTTTTAAACTTAGATTTTGGGTTTTTAGTGACACTGTACTTTCTTTGTTGTCTTTAATTAGAATTGTTTTGGGGCCGTTGAAAATGGAAAATGTAGTGGTGGTGTATTTCTGTGTTGTCTTTAATTGCTGCAAATTTTCGCTTGACTTGTCTGACTTGCCCTGAGGTTTGGGTTAGGGTGTTAATTGTCTGGCCTCTTACCTCAGCTACGTGATAACTGGAGGTGGGTCTTAGTTAGAGTTGAGGTAGCAAGTGAGTTTTATTTTCTCAGAAGAAGCCAAAAGTGGAAGGAAACATATTCAATTCAGTGCTTTAGAGTAACTGGTAATTGCTATTTTTCTTTTAAACTTTGATTGTGGAATTTTTGTGACACTGTACTTTCTTTGTTGTCTTTACTTAGAATTGTTTTTGGGCGAGGTCACGTGGTGAGAGAGCAATGGAGTAGACGTCTCTGGCAGTGCTCCCGAGCCCCGCTACAAATTCAATACTAGTCGCGATTGTCTAGATTCCCCACATAGTCAGAAACGTTTGGTGAGGTACCCGACTTACAGCTGCTGCACTCTAAGAACCGAATTGGTTGTTTCGAGATTAACGGAGCCATTATCTGCCGGCCTGAGCAGTGGGTTTTAGGAGAGGCCGAGATGGAGCTAGAGCCCCTCGAGCCTCTGGGCGTTAGGAACCCCAGCGACTAAGCGGTCTTAAGCCCCATTCGCCGGACCCGGAGGTATCGGAGGACGGGAAGGTGGAGGGTCAGGAAGAACGTCAACGGCTGAGGACATTACAGAGATTAAGCAGCTCCTTAAAGGCCTGGTATCTGACTTTTCAGTCCTGAAGCCAGCTCTACAGGCACTTACTCAGCGAAGGGTGATGTGGAAGCCAGGATGGCATCGCAAGAAAGAAAAGTTGGCACAATAGACCAGGAGGTGGCCAGTCTGAAAAGGCAGGTGAAGAAATTAGAAACCGGCTGGAAGATCAGGAAGCGAGGAGCCGAGAACAATTTAATTTGGCAGGACTCCCTGAAAGATCAGAGGTACAGATTGCGGCTTTTTATACAGGAGTTGCTATTGAAGCTGTTTGGGCCTACTCCGTTCGGCGATGCATATGTAACCTCGAGAGGCTCACTGCATTGAGGAGACCCTCCACCGGGAGCTCATCCCCCGAGTAATAATAATGCGTTTTTTGGAATTACAAGGAAAAATCTTTGTTTTGATAAGGTTAAAGCTAACAGAAACCTGCACTGGCAGGCCTCTGGCTCTTTTCTAGGATTTGGTTCTCGGTGAGGGAGAAGAGAAAGCGATAGTAACATTAAAAAAAGCTGTATATGGCAGGACTAAAATTCAGGCTTCTATACCCAGCTACTTTGGTGGTCAAACTCACAAATGGGGACAGAAGGTATTCTACTGCTGATGAAGCTTTGAGAGCCTTAAAGTGGAACTGCCAGACCTGTTTAAACTAGGGACCTGAAGGAGAAGAACAGACGGGGAAATTATCTACAGGACGTCGAGAATTGGAACTTTAACTAACACTGTGACATATGATTATGTTGAAAAATCTTATTGTTAGGGGCCTCCCTTTTTTTTCCTCTCTGCTGTTGTTTTTCTATAGGGATTCAAATATTGTTAACCTGCTGATAATTTTAACGGAAGAAATTTAAACTATCTGGCAATGGACTCTCCCCTTAAAAATTTTTAATGGAAAGGGGAGGCATCAAGAGAATAGGGGGTAAAAAGTTTTTGGGGATAATATGGGGTTTGGGAGGTGACTAGAGACAACTCAGGAGCCAACTCACACACGTCCCAGGCTAATTAGGGAGGGCGATCTGAGGATCTGGGGTAGTATGAAGGGGTATTTGAGGGGGAGGAAAGAGAGTATCCACGACTGGCAACGAGGAGAGGAAGATAATGGGGTGAGGGATTAGGACGGATGTAGTAGATGGGGTTACTTAAAATTATATCTTGAATGAAAGGTCTCCAGTAGGAAGAAAAGGCTGGTTGTACTTTAGATATCGGTCAAATGGGGGTACATGTTGCTGACTTCAAGAAACCCACCTTTGACTGAGGAATCGTACTTGCTTAGGAAAGGTTGGTAGGTACAGCTGTGGGATTGGGAAATGCGAAGCCCTCGGGAGAGTAGGACATTAGTTCGAAGGGGTGTCCTTACACAATTGGGTCCACTGAATAAGGGAAGATGGTAGAGGGTTATATACATTAGGCTCTTTTTTGGGTACCCACTGGTCTTTGCTTCATTTATGGGCCCACACCAGCTAGATCAGGATTTTTTTGCCTCATTGAGGCGGATATGGTTACACTCCCATACGGTTCCCTGGTCTTGGCAGGAGATTGAACGTTTAGTAGCTATAATAGGATTGACAGAAAACCTTCTTTCAAATAAAGGGCCTATCCATTCGCAGCTTATGCTATATGATTTTTGAAGTTACTGCATTAGTTGACCCATATAGGCTCTTTCAGAATTGGAGAGACCGAGATGACTTTTATTCTGGAGTGCATAAGACTTACTCTAGGATTGACTTTTTTGGTCAATAGGAAGTTTTAAAGGGGTTGTAGGATTAGTACTTATGAGAGAACACTTTCTGACCACTCCCGATACAAATGGTATGGAAGATGGATCATATTCCCTCCAAACCATATCGATGTGCCTAGATGATAGGTTATTAGCGGTGAGCAATTTGGTGTTGTTTGAAGCAAACTTAAAGAAATAATTCAAGATCAAATCCCAAACCCTTGGGAACAGGAATTTGGCATGGCCTGCATGCAAAGTTTTGTATAATGGATGGGCCCAAGAATACTCGCTAGGTGTAATAAGTTTACCAGGCTAGGAGGAATTTATATTAAATGCCATTAGTCCTTGTCTCCTTTGGAAGGATCCCTATGAGATTGACAGGGAGCTTAAAGAGCTGAAAGAGGAATTTCGAAGGATCTGTATTATAGGGCAGACCGATGGCTCGAGAGGCTGAATGCTAAATACTTGTTGCAGGGAGATATACCTAAGTTATTGGCTCATTGGATTAAGGAGTGGAGGCTGAAAGAACAATTGTGGCAGTGCAGTTTGAAGAACAGATGATCTCAGAGCCCCTGCAGTTAGCTGATGCCTTGCTGGACTACTATGCTGCATTATATATCAGGTAGGGGCCTCTAAGTCAGCGAAAGTGAGATTACTGGGTTTCTGGACCAGATACCTCACCCAGACTTAATTTAGAACAGGCTCGTGCCCTGACTGCCCCAATATCAGAGTTGGAAATACTTGAGGTTATTAAAGATCTACCAAATGGGAAATCACCAGGTCCTGATGGCCTTCTCGCTAAATTTTATAAAGTCCATGCTGAGATGGTTACACCCTTGCTGAAAGACCTTTGAAGCTATTATGAGGAAGGGGTTCCTCATCCTCCATTGTACTAGGCTTATATCGTTGATTCCAAAATCAGATAAACCCAGGCATCTACCAGGTAATTATAGGCCCATAGCCTTAATGAATCAAGATATGAAGATACTTACAAAAAATTTTGGCTAATAGGATCTTGAAAGTTGCCCTTTATTGATTGGCCAAGAACAAGTAGGGTTTATGCCGGGAGGGGGGCCCAAGATGCTCTGAGGAAACTTCACCATATCTCGAGAGAGCGCCGATTCTAAATCTGCTATGGCTCTAATAGCTGGACACTGAGAAGGCCTTCTGATAGGGTCTCCATCAATTTCTGTTTCTTACAATGGAGAGAATGGGATTCCCAAAGGAGCTCTTGTAGACTTAGAAATCTTACAAAGCTCCTACAGCCCAAATTTTGTGTAATGGCTATCTCTAAGGAGGTTCCTTCAGAGTGGGACACAAGGCTGTCCATTGTCACTATTTTATTTAATCTTTACCTTGAGCCCTTGTTGAGATTTTTGGGAAGGAATCAGAAGTACAGGGATTGAAATTGGGGCTTGAGCTAAATTATCGGTATTTGCTGATGATATTTTGCCTATTTATCCAACTCGCCAAAAGCTTTCAGAAAGCTTTGGAAATTATTGAGAGCTTTTCTAAGGGTGTCTAACTATAAACTGAATTTGTCTAAACTCAGGTTCTACCACTACAGCTCATACATTATAGGGCAGATTTTGATCATTTTCAAATTAATTGGCCCGGACAAAATCAAGTATTTGGGGATATGGATTCTGGCTAGATCTGCAGATGGGGCTGAAGAGAATGTGGAGGGTATCGAGTTAAAATTAAGCAAGATATTGAAAGGTGGAGGGAAGCCTCTAAACTTCACTGCCAGAATAGGTCTAAGTAAAATGAATCTCCTGCCTCGACTGCTTTATCCGATTAGTTTTTCTCCTTATTGTATCCCCAAGAGCAAGTTTATTCATATTCAAAGGATTATTCAGGAATTCTCTGGAGCTCTAAACCGCTAGAAAAAACATGATGTTATTTTACGTCCCTCATCAGGAGGGTGGCATGAAAGTTCCAAATTGATGTTGAACATGTTGCAGGACAACTTGCATATAGGACGATGGATAGACAGGGGAAAATGAGGTATATATTCCAACTTGGCTGGCGAATTGAAAGGCTTATTTTGAGGGCCCAAAGCTCTCCCAAAAGCCTTCTATATGTGGACTCAGCGTTTGCTAGTGAATAGGTAACCAATCTCCATATATAAAGCAGTTAAAGCGTGGTGGGAGTGGTTATTCTGGGGCAAAGAGAATACAAAGAGGGGCTCGGGACCAGCCGAGTAGTGGGAAACCTAATTTTTGAGTGGGGGAATCGGGTGCTGGAGGGCGATGGAGGTCATTGCTATTGGATTCTAAAGTAGCGGATTGTATGGATGCAGATGGGTTCGTCTGCCTATGTCATCTCGAGATTGGGACTTTTCAAAAGATTCAGTTAACCATACTCTTGCAAAAATTTATACGAGAGCTCGATAACAGAGGGGAAAGTCAAGTTTTTACGTGGAGCACTTAGTAACTGATCTTTCATGTCATCCCTTGTCTAAAGTATATAAGATTTTGTTAGATTTTGTTGGTACAGGTTTTGAAAATAGGACTTTATACTGGATAGGTTTTATCCCCTGAGAATTGACTGTATGTAGTGTATGGAATATATGAAATATCAGCTTATTCAAAATATACTACTATGCAATTTTTTTATATGTTCAAACATCTACTACACTCCAGCTAAATTGTGTTCTAGAAAACCTAGACAGACAGATCGTGTTTTCGGTGTGATAGGGACTCTGGAGATTTACTACATGTCTTGTGGTCCTGCTCTAGGATTCAACCATTATGGGCCCAAATTAAAGCAAAGATGGACCCGTATTAAATTATATGGAGTATATCTCCTGAAATATGTATACTTGGGGACATGGGTAGAATACTAACGAATTTTGCTGAGTGTCATGTCTCTCTCTCTTATCAGCAGTGGTCAAAGCTTTTGTTCTAAACATTGGAAGGATGATATTACTTATAATTATGACCAATGGTGGAGACCTCTCCAGACTTTGGAGAGTACTTAAGCAGCATGGATGGAAGGGAAAAGACAATATTTGATAAGAAATGGGGAGCCTTTGGAGGCAGTGTATTCATTGCAGTGGAATTGTCCTCGGTCCAGATCTGTCTGTCTGAAGAGTAGTACCTGGTCTAGTTTATTATAATAACCCTTCGGGGAGTCGCTGTAGGTGAATTGGTGCTTAATTGCTGGGAAGTTTTGTATCTTCTTCTATATATATCTCGTGACCGGTTGGAAATTGCTTAAAGGTTTGGGCTTTTCTGGGTTGGGGGTCGGGAATCACTCTTCCTAGGGGCACAGTTACTCAGGGACAGATGCAAATAGTTATAACGCTTATGTTGGAAGTGAGGAAAGTCTGAGTAAGAAAGGTCTGCGATCTTTGTGAGTATTTTATTGTAACTGTGAATGTAAATAGTTGAGGGGTTGTACATAGTTTTCACTTCCAGTTTGGGGAGGTGGGCCCGGGGTAATTCCTCGGGATATATGTGTATATGTCCTTGTCTTGAAAATTATTGCATAACTTTAATAAAGAAGGTTGGAAAAAAAAGAATTGTTTTTGGGCTTTTGAAAATTTAAAACATAGTGGTGGTGTATTTCTGTGCAGTCTTTAATTGCTGCACATTTTCTCTTGGCTTGTCTGACTTGCCCTGTAGTTTGGGTGAGGGGTGTCAATTGTCTGGCCTAAGACCTCAGCTACGTGATAACTCGAGGTGGGGCTTAGTTAGAGTTCAGGTAGCAGGTGAGTTTAATTTTCTCAGAAGAAGCCAGAAGGGGAAGGAAACATTTTCAATTCAGTGCTTTAGAGTAACTGGTAATTGCTATTTTTCTTTTAAACTTAGATTGTGGGCTTTTAGTGACACTGTACTTTCTTTGTTGTCTTTAATTAGAATTGTTTTCGGGCTGTTGAAAATTTAAAATGTAGTGGTGGTGTATTTTTGTGCTGACTTTGATTGCTGCAAATTTTCTCTTGGCTTGTCTGACTTGCCCTGTAGTTTGGGTTAGGGGTGTTAATTGTCTGGCCTCTGACCTCAGCTACGTGATAACGGAGGTGAGGCTTTGTTAGAGTTGAGGTAGAAAGTGAGTTTTATTTTCAGAGAAGAAGAAGGGGAAGGAAACATATTCAATTCAGTGCTTTAGAGTAACTCGTATTATGTTTTTCTTCTTTAAACTTATATTGTTGGATTTTAGTGACACTGTTCTTTCTTTGTTGTCTTTACTTAGATTTGTATTTGGGCTTTTGAAAATGTAAAACATAGTGGTGGTGTATTTCTGTGCTGTGTTTAATTGCTGCAAACTTTCTCTTGGCTTGTCTAACTTGCCTGTAGTTTGGGTGAGGGTTGTTAATTGTCTGGCCTTGACCTCAGCTACGTGTTAACTGGAGGTGGGGATTATTTAGAGTTGAAGTAGCAAGTGAGTTTTATTTTCTCAGAAGAAGCCAGAAGGGGAAGGAGACATATTCAATTCAGTGCTTTAGAGTAACTGGTAATTGCTATTTTTCTTTTAAACTTAGATTGTGTGCTTTTAGTGACACTGTACTTTCTTTGTTGTCTTTACTTAGAATTGTTTTTGGGCTGTTGAAAATTTAAAACATAGTGGTGGTGTATTTCTGTGCAGTCTTTAATTGCTGCAAATTTTCTATTGGCTTGTCTAACTTGCCCTATAGTTTGGGTGAGGGTGCTAATTGTTTTGCCTCTGACCTCAGCTATGTGATAACTGGAGTTGGGGCTTAGTCAGAGTTGAGGTTGCAAGTGAGTTTTATTTTCTCAGGAGAAGCCATAAGGGGAAGGAAACACATTCAATTCAGTACTTTAGAGTAACTGGTAAATGCTATTTTCATTTAAACTTAGATTGTGGGCTTTTAATGATACAGTACTTTCTTTGCTGTCTTTTCTTAGAATTGTTTTTGGGCAGTTGAAAATTTGAAACATAGTGGTGGTGTATTTCTGTGCTGTGTTTAATTGCCACAAACTTTCTCTTGGCTTTGTCTGATTTGGCTCCAGTTTAAGCTTGTTGGGGTGTTATTTGTCTTGGTCTTTGAACCTCAGCTACATGAGATAACAGGATGTGGGGCTTAGTTTGAGTTGAGGTAGCTAGTGAGTTTTATTTTCTCAGAAAGAAGCCAGAAGGGGAAGGAAACATACTTAATTCAGTGCTTTAGAGTAACTGGAAATTGCTATTTTTCTTTTAAACTTAGATTGAGGGCTTTTAGTGACACTGTACTTTCTTTGTTGTCTTTACTTAGAATTGTATATGGGCTGTTGAAATTTTAAAACATAGCGGTGGTGTAATTCTGTGCTGTCTTTAATAGCTGCAAATTTTCACTTGGCTTGTCTGACTTGCCCTGTAGTTTGGGAGAGGGGTATTAATTGTCTGGCCTCCCACCACAACTACTTGATAACTGGAGGTGAGGCATAGTTAGAGTTGAGGTAGCAAGTGAGTTTTATTTTCTCAGAAGGAGCCAGAAGGGGAAGAAAACATATTCAATTCAGTGCCTTAGAGTAACTGGTAATTGCCATTTTTCTTTTAAACTTAGATTGTGGGCTTTTAGTGACACTGTACTTTCTTTGTTGTCTTTACTTATCATTGATTTTGGGCTGTGGAAATTCTAAAACATTGTGGTGGTGTATTTCTGTGCTGTCTTTAATTGCTGCAAACTTTCTCTTGGCTAGTCTAACTTGCCCTGTAGTTTGTGTGAGGGGTGTTAATTGTCTTGCCTCTTACCTCAGCTACGTGATAACTTGGAGGAGGGGCTTAGTTGCTGTTGAGGTAGCAAGTGAGTTATATTTTCTCAGAAGAAGCCAGAAGGGTAAGGAAACATTTTCAATTCAGTGCTTTAGAGTAACTGATAATTGCTATTTTTCTTTAAACTTAGATTGTGGGCTTTAGTGACACTGCATTTCTTTTGTTGTCTTACTTAGAATTGTTTTTGGGCTGTTGAAAATTTAAAACATAGTGGTAGAATTTCTGCTGTCTTTTCATTGCTGCATATTTTCACTCTGGATTGTATGACTTGCTCTGTAGTTTGGGTGAGAAGTGTTAATTGTCTGTTCTCTGACCTCAGTTACTTGATAACTTGAGGTGGGGCTAAGTCAGAGTTGAGGTAGAAAGAGAGTTTTATTTTCTCAGAAGAAGCCAGAAGGGGAAGGAAAGTTATTCAATTCAGTGCCTAAGAGTAACTGGTAATTGCTATTTTTTTTTTAAACTTTGATTGTGGGCTTTTCGTGACACAGTTCTTTGTTTCTTGTCTTTACTTAGATTTGTTTTTGGGCTGTTGAAAATTTAAAACATAGAGGTGGTGTTTTTCTGGGCTGTCTTTATTAGCTGCAATTTTCACCTGGCTCTTGTCTGACTTGGAGCTGTGGTTTGTGTGAGTGGTGTTAATTGTCTGGCCTCTGACCTCAGCTACGTGATAACTGGAGATGGGGCATAGTAAGAGTTGAGGTAGCAAGTGAATTTTATTTTCTCAGAAGAAGCTAGAAGGGGAAGGAAACATATTCAATTCAGTGCTTTAGAGTAAGGGTAATTGCTATTTTTCTTTTTAACTTAGATTGTGGGCTTTTAGAGACACTGGACTTTCTTTATTGTCTTTACTTAGAATTGTTTTTGGGCTGTTGAAAATTTAAAACATAGTAGTGGTTTATTTCTGTGCTGTCATTAATTGCTGCAAACTTTCTCTTGGCTTGTCTGACTTGCCCTATTGTTTGGGTGAGGGGTGTTAATTGTCTGGCCTCTGACCTCAGCTACTGATAACTGGAGTGTGGACTGATAGAGTTGGTAGAAAGTGAGTTTTATTTTCCAGAAGAAACCAGAAGGGGAAGGAAACATTTTCAAATCAGTGCCTTAGAGTAACTGGTAACTGCTATTTTTCTTTTCAACTTAGATTGTGGGCTTCTAGTGACACTGTACTTTCTTTGTTGTGTTTACTTAGAATTGTTTTTGGGCTGTTGAAAATTTAAAACATAGTGGTGGTGTATTTCTGTGCTGTCTTTAATTCCTTCAAACTTTCTCTTGGCTTGTCTCACTTGCCCTGTAGTTTGGGTGAGGGATGTTAATTGACTGGCCTCTGACCTCAGCTACGTGATTACTGGAGATGGAGCTTAGATAGAGTTGAGGTAGCAAGTGAGTTTTATTTTCTCAAAAGAAGCCAGAAGGGAAAGGAAACATATTCAATTCAGTGCCTTAGAGTAAATGGTAATTGCAATTTTTCTTTTAAACATAGATTGTGGGCTTTTAGTGACACTGTACTATCTTTGTTGTCTTTACTTAGAATTGGTTTTGGACTGTAGAAAATTTAAAACATAGTGGCCGTGTATTTCTGTGCTGTCTTTAATTGCTGCAAACTTTCTCTTGGCTTGTCTGACTTGCCCTGTAGTTTTGGTGAGGGGTGTTAATTGTCTGGTCTCTGACCTCAGCTACATGATATCTGGAGGTGAGGCCTAGTTAGAGTTGAGGTAGCATGTGAGTTTTATTTTCTCAGACAAAGCCAGAAGGGGAAGGAAACATGTTCAATTCAGTTCTTTAGAGTAACTGGTAATTGCTATTTTTCCTTTAAACTTAGATTGTAGGCATTTAGTGACACTGTACTTTCTCTCTTGTCTTTACTTAGAATTGTTTTTGGACTGTTGAAAATTTGAAACATAGTCGTGGTGTATTTCTGTTCTGTCTTTAATTGCTGCACATTTTCTCTTGGCTGGTCTGACTTGCCCTGTAGTTTGGGTGAGGGGTGTTAATTGTCTGGCCTCTGACCTCAGCTACGTGATAACTGGAGGTGGGGCTTAGTCACAGTTGAGGTAGCAAGTGAGTTTTATTTTCTGTGAAGAAGCCAGAAGGTTAAGGAAACATATTCAATTCAGTGCTTTAGCGTTACAGGTAATTGCTTTTTTTCTTTTAAACTTAGATTGTGGGCTTTTAGTGACACTTTACTTTCTTTGTTGTCTTTACTTAGATTTGTTTTCGGGCGGTTGAAAATTTAAAACATAGTGGTGTTGTATTTCTGTGCTGTCTTTAATTGCTGCAAATTTTCTCTTGGCATGTCTGAAATGCCCAATAGTTTGGGTGAGGGGTGTTAATTGTCTGGCCTAAGACCTCTGCTAAGTGATAACTGGAGTAGGGGCATAGTTAGAGTTCAGGTAGCAGGTGAGTTTAATTTTCTCAGAAGAAGCCAGAAGGGGAAGGAAACATTTTCAATTCAGTGCTTTAGAGTAACTGGTAATTGCTATTTTTCCTTTAAACTCAGATTGTGGGCTTTTAGTCACCTGTACTTTCTTTGTTGTCTTTACTTAGAATTGTTTTTGGGCTGTTGAAAGTTTAAAACATAGTGGTGGTGTATTTCTGTGCTGTCTTTCATTGCTGCAAACTTTCACTTGGCTTGACTGACTTGCCCTGTAGTTTGGGAGAGGGGTGTTAATTGTATAGCCTCTGACCTCAGCTACGTGATAACAGGAGGTGGTGCTTAGATAGAGTTGAGGTAGCAAGTGAGTTTCATTTTCTCAGAAAAAGCCAGAAGGGGAAGAAAACATATTCAATTCAGTGCTTTAGAGTAACCGGTAATTGCTATTTTTCCTTTAAACTTATATTGTTGGATTTTAGTGACACTGTTCTTTCTTTGTTGTCTTTACTTAGATTTGTATTTGGGCTTTTGAAAATGTAAAACATAGTGGTGGTGTATTTCTGTGCTGTGTTTAATTGCTGCAAACTTTCTCTTGGCTTGTCTAACTTGCCTGTAGGTTGGGTGAGGGTTGTTAATTGTCTGGCCTTGACCTCAGCTACGTGTTAACTGGAGGTGGGGATTATTTAGAGTTGAGGTAGCAAGTGAGTTTTATTTTTCAGATGTTTTGTGAAGGGGAAGTTGAGATATTCAATTCAGTGCTTTAGAGTAACTGGTAAATGCTATTTTTCTTTTAAACTTAGATTGTGTGCTTTTAGTGACACTGTACTTTCTTTGTTGTCTTTACATAGAATTGTTTTTGGGCTGTTGAAAATTTAAAACATAGTGGTGGTGTATTTTTGTGCAGTCTTTAATTGCTGCAAATTTTCTATTGGCTTGTCTAACTTGCCCTATAGTTTGGGTGAGTGGTGTTAATTGTTTTGCCTCTGACCTCAGCTATGTGATAACTGGAGTTGGGGCTTAGTCAGAGTTAAGGTTGCAAGTGAGTTTTATTTTCTCAGAAAAGCCAAAAGGGGAAGGAAACACATTCATTTCAGTACTTTAGAGTAACTGGTAAATGCTATTTTCATTTAAACTTAGATTGTGGGCTTTTAATGATACAGTACTTTCTTTGCTGTCTTTTCTTAGAATTGATTTTGGGCAGTTGAAAATTTGAAACATAGTGGTGGTGTATTTCTGTGCTGTGTTTAATTGCCACAAACTTTCTCTTGACTTGTCTGACTTGCCCTGTAGTTTGGTTGCTGGGTGTTATTTGTCTGGTCTTTGACCTCAGCTACATGATAACAGGATGTGGGGCTTAGTTTGAGTTGAGGTAGCAGGTGAGTTTTATTTTCTCAGAAAGCCAGAAGGGAAGGGAAATATATTCAATTCAGTGCTTTAGAGTAACTGGATATTGCTATTTTTCTTTTTAAACTTAGATGTGTGTTTTAGTGACACTGTACTTCTTTGTTGTCTTTTAATTAGTATTGTTTTGGGGCCGTTGGAAAATGGAAAATGTAGTGGTGGTGTATTTCTGTGTTGTCTTAATTGCTGCAAATTTCGCTGACTTGTCTGACTTGTCCTGTAGTTTGGGTGAGGTGTTATATTGTCTGGCCTTGACCTCAGCTACCTGATAACTGGAGGTGTGTCTGGTAAGAGTTGAGGCAGTGTGAGTTTTATTTTCTCAGAAGAAGCCAGAAGTGGAAGGAAACATATTCAATTCAGTGCTTTAGAGTAACTGGTAATTGCTATTTTTCTTTTAAACTTAGATTGTGGGGTTTTAGTGACACTGTACTTTCTTTGTTGTCTTTACTTAGAATTGTTTTTGGCTGTTGAATATTTAAAACGTAGTGGTGGTGTATTTCTGAGCTGTCTTTAATTGCTGCAAATTTTCTCTTGGCTTGTCTGACTTGCTCTGTAGTTTGTGAGAGGGGTTTTAATTGTCTGGCCTCTGACCTCAGCTACGTGATAACTAGAGGTGGGGCTTAGTTAGAGTTGAAGTAGCAGGTGAGTTTTATTTTCTCAGAAGAAGCCAAAAGGGGTAGGAAACATATTCAATTCAGTGCTTTAGAGTAACTGGTAATTGCTATTTTTCCTTTAAACTCAGATTGTGGGATTTTAATGATAATGTACTTTCTTTGTTGTCTTTACTGAGAATTGTTTTTGGGCTGCTGAATATTTAAAACATAGTGGTGGTGTATTTCTGTGCTGTCTTTAATTGCTGCAAATTTTCTCTTGGCTTGTCTGACTTGCCCTGTAGTTTGTGTCAGGGGTTTTAATTGTCTGGCCTCTGACCTCAGCTACGTGATAACTCGCTGTGGGTCTTAGTCAGAGTTCAGGTAGCAAGTGAGTTTTATTTTCTCAGAAGAAGCCAGAAGGGGAAGGAAACATACTTAATTCAGTGCTTTAGAGTAACTGGAAATTGCTATTTTTCTTTTAAACTTAGATTGTGGGCTTTTAGTGACACTGTACTTTCTTTGTTGTCTTTACCTAGAATTGTCTTTGGGCTGTTGAAATTTTAAAACATAGTGCTGATGTAATTCTGTGCTGTCTTTAATAGCTGCAAATTTTCACTTGGCTTGTCTGACTTGCCCTATAGTTTGGGTGAGGGGTATTAATTGTCTGGCCTCCCACCACAACTACTTGATAACTGGAGGTGAGGCATAGTTAGAGTTGAGGCAGCAAGTGAGTTTTATTTTCTCAGAAGGAGCCAGAAGGGGAAGAAAACATATTCAATTCAGTGACTTAGAGTAACTTGTAATTGCCATTTTTCTTTTAAACTTAGATTGTGGGCTTTTAGTGACACTGTACTTTCTTTGTTGTCTTTACTTATCATTGTTTTTGGGCTGTGGAAAATCTAAAACATTGTGGTGGTGTATTTCTGTGTTGTCTTTAATTGCCGCAAACTTTCTCTTGGTTATTCTAACTTGCTCCTGTTGTTTGTGTGAGGGGTAAATTGTCTGGCCTCTACCTCAGCTACGTGATAACTGGAGGAGGGGCTAGTTACAGTTGAGGGTAGCAAGTGAGTTATATTTTCCCAGAAGAAGCCAGAAGGGTCGGAACATTTCAATTCAGTGCTTTAGAGTAACTGATAATTGCTATTTTTCTTTTAAACTTAGATTGTGGGCTTTAGAGACACTGCATTTTTGATGTCTTTACTTAGAATTGTTTTCGGCTGTTGAAAATTTAAAACATTGGTGGTGTATTTCTGTGTGTCTTAATTGCTGCATATTTTCACTTGATTGTGCGACTTGGCCCTGTAGTTTGGGTGTGAGAAGTGTTAATTGTTCTGTTCTCTGACCCAGCTACGTGATAACCTGAGGTGGGGCTAAGTCAGAGTTGAGGTAGAAAGTGAGTTTTATTTTCTCAGAAGAAGCCAGAAGGAAGGAAAGAATAATCAGTGCCAAAGAGTAACTGCAGTTGCTATTTTTATTTTAAACTTAGATTGTGGGCTTTTCGTGACACAGTTCTTTGTTTGTTGTCTTTACTTAGATTTGTTTTTGGGCTGTTGAAAATTTAAAACATAGAGGTGGTGTTTTTCTTGGCTGTCTTTAATAGCTGCAAATTTTCACTTGCCTTGTCTAACTTCAGCTGTTATTTGGGTGAGGGGTGTTAATTGTCTGGCCTCTGACCTCAGCTATGTGATATCTGGAGATGGGGCATAGTAAGAGTTGAGGTAGCAAGTGAATTTTATTTTCTCAGAAGAAGCTAGAAGGGGAAGGAAACATATTCAATTCAGTGCCTTAGAGTAAGTGGTAATTGCTATTTTTCTTTTTAACTTAGATTGTGGGCCTTTAGAGACACTGGACTTTCTTTATTGTCTTTACTTAGAATTGTTTTTGGGCTGTTGAAAATTTAAAACATAGTAGTGGTTTATTTCTGTGCTATCATTCATTGCTGCAAATTTTCTCTTGGCTTGTCTGACTTGCCCTATTGTTTGGGTGAGGGGTGTTAATTGTCTGGCCTCTGACCTCAGCTACGTGATAACTGGAGGTGGGACTTAGTTAGAGTTGAGGTAGAAAGTGAGTTTTATTTTCTCAGAAGAAGCCAGAAGGGGAAGGAAACATATTCAATTCAGTGCCTTAGAGTAACTGGTAACTGCTATTTTTCTTTTCAACTTAGATTGTGGGCTTTTAGTGACACTGTACTTTCTTTGTTGTGTTTACTTAGAATTGTTTTTGGGCTGTTGAAAATTTAAAACATGGTGGTGGTGTATTTCTGTGCTGTCTTTAATTCCTTCAAACTTTCTCTTGGCTTGTCTCACTTGCCCTGTAGTTAGGGTGAGGGGTGTTAATTGACTGGCCTCTGACCTCAGCTACGTGATTACTGGAGATGGAGCTTAGATAGAGTTGAGGTAGCAAGTGAGTTTTATTTTCTCAAAAGAAGCCAGAAGGGAAAGGAAACATATACAATTCAGTGCCTTAGAGTAAATGGTATTTGCAATTTTTCTTTTAAACATAGATTGTGGGCTTTTAGTGACACTGTACTATCTTTGTTGTCTTTACTTAGAATTGGTTTTGGACTGTAGAAAATTTAAAACATAGTGGCCGTGTATTTCTGTGCTGTCTTTAATTGCTGCAAACTTTCTGGCTTGTCTGACTTGCCCCAGGTTTGGGTGAGGGATGTTAATTGTCTGGTCTCTGACCTCAGCTCCATGACATTTTCCGAGGTGAGGCTTAGCAGGAGTTGAGGTAGCATGTGAGTTTTATTTTCTCAGACAAAGCCAGAAGGGTAAGGAAACATGTTCAATTCAGTTCTTTAGAGTAACTGGTAATTGCTATTTTTCTTTTAAACTTAGATTGTAGGTAATTAGTGACACTGTACTTTCTCTCTTGTCTTTACTTAGAATTGTTTTTGGACTGTTGAAAATTTGAAACATAGTGGTGGTGTATTTCTGTTCTGTCTTTAATTGCTGCACATTTTCTCTTGGCTGGTCTGACTTGCCCTGTAGTTTGGGTGAGGGGTGTTAATTGTCTGGCCTCTGACCTCAGCTACGTGATAACTGGAGGTGCCAGTCATGCTGAGGTAGCAAGTGGAGTTTTTATTTTCTGTGAAGAAGCCAGGAAGGTTATGGAAACATATCTAATTCAGTGCTTGATGCTATGTAATTGCTTTTCTTTAAACGGATGTGGGCTTTTAGTGACTTCTTTACTTTTGTTGTCTTACTTAGATTTGGTTTCGCGGTTGAAAATTTAAACATAGTGGTGTTTTATTTCTGTGCGTCTTAATTGGTTGCAAATTTTCTCTTGGCATGTCTGAACTGCCCAATAGTTTGGGTGAGGGGTGTTAATTGTCTGGCCTAAGACCTCTGCTAAGTCATAACTGGAGTAGGGGCTTAGTTAGAGTTCAGGTAGCAGGTGAGTTTAATTTTCTCAGAAGAAGCCAGAAGGGGAAGGAAACATTTTCAATTCAGTGCTTTAGAGTAACTGGTATTGCAATTTTTCTTTTAAACTTAGATTCTGGGCTTTTAGTCAGCTGTTCTTTCTTTGTTGTCTTTACTTAGAATTGTTTTTGGGCTTTTGAAAATTTAAAACATAGTGGTGGTGTATTTTGTGTTGTCTTTAATGGCTGCAAATTTTCACTTGGCTTTTCTGACTTGCCCTGTAGTTTGGGTGAGGGGTGTTAATTGTCTGGCCACTGACCACAGCTACGTGATAACTGGAGGTGGGGCGTAGTTAGAGTTGAGGTAGCAAGTGAGTTTTATTTTCTCAGAAGGAACTAGAAACAAAAGAAACATTTTCAATTCAGTGCCTTAGAGTAACTGGTACCATTTTTTTCTTTATACTTAGATTGTGGGCCTTTTGTGACACTGTACTTTCTTTGTTGTCTTTACTTAGAATTGTTTTTGGGCAGTTGAAAATTTAATACATAGTGGTGGTGTATTTCTGTGCTGTGTTTAATTAATGCAAACTTTCTCTTGGCTTGTCTATCTTGCCTGTAGTTTGGGTGAGGGGTGTTAATTGTCTGGCCTTGACCTCAGCTACGTGTTAACTGGAGGTGGTTCTTATTTAGAGTTGAGGTACAAGTGAGTTTTATTTTCTCAGAAGTAGCCAGAAGGGGAATGAGACATATTCAATTCAGTGCTTTAGAGTAACTGGTAATTGCTATTTTTCTTTTAAACTTAGATCGTGTGCTTTTAGTGACACTGTTCTTTCTTTGTTGTCTTTACTTAGAATTGTTTTTGGGCTGTTGAAAATTTAAAACATAGTGGTGGTGTATTTCTGAGCAGTCTTTAATTGCTGTAAATTTTCTATTGGCTTGTTTAACTTGCCCTATAGTTTGGGTGAGGGGTGCTAATTGTTTTGCCTCTGACCTCAGCTATGTGATAACTGGAGTTGGGGCTTAGTCAGAGTTGAGGTTGCAAGTGAGTTTTATTTTCTCAGAAGAAGCCATAAGGGGAAGGAAAGATATTCAATTCAGTACTTTAGAGTAACTGGTAAATGCTATTTTCATTTAAACTTAAATTGTGGGCTTTTAATGATACAGTACTTTCTTTGCTGTCTTTTCTTAGAATTATTTTTGGGCAGTTGAAAATTTGAAACATAGTGGTTGTGTATTTCTGTGCTGTGTTTAATTGTCACAAACTTTCTCTTGGCTTGTCTGACTTGCCCTGTAGTTTGGTTGCTGGGTGTTACTTGTCTGTTCTTTGACCTCAGCTACATGATAACAGAATGTGGGGTTTAGTTAGAGTTGAGGTAGCAAGTGAGTTTTATTTTCTCAGAAAGAGCCAGAAGGGGAAGGAAACATATTCAATTCAGTACTTTATAGTTACCCGTAAATGCTATTTTTCTTTTAAACTTAGATTGTGGGTTTTTAGTGACACTATACATTCTTTGTTGTCTTTAATTAGAATTGTGTTGGGGCCGTTGAAAATGGAAAATGTAGTGGGGGTGTATTTCTGTGTTGTCTTTAATTGCTGCAAATTTTTGCTTGACTTGTCAGACTTGCCCTGTAGTTTGGGTGTGGGGTGTTAATTGTCCGGCCTCTGACCTCAGCTACATGATAACTAATGGTGGGTCTTAGTTAGAGTTGAGGTAGCAAGTGAGTTTTCTTTTCTCATAAGAAGCCAGAATTGGAAGGAAACATATTCAATTCAGTGCTTTAGAGTAACTGGTAATTGTTATTTTTCTTTTAATCTTTGATTGTGGAATTTTTGTGACACTGTAGTTTCTTTGTTGTCTTTACTTAGAATTGTTTTTGGGCTGTTGAAAATTTAAAACATAGTGGTGGTGTATTACTGTGCAGTCTTTAATTGCTGCAAGTTTTCTCTTGGCTTGTCTGACTTGCCCTGTAGTTTGGGTGAGGGGTTTTAATTGTCTGGCCTAAGACCTCAGCTACGTGATAACTCGAGGTGGGGCTTAGTTAGAGTTCAGGTAGCAGGTGAGTTTAATTTTCTCAGAAGAAGGCAGAAGGGGATGGAAACATTTTCAATTCAGTGCTTTAGAGTAACTGGTTATTGCTATTTTTCTTTTAAACTTAGATTCTGGGCTTTTAGTGACACTGTACTTTCTTTGTTGTCTTTACTTAGAATTGTTTTTGTGCTCTTGAAAGTTTAAAACATAGTGGTGGTGTATTTCTGTGCTGTCTTTAATTGCTGCAAACTTTCTCTTGGCTTGACTGACTTGTCCTGTAGTTTGGGAGAGGGGTGTTAATTGTATGGCCTCTGACCTCATCTTCGTGATAACAGGAGGTGGTGCTTAGCTAGAGTTGAGGTAGCAAGTGAGTTTTATTTTCTCAGAAATAGCCAGAAGGGGAAGAAAACATATTCAATTCAGTGCTTTAGAGTAACTAGTAATTGCTATTTTTCATTTAAACTTAGATTGTGGGCTTTTAGTGACACTGTACTTTCTTTGTTGTCTTTAATTAGAATTGTTTTGGGGCAGTTGAAATTTAAATGTAGAGGTGGTATTTCTGTGTTGACTTTGATTGCTGCAACTTTCTGTTTAATTGACTTGCCCGTAGTTTGGGTGAGGTGTTAATTGTCTGCCTGAACCGCCATGATAACTGGAGGTGGGGCTTAGTAGAGTTGAGGTAGGTGAGTTTTATTTTCGAGAAAAGCCAGAATGGAAGGAAACATATTCATCAGTGCTTTAGAGTAACCGGTAATTGCTATTTTTTTTTAAACTTATATTGTTGGATTTTAGTGACACTGTTTTTTTCTTTGTTGTCTTTGCTTAGATTTGTAGGCTTTTGAATGTAAAATATAGTGGTGGTGGTTTCTGTGCTGTGTTTAATTGCTGCAAACTTTCTTTGGTTGTCTAACTTGCTCAGGTTGGGTGAGGTTGTTAATTGTCTGGCCTTGACCTCAGCTACGTGTTAACTGAGGTGATTATTTAGAGTTGAGGTAGCAAGTGAGTTTATTTTCCTGTAGTTAGCTTGTATGAAGGAGACATTCAATCATGCTTTAGAGTAACTGGTAAATGCTATTTTCTTTAAACTTAGATTGTGTGTTTATATACTGTACTTTCTTTGTTGTCTTTTATAGAATTGTTTTGGGCTGTTGGTACCTAAACATAGTGGTGGTGTATTTTTGTGCAGTCTTTAATTGCTGCAAATTTTCTATTGGCTTGTCTATCTGCCCTATAGTTTGGGTAGTGTTCATTGTTTTGCTCTGACCTCAGCTATGGATAACTGGAGTTGGCTTATCAGAGTTAAGGTTGCAAGTGATTTATTTTCTGTAGGCTAAAAGGAAGGAAACACATTCAATTGGTACTTTAGAGTAACTTGTAATGCTATTTCATTTAAACTTAGATTGTGGCTTTTAATGATACAGTACTTTGCTGTCTTTTCAGAATTGATTTGGGCAGTTGCACTGAACATAGTGTGTGTATTTCGTGCTGTGTTTAATTGCTAAGACTTTCTTGACTTGTCTGACTTGCCGTAGTTTGTTGTTGGGTTATTTGTCTGGTCTTTGACCAGCTATATGATAACAGGATGTGGGGTTTGTTTGGCTGAGGTACAAGTGAGTTTATTTTCTTGGAAAGTCAGAAGGGAAGGAAACATATTCAATTCAGTGCTTTAGAGTACCTGTAATTGCTATTTTTCTTTAAACTTAGATGTGTTTTAGTGACACTGTTTCTTTGTTGTTTACTAGAATTGTTTTGTGTCGTTGGAAATGGAAATGTAGTGGTGGTATTTCTGTGTTGTCTTTAATTGCAAATTTCGCTGACTTGTCTGATTGGTCTGTAGTTTGGGTGGGGTGTTAATTGTCTGCCTTGACCTCAGCTACCTGATAACTGGAGGGTCTTATGAGTTGAGGGCAAGTGAGTTTATTTTCTGAGAAGCCATGGAAGGAAACATATTCAATTCAGTGCTTTAGAGTAACTGGTAATTGCTATTTTTCTTAAACTTGATTGTGGGGTTTAGTAATGTACTTCTTCTGTCTTTACTTAGAATTGTTTTGGGCTGTTGAATATTTAAAACGAGGGTGGTGTATTTCAGTTGTCTTAATTGCTGCAAATTTTCTTGCTTGTCTGACTTGCCCTAGTTTGTGAGAGGGTTTTAATTTTCGGCCTCTGACCTCAGCTTATAATGTGTGGGGCTTATTAGAGTTGAAGTAGCAGGTGAGTTTTATTTTTTCAGAAGAGCTAAAAGGAAGGAAATATATTCAATTCAGTGCTTTGGAGTAACTGTTATTGCTATTTTCTTTAAACTTAGATTGTATTTTAATGATAATGCCTTTTTTGTCTTACTATATTTGTTTTTGGGCTGAATATTTAAAACATAGTGGTGGTGTATTTCTGCTGTCTTTATTGTTGCAAATTTTCTTGGCTTGTCTGACTTGCCCCGTAGTTTGTGCTGTTTTAATTCCTGCCTTGACTTCAGCCGTGATAATTCCTGTGGGTCTAGTCAGTTCAGGCAAGTGAGTTTTATTTTCTGAAGAAGCCAGAAGGAAGGAAACATACTTAATTCAGTGCTTTTATAATGAAATGCTATTTTCTTTAAACTTAGATTGGGGCTTTAGTGACACTGTACTTTCTTGTTGTCTTACTTAGAATTGTCTTGGGTTGTTGAATTTAAACATAGTGTTGATGTAATTCTGTGCTGTCTTTATAGCTGCAATGTTCACTGGCTTGTCTGACTTGCCCTATAGTTTGGGTGAGGGTATAATTGTCGGCCTCCCACCAACTACTTGATAACTGGAGTTGTGTTAGAGTTGAGTTGGCAAGTGAGTTTTATTTTCTCAGAAGGACAGAAGGGAAGAAAACATTTCAATTCAGTGACTTATAACTTGTAATTTCATTTTCTTTTGAACTTAGATTGTGGCTTATGACACCACTTTCTTTGTTGTTTTACTATCATTGTTTTTGGCTGTAAAATCTAAAACATTGTGGTGGTGTATTTCTGTGTTGTCTTTGATTGCCGCAAACTTTCTTTGGCTATTCTAACTGCCCCAGTTTTTGTGGGTGTAAATGTTCGCCTACCTCAGCTACGTGTGATAACTGAGGAGGCGACAGTTGAGGTAGCAAGTGATATATTTTCCCAGAAGAAGCCAGAAGGGTAAGGAAACATTTCAATTCAGTGCAGCAACTGATAATTGCTATTTTCTTTTAAACTTAGATTGTGGGCTTTAGCACTGCATTTTTGATGTCTTTACTTAGAATTGTTTTCGCTGTTGAAAATTTAAAACATAGTGGTGGTGTCTTTTTGTGGTCTTAATTGCTGTATATTTTCACTTGGATTGTATGGGTTGCCCAGTTTGGGTGAGAAGTGTACTGTCTGTTCTCTGACTCAGTTACGTGATACTTGAGGTGGGGCTGTCAGAGTTGAGGTAGAAAGAGTTTTATTTTCTGTGAAGAAGCTGTAGAAGGGGAAGGAAAGTTAGCTTCTAACGAAAATAAAGAGTAACTGGAAGTTGCCAGTTTTTATTTTAAACTTAGATTGTGGGCTTTTTCGTGACACAGTTCTTGTTTGTTGGTTCACTAGATTTGTTTTGGGCTGTTAGTACCGAAATATAGAGGTGGTGTTTTTCTGTGTCTTAATAGCTGCAAATTTTTACCTTGTCTAACTTGAGCTGTTGTTTAAAGAGGTGTTAATTGTCTGGCCTCTGACCTCGTTATGTGATATCTGGAGATGGGCATTGTCGAGTTAGCAAGTGAATTTTATTTTCCTTGTAATGAAGGGAAGTAGCATATTAAATTCAGTGCCTTAGAGTAAGTAATTGCTATTTTTTCTTTTTAACTTAGATTGTGGGTTTCTAGAGACACCGGACTTTCTTTATTGTTTCTTTATTTTAGAATTGTTTTTGGCTGTTGAAAATTTCAAAAGTTATGGTAGTATTTATTTTGTGTATCATTAATTGCTGCAAATTTTCTTGGCTTGTCTGATTTGCCTATTGTTTGGGTGAGGAGTGTTAATTGTCTGGCCTCTGACCTGCTACGGATAACTGGAGGTGGGACTTAGTTAGAGTTGAGGTAGAAAGTGAGTTTATTTTCCTGTAGAGCCAGAAGGGGAAGTAGCCATATTAATTCATGCCTTGAGTAACTGGTAACTGCTATTTTCTTTTCAACTTAGATTGTGTACTTTTAGTGACACTGTACTTTCTTTGTTGTGTTTATTTAGAATTGTTTTTGCTGTTGAAAATTTAAACATGGTGGTGGTGTTCAGTTGTCTTTAATTCTTTCAAACTTCTCTTGGCTTGTCTCTTTGTCTCGTAGTTAGGTGAGGGGTGTTAATTGACTGGCCTCTGACCTCGCTACGATTACTGGAGATGGAGCTAGATAGAGTTGAGGTAGTGGAGTTTATTTTCAAAAGTTTTAGAAGGGAAAGGAAACATATACATTGTGCCTTAGAGTAAATGGTGTTGCAATTCTTTAAATATAGATTGTTTTAGACACTGTACTATCTTTTGTTGTCTTTACTAAATTGTTTTGATCGTAGAAAATTTAAAACATGTGTGTGTGGTATTTCTGTTGTCTTAATTGCTGCAAACTTTCTTGGCTTGTCTGACTTTCTGTAGTTTGGGTGAGGTGTTAATTGTCTGGTCTCGACCCCGCTACATGATATCTGGAGGGAGGGGCTTAGTTAGTTATAGTATTGAGAGCTTTATTTTCTCAGACAGCCAGAAGGGTAAGGAAACATGTTCAATTCAAGCCCTTGTATAAACTGGTACATATTTTCAAACTTGTTGGTATTGGCACTGTATCTCTTTGTCTTTACTTAACTTGTTTTTAATTAAGAAAATTTAAACATAGTGTGGTGTATTTCGTTCTGTCTTTAATTGCTGCACATTTTCTTGTGGTCTGACTTGCCCTGTAGTTTGGGTGGGGTGTTAATTGTCCTTGACTCAGCTAATGGATAATGAGGTGGCCGAATACAGTTGAGGTAGCAAGAGCCATTTTCTGAAGAAGTTTGGAAGGTTAATGACATTCAATTAGTGCTTAGCGTTATATACTGCTTTTTCTTTTGTTTAGATTGTGGCTTAGGACACTTACTTTCTTTGTTGTCTTATTTAGATTTGTTTCTCGGCTAGTTGAAATTTAAAACATAGTGTGTTGTGTTTTGTGCTGTCTTTAATTGGTGAAATTTTCTCTTGGCGTCTGAAATGCCCAATAGTTTGTGTGAGGGGTTTAATTGTCGCCCAAGACCTCTGCATTGATAACTGAGTAGGGGCTATTAGAGTCTGGCAGGTGAGTTTAATTTTCTCAGAAGAAGCCAAGGAAGGAAACATTAACCAGTGCTTTTAGAGTTAACTGTAATTGCAATTTTTCAAACTTAGATTCTGGGGCACGGTCAGCTGTTCTTTCTTTTGTTGTCTTTACTTAGAATTGTTTTTGGGCTTTTGGCACTTGAAACATAGTGGTGGTGTATTTTGTGTTGTTTTATGGCTGCAAATTTCACTGGCTTTTTGATTTGTCTGTAGTTGGGTGAGGGTGTACTGTCTGGCCACTGACCACAGCTACGTGAGAATCTGGAGGTGTGGCGATAGAGTTGAGGTAGCAAGTGAGTTTATTTTCAGAAGGAACTTGAAACAGTTGTTATATTCAATTCAGTGCCTAGAGTACCTGGTAATTGCTATTTTTTTTATACTTAGATTGTGGGCCTTTTGTACACTGTACTTTCTTTTTGTCTTTACTTAGAATTGTTTTTGGCAGTTGAAATTTACATAGTGGTGGTGTATTTCTGTGCTGTGTTTAATTGATGCAAACTTTCTTGGCTTGTCTAACTTGCCTGTAGTTTGGGTAGGTGTTAATTGTCTGGCTTTGACCTCAGCTACATGTTAACTGGAGGTGGTTCTATTTAGATGATAGCAAGAGTTTTTTTTTCAGAAGAAGCTAGAAGGAAGGAGACATATCAATCAGTGCTAGAGTAACTGGTACTGCTATTTTCTTTAAACTTGATTGTGTGCTTTAGTGACACTGTCTTTTTTGTTGTCTTTACTTAGAATTGTTTTTGGCTGTGAAATTTTAAACATAGTGGTGGTGTATTTCAGCAGTCTTTAATTGCTGTAATTTTCTATTGCTTGTTTAACTTGTCTCACTTTGGGTGAGGTGTTAATTGTTTGCCTGACCTCAGCTATGGATAACTGGAGTTGCTTAGTCGTGTTGAGGTTGCAAGTGAGTTTTATTTTCAGGTAGTTTGGGGAAGGAAAGATATTTAATTCAGTACTTTAGAGTAACTGGTAAATGCTATTTTCATTTAAACTTAAATTGTGGGCTTTAATGATACAGTACTTTGCCTTTCAGAATTATTTTTGGGCAGTTGAAAAGGAAATATAGTGGTGGTGTATTTCGTGTTGTGTTTAATTGTCATAAACTTCTTGGCTTGTCTGACTTGCCCTTAGTTTGTTGTTGTTACTTGTCTGTTCTTTGACCTCAGCTACATGATAACTGAATGTGGGGTTTAGTTAGAGTTGAGGTAGCAAGTGAGTTTTATTTTCTCAGAAAGAGCCAGAAGGGGAAGGAAACATATTCAATTCAGTACTTTATAGTTACCCGTAATTGCTATTTTTCTTTTAAACTTAGATTGTGGGTTTTTAGTGACACTATACATTCTTTGTTGTCTTTAATTAGAATTGTGTTGGAGCCGTTGAAAATGGAAAATGTAGTGGGGGTGTATTTCTGTGATGTCTTTAATTGCTGCAAATTTTTGCTTGACTTGTCAGACTTGCCCTGTAGTTTGGGTGTGGGGTGTTAATTGTCCGGCCTCTGACCTCAGCTACATGATAACTAATGGTGGTCTTAGTTAGAGTTGAGGTAAGTGAGTTTTCTTTTCATAGCTGAATTAAGAAATATATTCAATTCAGTGCTTAGAGAAACTGGTAATTGTTATTTTTCTTTAATCTTTGATTGTGGAATTTTTGTACACTGTAGTTTCTTTTGTTGTCTTTACTAGAATTGTTTTTGCTGGAAAATTTTAAAACATAGTGGTGGTGTATTATTGTGCAGTCTTTAATTGCTGTGTTTTCTTGGCTTGTCTGACTTGCCCTGTAGTTTGGGTGGGGTTTGATTGTTGGCCTGGGACCCAGCTACGGATAACTCGAGGTGCTTAGTAGTTCAGTAGTAGGTGAGTTTAATTTTCAGAAGAAGGAGAAGGATGGAAACATTTCAATTCAGTGCTTTAGAGAATTGTAATTGCTATTTTTCTTTTAAACTTAGATTCTGGCTTTTAGTGACACTGTACTTTCTTTGTTGTCTTTTTAGAATTGTTTTTGCTTTTGTTTAAAACATAGTGGTGGTGTTTTCAGCGTCTTTAATTGCTGCAACCTTTCTGGCTTGACTGACTGTCCTGTAGTTTGGGAGGTTAATTGTATTGTTTCTGACCTCATCTTCGATAACAGGAGGTGGTGCTAGCTGAGTTGAGGTAGTAAGTGAGTTTTATTTTCAGAAATAGCTAGAAGGGAAGAAAACATATTCAATTCAGTGTTAGAGTAACTGGTATTGCTATTTTCATTTAAACTAGATTGTGGGCTTAGTGACACTACTTCTTTGTTGTCTTAATTAGAATTGTTTTGGGGCAGTTGTACTTTAAATGTAGAGTGGTGTATTTCTGCTGACTTTGATTGGTGAATTTTCTCTTGTTTGTCTGACTTGTCTTGCAGTTTGTGAGGGGTGTTAATTGTCTGGTTTGAACTCAGCTATATGATAACTGGAGGGGCTGTAGAGTTGAGGTAGCAAGGAGTTTTATTTTCAGAGAAAGCTGAATGGAAGGAAACATATTAATTCAGTGCTTAGAGAACCGTCATTGGTATTTTCTTTAAACTTATGTTGGCTTTAGAGACACTGTACTTCTTTGTTGTCTTTATTTAGATTTGTATTTGGGCTTTGAAATTTTAAACATAGTGGTGGTGTATTTTTGTTGTCTTTAATGCTGCAAAATTTCACTTGGCTTTTCTGACTTGTTCTGTAGTTTGGGTGAGGGGTGTTAATTGTCTGGCCTGACCACAGCCATGTGATAATGAGGTGGGTAGTTATAGTTAGGGGTAGCAAGGAGTTTTATTTTCAGAAGGAACTAGAAACAGAAGAAATATATTCAATTCAGTGCCTTAGAGTAACTGGTACTGCTATTTTCTTTATACTTAGATTGTGGTTTTGTAATGTACTTTTTGTTGTCTTTATTAGAATTGTTTTGGGCTGTTGAAATTTTAATAGTGGTGTTTCGTGTTTAATTGATGCAAACTTTCTTGGCTTGTCTAACTTGCCTGTAGTTTGGGTGAGGTGTTAATTGTCTGGCCTTTAATTCCCAGCTACGTATTAACTGGAGGGCTTATGAGTTGAGGTAGGGTGAGTTTATTTTCTGAGAACAGCTTGAGAGACATATTCAATTCAGTGCTTTAGAGTAACTGGTGTAATTGCTATTTTTCTTTAAACTTAGATCGTGTTTAGTGACACTGTTCTTTCTTTGTTGTCTTTACTAGAATTGTTTTGGCTGTTGAAAATTTAAAACATTGTGGTGGTGTATTTCTGCAGTCGTTAATTGTTGCAAATTTTCTATTGCTGTCTAATCCTGTCTTATAGTTTGGGTGAGTGAAAGACTGTTTTGCTCTGACCTCAGCTATGTGATAACTGAGCTGGGGCTTAATGAGTTGAGATTGCAAGTTTGTTTTATTTTCTCAGAAGCTATTGCAGGGAAGGAAAGATATTCAATTCAGTACTGAGTAACTGTAACGCTTTTTCATTTAAACTTAAATTGTGGGCTTAATGATATGTACTTTTTTTGCTGTCTTTTCTTAGTTATTTTTGGGCAGTTGAAAATTTGAAACATAGTGGTGTATTTCTGTTGTGTTTAATTGTCACAAACTTTCTTGGTTGTCTGACTTGCCTGTAGTTTGCTGTTGGGTGTTATTTGTCTGTTCTGACCTCAGCTACATGATAACAGGATGGGTTTATAGAGTTGAGGTAAGAGTTTTATTTAAGTCAGATGGGGAAGGGAAATATTCAATCTAGTGCTTTGAGAATCCCTGAATTGCTATTTTTCTTTAAACTTAGATTGTGGGGTTTTAGTGACACTGTACTTTTGTCTTTATTAGCATTGTTTTGGGCTGTTGAATATTTAAACATAGTGTGGTGTATTTCTGTGCTGTCTTTAATTGCTGCAAATTTTCTTGGCTGTCTGACTGCCCTGTAGTTTGTGAGGGTTTAATTGGCCTCTGACCCAGCTATGGATAACTAGAGGTGGGCTTAATAGAGTTGAAGTAGCAGGTGAGTTTTATTTTCAGAAGAAGCCAAAAGGGAAGGAAACATATTCAATTCAGTGCTTTTAGAGTACCGTACTGTTATTTTCTTAGATTGTGATTTTAATGATAGTACTTTCTTTTTGTTTTACTGAGAATTGCTTGGCTACGAATATTTAAAACATAGTGGTGGTATTTCTGTGCTGTCTTTATCGCAAATTCTCTCTTGGCTTGTCTGTCTGCCTGTGTTTGTGTCAGGGTTTTAATTGTCTGGCCTCTGACCCGCAGCTAATGGATAACCTCGCGGTGTCCTAGTCGAGTTCAGGTAGGGCAGTTTTATTTTCAAATAATTATTTATCTTTTAAACTTAGATTGTGGGCTTTAGTGTCACTGTACTTTTTTGTTGTCTTTACTTAGAAATTCTTTTGGGCTTTGGAAATTTAAACATAGTGGTGGTGTATTTCTGTGCTGTCTTTAATTGCAACAAATTTCTCATGGCTTTTCTGACTTGCCCTGTAGTTTGGGTGAGGGGTGTTAATTGTCTGGCCTCTGACCTCAGCTACGTGATAACTGGAGACGGGGCTTAGTCAGACTTGAGGCAGCAAGTGAGTTTTATTTTCACAGATGAAGCCAGAAGGGGAATGAAACATATTCAATTCAAGTGCTATAGATTAACTGGTAATTGATCATTTTATTTTAAACTTAGATTCTGGGCTTTTAGTGACACTGTACTTTCTTTGTTGTCTTTACTTACAATTGTTTTTGGGCTGTTGAAAATTTAAAAAATAGTGGTGGTGTATTTCTGTGCTGTCTTTAATTGCTGCAAATTTTCTCTTGGCTTGTCAGACTTGCCCTGTAGTTTGGGTGAGGTGTGTTAATTGCCTGGCCTCTGACCTCAGCTACGTGATAACTGGAGCTGGGGTTTAGTCAGAGTTGAGTTAGCAAGTGAGTTTTATTTTCTCAGAAGAAGCCAGAAGGGGAAGGAAACATATTCAATTCAGTGCTTTAGAGTAACTGGCAATTGCAATTTTTCTTTTAAACTTAGAATCTGGGGTTTTATTGACACTGTACTTTCTTTGTTGTCTTTACTTAGAATTGTTTTTGGGCTGTTGAAAATTTAAAACATAGTTGTGGTGTATTTCTGTGCAGTCTTTATTTGCTGCAAATTTTCACTTGGCTTGTCTGACTTTCCCTGTAGTTTTGGTGAGGGTTGTTTATTGTCTGTCCTCTGACCTCAGCTACGTGATAACTGGAGGTGGGGCTTAGTAAGAGCTGAGGAAGCAAGTGAGTTTTATTTTCTCAGAAGAAACCAGAAGGAGAAGGAATCACATTCAATTCAGTGCTTTAGAGTAACTGGTAATTTCGTTTTTTCTTTTAAACTTAGATTCTGGGCTTTTAGTGACACTGTACTTGCTGTGCTTTACTTAAAATTGTTTTTGGGCTGTTGAAAATTTAAAATCATAGTGGTGGTGTATTTCTGTGAGGTCTTTAATTGAAGCAAATCATCTCTTGGCATGTCTGACTTGCACTGTAGTTTGGGTGAGGTGTATAGATTGTCTGGCCTCTCTGACCTCAGCTACGTGATAACTGGAGGTGGGCTTTAGTCAGAGTTGAGTAGAAAGGTGAGTTTTATTTTCTCAGAAGAAACCAGAAGGTGAAGAAAACATATTCAGTTCAGTGCCTTTGAGTAACTGGCAATTGCTATTTTATCTTTTAAACTTAGATTGTGGGCTTTTAGTGACACTGTACTTTCTTTGTTGTCTTTACTTAGAATTCTTTTGGGATTTGAAAATTTAAAACAGGTAATGGTGGAGTATTTCTGTGCAATATTTGAGTGATGAAACTTTCTCTTGGCTTGTCTGACTTGCCCCTGTGGTTTGGGTGAGGAATTTGTTGGTGTCTGTCTCTGACATAAACTACGTGATAACTGGAGATATAGGGCTTAGTCGAACTTGAGAACATCTAAGTGAGTTTATGTTCTTAGAAGAAGCCAGAAAGGGAAGGAAACATATTCAATTCAAGTACAAAAGATTAACTGATAATTGCTATTTTATTTTAAACTAAGATTCTGGGCTTTTAGTGACACTGTACTTTCTTTGTTGTCTTTACTTACAATTGTTTTTGGGCTGTTGAAAATTTAAAAAATAGTGGTGGTGTATTTCTGTGCTGTCTTTAATTGCTGCAAATTTTCTCTTGGCTTGTCAGACTTGCCCTGTAGTTTGGGTGAGGTGTGTTAATTGCCTGGCCTCTGACCTCAACTACGTGATAACTGGAAGCTGGGGTTTAGTCAGAGTTGAGTTAGCAAGTGAGTTTTATTTTCTCAGAAGAAGCCAGAAGGGGAAGGAAACATATTCAATTCAGTGCTTTAGAGTAACTGGTAGTTGCTATTTTTCTTTTAAACTTAGATTGTGGGCTTTTAGTAACTACTTTTCTTTATTGTCTTTACTTAGAATTGTTTATACGCTTTGGAAATTTAAAACATTGTGGTGGGGTATTTCTGTGAAGTCTTTAATTGCTGCAAACTATCTCTTGGCATTTCTGACTTGCTCTGTAGTTTGGGTGAGGGATAGTTGTCTGTCCTCTGACCTCAGCTACGTGATAACTGGAGGTGGGGCTTAATTAGAGTTGAGGTAGCAAGTGAGTTTTATTTTCTCAGAAGAAGCCAGAAGGGGAAGGAAACATATTCAATTCAGTGCTTTAGAGTAACTGGCAATTGCAATTTTTCTTTTAAACTTAGAATCTGGGGTTTTATTGACACTGTACTTTCTTTGTTGTCTTTACTTAGAATTGTTTTTGGGCTGTTGAAAATTTAAAACATAGTTGTGGTGTATTTCTGTGCAGTCTTTATTTGCTGCAAATTTTCACTTTGCTCTGACTTCCCTGTAGTTTGGGTGAGAGTTGTTGATTGTCTGTCCTCTGACCTCAGCTACGTGATAACTGAGATGGGCTTAGTCAGAACTGAGGAAGCAAAGTGAGTTTTATTTTCTCAGAAGAAACCAGAAGGAGAAGGAAACACATTCAATTCAGTGCTTTAGAGTAACTGGTAATTGCTATTTTTCTTTTAAACTTAGATTGTGGGCATTTAGTGACACTGTACTTTCTTTGTTGTCTTTACTTAGAATTGTTTTAGGGCTGTTGAAAATTTAAAACATAACGGTGGTGTATTTCTGTGCTGTCTTTAATTGCTGCAAATTTTCTCTTTGCTTGTCTGACTTGCCCTTTTGTTTGGATGAGGTGTGTTAATTGTCTGGCCTCTGACCTCAGCTACGTGATAACTGAAGGTGGGGCGTTGTTAGAGTTGAGGAAGCAAGTGAGTTTGATTTTATCAGAAGAAGCCAGAAGGGGAAGGAAACATATTCAATTCAGTGCCTTAGAGTAACTGGTAATTGCTACTTTTCTTTTAAACTTAGATTGTGGGCTTTTAGTGACACTGTACTTTCTTTCTTGTCTTTACTTAGAATTTTTTTTGGGCTGTTGAAAATTTAAAACATAGTGGTTGTGAATTTCTGTGCTTTCTTTAATTGCTTGAAACTTTCTCTTGGCTTATCTGACATGACCTGTATTTTTGGTGATTGGTGTTAATTGTCTGGCCTCTGACCTCAGCTATGGGATAACAGGAGGTGGGGCTTAGTTAGAGTTGAGGTAGCAAGTGAGTTTTATTTTCTCAGTTGAAGCCAGAATGGGAACGAGACATATTCAATTCAGTTCTTTGGAGTAACTGGTAATTGCTATTTTTCTTTTAAACTTAGATATTCTGGTTTTAGTGACACCGTACTTTCTTTGTTGTCTTTACTTAGAATTATTTTTGGGCTTTTAAAAATTTAAAACGTGGTGGTGGTGTATTTCTGTGCTTTCTTTATTTGCTGCAAATTTTCTCTTAGCTTATCTGCCTTGCTCTGTAGTTTGGGTGATGGGTGTTAATTGTCTGGCCTCTGACCTCAGCTACGTGATAACTGGAGGTGGGGCTTAGTCAGACCTGAGGTAGCAAGTGAGTTTTATTTTCTCAGAAGAAGCCAGAAGGGGAAGGAAATACATTAAATTCAGTGCTTTAAAGTAACTGGTAATTTCGTTTTTTCTTTTAAACTTAGATTCTGGGCTTTTAGTGACACTGTACTTTCTTTGTTGTCTTTACTAAAAATTGTTTTTGGGCTGTTGAAAATTTAAAATGTAGTGGTGGTGTATTTCTGTGCTGTTAGTAATTGCAAATTTTCTCTGGCTTGTCTGACTTGCCCTGTAGTTTGGATGAGGTGTGTTAATTGTCTGGCCTCTGACCTCAGCTATGTGATAAGTGGAGGTGGGGCTTGTCAGAGTTGAGGAAGCAAGTGAGTTTGATTTATCAGAAGAAGCCAGAAGGGGAAGGAAACATATTCAGTTCAGTGCCTTTTGAGTAACTAGGCAATTGCTATTTTCTTTTTAAACTTAGATTGTTGGCTTTAGTGACACTGTTCTTTCTTTGTTGTCTTTACTTAGAATTGTTTTTGGGCAGTTGAAAATTTAAAACATAGTGGTGGAGTATTTCTGTGCTCTCTTTGATTGCTGCAAACTTTCTCTTGGCTTGTCTTACTTGCCCTGTAGTTTTGGTGAGGGGTGTTAATTGTCTGGCCTCTTACCTCAGCTATGTGACAACTGGAGGAGGGGCTAAGTTAGAGTTGAGGTAGCAAGTGAGTTTTATGTTCTTAGAAGAAGCCAGAAGGGGAAGGAAACATATTCAATTCAGTGCATAAAATTAACTGATAATTGCTATTTTTCTTTTAAACTAAGATTCTGGGCTTTTAGTTACACTGTTCTTTCTTTCTTGTCTTTACTTAGAATTGTTTTTTGGGTTGTTGAAAATTTAAATCAGATGGTGGTGTATTTCTGTGCTTTCTTTATTTGCTGCAAATTTTCTCTTAGCTTATCTGCCTTGCTCTGTAGTTTGGGTGATGGGTGTTAATTGTCTGGCCTCTGACCTCAGCTACGTGATAACTGGAGGTGGGGCTTAGTCAGACCGAGGTAGCAAGTGAGTTTTATTTTCTCAGAAGAAGCCAGAAGGGGAAGGAAACATATTCAGTTCAGTGCCTTTGAGTAACTGGCAATTGCTATTTTTCTTTTAAACTTAGATTGTTGGCTTTTAGTGACACTGTTCTTTCTTTGTTGTCTTTACTTAGAATTGTTTTTGGGCAGTTGAAAATTTAAAACATAGTGGTGGAGTATTTCTGTGCTCTCTTTGATTGCTGCAAACTTTCTCTTGGCTTGTCTTACTTGCCCTGTAGTTTGGGTGAGGGGTGTTAATTGTCTGGCCTCTGACCTCAGCTATGTGACAACTGGAGGTGGGGCTTAGTTAGAGTTGAGGTAGCAAGTGAGTTTTATGTTCTTAGAAGAAGCCAGAAGGGGAAGGAAACATATTCAATTCAGTGCATAAAAGTAACTGATAATTGCTATTTTTCTTTTAAACTAAGATTCTGGGCTTTTAGTTACACTGTTCTTTCTTTCTTGTCTTTACTTAGAATTGTTTTTGGGTTGTTGAAAATTTAAATCATAGTGGTGGTGTATTTCTGTGCTGTATTTAATTGCTGTAGATTTTATCTTGTATTGTCTTACTTGCCCTGTAGTTTGGGTGAGGTGTGTTAATTGTCTGGCCTCTGACCTCAGCTACGTGATAACTGGAGGTGGGGCTTAGTCAGAGTTAAGTTTGCAAGTGAGTTTTAATTTCTCAGAAGAAGCCAGAAGGGGAAGGAAACATATTCAATTCAGTGACTTTGAGTAACTGGTAATTGCTATTTTTCTTTTAAACTTAGATTGTGTGCTTTTAGTGACACTGTACTTTCTTTGTTGTCTTTACTTAGAATTCTTTTTTGGGCTTTTGAAAATTTAAAACATAGTGGTGGTGTATTTCTGTGATGTCTTTAATTGCTGCAAATCATCTCTTTGCATGTCTGACTTGCTCTGTAGTTTGGGTGAGGGGTATAGTTGTCTGCCCTCTGACCTATGCTACGTGATAACTGGAGGTGGGGTTTAGTTAGAGTTGAGGTAGCAAGGTGAGTTTTATTTTCTCAGAAGAAATCAGAAGGTGAAGGAAACATATTCAATTCAGTGCCTTTGAGTAACTGGTAATTGCTATTTATCTTTTAAACTTAGATTGTGGGCTTTTAGTGTCACTGTACTTTTTTTGTTGTCTTTACTTAGAATTCTTTTGGGCTTTTGGAAATTTAAAACATAGTGGTGGTGTATTTCTGTGCTGTCTTTAATTGCTGCAAATTTTCTCTTGGCTTTTCTGACTTGCCCTGTAGTTTGGGTGAGGGGTGTTAATTGTCTGTCCTCTGACCTCAGCTACGTGATAACTGGAGGTAGGGCGTAGTTTGAGTAGAGGAAGCAAGTGAGTTTGATTTTATCAGAAGAAAACAGCAGGAGAAGGAAATATATTGAATTCAGCGCCTTGGTGTATCTAGTAATTGCTATTTTTCTTTTAAACTTAGATTGTGGGCTTTTAGTGACACTGTACTTTCTTTGTTGTCTTTACTTAGAATTGTTTTTGGGCTGTTGAAAATTTAAAACATAGTGGTGGTGTATTTCTGTGCTGTCTTTAATTGCTGCAAACTTTCTCTTGGCTTATCTGACTTACCCTGTATTTTTGGTGATGGGTGTTAATTGTCTGGCCTCTGAACTCAGCTACGTGATAACAGGAGGTGGGGCTTAGTTAGAGTTGAGGTAGCAAGTGAGTTTTATTTTCTCAGAAGAAGCCAGAATGGGAAGGAAACATATTCAATTCAGTTCTTTTGAGTAACTGGTAATTGCTATTTTTCTTTTAAACTTAGATTGTCGGGTTTTATTGACACAGTACTTTCTTTGCTGTCTTTACTTAGAATTGTTTTTGGGCTGCTGAAAATTTAAAACGTTGTGGTGATGTATTTCTGTGCTGTCTTTATTTGCTGCAAATTTTCTTTTGGCTTATCTGCCTTGCCCTGTAGTTTGGGTGATGGGTGTTAATTGTCTGGCCTCTGACCTCAGCTACGTGATAACTGGAGGTGGGGCTTAGTCAGAGTTGAGTTAGCAAGTGAGTTTTATTTTCTCAGAAGAAACCAGAAAGGGAAGGAAATATATTCAATTCAGTGCTTTAGAGTAACTGGTAATTGCTATTTTTCTTTTAAACTTAGATTCTGGGCTTTTAGTGACAATGTACTTTCTTTGTTGTCTTTACTTAGAATTGTTTTTGGGCTGTTGAAAATTAAAAATGTAGTGGTGGTGTATTTCTGTGCTGTCTTTAATTGCAACAAATTTTCTCTTGGCTTGTCTAACTTGCACTGTAGTTTGGGTGAGGTGTGTTAATTGTCTGGCCTCTGACCTCAGCTATGTGATAACTGGAGGTGGGGCTTATTCAGAGTTGAGTTAGCAAGTGAGTTTTATTTTCTATGAAGAAGCCTGAAGGGGAAGGAAACATATTCAATTCAGTGCCTTTGAGTATCTGGCAATTGCTATTTTTCTTTTAAACTTAGATTGTGGGCTTTTAGTGACTCTGTACTTTCTTTGTTGTCTTTACTTATAATTGTTTTTGGGCTTTTGAAAATTTAAAACATAGTGGTGGTGTATTTCAGAGCTCTCTTTGATTGCTGCAAACTTTCTCTTGGCTTGTCATACTTGCCCTGTTAGTTTGGGTGATGGTGTGTTAATTGTCTGGCCTCTGACCTCTGCTATGTGACAACTGGAGGTGGGGCTTAGTTAGAGTTGAGGTAGCAAGTGAGTATTATGTTCTTAGAAGAAGCCAGAAGGGGAAGGAAACATATTCAATTCAGTGCATAAAAGTTACTGGTAATTGCTATTTTTCTTTTAAACTAAGATTCTGGGCTGTTAGTGACACTGTACTTTCTTTCTAGTCTTTACTTAGAATTGTTTTTGGGCTGTTGAAAATTTAAAACATGGTGGTGGAGTATTTCTGTGCTGTCTTTGATTTCTGAAAACTTTCTCTTGGCTTGTCTTACTTGCCCTGTAGTTTGGGTGATGGGTGTTAATTCTCTGGCCTCTGACCTCAGCTTCTTGACAACTGGAGGTGGGGCTTAGTTAGAGTTGAGGTAGCAAGTGAGTTTTATTTTCTCAGAAGAAGCCAGAAGGGGAAGGAAATATATTCAATTCAGTGCTTTAGAGTAACTGGTAATTGCTTTTTTTCTTTTAAACTTAGACTCTTGGCTTTTAGTGACACTGTACTTTCTTTGTTGTCTTTACTTAGAATTGTTTTTGGGCTTTTGAAAATTTAAAACATAGTGGTGGTGTATTTCAGTGCTCTCTTTGATTGCTGCAAACTTTCTCTTGGCTTGTCTTACTTGCCCTGTAGTTTGGGTGAGGGGTGTTAATTGTCTGGCCTCTGACCTCTGCTATGTGACAACTGGAGGTGGGGCTTAGTTAGAGTTGAGGTAGCAAGTGAGTATTATCTTCTTAGAAGAAGCCAGAAGGGGAAGGAAACATATTCAATTCAGTGCATAAAAGTAACTGGTAATTGCTATTTTTCTTTTAAACTAAGATTCTGGGCTTTTAGTGACACTGTACTTTCTTTCTAGTCTTTACTTAAAATTGTTTTTGGGCTGTTGAAAATTTAAAACATAGTGGTGGTGTATTTCTGTGCTGTCTTTGATTTCTGCAAACTTTCTCTTGGCTTGTCTTACTTGCCCTGTAGTTTGGGTGATGGTTGTTAATTCTCTGGCCTCTGACCTCAGCTTTGTGACAACTGAAGGTGGGGCTTAGTTAGAGTTGAGGTAGCAAGTGAGTTTTATTTTCTCAGAAGAAGCCAGAAGGGGAAGGAAACATATTCAATTCAGTGCTTTAGAGTAACTGGTAATTGCTATTTTTCTTTTAAACTTAGATTCTGGGATTTTAGTGACACTGTACTTTCTTTGTTGTCTTTTCTTAGAATTGTTTTTGGGCTGTTGAAAATTTAAATCATAGTGTTGGTGTATTTCTGTGATGTCTTTAATTGCTGCAAACTATCTCTTTGCTTGTCTGACTTGCCCTGTAGTTTGGGTGAGGGGTATAGTTGTCTGCCCTCTGACCTATGCTACGTGATAACTGTAGGTGGGGTTTAGTTAGAGTTGAGGTAGCAAGGTGAGTTTTATTTTCTCAGAAGAAACCAGAAGGAGAAGGAAACATATTCAATTCAGTGCCTTAGAGTAACTGGTAATTGCTATTTTTCTTTTAAACTTTGATTGTGGGCTTTTAGTGACACTTTACTTTCTTTGTTGTCTTTACTTAGGATTGATTTTGGGCTTTTAAAAATTTAAAACATAGTGGTGGTGTATTTCTGTGCTGTCTTTAATTGCTCCATACTTTCTCTTGGCTTGTCTGACTTGCCCTGTAGTTTGGGTGAGGGGTGTTAATTGTCTGGCCTCTGACCTCAGCTACGTGATAACTGGAGGTGGGGCTTAGTCAGACTTGAGGTAGCAAGTGAGTTTTACTTTCTCAGAAGAAGCCAGAAGGGGCAGGAAACATATTCAATTCAAGTGCTATAGAGTAACTGGTAATTGCTATTTTTCTTTTAAACTTAGATTGTCGGCTTTTAGTGACACTGTACTTTCTTTCTTGTCTTTACTTAGAATTGTTTTTGGGTTGTTGAAAATTTAAAAAGTAGTGGTGGTGTATTTCTGTGCTGTCTTCAATTGCTGCAAATTTTCTCTTGGCTTATCTGCCTTGCCTGTAGTTTTGGTGATGGGTGTTAATTGTCTGGCCTCTGACCTCAGCTATGTGATAACTGGAGTTGGAGCTTAGTCAGAGTTGAGGTAACAAGTGAGTTTTATTTTCTCAGAAGAAGCCAGAAGGGGAAGGAAACATATTCAATTCAGTGCTTTAGATTAACTGGTAATTGCTATTTTTATTTTAAACTTAGATTCTGGGCTTTTAGTGACACTGTACTTTCTTTGTTGTCTTTACTTAGAATTGCTTTTGGGCAGTTGAAAATTTAAAACATAGTGGTGGTGTATTTCTGTGCTGTCTTTAATTGCTGCAAATTTTCTCTTGGCTTGTCTGACTTGTCCTGTAGTTTGGGTGAGGTGTGTTAATTGCCTGGCCTCTGACCTCAGCTACGTGATAACTGGAGCTGGGGCTTAATCAGAGTTGAGTTAACAAGTGAGTTTTATTTTCTCAGAAGAAGCCAGAAGGGGAAGGAAACGTATTCAATTCAGTTCTTTAGAGTAACTTGTAGTTGCTATTTTTCCTTTAAACTTAGATTCTGGGCTTTTAGTGACACTGTACTTTCTTTGTTGTCTTTACTTATAATTGTTGTTGGGTTATTGAAAATTTAAAACATAGTGGTGGTGTATTTCTGTGCTGTCTTTAATTGCTGCAAACTATCTCTTGGCTTTTCTGACTTGCCCTGTAGTTTGGGTGACGGGTGTTAATTGTCTGTCCTTTGACCTCAGCTACGTGATAACTGTAGGTGGGGCTTAGTCAGAGTTGAGGTAGCAAGTGAGTTTTATTTTCTCAGAAGAAGCCAGAAGGGGAAGGAAACATATTCAATTCAGTTCTTTAGAGTAATTGGTAATTGCTATTTTTCTTTTAAACTTAGATTCTGGGCTTTTATTGACACTGTACTTTCTTTGTTGTCTTTACTTAGAATTGTTTTTGGGCTGTTGGAAATTTAAAACATAGTGGTGGTGTATTTCTGTGCTGTCTTTAATTGCTGCAAGTTTTCTCTTGGATTGTTTGACTTTCCCTGTAGTTTGGGTAACGGTTGTTAATTGTCTATCCTCTGACCTCAGCTACGTGATAACTGGAGGTGGGGCTTAGTAAGAGCTGAGGAAGCAAGTGAGTTTTATTTTCTCAGAAGAAACCAGAAGGAGAAGGAAATATATTCAATTCAGTGCTTTAGAGTAACTGGTAATTGCTATTTTCTTTTAAACTTAGATTGTGGGCTTTTAGTGACACTGTACTTTCTTTGTTGTCTTTACTTAGAATTGTTTTTAGGCTGTTGAAAATTTAAAACATAGTGGTGGTGTATTTCTGTGCTGTCTTTAATTGCTGCACATTTTCTCTTTGCTTGTCTGACTTGCCTGTAGTTTGGGTGAGGTGTGTTAATTGTCTGGCCTCTGACCTCAGCTACGTGATAACTGGAGGTGTGAATTAGTCAGCGTTGAGTTAGAAAGTGAGTTTTATTTTCTCAGAAGAAGCCAGAAGGGGAAGGAAACATATTCAATTCAGTGCCTTTGAGTAACTGGTAATTGCTATTTTTCTTTTAAACTTAGATTGTGGGCTTTTAGTGACACTGTACTTTATTTGTTGTCTTTACTTAGAATTGTCTTTGGGCTGTTGAAAATTTAAAACATAGTGGTGGTGCATTTCTGTACTGTCTTTATTTGCTGCAAACTTTCTCTTGGCTTGTCTGACTTGCCCTGTAGTTTGGGTGAGGCTTGTTAATTGTTTGTCCTCTGACCTCAGCTACGTGATAACTGGAGGTGGGGTTTAGTTAGAGTTGAGGTAGCAAGTGAGTTTTATTTTCTCAGAAGAAGCCAGATGGGGAAGGAAACATATTCAATTCAGTGCCTTACAGTAACTGGTAATTGCTATTTTTCTTTTAAACTTAGATTGTGGGCTTTTAGTGACACTGTACTTTCTTTGTTGTCTTTACTTAGAATTGCTTTTGGGCTGTTGAAAATTTAAAACATAGTGGTGGTGTATTTCTGTGCTGTCTTTAATTGCTGTAAACTTTCTCTTGGCTTGTTTGACTTGCCCTGTAGTTTGGGTGAGGGGTGTTAATTGTCTGGTCTCTGACCTCAGCTACATTGTAACTGGAGGTGGGGCTTAGTCAGAGTTGAGGAAGCTAGTGAGTTTTATTTTCTCTGAAGAAGCCAGAAGGGGAAGGAAACATATTCAATTCAGTGCTTTAGAGTAACTGGTAATTGCTATTTTTCTTTTAAACTTAGAGTGTGGGCTTTTAGTGACACTGTACTTTCTTTGTCATCTTTACTTAGAATTGTTTTCCCCCTCCCTCCCCTTCCACCAACTCTTAATTATATGCCCTATTCAATCTGATTGACAGGAGCTAAACACAGGGTATAGGAAGTGGTGTGGAGTAGGAGGGGCATAAGGGGGAAGAAGCCTACCCTCAGCACAACAAGTGTTTTGACTCATTTATTTTTTTATTGGTTTCTTTTCTTTTTTTTTAAAGAAAATTATCTGAGGATCAGTGGCTGGATTTTTAGGACAGTAAATTAATAAAAAGGGATCTAGGAGAGCTTCAGTAGCAGACAAGTAGTGGAATAGCAGTTTAATTGCAGTATGATGTGGGGAGTGGTGCAATGCAGTGGCTGTGGGGCATCCATTTTGAGGCAGACCTTCTGGACACTGAGGTGCTGCCCTATCTGCCTTCATCTCTCTGGACTGTGGGATGAGGTAGCCAAACTCAGATTGGAAGTAAACTGGGTCAGGAGTACCATCACCCCTATCCAGAGACCACCCAGTCCATTGCCACTGCCTCAAAGGATGCAGAGAACGAGGAGCACTTTGATGACAGTGGGCTCAGGGCAGGTTAGAGTGGTCAGGCAGAGGCACTTCCCAGATCCTATTCCACTCAAGAGCTCATATGCCACACGGGGACAACCAAATAGAGGTACCCAGAGAAGTGGAAGGAAAGGATGTGGAGGTTAGCCAAGGAGGTGAGCTTAGCAGGGAAAGCCATGGACCCCAGAGGAGGAGGAAGCAAATCCTGGTGGGGGACTCCATCACAAGAGGGATCCAGCTAGGAACAGAGGAGGGGGAGGACAGGGAGGTGAGGTGCCTACCAGGTGCCACGGCATGGAGAGATGGAAGGAAGATCCTAGGGATCACTGGGAAGGCAAGACAGGAGGGTGAGCTGGATGTCATTATCCACCTAGGTACTAATGACCTGGCAAATGGGGAGCCAAAGGAAGTTCAGGAAGAGTTTAGGAAATCGGGGAGGGGTCTCAAGCAAGTAGCTACTTCTGTCACTTTCTCAGAAGTACTACCTGCGAGAGGCAAGGGAGAGCATAGGAGTGCATACACCATGAACTTTAACTCATGGCTGAAGAACTGGTGCAGTGAGGAAGGGTTTGGATTCATTGGTGACTGGGGACCTACCTGGAGGGATGGAGGTTTGTTCAAGCCTGACGGCCTGCATCCATCATGGAGGGGAATCCAAGCACTCAATGATAAGTTTAAATGCTACATTGACAAGCATTTAAACCAGCAAAGGGGGGTGGCAGGCCAGCAAGGAGGGTACCTACTTGCTCACCCCCCACAGCTAGCAGTGGAACCAGTGAACCAGAGGAGTGGCTATCTCACAAAGCAGTGTGCAAAGATGGAAATTAGCACCCAAGAGGTGGATAGGCAGAAAAGGGCAAAATTCAGCAGAAGGGCAGACAGCAAGGAGATCCAGGACAAAGGACAACCAATGAAGGGCAGGAGTAGAACAGCAAAACAGTCTATGGAGGTCAAATCATGGAAGCCATGTGCAAATGCCAGGAGCCTTAGCAACAAGATGGAAGATCAGGAGGCTGTCATGGTGCAGTCAGACCTGGACATTGGACATCACTGAAACCTGGTGTAATGATAACCATGACTGGGAGATGGCCATACCTGGCTACAACATATTCAGAAGAGACAGGGCAGGCAGAAAGGGAGGAGGAGTGGCACTGTATGTGAAAAATGACATAAGGGCCACAGAGATCCAGGAGAAACAAATGGGGGAGAAATACTGTGGGTTAAGCTGGAAAGGAAAATGGGGCCAGCCATCTGCACAGGTGTGGTCTATAGACCACCAGCCCAGGAGGAAGAAACAGATAGGGAGCTGATGCTAGCCATCCAAAGGATGGCAGACAAGGGTGAGGTAGTAATGGTTGGAGACTTCAATATTCCAGACGTGGACTGGAGCATCCCAGCAGCAGCATCAACTAGGAGCAGATTTATCCTAGACTCCCTTCAGGGTGCCTTCCTCAAGCAACTGGTCATGGAACCAACTCAGCAGAAGGCAATACTGGACCTTGTGCTCACAAACAGGGACAGTGTGATGTGGGTAACAGTGGGGGAGCACCTGGGTAACAGTGACCACCAGTCATTGTGGTTTGAAATCACAGAAAGAGCAGAACCAAACCACACAAAAACACGTATCCTGGATTTTAGGGGGGCAGACTTTGGGAAAATGGGGAGATACTTGAAAGAGGCATTAAGGGGAATGGGGCAGGAATCAGGGGTTGAGGAACAGTGGGCAGTATTTAAAATGGGGATTACAAGAACAACAGAATTATGCATTAAGCAGGTTAGCAAGAGGAAAAGGAAGAGGAGACCATTATGGTTTTCCAAAGAGGTAGCAAAGAAAGTGAAAGCCAAAAAGATTGCATTCAGGCAATACAAAAAGACACAGGCAGAAAGGGATAGGGAGAAGTACCAGGAGAAGCAAAGGGATGCATGGAGGTCAGTAAGGGAAGCCAAAGCTCAGACAGAAGAACACATTGCAAAATCAGTGGGTAGAGGGGACAAAACCTTTTACAGGTACATAAGTGAAAAAAGAAAGGCAAAGGGAGGGATAGTAAGACTTAAGGGGGAGGATGGGTGCCACGTGGAGGATGACAACAGTAAAGCTGACACATTGAACAGGTATTTCTGCTCAGTCTTTACTGAGGTAGAGGAGGGTAATGGGTCTGAAGGGAGTACAAGGGGTGAGAATGGTGCAGAAATAGACACAAGTCCCTTTACACGAGAAAGGGTCCTGAAGGAACTGGAAGTAATAAGAGTTGATAAAGCAATGGGGCCAGATGGGGTACACCTCAGGGTCCTTAAAGAACTAAGAGAGGTGGTGGCTGAACCTCTGGCTATCCTGTTTAGCCGATCACTGGAAACAGGGGAGGTATCCAAAGACTGGAGGACAGCAGATGTAGTCCCCTTATACAAAAGTGGGAACAAAGAGGAAGCAGGGAACTACAGACCAGTCAGTCTCACCTTGGTAGTGGGAAGATCATGGAAGCACTACTGAAGGAGAGATTGGTGGAACATCTGGTTGTCAATGGACTACAGGACCCAAGGCAGCATGGTTTCATCAGGGGAGGTCATGTCAGACCAACCTCATTGAATTTTTTACTGGGTGACTAGGGAGGTGGATCAGGGAGGGCAGTGGACATGGCCTATCTGGACTTCAGCAAGGCCTTTGACACTGTGCCACATAGAAGACTATTACACAAACTAGAGAATATGGTGTGGGCAGGACAGTAGTGGGTGGGTAGGTAACTGGCTGGGTGGCAGGACACAGAGGGTGGTGGTAAATGGATGTCACTCCACAGAGGGAAGAGTGACCAGTGGGGTACCACAGGGATCAGTGCTGGGACCGGTCCTATTCAAAATCTTCATCAGTGACATTGCGCAGGACCCAGAAGGCAGAATTTCACTGTTCGCTGATGACACAAAGCTCTGTAACAGAGTAGACACACCAGAGGGTGTAGACAGAATGAGAAGGGACCTGCAGAAACTTGAAAAATGGTCAGGGGTTTAGCAGTTGAAATTCAATGCAAAGAAGTGCAAGATAATGCATAAGGGGCACAAAACCCTGGCACAATATATCAGTTGAGGGGTGAGGATATAGCATGCACCAAGCAGGAAAGGGATCTTGGGGTTATCATCTCTGATGACCTCAAGGTAGGAAACAGTGTGACAAGGCAGCAGGTAAAGCAAATAGGATGCTGGGATGCATAGGCAGGGGCATCACCAGCAAGAAAAGGGAGGTCATAATTCCACTATACAAGACACTAGTGAGGTCCCACCTGAGTACAGTGTACAGTTCTGGAGACCTTACCTACGTAAGGACATAGACAGGGTAGAGAAGGTTCAGAGGAGGGCAACAAAGATGGTGCATGGATTGCATCACAAGTTCTATGAAGACAGGTTGAAGGAACTGAACATGTACTCCCTGGAGGAGAGGAGGGAGAGAGGGGATATGATAGAGACATACCAGTATCTTTCAGGGAGGAAAAGGGTGCAGGAATACACTATTTTTAAGCCAAAAAGATGTTCCTGGACTAGAGGGCTTGGGATGAAGTTGGAGGGAGGACGATTCAGAGGAAACGTGAGAAAGAATTTCTTCACAGAACGGGTGGTGGACAAGTGGAACACCCTGTCAGAGGAAGTGGTGGGGGCTGAAACAATCACGGGATTTAAGAATGCATGGGATAGACATAAAGGAATTCTGGAGGTCAGGGGTAAGGGGCAACAGACTTCTAGGAAAACATAAACTGAACTTACAAGCTCAAATAGGCAGACTGGGTGGGCCATAGGCCCTTATCTGCAGACACTGTCTATGTATCTATGTATCTATGTATGCCTTATTAATGTGTGCAATACTCCTAGATGCATACATTGTTTGGACATTGGTCACTTAGCTGCTTATTGTGTGACTGTTTGGTGGCAATTTATACAAGGAAAAAGGCCACTAATATGTAAGATGCCACTGGGCCTCATACAGTGGTGATAATAATTCTTCTCATGAAGCAATAATCACTGAGGCACAAAAAAGGGTTGCACAGTAGCCTCTGAAAAGAGAATGCATGAAATTCAAAAACAAAAGGAAAAAAAGAAATTGCAAAGCAAAGGTGATGACTTCAGACAAGATGAACTTGATGTACAAACTCAAGGCACAAGCAAAAACGCAGCTGACACAGCACAAGATACAGAGCCACCATTAATGGATCCGCTTCTAATGTACGTGAAGCAACCAATTCTGAACAAACTAATATGGAATGGGAAATGTAAGCAGTGGATGGTATGAACTTTTCTATACTACAGATGGAGGCAGGTCCTTCTACAGGCTTAGAATCTATGCCCGCCCCCCACCAACTACTCAACCTCCTTTCAAAACTGTCTCCTATAAAAAGAAACCCCAAGTTAAGACTGATAAAAAAGCTGAATCTAAGGGGAAAGAGACGAAAATCACTAAAGAAAATCATACATGGACAACTGTGAACCAATATTAGGCATTACAAGCAGATTTGACAGAGGACAACTCTGAGGAAGAGGACATGGATTCAGACTCCTCTTCAATTTATTCCTCAACTAAGGACCATTCATCAGGCTTAGAGGATTCTGGCCCAAGTGATGAAGTAAAGAAGAAATTGAGCACAAGATCTCAACACTAGAAACAGATGATGCATGTTTTTCTATTCTATATACTGGGTATGGTGTCCCTCGGTACTTTCACCTTAAACATGAATAGTATCAAGAACAGAAAAAGATGGCTGATGGTTCTTACAGAACTTTCGCATTACAATGTAGATATTATTTGCCTGTAGGACACAAGACTCAAGACACTCTACAAAGTAGCACAGGTGACAAAATTGTGGACTAAGGGAGTTACCTTCTGGTCACAAGGCCTGGATGTATGTGATGGGCCTGGCATATTGTTTTTGAATTCAAATCTAAAAGTAACTAGACTAATTGATCTAGAACCTGGGCGGGCATTGCTACTTGATGTCCAGTATGGGACAGTTAGGCTCAGGCTGATCAATACATACACACCACAAAACAAGGCAGATAGAATTGAATTATTCAAAAAAATCCAACCCTATTTACACACTGCCAGATTAGTTATTTGGGGCAGAGATTTTAATTGTAGCCTGGATCAAGCACATAGAGGATTTAAAATGGACAAACTATACTGTGATACCAGTGCTTTAAATAAGATCATTACAACGTCTAATTTAAAGGACTGATTCAGGATGATACAGACACAGGGAGGGTATACCTACATAAGGGAACATTGTGAAAGGGAGCATTGTTTAACCAGGAGTAGCATACTGAGCCGAAGCTTGTTTTCAGATGCGACCTGGGAGCACAAGGAAGTTAAGCGACTTGCTCCGGATCACACAGTATACACCTAGGCAGCTGTGGGACTCAAACCCAGGTCTCCAGATCTGTGGCTCAGAGCCTTAACCTACTGTGCTATACTGCCTCCTACATAAGAGGATTACATTCCACTATGATTGACTTCTTTTTTATTTCCAATATTTTAGAGGTTTCAGGAGGGGAAAGTACCCGACATAGCTTTTTCAGATCATAGAGCTCTAGAGATAGGAGTAAAGTGGGAGACTACACCACCTTGTAGCAAAGGACCCTGGAGATTAAATGCTAATTTATTAGCAACAGATTATATAAATATACAATGGAAACAGTTGTGGACTGCCCAAAAATCTGTCCTCTGCATGTACGATTTCATACATGGAATGGTGGGAAGACTCCAAAGGGAACTTCTGATCTTTATTCCAAAAACTGGCAAGCAGACAAACTACAGACTCATATTTAAATTATTTAAATCTACGTAAACAACTACGTCATTTAATATCTAAAACTGTGACCCTTAAAATTGATTACAGTAAACAGATACTGAATATAAAAAAAAAGATGTATAATCTACAATACAACAGGGCTAAACCCTTACAACAAGAACTTAGATTTGGAACTGAGGGAAAGAAACAGACCATTGATCCTTATAAGGATAGTAAGAAAAAGACTGATGAGAAACTAATACTACAACTCGAAGATGAAAATGAGAGGCTACAGAAAACAAAGGATGGAATACTGACTGTAGTAGACCATTATGTATCTAATATATTTGGTACTCCCCCTGTAATTCATAATCCAGAACAGTACCTTCCTCAAATAGCAACCCCTCATTTAACGTCACTGCAGCAGTATGAGCTGGAGAAACCAATCTCAGAAGCAGAAGTTAAAATGATGATCACCTCCTTGAAAGGTGACACAGCCCCAGGAAATGATAGCCTCACCCCAGAATTTTATAAACAATATCTGACAGAAATACTTCCAGAACTTACCTGCTTATTTAATGAAATTTTAGAATCCAACAAAATATCATCATCAATGGCAACAGCTTATCTAATATTCCTGTATAAAAAAGGTAATAAAAACCTCATTATAAACTGGAGGCACACATTCAGCCCCATAGCATAAATATGAGTCGAAAGGTTCTATGCTTAACCTTATTCAAAATGGTTGCCTGTGGCTGAATGTTATGAACACTGATTTTAAAATTCTTGGGAAAATCCTGGCTAAAAGATTGGATCAAATTTCTGAAACCTTAATTAGTACAATCCAGACATGTTCAGTTGCAAAATGAGGGATACATGATAATTTGATTATTTTAAGGGAACTTTTTCAAAATTGTCAGTCAGGTGGAGAAGAACGATTTCTGCTGAATCTCAATCAGCAGAAAGCCTTTGACTCTATAGCTCATGAGTATATGTTTTTAACCTTATAGTTCTTTGGCATTCCAAACTGATTCATTGGCTGGATTAGGTGCTTATACCATTCAGCAACAGTGACACCTAGAATAAATGGCTGGAAAGGGAATACGATATAGATACAGAGACGCGTAAGATAGGTATTTCCTGTCAGTCCCATATTGTACATATATTGCATTGATCCCTTTTTAAAGGGACACTGTCAACCCCCTTAGGACTCAAAGTGTCTCTAGTTTAACAAACACATTTTATTATTGTTTGCATTCTATTGCGATGATTAATGCAGCCGGTAGTTTGATCCAGATCCCTTTTTTCTTTTAAAAAGTGAAACACTGACTGCCCACTATACTAGTGTTACCACACCAAAACATGTTTGTTTACATTCTTGACCAGCTCCCATTGCATATTTCCTGGACTAAAGAATATCCCTAACACAATCTAGCCACTCACTATGCAGTGGGAGTAGAGGAGACTCTTCTATCATGAATGGCTCTGGTTCTATGTGATAATCACATGCGCCGAACAGCGACTCGCATTATCATGACATCAGGGTGGCAAAAACAATTTCGCCACCTTGACATCCTCGGCACATGGAAGAATGGTGCCGGGGATTTGAATGCTTTGCTTTCTGTGGGGGGCTGTACCCCTCACCCCTCTCACATGGGGGCTTTCACCCCCACACACCCCTACTTAAAGATTCTCAACTCCAGGGGGCATGTCAGGGGTGGAAAGCAAAAAAATACAAGTTTTGGTCGGCGCAACAAAAAGCGCATAGAGCCCGACCCATACCCGAACCTGGAACCCCACATACTGCAAGTGGAGGCCAATCCCTGATGCCACGGTGCAGCTTGGCAGCTGACCACAGCACCACCCCATACATCCCCTCCACCCCCTTCCAGGCTACTCTCACCATGCTCACTCCCCCTCCCGCATGCATGCACATATAGGGACATCCATCCTGTCACTAGGGTTGCCCACCCCACCACATCTGGTCGCCCTCCCTACCCCTCGCCTTTTGGGCTTTCACCCACATCACGTTGTCATTTCAGACGGCACCGTGATTCAGGCGCCCACCTCACGTGCTACCGTGGTGGCACTGTTTGAGGGTATTTCTAATGTTCAGGACATATGCACTAAGAGTAGCTCAATGATTTGAAGCAAAACAAAGCTGGGCATAGCCATACATTACCATGCATTTTCATTGTAATAAGCAAGGAAGCAAATAAAACAACCAGCAACATCAGAGAATTTTAGAGAAGGTAAGCAATCACAAAATGTGGGTTTTTACCTAAACATAATATGATTCAAAAAAGGTTGACAGTGTCTCTTTAAGGTCAATTATGAACAATAACAGAATAAAAGGAGTTACATTAGTATTGAATAGTACCCCAGTAACTGTAGTGACATATGCGGATGATATATTTCTAGTAGTAAAACATACCACAAAAGAAACAGAAATCACAAAACATCTTGAGACATAATCAAAGGCTTCAGGATCTAAAATTAATAAGGACAAAAGCTTAGGACTCCAGCTAGGAGGTGGTCCACACGCGAAAACCTCATATGCCGAAATACCCTTATCACAAGGTCCCATCCCAATACTGGGAATTATGTTTGGACCAGGAGATTTAGCCCTTTTAATCTGGGAAAAAAAGATGGTAACAGCAGAAAAGTTTTCCAAATCTTGGATACATAGACAAATTTTCAAAAAGAAAAGGATATTATTAATTAAGAACCTGATACTGCCTATTTTCTTGTATGTCAGTTTTTTGTTGCCACCCCCAGTACAAATAGAGACCAGATTATTCAGTATTTTTTTAGAGCACTCTGCCGGAGCTGTTTGAATCCAATAAAATTAGATATTACATAAACTGTAGGTTCATCAAAGAAGGAGGAATAGGCATGATCAATCCACTGCCTTTCTATTACAGCTTATTTCTATATCATAATGTTATCGGATGGCAAAACCAAGGCAGAAAACAATGGCAGGAAATTAAATTAGAATGGGTTACAATTTGTAAAACTGCATGGATTCAAGGAAAAAGCAGGTTATTATCTAGAACCAATGTGATACCGGTCCATGTAAAAACAATGTTCCAGAAATTGATAAAATGGAAAGTATGGCAATTACTTGTACAAGACATGGTATTTATGATCTAATTTTGAACTCACAACATCAGGAAGGAATGATTTTACCTAACTGGCCAGTAAACCACAATAATATAGCACTATCCCAATTGACAAATGATCGCATACCTGCTTTCTCATGGGATTTACTTTGGTTAACGGTACACAGTAGACTAAATGTAAAAAATAATAACATGCACAAACCTACAAATGAGAGATACTGCCTCAGACTTACATGCTAAAATGTACTAGAAATGCAGGGACATATCTTCCTTCAATGTGTGTATGTAAAACAACTGTGGGAGAAAATGGCTCACATTCGGAAAATGCCTTGGTTCAAATCGTTGACTTACATAGAGCTACATTTCTCAGTTTATTCTTCAAGATGGAGTATTTTCCATGTGAAAACTTTACAAGTAATATTGGAAATCATACAATATTACATATAGCAGGCCAGATGTAAATGGGTGTTACAGAAAATACATATGACTAAGGAAGTGTTTATGAAAAATGTGCAGATTTCTATACAACAAGTATATGATGCAGATGGGAAAAAGCTGCCTAGACAAAAAATGCACCAACTTTGGAAAGTCTGTGATACTGTTTTTAAGTAAAACATAGAAACATAGACATAGAAGTTGATGGCAGATAATGACCGCAAGGTCCATCCAGTCTGCCCATTTCTTTTTCTACCTTATAAATGTGCCATCAGCCTTTGCAAGATATGCGGAGTAGAATTAGGACAGAAACTGTAAATAAATATATTAGGATGAGGATGTACCACATTTATCTGTCAATTCTTTGTAAATATTGCACAGGTGCAGATTTGGATTGTTTTATTTTGAATTATATTACCCATTTCGCCCAAAATAAAATTCCCCTACTCTTTTCAAGAAGTGCCATGGGATCTTTAACATCCACCTGAACTACCAGCAGAACAGGCAGATGGAACCTCAGTTTAACGTCTCATCCTAGCCAGTGACTTCATTCTGCCAGACATGGAGTGGTGCTTTCCAGTGGTGGCTTCACCAAGGAGAAGCGCAGAGGCAGCCGCCCTATCCTCACTGACAACAGACAAAGTGACAGATGCCTTATTTGGGATTTTCTCCCGTGTTGGGTTTCCGCAGGAGGTTATCACTGATCGAGGGGGTTCCTTTATTTCAGACTGGATGAAATGTTTGTGGGAGAAGTGTGGGGTGGTGCAGAGGTGCACGACACCTTATCATCCACAAGCCAATGGGCTTGTGGAAAGATTTAATGGTACCCTGAAGTCAGTGCTCCAAGAGTTTGCTGATCAGCATGGGAGGGACTGGGAGAAATACCTTCCCCACCTGTTGTTTGCATACAGTGAGGTGCCCCAAGAGTCAACAGAATTTTCCCCCTTTGAGCTCTTATATGGATGCCAGGTTTGTGGGACCTAGACTTGATCCAGGAGGACTGGGAAGGCAAGCACATCACCTAGGGCACTTCCATAGTGGATTATGTCCTTAGGTTTAGGGAAAGACTTAAAGAGCTTATGAGGACAGCCTAGAGCATCCTGACAGCTGCCCAACACAATCAAAAAGTGTGGTATGACTGCAGAGCCAGAGCTCCCTCATACATGATGGATCAGGAAGCCATGGTCCTTATTCCAGTCTGGAAAGACAAGCTGCAGGCTGAGAGGGCAGGACTGTACAAAGTTAGAAAGGTACATGACGTAAACTATATCATAGTTACCTGACAGAAGACATATAGAATGAATGTACCATGTCAACATGAAGAAGCCATATGCTAATAGGGCTGACATGGTGTTTGCAGTATGTAGTCCTGGGGAGGGGATGGATGAAGGAGGCCCCCTTCTGGACTTGCTGGAAAAAAACAAATGGGAGTCCTCTGTGGAGGCAGTAAAATTGTCGCCCCAGCTGGCCCCAGACAAGATCCAGGAAGTTAGGGAGGTTTTAGTAGACTTTGCCCCACTGTTTCGCGCCAAAGCTAGACTAACCTCCTTAGCGATGCACAATGTAGAGACAGGGACACAGACCCCTATATGGCAGACAGCATATCGGGTGTCAGAGGCTGTTCAAAAGGACATTAGGAGGGAGATGGAGGAAATGCTGGATTTAGGAGTAATCCAGAGATCCCACAGCCCCTTGGCTTCACCCATCGTCCTTGTTCCCAAGGCAGATGGCTCTACTCATTTCTTTGTGGACTATCATGGACTGAATGCAGTCACGAAGTCAGTCGCCCACCCAATGCCCCAGACGAATGAACTCCTGAACAAGTTGGGAGGGGCGACATACCTTATAACTATTGACCTGACAAAGGTGGTATTGGCAGGTAGAGTTAACTAACTTAGCTAGGGAGAGGTCGATCTTCATCACTCCAATAGGCTTATTTGAATTCAGAGTAATGCCTTTCAGAATGAACACCCCAGCCACTTTCCAAAGGTTGGTGAACCAGTGTTAAATGGTGCTAAGGAGTACGCCGTGGTGTACCTGGATGACATTGCCATCTTTAGTGCCAGCTGGGATGAACACCTATCCCACCTTAGGGAAGTGCTGGGCAGGATACAAAGGGCCGTGGTCACTGTCAAAGCTGAGACGTGCCAGGTTGCCATGGCTGAAGTGACATACCTCGGGCATGTTGTAGGCCAGAGACAGCTCCATCCTAAGCAAGCACAAATAGCGGTGATCAAGGCATGGCCCAGACCAGAAATGCAGAAGCAGGTCAGGAGTTTTCTAGGGGCAACAGGGTACTATAGGAAATTTGTACCCAATTACTGTGCCCTGGCTGCTCCCTTATCTGACCTGGTAAAGAAAAAGATGCCTAAGAAAATTACCTGGGAACCAGTCTAGCCTGGGAAAAAGCCTTTACCAGACTGAAGGAGGCACTGTGCAATGCTCCTGTGTTGACAAGTCCTGACTATAGATGACCCTTTATAATCCAGACTGATGCCTTAGATGTGGGTATTGGGGCAGTACTGAGTCAGACATCCAACCAAGGGAAAGATCACCTCATAGTGTACCTGAGTAAAAAGTTACTTCCCAGGGAGCAGGCTTACTCTACTGTGGAAAAAGAGTGTCTTGCCATAGTGTGGGCCCTAAAGAAGTCAGAGCCACACTTACATGGGCAGCATTTTGAGGTACAAATGGATCACACCCCCTGGTTTGGCTGACACAAATGGGAAAAACTAATAGTAGACTATTAAGATGGAGTCTTGCCTTGCAAGGGTATGACATGATGATCCTACATAGGGCTGGAATGACCAACCAGAACACAGATGGTTTGTTGTGTCTATATGTGGAGTGAACTGATTTGGGAAGCTCATCCCATGTGGGGGATAGAGTCCCCAAATTCAGTCTAGGTGGGGAGGATTGTGATGCTTGGCCAGCTGGTTATGATTGTTGTATGATATATGTAATATAAAAATATAGTGTGTGATTGTCTCACTTAAGACAGCCTGTGCTCCATGGGTGCCCCTCTCCCCCCAGGTTTCAGTGAAGCTACAAGATGTAACTGACCAGGAGATCTCTGTAATGTAATTAACTTCCTTGAGAAATAGCATTTTCTGGCCTTTGTATGACCTGTTGCTGCTTTGAAGCTAGGAAAATAAAATATACATTTTATTACAGGACAGCACATGGTTAGCTCACACCTAGCTGAGGGATTGCAGGGTTGTAAATCCTCAAGGGAAACTGGTGGATCAAAGACTTATAATTTGGGAAATGAGTTTTTGCTGAAGCCACCTTATTTAATATATTTCCTGCTAGGACATCATGTTTGTATTTTTTTAATATTCTAAAAGGAGGAGCTACATTACTCTCACAGAAGGGGTGTGGAGACACAGTTTAAACTGGTACTTGTATCTCAGATGAAGGTCATATTCTTTTGGGACTCTAGAAAGACACATCTCTATGCTAAGCACTTAGAGGTATTATGTTAGATAGAAAAAGTCTAACTGTATTGTGGTAGGAGTTTTTGTTTTGTAATCTTCACTTGTTCTTTTATGTGATTGCAAGCTCTTCGATATATTGTTCTGTGTTTACATTTTTCATATTTTTATCATCTTTTAAGAAAATCTTTATTTAAAAGATGCTGCCTGAGTGTGTCTTCCAAGTTCTTTTTGCATGTGATGTATACCTGGTTAAGTTTGACAGCTGTTCTGAGAGAGTTTTAAGGGTTCATTCTGGAAGCCTGGCTTGGTGACCCTGATGAAAGACTGTACTGCAATCCCCAAAGAGGGTACGTATCAGATCCTGTACATTGGGTAAGCTAGCTTACAGTTCACAGTTTGAATCCCAACAGAACTTGAGACTAAAGGTGATTCTGATCCAAAAGCAGACAGGAGGTTTACCCTGTCTGTTTCCTGTTCACACTATTGCACTCTGAGGTTGGCACTGTGGGAGCAAAGGGCCTGACCCGTGGAGTGTGTTTTTGACAGATAGGGCTAGTGGGATGCTGGGTGCATAGGGAGGGCTCTCTCCAGCATGAAGAGGGACATGCTGTTACCACTGTATCGCTTGTTGGTGAGACCCTACCTGGAGTACTGTGTCCAGTTTTGGAGGTTGCAGCTAAGAAAGGACACAGACATGGTGGGGGCAGTCTGTAGGAGGGCAACTACAATGGTGTAAGGGATGCAGGAAAAGCCCTATGAGGTGAGACTGAGGGAGCTCAACATGTACATGCTGGAAGGCAAGACAGTGAACAGGGACATTGTAGAGGCTTACAAGTACCTCACAGGGTGAAAAGGGCACAGGAGGTAGAGTCACTTTCAAATGAGAAAGAGCACCCTGACCAGGGGACATGAGATAAACCTGGAGGGAGGAGTTTAAGAAGGGTGTGAGGAAGTACTAATTCAATGAAATAGCAGTAGACACCTGGTACAGACTTCCGGCAGATGTGGTGGAGGCAAAAATGGGGGCAAGGGCTTCATGCATGCATGCAATAGACATAGGAAAATTTTAGTAAATAAGCAGGGAGGGTAGATAGCTGCCAGAGACCAGTTAGTGTCTGCAGAGACAGATTAAGCAGGGAACATCTGGGCACACAGTGAGGGCCAGGCAGTCCTTTTCTGATGACAAATTCTATGTTTCTATATAACACCTGATGGTGATACACAGACATGACAACAGTGAGACATGGCCCCAAGACATGCCAGGGATGGGACTGTCACCATCCACTAACTGTTATCTTTGCCCTGATACCAGAGATGGTCTTCCCAGTCCAGCACATACTGGAGCTGTACTCACATATGTCTGTCAGCCATCCTGCACAGTAACTGTACACAGAGGTGTGATGGCAGGCAGGGTGTGGCATGCACACTCAGGGTGCAGGGCACTGCACCACCATGCCTGTCACTACCGGTGGGATGTACGTGTCCTTAAAGGGATACACACACCAGCAAGGTTACTAAATGGAGCATGGGCTTGGTCAAATGTCAGCTGGAGGGGGGATCTAATAAATCCAGTGTGGATTGGAGCCTACCAGCTGCATCATCAGTGAGAAGTAGGGAAATCCTAGACTCCCTGCAGGGTGCACTTCTCAGGCAAAAATGTTAAGAAAATTCCTTTGACATCAGAAAACCATTTTAAGTCTGGGGAGCCAAACATAGATTGCAGGACAAAGATCAAGTGTGGTAAAACCATCATTTTTATGGTTTGAACCCATCCCCATAAGGAAAGTGATAGGTGTTACCATAACTCTAGTTTGCTCAGGAATTTTTCCTTAGCCTTATTAAAGTTTATTTTAATAGATTTATCTAATTGTTTTATTGAAATTATTCAGAGACATTTTTTATTTTATTTATTTTTATTCTTTGTTAACCAGGTAAGGCCCACTAGACACAAATGTCAGTTTTCAGGAGTGACCCAGGAGCTTATTTAATTGGTGACTTTAACTTTGTTGAATCTTTTTAATGATTCAAATTCAGGATCTGAACCTTTTTTTGTTAATTGCATAATCATTGACTTCTATTCATTGGTTGGCACCTTGAAAAAGCCAAGAAGTCACTTATTATATTTTTTAAGTCAGTTATTTAATTAAGTCTGGAAAGATCACTAATGTATCATCTGCAAATACACTAAGTTTAGTAACTGTATTTTGATGTTGAATCCCTTTTATGTTTGGGCACTTCCTTATTGAATTAAGTAGTGGTTCTAAACATAATATAAAGAGAATGGGGGACATGGGACATCCCTGTTGAACCCTGGCACCCATAGATATTTCTGAAGCAGGAACACCATTTATCATAATATTAGCTGTAGTTTGACTACTTAATTCATGAATTATTTTCAATAAAGTTGTAGGAACATTCCATTATTTTAAGGTGTAGAACATATAGCTATGATTTATTAAATCAAATACCTTACTGGTATCTAGTGCCAGGGCATAATAAGGGTCCTTCGGGTGTTGTGCCAGTTTGATTTTTTCTTTTTTTTTATGATTGAAGCAGCCATTCTATTCTGAATAAGTCTGTGTTGATCTGGGTGGAAGGGAATTAAAGGCAGTAATCTATTTGCAATTGTTTTAGCTATGATCTTATAATCAATATTTAATAGAGCTATAGGCCTATAACTGCTTGCCTGGTTTTTTGGTTTCCCCCTTTATGAATTAGGATTATTTTTGCTTAGAGTAATGGTGCAGGTATTTCCTCTCCCCATCCACCCATTCTGACACAATATGGGTTAACCATGGGGCCAAAATATTGCTGACTTTTTTGTGTGCTTTGGTCCCCAGAGGCAGCATGTGCAGGGATGCCAGTGACAGTACCAAGCGTGCTCCTGTGTGCACACCCTGTCAAGCATCTGCCCACCTCTTGCCCAATTGTTGCAGCACCAGTGTACCAGTCCCCAGCAGCTGCTAGTGGCCAGGCATACACCAAAATCTGGTCACCTCCCTCCCCAGAGAAGGAGAGCTGTCCCTGGGATACTTAATCCTTCTTCTCCCCTGCTGACCCCCAGTGGCCCGTGCTCACTTCTGAACATGGATCACAGGTGTGGTGGGAGGTGTTCTATCCAGCACCTCAACCCTCAGTGCCACCGGGCTGGCTATCACTGAATTAAAAAAAATGTATTTGTTAATCCATCTGGTCTCGGACTTTTGTTATTAGGGAGGTGTTTTATTGCCTGTTTAATTTCCCCCTCGGTTATTGGGTCATTGCACATTGTGAAAGGTTTTATATCACTTTTGGCTATAAATTGCTTCATTTGTGTGTAATCTCAAATTGGAACATGTTTATAAATATTTATATGATGGATGGACAAAACTGCAGCTAAATGGGCCCACTCAGACTTGGTTTGATTTTGAGTGTCCATGAGGCCTGCTATTATATTGTTTTTCTTTTTTTTATAAATGAGCTAGCAATTTATCAGATTTCCCCCTGCGTATATCTAGCTTGTTTACCTTTTCTTATGTTGTATTCAGTTTCCTTAGTTAGGATTTGTTGCCATTCAAGTCTAGCTTTGTTCCAGTCTTCAGTGTATTTATTATAATTGGTCAATAATAAATTGTCTAGTTCCTTTAATCTGTTTTGAATAACAGAGTCTTCTTTCATTTGTTGGGTATTTATCCAAGCTTGCTGGGAGATGTAGATTCCATGAATCATAGCTTTTATTGCATCCCATAAGGATGAAATGGATTCATTCCCTGTGTAATTGTAGTACCAATATTCTTGTATTGCCGTATTGATTTTATTTATAAATTCTTGGTTAGTGAGTAGCTCATTATTAAAATAACATGTTTTGGATTTGGGTTAAGGTTCAGGGATATATCTAGAGGAATTTCTATTAAGATGTGCTCTGAAAGATAGTAGGGGTGAATTTTAATATTAACAAGTTTGGATATTAGATTTTTTGAAATAAAGATGTAATTCAACCTTGTAAAGTGTTTATTTTTTTGTCATGATGAGTATATTCCTTTTTTGTAGGATTCTGAAGCCTCAATGGATCAGTTAGGTTATTTTATTCCAAAAAAGAATTCAAGATATTCAAAGTCTTTTTATTTACAAATGCAATATTTTTGTCTTTATCTAAATTGGGGTTAAGAACATTGAAGTCTCCCATTAGAATTATGTTTTTAGCTTGGATATTTACTAAGGCTTGATTGATTTCAGCTGTAAAGTTGGCATACTTTTTAAAAGGCTCATACAGAGATCCCACTATAAGGTCAATACTATTAAAAATAGTGCTTTTGATAATAGATATTCTCCCATCATTATCAGACCATTTATCTTGTAATTGTAAATGTAATTGTTTCTTAATTAAAATAGTCACCCTGGCAGAATTTTAGTTCCTGTGGAAAAAACATTCTGAGCAATCCAGTCTCCTTTGAGTTTAAGTATCTCTTAATCACCTAGATGTGTCTTCTGCAATACTATGATATCAAGTTTTAGTTTGTTAAGGTATGATGAAACTCATGCTCCTTTAATAGGTGTGTTCATTCCATTGACATTATAGGTGACACACCTAATTGGCCTTATACTAGACATTATTAATAAACCATAAACATGAATATGACATAAAGACCCTGTATATCCCTTGTACTTCTCGAATCATCATATTATTTCCCAAGTTCCTCCTTCCCTTAAAGTTCCCAAAAACAGTCTAGTACAAAATTTTGTACTGGACCAGATACTGTCAAACATGGACAGTGTCACTGGTGTCACAGTGGGAAGCCACCTGGGGATCAGTGAACATCATACAGTTTGGTTCAGCATAAAGACAGGGCCAGCATTGAGCCACACTAAAACAAGAATCCTGGACTCCAGGAGGGCTGATTTCAAGAAAATGGGAGAGTGCCTCAGAGAAACCCTAGCTGGAATAGTGAATAAGGATGAGGTAGAGGAAAAGTGGGCAAGAAAAAAGCAGGCCATTGAGAAGGCAACAAAACTGTGTATCAAGCAGGTTACTAAGAGTAAGAGAAGGAAGAGACTGCTGTGGTTCTCCAAGGAAGTAGCAGAGAAGGTAAAGGAAATTAGGCAGGCATTCAGAAGGTACAAGATGGCACAGAAGGAAGATGATAGGAAGAGTTATCAGGAGAAACAAAGGGAGGCAGTGAAGGCAGTTAGGAGAGCTAAAGCACAAACAGAGGTAAACATTGCCAAATCAGCAAAAAAGGAGGATAACACTTTCTTCAGGTACATAAGCGAAAAGAAGAAAAGCAATGCAGGGATAGTAAGACTAAAAGAGGAGGGGGAAGTGTGAAAGAGGAACAGAAGAAAGCTGACATACTGAATAAGTACTTTTGTTCAGTATCCACAAAGGAAGGGGTAGGTGACAGACCGCAGATAGTGGAGAAGGGCATTAAGGGAAGGGAGGTAGACACTAGCCCATTTATGGAGTATGGAGTCTTCAGGGAACTAACAAAACTAAAAGTAGACAAAGCTATGGGGCAGGATGAGGTTCACCCTAGAATGCTGAAGGAACTAAAGAAGGAGCTGTCTGCACCTCTGATGGCTCTGTTCAATTTATCACTGGATACGAGGGGTAGTTCTGGGTGACTGGAGGAGGGCAGATGCGGTCCCACTACACAAAAGTGGGAACAGGGAGGGAGGAGCAGGAAACAACCAACCTGAAAGCCTGACTTTGATGGTGGTCAAGGTTATGGAATCTCTACTTAAAGAAAGAATTGAGGAATACCTTAACATCAGTGAACTGCATGATCCAAGGCATCATGGGTTCACAGGGGGTAGTTCTTGCCAAACAAACTAGACAGAGTTTTTTGACTGGATTACCAGGGAGGTGGATCAGGGAAGAGTGGTGGATGTGGCCTACCTGGATTTCAGTAAGGCCTTCAGCACCGTTCCACACAGAAAGACTGATAAACGACCTTGGCAGCGTGGGACTGGGTCCAAAGATAGTAAAATGGGCATAAAGTTGGCTAAGTAACATAACCCAGAGGGTGGTGATAAATGGAGTTCACTCAGAAGAAAATTAGCAACATCGCCTAGGAGCTGGAAGGAAAGGTATACCTGTTTGTGCATGATACAAAAATCTGAAACAGAGTGGACACACAGGGGGGCGAGTGAAGAAAATGAAGGAAGATCTAAACAAACTGGAAGACTGGTCAAGGGTTTGGCAACTGGGCTTCAAAAAATTTAAAATTATGCACATGTGGCACAGAAGCCCAAGGTCAACATATCATTTGGGTGGAGTTGTTAATGACAACAAAATAGGAAAAGGATTTGGGGGTCATCATATCTGATGACCTAAAAGTAGCAAAGCAGTGTGATAAGGCAGTAGGAAAGGCTAGTAGGATGCTGGGGTGCAAATGGAGGGGTATCACCAGCAGAAAAAGAGAGAGAGTGTTACCCGTATATAGATCAATGGTGAGGCCACACCTGGAGTACTGTGTCCAGTTCAGGAGGCCCCATCTCAGGAAGGACCTAGACCAGGTGGAGGCGATAAAGAGAAGGGCAACCAAAATGGTGCATGGCTTGCATCAGAAGCCTTATGAGAAAAGACTCAGGGAATTAAATATGTACTGTACTTATTGGAGGAAAAGAAAGAGAAGACATGATAGAAACATTCATTTACCTCAAGGGAATCAATAAGGTGCAGGAGGGTGGCATATTGTACAGAAAGAGATGCTCAAAGATGAGGGGGGCATGATATGAAGCTGGAATGGGGAAGATTCAGAGGGGATGTGTAGAAATAGTTCTTCATTGAAAGGGTGGTGTACACCTGGAACAGCCTCCCAGCAGAGGTGGTGGGTAGCGAAATGGTAACAGGTTTCAAACATGCATGGGATAGACACCGAGGGACCTTAGTAACAGGGCTGGGGGGGTTAAGGCCAGAGATTAATTAGGATCTTTGGTAGCACAGTAGTAGGGACTTTAGGGCAGTCTAAGTGGGCCAAGAGGTCCTTTTCTGCTGACCACTTCTATGTTTCTAAAATGGTGATTCGCCCCAGGCCCTGGACCCTAAGGATGTGCTCACCCTCTGTTTGATGCACACCCTGCTGTAAGGGATGGATGCTGCTGTGGAGGAGGAGGACCATGCGTGTCCCAGATTGTGCATCTTCAGGATCCATGTGTCACTTGAGGGCATGCATGATACCCAATGCCTGGAACTGTTAAGGCATAACCATAGCACTACTGGTGAGATGTGTCACCTGATTTAGGACACTATGTGCCCCACCAGACACAGATCCAGGGCCATGTCCATGGAGATGAAGGTTATGTATGCACCAGCATATTATACCATATGGTTCTTTCAGTGAGTTGCAGGTGACCTGACAGGGGTGAGCTAGTCCTCTGTGTTGTGTGCCCTACAACAGATGACCAAAGTGCTGCCAGCACATATCAGAGACTACATACAGTCCCCCATGGACTAGCTGGGCATATGGGCAGTGCAGGAGGCGTTCTATGAGTGTTATGGGTTTCTGAAGGTCAGGGGTGCTACAGACTGCACATATGTGCTGATCCATGACCCCTGTGTTAATGAGGAGGACTACAGGAACAAGAAAGGATTCCACAGCATGAATATACAGGTGGCTGTGGATCCAGAGGGCATTGTCATGCATGTCAGTGCACAGGCACCCTGGCTGCACACATCAGGCCTTTATCTTCCAGCAGTCATGGCTGAGGACAGTACTGGTCACTGATGAAGCAGGTCAGGGTGGCTACTAGATATGTATCATAGTAGCCATGTGGGCATGTCACACTCCATGCTGGGCACCAGCCCATGGTGACATGCCTCTTCCTTGTACCCCATATAGGTGACATTAGATACCCCCTGAGGCCTTACCAGATAACATCCTTCCTGGCTCCTGCAGGGGAGGTGGAACAGAGGTAAAATTATGCCAAAAGGATTGCATGGGTGGTGATGAAGCATACCCTTTGGCAAATAAAGATGTGATTCAGATGCCTGGTCAAGAAAAGTGCCATGATGCTGCTTGCACTGGGCAGAGTGTGTCACATGTTTGTCATGTGCTGCATGCTGCACAATATCCCCCATGGGGAAAAGAAGTCAATACCTGAGGACCTACTTGTGTTTGAGGGACCCAAATTCCAGGAGGTAAAACACCAGCAGCCAGATGTTGGCAAGAGGCCAGTGGATACATTGAGTAGGAGGGAGGAATGGCATGGGTTGGTGCATGGTGTGTTCCAGACTGGGCCTGTGATGGTGGAGGATGTGACATTGCATGCCCATGTACCAACGTGCAGAGTGATTATAGGCAGTTATGAGTGGGTTGCACCCATGCATGTGTGTGTGTGTGCGTGTACATGCACGCGAGCATAAGGGGCATGCCCAGATGAGCATGTTGGTGCTGTCACTTTGTTGAGGACCAGGTGTTGTGGGTCTTTGCAGCTGCCCTACCCCCCATGTACCCAGCAACTTTCTATGCCATCCTGTCCAGACTGGACACACCCTGGTTACCACAGGTGACCAGTCCAGGGGTAAGGTTCAGGGGCTGCAGGGGCTGTGAAAGGGATGGGCCCATCTCCCTGTGCAGTAGGGGTCTGTAGCAGTGCCTTGGTGTGGCTGGGATAGGACAGTGGTGGCAAGGTGGGCTGTGTGATTCCAGGAGGGAAGGTGAAACAAATGGAGTTGGGGAAACGGGTAGCTGGAGACAGTAACAGTGCCATTGAGACACTGTCTTTTGAGTCAATTCAAGTCATTGGGACACTTTTCTTGCTCATCTCTTTGACCCACTTCCTGCCCCATTCAAAGCATGCAAATGGAAGGCCAACAACTGGGAATGTGATAAAGTAAGTTCAGGAACAGCTGTCCATGGAGAGCCAGATTACTAATGGATACTCATCAGCACTTTGTCATTTTTTTGACAGCTGCTGTTGCGTGTCTGTAGGAATCAATGGAGTCTGCGAGTTTGTTTTCTTGATGTGATTACAGTATTGCTTGGTCCTATGCACTAGCTGTAAAATGAAAGGCTTTATGAACAAGGAAACATCCATATTTCAGTGCTTAAACATAAGCTAGTACATGGTGAAAACAGTGCTCTGTTGACATTTTCACATTTTAGAAAGCTTTGCAAAGCCAGTTCTTTTTTTTTTTTTTTGAACCAGCTTGAATTGTCAAGTGCTAAAGCAGGTGTCTCTCACATTGTAACCACTCTCTGCCCAGAACTCTTTACAAAGGCAGATTTATGATGGATGCCATCTGGCTTGATAGAAGGAAACAGGTATTGATTTTTAATATTTTCTCCAAACTTGTTTACTCTAGGATAATACAGCAGCTGTGTGGCTGCTTGTCTCAGAGTGGAAAGGATTATTACCAGTGCCTTTTGATGAGATAAATTGCCTAGAATGACTTGAATGGCTAAAGGGTATACTTTGATGTTATGTCGCTTCATTTACCCTTATGACTAAATGATTATTGATTTTATATTTTTAAGCTCTTGAAATGTGAAAATAAGTTGGTAGAGAAGCCGAGCTGTGTTACTTTTATTAATTTATTTCTGCAGGGCATAATTCACTTTGGACCAGGTTGTGAAGGTTTTTGGGTTCATGACCGACTCCAGATACAGTTGCAAAGAAATGGCTTATTTATATAGTCATTGCGAGTAGTCCCAAAATCAATACAGTCTGGGATTGGATGATTAAACTTAGTCCCTTTGTGGTGTTCATTGCTGTAGCTACCTCTGAAATAATCTTGACTGAAGGAGATTCATCGGATGAAGCCTACAAATATCAAGTTTGCTGAAGCTGAATGTTTTTTAGCTCATCGCTTTTTTATCTTCCCTCTTCACCCAGTAACTTTTTTACACAGAGAACAACCAGTTGATAGAGTACTTCAATAAAATTCATTAATCTGTACTCAAAGAGATGATTCAAGTAACTGCTTAGACTTTCTATGGATATATGTAACCACTGCTTTGATCAGGGAGTACCAGAAAGTATTGGATTTAGGCTTCTGCACTTCTGTAAGCAGCAGGAACCTAAGGTTTAGACTAAGCCTATAGATGATTTGTACAATGCATGACATGCCACCAGCTGTTCTAGTGTGGAGTTTCATTGGTCTTTTTAATATTTGTGCTAGTGATGCTCTCTGTTTGCTGTCTTTGTAGGTGTTGCTGCCTGTGTAGGTATGAAGTAATGCTAGCTTGTCGGAGTTAATTAGTCCCATACTCAAGGCAATTTCTAACCCATTCTTTCTGTCCCTATGCAAAGATTAATGCTTTGGCCTGATAAACTTATTTTACCAGTAACTTCAGAAAAAAAATGTGGGGCATATCTGTTATCAAATGTTCACACTTTTCTGCATAACCCATGTAATGATAAAATTCTGGACTTTACAGGTTTGTTTATTTTTTTGCAGAGATCTGCAGTTTTCATACTGAAATATATAATAGAAAAGCCTGATTCAAGCAATCTGTATTGATGACTGCCTTGTGATTCAGCTGCCTTTTTATGCAAGATTTGAAAAGAGGAATGTGCCATTTACAAATTGTCCGTAAACATTTTTTATTTGAGCAATACATTTTTTAAACTTGACATTTTAAAATAAATGTATTCTAAATGAGGCAATGGATAACATACAGTATTAATAAGAGAAGTGGGTTGCACTCCTATGGTTATAAGTATCTACTTGTGCATATTCAGGGTAACAGGCCTGCCCACCTTCAGTTTGTAGATCTCTCATCTTATGAGTGGGTGACAATTAACACTATTATAACCATAAGAATGCTCTTCTGTGCTCCAATACATATATAGAAGAGCTGTCAAAGAATGTTGCTTGTTGAATACTGCTAAACTTTAAGCTAAGCTTTAGATGTTCTCTTTATGGAGCCCTACTGATGCTTTGACAATGTTACCTCCTTTTTGAGGTATGAACTTTTATTATTTTTTGGTAACTTTTTGTTCAGTACCTTTCATGAAAAGTTCACAAAGAAATAAAACATTCAAATATTAAAAGAAAAAAAATGCTGTGCTTTTCATTACACTAGCGTTATACTAAAACATCCCCCGAGTCCAATGAAATGCCACCTGAATTGGTGAAATATAGTTCAAAACTATGTTCCTACAGTATTATAATTTCTTTCACATTTTAGAAAGGTAAACTTGTGAGTTAGACATTATTCAATCCAATTAAATTGTTTATCATCTCTGAAAACTGTGGACATTCTGTAGGTGTGAAAGGGTTTCCTGTAGTATATGCTAAAAGTGTATTTGAACTTATACTGAGATATATTCAACTAATTGTGGCTGATGTTTTGCTTCCTTTTTTTTTGCTGTACTTTTTCCTCCTTGGCATACCTGTCTGTTCCCTTTCTTCCTGGCAGCTCCACCAGGATTCCAGCCACTGTCCATTCTCCAGCACTCCAATTGGGGTCTGCCTTGTCCCCTGCAGCTTACCTCCCCTCAGCAGGGTGGTGGGGAGCCTCCAGCTCACCCACCCAATACGGATCCAGATCAGGCATGCCTTCAGAGCCGGAGATCTTTGAATGGCCATCAAACAGCTCAACGAGGATGCCATCTTTTTACCGTTTACTTCCCTGAAGCTGGGGCATGCAATGATGCTGGCGGAGGGGAGTGCACATGCATCCACACATGCTCCCTCCTAGTGTCTGCTCCCAGCTCCTCCCCAAGCAACTGCATGGCGCTCTGTCCTCCAGCCTCTGCCAGGGGGCGAATGGGGACCGACAGTAGAGGACCCCCCTCCCTGGAAAAGGAGAGCAGTCCATCAGATGCTCAATCCTTCTCCTCTCCTGCTGACCTTCGATGACCATGCTCGTTCCTGAACACAGGTCACCAGCGTGGCACAAGGTAAGGCATCCATCATCTCAGCCCTCAGCACCACCAGGCTGGCTGTTTTGCTTCCTTAATGTAAGATACACACATACACACACACACACACACACACACACACACACACACACACACACACACACACACACTGGAATTGCAGCATTTAAAGAAAGGTTTGCCATTTAAAACTAATAGAAATATCAGCACTTTGCTTTTCTACATTCTTGCTATCTGTTCATAGTTTTGTTTCCTAATTTTCTTGACAGTGCTTTAGGGTTGCATAGACTGGGGAATACCACCATCAGAACTGGAGCTGAATAACAATTTGGCTTCTTAAATGCTCTTTTGGAATTTCATTTTAAATTCCACAGAATTCCCAAAAGCAGTCCTGTGTAAACTGTCAAATAATTTTACACGGATAGCATAAACAATTGCGGAAAAATAATCTACAGTTTATGTAAACTGCAGATTATGAATCCACAAAAAAAAAACATTTTGCATACAAAATGTCAGAATTCTGTTGCCAACAGAATTCAGTGGAATTTTCCAAAAGTCATCAAAATTCCATTCCATCAGGATTTCAACTTTCTGCACAACCCCATCCTGCTTCTTTGTCAGGCTTCAAAATCAAAGTTATTAAGGGCATCACTCCAATATTCCAAGTTACAATAATCTTATTTATTTTGTCCCCATAAACTTACATCTAAGGGGTGACATTTTGTGACAATAATGTCACTTTGTTTGGCCCCTCCCATGTATGTGCTAAATCTCTCATAAAGTTTTAGTCCCTTCAGAAAGGATGTTTAAATGTCCATTCTTTCAATCTAAAAAGGTAATCTCACTTTGCCTGGCCATAAGACAGCATTCATATCCTGCACAGTAGTGCATGCCTGTATCTTTACCAATGCCTAAGTGGGAACTCATGCAGTCTTGTGGCAGACATCATCAGTGTTAAGAGAGACTGACATCTTTTGTAGACATGCTAAAAAGTTGCTTGCACAATCACAGAAAACAAGATACTTGATTTACATAAAAGTTCATGTGACCTGGGGGACAGTGTTAACAGAGGGAAAGACAAAGAAATGAATGAGATGTGTGAGCAAAACTAAGTGAATGAGCCAGAGTTGAGATTGTTCTGCATATCCTCAATCACCAAGTAATCAGGAGAGGTGTGGCCATTTCCTATTTAGCATCTTATGCAATTGCCACTTGTCTTGTAAACCTTGTATGGGCTAGCACTCTATATTAAAATGGTTTATAAGAAGCAAGACAAAGAGAAAGCAATAAGACTACAGCTCATATTAGCATGTTGAAATAAAAAGAGTAATCACTTGTACTATGAGGGGGCTACCTTTTATTGGTGATCAGAGTTATTCACATCTCATAATCATAACATAAGAAATTGTAGGTGTAAATTATACAGCAGACAGGGGGCCTGTGGCTAAAACTTGATGATAATAAAGAATACTTTTTTCCATCCTGTTTCTTGCTTTGTTCAGCCAGTGTTTCCTCCTGTGCTGACTCCCAATTCCTGCCTTCTACCTTCTCTGAGACTTACCCCACCACTTAAACTAGACCATTTTTGGTGGTGGGTGGGAGTCAATGTTGGTAGTGCAATGCTCATGAAAGTGCTGGTATCATCCTTCTTGGTGGTGGAGTTTCAACCATTTTCTTTCTGTGGATCCTGGCATTCAATGATGCACTTGCAGAGTCAGGCAGATGGTTGGGCTAGGTGTCCAGTGGCACCTCTCCCTGATGAAGTGTGTCCTGTTGTGTTACCACCTGTCTTCAGCCAAGTGGCAGGCACATTAACGTGCACACTACCCTGGGATGCTCAAGCCTCCTTTTTTTGGCTAGTCCCTGATGACCCTAGCTTGCACCCAAAACTGGGCAGCAGGTGCAGTGAGCAGAAGCACTGCACTCTACCAGGCTAGGTTACAAAACAAAAAATACGTTATAAGTAATTTAAAATATCAGCAACAAAGCTGTGGATCTGAGAGAGGAAACAGCAGTGGCATAAAAGGGAGTGTCAGAGGGAAAGGAGGAGTAGAAGAGGAGTTGCCAATGAGCTGGGAGTAGAAGGAAAGAGGGGAAAAGAGTGATATGGAAGATAAAGTTAGTTGCAGTAACAAGAGGTAGCAAAGTGATCCTTTAGCAGGGCTTTGAAAGACAGGAGGGAGGATTATGATTGCATAGGAAAGGGTGACTGTTCAAGTGGAGAGGGGGAGGAGAAGGCAGGATTTTTTTTTATGAGAAATAGTTGCAGCCATTATTTAATGGTAGGTGATACTGATAAAAATTTTGGTCATTGACACTATGGTGAGGAAAACCTGCATTGACGGAAACCTAGGGGGACATGGGGCCCAGTGATTTGCCTTTTCCTATGAAGCATGCTCTTTCCTCTTTGATGTATGCCACTTATGATCCTCCATTTCCCTTTTGATTAAACATTGTGTCTAGTACTGTTATTCTCTGAGATCCAACTTAAGCATACAATATCAATGGGCCAAGTACCCATTTTCTGCCAGCTGCTTCTGTTTTTCTATGGGTTAAAAGATTCAGCGGCCCCACTTCCATTGATTCCTTTGGGAAATGTTTCCATAGGTTTACCACTTTCTTGTGAAAAATAATGTATTTCTGTTTTAATGCTACTGTCCACCGTTCAGTTGGTTATGGCCATCACAGTTAAGGGGTTGCATCAGTCCTTGTGCTGCCCCAGTTAGCTTTTTTGTGGTGAAGCATGGTTACACTCATAGCTTGATCCATTACCTACAGTCACAGGTCACCCGATGCCTCCACAAGGCACTACACAGGTGCATGAAAGGCAGACAGCCTCTCAGAATCATGTCCCCCCAAGGAGACTAAGGGTAATGTGGACCTGTGTTGGTCATTGTAGTGCTACTGCTATGCAGTGAAGTCCACTTTAAGGATTAGGTCCTTATTCCTATAGCATTCTGCCGTTTCTGATAAGTATCCTCAAGCGGAGGTTGCAATGTCATACCTGAGGCATCACAATCTGAAGTGTCAGGGATTTTTTAAATTTAGGGTTATGACCTCAATTAGAGACTTATCAGCAACAGCCAGGGCTGTCATGCAACCAGAAAAAAATCAGGGATGGTGAAAATATTGTTTACCCCTTTGCCACTGTGCATCCATCCCCACAGGCAAGACAGTCTTTAAATGAATTCAAATTCAAACAGGGTCTGTCCCTCCCTGGCCTCATTGACACTGATGATTCTGTCAGCATAAGATAAATATTAAGGGAAATAGATTTTTTTTCATGCAGATGTCCTAGAGGTAAAAAGTGTTATGGCTTAAAATTCAAATTGCTTTTAAAATGTGTATTTAACTTTGAGATTGCTATCTTTCATTTTGTTTTTACTTATTTATTTATTTATTTATTTATAAGTTTTACCAGGAAGGCACACTGAGCAGTAGTGCTCGATTCCAGGTGTGTCCTGGGGGAAGGGGGCAGAGGGAAACAGTGCAAACATAGGCAATGAGACATCCAGTAATTTGCAATAACAAGGGTATCATAGTACATACTTAACAGGAAGCAAGTATACAGACAGCATATAAGCAGAGCAGTTTTACACACATTTTGAGCAAATACAGGAGCAGTGGTAAAGGTAAATCATGATAAAATAAAACTGACAAATACAGAAATATATAGAATAAAGCAGGAAACAGCAGGCAGTGTGAACATAGGAGACATGAAGCCCAAAAACTGAATTACCTGTTGCAAACATAGACAACATATTACCCGCAGGCACAAGATGATGTGAAATGGGAATTGATGAGACAGCTGAAGTGCTTAGACTGGAGCATATGTCTGATGTCAGACGGGAGAGAGTTCCACAGTTTGGGCATCCGGTGTCTGAAAGATGCTTGGACACAAGAGGTGGTCACCCATGGGACTAACAAGGTGCATATGTCATAGTTCCTAAGGGGGTGGACAGGAGGGGTAGGAATAGCCAACACATCTGAGTGATAGGTGGGCAAGGACAGGGACCAGCACTTGGCAGTGAGTTTGGCGCAGTGGGACTGGTGGTGGTCATGGAGTGGGGTAAAGGAGAGGGACCTGTAGAGTGCACAGTGGTGAGTGGAAGGCAGACTATCCAGAGTGAAGCAGCAGAATGAGTGGAAGAGTGGGTCCAGTCTGGTTAATATGGACTTGGGAAGGGCACTGTAGACTGTGTCGCAATAGTCAAAAATAGGGTGTATCATTTTCTGTACCAGAGCACGTTGAGCTGGCGGCGGTATGCAATCTTAACTCTGATAGAGGGATCCCAATTTGGGGTGCAGCTTTTTGTGTATGGCATCGACATGTACAGAAAAATTTAGATGCTGATCGAGCCAGACCCCAAGGTATCTGAAAGAGGAGCAGGCCTCCAGAGTAATCCCGTCTAGGATGTGGAAGAAGGGGGTAGCAGAAAGCCTAGAGAGTCTCTGTCTTGTGCCGAAAGTCAAAGAGACCAACTTCTTGGCATTGAGAAAAAGCTGGTTTGCTCGGAACCAGAGCTGAATATCATTAAAATCCTGCTGTAGTCTGGACTCAACGTCTACTTGTCAGAGTACTTCTTTAAAAACTGCAGATTATGCTGGCCTATCATGGCAACCGCAGTAGTGCTGCTCAAGACACTGGAGATCCAGGTTCAGAAACAAGCCTGGATCAGCAGATGCCAGCTGGGGGGAAGCAGACTGCATGCCAGAGAATGCACTCCTCCACTGAGGAGGGAAAAAGACAGGTTCCACTGCTATACTGCCACCTGGGTTACTACATCTGGCAGTGCAGTCAGAGCTGTGAGCTGTAGGTAGAATGCTAGCTGGCACCATATGCTGGCCTACATCTGCATATGCATGTGCACTGGGTTCCCCTACTGATTGTGTCCTGAAGGCTGGAAATGCACACAGTGGAAAATCTCTGACATGCAGTAACATGATTCTGGCATTCTTTGGCTCCACTGCTCCAAACACATTAGTAGGACCTGAGTGAGGTGATGGCTAACAAAGCTGCAAAGGGAGCTCACCACAGCAGAAATGTCTTCAGGCAAGGAAATTCCATCTGTGGACTCCCTAAGGGATGAAACAAGTGACAGGGATGGGTGGCAGATGGGTCTGGGAGGTAGCCTGGAAGAGGTGAGAAGCACTGGTGATGGAGGAAAAGAATGTGATAAAAATGTCCACAAAGTGCATTCCAGGTTAAAATTCCTGCTAATCATAGGAACTATGGATAAAGAGACTACAGTAGTTCGGAAAGTATCCAGGGTTGGCATATTTGCCAATCAATAAAGGCTGCAGTTTGTGATCCCCAGCTGCATTTGTGAAGACATGTAAGATAAGAGTCATTATAAACTTTATAACCGTTGGACAGATCTTGTTCTGTTCGTGCAGCCAAAGTGCAGTCAGGGGGATATTTAACCCCTTACAGGCATCTTGTTCGGTTTCATTCTGCCACAGTGTGGCCAGGGAGACATTTAAAAACAAGGCCAGTCTCATCTGCATTATACAATTGAGAAGCTCTTAATCCCCCTTCTCCAGAATGTCAGTGAGCTTGGGCATGAATTCTAAAGCTGTGGCATCATATGCTGACCTCTGCTCCTTAGCAGTTTTTAGTTGCCTAATGCCATTCCTTCTCTGGAATCACCAGAGCCACCCTGGTGAAGATTTAAAAGACCACTGCTATCTGAGGAGTTGTTTAGTAAAAATGTTGGCTTTCTCTTTTAAGTTAAACTTTTTATTGAACAACCAAAACACAGTAGAACAACAAAAAAATAAGTTAGAGCAATGAAACAATGGGCCTTATACGTGCCCTTACAGAATACAGTCCCAAGGTAGAATGGAGGAGTAACAGATATCTACAACCCTGCAAAAGCAACAACAGTGAACCATCAGATATATGAAAAATGGAAAGTAAGCACAAACATTATACATGTAACACTGGAAAGGTTAATCAGAAAAAGTGTAAATCAGGCCCATCTTGGGATACTAGTAAAACAAAAATCTAACCTGTTAAAACAAGGTGAACATCAGCCAGGTTGGAACCTATATATGTAGAAACCACAGAGAGGAGGGTGGCGGGGGGGGGGGGGTACAAAGAAACTGGCCTATAAGTGAGTCCAATTTCTGTAACCATGTAGAGGGAATTTTGATTGTGAGGTGGGTAAGAAGATGAAGAAATTTGCTGACTTGAATAAGTTTAATGGCATCAATTTTCCCAGCTAAGGATAGCTGCAATGACCTTCACTTTTCCAGGTCCAGCTTGGTGGTGGCAATCAGTGTCTCAAGATTAAGGGGGACAGTTTGTGGAAGTTGGGGTATGGTTTAACTCCCAGGTAGATGATGCCCTTGGGTGCTCATGTGAGGCCCACTGATATGAAGGAATCTTGTTGAGGAGTAGGAACTTTGTCTTAGGCTGATTGATTCTAAATCCAGATACTAGAGAAAATTTTTGTACGAGAGAGGACCTGATGAACCACTTGAGGGGCATTATTTACCATGATGAGCAGATCGTCAGCGTAGAGAAAGGTTTTTTTTTTCTATCATTTGTTTATCCTCCTGGGAGCCTGCCAGGTGGCTCCGGTCTCTCCCTAGAAGAAACTCTGTCTCCAGCTCACTATTCCCCTGCCCAACATCCCCTATGATCCCCCATGGGTTTTCCCCTCATGACAGGGACGAGGCAATGGGGGCGCCAGCCTCCCCTACTCCCAGAGAGAAATCCAGATGTTGAGGAAGCAGGGACAGTCACTGGTGAGCCATTATGGAACCTGCCAGCTCCATTTTCCTCCATTTTCTCCACCCCCCGTCAACATTGTACGGCAGCAACGTGCCTCCCGTCTTGCATCTCCTCCAGCCACTGCCAGAGGGAGATCGACAAGCAAGATAGCAATCCCTCCCTCCCCAAGAGAAGAGAGCAGTGCTCTGGATGCTCAATCGTCTCTCTCCTCTGCAACCCCCGGTGGCCTGGGCATTTTCCCAAACCTGGGTTGCCGAAGTGACGTGAGGTATGGCGTCCAGTGCCTCAACCTTCAGCGCCATTGGGCCAGCAGTAGAGAAAGGTTTTAAAGTATCTGGGCCCACATTTACTCTCAGGATGGTTGTGTCATCCTGAATAGCAATAGCCATAGGCTCAGTAGTAAGAATAAAGAGAAGGGGACAGAGAGGACAACCTTTATGGGTGCCTTTCTGTAGAGCAAAAGGGGAGGATTTAAATCCTTTCATAAGCACTGCAGCAAGAGGAGGCATATACAGAAAGTGTTTCCAGGTTCTGAAGAAAGGGCCTATACCCATCTTCTCAAGGGATTCAAAGAGATGGGATCTATTCAACAGAGTTGAAGCCTCCTCAAAACAAACAGCAAATGCCGTGACTGGAGTTGGGTAGCTTTAAACTCTGTAGATAAGTGAGAACAATGACCTGATGTGATCTGAACTGATCCTACCCTTAAAAAAAACATCCTGGAAGGATGGATCAGACCAGGGAGTGCAGACTCTAATCTGGTCACCAACACCATAGCCAGAGTCTTAGCATCTGTATTTATAAGAGATATGGGGTGATAGCTACCTTGGGATGTTGGATCCTTGCCCTTTTTGGGGAGAACTGTAATGACTGCTTCTTGCACTGACTGAGGCATGACCCCTTTCACAAGGGAGTCCTGGAACACTTTAAGGAGATAGGCACCAACCGCCTCTTCAAGAGCTTGGTAAAAGTCAATTAGAAAGCCATCCCTGCTGGGGGCACGGTGAGAGATCATGGCTTTGATCGCAATCTGAACTTCCTTCTGGGAGATCGGGGCATCCAGGGTGTCTGCTTGTGCTGGGAGCATGATAGAAATCGGGAAGGTTGATAAAAAGGCTATAATGGCAGAAGGCATTGTGTGGAAGTAGATACATACAGCTTCTCGTAAAAACATTTCATGACCTCTTTTATGTCTTCCTGCTTGGTTTTGAGTGAGTTAGTGGAGACAGTCAGACAAAGAAATAGCTCTAGTGGCTTGACAGCATTTCAGTTTGTAGGCAAGCAATTTGCTAGATATCTCCTCTCCCTCCCAGAAGGAATGGTGAAGCTTCTGCAGCACCAACTCAGTTTTTATACAAAGGAGATCATTGAATTTGGTGCAGGTACTAATGAGTTGAGCCAGTAGACCAGAAGGGGTGGGCAGCTGAGTTAATCAATTTATATTTCATTTCCAGACCTTTTAGCTCACCTTCCAACTTAGCCTATTCTTTCTCCCATAGCCTGCACCTATAGGTGGCAAATGTAATTATTTTCCCATGTATCATTGCTTTAAAGGCCTCCCATATCCTGGAGTCTGAGACCTCCCCGTTGTTGTTCATTTTGCAATATTCTGTGGCAGCTTGTTTGCACCTCTCAATGAACCTTTTGTCCTCAAGCAACAAAGGATCTAGACTCCAGGATGGGTATTTAGCTTGAGGAGGCCCCCAGAACAGGTTAATCTCTAGGGGTGCATGATCCAAAATGATAATGGGATGGATAACCACTCGCATGAGATAATGAAGCTTGCCCTGGGATATAAATCAGAGATCAGTCCTGCTGGACAAACCATAGGGGGAAGAGATGCAGGTATAGTCCCTTGCCTGGGAGTGATGTGTCCTCCAAGCATTGATCAGGAGGTGTTCCTGCAACAGATTGTTGACCGCTTGCATTGCCCTTGAGTGTGGTTCGGGGGAACCCCCACTCTGGTCTATCAGGGTATTTAAGATCAGACTGAAGTCCCCACCCACAAATCTAGGGAATTATTAGTGTTTAGATCTAGCAGCTCCTAGATAAACGTGTGAAAAAAATGCAGGGTCAGCCATGTTAGAAGCATATAGAGTTCCCAGAATAGCCTGCCAACTCGGTGTAGAAACCAAAGCCATAACCCATCGCCCTTACCTGTCCGACTTAAATTTTTGATACACCATCCCAGATCCTTGTGCAGCAGTATCACCCACCCTCTTTTCAGTTTTGCCACCTCAGGGGCAAGAGCCTAATTTCCTGCAGGAAGGCTATGTGCAGTTTCAGCCTCTTTAAAGGAGCTAGCACATTCTTCCTCTTGATGGGCGAATTTAGGCCACGTATATCCCAGCTAATCATTTTTATCTCCATCTTGCAGCCTTAGTCGACCACCAAGCATGGCATCACTTGCAAATATAACCTCATTTACCTGGGTGCTAGGCCCATGGGTCCATCCCCCCCATACACCACTTCCAGTTCATTCCATTTCCTGCAGTTACAGTAACTGATCCAACCAGGCCTAAATATTATGCACCACATACAAAAAATAAAAATGAGGAGAAACTATATAAAGAACCCAAAACATCATCTTATACATGCCTCATATGTGTCCTCCAACCAGTTGAAGAAACTGCTACCACAAGCATAGGACTATCAAACACCAATATATTGGAAACACTCTCTGAAGGGTTAACACAAAACAGGTGGCACATGCCTCACTTAGGCAAGATCTGAACCCCCTTTATATGTGCCTCTGGCATGCCAAAACTGTCCTCCATGAGAAAAATAGGTAGCTGAGCATAGATGTCACCCACACAGTAACTCTCTCCAGGATCTGAGAGCAAAGATACAGAGGTGAACTGACAGAGGAGGACTGCTCTAAAGGAAACTGAGAGGGAAACACAAACTAGAGGGTAGAACCGACACAAACTAGAGGGTAGAACTGGCTAAGCACCTCATATCAAGGGGAAGATGTGATAAACGACCCCCCCCCCCCCAAAATAGCTGAGTTCACCAAGGGACTGGTAAAAAGCCTCCCAGAGCCCCATCCTAAACCGTAACCCTTGTGAAAGATGGCAGAGAGAAGTATACTCCCATTTCACCAGCCTTCATGAAAAAAAAGGATCTAGAAAAACATAAATAGGGGACACATACATGAACCAAGGGTTGCAAGGGGAAAAAGAGGTAATGCTGCAATACTGCTGAATGGGCCACCACTTTACAGATGTGGCCGTGTATCTCATGCAGCCTGTTGGGAAAGTATACTGGTCTCTTAGGTGGGCCTAATTAAGGGCGCTGTCCGTGCTCATGGACAGAAAACATGCCTTTTAAAATATCAGGGGTGACAGCCACAGATGAAAGGAAAAACTACTTGGAGCCCCACAGCTCATGTAGAGATAATTATGAGAGAGCCACCCACTGGAGCAATGTGTCCCTCTTAGTCATATAGAACTGAGGGAGCTGCTACCATAATTACAAAACTCAGGAGACCTAACTCCACCATAAAAAACAAAGCAAAACAAAACAATAAATGTAAAGGAGAGGCAAACCAAGCGGTCCACAATAACGTCCCTACCAACAGCTGGCATGCACCATTAAGAGTTACAGCCCTTAATTGCCAAACAACCCTGATAGGCTTGAGTAAGTTGTTGAAAAGTATTCTGATGAATTATACATGCATGCATCATCAGTACTATAAAATTAAAGCTTCATCAAGTCCTTGTGACACAGTATGCAGCACACTAAGAAATTTCACCCATGCTCTGAGTCTGCTACAGGCAGAGGAAGCACAGCCTGTTGATTGGACAGATGTCCTGGATGTTCGTCAGCCCCAGAAGATCCACTGGATAGAAGAGCATTGCAGACAGCAGCTTTGGACCAGAAGACAGCAGGAGGAGGAAGAAGGTGGAGGAGCAGTTGCTGGTAGCAGGGGAAGGAATTCCTTAGGTAAGTCTTTCTGCAGAGCAAAGGTGTTGGCACCAGTGCCTGCTATGGCAGAACTGAAGCCCTTGGACTTGGCACTATGACTTTTGCTTCTAGATCTAAAGTGAGGAGATCAGTCTCATCTTTTGCCCTACTCCGTATTTTTCTTCTTGTATTTCCTCCATGATTTGGGTGACAGGAGCCAGAGATCAACTTCTTGGGGAGGCAGCTGAAGTTGGGGACCCTGATGGTGGGAGCCCATGCCACCTGTGTCTGGTGGCAGTGTAGTATCTATCTGCTGCAATTTGTCCCAGTCTCCCTGCCTGAGGCCTTGCTGCTTATATTTTGCTGAACTGCTGTGTGGAAAATGTTTATTAATAAAGTCTTTGGCTGCCTTCTGTGCATCGAATCATCGCAGAATCCCATTCACAGAAAGGCAAAAAGTCACTGGGTAACAAAGGGAATATTGGAGGCCCATGTCTGAACAGGCCTGTTGAGCAGCCATGAAGGTGCGGTGCTGCCAGGGAGTTCAGCAGAAAAGTCTGCAAATATCTGGGTTTTATGTCCCTGACAGGAGAGGTGCTTTTTTTCCCCTCGCTGCCTTCACAATCTCCTCCGGTTCAATGAAGTGAAAGAAATGGGTGAGGATCAGCCAGGGTTTGGTGCCCTGCAATAGCCTGGGGGACAGAGAATGGTGGGCTCTGTCGATCTCAATGGGGCCTGCTCATGTATGGCCCAGGAGCTGTGGTAGTTTTTTTTATAAAAATCAGATGGTATCAAGTCCTTTGCAGCCCTCAGGGAATCCCAAGAATTGGAGGTTATTCCTCTGTCTTCGATTTTCCAGGTCCTCAACTCTGCCCCAGGGCTTGCCTTCCGGTGCAGTGGTAGAGCTACTGCCTGCAACACCAGCATACGGGTTCAGGAACATGCCTAGGTCATCAGAGAGCCAGTGGGGGGTGGGGTGGGGATGAGGTGAGTGTGCTAGGGATGCTCCCCTCCTCTGGGAAAGAAGGGTTGCCATACTAGTTGCTATATTGCCACCTGGGTGACCACAGGTGGGCAGTGCAGTTAGGATCACCACATTGGCAGGGAGGATGTTTGCTGGGGTCCGGAGTGGCAACACATCTCTGTGTGCACATGTCACCTTGGACTCCATTGCATGCTGCCATCCTTGGGGATCGAGGAAGCCTGTGCTTTAGGATCTCCTGAGTCGGCTGCCAGCCGTGGGCATAGCCACCGCGGGGTACCATCAAGGTCACCATTCCCTGAGATGACCCCACCATAACTGGAAATTCATGGGGTTGGAAGTCCTGTGGTGGAGTGTGTACTGGTGCTGGAAGTGAGTCGGGGGTGAAGCAGCTGCCGGAGAGATAAACTATAAAAAGAAACAACCTCTGCTCCACCATAAATGTATCGTGTGGTCCTGTTCTCTAAGGTACAACAGAATCTTTTCTGTGTGGACCTTGGTATCCGTGATCTGCTGCTCTGCAACACTCATTCATGAGAAAGATTTATGATATCAGCAGCAGTGCTTTGGGCAACAAGCTCTAATTTCCTCTTTTGTGCCATCAATTCGGCTAACATATCTTTTATCACTTTCAGGTTGGTGTCTGCCAGTGAAGAGGCAGTGGTTGCCATGGCTGTGTTAGTTCCCACCTGCAGAGTCCTGACCAAAAGATACTGTGCCAGAGAACTCTGTGCAATCCCAAAGCAGGGAAACCAGAGAGACACTAGAGGATCTGGAGGTAAGTGGCTAACACTCAAGTGAAGGAGGACAAGTTAGAGTGGCCATGGCATCAGGATGTATAAAAACCTGAGGTAGGGACAGGTCAGCTCAATAGACTGAAGCTGCCACCATGTAGCCAGCCAGACCACACACCCCTAGCTTTCTCTTTTAGAATTGCACCTGACAGCAGCACACCTTCAGCCTGCTGACTCTCAAACCACAAACAGACAGCACAATCCACATCAGCATTTGCAGATGGATGGAGTTTCTTTCTTTAAAGCTAATCTTGTTCAAGGCACCTGTTAGCAAATTCTCTGGATGACTCTTCTTGTTTTCTAAAAATGCAGATGGTTGATTTAGCCAGACAATATTCAGTGGCTAACTTTGCCACCCCTTCACCAGCATTTAATGTATCCAGTGTCTCCAGCATAGTGTGCACATCCAGTGTCTTTCATTTTTTCGCTGTCGGATATCTTCGGTGTTCACGGACTTAGTGTGTCAGTGTATGGCAGAACAGCATTAACATGTAATCTTGCTCACACCATGAGGGATTTTAAAGGAAAGCACAACTGGTGCTATTAATCATATCAATCATATCAATTAACTCCCTGTGGCATGATGTATGCAGCAGAGTGAGCAGCATAGGTAAGACAGTACCCAGAGACAATTTCTAGAGTATTGCCAATATGACCACAATAAAACCACAAATAGATTTCAGTGAAATAACCCAGGGTCCAAGGTTTGTGCTCATAATATAGATTCATAGATTCCTAGAAATGTGACAGCAGAAAAGGACCGACAAAGTCCACCGAGTCTGCCCATTTGTCCAGCAATCTGCTTGGACATGCTCCCTCCACCCTCAACACCCCCCGTGGTTGTCCCATGCCCTTTTTTATTTTTTACCCTATGTTTATGCACCTAATCTGCCTCCTCCCTCCACTCTCTCAGACATCCTCTTTGGACCCTTCGAACCCCACCATGGTCTGCCCCTAGAGTGCCTCGTCCACACACACTCCCCTGAAGACCCCCAGTATACCCCCCAGGTAGGGGTGGAGAGGGAACCCCTGGTGCTTACCCCTCTCCAAACCAGCATACTATGTGTGTGCGTAGATCTGGCACAATGCAGTCTGCCTGACGAGCCCGGAGACGTCCTAGGGAAGTGTCTTCGCCTAGGAGGGACCAAGGTGTTTTTTTCGATTTTCTTGCCCCGGACGTCAGCATGCAATGAGGGGCTATGAGCTAGGAGGCACGCTGAGATATTCCTCCTACTCTGCCCCTCTGCTGAAATCCACCCAATCCACTGACTGCTTCTCCACTTACTTCTCCACTCCATCCACCCGGGCTCCCCTAAGTGGCGGCATAGCAGCAGGAACCTGCAGATAACCCCCCCCCAGAGAAGGAGAGCTGCCGTTGGGTGCTCTATCCTTCTCTGCCCCGGCTGACCCTCGGTGACCCATGCTGGTTCCCGAACCCGGGTCACCGGCGTGATGCTAGTTGTGGCGTCCAGCACCTCAACCCTCAGCACCACCAGGCTGGCTGTCCCATGCCCTTTTGAATCCCTCCACTGTTTCTTCTCCAACGACCATCTCTGGGAGTCTGTTCCACTTATCCACCACTCTCCCTGTGAAATAGTACTTTCTAATGTTACCCCTTCCACCTGCAGGCCATGCCCCCCTTGTCCTCTGATTACCCTTCATCTGGAAGATGCTTTCCACTGACATCCTGTTTATACCCTTCAGATACTTGAAGGTCTCGATCATGTCCCCCCCTCTCCCTCCTCTGTTCCAGGGAGTACATGTTTAGATCTCTCAACCTTTCTTCATAGGTGGCTCAACCCTCTTACTATCTTCGTTGCTTTCCTCTGAACTCACTCCAACCTCTCCACATCCTTTTGGAGGTATGGCCTCCAGAACTGGACTCCGTATGCCAAATGTGGTCTAACCAGATGGGTGTACAAGGGTACTATGACCTTCCTATTTCTACTGGTGATCCCCCTTCCAATGCATCCCAGCATTCCACTACCCCTAGCCACTGCTGTCCCACACTGCCTTTCCACTTTCAGGTCCCCCAATATAGTGATGCCCATGTCCCTTTCTTGTTCTGTTACCTGCAGATCGCACCCCCCCCCATACAGTACACTGCCCTCTGGTTCCTGTAGCCAAGATGCATGATTTTACACTTTTCTGTGTTGAATGAAAGCTACCACCTCTCTGACAATGCCTCAAGCCTCCCCAAATTTCTCCACATTATTTCTACCACTTCCTGTCTATCTTTTGCAAATTTTAATATTATCCGCAAACAGGCCTGCCACAATGTTCCCTACAAATATATTGACTAGTAGGGGCTCCAACACTGATCCCTGAGGGACCCTGCTTGTGACCTTGCCCTCTCCGGAAGCCAACCCATTTATTATGACCCTCTTCCTCCTGCCCCCCAGCCAGCTTCCCACCCATTAAACCACCCTCTGCCCTAGCCTCAGGCCTGACATTTGATACAGCAGTCTCCTGTGGGTCATGGAGTCAAAAGCCTTCTTGAAATCCAGATAAACCACATCTACCACCCTCTCCTGATCCAGTTCCTTTGTGACCATGTCAAAAAACTCTATCAAATTTGTTTGACAGGATCTGCCCCTTGTAAAACCATGTTGCCTTGGATCCATTAGGCCACTTTCCTCCAGGTAGCTGGTGATCCTGCCTTTTATTAGTTTTTCTGTGAGCTTGCCTACCACTGATGTCAAGCTCATGGGCCTGTAATTTCCACTTCTTCCTCCCTCCCTCCCCCCTTATGCAGCGGGACCACATTTGTCTGCCTCCGTTTTCTGGCACCACCCCAGTCTCCAGGGACTGATTGAAGAGTGCAGTCAATTGCACTGCCAATATCTCCTTTAGTTCCCTTAACACCCTTGGGTGCACCCCATCCGGCCCCATTGCCTTGTCCACCTTCATGCAGCCTAGTTCTCCCAAAATTTCCTCATTCAGGAATTACCTCAAATCCACTTGCCCCTCTCCTGCCATTTCTTTTCCTGCTCTGCTGCCCTCATCTTCTAATCCCTCATGAACACTGAGCAAAAATAGTTGTTTAGCAGGTCCCCTTTCTCTCTGTCCCCTTGTAGCAGTTCCCCCTTGTTTGTTTTTAACTGGAGTATTCCCTGACCAGTCTTCCTCTTTTCACTTACATACCAAAAGAAAGTCTTTATCGCCTTTTTTGGCCCCTCTAGCTATGCGCTTCTCTGTCTGTGCCTTTGCCCTCCTTACCTCTACCCTGGCTTCTCTCTGGCTCACCTGGTGTTTTCTCCAGTCCACTTCCGCTTGTGTGTCCTTGAACTTCCAGAAGAGCTTCCTTTTTGCCTTTACCTTTTTTGCTACCTTCCTAGTGTACCACAGAGGTTTCCTCCTCTTACTTTTACTTGCTCTATATGTTGGATTCGTTATAATGAGATTCATTTATAATGGGGGACTACTGTAGTTCAGACTCTTGGTAAATAACAGTTGTGATTGCATTAGCTAATCCTACCCAAATTACCTTGCTGGCATTTAGATTGGTCCCACCAGTTTCAGATCAAGTTCATTTCTCTCTGTTATCTCATTATGGACCTGCAGTCCAGCTTAGTACAACCACAGCCACCCATCCTTAAGTACTCTCCCCCTTTCAATTCTTCTATCTATCTACCTACCTCCCTCCACACACCCCCACCCCTTCCCCCTCTTCCACTCTCCCTGTCCCTCATCCTATTACCCTGAGCCTATCCCTTGTTCTCTTCACCACCTAATCCTATCCTTCCCTCATGTGTACCAGCTGTCACCTCAATTGCTATTTTGAGGCTACACATCCACACTCACTCCCGTATTAATGTGACCTACATTCAGCAGTTCTTGCTTCTGCATCCCTCTTTTCACTATTAATGTGCCCTACAATTTGCGGCTTTCACTCCTGTGCCCCTCTTTTCACTCCCTCCTTCAACTACATTATTTTGCAATCCTTCATTTCACAAGTAACCTACCTATCCTTACGAACATATGAAATTTGCCAGCAGATAAAGGCCTAGAGGTCTATCAAGTCTGCTTGAATGTGCAGCTAGCACCCCTTATTCTGCAGCTGCCCCTCCCTTCCACCCTTCCCCTTCATTGACCCTCACCCTTGTCCTTTCCCATCCCCTTTTGAAGCAGTCCACTGTTCTACTGGATACCACTTCTGCAGGTAATGCATTCCACCCAGCTACCACCCTCTCTGTAAAAAAGTGTCTCCTTATCTCCCTCCTGAACCTTCCTCCCTCCAGTCTCATATCATGGCCCCTGGTGTCCCTCCCCTGCCTTACTTTGAACAGCCCCTCTGTACCTGTCTTGTTTATTCCTTTCATGTACTTAAAGGTTTCAATCATGTCCCCCCGTCCCTCCTCTTCTCCAGTGAGTACATGTTCACTCCCTTAGCCTCCTCTCGTATGATAAGTCCCCCAGCCCCTTGATCATCTTTGTTGCCCTGCGCTGCACCCCCTCCTGTAACTTAATGTCCCTCTTCAGATACGGGTGCCAGTACTGCATGCAGTACTCCAGATGCGGTCTCACTAATGACCTATACAGTGGCAGAATCACCTCCTCCCTCCTCGAAGATATACCCCTTGCAATACAACCCAACATTTTGTTGGCCTTTGCAGCTGCCTTCCTACATTGTGCCGAGTTCTTCATTGACCCTGTAATGAGCACCCCTAGATCATTCTCCTCCTCTGTCTGGGCTAGCTGCACTCCCCCCAGCTGGTAACTCCTCTTTGGGTTCTTTATCCCAAAATGCAACACCTTGCACTTTTTGGTATTAAACTCCAGTTGCCAGGTGTCTGACCAGGTTTCAAGCTTTGCCAGATCATCCTGCAACCCCTGCCATCCCCCTAGGTCATCCACCACTGTTCCTACCTTGGTATCATCAGCAAACAGACTGATCTTGCTTTTGATGTCCAATGACATGTCTGCAATGAATATCCCAAACAACACTGGTCCCAACACCGAGCCCTGTGGATCACAGTTCATCACTGCCCTTGGGTGTGAGAGCTCCCCAACCACCACCACCCTCTGTTGCCTTCCCTGAAGCCAGTTCCCTACCCATCTCACCAACTTTGCACCCGGCCCCGTGCCTACTAACTTACTTCCCAGCCTCCCATGCAGCACAGAGTCGAATGCCTTACTGAAATCCAGATACAGGACATCCACTGCATGGCCCCTGTCCAGTTGCCTAGTTACCCAGTCATAGAACTTCACCAGGCTGGTTTGGCAAGATCTGCCCTGTATGAAGCCATGCTGTCTGCTGTCCTGTAGTCCTTTGGCCTCTAGGAGAGCCACCAGCCTCTCCTTCAGGATAGTCTCCATTAGTTTACCCACGATGGATGTGAGGTTCACTGGTCTGTAGTTTCCCGGTTCATCCTTGGGGCCACTCTTGTGGAGGGGCACCACATGAGCCATCCTCCAGTCCTGAGGTACACACCCCGAATGTAGTGAGGCATTAAATACATCTGCCAAAGGCCCTGCAAGGACCTCTGCCAGTTCCTTCGGTACCCTGGGGGGGATGCCATCTGGGCCTGGTGCCTTGTCCACCCTTAGTGCCTTCAAACCCTCCCGAACTCTGCCTTCCATGATTTCCCCATCTGTCACCCCTCCCCCTGTTTCTGCCATTTCTCCCCTTGGGTGTCACCTCCCTCTTCTCTTTAGTAAATACTGAGCAGAAGTACTTATTTAGTGCTTCTGCCTTCTCTCCCTGCTTCCACCCAACCCACCTCCTTCCTAATCCTTACTATGTGGTCCTTACAGCTTCTTTTCTCCCTGATGTACCTAAAGAAGTCCTTCTCCCACTTCTTAATGCCTTGTGCCAGCCTGAGTTCTGTAGATGCCTTGGCTCCCCTTACTGCCCTTGTCACTTCCTTCGATTCCATCAAGTACTCCTCCCTGTCCTCCCCCCTCCCTGTTTTCTTGTACTTCCTAAAGGCAGCTCTTTTCCTTCTTAGCTTTTCCATGACCTCCTTGCTCAACCAGCTAGGTTTCTTAGCCCTAGCCTTCTTGCTCTGGGCCTTGCAGCAGGTTTTGGTTGCCTCTACTATCCCCAGCTTTATGAGCTCCCACCTCTGGTTAGTGTCCATACTAGATTGAATTCTGGCCAGGTGCCCTTTTACCACTTCCCCCATCCACCCAAAGTCGGCCCTCCTGAAGTTCAGCACTCTTGTGCCGGATTCCACTCCTTCCTTGCCCATATCCAGTGTGAGCCATACTGAGTGGAAGTCACTCCCTGACAGCAGTTCCTCCAATGTAAGTTCTCTTACAAAGTCCCCATTTGCCAGCACAAGGTCAAGGGTATTCCCTAACCTGGTTGGTTCGCTGACCATTTGCAGCAGGAAGCTGTCCTGGAATGCATCCAGCAGTACCTGCTCCCTTCTGTTCCTGGTTGTAGAGGTACTCCAATCCACTCCTGGCATGTTGAGGTCCCCCACAATCACCACACTACCCTTCTTGCAGGTCCTTCTGATCTGTCCCACTAGTTCCCTATCTAACTCCTCCATCTGAGATGGAGGTCTGTACACCACTCCCATTCTAAGAATCCTATTCTTGGAGTCCTGGATTTGCATCCATAGTGACTCTGTACTAGCCTCCTACCCTTCCTTCCTTACACATTTCAGTCCTTCCTTCACATATAGTGCCACACCCCCTCCTTTCCCAATCACCCTGTCCCTACGAAATAACCTGTACCCTGGTACAGACAGATCCCAGTCATTGTATTGGGTGGCCCATGTTTCTGTGATGGCTGCAATGTCCACCTCTCCCTCTGCCATGAGCACCTGTAACTCTGCAGTTTTCCTCCCAAGGCTCCTAGCATTAAGGGTAACCATCTTCCACCCTTTCCCCCCTCTCCTATCCTGCCCTCCTTTACTAGCATCACCAATAGTACTTGCCATTTGTCCTTTGTCACTGTTATGGGTGGTAAGCTCATATGGTTTCCCAACCTGTGGTCTCTGCATGTCTCTTGCCCAACTGCCACCCCCTGCTCCTAGTTTAAATTCCCAACTTCCTCTATGTACTCCTCCATCCTCTGTTTCAACACGTTCTTTCCCTCCTCACTGAAGTGTAGTCTGTCCTTGGGATAGAGACTACTGTCCTCCCAGGTCCCTCCCACCCCCAACAGCCCATACCCTTTTAGCACAACACCAGGTTCTTAGCCATCCCTTAAATTCCCCTATTCTCAGCATTCTTGTTGTGCTTGCCTTGGGCACTGGAAGTGTCTCTGAAAAAGTTACTGATCTTCCTGCCCCTCACATATTGTCCTAGTTCCTCAAACTTCCTCTGGGCTATAGCTACTGTCTTGTTAGCCAGGTCGTTCATCCCAAGATGAATAATTAATGAGGCTTGTCCCTACCCTTCTAGCATATTTCAGAACAGATTGTCCCACCCTTTCACTGTCATTCCTGGCATGGCCTCCACCCAAATGCAACTATGCCTCTCCCCCTTGCTACCCCACCTGACTCCTCTTAGTATTGAGTCCCCCAGCACTAAGATTCCACCCTCTTACTCCCTGCTTGCTTCCATTCATCTCCCTCTCTCATTTCAGCTCCTCTTCTTCCTCCTGCACATTATTTTCCCCTTTTGCCCCTGTTGCAATTCTCCCAGCAGAACTTCCCCCCGCTCCGGTTTGGTCCAGGAATTTATCAATTACTCCTCTAATTTCATCATTTCCCTCCTCCACCTTCTTCCTCTTTAGCAGTGCAAAACTATTTTCTGAAGACCCTTCACAAATGCCCGCTCCCTCTCTCTGCATAGTAACCTGTTCTCTCCTTTCCACTCCATGACTTTTGTCACTTCTTCGACTCCCCTCACAAGTCCCTATCTCCTCCTTCCATTTGTCTTTTGTCTCCTGACCTGGTTTCCCCAGCAATCATTCTTCCTGTCCTGGGCCCCGTTGTCTCTGCTTCCCTTCTTCTGACCCTCTCCTCACCACTGTTGGCTTAAATCACCCTCCCTCATCTCCTCTTCTTCCTCCTCCCTCCAGTATTGGGCTAAACCCAGCCCCAATCTGCCTTGCCTGTCTTAGTTCCTCCTGCAGACCCTCTATCTCCCTTCTAAGTTTCTCTGTGTGGTTGCACACTAAACATCCTCCCACACTCCAGGCAATTTTTAGAAAGATTGGTGCATCGCAGTTGTTGCAGCCTACCACCCTACCCATTGCTGTCGTTGCCCACCAGTGACCCCCCCACCCTTCCAGATGCAGGATACCAAACACTCCCCCAAGTCTCCCCTCTCCCCCTCTCTATCAGTGCAAAACATTCTTTTCTTAATTTCCCTTACCCCATTTGTTGTACACGTTTAGATAGATTGAGCAACTGCTTTTTATATTCCTATCCTTCCAATCCACACTCAAAAAGAGACTTTAAGTAGCTATTGCACAACATTCTTCAAACTCCTACTCCTCCTTTCCACAGTGCAATAGCAATGCAAACAAGTAACAATGAGAAAGCTCCAAGATTTGCAATTACTTCCCTTCCACTGAGATAGCAGTCACCTCTTCACTTGCTGCTGTTCCTTTCCTGGATGTCTGCTTCTACTATGACAGGGGCATATCCTTTGCCCGTTTAAGGAAGTGATGTCAGAACCCCTGGTATAAAGGAAATCATGGACCAGGGGCGGGTGGGACCAGCCCAAGTCTTCCACAAACAATCAGGTAGCTGAGGCCCCTGGTCAGACCATTAGCACCCTTTCCCCACTATGCACTAAATTTTGCAGCTACTGAAGCCAGCAAAAATGAATCACATTTCCACTCAAAGCCCCCAAAATAGGTTTGCTACCAAAAGAAGCAGGTCTCCAATTCAAACAGATTCACCAACAACACATCAAAATAAGCTTGAAATTAGAAGATATAGGTCTCCAATTCAAAGAAACAGCCCCAGTTAAATCACACCAAATAGGTTTTAAATCAGAAGAAATAGGCCTTTACAAATGCAGCCTGCTACACAGTGAAACATCAAACAAATGAGCCCATTTATAGCCACCAAAGCAGGTTTCAAAAGTCCAACAGCTCCAAAACTATACCCTACTAGCCCCTTAGAAGTAGTAAGAAAGAAAAGAAATAACCTTTTACCAAGTAAAATCCACAAGAAACAATGTAAAAACAACAAGAAGAAGCTACTGTACTGTAACAGATCTGATCCTTTCCCCTTCCAGTTCCTTCTGAGAAGCCAAAGCAACTGACACCACATCTGATTCAGCTCCACCTCCCTAGCTGAGTGAGACCTGGCCAGACCATTAGCACCCCCCCCCACTATGCACTAAATTTTGCAGCTAGTAAAGCCAGCAAAAATGAATCACAATTCTACTCAAAGCCCCCAAAATAGGTTTGCTACCAAAAGAAACAGGTCTCCAATTCAAACCGCCTCTCCAACAACACATCAAAATAGGCCTGAAATTAGAAGATATAGGTCTCCAATTCAAAGAAACAGCCCCAGTTAAATCACACCAAATAGGTTTTAAATCAGAAGAACTAGGCCTCTACAAATGCAGCCTGCTACACTGTGAAACATCAAACAAATGAGCCCACTTATAGCCACCAAAACAGGTTTCAAAATTCCAACAGCCCCAAAACAATACCCTACTAGCCCCTTAGAAGTAGTAAGAAAGAAAAGAAATAACCTTTTACCAAGTAAAATCCACAAGAAACAATGTAAAAACAACAAGAAGAAGCTACTGTACTGTATCAGATCTGATCCTTTCCCCTTCCAGTTCCTTGACAAAGTCTCTTTGGCTGCTACTTTGTCATGGCAGTAACCTATAATTTCTGTATACCTACTCTAGACATATGGTCTTGCATACATGTACAACAACTGTAGCTCTGCTTGATTGTATAGTCTGATTTTTTGCAATAGTTGATATCTTAAGTTCTCTATTTAACTTATAAACTTGTATTTTGTTTTTTTGATGTGGAACCTATGTAAAAGAGCTTTTAGCTCATAGGTGTTATCCGAGATTCCAATAAATCAATAAATCAATAAATAAAGACTCAGTTCTTCCCTTCCCCAAAATATGGTGTGATGTCTCCAGTAGACTTGGATCATCTTAGGGCTCAGTCCACAAAGATTCCCCAGATACATACAAAGGCACATATCTGGGCTAAGGAGCATCACAAACACATACTGCTGTAAATGTGGTGGCATCCATGACCATTGGTTTCCCCACTCTGCTCATGCGCCTGCCCAAAACATGTCAGAAGACACAGCAGGGCCAAACAGGTCACTGCTTGGGTGGATTCCCTGCTCCATGAGGAGACAGGGATTGTGGGATATGGCAGTTCTACAAGGGTGGTCATATCCAGCACAGGGTCATAATGTCGCAAGACATTATGCCGTATGGTGAAATCATGCTGCCAGTACAGCGTGATTTCTGCCATGAAGCATAAGTCTTTTTTCTGTGGGGGACTCTGCCCACACACCCCCCCATTATGGGGGACTGTGCCCCCTGAACCCCCTCACTGAAGATTCTCAACTCCGGGGGGGGAATCAACTCGGGGAGTGCACAAAACATGAAAAAATAAAAGATTCTGGGACCTGGAATCAAACCCGTTCCCAGACGCAGCGCCTGGGTTCCTACTGCTGTGGCTCAGACCTGTGAGCCATGGCAGCTGCTCGATGGAACCCGGTCCCAGCAGAGGTCTTATCCTCTGCCTGGGAAAGTGCTACTGGTGCAATACCACATACAGCAGTATACGTGGTATTGTACCAGTAGTGCTTACAGACAACGCTTAAATCGGGTTAGCCATATGTCGCGACGCTGTTAATCATGCGACATTATGACCCGGTAGGGTCATATCCCATTCTTAAGAAACTTTTTTTTCAGAGCCCTAGTACATCATGACAGTATTTAGGGCTGGGACAACTGGCACTGGCCCAGAACAGGTTCCATGAAGTTCTAAAGGGGGCCCAAAGAGAATTGCATGGTGGTCAGTTAGATATAATTGCCAGGTTCATTTTTGGATAATGCTGCTGTCCTCCATATACCTTCCCTAGTGCAAACAATAATCTGTGAAATGCTGAAATGCACATCCCAGAATTGATCTAGCCACCTGCATAATGGTATGGATCAGGTCAGGGCAGGACTCTGTTGGGGCTATACTAGGGGTTGTGGCTGTGAAGATGCCTGTATGTGTGGAGATGGGCCTCTGCACACCTGCAGTCTCACTATACACTTCTGTATAGGTGCAGAGAGCCTCCTGAGGCCTTTTCATGTTTGCTTGCATGTATGCACAAGCAACATATTGTGGCAGCTTGCTGCAGTAACCAGTTGTGGAGGTGCGGCAGTGTTGTGACCAATACCAGCAGTCCACTTTGGGGCTGGTCTCTGTGGTGCCAATAGAGAAGCATGCTGTTGATGACAGCAATATTGTAGTGTGGCATCAACTTGAAAGAAACTTGAAGCTGCAGTCAGGGAGCACCCTATCATTAACAATCAGCTGTTATTGCTGCGGGGGTGGTCTCAGATTACAGCAGCAAATTACAGCTTGCCTTGTGTGTTGTCCCATTTCAATAATCATGGTAGCAGCTATTGCTGTCCTCCACTCACAGTCCCCACCGAAGCCAACAGACAGTCGCAGCCTCTCAGTGTCCCCATGAAAGCCGACGGAGGTGCCCAATCCCTGTGTCAGCATGTTTCATCACAGCTCCATAGTTCATTTGCCAAAGAGGTAGCCAGATCCCTGTTGGCATAATGTCCCAGCATTTGTTTTAAATTAACATAGTGGCTATTGCCATCCACCTCTCACAGTCCCCATGAAAAGCTGACAGGGGTGCCCAATCCCCATGTCAGCATGCCCCTCCCAAGTTCATTTGCTAGTGAGGGAGCCTAATCCCCATTGGCATAATGTCCCACCCATTTGTTGTGTGCCGAGGAGGATGCCCAATCCTCCTCGGCTACCAATCCCACCCCCAACAAACACTGAGGTGGCACGCTAGAAGCCCACCCTAGCATGCCAAACTACCTGTACAAAAAGAAAACCTTCCCGCATTGTTTTTTTTTTTTTTTGGCTCTCCATAAAAGAAAAAACATCTCTCACTGTCTTTGGTGCCCCCTTCCCCAACCTGCACCCACACTCTGTGCACCCACCTCCCCACCTCCCCACACCACCCATCACCCAATACTTATCTCTGGAGCCCGGTGCAACAATCTTCGGTAGACCAGGAACACGTCTGCATTCTTCAAAGCTGACCATGAACTGAAGAAATGCCAGTAAGCTGTATAATGGCATAAATGGGGGTTTTCCAACTTATGTGGATATCTCGCCCATTTTTGTGAATTCTGGCACCAAATTTTCAACATGGGGTTCTTGGGACCCCATCTCATGAATATAGTGACAATCATCTGGTTATTTGGTCCTGAAAGGTGATTTTGTGGTCTTTGAGTGGAATCACCTTTCAGGAGCGATTAACGAAACAACAGTGTCATTGTTCATGAGGTGGGTTCCCAAAAAGCCTATGTTGCAAATTTGTTGAAAAAATAACAAAAAATGACTGTGTCATGCTCATGTGTTGCACAGTTTCCACCCACGCTCATAACTTTGCAAATTTGTATTATTTTTAGTTCAGATTTTCAACATTGGCATTTTTTTACACCTCCTGGTGAACAGTACATCTGTCATTTTTCACATCCTGGCCAAAATGTGTTTTTGGACTTCCAGCACAGAATAGCATGGTTGCTGTGGGAAATTAGTGTTTGGAACAGATTAAGAAAATCACAGTGACACTGTTCATGAGTGGAGGTTGCAAAATGCCTATGTTGAAAACATGGTGACAAAAGTCCATCAAATGACTATGTTACGCGTGTGCATTGTGCAGTTTCCATGCACACTCATAACTTCGAGAATTTGTAAAATTTTGCACACCTCCTTATGAACAGTATAGCTGTCATTTTTCACATCCTGCCCAAAATATGTTTTCGCACATCTACTGCACATCGGCGCGGTTGCTGTTGGAACTCAACATTCAGGACAGATTAAGAAAATCATAGTGACAGATTTCATGAGCAGAGGTCACAAAATGCCTATGTTAAAAATTTGGTGAAATAGTTCCACTAAATGACTGTGTTACAAGCATGCATTGAGCAGTTTCCACATACTCTTGTAAGTTCAAGCATTTTTAATATTTTCACTCCAGATTTTCAACACTGCCATCTCTTCACACCTCCCTATGAATGATACAGCTGTCATTTTCTACATCCTGCCTGAACTGTGTTTTCCCATATCTGGCTCAGAATGGCGCAGTTTCTGTGAGAAATCAACGTTCAGCATAGATTAACAAAATCACAGTGCCACTGTTCATAAGTAGAGGTCCCAAATGCTTACGTGAGGTGGGGGTCACAAAAAGGCCAGGTTGAACATCTGTAGTGCAAATACCAACAAACGCCTAGGGCATTAGGGTTTCTAACCATAATGTCCCACCCTGTACAGATTGACAGGCATCAGAGGTGTGCCTTTGGATTGCCAGCTGTAATGCTCATGCCATTCCACCCCACCCCCACCCTAAAGCCAGTGACAGGCATTGAGGTGTGCCTTGAACTCTTCAGCCCCAGAGTTCACCCCATTCTCCTATCCTGCACCCATTTCAGCATATGTCCTTATGAAATGGGGTGACTGAAAAGCTGAACACCCTAAGGCACACCTCAACACTTGTCAGTGTCTGCAGGATAGGGTGAGGTGAAATGCCATGAGTGTTATGGGTGAAGACCCAAAGGCACATCCCAATGCCTGTCCATCTCTGCAGGATGGAGGTGGGGTTGGCGTGAGTTCAATACTTCACTGCCATTCCTATTCTGCATCTGTCTAACTATTGCATGTCCAATGCTAATATCAGAAAGCAAACATTCTGCATTTTGACAAATGGTTGTTTAAATCTTTATGTTAAGTTAAATTATCAGAGATCTGAGTTGCTGCATATTTATAGCATGGCCAAAACATAGAAGGGTTGAATACATCCTGATCTTCAGATCTGAATCCTCTTCCAGGTCTGCTATCTCAGCTTGTAATTGATTTTTTCAGTTTCATTCCTTAGATGTCCAGGTTGAAATCTGAACTTCAGCAACTGCCTCACCCATCCCTAACAGTTGCTGCTTTTTCTTATAGATTCCCTTTTCTCTGGTCCTCCACTTCCCTTCCATTCACCATTTGTGGTACCTCTACTCCTGCTGTTCTCAAAGTTCTTTTCCCCACACACACAGCACTCACACCTGCACCTGCCCTTAATCTCCAATTTTGCCCTTGGTCCTACACTATATATTGTAATTACGTATGTTAAATTATTCTTAGCTCAACTATACCTTGTGCCCCTTTTCTCTAATATCGCCTTATTTAGAGTTGCACTGACTACTGCAAATTTATGTATACTGTAACTTGTAATTTGTTCCACTCTTTGTTCACACCTACTTTTATCACCTGAAGTGACGTTTGTTGTGTATAATGTGATGCTGTACTGAATTCTTCCCTTGTACTCCCTCCCCCAGGATGCCTCTGGAGGCAAGTTATTTTGGCTCAGTCGGCCTTTCTGGTAAAACACTTTCAATAATTGTATAATTAAATAATATCTGATAAAGAAATCAAGCAATCCAGTAAAACAGCAATCTACAATCAAGCTGATAAAAGAGGCAGCTGAAACTGAGGATCCACAGGCTGTGGCCCAAATGTTGAATGACTATTTTACATTGATGCTTACTGTTAAGCTTATCTCCTTTGATAATTCAAGAAAGCCAATGGGAAAAAGACAGGAGAAGAGAAAGCATGGTGGTGAGAACCATTATTTGGCCTGGGGGGGGGGGCTGGCACAGAAGTGCTATAGGACAACAGAGGGACAGAAATTTTAGAGTTAAGGAAATCACAGCTGAAAGTGTATACACATCTTGGAGGACTCTAAAGATGGGTAAAGCAAGGTTCTTAGATAAGTTGGAAGCAAGATTTTCAAAGTTTGGGTTTGTTGAGATGTCTCCAATTATAACATATTTGTTTAACTAGAGTTTGTGAAAGGAAGTATTTCCAAAAAAACAAAAAATGAACTAAGTTATTTCCATTCTAAAAGGATGCAACTGTTGAAGCACTCCTGTCCACCATTTCAAAGTCACTGAAATGTCATGTTCATGATCATTGTAAGAATACTTGAAAGACACTATATTAATCACCAACAACAAACATTGCTTTAGGTCATATCATTCCATATACATTGCCTTTGTGGACTTTAAAAATCTGATTGTTGAATCCAAGATAGGAACCAGCCGAGACCAGGACGCCCACCTGCAGCTCCTTGGAAGCTGCCTGCCCTTGAACAGGGCTGCTTCAGCTCCCCCACGGTTGGCCAGCACCTAGCCAGCCACCAACCGAGACCAGGACACCCACCTGCAGCTCCTTGGAAGGTACGGGACAGCGCAGCCAATTGGAACATGGGTGCTTCCAGCAAACCTGCTCTGATTGGCCAGGACTTTTTCCCTGCTTCAGCCATCTGGCACTTTTAACAAATAGATTTTCGATAGAACTGAGCACATTTCAACTGTGTAATAGAATTTTTTTTTTCCATTAGCAGGTTATACAGACCTGCCACTAGAGGGATTCTTGGTCTTTCTACACAAATCACTGTACCAATCCTAACCCCACTTGCACTGCTTGGTTGTTGGCTGTCTAAACCCTGTCCTCGTATAACTGTTGACAGGTGGTAAGTGTGCTTACAAAGGGCGAGGGCAGGAACTCCTTCCCAGAAATAAACCTCAGCCCCTACGTCCATAGCTGGTCGCCTTGAATTGCACTGCGCAGGCCTTATTTTATTTACCTGGCACATACCAATAACACATCTCACTAACTTTCTTCCAGCCTTAGTACATCCATCTCTCCTTCCTTCACAGCAGTTCTTGTTAGTTGACTGATAATTATCTCACAGGCTAGTGCTATCCCTCCAGCCAAGATGTGGACGTGGTTCCCCTCACATCCATCTAGTGAGGATAGGGATACTCAAATATTAAAGGTAGAGAGGGTGCTGGCTGTCATCCGCAGGGATATAGGCCTTGTAGGTCTTATAGTGGGACTCTCCTTGTTGCATATGGTCACCTCCCCCTCAATAACACTGAGTGACAACTGAGGATGGTCATCCACCTACGAGGTCCCCGACTACACCTTCTCCAATATCATTGTGATCTCTGAAGCACACTGCAGTGTTACTTGCTGTCTAGTTCTTTGGGTGCCTTATGTATACAAGCAGGGTAAAGCGTACTCGTGCTAAAAAACTCCCAGGTTGTCAAGCGCATAGGAGGTGGTATCTCCCCTGGCTCCTCCTACTTGCACTACTACTGGCCAGTGATATTGAAACCAACCCTGGCCCATTAAATCTGACCCACAAAATCCCTCCCGTATGGGGCATGGGTAAGGGGCTAAAAATAGCTCATCTTAACATTAGGAGCCTGCTACCTAATCATGATGAGCTATTAGCATGGGTTGCACTCTACAAACCCGACATCCTAGGAGTGATGGAGACCTGGCTGAAACCCTCTGTCCCTGACTCTGCCTGTAAACTCACTGGGTATGAATTCACCCAACTGGACAGAGCTGGGGGCAAGGGGGGGGTAGCACACTAATCTACCATAAGAGCCACTTAAAAATCTCCCAAATTGCCCACCAGGATTCAAACGTGTCCCCCTGTGAGTTGCTACATGTGCTACTGCTACTTGGGGACACAAAGAAACTGCACCTGGTGTGCACCTATAATCTTCCAAGAGGTGGGCTACCTGGATTAACTCACCTCATGGACAAAATTTGTCCCAGAGTTGGGGATAATGAACTCATAATCCTGGGGGATGTAAACCTTAACTAGGATAGTGGTAATATTAAGCAGTTTGAGCCTCTGCTTGTTAACCTTGCCCTGACCCAGCTCATCCAGGAACCAACTAGGTGGACAGCAAATGGATCCTCCAGCACCTTACTGGAGTGGATCATGTCTAACCGTCCTGACAGAATCTCATCGGCGGGTACATTATCTGACTCCATCTCTGACCACTCAGGTTTTCTGTGTATGGAAAATTCCCACCCCCAAAATTCCACGCAAAATTATGCATGTCAGAAACTACTCTAGATTCAATACTGAGGAGTTCCTGGAAGACCTAAGAGTTACTGACTGGTCTGGGGTGTATGGTGCCACTGACCCCTCGGCAGCAACCTCTTACTTCCTCTCCACCTTTGGGGCCTTACAAGACAAGCATGCTCCCAAGGTCACAGGTATGGTGAGGGGGTCCGCTACCCTCTGGTTAAATGGGAATCTCCTAGCCCAGATGCGGGAGAGAGATAAGTGTTGGGCTCATTCCAAAGGTACCAGTGATCCCATGATTATTCAAAGGTACAGACACCTCAGGAACAAGTGCAAAAAGACCATCAGGGCAGCGAAGAGTGACTTCTGCAAGTCCGCCTACTAAGCTCTGCCAGTAATCCCAGGAGGTTCTGGAGATATTAAACCTTGTCAGCAGATCCTCCCATCCGGGGGTTACGGACATGGTCATAAATGGAGTCTCCTGCAATAATCCCCATACTATTGCCAACTCCCTAAATAATCACTTCTCTGACCTCTCTGCCTTCACAACCCTCTTCTCACCTGATGAGGCTCTGTCCCACCCCCTTCCCTCCACTCTGCTGGAGGGTCACCCTCCTCATCAAATGTTCCACCTCAGGGCTGTATCAGTTCAGAACTTGTAGAAATGCCTAGCTGGCCTCTCCCAGTACTCCAGTCCTGGCCTAGACAACCTGGAGCCTAAACTCCTTAAACTTGGTGCTGCACACATTGCCTCACCAGTAGCCTTTATCTTCAAACTATCCCTCGGTCTGGGGACCATCCCAGACATCTGGAAAGAGGCGAGGATTGTCCCTGTACTGAAGCAAGGAAATCCCAAACTACCTTACAATTATCGACCAATTTCCATTCTCCCAACCCTTAGCAAGCTCCTTGAAAAGGTAGTGGCTGAGCAGCTTTTGGAATATATCCACTCTCATGAACTTCTGTCCCCAGCTCAGCATGGCTTTCGTAAGGGACACAGCACCACCACAGCCTTAATCTCGGTTACATTAAGTATCCAGACAGCCATGGACCAGGGCAAACTCTCGGGTGCAATATTTATCAACCTGTCCAAAGCCTTTGACCTCGTTGACCACAAACTGCTTGGTGCACAGTTGTAGTCACTTGGCCTCTCCCCCCATGCCATGAAATGGCTAATGGGTTATCTACATGGCAGAAAGTAGCATACCTGCTTCAATAAAGTCCTCTCTGAACCCCTACCGGTGACCTCCGGAGTGCCTCAAGGCTAGGTACTGGGTTCCCTCCTCTTCTCCCTCTTCATCAATCAACTACCCATGGTTACTACCAGCTGTAGCACCACCATGTATGCAGATGATCTGGTAATCCTGGCTCACTCCCAGAATGCCACTACCCTAAACCAGAACATGACCGATGACTTTAACAGGGTATTGTCATGGGTTACTAGTCACAAGCTGGTCCTGAACCTGAAAAAGACACAGGCTATGCTTTTTGGCTCAATGGCTAAAATCAAAGCCTCATCAGCCTGCTTACACATCACCAGAACAGATGGATCTTCACTACCCATAGTGAGCTCCATCAAATATCTGGGGGTAACACTTGACCCCCAACTTGACATGGGTAATCATATCCTTAACATCTGCAGGGCGGCAAACTGCAAACTGGGTCTGGCCTATAGGGCCAAGTATAACCTTACACCGGCAGCCAGGCTTGCCCTAGCGAAGGGTGTGCTCCTTCCCTCCCTCAGCTATGGGCTGCACCTATTTGCTCGCTCTCCAAAGACACATCTCACCCGGTGGTACACTGCTTACAATAACATTTGTCGTTTTGCCTTGGCTGCCCCCCGACTCACCCACCATTGTGAGCTATATGAGAGACTCTGCTGGCTCTCACCAGCTAGATACCTTGATTTTGGTTTGGGATGCCTCTCTGGGAAAGTGATCAGAACTAGCACCCACCAGTGGCTGGCCCAGTTTCTGCCTAAACTGAATCCCACACCCCTATCACCTTAGGTCTCTCACATCAGGGATGCTCAAAGTCCCCTCCTACCGGGACCCTCATGGGGATCAGGACTTTGCCATAAGTGCACCCAGACTCTGGAATTTACTGCCTGTGGATATCCAAGCTGCCCCCTCCTATCTGAGTTTTCGAAATTCCCTGTGGGGTTTCCTAAAACTAGCATCAGAGTGTGACTGCCCCAAACCTCCCTAGAGTAAAGTGTCAAATTGTTTTGTCTGAATCTCCTCAGGGTGTCTCCATTGAATTCCTGGAGATATTTTCCCCACTGTTTCAATGACTTCTGACTACTCCTGCCTAAAAAGCCTTGAGCATTTTTACACCCATTATTGCTCCACGGTCATAGGCTAACCTTGACATATTGCACCTTGGTCACTTGGTAGAAGCTTGTACTACCAAGTGTTTCTGTTTCTGTCTAACATGTGCATATTTAGAAAAATGTGATGTGCTGTATATACCTGTCCATGATCCAATTAGCCTAGGGGGTGTATACGACAATGTTATAAGTTATATTATGACCAATCCAGTCCTTGAGCTATGCTCCACTCCTATGTATGATGACCTGTATATATCTGTCAGTTGAACTAGCTAGTCTAGAGTGTATAATCTGCAATGTGCTTACTACTGTATGTTTCCCCTAGCGTCAAATGATGTATTTCCCACATGTTTGTTTACTGTGACAGAAAACTGTATTCTCTTTGCCATGTCTCCTTGACTGTTGTTCCTCATGTTGTACTCTCCCGGGTCGTTCCTGAAAATAGGCATAATACTTGTCTAGTGTACTTAACCGGTAAACAAAAGCTAAATAAATAAATAAGGCAAACTGGGGCAGTGTTCCTAGACCTAGCTTAAGCTTTTGACCAGGTGTATCACCCTTTACTTTTGAAGAGACTTTTAAAGATCAGCATACTTCCTGAATCTCTGTGTTGGCTCAAATCATATTTATCAAGGCAGATGTAACTAGTACAGATCAAGGACAAGTGGCCTGATACCAGTGATCCTACTAGGGGAGTCTATCCTGGGAACCCTCCTATTTATGATCTTTTCAAATTTTTAGCTAAAGACCATAACCCATTCAGAGATCAGGATATGGAGGACCTTGGACCAGGAAGTAATTGAACTAGGTGGGTGTCAAATTGGTTAAGAGGTGGGATGGAGGAGGGAGGCTCTGCAGATCAAAGGAAATCATCAGTGGCATACCACAGGGCTCAGTGCTCAGTTTGGAGTTTTTTAATTTTTTTTATTTATTTAGTTTTTGTTGACTGGGTAAGTGCACTAGACAAATCCTGCCTATTTTCAGGCACGACCCGGGGGAGGGGGATACAGATGAATGCCAACTGACCTTGAACCAGATTAAGCTGTTGTGTTCAACATGTCCATAAGTGACATTGAAGATGGCATAAAAAGCAAAATCTGCCTCTTTGTAGACCAACACCAACCTCTGTGGGATGGTAGGTATAGATGAAGGGGTACAAAACCTTAACGAAGACCTGGCAAGGTTCAAAAATATGGTAGCTTGGGTTCAATGCAAAGAAGTGCAAAGTCATGCACACCCAAGGTCTGACTATAAACAACAGGGGGTCCAGGTCACCAAAGAGGAAAAGGACTTGTGGGTACCCATCGCCAGTGACATAAAATAATCAATATAGTGCAGAAAGGCAGTAGCCAAAGCAAACAGTATGTTTGTTAGTATTGCAAGGGAATCACAAACAGGAGGGAGGAGGATATATTGCTGTTGTACAGATCTTTGATGCGACTGCACCTGGAGTATGGCATGCAAAACTAAAGACCCTTCCTAAAAAGGAATGTAAACCTGATCGAGGTAGTCCAGAGGAGGGTGACAAATGCAGTCCAGGGACAGCAGTGAAGGCATGTGAGGACATGTTGAATGACCTCAACATGTGCTTAGTCAAGAAGAGGAGGGGAATTGGGACATGAATTGAACTCTTCAGGTACCTATGAAGGATCAACTACGTGGATACGGAGGACCTAATTTTTCTTAGTGGACACATGATCACAAGGGGGCACTGCTATAAGCTAGTAGAAGGGTTCAAGAAGATCAGATAAAACTTCTTCGTGGAATGAGTGGTGACACTGGAATGAATTTACAGAGTAGGTCTTCTCCTGGAGGACAGTAGATGGATTCAAGAGGGGATGGGACAGGGTGAAGCGGAGGGTGAGGGTCGGCAGAGCCTACAGTAGTGGATGAGAAGGGTCTCTGCAAATTGAACAGACTAGATAGACAGCAAGGCCTTCTTCTGCTGTCTATTTTGACATCTTTGAATATACAGTGACAACACTGATCTGGTAGCTTCAGCAGTCTCTTGAAAGGCATTATAGAAGTAACTCCAGATAGATTTTATATCTATTCAGGGGTGGTTCACTGCAGTACTGCAGTCATGATTTTAGTTGTGTGTGCAGACATGTAAAGTAAGTAAATAAACTGTGCTTAAGCTAAAACCATGTTCCAAACCGGGCTAATGACTACCTTTCAACCAGATTTTAAAGCAGCAGTATTTGCTGGTTGGCAAACTTTCATCATATAGTTTGTCTGCAAAAATGCATTTCTGAGAGCCTTAGATTGAAAATCAGTAAATTATTATTATTTTTTAGATATTTTTAAAGCTGCTATTATAATTGGTTTTGCAATTAATGACTCAAGTCAATAAAGATGAATGCCACTCACGCTGCTTAAAAAATGTCTTCTGTTGAGGTTCTCATTTAAAGGTAAATTCTGTGTTCATACTGTGGATGTGGTAGGATGGGGCTACCATGTGATTCTGATTGTAAACAACATAGCACCATACCAAGATATTGAATGTTTTCATGGTGAGCAAAGCAAGGGAGTGAGAAGTTTTAGCAGCTTCAAAATCCTGTATCTCAGTCCGAGACTGATACTAAATGTGTTGACATACAGAGTGCTAACTGGATTTGAAAGGGTTTAAACTGCCAAAAATGGAAGTTTACTCACCTGGTAAAGGTGATTTACGGAGTACCTTTTTACAGCACTCTGAGTCTCAACAAATGGGTTCTTCAAGCTATCTCCGTATAGGCTGATGCACAAAAACTTCTGAATTCAAAATCTGATCTGTCTCCTCCCTCTTTGCTAGCATATTCCTCAGTATGAACTCTTCCATAGCTTAGATTGGTCCTGAAAAGTTAATTGTTACCAAACAAAATCTAACAGCCCTTTATGGGGCGCTGTAGTGAATGCACCACTTAAGGGAATGATGTTTCTTTTTTTTTAAGAATTTAATGAAATCTAACTATGATATGAAGGGCAAAGTATGCCCTTTAGTTTATAAAGAAAATTGAGGTATACATACAGAGCATGTAGTGTACTTGTTTTCTAAAGAACTAGAAACATGCAATGCAAGAGACAGATTATCCATTGTCTTTCCTCCTCAATGGGTGGGATGCACAGTGCTGTAAAAAGTTGCTCCTATAATCACTTTTACCAGGTGAATAAACTTCCATTATCTATCGTACCTTTTTACAGCACTCCGAGTTTCAACAAATGGGTGATTGTACAGCAGTATTTGACTTCTAATGGATGGGAGGAGGAAGAGGACTGAGCACAGATTGTAACAACTTTCAGCCCAAATCTGATTGTCTGATCAAGCCGGTATCTAATCTGTAGACTCTAGTGAAGGTATGGGGTGAGGCCCATGTAGCCGCCTGACACATTTCAGCTATAGAAGGTGAACTGCATTCTGCCCAGGAAGTGGCTACCACCCTGCTAGAGTGGGCCCTAATGTGTGAGGTTATGGACAACTCTTCTGCTCTGTAGGCCTTATACATGGAAGATTGCAGCTGCCTTGCTATGGTGGATTTGGATGCAGTGAGGCCCTGTTTCAGGCCTTGTGGGATGATGAACAGTCTGTCTGAATGTCTGATCCTGGCTGTTCTGTCGAGAAAAACCTTAAGGACCCAGCCTGGGTCTAGCAGGGTGAGCATATCCCTGAGGGGATCAACTTCTCCTGGACTGAATGTAGAGACCAAAATCTATTGTACGAGATGGAAAGCACTGGGTACTTTCTGGATAAAAGAGGGTACTGTCCACAGGATGACCCTATAAGGATAAAAAGTTGTAAAGAGATCTCTACATGAAAGGGCTTGAATTTCACTGGTCCTCCAGGCTGATGATATAGCAATGAAAAACACAGTTTTCATTGTGAGTATTGGTAAGGCTATGGTAACCAGTGGTTCAAAGGGTGGTTCAGTTATAACATCTAGCGCCAGGCTGAGGTGCTGTGGAGCCACTGTGGGTCTCAGATGGTGATTGATGTTGGTGGTGGACTTCAAAATTGTCTGGGCCAGGTGGTGTGCTACTGGTAAGTGTCCATCTGTCTCACCTTGGATTACTCAGATTGCTGCTGCTTGTACCTGAAAAGATGCTGGAGCCAGCCCATTGTCCGATCCATCTTGTAAAAAATCTAGTAAATGGAAAATGAAACAGGCTGAAGTCTCTAGTTCTCTTGCATCACACCATGTGAAAAACACAAACCAATGTCTGTCGTATGTTTTGTTGGTGGAGAGTCTCTGAGCCTTTAACATTGTATAGGCTACCTTGTCAGAGATCCCCAAGTTCAACAGTCTATATCTATGAGGAGCCAAGCTGTAAGTCTTAGTGATCATGTATCCTCGTGCCAAATGGGGCCTTGCATGAGAAGATCCGTGTGTGTAGTTAATGTCATTGGAATTTCTATTAACATCTTTATGATGAGGGGAATAGGACACAGAGAGTAATAGTAAATGGAGTCCACTCTGAAGAAAGGGGGGTTACTAGTGGGGTACCGCAAGGTTCAGTATTAGGACCGGTCCTCTTCACTGTCTTTATAAGCGACATTGCAGAGGGACTGGAAGGAAAAGTATGTCTCTTTGCAGATGACACAAAGATCTGCAACAGAGTTGATGCACAAGGTGGGGTGGAAAGGATGAGAAGGGACTTGGCAAGGTTAGAGGAATGGTCAAATGTACAGCAGCTTAGATTCAATGCTAAGAAGTGCAAGGTAATGCACCTGGGAAACAAAAACCCAGGGGAAAAGTACACAATGGAGGATGAGATACTAACAACAACAAAAATGGAAAGGGACCTGGGGGTAGTCATATCAGATAACCTAAAGGTGGGCAAGCAATGTGAGAGGGCAGCAAGGAGGGCTGGGGGGATACTGGGATGCATAGGGAGAGGCTTCACCAGTAGAAAACAGGAAGTTATTATCCCTCTGTACAGACAGTTGGTGAGACCCCATCTGGAGTACTGTGTGCAGTTCTGGAGACCCAATCTCCGCAAGGACATAGACAGGATGGAGGCTGTCCAGAGGAGGGCAACTAAAATGGTGTAGGGTCTGCACCAGAAGACATATAAAGAGAGACTTAAGGAGCTGAATATGTATAGCCTCAAGGAAAGGAGGAGAGGGGGACATGATAGAAACTTTCAAGTATCTCAAGGAATCAACAAAGTCAAGAGGTAGCATCTTTCAAAAGAGGTGTGCAAGAACAGGGGCACAATTTGAAGATAGAAGGGGCGGCTCAGAGGTAATTTAAGAGTATTTTTCACAGAGAGGTTGTGGATGCATGGAACGGCCTTCCGGAGGAGGTTGTGGAGTCAAAAACAGTGGTGTAATTCAAGCATGCATGGGACAGTCATAAGGCAATTCTAGGGGGTAGGGGTAGGAAGAAGTAGGCTGCTGGTTAACTAGGATCTGCAGCTTATCCATTAGGTAGGGAAATGGGCAGACTGGGTGGGCCAAGCGGTCCTTATCTGCCATCAAAATCTATGTTTCTATGTTTCTATGTAGGGCATACCATGTCCATCTCTGCCAGTCTGGTGCAGTCAGTAGGACAGTGCTGCCGGTGTCCCGAATATTCTGTAATATTTGCCCTATCGTTGATAGTGGTGGGAACACATAGGCTTTGTGGAAGTTCCATGGGGTGGACATGGAGTCCAGCCCTACTGCTCCCTTCTCCCTGTACCTGGACAGAAACATTGGCAGTTGTTTGTTCCTCACTGAAGCCATCAGGTCTATCTGAAAAGGATCCCAATTCCTCTGGATCATCTGGAACACCTTGGGATTGACTTGCCACTCTCCCTGCCATAGAGACTATCTGCTGAGTCAGACTGCTTTGGTGTTGAGATTTCCAGTGAGGCCTATGGCTGTGAGACTGAGCAAGTGTCTTTATGCCCATATCATTAAGGTCTCTGTTTCTCGAGCCATTGATCTTCTCTTTGTTACTCCTTGTTTGTTAATATATGCCATTGCTACTCTTTTGTCTGTGCGTACTTTCACATGTTGTTTCCTGATCTGTGTCTTGAAATGCCAGAGGGCAAAGCAAATAACTCTGGTTCCCAGAATGTTGCTCGGGAGACATGTCCCTGCTTTGAACCACTTCCTTTGAACAGCCTGCTTGTCCAAGATTGCACCCCAGCCAAGTAGGCTTGCATTGGTCTCTAGCATGCTTTTCTAGTGTTGCCCCTTGATGTAAGTTGTGTGGGTTTGCCCACCATTTCAGTGACCTTTTGTCTGGTGGGGAAATGATCATCCTTGTATTGTAGTTTTGGGAATTGTAATCCCAATTGTCTAGAAGCAGATGCTGTAGTTGTCTCAAGTGAGCTCTTGCCCAGTTGTGTGTGTCAACGCATGCAGCTATTAGGCCTAGGAGTTGCATTAGCTGCCACATGGTAGCTGTCCTGTGTTGCAGAATGCATTTCAAGTGTGCAATCAGGGTCAATATTTGAGTCTCTGATGGTCTGACTGGACTCTGTTTTGTGTCGAATATTGCACCCACATGTTTGATTTTTATAGTCAGTGATAGGTGACGCTGCCTTGCTGCTGATCCATCAGTGCTCTGACAGCAACTCTTGTACCTGTTTGGTTGTTTTTTGCACCTCTTCATGTAACCTGGCTTGTATTAGCCAATTGTCCAGATATGGGATTACATACACTCCTTCTGTGCGTAAAGAGGCTGCCAGGGGTGCTATCACCTTCATGGACAAGTGTGGGACTGATGCTAGGCTGAATGGTAGGCACTGGTATTGGAAATGAAAGCCTAGGAGACAAAATTGAAGGAATCTCTGATGCCTTGTTCTGATGGGGATGTGGAGGTATGCATCTTTCAAGTCTATGGACGTGAGCAGACACCCCCTGTGGATGGCCACAATGGTTGAATGCAAGGTTTCCATTTTGAACTTCTGGTAGTGGACAAACTTGTTTACAGACTTCAGATCCAGGATGGGTCTTAGGTCTCTGGTCTTTTGTCGAACCAGAAAGAAGCTGGAGTAGACACCTGAGTGTCTTTCCTTTTCTGTGACTGGTATTATGGCTTTGCTGTGGACCAGCTGATTAAGGGTGGATCTGATTCAGTTTATAGTCCTTGTGTCTGTTGAAATATGGGATTTTACAAATCTTTCCCTCCTTGGTGTGGAATTAAATTCTATTGCATAACCCTAGGATACGATTTCCTTGACCCACCTGCCTTAGATCAAGGTGGCCCAGATGGTGGCAGAATGCTGGAGCCATCCCCCCACTGCCTTCGCCGCATCCTGGACCTGGGCCTCCTCATGGGTGGTAGCCCTATGTTGGTTATGTTGGGTTTGTACCCTGGCTTTCCACTACATCAGCCTCCTCATCCTCTATTTTTGAGGTAGTTTTGCTTATGATTGAAGTAATTCAGCTTGAATCCGAATGTATGCCTACTGGGCCTTGTTGACCGTGACCCCTGTTATTCTCGTTTGCATAATTCTGGACCTAGTTACTTCAAATGGATGGCAGTGTTGCCTCTTTCCCTTGATTGTCCTTGTTGCCCCCTTGTTTTACTACAAACTCTTAGATGCCTGGGCCAAAAACCTTGTCCCCTGAGAAATTCAGTTTCATTACCCTACTCTTCGATTCATGGTCTGCACACCATAGCTTAAGCCAGATGTGCTTTTGGGCTCTGTTGATTGATACTATGGACCTGGGTGCCATCTTAAAATTTTCAATTGTGGCATTGGCTATGCATTCTATGGCCTGCATGGCATAGTCCGTTGTAGAGCCATGTGAGCATGTTGCAAGGATGTATTGTTGGCAGTCTCCAACCACCAAAGCACCACCCAGGAGGAATAAACAGCTGTTGTGGAGGCCCTCATGGACATTGTCAGCATTTCATGAATCTTTCTGATAACGTCATCCGCTTTTCTGTCTGTTGGGTCTCTCAAAGCTGATGAGGACTCTGATGGTAGCACTTGTTTGTTGCTGAGAGAAAATACTTCAGAATTGACCTTGTGCAGTGTTGCCAAGACTTTTTCACTCTTGTGTCAAGGAGTACCATCTTTTAAAGATCCCCTTCTCTTAAGTTTTGATAGAGGCAGTTGATTCAAACTCTTTCACTAGAATGCTTTCTAGGGCTTTGCAAATGGGGAATGTAACAGAAATCCATCTTACCAGGGACTCTAAGATCACTGCCTCCATGTGGTTTTTACCAAGAGGAACCAGGAAACCTGTTTTTACCTCCTCCTTGCTCAATGTTAGGAAGGTCAACACGATAAGTATGGGTAGAGTGCCCCATCAGAGACAGTCTGCAAACAGAGTCCAGCAGAATATTAAAATTACCCTTTTAAATAAAACAAGCAGTCACTGATTCTATAAAAACAGAAGCTTTATTAAAATACAAGTTTTTACAACAGTATTTATGTACAGTCAGACAAAAGGATTACAGTTTACTAGAAATTAAAATAAATGGAAGTTATACAAGACAGGTTGCAAATATAAGAAATCTGAGCTGTTCTCACTTTAACCTATGTCTTTACCTGCTGTTGTCTGAAGAAAAGACTATTCCCTAAGCTGCCTTTTCTTACCAGACTTCTTTCCTGGGGTCCTTGGTACTTAGCCAAGTAATAATTATTAGTTTTGCTGTTCCCCACAATACATTTTCTTCTACATAGGCTTTGTGGTATGCCCCTTTAAGACCTGCAGGTTGTGGCAATCCTGACAAGGTCTCAGCAACCTCTATATGGATGCTGGCAGGTGACATATCCGCCATGTTATGAGTGGCATTCTGTACTGTGGTATTGGGAATTAGGTGATCTCAATATGGCCACCGATCAGGGATATAGCTGCCATCTTGTTTGTGGCATGGCCACAATACAGTCCAGTGATCTCTCAGCTAAGTACATAGATACATAGACAGTGTCGGCAGATAAGGGCCTGTGGCCCACCCAGTCTGCCCATTTGAGCTTGTAAGTTCAGTTTATGTTTTCCTAGAAGTCTGTTGCCCCTTACCCCTGACCTCCAGAATTCCTTTATGTCTATCCCATGCATTCTTAAATCCCGTGATTGTTTCAGCCCCCACCACTTCCTCTGGCAGGGTGTTCCACTTATCCACCACCGTTCTGTGAAGAAATTCTTCCTCACGTTTCCTCTGAATCGTCCTCCCTCCAACTTCATCCCATGCCCTCTAGTCTTGGAACATCTTTTTCACTTAAAAATAGTGTATTCCTGCACCCTGTTCCTCCCTGTAAGACACTTCTATGTCTTTATCATATTCCCTCTCTCCCTTCTCTCCTCCAGGGAGTACATATTCAGTTCCTTCAACCTGTCCTCATAGGACTTGTGATGCAATCCATGTACCATCTTTGTTGCTCTCCTCTGAACCTTCTTTACCCTGTCTATGTCCTTACGTAGGTAAGGTCTCCAGAACTGTACACTGTACTCCAGGTGGGTCCTCGCTAGTGTCTTGTATAGTGGAATTATGACCTCCCTTTTCCTGCTGGTGATGCCCCTGCCTATGCATCCCAGCATCCTATTTGCTTTACCTGCTACCTTGTCACACTGTTTCCCTACCTTGAGGTCATCAGAGATGATAACCCCAAGATCCCTTTCCTGCTTGGTGCATGCTATATCCTCACCACCCAACTGATATATTGTGCCAGGGTTTTTGTGCTCCATATGCATTATCTTGCACTTCTTTGCATTGAATTTCAACTGCCAAACCCCTGACCATTCTTCAAGTTTCTGCAGGTCCCTTCTCATTCTGTCTACACCCTCTGGTGTGTCTACTCTGTTACAGAGCATTGTGTCATCAGCAAACAGTGAAATTCTGCCTTCTAGGTCCTGCGCAATGTCACTGATGAAAATGTTGAATAGGACTGGTCCCAGCACTGATCCCTGTGGTACCCCACTGGTCACTTTTCCCTCTGTAGAGTGACAGCCATTTACCACCACCCTCTGTGTCCTTCCGCCCAGCCAGTTACCTACCCACCACACTACTGTCCTGCCTAAACCCACCTGACCTCATCATGGCCACCGTAGGGGGGCATGAGCGCCATTGTGCAACATTCTTTCCTCATTCCCACGAGAGTGATGGAATGCTGGGAAGAAGATGGTTGTGCTGATCCCCAGAATGGAAGAGACCTCGTAGTGCAAAACTTTAAACAAAGGACTCAGTGAAGGAGAGTGTAAAAGTGCCGTCAGGCTGTGCACTGAGTATTTGACATAGTGGCTAACTGAGCAAATTACACTGACATTGCCTTCCTGCACTGCTGCTTAGCAAGATGGACCCCAGCAGGGCTGTAAATTCTTGTTGTGTGCTCCAACCCTTTTCCAGCTGGTCCAGGTAAGTTGGAGCTAGGACTGGTGAGTATCATGGTCTGTGAGGCACGGGGAGGTCGGGGAATGATTATTAGGAAGTCAGGGAGTGAATAATGCTGCACTGAAGCACATATCATGGCTAATCAAGGTGAGCCAGGAGGTGCTATGGCTGTAATAATCCCTGTGAGGCAAATCTTTTGGTTGTGCACTAATCCCCTGGCTGAATAAGGTAAGCCGTGGGGCTTGCGATCCTATGGTGATCTTCCACATATCTTCATTGTACTTACAACCCTCAGCAGAACAAGGTAACCTGAGGAGATGTGTATGTTTACTTACAGCTACTCTGAAATATTTTTGCCTCTCTACCTGATGCCATTGATAGGCTAACCTTGCTATTAAACTTGTTTAAAAATTGGCTGGGGCATCAAGCAATGAAATCTGATTGGTGTTGTAGCCAGCAGTAAAAACTGGTTAAAAATAAGGAGGTAAATCTTAGAAAAATTATTTAATGGGTTCTTACCTTAAATGTTTTTGGCACAGACCCAAGTGAAAATGTGACCAGCCTGGTGAGATGCACAAAAACATCTGCAAAATATCTGAGCAAATGGGAACAGACAGATCGGATTTTTGACCTCAGAAGTTTTTATGCCTCAGCCTATGAGGAGACAGCTTGAAGAACTCGTTTGTTGAGACTCAGAGTGCTGTAAAAAGGTACCATAATGTTTTAAGAGTACCACTATGGACTGGGCCTATGGCTGGAGAACTGGAAGTGCCAAGAACTGTGACTAGATCTGGTGACATGACCATAAAGTACAATGCAGCAAAAGCTTGGAAGATTCTGAGCGGTGATACCAGAACAACACCATCTCTGAAAATGTTTCAAACTGCATTTTGTAGGAACTGAATCATGTTTGTAACTGCTTTTCCTTCATGTGCATGTGTATATTTTACATATAGAGTTGTAACAAGTGAATGAGTTGCCCAGGAATACACTTGGAAATATGCCAACTGGCCCAAATGTGTATGTTCTGTATAAAAAATAAATATTATTACTGCCACTAATATGAACATAGTTGTGCTGAATAAAGAGAATTACTTTCTGCTAATTGTTCTTGTATTTCCCTAAGGTTTTCATTGTGGTTTATATTTCATTTTGATTGTAGTGGTTAATTTGTTATAGTTATTAATATAGTACATATAATTCTAAAGTAACAAAGGTCTATAGAATTTTATTAGGTCCCTCTGCTATCAGACTATAACACACGTTATTGACATTCAGTAAATTGCGTGGCCCAGTTCACACCCTTGTTTAAATGCATGGGATCAGGAAACCTTATACTTGAGTAAAATAATTTTGCCTTCTGTAGTGTTACACATTGATCAGTTTACAAGGTAACAGTGGTTATCCAATTAATCACCCTCTGACAATTATTCACAGTGGTCCAAATCAAGGTCTCCATTAAAGCCAAAGAATAGCTTCATTACAAATGACCCATAAAAGTGTCAAGTGCTGGCAGTGAAGGCAAGTAATTTCCTTTCCCTTTAAAACCATTAGGACCAAATGATGGGGGGAGGAGGTAATAACATACATAATGGTGTGAACACAGAGAAAAACCTTAAAATGGTACATTTGACAGCTATTTCAGTGTGGGCAGACTGGATGTGCTGTATTTTCGAAAGTGTTACTACTTGTTGTGACTTAGTAATCTTGAAAACTTGCTATGAAAGAGCAAATTAATTTAATAAGGTAAGGATTTAGTGATATTTAAATTGCCTGTATTTATGGGTACCATTAAGCAAAGATTTATGGAAGGACTTTATGTTTGTTTGGTACCATGTTTCAGTGATAAATTATTCATTCTGTATCAAAGCAAACTTGTTAGTCCTCTTAAGCTAGTACCAAGTCAGAAAGTTATGAGTCTGCTCTTTGTTAACACTCTGGTATTCATGTATGGAATTATATGTACAGTATATCTATATATGTATATTTAAATATTTATATATATACTGTATATCTGTCAATCTGTCTAAATATGTAGCAAAAAAGTACATGCGGATATCAAACAAGTAAAGCTTCAAGGTCAGTTCTACAGGAGACTTGAACACCTTTGACTTTTGTTATCCAATTCTTGTGGAGTGTAGCTAAGTTTTGGAGTTTAACCTTGGGCTTTGGGTTTAACTGGTTCAGTCGGTTTGAACCAGACAAACCCAGTAATGCTGAACCCTCCTTATAACCCCTATCCTTGCTCTCCCCATCTTCCAACATGTATAAATCTAAAAATAAATTGTTGTCACTGGTCGCATCTGAAACTGGCAAATATGCATTCTATAGGCCCTATGCACAACAAGCATTTGTCAATGCCGAATGTTTGCTTGCTGGTATTGTCATTGATACTGCATGAGTTAGAGAGATGCATAATAGGAATGACAGTGAAGTATTGAACTAACTCCAACCCCCAACCCCACCCTGCAGAGACTGACAGGCATTGGGGTCTGCCTTTGGGTCGTCGGACATAAACCTCACACCATTCCACCTCACCCCACCCTGCAGACAGTGACAGGTGTCTCAGTGTGCCTTGGGGTCTTTGGTCCTAACACTTATCCCATTCCATAAGGAAATAAGCTGAAATGGGTGCAGTATAGGAGAATGAGGTGAATGTTAGGGTTGAAGACCCCAAGGCACACCTCGATGCCTGTCAGTATCTGCAGGGTGGGGGTGGGGTTGAATGGCATGAGCATTATGGCCGATGACCCCAAGCCACACCCCCAACACCTGTCAGTCTGTACAGGGTGGGGCGTAACATAGAAACATAGAAACATGGAAGTTGACAGCAGATAAGGACCGCAAGGCCCATCCAGTCTGCCCATTTCTTTTTCTACCTTATAAATGTGCCATCGGCCTTTGCTCTGTCAATGGCCTGTCTATTCATACTCATCTGTATTGCTCCCTTATGCCTATCCCATACCTGTTTGAAGCCCTGCACTGTATTCATATCCACCACTTCCTGAGGTAGGCTGTTCCATGCATCCACCACCCTTTCTGAGAAAAATAACTTCCTCACATTACCCCTTAATCAGCCTCCCTCTAATCTCATGCTGTGTTCTCTAGTCCTGCTATTTTTCTTATATTGAAACATGTTGGACTCTTTCACCTTGTTAATGCCCTTAAGGTGTTTGAATGTTTTTGATCATATCACTAATATGGAATATGAAATACTAATATGGACCAATTTATGTAATCTGATTATCATCCCTAAATAGTGCTTCCAATGTACACTGATGGAAATAATGTACATGCTGTATATAATGTGTGAGCCTATACATGCTGGGCTGGATATTCAAACTGCGCCATTCAAAGGCGCAAGTCCTTACGCTGTGCAAAATAGATGTGCAGGGGTGTGTCCCGGGCGATATTCAAAGGAGTTGCGCTATTGAGCAACTCCTTTGAATATCGCTCCCCAGACACAGCCACTGTGCATGGCGCAGTGGAACTTGCACAAGCGCAAGTTGACAGAGTGGAGCAGTCAACTTGCGGTGGCGCAAGTACCAGTGCACCATGCGCAAATCCACGATAGTCAAAAGGTGACATGCAAATGGGGCTATAATACATGCAAGGCGCAGGGGGCCATTTGCATGTCATTATAGCCCCATTTGCATGCCATTAGCATCTAGGTGCGCCGATCCCCGAGGACTTGCGCCTGGCCCCCTGCCAGGAAGCAGCCGTCGGGGACCGACGCCCCCTGCAGCCTGATCGCGGGCATAGTGTCCCCCCGCCACCAGCCCGATCACGGGCATCAATGTGGCTCCCCCCCTTCATATTCCCTGGTGGTCCAGTGGACCGAAATGCCCGATCCGGGTGGTATGTTTAAAAACACCCCCTCCGTTTATATTCCCTGGTGGTCCAGTGGACGGAATTGCCCGATCGCTGGTGGTATGTTTAAAAACAACCCCCGTTCATATTTCCTGGTGGTCAGTGGACTGAATTGCCCGATCGCGGGCGGTATGTTCGCCCCCCCTCCGTTCATATTCCCTGGTGGTCCAGTGGACCGAATTGCCCGATCGCGGGCAGTATGTTTCAAAACACCCCAGACATAGCCCTGGTGGCTGTTGACTCACCCTACCCACCTGAAAGCCCCACCACCCGCTCCCCGGCAGCTGGCGGGTGGCAGCATCCACCGCCTGCTGCGGCCGACTGACAGCCGGTATGGCTGCACACTCATTGGTGCAGAGCAGAGCCAATAGGCGTGCAGCCCATACAGTATGACGAGTCCAGTTTGTGAATGAATCATTCACAAATCTGACTGTCATGTACGGTATAGCTGCACGCCCATTGGCTCTTGCTCTGCACCAATGGGCATGCAGCCGCATACTGGCTGTCAGTCGGCGGGCGCGGGCGGCAGGCAGGTGGAATGCTGCCGCCCGCCAGCTGCTGGGGGAGCGGGGTGGTGGGGCTCGTGGGTGGGTAGGGTGGGGTCACAGCCACCAGGGCTATGTTGGGGTGTTTTTAAAGATACCGCCCACGATCGGGCAATTGTCCACTGGACCACCAGGGATATGTAGGAGGGGGTGCCACATTGATGCCCCGATCGGGCTGGTGGGGGGGACACTATGCCCGCGATCAGGCTGGGGGGGCACAGGGACTGGGTTGGGGGCCAGCCACAGGTGGCAGCTGCTGTGCTGCGCCCTGCAATACAGCAGCTCACCTGTGGGTGGCCCTCGACTTAAGCCTTTTTTTTTTGGCTCAAAGTCCTGCAGGCGCAGGTTGGGGTTGTGCCTGCACAACTCTGCACAGCCCGGCTGCATATCGGGCTGTGCAGTTTATGCATGGTTCCTCCCCCTCCAGTTGAGCATGCATTCATTTGCATTGCGCTGTTGCTCAGCATGTTTTCTGTGGCGCAACTGCCTCCTGCTGAATATCGCAGAATGGAGCAAGTTTGGACTTGCACAGGCGCAACCCTATTGCGCATGGCGCAACCCTTTTGAATATCTGGCCCCCTGTATATAATGGGCTGGATATTCAAACTGCACCATTCAAAGGCGCAAGTCCTTGCACTGCGCAAAATAGATGCGCAGGGGTGTGTCCCGGGCGATATTCAAAGGAGTTGAGCTATTGAGCAACTCCTTTGAATATCGCTCCCCAGCCACAGCCACTGTGCATGGCGCAGTGGAACTTGCGCAAGCGCAAGTTGACAGAGTGGAGCAGTCAACTTGCGGTGGCGCAAGTACCAGTTCGCCATGCACAAATCCACGATATTCAAAAGGTGACATGCAAATGGGGCTATAATACATGCAAGGCGCAGAGGGGCCATTTGCATGTCATTATAGCCCCATTTGCATGCCAGTAGCATCTAGGTGCGCCGATCCCTGAGGACTTGAGCCTGGCCCCCTGCCAGGCAGCAGCTGTCAGGGACCGATGCCCCCTGCAGCCCGATCGCGGGCATAGTGTCCCCCCCACCAGCCCGATTGCGGGCATCAATGTGGCTCCCCCCTTTCATATTCCCTGGTGGTCCAGTGGACCGAATTGCCCGATCGCGGGCAGTATGTTTAAAACACCCCGAACATAGCCCTGGTGGCTGTGGCCCCACCCTACCCACCCACAAGCCCCACCACCCGCTCCCCGGCGGCGGCGGGTGGCAGCATCACCCGCCTGCCGCCCGGCGGGCTGACAAGCCGGTATGGCTGCCGCTCATTGGTGCAGAGCAAGAGCCAATGGGCGTGCAGCCCCGTATATGACAGTCCAGTTTTGTGAATGAATCATTCACAAATCTGGACTGTATCTGACTTATGGGCTGCTGCGCCCAGTGGCTCTTGCTCTCTGCTATTGTCAACCATGTCGAGACTATCGTCGATGGCGGCGAGGCGGCAGGCAGTGGAATGCTGCCGCCGCCTGCTGCTGGGGGAGGCGGGGTGGTGGGGCTTACGTGGTGGGTAGGGTGAGGTCAATAGCCACCAGGGCTATGTTCGGGGGTGTTTTAAAGAATACCGCCATCGATCGGGCAGTCAGGTCCACTGGACCACCAGGGAATATAAGCGGGAGGGGTTAAAGATACCGCCGCGATCAGGCAATTCGGTCCACTGGACCACCAGGGATATGTAGGGGAGGGGGGTGCCACATTGATGCCCCGATCGGGCTGGTGGGGGGGACACTATGCCCGCGATCAGGCTGGGGGGGCACAGGGACTGGGTTGGGGGCCAGCCACAGGTGGCAGCTGCTGGGTTGCGCCCTGCAATACAGCAGCTCACCTGTGGGTGGCCCTCGACTTAAGCCTTTTTTTTTTGGCTCAAAGTCCTGCAGGCGCAGGTTGGGGGTTGTGCCTGCACAACTCTGCACAGCCCGGCTGAATATCGGGCTGTGCAGTTTATGCATGGTTCCTCCCCCTCCAGTTGAGCATGCATTCATTTGCATTGAGCTGTTGCTCAGCATGTTTTCTGTGGCGCAACTGCCTCCTGCTGAATATCGCAGAATGGAGCAAGTTTGGACTTGCACAGGCGCAACCCTGTGCGCATGGCGCAGCCCTTTTGAATATCTGGCCCCTGTATATAATGGGCTGGATATTCAAACTGCACCATTCAAAGGCGCAGAGTCCTTGCACTGCGCCAAAATAGATCGCGGGGTGTGTCGAGGCGATATTCAAAGGTTGAGCTATTGAGCAACTCCTTTGAATATCGCTCCCCAGCCACAACCACTGTGCATGGCGCGAGTGGAACTTGCGCCGCGCGCAGAGTTGACAGAGTGGAGCAGTCAACTTGCGTTGGCGCATAATATGATTCGCCATACCAAATCCATGATATTCAAAGGTGACATGCAAATGGGGCTATAATACATACGCAAGGCACAGAGGGGCCATTTGCATGTCATTATAGCCCATTTGCACTCATGTAACATCTAGGTGCGCCCGATCCCGAGGACTGCGCCTGGCCCCTGCCAGGCGGCAGCCATCAGGGACCGGCGCCCCCTACCTTCGATCGCGGGCATGGTGTCCCCACCCAGCCCGATTGCGGGCATCAGTAGCTCCCCTTCATATTCCCTGGTGGTCCAGTGGACCGAGTGCCCGATCGCGGGCGGTATGTTTCAAACCCCCCTCCGTTCATTTCCTGGTGGTCCATTGGACTGAATTGCCTGATCGCGGGCAGTATGTTTTACCCCGTTCATATTCCCTGGTGGTCAGTGGACGAATGGCCCGATCGCGGGCGGTATCTTTAAAAACACCCCGAACGCATAGCCCTGGGGGCTGTTATTCCACCTTACCCACCCGAGCCCCACCACCCGCTCCCCGGAAGCTGGCGGGTGGCAACATCCACCGCCTGCGCCCGCCACCCGCCCGACTGACAGCCCGGTATCGCTGCCGCCCATTGGTGCAGAGCAAGAGCCAATGGGCGTGCAGCCCATACCGTATATGACGGTCCGGTTTGTGAATGAATCATTCACAAGTCTGGACTTCTGACTGTCATGTACGGTTGGGCTGACGCCCATTGGCTCTGCTCTGCACCAATGGGCGGCAGCCATACCGGGCTGTCAGTCGGCGGCGGCGGGCAGCAGGCGGGTGGGATGCTGCTGCCTGCCAGCTGCTGGGGAGCGGGTGGTGGAGCTTCGTGGGTGGGTAGGGTGGGGTCAATAGCCACCAGGGCTATGTTCTGGGGTGTTTTAAAGATACCACCCGCGATCGGGCACCGTCCACTGACCACCAAGGAATATGAACGGAGGGGATTTAAACATACCGCCGCGATCGGGCACCCGTCCACTGGACCACCAGGGAATATGAACGGGAGGGGTTTAAACATACTCCCGCTGTCGGGCAATTCGTCCACTGGACCACCAGGGAATATGAACGGGGGTTTAAACATACCGCCCGTGATCAGGCAAATCGGTCCACTGGACCACCAGAGATATGTAGGGAGGGGTGCCACATTGATGCCCGATCGGGCTGGTGGGGGACACTATGCCCCGCGATTGGGGTGGGGGTACAGGGATTGGTTAGCCAGCCAGGTGGCAGCTGCTGTGTTGCTCGCAACAGCAGCTCACCCTGGGTGGCCCTCGACTTGCTCTTTTTTGGCTCAACGCCCCGCAGGCGCAGGTTGGGGTTGCGCCAGACAACTCTGCACAGCCTGGCTGAATATCGGGCTGTGCAGTTTATGCATGGTTCTTCCCCCTCCAGTTGAGCATGCATTCATTTGCATTGCGCTGTTGCTCAGCATGTTTTCTGCGGCGCAACTGCCTCCTGCTGAATATCGCAGAATGGAGCAAGTTTGGACTTGCGCAGGTGCAACCCTATTGCGCATGGCGCAACCCTTTTGAATATCTGGCCCAATGTGTGAGTCTGAATGTGAACCTGACTGCTACCCCTGTATAATGTTGCCATTGAAAAACTGTGTAACAAATGTAACTAATGTAACTACTGTTTCTAAATGTCCTTTTCTGTAACTAAGTCCGGGTTGCTCCTGAAAAAGGACCATTGGTCTCAGTGGGCTTACCCAGTAAACAAAATCTAAATAAATCACCTCTCTCTCCCTCCTTTGCCCTAGTTACATTTGGAAACACTAATGCCCCAGGCATTTGTTGGAATTTTCACACCAAATTTTCAACATGGTCTTTTTGGGACCCCACCTCATGAACAGTGGCACTATCATTTCATTACTCAATCCCGACAGGTAACTGCACACAGCGACTACGCCATTTGGCACAACAGGTGCAAAAAGACAATTTGGGCATGATGTGAAAAATGTCATCTGTACTGTTCATGAGGAGATGTGAAAAAATGGCAATGTTGAAAGTCTGAAGTGAAAATATGAAAATGTGGTGAAGTTATGAGCTTGTGTAGAAATTGCGTAATGCATGCTCATAATGCAGTCATTTTTAGGAATTGTTTCACCAAATTTTCAACATGACCTTTTTGGAATGTCCCCTCATAAACAGTGGCACTGTGATTGCATTACTCTGTCCCAAAGTTGATTTCACACAGTGGCTGCACCATTCTGTGCCACAGAAGTGAAAACATGTTTCAGGCAGGATGCAAACACTGACAGCTATACTGTTCATAAGGGGCTGTCAATAAATGGTAATGTTGGAAATCTGGAGTGAAAATATTAAAAATTGTTGAAGTTATGAGCGTGCATACAAACTGCACAATGCACGCTTGTAACGCACTAATTTTTTTGATTTCTTTCACCAAATTTGCAACATGTTTTTTAGATCTCCCACCTCATGATCAGTGGCACTGTTTCATTAATCGGTCCCGAAAGGTGACTCCATACAGTGACCTGGATATCACAGTTCAGGACTAAGAAATGAAAAGACAGTGCCAGTGTTCATGAGGTGGGGTCCCAAGAACCCCATGTTGAAAATTTGGAACCAAAACTCCAACAATTGACTGCAATATTAACTTAAATTGAAAACCCTCCATTCACTGCCATTATAGGGCTTACCGTGATTTCTTCAGTTCCCAGCTGGCCTTTGAAGAGTGCAGATGTGTCCCCAGTCCACAGAAGAGCATTGCTCCCAAACTCTGGAGGTAAGTATGGGTGAGGGAGGTGTGGGGAGGTAGGGTGCGCAGAGGGAGGGTCGGGTTGGGGGAGAGGGCAGGCCAAAACAACAAGGGACTGTTTTCTTTTTTTTCAGGTTTAAAAGAAAAACCACCTCGTGGGACTGTCTTCTTTTTTACAAGTAAAATATTACAAAATGGATTTCTGCACACTGGGGTGGGCTCCAAGTGTGCCAGACTAGTGGAGGGGGGAGGGATCAATGCTGACCCAGGGATTGGGAACCCTGAGGTCAGCTGAAAAAAGGGGGGAATTACTTTGGTACACTAGGCTGTCAGTGTGACACAATAGTGGGGGAGAGGCATGCCAACACAGGGATTGGGCACCCCATTGTCAGCAAAAGATATGTTCGGGTGTGGGGGGAGCATGCCGGCACAGGGATTGGGCACGCGATGTCGGCTTTGGGGGAAGTGTGTGGTGGGTGACGGGAGTCGCCAATTATGCAAAGCGGTGGCACAGCTCAATTATTTATTTCACTGGGAATTGCACACTGAGCAAAAGAGTAGCTCATCAGTCCAGCCATGTGCATTATTACTGTGCACTGTAATGCACATGGATGGAATGTGCCTGGTTGCTGGGAATGAGGGGGATAAGAGATCTGCCGCTGCAATGATGAAACTGTCTGTGATTGGAGTGGCAGATTTCTTTCAAGTCTGGCGCTCGCTCTGAAACTGCCATCATCGGCAGCTTCACTGTTGATTGGTGCCCCTGAAAGCATTCGCTGGATTGGCCAAACACTGCCACACCTCTGCAATACTCTACTAACCTCAATATGTTTCTTGTGTGCCGTGCACAGAAGGAAACATAAAAATGTAAAATGCCTATGCACTGCGTATCTGCAGAATGTAGACAACCACAAGACCGAAAAGCCACACATTGGGTGTCCTGCAGACCCCCAAGGCATGCATAATAGGAGTGAACTTCCCTTCTGCACTGGATCCCCCAGTCATTCAAACAGCTATGCATACAAATGGTCTGGAGGAGTGGCCAGGAGGAGTACCCACACTCTATACCATTCACTACAGTGTGATGTGCAGGGCAAGGGGGAAGCACATGCTACAAGGGCAGGGACCCTACCATTGCTGCTGCACCCACCCCCATGAATAGAATCTGCCAGCCCTGCAGGAACCACATTCCCCCCCTGCCATTCAGCACCAGCTCTCTGGTTAGGCAGAGAGGGCTGGGGGCAGCCACTGTGGAAATCACCCTTCTTTTAAGTATTTCTGGGACATGTAGTTTTCCACAATTCCCTGCTGTGCTTGAACAAGGGATCCAGTTACAGACCAGGATGGGCATTCAAATGGATGCCCACCTGTGTCTGCCAATCTGCCGCATAGAAACATAGAAACATAGACATTGATGGCAGATAATGACCGCTTGTCCCACTTAGTCTGTCCATTTTCATATCTATTGGATAAGCTGCAGATCCTAGTTAACCAAACAGCCTACTTCTTCCTACCCCCCCACTAGAATTGCCCCATGTCTGTCCCATGCATTCTTGAATTCCCCCACTGTTTTTGACCCCATGACCCCCTCAGGAAGGCTTTTCCATGCATCCACCACCCTTTCCGTGAATAAATACTTCCTCATGTGACATTGCCACTGAGTGATTTCCCCCCTATCTACAAATTGCACCCCCTTGTTCTTTCTGATCACTTTTTTTGAAAGATGCTACCCTCTTGGACTTTGTTGATTCCCTTGAGGTACTTGAAAGTTTCTAACATGTCCCCCCTCTTCCTCCTTTCTTCGAGGGTATACGAATTAAGCTCCTTTAGTCTCTCTTCGTATGGCTTCTGATGCAGACCCTGCACCATTTTAGTTGCCCTCCTCAGCACTGCCTCCATCCTGTCTATGTCCTTGCAGAGATGGGGGTCTCCAGAACTGCACGCAGTACTCCAGATGGGATCTCACCAACTGTCTGTACAGAGGGATAACAACTTCCTGTTTTCTACTGGTGATACTCTCCTTATGCATCTCAGTATCCCCCCAGCCCTCCTTACTGCCTTTTCACATTGCTTGCCTACCTTTAAGTTATCTGATATGACTACCCCCAGGTCCCTTTCCATTTTTGTTGTTGTTAGTACCTTCCCCCGGCATTGTGTACTCTTCTCCTGGGTTTTTGTTTCCCAGGTGACTTACTTTCATTTTTTTTGCATTGAATCTAAGCTGCCATACTTTTGACAATTCATCCAACCTTGCCAAGTCCCTTCTGATCCTTTCCACCCCCCTTATGTATCAACCCTGTTGCAGATCTTCTTTTTTTTTCAAATCAAATGTTATTAATTTCACACAAATAAGAACAGATCCAAGAGTGATAGACACTGTTGTACAAATGATCATAAATGAGCTTTCGGTACATACCTTGGAGCTGTTCTCCCCCATACCCACTCCCCCCTCCCTACTAACAAACCCTCCCCAATCAGCACAGCTCCAAGTAATCAGAAGGCAATCCATCCAGCGTGTACAAAGGATCCCAGATTCTTTTATATCTATTCATCCTATTACTTAGACTAGCCACCATTTTCTCCATCCTGAGATTGGCCTGTTGCAGATCTTTGTGTCATCTGCAAAAAGGAATACTTTTCCTTATAGTTCCTCTGCAATGTCACCTATAAAGACATTAAAGAGCACCAGTTCCAGAACTGAACCCTGCATTACCCCGCTAGTAACCCCCCTTTCTTCTGAGTGAACTTCATTTACTATTACCCACTACGTCCTGTTGTCCAGCCAATTTTTTACCCAGGCTACCATCCTGGGACCCACTTGTAGGCTGGCTAACTTATTTATTAATCTTTTGTGTGGGACTGTATCAAATGCTTTGCTAAGGTCTAGGTAGGCCATGTCCCCAGCCCCTCCCATGTCTACTACTTTGGTCACCCAGTCAAAGAAATCTATTAGATTTGTCTGACACGTCCTTCCCACTGTGAATCCATGATGCCTTGGATCCTGTGCCCCACAGTTCTTTTTTTCAGAAGTGATTCCATCATTTTCCCTACCACTGCGATCAAATGAACAGGTCTGTAGTTTCCTGCCTCTGCCTTCCTTTCACTTTTGTGATGGGGAATCACATCCGCCCTCCTCCAGTGCTCAGGTACTATACGACCCTCTCATGATTTGTTAAAAAAGAGTTGTCATTGGTGTCACTAGTTTTCCCTCTAGTTCTTTTAGAATTCTTGGGTGAATTCCATCAGGCCCCATTGTTTTGTCCACCTTCAGTTTTACAAGTTCTTTCAGGACCCTTTCTTCTTTGAATGGACTGGTATTGACTCCTCTATCTGGAGTGCTTCTATTGTTTGGTTTGGGTACCTCCCCCTCCTCTTCTTTAGTGAATACTGAGCAATAGTGTTTGCTCAGTATCCCTCCTTTTTCACTGTCATCCTCTGCCCACCCCTTCCCCTTTATTAAGCCTCACTATCCCCTCCATTGTTCTTTCTTTGCTATCTAATGTACCTATAAAAGGTTTTATACCCCTTCTTAAATGAATTGGCTATCTTTTCCTTGGTTTGGGCCTTTGCTATTCTGACTGCCTTCCCCATTTTCTTCTGCTTTAACTGATACAGTTCTCTGTCCTGCTCCTTCTGTCTTTCCTTATACTTCCTGAATGCTGTCTTTTTCTCCCCAACCTTCCTTGCCACCTCTTTTAAGAACCAAAGTGGTTTTTTACTTTTAGTTTTATTTGCATCACACAAAGGCTTGTTGTCTCTGTGGTGACAGTTTTGATTGTCCCCCATTGTTCCTCCACTCCACCCCTCCTTCTTGCCTGTTTGCTAGTGCTTTTCAGAAGCACTCTCCCATTTTGCCAGAGTCAGCCCTCTTAAAGTCCAATACCCTCACTTTTGTATGGCTTGACTTTATAGCTGTGTTCATCGTGAACCACACTGATTGGTGGTCGCTTGTTCCCAGATGGCTACACACTTCTACATCTGAGATCCTCTCTCTGTCTCTGTTTGAGAGTACCAGGTGTAAGACTGATCCCTCCCAAGTGGGTTCCAACACTAGCTTTCTGAGGCATGCCCCCTGTAGGGCATCGAGAATGACCCTGCTCTAGGATGTGGCTGTAGCAAAGGTGCTCCAGTTAACATCTGGCATATTCAGGTCCACCATCAATAATATCTCCCCATTTTCTTCCATTCTAAGGATTCCTTCTGTCATTTCCTTGTTCTTTTCCTCCCCCGAGATGGGAGTCTGTATACCACCAGATTGCGGTGCCATTTCCTGTCTCCAAGTTGACCCACTGTGCATCATCTGCTTCCTGTTTGCCCTGTAGTTCCATTGCTTTGATCCCTTCCCTTACATAGAGAGCTACTCCTCCTCCTGTAGATTGTGTATCCTGGTATGTTGACATCTGAGTCATGGTTCTCTGTGTACCATGTTTCTGTGACTGCCACGGGTATCCATTGTTCCTCTTCCATTAAGGCCACTAATTCAGGGAGCTTGTTACCCAGACTATGGGCATTGGTACTCATTGCCCTCCATTTTTTGATGGTCTTACCCCTTTTAGCCCCATCCAAGTCCTTACTGCCTTTGCCTTTTTCTCCATTTACTGCTATCCTGCTCCCTATCGACTTCTCCATCTTGGTGTTTACGTTGCTAACTAATCTGTTTTGTGGGGGGGGGGGACCTGGGATTTCTCTGCTCATTTTCAGTGCCTCCCCCCCTTGGTTAGTTGAAATGCTTGAAAATGAAGCATCTATACCTGTCACCTAGGATCCTGTTTCCCTTCCCAGAGAGATGCAGACCATTGTGCCAGTATAAGCCTGTATCCTTCCAGTGGACCCAGTCCCCAATGAAGCCAAAACCTGAGCTCTGCACCCATTTTTCAACCATTCATTGAATTCTATGGTGCAGAGTACCATAGCATCACCCATGCTATATACAGACAGCACCTCTGAGAAGGTTACTGTGTATGCTATTTGTCTAAGGCCCCTTCCCAACTCCACAAACTCCTGCACTGCTCTGATCCCATTCCCATCCAGGTCATTTGTTCCTAGGTGGATAAAGACATCCAGCTCCCTCTCCCATGCTGCTGTTCTCACGATCTTGAGGATTCAATTCTTATCCCTCCCAGCCATGGTGCCAGGCAGGCACCTTACCTTCCTGTCCCCTCCCTCCCTCAGTTCTACCCCCTAATGATTGAGTCCCCCACCAGGAGTTGTTTCCTTCCCCATGGGGTCTCATGTCAACCTCCTGTGGGTCTCTTTTTTGGAGGTTCCCATCATCCTTCTTGGTCTCCACTGTGGGTGCCTCCATAGAGGAACCACAATCTGCCTGAACAGCATATGAATTATGAAGAGGTACAACTGCAGGGATGCACCTCTCTTCCACCAGTGTGCCAACTGAACAACAAAACTATTACAGCGAAATCCCCCACAGTGACAATTTCAACAGGTTTCGAAATTGTCATTGTGGGGAACCTGAGGGCAACATTTTTCCCTTTTGCTGTGTGTCATCTCCTTCAAATCAGTTCTAACTCAGATTTGATAATCTACAGAAGGGGGGGGGGTTTGGGGGGCACAACCCCAAGAGAAAAATTCCTATGTCGGACAGGTGAAATTTCACCTGTTGACATTGGGGATCTCACTATGCCGATCTTCAACAATGATGTTGTCGATTTGGCATAGATAAACCATTCCACCACCCTCACCCTCCCTAAGCTCACCGTGGTCCAACCGCTCCTCTTTCTTGGCAACCTATGATGCAGCTGCAGTGGTCCTGGTGGTCTTTGGGTAGGGGAGGAGGTTTCCTGAATCCTTGCCAGGTTCGCCTGGAGACAGGCAACCCCCTCCTTCAGACCAAAGAGGTGCCTGCTGATATGGCAGCATTGCAGCCTCCAGAACATCTCCTGGAAGACAGCCACCCCACAGCCAGTGCATTGCACCACTCCCCACATGTCTCTCTCCCTTCCTGTTTAATTATTTTGTTTTAGCCTCCCATGCACCACTACACTGGGGGAGCAGTGCTGCAAACAGGCACCTTGCAGATGCTGCCAATTGTGAATGCTGTGCCCCATGTGCCTGTCAGCCAGTGTGGAGCTATGTGGGTTGGGTATGCACGTCTCACCCATAGCTGGCTCCTAGTAGTGCATAGGCCACCATATGCTTTTCCAGCATATTAAATAAAATAAAATGAAGTGAAATTAAATTTTTGGCTCTGGACACTATGCCAGGAGCCAGCACCATCATGGTAAGCAATTCCCTGTCCTGGTTCACCTCTCCACAGGTCCTCAAAAGCATGTTTTAAGAGTTCCCTTACCTTCATACCACTATCCAGGATTTTGAGGGGACAATAGCTTATGAAATACAGAACAGACTAGCTAATCATCAAACCTTTGGTCAGTTCCTGGCATGAATCTAGGAGTCAGCCCAGTAAATGTATTTAATACACCCACCCTAGCCTGGTCCCTCAGAAGCCCAAAGGTACAAAGAGCAAGTAGATGGCCCGTCCTTCCTGACACTGATCCATGATTTTGGAGGGCTAATAATAATCTCTTACTGGCTAGCTCAGTCAGTCCTCACTTCCTAACTGTTGGCAATGCATTCCATTTAGCAGAAGTGCATGATGTGCATACCAGGGTAGTAGGTGGCAGAGCCGTTAGCATAATTTAATCAATAAAAATGAAATGATGCTTGGATCACCAAGACAGTGGACAAGGACCACATGGTTGATGTCCTGTATATGGACTTCAGCGAGGCTTTTGACTTGGTGCCTCATAGGAGATTGATCATAAAGATGGAGGACCTGTGGGTGGGGGCTAAATTCACAGGATGGGCTGAAGTTGGTTGTAGGATAGAAGGCAAATGGTGGTAGTCAGGGAGAATTCTCAGAAGTGAGACCTGTGACCAGTGGAGTCCCAGAGGGCTCAGTGCTCAAGTCTGGTGTTGTTTAACATCTTCATAAGTGACATCATTAATGGGATCAATTGTAAAATCTGACTGTTCATGGATGACAACATGCTCTGTGGGAGACTGGACATGGACAAGGGAAGACAGAAGCTCTGGGAGGACCTGGCTAGGCTAGAACAGTTGTCTGGCATTTGGCAGCTGGGGTTCAACACAGTCCCTGACCATCTTCTCTGACACTGAATAAAGACATTTCCTATAGCAGATCATGTAAACTCTGAAATAATTTTCTGCAGATTGTGGAGAAAGAATCCACAGTTTATGTAAACTAAGGATTACTTATCTGCATCAGTCTTTCCATTTTTGAAATTTTGGAATTCTGCTACTGACGGCATCCATGAATTTTCCAGAATTTAGTTTCATTTGAATTTTTAAATTCTGCACTGTACTAAGCCAAACCAAACCAAATCTGTACTCTTTTACCAACACATCTCCTTCTACTGCTCACCCCAATGGCTTCATAGTAGAACAAGTGTACAATTTTAAACACCTTGGTGTCACACTTGATCCCTCCTTTACCTATTCTGATCACATCACTATCCTGAGCCAAAGTAGACACCAATACTTCATATAGCTAACAGAGTAAAGCACTGTATGGCTAGTGAAATCCATCTCTTCTTTGCCAAATGCATGCAGCTAAGTTTCACTTACCCAATTTATTCAAGACTGCTGCAAAAGATGTCTCACAGCTTCCTGCAGTCTACAACATCTGCCAGATTGCCTCATTGGTCCCTTTTAGAACTTACCACTGTGACTTAAAAAAAGCATCTTTCTTGGTGCTTTCAAGGAAGAACAGGGAGCTCCCTTACCTGAATAGGAGCTCCTTTGTGGTATTAAATACATTTTACATGCAGCCCCCTAAGGAAGAAAAGGGATTGTAATCTACCCCCGAGGGGCTAGCCGCACGATCCCTTCCAACTTCCTGACTCTTTCATCTGCCCTCGCCTTCTGATGTTTTGTGACATCATTATAGGTCGAGCGTGGGGGCATGCTCAATTCAGTTGAATGGAGAGCCTTTTTTAAAGCTTAGTTCCTGATTTTAAATAGGGTTTTGGTACAGATGGATGCTAGGGTTCAACTAATAAGGTCCTTGTTAGTTGAACCCTAGCATTAACAGGTACAAAAACCTGATGTACAATTTGAAAATTATGTTTGAAAAAGATGCTACATTCAAGTGAATGAAGCGCACCCCCGCGCTTGACCTATAAAAGTGTCACAAAATGTCAGGATGTGAGGGCAGATCAGAGAGTCAAGAAGCTGGAGGGGATTGCGCGGCCAGACCCTTGGGGGAAAATTACTCACCCTTCCCTTCCTTAGGGGGCAACTTGTAAAATTTAATTAACATCACAAAGGAGCTCCCATTCTGGTAAGGGAGCTCCCTGTTCTTTATTGAAAGCACCAAAAATGATCGAGAAAGATGCTCTTTAAACTTGAATTTTGACTGACTCTCCCAAAATGTGTGAAAAGACTTCACATTCTGATGGACAAATTGCTATGCACCGCTAATTTATCTGTGTTGTTGAGATTCATTAGCCAAAAGGCAGCCCATGTGACCTGCACTTCTTTGACCTCCTTGTGCTTGGCATGTCACATTTCAGTTCAAACATGGGAAAAATTAGCTTTTCCTTTACTGGACCATCCCTTTGTAACTGTTTTCCTTTGGTCTTACAAACTGTTCCTTTCCATTTCTATTTAAGATACAAATCTTGAATCACCCGTTGACTGCATTTATCTACAAGTGTGCTAAATAAACTATTCTGCTGCTCTGTTGTTGACTGCATAAATGTTGCTTTGTTAGCATTGTCCTCATCACTAATATACCATGCTAAAGTATGAACAGTAGAAACACAGTAGAAATGTAGAATTAGTCAGCAAAAAATGACCTCTTTGCCTATCCAGGTTGCCCAGATGGCCCTGCTAGTCTCTGTCCGCAGACCCTAACTGGTATACAGCATCCCTCCCTCCTCACTGTCTATTTACTAATATCCCTCTAGGTCTAGACCACACATGCTAGATGACTCCTACTGTTTTTACCTCTACTACTTCTGCTGGCCGTCTATTCTAGGTGTCCACTACTCTTTCAGTGAAGTAGTATTTCCTCACAACCCTCCTAAACTGCCCCCTCCAGCTTCATCACATGCCCTCTGGTTCTGGTGCTCTTCCTCATTAAAAAGAGACTCTCTCCTACCCCCTGTTCACCCCTGTGAAGTACTTGCTGGGTTATATCATGTGTTCCTTTGCTCTCCTGTCTTTCAGAGCGTTCATGTTTACATACCTCAGTCTCTCCTGGTAGGGCTTTTGGGTGCAACTCCTGCACCATTTTAGTTGCCCTCCTTGGACTGTCTCTACCTTGTCTATGTTCTTTCCAAGTATGGCCTCCAGAACTGGGGGCAATACTCCAGATGAGGTCTCACCAGTGAGTGATATAGTATCAACACCACCTCTCTCTTCCTTCAGGAGATACCTCACCCTATGCATCTCAGCATTGCACTGGTCCTACCTTCCTTTTTATGTCACACTTCCCTGCCACTTTGAGGTCAACAGATGTGATAAAACACAAGGTTCCTTTCCAGCTTAGTGACTGACAGTACCTACCCCAATCCTATACTCAGATCTTTGGTTCCTATGTCATAGGTGCATGATTTTGTGCTTTTGGCATCGAACCCCCACTGCCATGCTCTTCACTACTTCTCAAGTTCCCCAAGATCACTACACATTCTCTCCACTCTTTACTTACTTTCTACCCTATTACGGATTTTGGTATCATCATCCAAAAGGTATAGTTTCCCTTCTTTTTTTTGTCATCTACATCTACATTGTCACTTTTAAAGACATTGAGGAGGACCAGTCCCGGTACTAAGCCTTCCAGCACTCCTCTAGTCAATCTTTCATCATTAGAGTGAGTATCATTAACCGCCACCCTCTGTCACCTATCCATTAACCAGTTTCTAATCCAATTCACCACTTTGGATCCCACCCTAGGCTATTCAATTTCTTAGTCTCCTGTGCAGCACATTTTTAAGGCCTCGCTAAAGCCAAGATAGGCCATGTCCACTGCTCTCCCCTGATCTATTTTTCTGGTCACTCAGTACCCCATGACTGCTACTACATTATCAGTGCATCATATTTACTTTTTCTCTGTGCGTCTCTTAATTTAGCGACCGTATAACAACATGGTTTTTATTGTGGTGTTGCTCATTACCATCACCATGATTATACTTTGCTTTTCTTGGATCTGATCATGCCTGAAAAAAGTCTCTTGGATAAGGGCTCTTACCCGGTCAAAAAAAATTATGATAAATGTATTTCTGAGTGGCCTGTGTACTGCACAGCTCAGTGTTTATGTATTTTTGCAATTGAGGTTAATCTGACTTAGTCAACAAAGTGCAGTACTAGGTTCTACAGTTTGCTGTTAATAAGTGGGGGGGAGTCCAGAGGGGGAAGGGACGAGTAATGGGGGGAAGGGGCAGACTAGATGGGCCAATGGGTCCTTTTCTGCCTCCAAGTTTCTGTGATTCAAAGCAGCAGGCATTGTTATGCGTAATATTTAGTTTGATACAGACAGTATAAGTTGCATCAGTGTGTACTCGGAGTTGACATTGAAAGGTGGGTGTGATGGACAGAGCACCCTGCAGTCCCCAATGAGCCTCTTTCTCTCTGTCAGACCTTTGCCACTAAGACCGTCTGGATGGAAGCACCACAGAATGTCAGCATTCAGCCAACATCCCTCGCAGTGATGGCACAATGCCGACACTCGACATGGGGCTGTCAATGTTTCAAGTGTTTTTTTGTGGGGGGCTTTGCCCCCCACAGCCCCCACATTTAAATATCATCAACTCCAGATTGAAGTTGTTTCAGGGAGGGGGCAGAACACCTGGAGAAACTGCATCAGTGAAACCCGGATCATTATAGCTACTGTCACTGTAATGGTCATTTTTTGGGTTTCGCTGTTGGGGTATCGATCTACTGTGGGTCACCACATCTGGATCAGCATCCTCACTGTGAAGGTCCCCTCTTTAGCAAGAGCTCAGACCCGAGTGCTCTAATAGCTGTTTTCTGCCACCTTCTGTCCTTTAGACTCCCCATAGTGAGGGTCTCTGCTTTGGGTAGGACACACTTTACTCTCTCTGAGACCTTTTACTATGCACCCCTTTATCTAAGTATCCTTCCCTCAGAGATGCAGTCACAAACAACCAGTTACTCCAGTCTTTAGAAGAATACCTGATTTATTAATAATCACTGATTGTGTAAATATAACATTAATAATCAGGTATAATACTATTTACACATAGTAAAACAACAGTGCACATACAAAATCATAAAAGAAAGCTTGCACACTTATGCAGGTAAATGCTTCTAGCTATCCTTCAAGTCACAGAGACTTTCTCCTTCACTGTCTGCTAGCTTTGTCACCTCTCTGCAGACACACAAGCTTGCTCCCTTTTTTGGACACATAGAAACCCCAGAAAAAAGAGAGAAACTCTCTGGAATGAAGCATTTATGCCCTCTTCTCTCTCTTTCTTCCTGGTACCTTGGTCAGGCCAGGCTGATGTCACAACCCTGCAACGAGGTACATCCGATTGGTTGAAACTATTTTAAGCCTGGAATTTTGGGTAACACCTACTTTATGATATTATCTGTCCCTGGTGTCACTTGGACGCAACTTTTTTTGTACATTATTTACCATCTGAATGTATGGCTTGGATGCCACTAAGACAGACTGACTCTGATTCCTTTGTGTGCTAACGAACTTGTCCCCCTTCCAGTGAAAGTTCCCACTTGTTTAGAAACCCTGCTGTGATATTGAGAATTTCCCAAATAGGTCAGTTTTCCCACCTTGGAAGACTCAGCCACCTGGCCTCCCCCACTGCTACAAAAATTGCTATCATTTGACAAATATTTTCAGAACTACCAGCAAAAGTTGTCTGGTCATCACATAACTTCCCCTTTATTTTTATGAAGCTGCATATTTGTGAGGTCCAAAAATAGTTACTTTATTCAGACTGTCTGGCCAATGTTTACTCATACTGGCAAGACAGTCCATCTGAATTAAAATTGTGCACTCCACTGTGATTCTGAATGGTGAAATCATAGTCGTGGAGGCTGATACGCCAGTGCAACTGTTTGGCATTTTGCCCACTCTTTCTGTTCAACCTTTGCAATGGATTGTCATCTGTGATCACTGTGAATGACCTTCCATATGGATAGGGACACAATTTCTTGATTGCCCAGACAATGGCTAGACACTCCTTCTCAATGGTAGACTAGTTCATTTCCCTCAGTAGCAGCTTCTGGCTGAGAAAAACAACTGACCTTTCCACTCCATCCATGGATATTTGATAGGGCACAGCCCCCAAGCCCCTGTCACTTGCATCTGTCTGAGCAATAAATCCCAAATTGTAATCTGGGCTTGCCAGCAGTGGCTCTTCACATAACGCCAATTTCAATTGCTGGAAGGCTGTTTCACAGTGCTTCATCCCCTGAATCTTCTCTGGCAGCTTCTTAGCTATGCTGTCTGTTAAGGGGCTGCAATAGTACTATAATTTTTAACAAATGTATGATAGTACCCACAATTCTTATGAATGCTTCTTTGTTTGGGGGTTGGGGCAATCCAAAATTGCCTCAACCCTAGCTGGCTTAGACCTGATGTGTCCCCCTCCCACATGATGTCCCAAGTATGGCATCTCTACTATCCTGGTTTGGTACTTCTCTGGCTTAATGGTCAGCCCTGCATCCTATAGTCTGGTCAGGACTTCCCACATGTGGGAGAGATGCTTGTCCCATGGCTGGCTAAATATGCCTATATTGTCCCTGTAGGCTACAGCAAAGTGCCCAATCCCATTCTGGACCCTGTCAACTAGCTTCTGGAAAATGGTCGGTGAATTCCTCATGCCAAAAGGCATTAACAGTGAAGTCAAACAAACCAAATGGGATGACAATTGCTGCCTCTCATGAGCGTCAATGGATAGCCACACTTGTCAGTACCCCTACATGGAATCTATTGTGGTCAGGTACCTATCCCCCTCCTACCCTGTCCAGTACCTCATCTGCCCTAGCTATGGGGTATTACTCAGTTACTGTGACATTGTTTAACTGCCTGTGACTGACGCTGAACCTGGTAGTTCCATCTGTCTTTGGAACCAGAATCACTGGGGCTGCTCAGGTGCTATTGGATGACTGGATCATTCCTAGGCCTAGCATTTCATGAAGCTCTTCCCTCATTGTCCTTTTTACTGCCTCTGACACCTGATATTGCCACTACTATTTGGGCATCTCTGAAGTGGTTTTCACCTCATGCAAAGTGAGATCAGTTCACCCTGGGATGGCAAGTAAATGTGGAGCAAAGTCTTTAAGCACTTCCCTCATCTGGTCTGCTTGTCTGCATTTGAACCCCTCAGACATCATCACAGCACTCCAGGAGGCTTTTCCCTTACTCCCCTTTAGCACGTCTGGAGCAGGCTGCTCCTGATCTCCATCTTCTGTGCTACAAACAATAAGGGCAATGTCAGCATAGTCATAATAGGGTTTTATTATATTTACATGGAAAATCCACAAAGTGTGCTTCCTATTGGGCAACTCTGTGACATAATCAACATAATTGACCTTGTGTATGACCTCATAGGGTCCCTCCCATGCTGTCTGCAGCTTGTTATGCCTCATTGTGTTGAGTACAATAACCTTCTGTGCTATGGAGTGTGATTGAGCTCTGATCCCTTTATCATACGAAGTCTTTTGCTTCTGTTTCGCTGCAGCTAAATGGTCTTGAGCAAGACCCATGAACTCCTTAAGTCGATCCTAGAAATTCATAGCATAGTCTACAACAGACACTCTCTGGATGGCAGTAGTGCCTTCCCACTCCTCCCTAACTAAATCTAGGGGTCATCTGACCCATCTAGTATGCAGGATCTCAAAAGATGAAAAGCCTAATCACTACTGTGGGACTTCCTGGTATGCAAACAGCAAGTATGGTAGGAATTTGTCCCAGTCCCTTTTGTGCAGTTCTGTGACTGTGCAAAGCATATTTTTTAAAATTTGCATTAAATCTCTCTACTAAGCCACTCCTTTATGGGTGATATGGGGTAGTATGCAGTGGCTGTATCCCACACCACTTCTACAACTCAGTCATCAGATCAGACATCAAGTTTATTCCCTGATCTGACAAATCTCCCTGGAAAATCCAACTCTGCTGAAAATCCCTTGCAGCTCATCGACTACCTTCTCTGCCTCTGGGGAAGACATGGCTACAGCTTCCAGAAATTGAGTGGTATACTCAACTATGACCAGAATGTACTTCTTTCCCCTTGAGCTCAGCATAGCCAGTGGGCCCACAATGTCCACAACAACCCAATAAAATTGCTCCTTAATAACAGGGAGTGGAATCAGGGGAAACTTTGCTTGTTCCCCTTTATTCCTCACATACTGACACTCTGGCATGAGTGACAGTACTCAGCCACATCTTTGTACAGTATTGGCCAGTAAAAGTTCTGAAGCAAATGCCTCTTGGTCCATTTAACCCCTTGTTGTCCAGATAGAGGAATTTGGTGTACTAAATCCTGGAGGGCTGCTTGGTATTCCTAAGGAATCACAATATGCTTGCAGACATTCCATACCTCAGTGCATTCTTAGGAACCCAATGTCCATATAAGATGCCTCTTTCCCAAAATATTATCTGTTGTTCCTCCCTTGTAGAATATCTACTACTGCTGGCTGTCAACAGCCTAAGTGCAGTTAGGGATGGATCTGCTAGCTGAGCCTTTTGCAGCCCCTCTTGTGAACCCCCTCCAAGTTTTGTCTTCCTTGCAGCTGGTTGCTTATCAGTGATGTCTCCTTCTACTGACTCCAGTGTCAGTGAACTGCTGCCCCCTGCAGAGCTCTCTGGCATATCCTTTCACTGTGCCTCAGCAGCGGGAGATGTTTTCTCTGCCTGCTGTGATCCCTGGGCTTAGCAGCCACACTGTCTGGTACAGGCCTGGAGTTATGATCAGGGTCAGATCTTGTCTCCCAATTTTCCCATTTACCTTTACCTGTCCCAGTTGTCAAGCTTGACTATGAGTCACAGTACAGACTATGTCTTGCTCTCCTTCCTCTCCCCCAGTTTTCCTATTCCTCTACCTGTCCCAGTCATTGAGGTTATCTGCAAGTCATAGAAGTGACTGTGTCATGCTCTGCTTCCTCATTCTAGTCATTGTCATATAGGGTCCCGGCTCGAACCTGAAAATAGGCATGTGTTTGTCTAGTGTACTTACCTGGTTAACAAAAGCTAAATAAATAAATAAATAAATATAGGGCATATCACATAGTTCCACCTTGACAGACTGAGACAGACAATAAGGTTTGGAGAAAAATTGCCATAGTCATGAAATGTTTTCTATAATTCAGTAATTACAGCCAAAATTACCATGATGTGGGCAGCAAGATGGTATTGGTTGGTAAAAGTCATTCATCTAGTCAATCTCATTCAGAGTTATTGACGGCCATCCCCCACTCCAACTGGGGCCACCTAACCAATCAGAAAACCGCACAAGGTAACCAGCTCTTGGTCAGAAGGGATAGCTCTTGACCAGGTGCAGAAGTGTCCTGCCCAGCAAAAGGACTCCCCAATGCCACAGGTGAGTGCATGAAGTGGCTTCCCTTCTGACTGCCCCTCTTGAAGGGGGAACTCAAGCCATCCAGCCCAGACCTCCTATCAGCCTCAGAGATTTGGCTGCACAAGACTCGTGATTCCATGTTACCCTTCTGCACAGACCTTCCAAGACTACTGTGCCACCACTTACACTTATACATGATTGTGACACACCTAATCTAAGCCTTATCTATATTATCTACACCACCTTGCTTGAGAAGGGGAAAACCAGAGAAACCCTGTGGGGGAAAAACATAGGAACATTTCTTCTAAATCCCTAAAGAGATCTCCTCTAATGGGACAGCAAGTTCCCTACTTCCCCTCAGTTCCACACTACTTTTATGAGGGTGAGGTTCAGGTGCTTTCTAACCTGAGGGAAAGGAGCAAGAGAGGGATCCTTTCAGGTGCAACCTCTTTTACAGGTTATGCTCTTCCTCCCTGGCTCTAAATCAAACTCCCCTTGGAACACCTATCTCCCTACCCCTCCACCCCTAGTGGGCAGCTACCTCCTACCCTACCTACCTACCCAGGAGTCACTTCAGTCTGTGCCCACAGACAAAAGCCCCTCCCACTGCAATGCCTTGTAGGCTCTCTCATTGTCTTATAGGGTGCATCCCTTAGTTCCACCTGGACAGATTGAGACAGACAATGAGCCTTGGAGAAAAATGGACTGCAGCCATGTATTTAATAACATAATTCAGTAATTACAGCCAAAATCAGTGAAACATGCTCAGCAAGGTTGTCTTGGTTTGTAAAAGTCATTCATCTACTCAATCTCACTTAGAGTAATTGGCAGCTGTCCCCCACTCCAATGGGGGCTGACTAACCAATCAGAAAACCCCACAAGGTAACCAGCTGCAGGGCATGAGGGATGGTTCTTGACTGGGTGCAGAAGTGTCCTACCCTGCAAGAGGACTCCACAATGCAGCAGGTGAGCACCTGAAGAGACTGCCCTTCTGACTGCCACCCTTGAAGGTGGGAAATCCAGATATCTGGACCAGATCTCCTGTCAACCTTAGGGAGATTTGCCTTCACAAGACTTGTGATCCCCTGTTAACCCCTCTTTTCCAAGACTACTGTACTGTCACAGGGTGAGCATTCCTTTAGTGCTCAACACTCCACTTTCACCTCATGTTCTGCACTGCCCTTGGTATGTCCTCTTGAACATATCTACCTCTAATTATGATAAATGAACTCTGTCCTTGCCATAAAGATGGGGTCTCATAATCAAAATCGCATCATGCCTCACCCACCAATAATGTCCATAAATGGCTGCAGGGTTGCATTGTGAATTCTGCACACATTCTTCATAGCCCTGGGATTGCAGCACTCTGCCACTGCTGCCATTGAATATCTGACCAAATAATGTGCATGTGTAGCCACATTTCCATAAACATAGCAAAGTCCTTCCTTACACTATGCATCAGGTCCTGTGACTTCATGGTTCCCAGGTCATTTCCCCCTAAATGGATCACCAGTAAATTGGGAGGGCCTCACTGCCAGGCTTTGGCTTGTAACCTTGGTAGAAGTTCACACCATCTCATCCTCTGTCACCCTATCCAATGTACCATCACCTGCCAAGGATCCCAAGATAGGTTCTTTCCACCTTTGTACTGTTCATCCCGGACAGCAGTCCAATGGATGAAGAAGTGGCCGCATACCCAGATCTGCATTCCCCAGGCACAGGCACCTGCCAACACAAAAACAAGAAGTTATAGCATGTGTGGTCTCACATAATTTTCAAATGCCCATGACCTCCCCTGGCCTTGGGCCTGACTGTGACTATTAACTCTTCTTCCATGGCATGTGATGCAGCCCCAGTCCTGAAAGAGTGGATGATAAACTCCTGCACATCATAACCCAACCTTTGCAAATTCTTTTGCAAGACATGCCTGAACTGGTACATGTTACTGGTGCCCTGTCATCATGTGTAAAAAATGCTTCAACTCCCTCTGTACTCCTGAACACATACAGTAATCCTGGACCAATGCATGAATATCCCATTGCGGCCCCAGGGGCGATGTCAGACTGCACCAATATTCCTGAGCTCTGCTGTCTATTTTGCTCCTGTACAGTTGAGCAAACACTCCCATGATGGTTAGTACCATGTCCTCATCTCCCAGTGCAACTGGCAACCCCACTGCCTTGCTTGGCTATACTAACTCCAATACCTGAAATGCCCCAGAGAAAGCCATCAGATAGGCTGTTCTGAACAAGTTTATCTCCAATGGTGACAAGCATAGCTTTGGGAACTCATTCTACACCTGTTTTAATAGGACTGGGCTGATGAGACATCCAGTCTCTTGGGCACTGACCAAACCCACCCTTGTAACATTTGTGAAGGGGGAAGGCCTTAGTGGTATCTGCATGCCCTGTGGCCTTCTGGAACCATGCTATGTCTGCCAGATGCTACCCCACCATTGCCGGTGTGGCCACCCCCTCTCGTTTCCTGTGGAGAACATAAGCACAGAGTTGGTCTACTAGGATGGACCATACCTTTTCCCACCCCTGTGAATACTGCATCCCCAGGATGCTCTCCACCCTCCTCTGGTACAATGCCTGCATGTTGAGTACTAGTAAATTCCTGACCAAGTCCCAGGCTTCTGTGTTACCAATTTCCAGAAGTAAGCTGGAACTTCTTAAGGATGTCTTTCTGCTCCTGAAGCCAGTTTTTGAACTCTCCACAACTGTGAATGAGAAAAAGCATCAGCAACACTGTTATCAACTCCTGGGACATGCACGGCTCTGAAGTGGATGTTAAGCAACAGACATTTTAACTCAAAAGACCTTCATGAGATTGCCCATGGGACCGTTACTCCTTAGATGATCATTTATGACATAGAAGACCCCAGTGTAATCCAACCTGAACATGCTAGCTCTGTCCTTTAAGTGGTTACCCCACACCATCAAGGCCACCACAATTGGAAAAAAATTCCAATACGGTAATCTGCTTTAGCAAGCCTAATGGTCCCCAGGAGGCTGACCACTGTCTAAGGCACCATTTTCCTTGAAAATATGCACCAAAGCACAAACCTCCTGAAGCATCCATAATGAGTTCCAACACCTGACTGGTTGCTGGAGCCAGTCAAAGGACCACCATATTGAAACACTGCAGAAATGCCTCCCATACTCCCAAATCATCCTTCATTGCTTCTGTCACTTGCATTCTGTTGTGTGGCTTAGGATGCCCTGCACCTACCCTGGCCAGATGACGTGTGAATGTCCTGCCCATGGGCATGACCTTGCAGGCAAAGTTCAGATGATCCACCAGTAATTCTTGCAGAATGATTTTCTGAGCCCTGGCCACCTTCTCTAGAAGGATCAAAGGGCCATCAGCTTTTCTTGTGGTAATCAAAGCTCTTTGGCCACTGTGTCAGCCTCAATGTCCAAGAATGACAGCATTGTGCATGGATCCTCTGTCTTGTCCTGCACCAAGGGGATGCCCAGATCAGCACATGCTTCCTGTAAGACCCCCATAAGTTAGGCACAATGCCGTATATTGGCCTGACCCACTAGCAAACAATTGTCCAGGTAGTGGACCATATCTGATTGTCCCACTTTTTGTGATGTAGACCAATGTAGGAATGTTCTGAACTGTTCAAAAACAGCGTATGTCACCACACAGCCCATAGTGTGCAGTTATTGACATAGTATTGCCTGTCAAATTTCACATCTAACAAATCTCTATCATCTGAATGCACAGGTAGTAAATGAAATGCATTCTGTATGTCTGCCTTCCATCAGAGGGGTCTCCGCCCCACCACTTGGACCACCTCTACCACCCTGCTAAATGACGTATACGACACAGCCGCATGCTCTGGATCAGTATGGTGATTAACTAAGTTTCACTCTGGATAAAACAAATGGTTTATCATCCAGAACTCTCCTGACACCTTCTTGGGCACCAGCACAGTGGGGCACACTCTGAGCTGAAGACTTGGAGGTGACATGAAAGACCCTTTGAACCTGCCTGCAGCCACTTCCTTAGTTAATGTTTTGCCCACCACGTCTAGTTGCTCCTTGGCTGATTTCAGGTTACATGACTCATAGGCTTTACATAGACCTTCATATGGAATATGAAACCCTACACTGAACCCATCAGCCAGAGTGCAAGTGGCCACCTTCTTGCACAGTGTCTGACCATGATTGCTCCTGCAATGCAATAAAGTCCAACACTCAATCAAGCTTCTGCTTCAACCCGGACTGCCCTGTGGACATGGCTGGCATTTGGTGTAGCAGCTGGCCAGAACTGGCTGCAATGGCACTGGTGCCTCCGACACACTCAAACTCAAACATGCTGGACTTGGGTCCTCTGGTTCCAGTGCCCTTGCGTGAGCTGGGCCCGGAAGTGCCAGTCCTCCTGACCACATAGGTGAGTGACCTCCTGGCTTTGTAGTCTCTGATGTTCCACCCCTCTTGTACGGCAGCTTTGATTTGGCCAGTGGAGGGATATTCACCATCTGTCTTATCAAGCCTCTTGATTCCTCTGTGAATAAAATGTCTAAATCAGGCATACCTGGTTGCCAGTCCATTGGTTCCAGATTCGCCTGCTTAGGTTTCCTGTTCCAGACCTTCTTAGGAGAAGGAGGAGGGACTGCTGGGTTCTTCACAGGCATAGGAACTGGTTTCACTGGTGTTTGTTTCAGACCCTGTGACTTGTCTCATGGGTGTGTCAAGTTGGCAGGTGGTGGCTGAGTATCTGGCTCTGCGAGCCACTCCCTAGGTTCAACCTGATACCCTGATTGCATTTTAGGTGTGGATTCCACTGGACCACTCGGGTTTGGCTGAGGTAGTGGCTCTGAAGGTCCTGGTACCTCATCCTTATCTTGTTCCCAGAATAGTGTGTCCCACCATGCCTTCCCCTTGCCTTGCATGAGAGCGACCAGCTGTTTATTGAATTCCATGTCTCTGACAACCTTCACCATCTGAGTGGCTTGCTGCTAAAAACTCAAAAAAACACAGAAGCACCACACAAACCATTGCTGCCACTTAAACCTCCACTGCCACTACAGCTAAGAGTCTATTAGGAGTTAGAACTCTTTCTTCAGCAGAGACTCCGTGGCCTGGAGCTTGAGATCCTGATGAACCTTCTGACCTGAGGGAAACGAGCAAGAGAGGGACCGTGTCAGATACAGCCTCTTTTATGGGCTATGGTCCTCCCCCAGCCCTAAACCACACTTCTCCCTGTTAACACCTACTTGCCTACCCCTCCACCCCTAGTGGGTGGCTACCTCCCAGTCTATATGCCAACACAGATGTCACTGCAGTCCATGCCTACAGGCAAAAGCCCCACCCACTGTGATGCCTTGCAGGATGCCTTTTTTCCTAGCAAAACATCTACGGGTAACCCAGAAGCAACCACAACTTCCCTCTCACCTTCACCCCCTCCAACTTCAGGGGTACTCTGGCCTTTGGAACTGTGACCCCAGGGTAAGGCCCAATTTAAATGAGGTACCCTTCTCCAGCCAGGATCTTATCTGGCTGTATCAACTCCTGCTGGACAACTGAGACACTGCCCAAGTATCCCTCAATCCTTGTGTCAAGGAGTTGTTTACCAAGACTGGCCTCTGGTGCTTCGGAGTATTCCTGGGAATAGCACTTGAGACACAATTTACCACATGCTACTCTTCTGGGAGGTATGGTTCTCACACTCCTCATTGAGTGTAAGGTTGACCACATTGGGTCCCATAGTGGGCTGGTGGCCTTCCTTTTGCATTAACTTAGGCCCTGCTGCCTGAGGTCAATCATACGTCAAATACAAAAAAATGTTGGCACACATAATACTTCAAACTTTCTAATCTATTACTTTTAGGCTCTGTCAGGGTATTCCTTCTATATTCAAAGGGTTACTATGATTTAGGGCTATCTTGTGTCCCATCCTTCCTTTTGTTAATAAGCCCCTGTTTCCATGTACCTTCTTGTATACATCAGGATGGCTGGCTGGCTGCATACAGATTGGCCCTTCAGCAGTTTCTGCCACACTAGTAGAATTCTTATATATTAACTATATTTTAAGATCAGTATGCGCACATGTTAAATGAGCACCACTTTATAAATTTCTACAGCAGTTGGCTTTCATCCCATTTAACCATCTCCCCAGCAAAGTAATCACTTACGCATTTAGTGCTTTATAATTCTCCCCTGGCTGCTTTCTTAAATATCTGAATTTGAGTCTGTAAGCCTCAGCTGTAAACTCATAATGTTTTAAAAGATCAGCCTTGATTTTCACCTAAGGCTTGTTCACACGGCCAAATCTGAGCCGTTGGAGATGATGCACACTGGCAAGGTTGGTGCTGCTGCCTGTGTCTGAATGCCAGCGTTTTGCATTTTCCAGTGGTGTTTCATTGTGAGGGCTATCCCTCTTTCTGTGGATTTGTGTTGCAGTACATGAGTTTTGCACCATATTATTGGGCTGTGTGAACAGCCAGCACCACACACGGTGCTCCAACCACCTTTGGGCAGAAGGAACGAGGATGGGTTGTCAGACCCAAGTTCAGCTGAAGGTTCCTTTCTGTACTTTGAACACATCTGAACTCAGAAGCTTATAATTTGTGGAGCTGGATCTCATCATTAGTCTGGTTATCTTTGATTTTAATTGCTGTGCATTCATATTCTTAGTAAATAGAGCTTTCACTTTCTGGAAGGCATTATCATCAATAGATCCCTCCAAGAAGGGACGGTCCCCAGTAAATGGAAAGTTGTGACCATAGTCCCTGTCCACAAAGAAGGAACTTGGGACAGAGAGGAGAACTACAGGCACATCTCTCTTCTCTGCCCCCTGGGGAAAATTCAGGAAAGACTTGTCTATGATCAACTTCAAGACTACCTGGAACAACACCTACTCCTCTCCAAAGTACAGCACGGCTTTAGGAAAGGCCACGGCACCAACACCATCCTCATCTGGCTAACACTGGACATACTTAATGCCATGGACCAAGGCACCCCAACAGGCACCCTATTCATTGACCTATCTAAGGCTTTTGACTTGGTCAACCATGAGCTTCTCCTTGCCAAATTTCATCGTCTTGGCCTGGACCAGCTCTTAATCTCCTGGATCACGAGCTACCTGACAAACAGATCCCAAAAAGTCCGCTGGTGGGGAGCCCAATCCAACCCCAGGCCTGTGACCTCTGGGGTACCCCAGGGCTCCATCCTGGGCCCCCTACTATTCTCACTATTCCTAAATGACCTTGAAGAGGATTGTGCACCATGCAACCTTATCCTCTATGTGGATGACACTGTAATCTACTTCAGTGACCCCCAACCCTCGGTTATCTCCTACAAACTTCAGGCCAGCCTTGCAACTCTTGAAGTGTGGTTCACTGCAAACCTCCTAAAACTAAATGAAGAAAAAACAAAAGCAGTCCTCTTCAGGACTTGACGGCTGGGCAATGACCGTAGTGGGCTACTCCAACTCTTGTCAGCCCTAGGAAGGCCAGTAGAAGTCTCTGACCAGTTCAGGTACCTTGGAGTTCTCCTTGACCAGGAGTTAACCTACAGACTTCATATTGATGCCTTAACCAGATCCATAAATCAGATGCTTGGCCTCTTATACCATTTGGGAAACTCCTTTTCTGGAGAAGCACGATGAGTCATAGCAAACTGCAACCTCCTTTCCTCATTGCTATACGGCTTCCCCTACTCCAGTCTCTCAGGGAGTCAGAGCTAATCAAGCTTACTACTCTCTACCACCGCATTGCCCTCTTTGGAACCAACTCTTCCCCAAGGAGGCATCACTGTGAGGCTCTTAATCACCTACACTGGCCAATCTGAAGGCATAAATAATCCATTGCCACCGCCTGCCTTACTTATAAATTCACCTCCCTTGGCCACCCGCCTCACCTGAGTGGCCTGCTCACCCCCAAAGTCCCCCTCTGAAACCTCCGGTCTACTACAAGTTGACTCCTTGACATCCCCCATATTTGGACCAACCAAGGAAAGCGCTCTTTTCAGTTCTCGGCCCCTCACTTGTGGAACTCTCTCCCTGCAAGCTTGCTAGACAAGCCCTCCCTCTCCTCATTAAAATCAGGACTTAAAGCATACCTTATTGAGCTGAGCCTCTGTGGTTGTAACCGCTAGATCATGTCCTCAACCTAACCCCTCTCAATGACAACTGACTAATATCTCTCTCTCCTTGGACTGCCTATAAGCAAACACCAATGTTACTGTTGATCTGTTGCAATGAAACTGTACTTACCAACATTGTCTAAATGTATCCTACTGACTGTGAATGTACTCTGAAACTGTGTTACTGTATCCTCACCTAATGTAAAGTGGTTGGTGTACTCAACCCCGGGTCGCCCCTGAAAAAGGGATCTCTGGTCTCAGAGGGCTTACCTGGTCAACAAAATCTAAATAAATAAATGTCTCTCCTAGAAATGCTGGAATACCACATTTGGGCTGGTTATATAATACATTAGCAACTTTGTACTCTGTGGAGCCTCATGAAAAGTGTAGAAAGATACTGTTGCCAAGTAATGACTGCATGCATTCCAGTAGTGAAATGAAAGCAGAATTTATTTGCTTTTATTGTTAACTGCTTAGTACACCAGATAACTGAATGCCCATTTTCAGGTATGCCCTGGGAGAGTACTGTGGGGACAAATCCTAGATTGCAAAAGTATTTTATAATAATTTTGTTATTACTATTATTATTATATAATCATTAATATAAAATCATATTATTTAGACTTATGGTAACTGAGGTGTAATATTTGGCAACTGATTCAAATACTCTAAAGTGTTTTGTTTCCATGAATGGAAAAGGGTTTTCAAACTGGCTGCAAATGCCAGGATGGAGTTCCTCAGAAAAGGAAAAAAACACTTCAGTGGCTTTTAAAACCAGACAAGTCTAATCCACCATCCCATCTGTGGCCTCTTCAGAGTGTGATATTAAATGTCTCCTTGAATCTCTGCTTGCAAAAGAAGTGCCTTACTGATAAGAGTCTTGGTAACTGCATACCAAAGTGTTGAATAAGAATTTACAACATGGCAGTGCCTTATACAAAGACCAAATCAATCAATAAAGGAAAAAAAAAGACAAAGTTGAATAGCTATAGACTTTGTTTATTACTAGAGAATGCAACATGTTGCCAGCACCCAATTAAGTCAGTAGACAAAGAACATTTCAACCTACTACATGGCTGAGTTTGAGAGTTGCAACTGCTGGAGAAAGCTATAGTAATTATCTGCAGGAGTGTTCTATACTAAAAGTCTAAAAGCTGTGAGACTTGTGTTTGGGCTTCCATGAGAGCTGGTATAATGACTAATCTAAAAATATGACTTGTATGTATATGCATGGTGAAAGAAAGGACTTATACCACTTTAAAGCTTCTCTAACAACTTGTAGAAGCATAGTCCTGAATGGTTCATTGAGCATAATCAAAGAAAGCTGTCCTCAAGAAATTATTTTTGTATTTTAATTAACTTCCTGAGAGCTATCTGAAAGGAAAATACCAAATCTTGAAGCTGGAGACATGGAAAGTGAAATGATAATTACATGTTTTAAAGATTTTGCTGAGAACTGATGTTATAATCATTATTAGCTTATCTCAGAAAGTATTTGTCTCCCAGACATGAGAAACACTTTGAAAGATGGCTGCTTTTCTTGAGCTGAGCTTGAAAATGTTTGTTTGAAGACTGCATCTTATTGCATTCAAAAGTTATGAGAAAGTACATTTTAAACAGAAAAATGTTTAAACTCAGAGACTTCGCAAGAATTGGCTGTCCGAAGAGAGCATGACTAGCCATCCCTTCCGTCATTTGCATGATCCAATCAGCATCAGTAAATCTTGCATATATGCATCATAATGAGATGGACTTAATACCCAGTTTCTATGGAAATGACTCAGAATTCTGCAAATCCAGATGGCAAGAAGATATGTGTCACTCAAGCCTGTGTCTTATAATGGAAAGCAATGTTCCCACCAAAACTTTGAACTGACTTTCTGAGTGTGCTAAGAGGAACCACATGTTTCTTTCTTTCTGCTTCCATGTCAGAAAAGCGACTGTGGAATGGTGAACCATCAGAATGGCACCAAACCCACAGCATAAATGATTTTGCCAATGTATTTTCTTGCAGGTGCTTTGCCCTCACACCACCTTTGTGGGGAGCTTTCCCCCTGCAACTCCCCCCCCCTTAATTTAGATTCTAACTCTGGGAGGCATAACTCGAGAATGGGGGAACTGGGATAGTGCAAAAGTGTTGGCACCGTGGTTCTATGGCCATTGCGATGATTTGCCATTCCACAGTCACCCTTTTCATGGGTTACCTTCTTTCTGTGCTTGCAACACAAGAAACTGTCCAATCCTTATGCAGTCATTCCAGGAAGAATTTCCAATAACAGTGTGGAGCTGAGCCAAAAATTGTAGCAATGCCAACAAGGTCTTCTGCCATCCAGGAAGAAGAATACTCAACAACATCCAGAAATTAAGAAGAAAATCCAGACTCTACAGCTAACCAGATGCCTTTAGTATTATTTTAAATACATTTTAGTGATATTCTAATTCATCTTAGCTGGGAGGTTGCATGGGAAAAATAATTTCTTAAGCATTGAAACTTGTGGTATATAGAAAAGCTCACACCTATAAAAAGATGTAAGAGCATTTTGAATGAGAAAAAAAATTCTAATATGTTTTATACAGAGAAGCAATCCAAAATACTAATACAAAGGAACCTCTAAGTGCTTAAACATGAAAATGGTACTGTGCATAAAAGCATGCTGAAATAGTATGTGGTATATGGTTATTTTTTATTCATTGTTTTTGAATTTTGCTTGTTTTTGTTATCTTTGTTATTTTCTGAAACCTTTGTTTGTTTATAGTTATGCTGCTTTTCACAGTTTTTGCAATGTTTAGCTATCTATGTAACAGTTATTAATGATTAGTTATGTTTTTATATACTACAAAGGTGTGACAGAAACGTTATTTATAAATATCAAAACATTTTATACAGTAGGCTGTGAAGTAGGGATTTGAACCAGTCATACATTGTTTTATATATATTTTATGACATGGGGCTGAAGGCTTAGCTGAGTGCCCGTAATAAGTAATTGATATTCCAGACTATTGCTATGACAATTATGGGGTCTTGCCGTGGGAAAATTGTTTAGTGAATAAACAGTCCACACCCTGATGCATCTAGAAATAGATAATATTATTCAATTGCAAAGCTATTGAATTGATTAAATAATATTTTTCTGTTTTGCTTTTCTCTGAGTCTAAATTTACCTGAACTGAAGGTAAGGAACTGAGGTTCTGTACAATGATCAAGCAAGATAGATTTCCTGACTGACAGTCTAAGAAGTGCAAGGTTACAAGAAAATATATTTGAAGCATTATAGAAAGATCAAGTTACTTGAACTGTTGTTTAAAGGTTATTGTTATTTATTTGTAGTTGTTTAAGTTTACTGTTGTTCAGTCATGTCAGTTCAAGGTATATGTGCAAAAGTTATTTAATCTGGGGCAGTGATACATTCCCCAATATTTCCTTGGCCTTCCAGTGAGAGCAAATTGGAAAAGGCAAAAGGGTTAGAAGAACTTAACAGAGAATATGTGTTGCTAATTAGACAGTTGAGTTCTGATAAGAATCTTCTTGCTCATGAAATAAACCAAGTAAAAGAACAAAGGAGAATTGAAACCACTGAGTGTAGAAAATTAATAGGACACATTTAGCTATTAGAAAAGCAAATAGAACAAAGTAGGAATGAACTATCTGACAAAGATGGTACCCTACTGAGTCTAAAGACTGCTAAAGCTCTTTTGCACAATGATTTACATGAATTTGAGCAGTGTAAAAAACAGTGTTCAGATCTGCAGAGGAAGAAGGTTGAATTAGAAGGGCTCTTACAAGACAGTAAATTAGACTATGCAACTTTACAAAAGTGAACTGTCTTGGGCTAAACAATGTAAATAGAGTTATACAGAATTACAAAAGGGAATGGTTGAATTAGAGATCTGCTACACTGACCATAAGAGATCTATATGAAATGAATTAAAAATTATGAAGTTTAAAGACCCAATATGAAAGTGAAAAGGAACAATGACTTAAAGCTCTTGAAAAGCAGGAAAAATCTTGAATCAAGGGGCTTAAGTCTTTAATTTCCTAGAGACAAAGAACCTCTGTGCGCAAACACTGAGGTAAGGGTTACCCCAAAGTTCATTTGGCTAGGGAAATAAGTTTCAAGAAAATACAACACACATGCCACATTACTGTAAAGACATGGGTTGCACATACAACCACCACATCATCTGTTAGCACCCTTTGCAAACTGTGTGAGAGGCCTTCCAGCACCATGCAATTCTGCTTAAAGTTGAACCAGCATAACATTCTGTGGTGATTTGCATATGCAGCCCATGATGCTTTGCATTGTGTGGGCATGTGTTATTTTGTATTTTTTTTAATTTCCTAGCCTAGTTTTAAAACTACAAAAAGGGGCATTGAGCAGCATGTTCATAAGTTGAAAGAGTGTTTTGAATTATTGTCCATAACTGACAAGGGAGAACTGAGTTTTGTAATCAGATGGTCTGTTGATGAGCCAATTGATCAAGGATACCTAAAGAGTGCAGGAATAAACCAAATAGGCTGTACAAGGCTGAAAAAGGAATTTGGTGAGTACTTCACCAAACAGCAGCCAGGCATGCTGCCTACCAGATACAGTGTGGTATTATTCAAAGCTCAAGGAAATTTTATCGTAAGCTGAAGGATGTGTATTTGGGGGGCAGAAGATCATTCAGACAGCGATTCTGATAACTTCCAAGTTGCATATTATCAAGGTTTACCCTCTTCAATTATGACACAATTGGCACTAGAGCTTAAAAAGAGGCCTGGGTATGTACATTGTATTGTAAAACAGGTGGAACATATCTGGGATTTTGGTAGAGGTGATAAGGCTCCACCACAGAAAAGGGGGGGGGGGGCTACTCCTGAAGTCCAAGTATCTGAAGTCACTGTTTCTGATACTTTAGCTATGGAAGGGGGTGATCTATCTTCCCCAAAAACAGGAGGCAGAAAAAGAAAAAGGATAACAAAGTTCAATAAGAAAGAGCTGTGGAGCAATCCAAGCCTGTACCTGATTCAGTGGTGACGGGCCCAACCAATCAACCCTGTCCAACAACCTTCCCCATTGTGACTCCACAACCTGACTCTGAGACACAATTCTATCAAAGCTCTCAGCAATACCAGTAACCTCAACCGTACCAAAACCAGGGCCCTTCCTGTGGAGAATATGACCCTAGCAGAGGACGTGGCAGAGGATATGGGAAAGGCTACAACAATGACCACAGAGGATATTACAGAGGATACAATAATGACTAAAGAGGTGGTAGAGGCACTTATGGGGGGCACCAGAACAATGACAGTGATCAGAACAGTTACAGACCCCAAAACTGGTTTAGACCTAGTTCTCCAAGTCTAGATGACAGGATCAAGATGTCACAGGAAGAGATGAGGAAAAAATCACAGGGAGTGGAAAAACAAGTGGGGGATTTAAAATTACATCTCCAGAATCACTTGATATACCTTCCCCAATTATCCTCTGTGTTTCATGCCCCTGTGCAAAACCCCTCTGCAACATCTGGTGCAGCTGGGACTAGCAACAGTCCTGGACCCAACTGACTAGTGCCTTCTGTTTTCTCTATTGCTGCCCAGGTAAATGAAATTGCAATTGCTGACAATGGTGATGAAACTGTGATGGAATTTAAAAGTGAATGCATGCCAGAAGGAAATGAAAATGCCATCTCAGAAGTCTGACCTTTCCCTAGAGGTATCCAGAGTTGCTTCTGCAAACAGTGTGCTGTGTCACAGTGAATCTGCCATGTTGCCAGGAGGTAAGAAAAACAGATTCTACCTGTGCAACTTAATTCCTGGGGGACAAATAGATTTTACTTTGAAATAAACATTGAAAACAGTCTAAGTTATGAAGCCCTGGTGGATTCAGGAGCAAAGTGACCTTGATGTCCAAGAGCTTCTTTGACAAGGTGACTGAAGCTGTAGGTGAACAGAAGGTGCTGAAAATCCTCTCTGATGGCATACAAGTTGTAGGTTATTGGGGGGGGGGAGTCAACAGACCCTAGGTAAAGTGTGGTTGAGATTAAAATTTTGCAGAATGGAAGTTACCCATCCAGTGTATATCACTAATACCTGTAGAACAGGGGATGATTTCTTAATTGGAAATGACCTTCTGAAAAGGTTTAGGCCTCTTATCAACTACTTTCATGGAACCTTGTGGGCACAGGTAAACAGACCCATTCCATTTGGAAAGAGTCTTAAGGTTGCTAAACAATCAGAATCATGTTATCTACAAAAAGATGATGCAATAATTTAACTGATTTTTGTGCATACTGATGTACTTGATGTATCTGTATTGGGTAATTCTGAAAATTTAGCTATGTGGAGAAGCAGAGCTCATGTGGTTAATTTGTCAAAGCAAGATGTGGTAAAATATGAAAGTAATACAAGAGACCTCACTTTCTTCACAAATGAAGTGAACCCTGTTATCTCAGAGTCCCATTCTGTATCTGACAAAAGGACATTAGACTCTGAGTACCCAACCTCCTCTGAGGATGGTGGAAAAGAAATGCTACTGAACCATGGGTTCTTTCTCTGTAACATAATGTCAGAGGAAGGTGAATTGAAGGTGCCCATCAAAGCAGAGAATTAGCAGCCAGCTAATTCTGTATTATGCTTTGGCTATGAGCACTGTCTAATCAGTGAACTGTTTTAGAAATTGTCGAAGAGGTGGAGGCCTAGTTTAACATATGTAAAGAAACAAAAGTGGTTAAAGAATGTTCCAAACCATGAAAGTAGCTTGAAAATAATAGGCATCGGTGCCTTGATCCTCCAACTATGGCAAAAGAAAATACAGCACCCTATGCAGGTAGTACAAGGCCTGAAATCTTCCATGTGTCTTGAGTTAGACATCCTTGTACAACTGGGTATGCATGTTGACCTAGCCAATGATATTCTTTGGTCACGAATAGATGGGAGACCCCTACCCAATAAAAGTGACACCATAGACCTTGAGGGCTGGTCAAACTATCCTTCAAGTGTGCCAGGAGGTGAGTGAGTTCTCTACAACAATTCCAGGTAATGTAAGGGAATTTTCTGTTAAGGTTAATGTGAAGAGAGGCCAGGTAGTGCCTGACCAAACTGCATTGTTTGTGCTTAACTGACAGTTTAGCTATATGGGTTACATACATACTGTACATAATAATTTATTGATCGGCCTTGGCCATTTCATGGTTACAAATAATACAGTACAGAAATGTTTAAAAATAGAACAACAAGGAAGAAAGTACAGGTAAAATGTTAATCAATAAAAATAACATTTCCTAGACAAGTGAATAAAAGGCAATAGATAGTATGTTTTTTATAAATTATATTCATGCAAAGAAATATTATTACAATAGCCCATATTTTCAATTATGTTTCAGATTTTCCTAGGTAGAGTTTAAAATGTTTTTTGTGATCAATGTCCCCTCTCCATTTGCACAGTCAGGTACAACCTTAGATTATATCAGAACAAAGTCCCATGTTTTAGTTTGGTCTTAGCATTCCCATTCATTTTTCCCCGAATCTTACCAATAGTGATTAAATACTATAAGAATTTCAACATTTTCTGCATTGAATAGCAGGTCTAATAAGTACCTATCAGGAATATTGCAGGTCATTAGATATTTTCTGAGAAATGTTCTCCTTGGTTTATTGTACCATGGACAGTGCAAGGTTACATGCTTCAGATCTTCAATTTCATAGAGGGGGCAGTTGCACAATACAGAAGTCACTTGATCTTTATTATATCTGGTGTGAGTACATTACTTGCAAAAATTTCAAGTCTATACCTAGTTAGGATTGCCCTATGCTCCTTATTTATAACAAGATTGAGATATGGTTTGAAATTATGTTCTACCATATTACTAGCAATGGGGAAATTTTTATATGTTTCAGCTCTTGGAAATCTTTCTGTCTTGAGAGCTCATATATTTATTTTTGTTATGAAAGTTGTGTATTTTTTTACTGATAGTTATATTTTGTTTTTGCCAGTTTTTAAAATATGCTAGCCCATCTGTATACAACAAAGATTAAATTTTGTTGAGTCAGGTATTTCTGATAAATTGTAATAATCTCTCTTTTTCTCTCAAACCTAGTATAATCAGTGGATCAAATATATCTGTTTTAGTCTTAACCTAATAGCTAATTAATTTCACTTATATCATATGTTACAATCTGAGACCTTACCAAAGAATTCAATATACCAATAGTGTTGTGTGAAATTGAAATATTTCACCTGGTGAAATATTTCATGTAATTCTGCAATTATGAGGAATTTTTCTCCTAGGTGAAACAAAATTGTGCCTGTTTTTCTGATTTCACGTAATGGCTAAATTTCATGTAAAATGCTTTGGTCAGCTAATTTTGGCCATTAATGTTTAAAATTTCACCTTATGGCACAATTTCGCTGGTGTAACTGTTGATTTCGTCAGTGAAATTTTGCTCCAAAAGTAAATGTTGCAATGTATTGTGGGTAAATAAGTCAAATATCACATGTAGCTTTTTTACAGATCATTTTGCTGTGTGTTGAGTTGGACAGCTGTCTGTTGTGGTGCATCAGAGCCATTACATCTTTTTAAAATCTATTTAAAACTTGTTTTTGAGAGCTAATTGCTCCAAAATATACAGTTTTTTTTCCTAATGATGCTAGGGAACATTTTCTAATTTTGTGAATTTTTGTATACTACTTAGTTTAATTAGGTTTTACTTTTGCCTGTGTCTTTGAAGGAGTTGAGTAGGGTAGGGTAGGGTAGGAGTGTAAACCAGTGCAGGCTATTTTTTAGCCTTTTACAAACAGATGACTCACAAATTGTGAGTTTTTTTTTTTGCTGTTATTTCTTATTAATTTTATTTCTTGACAATTTTTTTTCTCTGAAAAGTTGCTCCTTTCTGTCTGATACTTACTGCCACTGTTAGTCTGTGTTATACAGTATATTCCATTCTTCCACTTTTAGTTGTGATTGTGAATTCTAAAGTTTTAAACAGACAGAGCTGATCCATTATTTCATTTTTATTTGTTTGTGGTTAGTTCTGTTTGCTGGAGTGTTAACTTGTGTCACTTAAACTATGAAAATCAACAGTTTTATATTTTTTTGCATGGAAACTTAAGTGCTTTTACTTGATCACTTGAACTTGTCCATTTACGGTTTCACTGCTTTGTTGAATTGCTTCCCTGTATTTTATTGCTGGAACTTGCCACTGCACATTGCGCAGCATTCATGTTTTAGTTGACTTACCTTACCCTTTCTCTGTTACAGCATTGTTTAACACCTAACGCACATAGTATAAAAAACTATATATTAACATAGTAGTTTTCCAGAGATTGCTTGCTGATCTATCCCATCCAGACCACTACCATATTGTGGCACTCACCTTTGTCAACATTTTATGGTTGTCTCAGCCTTATATAATTAAAAAAAAATTGTGGTATTAATGAAGTAATAACACATTACAGTACTTTAGTTGTCCAGACACAGGTAATCTGTATTTAAAGTTGGTCACTTGTGCCATTTTTCCCTGTGTGTGTGTTGCTTTAATTCCTGTTTGGGGAAAGGAAAAAAGTTACTTTTTTGTTTTTACTAGAAAGGGCTACCTACCATATAAGTTATTAGTTGTTCTCTAATGCTTCTACCTGTCCTGACAGTGTTTGGACTTGTAAGGAAGTCAGTACTGTAGGTGTTATGTGTGAGGTGTTATTGACACAGTTAATAATACATCTATTCTTGATATACTCCCAGAGAAAGGCAAAGCATTGAAGCAGCAGCCAGCAAAAATACCTACTAAGAGATGGCCCAGTACAGTGGGGAAACATGGCAGGGGGTATAAGGGAGCTAAGAAGTCTGCTGAAAAGAGTACAACTTCAGTTCCAGGTCCCACTTCCCATAGCAGTGAAAGCACATGTATGTCTGCATAAGTGTCTTCTGCTGTGGGCTCTGGTAGTGCAGCAGGTACCAGCAAAGGAGTTCTTGAGAAGTACTGGCATACCTGTGTCTTACTTTTTTAAGGCTCAATCTGTTGCATCCATCCTGGTGGGGGATGATAGTGAGAAGAAGGGATTCGGAGGCACTGACACCAGCACAGGAACAGTGGTCCAGGAGGAGGGTGATAAGTCTGTTGGTGTGACTGTCCCTGTTACTGCAGGAGTTGGTGATGATAGTGTTCAACCAGAGTCTGATAATCCTGGAGATAGGAATAGTCAGCACCCTGAGATTGTTGTAGAGAAAGAAAAAGGTGCCAAAGGTGCCATGCTGCCAGAAGGTAGTGATAGGGAATAGGAGGACAAGGACAATTCCTGGTTTGCATTTGAAGAACCTGATCCCGCTCTCTCCCTCTTACAGCAGAAAAGGCCGGTGCTGTTTAAGGATTGTTGAGGGGCCCTAGTATGTATGTATGCTGGTGTTCATAAGTGATTATTAGTCCATAGGCTTATTTTTGAAACTGTTTATAATGCATTGGGACAGTCTTTGTGAATCTTTATGTTTGTGTGATTTTCCAGAGTTCAAAGGTGTAGGGTGGCTACGGACTGCTTCATAATATACTTGTTAACGCCACCCTACCTTGGGACTATTGCTTGTGGCCTTAAGAGCTTGCATAAACTGCAAGAAAGACTACCACCAGTTCCAATGTACCAAGGTACCGTGGTACCAATTCAACTTAGAGTCTGTTTTGATACAAGTGTGAGATACAATATTGTCAGTCTGGACTTTATCTTTAATTTGGTTTGCTCACAAAGATGTGGTTTCCTTTTTTCTCTCTCCCTTCAGCTTGGTGATGGGGGGGGTATGGCTTTTTCGTCTGTGATTTCTCTCCTCCAGTAATTGTTCCTGGGTTTCACTGCTAACTGTGGGAGCAATTTGGATATTTACCTTTTTTTTCATTCTTTTTAGCTGATTGGGCTCTTAAAAAGGTATTGGTTATATAAGTGTCATACTGACTGGGTCCACAGCTTTAGACTTCCAGTAAAGAGAAGCTGTCTCCTGCTACACTAAGATTTCTTGCATTGGAAACTGAGGACTTAGGAGGAGTGAGTTTATAGGTTTATAGTTATTCCAGAGTTAGCATTAAATTTACGATTCAAACAGGATATTGCAGCTTATACTGGACTGAGTGGGCAGGGGGTGCGCATGTGCCACCTAGAATGCTGGTCACCAGGGACCAAGACAGTGGCGGGGTGGGTAGTTCCATACTAAATTTCATTTATTTCATAAAGCAAGGTCAATCCATTTTTGTTCACTTTGGGATGCCTTGGCAATTTGGGATTAATGGGGTATTAGGGGATGTAGTTAAGGATATGGTAAGTAGAGGGGTAAGGGATGGTTATAAACCAAGAGAAGGGTTTCACAACTCATGGGTTAATACAGGGAATGGAGAAGGCTGTTGACAATACAAGGGTAAGGTCAAATAGTACTCCTTATTTCATGTACTTGGCACCTTGTTTACAGTGAGGTCTTGTAGACTGAATCTGGTTATATGATGTATCCAATTAAATTTGGTTCTTGGAATATCAGGGGTGCAAGACACACTGTCAAACATGTAAAAATGTTAAAACATATTAAGGTCTTGAACAATGGGATTACATTCTTCCAAGAAACTCATCTCTATCTCACAGAGGAGCTACTCTTCAGGAGGCAACAAGTGGGGCAGGTTTTTGCTGTGGGTAATTCCCATGCTAGTAGAGGGGTCACCATTCTCTTTAATAGACAAATCCCTTTTACCTGTGATAAATGTATACGTGAAAAGGAGGGAAGGTATGTCTTTCTGGTTGGCAAAATTTACACATATACAATACTTGTGGGTAGTGTTTATGGTCCAAATGTCGATGCCCCATCCTTTTTTATGATGATTCTTAGAATTTTATCACTTTATTCACATTTACCTATGGTAATTGGGGGAGATTGGAATCTACCTTTTGACCATATGCTGGATAAATTGGTAGGGACGAGATATCGGGGCCTTACTCCAGCCCAAAGAGCCTGTAGAGACCCGATTGATAATTTAGGATTATGTGATCCATGGCATATTCTCAATCCATTGTCCCGAGAGTACACCTTTCACTCTTCAGTACATGGCTCTGATTCTCGTATTGATTATTTTTTGATCAGTAAGTCCCTTACACAGACCTTAGCAGATCTGACTATAGAGCCGAGTGTGGGCTCAGACCACTCAATGGTGACATTTCTTCTCTCCTTGTCACTAAACTGGAGTTCTAGCTCTCTTTGGAGGCTGAATAATCAGTTGCTTAAAGACAAAAGTGTAACAGATAACATTAGTTCTGCCACTGAAATGTTCCAAGGAACTAATTGGGGCTCAACCCAATCAAGGTCTAATGAGTGGGGGCTCTGAAGTGCTTTCTTAGGGGAGAATTTATAAAATGGGCCTCATTTAAGAAAAGGAAAAAAACAAGAAGCAAATAATCTACTACAATAAATTAGGATAAGGGAAAAAATGTATCTAATCATATGACAGATTCAGAGAGGGAGACATTAACAAAACACCAGAACTCCTATTTAGAGCTTCTCAGAGAAAAGGCGGAATGGACTCTTCTTAAAACGAAGGCCACATATATGGAACAAGGTGAGAAAGCTGGGAAACTTCTCACTGTCCACCTCAAAAAGATTGAAGTGAATAAATGTATCCCTGCATTACAAAATGATCCACATAAACCCCTCCTGACAAAAGTAGAAGAAATCAACAGGGAGTTTGAACAATATTATAAAGTATTATACTCTAGAATGTTCCCTAGATGTTCACAAGCTGAAATAGATACCTATCTTGCCAATATCCCTTTACCAACCTTATCAGCTAACCAAAGGGAACCGCTATCTGTGCCTTTCAGGGAAGCTGATATACATCAGGTTATTAATACCCTCCATTTGAACAAAACACCTTGCCCAGAGGGGTTCACCTCTAATTTCTACAAAAAAGTTGCTTCCCAAATTGTTCCATTACTCCAAAAGGTTTTTACCAATATGCTCAATGAGGCCAACATTGATCCACTAATGTTGGAAGCCACTATAATACTCATCCCCAAACTGGACAAAGATTTAACAAAAACCTCCAGTTACTGTCTGATCTCTCTTCTCAATACCGATGTTAAGACACTTGCTAAATTATTGGCAAGTCAGGTAGAACAAGTGCTCCCTTCACTAATCAGTGTTGATCAAGTCGGATTTATGAAGGGGAGATTTTCCTCAGATCACCTCCGTCATTTACCTCATGTTTTCTCAGCCTCTGGGAACTCCCCTCTAGGTATGGTCCTGGTATCTTTAGATGCTGAGAAGGCATTTGATAAAGTGGACTGGCAGTTTTTATTCCACACGCTTCATAGATTCCACTTCCCAGAAAAATGTATATCTTGGGTTCAGACATTATATTCCACTCCCTCTGCTAGAGTTTTTAGTAATGGTGTCCTGTCTCCTAGTTTCCCTCTGGAGTCCAGTACCAGACAGGGATGCCCTTTATCGCCTTTATTATTTAACTTATACCTTGAACCACTAGTAGTCATAATTCAAAATGCCCCAGGAATACAGGGTGTGCAAATTGGTCCCATTGAATCCAAAATGATGGTATATGCAGATGGTATCTTACTTCAACTTACCCATATTAAATCTTCGATCCACAAACTTTTAAAAATAATATCTGATTATAGCACCCTTTCAAATTACAAGCTTAACACTGATAAATCCCTTATCTTCCCACTGAATTCTAAAGTCCAAAAACAAGAAGTTCTTGAGTTTGGACTCAAATGGGCCCTCAAGACTATAAAGTATCTAGGTATTCAGCTTGCCACCAGCACTACCCAATTAAGGAAATTGAATCTAGATGATCTCTTCAAAGTACTTCAACAAGACCTTTCAAGAGGGCAGAACCTTCCCTTGACGCTATGGGGTAGAATCAATATAGTCAAAATGAATCTTCTACCATGGGTTTTTTTACCTATTAAATCTTCTCAATATCTGGTTACCCAAAACGTGGTTCCAAAGTATTCATCGACATGTTTACAATTTCATCTGTAAGAATAAACCTCCATGAACAGCATATAGCAAATTAGCAGCATCAAAATTGTCAGAGGGTCTTAGACTTCCACAATTCCAATTGTATCACTGGGCCAGTCAGTTGAGTAAATATCTTTGGTGGGAATCCACAATTTCTAATACTTATACCCAGTTTGGCTTACTATTGAAAAATATTTGATAGCTCAACTTGGACTGCACTCTGGGGCCCCACTTTTCCTCAAATATAAAAAAAAACTCCAATTCACTCTTAAATTTAACCCCATAGGGCACTCAATATGTACACATATTCAATTATGCTCCACATTGGGTTACGATCCTACTCAGGATTTTTTGCAACCTTTATTTCAGAATCTAAACCTACAAATTGGTAGGAAAATTGTTCCTAGAAACTGGATCCCTCTACCCTACTCTTGCATGGTGCAAGATTTTTGCACTTCTGACTTACAGTGGCTTACTACACCAGAAATACTTGCGAAATTCAACCTATCTCAAAACTGAGTATTCAAAATATTTCAGTTAAGCCATGTATTGGTTGGACATTTTAAGACTGAGGTTAAAAGAACTGATATGTATCAGTGGATTAGTTCTGCCAAAATCCTAACTGAAGCTCCACATGCAGTCTCTTCCCTTTATTTCCTTCTTTATCCTCTATTATTCCCCAACGAGGAAGGTATACCTCTATATTGGAATAGTCTATATCCAAATCCCAAATCAGTATGGACCAAAATCTGGGAGTCTTGTCATAAAAAGATCACAAAAGATCGACTCCATTTAATGCAATTGCAAATACTGAATAACATGTACTTAACTCCAGACAAGTTATTTAAAATGAATAGAGTCTCACCCCTGGTTTGTAATAGATGTGGTCAAGATCAGAGCACTCTACAACACCTATTTTGGGATTGTGCCAAAATAGCCCCACTATGAGATCAAATAAAATCCAAACTGAATCCCCTGTTAGGATTACAGGATTATTTTACTCCCTTAGGTATGTCTGTTAGGGGATTCATTCACATATCTGGACTGTGTAGTATGGTACGGTCTGTATGCCCATTGGCCCATGCTGTGGACCAATGGGTGTACAGCTGTACTGTATGCAGTCAGTCGGTGGGCCGCCGGGTGGCTTGTGGGGAGCTGCCACCCAATGCTTACTGGGGAAGCAGGGCAGGGCTCAGTGGGAGGGTGGGGAGGGGGTACCCTGATCCACCAGGGATGGGATTTAATCTTTCTTTAGACTTCTGCCCATGATCGGGCTGCGAGCGGTCCACTGGACCACCAGGGATATAGGACTTTCTATTATTATACATATGCCTGCCATTGGGCTACCAGCGGTCCAGTGGACCACCAGGGATATAGGACGTTTAATTATTATACATATGCCCACAATCGGGCATGGGGGGTGCTACCCAATGCAGGATGCTGCCGGAGCTCGGGTGGCCACCCACAGCTGGCAGCTGCCGTGTTGCACCCTGCAACACGGCAGCTCACCTGTGGGTGGCCGGCTGTTGCTCCTTTATTTTTTTGAACAACTGTATGCGGCGCATGTAGGGCTTTCACCTGCATGGGCTCCACACATCCTGTGCTGAATATTGGGATGTGTGGGGGTATGCATGGACAACCCCCTCCACTTGCACCGCATACATTACTGATGCGCCCCATTGCATCAGGATTTGTGCCACGCACTTTCCCTTTTGAATATCGTGCTCAGGGCACATCAGTGGTTAAGATGAGGTAACTGTGAGCGCCATGCGACCTCTTCTGAATATCCCACCCTTGTATTCAATTTGATGACAATGGGTAATTTAGGTCTGAGTGCATGCAGTCATACTTTCTAAATATGTGTAAACCTTCTTCTCATTATTTCAATGCATGGTCCTAGTGGGTGGAGGGGGGTATGTGGGTGGGATGAGGTTGGGGTGGGGGTTTAGTTAAGTTAGTAGGCTTGTTTCTAGTATCTTTGTTTTGTTTTGTTTTAGATGAGTTAACTGTAGTAGTTTTGATTTTTTGATAAGTTTTCTTTTGTAGATGTCATGTTTATAATTACCTGGATTCCCCCAGTCAGGGATGCATTTTCCTGTAATTCTTAATGCAAATTCAATAAAGTTGAATTTAAAAAAAAAAAAAGTAGTCTTATGGAAGTGATGCGAGCAGCCCAACAAACACACACTTCCACACCTGTTTCTGAAATATCCCAGTCCACAGGTCAAATGTCCCTAGTTTGGGGATTTCATGTGCTTGATCCTGCTGATGAGACCACATAGCAATATGCCAACTTTGTCAAGCATGTGTTAGTCGGGGGAAAAATGGAAGCCACATAGGCACCAGTGGTCAACACACCCACCTGAAAAACAGACACCTACTGAGATGGCGTCAACACCAGAAGGATGCCAGAGCTGTTGGTGGCATCTCCCTTGTCAAGTTAAATGTAATAGAGCAAGAGCAGGAGGAAGGAGGGCAGAGTGGATCGGTGGTGGAGGAGGAGGGTGAGCAATCTTTTGATCTCTTGAGTAGTGGGCATAGCAGTGTAGTTGCCATTCCCAGTCCCTTGAGTCAGAAAAGTACACCACCACACCCACAAGCAACCAAAATAACTGGTTTCATGCAGTCTACATAGACCCTAGAGTAAAGTGTTACCCCTAAAAGAACATCATTGCTGACACAAGTACAGCATTCTGGTCAAACAGCCCCAAAGATGCAGCCCACTCTGAAGACCAGCCTTGAGTGGCACAGACAATCCCTTCCCCCAATCATGCTGCTGCACGAGAGTTAAAGGGTGCCACTGCTGAAATGCTGGCCATCGATCTGTTGCCATTCTCATCCATGGATAATGCTGGTTTCTGCAGATTGATGGCCCATGCCTGTCCCAAATGGCAGGTTCCATTGTGAACCTGTTTTTCTAAGCTTGCCTTGCCACAGCTGAACAATAGAGTGGCTGATTCCATTAGACATGCATTGAAGCATAGTGCATCAGAATATATAAATCATAGCATGGATATGTGGACCAGTGGACAGACAGCAGCAAACTCGTATCTATGCATAACAGTACACTGGCCACAGTTGTCTGGGGTGGTATTTGATTTGGGGCCTTGCAAAACCTGCAGAAATTAATATTGTGGTGGTAACAACACACCTGGTATTCAGCAGCATGTGACCTTGAGTATGACAAGTGCTATTGGTTCTCACACAGCTGAGAAAATGCTTAGTGTTCTTCTGTCAGAGATTGATGGGTGGCTTCACACACAGTCGCTCATAACAGGATTCATCTCAAGTCATAATGGCTCCAATGTAGTGAAGTGCATTAGCGATGGTGGTTTTTTCAGGATGTCCTGCCTGGCATACTGCCTTAATCTTGTTGTACAGCAGTTTCTCAACCATGCGTACATTAAGGAAACACTTACTGTCGCACATTGCATCTGTGATCACATTGCCCATTCTGCAAAGGCCCATGATCATCTACATGACCTACAGCACAATAACCATCTGCCTCAGCACTGGATGAAGCTTGATCTTGTGACCAGTAGGAACTCCACACTGTACATGCTTGATTAGCTGTATGAACAGTATAAGGCTGTGTCAGAAGACCTGCTGGTGCATGCCACATGTGACAGTGCTGGAGTGTCCATCGCTCTAACAACAGAGCAGTGGCACCAAATGGATGGGCTGATATGCATTCTTCATCCATTCAAGCATGCTACACAGGCAATGAGTGGGGACATTGCTTATATAAATAAATCCATACCACTCATATGTGTACTGAGGCAGACACTAGTTAATGTGTGACACCAGATGGAGACAAGTGGGGATCATGGCACTTGTGATGTAATGGATCCCATGCTCCATGTGCTGGACACAAATACCCATGTATCTGGCATTTTACAGTCATCTGACTTTGCAATCACCACCATACTGGATCCACGCTACAAATCTGGCTTGCCTTCTATAACTGAAGTAGGTCATCAGTGAGTACAAAAGTTAACAGAGAACCTCATTAGAATGGTATATACTACACACATGAAAAAGGCACACACTGCAGTGAAAACGGGTGTTGCTACCACCACCAGCGCCTCACAGGCAACCCACTCAGAGAAAATGGGCAAGGCAGAGCAGAAAACAGCAAGCAATCTCATTTGGGATGTTCTCTTTCAGGTGGGAGTGGAAGATATGGAGGAAAAGGAGGAGGAGACAGATGAGAAAGCTTGACTCAGGACAGCAGAACTAATGGTGGAGGCCTACATGGGGGACCCAAAGCACCTCGCCATTACTGATGAGCCACTGCTGTACTGGAGCAGCAAAATGACTGACTGGCCAGCACTAACGTCAGTTGCTGTGAAACACCCGAGCTGCCCACCATCCAGTGTCAGTGTGGAACGAGTGTTCAGTGTGGCTGGGGCCATTGTGAGTGACTGTAGGACCAATTTGTTACCAAGAATGTGTCCATACTACCATTCATCAAACTGAATGAAAGGTACATTCCACACAACACAGTGATGTGAGTGGTGTCACCACAGGAACTGTGTCTCGGTGATGAGGATGATGACAATCCCTTGACTAAAGCAATCACCAGCAGCGAGATGGATGAAGCAGCAATGGTGAGAGAATTCCCACCTGGTGACAACTCCAGTCAGGAAGACAGTGAGAGGTGCTTCTTGGATGATGTGGAAGTGGAAAAAAGCTGAGTTTACTCACAGGCCAGCCCCAACCACGTTCAGCTCAGTATAGTCTTATGACTTAGTTTTAGCTATGTACCATTGTATTGGTTATGGTTATATGTTATCTGCTGCAGTGTGAATCACTTTCATTTGATCACTCTCTGTGCCGTAAAACGTTGTTTGGTCCCCAGTCCCCCAGCCTATATAAAGCAGCAGCAATACATAACCATAAACCATAAAGATTTTGGGTGATTACAGTTATAATGTTTCGCAGCAAAAAATAGCAAGATACACATGTTACTTTTCATTTTGACTATTAACCACATCTTACAGCAAGATATGTTGTCTTGATGTCCTTAAAAAATTTCCATGATGGCACATGCCACACTGCCCCTCCTCCTCCTTCCCAGCACCTGACACACCCATGCACTCCATGCGACTCCAAAAATATTTTCTGCCACTTACAATTCATGACATGTTGAAGAACCCTGGCTTCTAGTACAAGTCACGTACGACTGTAACATGCACATTCAACCGTTAACACCACAGGTTGAACACATTTTGAGAAATGGTGAATGGCTGCCATCTTTAATGATGGAAGTCATTAATTACAAAAATAATCATGAAAAGGCTTAACAACTTACAACATCCAATTACCCCAAAAAGGTAACTTATGCTATACTACCAGGGTAAAGTTCTTCTACTGAAATTGTGATAGTTCCTAGGGGGTCAGGGCAGGGAGAGCAGGGGGAGGCATATGCTGCCCTCAGTTTGGCTTCAAAATTTTAATGATTACTGAAGCTCTGCCACCTCAAATGATTAGATAATACATTAGCCCCCTCCACCTAATTGTTTACTAAACACCATCTCAACCATCCAATTCCATATAGTTCCTCCTTGGATGTGAGTGGTGCTTACTCAATAATGGTATGGATACCAGTGGCCATCATCGCAGTTGAAGCAATACCCTCTGTCTTGCACACAAATAGCAATACAGCTCCTGCAGGGCCTGGATGGATGTAGTCATCACACAGAGATAGGATGAAACCTCAACATAGGAAAGTGACCTAGGCAAGACCAAAGATAAGGAAAAATGAAGAATACTGCAACAGCGGTCAATTTAAACTAGATGGGGGGGTGGCAAGTGGACAGCAAGTAGGCAGGGATCCGATAGAGTGGAGTCACAGCCTACCCCCCAGGCTAGCAGGGAAGGAATAAGGGAGGCCAAAAAAGTGGGAGTAGAAGGGAGGAGATGGAGATTAGTGAATGGAAGGGGGCATTATGGAGAGTGGTCTCATTGAATGCAAGAAGCCTAGGAAACAAATCCGTTGAGCTACAGGCACTCTTAGCAGTGTGGAGGGTGGATATTATAGCTGTCACAGAAACGTGGGCAACTGAGCACCAGGACTGGGATCTGGCAATCCCAGGATACAAATTATACAGGAAGGACCATAAGGAGGGGACAGGGGTGGAGTGACAGTCTTTGTAAGGGATGGGATCAAATGTACAAGGAACGAGAAAAGGAGAACAGAGGCAATCTGGCTGCAACTCCTAGACTCAAGAGGTAGGAAATTGAGGTTTGGGGTGGTATACAGGCTACCCTCCCAGTCTGAGGAGCTTGACAGGGAGTTAGCAGGACAAATCAAAAAGGTATGTAGAAAAGGGAAGGTGGTCATCAGGGGGGATTTCAACTTGCCGGGGTTGACTGGAGCATTCTTGTCACCTCCAGTGCTGGGAGCAAGTGTTCCTGGATGTGATCCAGGAGGGTCTCCTGACACAGTTGTTTACTGGACCTACTAGGCTAAAGAACACTTTAGATCTTGTATTGTCGAATGGGGAGGCAGTGAGGGAAATAAAGGTAGAGGACCCACTAGCCAACAGTGATCACCAAACGGTGTGGTTTAATATCATGATGTGTGGGGAGCCAGAGAAATCAGTTACTCGGGTGATAAACTTCAGGGGGTGGACTTTGGAAGGATGCAGGAAGTACTGAAAGGGAAACTGGAGGGCATAAGGCAGGAGACAGACATGGAGCAGAAATGGGATATTATTAAACTGGGGGTTACAGAGGCAACAGAAGCCTGCACCAAGGCAGAGAGTAACAGGAGCAGAGCAAGAAAACCATGCTAGTTGAACAGTGAGGTTGTGGAGGTGGTGAGGGCAAAACGAGTGATGCACCAGAGGTTTAGGAGAACGGGGAAGGAAGTGGACAGGGAGGAATATGCAAGGTGGTCCAAGGAGGTGACCAGAAAAGTGAGAGAAGCCAAGGCTCAGAGGGAGATGAGATTAGCACAGGGAATTAATGGGGGCCGGGGAGACTTTTTCAGATACATCAGGGAGAAGAGGAAGTGCAAGGAGACAATAAGAGGATAAAAAGGGGTGGGGAGTCAATGGAAAAGGGGGAAGAGCAGGCAGAAGCACTGAATGCATATTTTTTCTCAGTGTTCATGGAAGAAAGGGGGTCCACTACCAACATGGGCTGGGAGGGTGTGGACAGGCGGAGACGAGTCGACAGATGGAAGAATTGAGGAAAGTTGAGTCCTAGAGGGACTGATGGCACTGAAGGTAGACAAGGCACCAGGACCAGATGGTATCCACCCCAGGGTGCTGAGGCAGATGGCGGAGGTGTAGGCGGAGCTACTGGTGGGTCTGTACAGCACCTCACTGGAGTTGGGATGTGTGCCACTGGACTGCAGGATGGCACATGTAGTACCATTACACAAGAATGGGCCAAGGGATGAACCGGGTAATTATCATCCAGTAAGGCTCACCTCCATAGTGTGCAAACTCATGGAAATGATACTAAAGGAAAGACTAGTGTTGTACCTGGAGAACAATGGCCTCCAGGATGTGAGGCAGCATGGGTTTGTTTCAGGGAAGTCTTGTCAAACCAACCTCATACAATATTATGACTGGGTGACAGGTGAGCTGGATAAGGGTCATGCGGTGGATGTTCTTTACTTAGAGTTCAGCAAGGCCTTTGATTTGGTGCATCATGGGCAACTTGGGGAGAAACTAAGTGGTGTAGGGGTAGGGGCAAACATGATGAACTGGATTACAAGCTGGCTGAGTGGCAGGCTACAACAGGTGGTGGTGATAGGGGAGCTCTCAACTCCAAGGCCAGTGATGAGTGGGGTGCCATAGGGCTCTGTGTTGGGGCTAGTATTGTTTGGGCTCTTCATATCAGACATTGTACATGGGGTGGTGAACAAGGTAAGTCTGTTCACTGATGACGCCAAAATCGGAGCAGTAGTGGATGGAGAAGAGGGATGGAAGCAGCTGCAGGGGGACCTATGCAAGCTAGAAAAGTGGTCAGAGAGGTGGAAGTTGGGGTTCAATGCAAATAAGTCTAAGGTTATGCACTTTAGGGTGAAGAACCCAAGGAGAGAATACTGGCCGGGGGGGGGGTAAGCTGGGGATCACTGAGGAGGAGAAGGACCATCGGGTAATGATAACAGGGACCATGAACAACACTGCCCAGTGCAGGAGGGTGGCTGCAAAAGTGAACAAAATGCTGGGGTACATAGCGAGGGGGTTTTCATCCAAGTGAAGAGAGGTGATCTTGCCCCTCTACAGGTCACTGGTAAGGCCGCACTTAGAGTACTATGTTCAGTTTTGGAGGCCATACCTAAAGCGTGATATCAGGCTACTGGAGGGGGTGCAGAGGAAGGCAACAAAGATGATATGTGGAATGGTGGGGAGAGACTATGACAACAGGCTGGGAGACCTGAATATGTACACCCTGAAAGATAGAAGGGAGAGGGGGGGACATGATAGAGACATTCAAGTATCTGAGGGGAATCAATAAGGATGGGGCAGATGGGGTCTTTAAGTTAAGGAGGGGGAGGGTCACCAGGAGGCTTGGGCTAACAATATAGGTGGAAAGATTTAGGAAGGAAATGAGGAGACACTATTTCACAAGACGGTGGTAGCAAAATGGAATGCCCTACCAGAATGGGTGGTATCACGTAAATCTGTGAATAGCTTCAAAAGGGCATGGGACAGGGAACAGGGAGAGTGAGGGTGGGAGAGGTGGGGGTGGTAGTGGAATGACAAAGGGGAGAGGGGTGGGGCAGCTGCAAACTAGGGCTGTTGGCTGCACACTCGAGCGGTCTGAGAGAGACCAGGTGGTCTGTTTCTACTGGTACATTTGTATGGTCATATGTTCATACTTGTCAATCTGCACACCTAGTTTTAACAATCAAATTAGAACAAGTATAGAAAAAAATGTATGCTTACCATACCCCGTGATGTCATTAAACTGTGGAAATTGCCCTCAGAAGGAACATGCTGGGCTGTGCACATGATTCCAGACCACAGTAAAGCACAGTAGCATGCATTCCCCTTCCCCTAACAGTACTGCGTACCTGGAAATAAGATAAAAAGAAGAACAAATTTTGAGGATTGTAAAAAGTTCCAGACCCCCCCACCAACATCCTCCCAGTCCCTTCCCCCACAGAAGACCATAAAAATGAAGAAATACTTACCTCAGGGACTGGGAAAGTGGAACCATTTCACAATTAAATAAATCCCCCAGATCTGGTTGAGCAGCAGCAGGAGAGAGACTTAACTTAGCTGGAATTCCTGATGCGACAAAAGCAAACAAGCATTTGTCAATGCTGAATGTTGTTGCCCTGGCATTGGCATTGGCAGTACTGGAGATAGAGATGCATAATAGGAATGGCAGTGAAGTATTGAAGTGATGCCAACCCCACCCCCACCCTGTAAAGAGCGACAGGCATTGGGGTGTGCCTTTAGGTCATCAGCTATGACGTTCATGCCATTGTACCTCACCCAACCCTGTAGACACTGACAAGTGTCAGGGTGTGGTTTGGGGTCTTTGGGCATTATACTTACTCCATTCCATAAGGAAATACACTGACATGGGTGCAGTATAGGAGCATGGGGTGAAATTTGTGGCCGAACAGTGCAAGGCACACCATGATGCCTGTCAGTAGCTGCAGGGCGGAGGGTGGAATGGCGTGACCATTACATCTGATGATTCCAAGTTACAACCCTGGTGCCTGTCAGTCTGTATCGGGTAGGGTGCTACAGTTGGAAACCCTAACACTGTAGGCATGTGGTAGTAGTTTCACTCCACATTTTCAACATGGGCTGCTTGTCAGGCCACCTCATGAAAAACGGCACAATCACTTTGTTGGCTGAAAGGTGGTTTTGCACAGCGGCTGTGCCATTTGGTGATAGAGGGATGAAAACACATTTTTGAGCAGGATGTGGAGAATGACAACTGTATTGTTCTTGAGGAGGCGTAAAAAAATGGCAACGTTGAAAATCTGGAGTGACAATATGAAATATTGGTGAAGCAATGAGCATGCATACAAACTACGCGACACATGTCCGTAACCCAATTATTTTTGGGAGTTTGTTAGCCACATTTGTAACATAGGCATTTTGGGACCTCCCCTTATGAACAGTGGTGCTGCGATTTTGTTAATCTGTCCCAAAAGTTGATTTCCCACAGCGGCCACGCCATTATGCGCCGCAGGTGCAGAAACACATTTTGGGCAGGATGTGAAAAATGACAGCTGTACTGTTCATAAGGAGGTGTGAACAAATGGCAGTGTTGAAAATCTGGCATGGAAATATTGCTATTTGCAAAATTACAAGGGTGCATGGAAACTGCGCAACGCACACTTGCAACACAGTCATTTTATGGACTTTCGGCACCAAATTTTCAACATAGGCATTTTAGGACCTCTGCTCATGAACAGTGTCACCGACCTTTCCTCACACTGTCCTGAAAAGTTATTTCACACAGCAACCGCGCTATTCTGCACCAGACATGCAAAAACACATTTTGGCCAGGATATGTAAAATGTCAGCTGTACTGTTCATCAGGAGGAGTGGAAAAATGGCAATTTTGAAAATCTGGAGTGAAAATATTACAAATTCACGAAGTTACTAGCGTGCATGGAAACAGCGCAACATACACTCATACAAACAGTCATTTTTTTTATTTTTCCAACCAAATTTGCAACATAGGCTTTTTGAGAGCCCCCCCCCCATGAGCAGTGGCACTGTCGTTTCGTTAATCTGTCCCAAAAGGTGATTCCACACAGCGACTGCGAAATCACCTTTCAGGGCCAATTAATACCATGACAGTGCCAGAATTCATGAGGAGAGGTCCCAAAAACCCCATGTTGAAAATTTGGTGCCAAAATTCCAAAACATGCCTGAGATATGCATCAAAGTTGAAAAAACCCTATTTATTCCATTGTACAGCTTACCAGCATTTCCTCAGTTCGTGGTCAGCTTTGAAGAGTGCAGACGTGTTCCCAGTCCACAGAAGATCATTGCACCAGACTCCGCAGGTAAGTATGGGGTAAGGTGTGTGAGGAGGCAGGGTGCAGTGGGTGGCGCGGAAGGTGGGCAGGGAGACCGTGAGACAGATTTCTTTTTACAGGTTAAAAAAATAAAACAATAAACATTGGGGACTTTTTTTTGCAGGGGCTTTAACACACTAGAATTGAGCTCTGATGTGCCACCTAAGTGTTTTCTGGGGAGAATGTATATAGCGATGAGGCTTGGGCACCCTGTCAGCACACAATGAAAGTGGAGAGGGCAAGAGCCGAGGGGATTGGGCAACCCCCCCGGCACATGTCAAATGGGGGGGATGCATTATGCCGGTGGAGAGTGGGATCCTCCGTTGGCACATACATTGGGCCAGGGTATGCCGACAGGGGGATTGGGCACCCCTGAAGTTGGCAGTATGGCAGGCAGTATGCCGCCATGTTAATTTTCTTGTTTCGCCACCAGGGAAAGCAAGTTGGGAGGTCCGCTGCATATGATGAGCTTATCTTGTATTGCAGCAGACCTATCGTTTGATCTCATTGCCACATTAGGTATGTACACTGAGGCGCCGGCACGCAGGCTGATTGGGGAATGAGGGACGCACCTACTGATGAGTGCCCTGCATTCGTCCAACAGTGACTGTGCCTCCAAATCTGCACTCCTGCAAGGTGTTGGCTGCACAAGCATGCCAACATAAAAATAACATAATTACTATCAAACTCAGACATCCAGATGGCTGTAACACAAGTGCCCCATTAGCAATGAAAAATTAAATACTTGCCATCTGCCTTGGGATTGGAAATATGGTGTATTCCAACATCCCTAGATCCTAATCTCAGCCTGTCATGATGATGTCATCCACAGCACACTGAAAAATAATATAAAAACAGTACAAACATATTAGAACTCAAGACGCCACAATACCAACCCACCAACACCGTTATCTTGCACAGGAAAAAAAAAGATAGATGCTTTTGTGTGCAGCAGCAGCAGTATGGATTCTGTGAAGATGATCCACCATTGACCATCCAAAATGGTACTTTTTGTGGCAACTTGGCAAGTTGTAGTCAGAGACAGCAGCAATCAGCAAGCTATAGTGCCCCGAAATGTCATTCACTTCCTCCCCACCGCCGGGCAGGCGAGTTACAACCACAGAGTCAGTCAACACAGCAAATCAGGACTGCAGTATAGGGAAATGATAGTTCTACTACATGTCTATCTCAATCAGTTGAAAAAGCAGCAGCAGGAGGAAACAATTGTGAGTAGCAGCAGCATTTTGCAGGACAAATTCATTTTCACCACATGGCACCCCTTTTCAGGTCCATGTGGTGGTGGCACAGCATTTAACATCAGGAATGACACCAGACCATATTTCAGTTTCAGGTTTATTTACCATTTTTGCTGTCACATTTCTGCACATGTACAGCCTGTCCTGCACTTGCAGAACAGAGATTCAGCATGAGATGACTTGTAAACAGTGTTCAGAGACTGTGTTTTGGTTCGGGTGGTGGCTTGGGCATCACATAACAACATGGCTGAGAATTGATTTCTGTCTGAATTTAATGTCACATTTTTGGGGAAACATTTCTGGACTTGTAGGTCCTGTTTGGCATGATCAGCGCCAAGATTCTGGCTAAAATACTTGGCAAACAGGGCCAAAAACAGCTATTTCATCTCTGGGTGGTGGTGGTGGGGTGGGGGACCACATCACATCCTGACTCCCAACAGATTAATGTCCCAATTATATCAAACTTCTTTCCTGTCATATTTCTCCTTTTACTATGCCTGCTCTGCATAGTATGGCGGCAAGAGGCTGTGTTAAACTGTGGCCAAAGTGCACATTTTGGTCTGGGTCAACCAGGCCATGACTGTGTGGTGGTTGTTAGGCTCTAATAAAACATTATCATGACTGGAGGAGGGGAGGGACACAAAGTTAACATTTGTGAAGGTGGCAAGGTCAGAGGGGCATGCGTTGTTCAGCAGAACAAAACATATTCATGTTTAACTTCACAATAAAAGTGCTTATGTAATTATTTCTATGACTGTTGTGTACGTATTCAGACTGGTGCTGCACACAGCCAAAGCAACTGCCACCAACTCTTAGCACACACAGCAAACAACGACATCACATAGCTCTCGGAAAAAATGTTTATTCATACAAACAAATTACAATACCTGACATTTGTGGATAAGAGGAAACAAATAAAGAAGGAATAACATAAAGCAAGCAAAAAGGTACACAGTTTATGGGAATAACACATGGGGAGACATGCAGGGTCAATCAATCAATCAAAATCTTTATTTTTCCCGGCGAGCACCATTGAGCAAGGCTCATTTGCAAGGTGGACCTGGTCATGAATACATCAAAGTACAGTACAGAAGCAGGTATACAAAAAGCAATAATATACAAGGAAGAAAAAGTATATACAGTGTATACAGTACAGTACAAGGTTGAAATAAATAAAAAAACCAGCATTATTTTACAATTGAAGAAGTCAGCAGATGTACAATCAACCATAGGCATACATGGGTTATAAGCAGAGATATTTTGAGTGAGGCAGCCAGCAACTACACATACAGGGGAAAGAGGCCGTGTATGGGGTGGCAGGTTAGAGAGGTAAAGAAGAGGAGTGATATATTGCTGATGACTGGGGGAAAAATTGACCTAAAACCACAGAAAGTGACGATGGCTGTCGTGTACTTGTTTATTATGATAATGATGGAGGAGGGATAGATAACTTGGACTCTACTATGGATGGGGTGGGACTTTAACCAGGCTGGAGTGGACAGGAAAGGGTGGGTGCAGCAGGATGAGTTAATAGGGAAAGAGTGAGAGCCAGAGGTAAAATCATGGCGAGCGTCAGGATGGAAAGAGGGAGTTGCAGAATTAGTGGGCTAGCGGTGAGGGAAACATTTGCAAGGTGTTTTCATGTAGCGATCGTAGAGCGCCTTGAAGATATTCAGGCTAACAGGGCAGCTCAGCTTCAAGTTCCTTTGTAAATCATTCCACAATGTGGGTAAAGAGAAGCTTAGAGCAGCTTTGCCGAAACAAGTTTTGACCCTTGGAACTTGGAGAGCATTTAGGGAATAGCTCTGTAGAGTATAGGTGCCTAACACACACCAGGGAATGCAATCTGAGACATATAAGGGGAGCTTGTTGGTCACTGCTCTGAAGGCCCATAGGGCGGCATTTCTATTCCTTCTATAGTGAAGGGAAGTCCAGCCTAATGATGAGTAGAGGGAGCAGTGGTGTGTGGAAAGTGGAAGGCCAGTAATGAACCTGATAGCTCTGTGGTAGATGGTGTCCAGCTTAGCCAGTGCAGAGGCAGTGCAGTGGCTATAGAGCAGGTCAGTGTAATCTATTAAAGATAGGAAGGTAGCTTGAACCAGTTGAATCTTGGCCTCCTTTGTGAGTAGGTGGTTAATTCCATAGAATAGTCCTAATCTTTGCCTTAGTTTCTTCTATAGTTCTTCGAGATGGTCGGCGAAGGAAAGTTTATGATCAAGCCAAACTCCTAGATATTTGAATTTAGCTATATACTCTAGTGTTTCTCCAAGAACAGTGGTAATTTATGGGATAGCTCCCCCCAAGCAGGAATTGCCACATGCAAGGAGGGGGAGAAGAGCATGGCTTTTGTCTTTTTTACCTTGAGCAAAAGCTTTTTGTTTATGATCTGGTACTGTAGAAGGTTAAATTCAGCTTGGAGGTCTTCACAGGCTGCTTCCAGCATGGGACGACTCAAGTACAGTACAGTGTCGTCCTCGAATAAGTGGATGTTGGCTTCTTTGATGGGGTCATTGATGTTGTTAATGTAGACTGCAAAGAGGAGGAGACCGAGGATACAGCCCTGGGGCACACCACTTAGCATAGGTTTAATGGAGAAAGATCACCTTCAGCTTTAACCTGCAGTTTCCGTTCTCTGAGGTAGTCTGTAAACCAGCACATAGATTTATGGTCCAGGCCTAAGGTGCTTAGGGATGAAAGAAGCAGGCTGTGATTGACTTTGTTGAATGCCTTAATAAGATCCAAGAAAATGGCAGAGACATGCTTCTTGTTGTCAAGGTCTAGGAGCCAATCATTGGTCACCTTATCTAGGGCTGTTATGGTGCTGTGCTTTGCTCTGAATCCTGACTGAACCGGGTTTAATAGGCTTCTGGATTCTAAGTATACCACTAGCTGGCCACACGCTATTTTTTCTAGTAATTTAGACAGGATGGGGAGGAGGGAGATTGGTCTGTAATTATTTAGATCGCAGGGGTCACCTGTTTTTAATAGAGGGATGACATGGGCTATTTTCCATTGAGGGGGAGACTACCCTGGGAGAGTGACATGTTGAACAGGTGGGTGATTGGCACTGCAAGCACATGGTAAGCACATTTCAGATAGTATGGCTCTATGAAGTCAGAGCCTGCTCCCTTCCTGGTGTCGTTACAGCAGTAGGTCTTCCACCTCTTTTAGAGAGACAAGCAGGAGGGAGAAGTCCTCCTCGGTAGAGGGGCACTCATGGGTTGGTGGGCCCTAAGCTGTGCAGAGGTCATCGGCAGGAGAAGTATCAAATGCTAGCTCTGCCATTGCAAAATGGTTATTGAAGGCTTCCAATATCTCTGATCGGTTAGAGATAATGCTGCCACAAGACTTAATTTTTGCTGGAATGGAACTACCAGGTGCGTGTCCAGATATGTCTTTTAATGTTTTCCAGAGCTTCGAAGGATTTCATGAGGCAGAGGCTAGCTCCAAATGATAGTAGGTGGCCTTGGCTGCTCTGACCAACTTGCTGCACTTGTTACGTGCTCTCTTAAAAAGACACCAATCCGAGTCGTTCTTGACTCAGTCACGGTAAGGGTATTCAGTCATATGAAACAGAGGAGAAATGGAGGGAGCATAAACATTCCATAAAACATAACATATCAGATAGAAAACCACTGGACAAGAAAAAGACAAATAGGATATATTATAGAAGAGAAAGAGGACAGAAAATATTTTTTGTGTGTTTTTTATGTACTTTTTAATTTTTTTGGTTATTTTTCTTTTTTTTAGATGGGTGCAGAGGAAAAAAGAGCAAGACCTGCAAAAGGCAAAGGAAAAAAAAATGTTGCATAGATAGCACTAATCAGTTGCACCAGTGCCACTGCCACTGACAACACCACCACCACCCTCATGACACAGCTCCACCAGGAGGTCCAAGACCTTCTTTTGGTCCTACCTTATTTTATCAAGTTCTCCCCTGACCTCCTGCTGGAACTGGTGCACCTGTTGCCAGAGTCTTTGCACCTCTATGCACATTACCACCACATCTTGGCACACGGCCTCAAGGTCCTCCATCCTGATATTGCCTGCTGGGGGAGCTGCTGCAGGTTGTGATGCTTAATATGCAGCATGGCTCTGCTGGTGGGTGTGGGGTGTATCACTCCTCCTGCTGCTGCTACTGCAGTGCCCCCTAGGCTGCTGGATGCCCTTCTCATGCTAGGCCCCATCGCTGCCTCCTGCTGCAGCTTCTTCTTGCCACTTGGAAAACCAATCTGCAGCTTGGTGGTGCCACAGGTGGCTCCTCTATCTGCCTGTCCCATAATGGGACCCTTATTTTCCATGTCTGACATATTTGCCACGAAGGTTGCAGATGACAATACTGTCATCTCCAACCATTGTGGAAAAAAACTCCAAACTGGAGAGACCTTGTGTGGTTGGGAGGCTTATCAGCTGATCTCTTTGGGATGGCTGCCTCATCTGAGACTGAGACATGCTGCTGCTGCTGCTCTTGATGATGGATGGTTATGGGCTGTACATGCTCCTGGGGAGGTGCAATGGGCTCCTGCTGCTCTTGTTGTGTGGGGGGCACATGATGCTGGGTGGTGCAAGGTGCTTCTGTTGCTGCTGCTGCTAGCAGTGGGAGGGGGACCTGCTGCTGCTGGGGAAGCCATGGGCACATACTTCTCTTGGAGGGGGCACTTGGAAAATGCCTGCCTGTTAAGGTGAACAGCAGATCCTCTTGCTGCTGGTGGGGCACTCCCAGTCTCCCTCGCCATCATAAACAAAACTTTTCTTTCTTAATATAAAACTAAAGAAAATAAATGAAAAAGAAAGAAGGAAAGAAAGATACAGGGAGGGACTGGGGGATGGGGAGTCAAACACACACACACACACACACACGGTATAAAGATAGAAAAATATAACACTAAAGAAAAAACACTAACAGAAAATATTTGCTTTTCAAAATAAAGTGGGGAAGAGACTACAAACAAACACACAAACACTATTTTTTGAAAAACAAGCTCTCCTGCTCACTCTGTCTCTCTCCTACTAGGTGGCAAAAGCTCTAAAGGAAGTAGATTTAGTCTGGCTTCCTGCCTCAGTACAGTCACCCATGTGACCATCAGTCTGCTAGAAAGTAAGTCATGTGAGAAGCATTTTTTCCTCCAATTTCACCTGATACTAACATATGGCATCATGTGCCAGTGAAAGGTGAAATTGACAGCAAAATTTCATCAGAAATTGACCAGCGAAATTTGGCCATGAGGGCCCAATTTCGTGAAATGTTTTGTGTGGCAAAATTGGTGATTTGGTCGGAATTTTGCTAGCAAAATTAAATTTCACTGCATCTCTATATACCAATTGCTATTCTTAGACATTTTTTGTATGCACAGTTTAGAACTGATTCCAGATTTGCAGTATTGGCTACACCCCAGACTTCAGCTGAGTATAAAATTTGTGAAGTAACTTTTGTATTTAAGGTCTTGAGTAAGGGAACTATCAAATGACCACAGTATAAATAATTAAATCTGTTCAGGGACTCAAATGTATTTTTTTGTTTTCTTCAGGATGTCATAAATATGTTTATTCTATTTTAGGTTACTTGAGAACCACACCCCAAGTACTGATATTCCTTACATATTTTAATTTTTTGTTGTTAAGAAATATACTCCTGTATTTTTTTTTTGATACCAAATATGACTACCTGTGTATTTTGTATATTGGGTTTTAAGTTTTTTTTTCAAGACGCATCTTTTCCAGCACATATAAGGCTTTTTGCAATCCAAGTCTACTAGTAGATTTTATTGCAAGGTCATCTGCATAAGCTATTATTGGGATTGTAGTATTACCAATCTTTGGAGGATGATGTTCATTTTCTGCTATTGCTTTTATAATATCATATATATATATATATATATATTAAATAAGACTGCAGCTAGTACGCAACCTTGGCGAACACCAAGGTTGGTTTTAATTTTCCCTGTCAAATCACCTTGTTTTGTATATTTTATTTGTATACATGTATCTGTAAAACGTCTTTTAGGTTAATTAAATTTAGTTCTATGCCTAATTCCTACATTTTATCCCACAATAGTTTTCTCTTGTGGGAATCAAACACAGAAGGAAAATCTACATACACAACAAAGAGAGGTTGCTTTCTTATAGTACAGTATTTTTCTATAAGGTGACTTAGCAGGAACATCTGAGTTATTGTACTTTTGTTCTTTGTAAATCCCACCTGTAACTCTGATAGTAATTCACTTTGCTCCAACCAGGCAGTTAGTCTATCCAACAATACCTTGACAAAAAGCTTAGCAAGATTATCCAACTGACTGACTGGTCTGTAATTACTAGGATTCAGATTGTAACTTTTCTTATATATAGGTAATATGTGGCTTCCATACCATGTTGAAGGGGAAATTAGCGTGCAAGATTATTTTGTTAAAGAATTCTGTAAGTGTAGTGGCCCACCAGTCCACATTTAGTCTGTAAAAATCTGTAGAAAAATGATCCAGACCTGGAGAGTTATTTATTTTAAAACTACTCATAGCACTATGCAGTTCATCTGTTATAAACTATTTAAAGCCTCCATTAATCTCAAATTGTTCTTGACAATTTTGTACATTATCATCCCAGAATATTTTGGAGAAGTAATCTACCCATTTGTCTTGGGTAATGTAGATGTCTAATCTTGTTTTACAAGCTTCCATATTGGTGGCAACCAGAGACCAAAACTTTTTATTGTCTTTGTTTCTAACTGCATTGTACATGGTTTCCCATAAATGCTGTTGATGCTCAGATCTCTTTAATTTTACATGTGCTTTATATTCTTTCCTAATCCAATTAAGGGTAATCATACTTTGTCTAGTGGATTTTTTTGATAATTTTTAATTGTTTGTTTAGTTTTTTTCTTTTCCTTTCTACAATATTTGTAGAACCAGTTTCCATATTTATATATTACACATATATGGGTTTAAAAATCCATTCCACACCTTGCTTTGACATGAGCAGCAGAGTAATGCATATTTTGGTACATAACCTAGCCAAAGAGCCTATCACTATAGAAGCTCACTGTGAGTAGGGGTAGTGATAGGGGGATCCTTCTCTGATCTGGAATTAGTTGTTCCAGTTATTGGGGAGCTACCAGGGAACTTGTTTAGAAGTATAAGACAGATTAAGAGATTAGGTTCTTACCCAATGGTTTCATTGTTTTGCAAGAAATTTGTCAGGTAGATAAGAAAGAAATACAAGCATACAAAGTTCAAAAATTATCATCTTAGGCCGGCCCATCGGCGCAGTGGTTGGATTTCCATCTGCAACACCGGTGACCTGGGTTTGGGAATGGACGCAGGTCGCTGGAGGGCAGGCCGGGGGGAGAAGGATGAAGCATCCGTGGACAGCTCTCCTTCTCTGGAGGGAGGGTGGGGATGTGCACTGGCACCTGCTGACCCCTGGCAGAGGCCGGGGACACAGCAGAACATTAGGCTCAGTGCACAAGAGGAGTGGCAGACGTCAGTGTCAACTTTGACGTCAGGACGTCACTCCAGCAAGAAAACCAGAGAAAATGCTTCCTGGTTGGCCAGATGTTGGTCTCCAGCCATTCGTTGCCACCAAACCCACGACCGGCACACCTCAGTGACACCCTGGGCCAAGTATAGAGTGCACTGGCCAGCCCCACCGGTGCCTTCCCTCTCGGAGGAGGGGACCTGTCCAGTGAAGGGATATGCCAGGTTACCCGGGGGAGCTGCAATATGAGGAAAGTGGCTGGCATGGGGATTGGCAGGCAGTCAGAAAGGGCCTAGGGGGCCCAAAGGAGTGGGCAGCCAGGGAGAAGGGGAGGCTCAAAAAAAAAGGAAAAAAAAATTATCATCTTGTACTGTCCATTATAGTTGATGAAAGAGAGCAATTTAAAGAAGCACATGTGATTGATACTGAAAATGTTTCTGAGATAATAGAAAGTGAGATAGAAGTAGGTGAAAATGTACCTTTTCCATATTTTAAAGAACAAATTGAACAAGCTATACAAGCATGTAGTTGTGAAACTGAAGCAGAAAAAGAAAGGATTCATGAACTGTTCCTACAAGTTCAAGGGTATGCTCACAAAAGATGCTTATGATTGCGGGGTAACTGACCTTGTTACCAGGGTGCTAAAAGACCCAGTAAAGGTCCAGTTTGTGTACATCAGTACAGAATAACACTAGCATCTTACAAACACATACAAGAGATACTGGATACCTTGATGGAGTGAGGAATTATAAGACCAGTGAATTCTGTTAGAATGTCCCTATTTGGCCTGTATTGCAACCTACAGGAAAGTGGAGGCTCACTATTGACTACAGAAAGTTAAATATCTCAGTTCAGTGGCTCATGACATATTTGAACCAGACTTAGGCTATGGTTGGGGGTACAAAATATTTCTTCACCCTAGATATAGTAAATGGATTTTGAACATTGAAAGTAGATCCAAAAGATCACTACAAATTGACTTTTTTACCTTTGGAAGCAGAGAATACACATGGAACAGGTGTTCTTTTGGGTACTTAAATTCCCTTGCAGATTTTAATATTTTTCTGTACAAAGCCATGCCCGATGCTGAAAGTAGAGGAAATCTGGTTTATGTGGATGATGTACTAATCAAAAGCAACACTTTTGAGGAACACCTGGCAGAAGTAACCTATGTGTTAAATCATCAAAAAAAGGCTGGTGCCAAATTGTCTTTTTTGTTTATTTATTTATTTATTTGTTAATCGGATGTACACCTTTGAGCAAGGTGCTCATTTGCAAAGGCTCCTCAGCAAACAACAGAACAGTGCAACAAATCTTAACATTTTACTGAAACAACAGAACAGTTTACAATAATTCTTGACACTGCAGCACATTTGGGTAAGCAAATGCCTTGGCAAAACCCATTTTTTGTATATGAATACAGGTCAAAGTGCAGTAATTTCAATAGTAAAAGTGCTGAAACTGAGATAACAGCCCTATAGTGCTTTATCTACTAAGGATCTGTGCACTTTTCTGGCACAAGCAGCTGGAGCAGCTGAAAATCAGAGGAGTAACACACGCATGAGATGTAAAAATGGGTATTGACAGTGGTGGGTAATGTTGTTAGCATCTAGTGTTAGTGTGTGGGCACCGCGAGCAGTTGGTGCATTGGTAGGGGTTACCTGCAGTGTGGTCAGCAGGTACCAGTGTAAGGGGGATTCTTAATGGGTGGTGCAGCCACAGTTGGTGCCAGGTAGGAGCGCATTTAGTAGTTCCCATTTGAAATGGCCCAGCTTATCTGGTCATTTTTGAGATGTCAGAAGTTTGTTAAGCCAATAAGGCCTCTGGTTTCAAAGGAGCATTTGGCTAAAGTTGTTCTATTGAAAGGTACAGTCAGGGTACTATTCATCATGCCTCTGGTTGCCTAAGGGTTTTAGGCATGATTTAGGAGGGTTTGCAACCCTGGAGGGGTCAGACCCATGAGGGCTTTCATTCCTAGCAGGCAGGTCTGGTACTTGATTCTGTCATGCAGGGGGAGCCATTTTGTGAAGGAGTAAAGTGTGCATGTGTGTGTGTTTGTCAACCCCTGTAGCAAAGCAGCAGGCTTTATTCAGTACTAATCGAGCCCTGTTTAACACGCTATCTGAGACACTCCCATAAACTGTTAAATGGTAGTCAATAATGGGGAGGATGGAACTTGTGATAGCCACTCTTTTGGCTTCTCAGGGGAGGCTGTGCCTCTGCCTATAGAGAGCCTCAAGTTTCCTATTTATGTTGCATACTATTTGGTTTACTTGAGGTGCAAATGTTAGTGTCTGATCTATGGTCACCCCTAGATATTTGAAAGATTCGGCCTGTTCTAGATATTCTCCAGTTTTATTGCTGATGATGAATGGTTGTAACTTAGTCCTCTTCTGTGCACTAGAGAAGAGCATTGTTTTGGTTTTCTTATAGTTGAGCACAAGCTTATCCTGTTGGAAACATTTCTCAAGGGATGCAAAGTTGTGTTGAAGGTCATGGGTAAGTGTGTTCTGGCAGTGGTTATTTGTACAGATGACTGCATCATCTGTATAGAGTATGACTGTGGAGCTAGGGCAGGCTTCAGGAAGGTTGTTGATGAAGAGGCTGAAAAATAGGGGCCCCAGGATTGAACCTTGAGGCACTCCAGATGTTACAGGTCTAGCATCAGAATGCTCCCCCGTATCTTGACCTTTTGTGTTCTGCCTGAGAGATAGTTTTTAAACCAGAGTACTGTGTCAGCAAAGAGGCCTAGTGTAGGGAGCTTGGCTAACAGTAGTGCATGATTTACTAAATGAAGGCTACTAAATAAAAAGCCTTGGTTAGGTCTATGTAGATTTTTGTTATACTTAGTTTATTAAAATCATCTTAAGGTTACATATACTTCTATATAAGACACAGATAACCATAGAGTCTTACAGCCACTTATTAAGGACTACAGGTCTATGTAGATTGAGCCCACCAGGTATCTCTTGTCAAGAGACTTGTGTAAAATGTTGGTATATTCAATTAGCGCAGTGGAGGTACTATGCATTTTGCAGAATCTGGACATTGGACTTTGTATTGGCTAAGGTATGTGACAAGTTGGTCTGATATAATTCTCTTGAGAGCTTTGGAAAGTGGAGCGGGGACAGATATTGGTCTATAATTTGTGACTAAGGTGTGGTCACCACTTTTATGGACTAGGGTGACTAGAGCACTTTTCTAGAAGTCGGGGAATTGTGATTATCTTAGGGAGAGGTTAAATAGTTTGGTCAGGGGGTGGTGAGTTTGCCTAAGACTAGTGCAATTAATTTCATGTCAAGCATGTCACTACCCATCCTACTCTTCCCTAGTACACTCTTAACATAGTGGACATTAACAAAGGCACAGCGGTTCAGATATAAGGTAAACAATTTTGGATATGAAGTTGGGCCTGATGGGCTGTGCCTTCAGCACAGCAAAATAGAAGCAGTTCATAAAATTGGTCAACCCAAAACTTTAAAGCAGTTATGCAACTGCCTTGGAATCTGTAATTACTCAAGACAGTTTATTCAGGACTATGCTGAAATTGCTAATCCCCTCACCAGGATCTAGAAAAAGGCAGAATCCTTGGTGTGTGTTGGGGGGGGGGGACAAGAGAAAGTCATGCAAGCTTTAAAAGATAGTTTGAGTCATGCACTATACCTTGCTTACCCACAAATGGAAAATTATTTTTTATCTAGAAACAGGGTACACTGACAGCAGCATCAGTGTAGTGCTATATCAGAAATATAATTCAGACAGCTGTGTTATTGCTTATGCTAGCAAGACTTTAAGTGGTATGGAGAAAAAATGTTCAGAGTATGAAAGGGAATTATTTTCTACTGTCTGGGCAGTACAATGGTTCAAAAACTAAATCTGTGGTAAGAAAGTTGTAGAGACTTGTCAATAACCTAGTACGTTTCTAGGGAGCCAGGAACTTGAGGATGATAATGTATCAAGTAGCGTGATGGTGGCCTGGACCTTAGCACTGCAGGACCTACCCATGGAGATCAAATATGTTAAGAATAAAAGAAATGCAGTAGCTCTAGGTTTAGTAGATCTGGATGACTGTACTGCAGATCAACATCCAGTACAAGATCCTGACCAACTCCCAGATTTGGAAATGGTTCAATAACAGACTCAACCATTATGATGAAAATAAGTGTGAGAATTTTCCTAGGGCATATGTTGATGGTTGTTCATTCAAGCAAGATGAAAACTGGATTATGGTCTAGTAGTGGTATGAAATGATAATATACCATGCCCTCCTATCAAATACTGACTAGGTCCCAAGTCTAATCAATATGCAGATTTAGCAGCTGTCTACATAGCTATGCAGACAGCAGGGCAAAAAAAAAACTTACATGGCATTGTATTTTGTACTGATTCTGATTACATTAGGCATAACTTCCTTACATATTTACCAGGTTGGAAGGTGAAGGGCATGTACACTTCCAGGCATTGCAAGGTGATGCATGCAGAACTCATCTTAGCTACAGACCAGTTAGTTCAGGAACATGGTTTGGTTGTTTATTGGAAAAAGGTAAAGGGACATTCAAAAATTCAGGGAGCAGACAAAACTGGAAATATCCTAGCAGATGCTCTGGCTAGGGATGGTGCTTTAAATGGAGAATCATGGAATGTTGTCCCTCCTGTTCAAACTAATGTGGAGGTGGTTGCTCACAGACAAAAGCAACATAAACATCAAAATAAGATCTTACACTTGTATAGTGATAAGCCTGATTTTTATTTGATAAAAATGCAACAAGATGACAAAATAGTAGGAAAGTTTTATTGTTTCATCAAGGATCCCACAGTAAACATGATTTCTGAAAGTGATCTACAAGCTAACCATGACCTGAGAGCCATGTATGACCAGAAAGGTAAATTCCAATCAAAGAATGATCTCTTGGTATGAACTGATAACAAGTCCCAAGGGCCTAAATGGGTGGTTACTTTAGTCCATAGAGGAGTTCTGTTACAGCATGCTCATAATGAACCATCAGGAGCACATATGGGGACAGAAGAACTTATGAAGCCTTAAAAGAGGTAGCCTACTTTCCTTCCATGTGCAGAGATGTTGCAAAATATGTGCAAGGGTGTATAACATGCTGCAAATTTCAGCCTGCTTCCCCAAGACACAGAGCAACACTACAGTCGAAAGGAGTCACCATGCCTTGGTCAGACATCCAGATTGACTGGATTGGCCCTGTTACAAGATCTTCAAGGGGTAATCAGTGTCTTTTGGCAGTTACTTGTCTATTTACAAAATGAGTTGAATGTCTACCTGCTCCAAATAATACAGCTGAAACCACAGCTTTGTTATTAATAAACCATGTGTTTAGTCACTGGGGATTACCAATGAGTAGAATACGATAGCAGTCCTCATTTTACAGGTGATGTTATAGAAAATGTGTGGAAAATAGTAGGGGTTCAAAGAAAACTACATATGTCCCACCATCCACAATCATTTGGAGAGGTAGAACGTGCTAATCAATCAATTGTTTATATAATGAATAAGCATCTTAGTTCTTCAGGAAAAGATTGGGATGTAAAATTGCCACTAGTATTAATGGCCATACATGCTATACCAAGTAAGCCTACTGATGTTTTGCCTTTTGAGATGATGACAGGAAGACAAATGGTGTTACCTTTGCATCTCCTGTACACAACAGGAAATGTAAATTTGGCACATACTAGTACAACATATGGCTATGTAACTCATTTGAAGCAGCACTTGCAAGAGACCTTTGCATTTGTTCAAAATAACTAAGACAAAAGTGTTCAAGCTTCTAAGTCAAATTATGACCAAACAACTGATCCAAAACAGTATCAAATTGGAGTGTTTTATTTAAACTACAACAGAAATAAAGCTAAGGTTAAAAAATTCCCTCCAAGCTGAGAAGGACCCTTTTAGATCAAAGATAAAGTCTCACCTGTAGCATATCAAATGGAAATCAAGAAGAATAAAGCTGGTGAAATGATTCTTAAATGGGTTCATATTAATCAGTTGAGACCATACTATGAACACAAAGAAACTAAAGGTGATGTCTGAAATAAAAATAAAAGTGAATGATGATGAAAAATAGTCATACTGAATAGTTTAATTGAAATGCTGATATTTGCAGTTGATGTACAAGTAGTAAAATGTCTGTAAAATGTCTGAAATAAGGTGAAACAAAAATGTCAGTGCAGTTAAAGGGAAAGTGTACATCGTTATCATGTTCAGTCATGTAGTAATGTATATATTTTTATGCACAACTGCACATCACAGATGATGTCACATCTGATGATGTCACATCCAATGATATCCCGTCTGATGATGTCACATGTGATAAGTTATGTGCTGATGATGTCATAAGTTAGCACATGAGGTTGCAATTTTAGGTTCTGTGATTCATTTTCCCTGTAATGCTCAAAGTTTATACCCATATAGAAGGATTACAATTTTTGAATTAGAAAATGTATTATTTCAGAACACATTTTAATTCAAAGGGGGGAAATGGGACAAATCATAAATTGCAAAAATATTTTATAATAATTTTATTATTACTATTATTATTTTATAATCATTAATATTTAATCATATTATTTAGACTTAAGGTAACTGGGGTGTAATACTAGGCAACTGGTTTCATTTAATTTCATTTCCTGCTTATTTTATACTGAAAGGTCTGTGGGCAAAAATGCCCATTTTCACAGGCATCCAGTTTTAAACAATACAATACATAAAATGCATACCAAAAATATAAAACAAAATGACAAATGACATACATCAGCAATGTAAAATTATCAGATCAGTTAAAATACTTACACACAGAAATATCTAATAAGTACATTTTGAGAGACTTCTTAAATACAGACAATCTAGAGCAGCTAACAATAGGATTAGGTAAGTTATTATACAGTTGTGTGGCAATAACGTTTATAGAATTTTGAGAGAAAGTAGCATAAAAAACAAAGACTCTAAAATATTTTGTTTCCATTAATGGAAAAAGAGTTTCAAACTGGCTGCAAATGCCAGCATTGATTTCCTCAGAAAAGAAAAAGCTTCAATTACTTTTAAAACCAAATGAGTTTAATTCTGTGCCCCATCTATTGCCTCTTTAGAGTGTGATATTAAGTGTCTCCTTGAATCTCTGCTAGCAAAAGAAGGGCCTTACTGATAAGAGAGTCATGGTAACTGCATACCAAAGTGTCGAACCAGAATTTACAACTTGGTAGTACCTTAAACAGAGACTATCTATATCAATGATGGAAACAAAAGACTGAGTTGAATATCTATAGACTTTGTTGCTAGAGAATACAACATGCTACCAGGACCACATTAAATCAATTGATAAAGAACATTTTGTCCTACAACATGGCTGAGTTTGAGACTTGCAACTGCTGTAGAAAGCTAATTATCTGCACAAGACTTCTTTGCTAAAAGTATAAAAGCTGGAATACTTGTATTTGGTCATAAATGAGAGCTAGTGTAATGACTAATCTAAAAATATGAATTGTATGTATACGCATGGTGGCTAAAATGTTTTACATCACTTTGAAGCTTCTTTAACAACTTTGAGAAGCATAGCCTTGCATGATTCATTGAACACAAAGAAAGCTGTTCTCAAGAAATAATTTCTGTTTTTTAATTAACTTCCTGAGAGCTATCTGAAAGGAAGGATACCTCATCTTGAAACTGGAGGCATAGAAAGTGAAATGATTATTTTTTTTTTAGCTTTTGCTGATAACTGATGTTTTAATCATTATTAGATTATCTCAGAAAATATTTATCTCACAGACATGGGAGACATTTTGAAAGACTACCTTTCATGGGCTGAGCTTGGAAATGTTTGTTTGAAGATGGCATCTTGTTGCATTCAAAAGTTATGAGAAAATCAGTTTTAAAAAGGAAAATGTTCAGACTCAGAGACTTTGCAAAAAGGGTCTGTCCTAAGAGAGATAGAGTGACTAGCCATCCCTTTTATTATTTGCATGATCCAATCAGCGTTGGTAAATCTTGCACATATGCATCATAAGGAGGTGGACTTACAACCCAGTTCCTGGGGAAATGCCTCAGAATTCTCCAAATCCAGATGCCAAGAAGATCTGTGTTGCTTGAGTCTATGTCTTGTGATTGAAAGCAGTGTTCCCACCAAAACTTTGGACTGACTTTCTGAGGGTGCTAAGATGAGCCATGTGTTTCTTTCTGTATTTGCAACAAAAGAGACTGTCAAATCCTTATGCAGTGATGCCAGGAAGGATTTCCAATAACAGTGTAGAGCTGAGCCAAAGACTGTAGCAGTGTTAACAAAGTCTTTTACCATCCGGGGAAGAAGACTTTTCATCAGCATCCTGAAATTAAGAAGAAAATACAGACTCTACAGCTAACCAGATGTCTTGAGTGTTGCTTTTTAATAATTTTTAGTAATATTCTAATTGAACTTAGCTCGGAGGTTGCATGGGAAAAATACTTTCTTAAGCATTGAAACTTGGGGTATATAGAATAGCTTACACCTATACAAAGCTGTATAAGCATTTTGCATAAGAAAAAAGTATTCTTTTTTTTGTTACTTATAGTTTATGTTTTGTTTGTCCCCGTTTTCACCCATCCCCAGTGGCACACGCTTATGAAGGCACGCACAGCTCACAGCTCTGAGGCACCCTCCCGGTGCTTTGCTTCCCCCGCCTGCCTGCACTGCCAATCGGACCTCCACCCAAGGGCAGCAGAACTACAGGGGGCAATGAAGATCCTTCCCAGGAGCCAAGAGCTTCCATTATAGCTGCTCAATCCTGCTCCTTTCCTCCCCCAGCTGACCGGTCCCATTCCTGAACTCAGGTCACAGGAGCAGCATAAGGTGTGGCATCCAACGCCTCAACCCTCAGTGCCACAGGGCCAGCCTAAGAAAAAAGTATTCTAATAAGTTTTATTCAGAATAAGAATCCAAAATACTAATGCAAAAAAACTTCTAAGTGCCTATGCATGAAAATGGTTCTGTGCATAAAAGCATGTTGAAATAGTATGTGCTGTGTGGTTATGTTTGTTCATTGTTTTTCAATTTTGCTTGTTGTTATCTTTGTTTATTTTCTGAAACCTTTGTTGGTTTATTTTTATGCTGCTTTTCATAGTGTTTACAATGTTTTATTATCTATGCAACAGTTATTAGTGATTAGTTATATTGTACAGGGAAAAATAAAATCTATTTTAATATACTACAAGGGTGCGACAGAAACATTATTCGTAATTATTAGAACTTTTTATACAATAGGCTGTGAAGTAAGAATCTGACTCAGTCTTACATTGTTTTATATGGTTTTATATATATTTTATGACCTGGGGCCGAGGGCTTAGCTAAGTGCCCATAATAAGTAATTGATATTCCAGCCTATTGCTACGACAGTACAATACTAGGCATAACACAATGAATAGTTCCAGATAAAATGCAAATACAACTTGAAGGCTGAATAACAACAACGTTAAACAACTAATATTAAAGCAGTTTAAAAAGGGTGACAGTTGCTGCAAAATAGTATGACAAAGGAGACAAAACAGCATAGGTTTACAAAAAAACTACTTAAAGTGCTAGAAGATGATGCATCTGTGTGCCCAGTAAGACTAGAAAGATGAATGATGAGTGATGAGAGGCAAACCCTGAATTGCCCCCACCCAGGAGGGAGACAACATCACTTGTTTCCAGTTTTTGATACACATAGCACAATGGCTGCCTCAGCATACACAGAAGTGGGACTGGTTGACTTATAGATGTTGTTTGGCCACAAACTGCTTAGATGACTTGTTCAGATGATCATTAGACAAAAACAAAGCTATCCATAAGATACCAGTCCTCTGGAGGCATCACGTGTGGTGTGGCTCAGCAATAGTCTGAAAGTATCATATACTGTTCATACGTGTGCCTCATTATGTAGAAGGTTGAGTTGCACCATGTGACTGCCTCATATTTTTGGAATATAGCTTCCACCACTTCCAGGCATATGTCTTAAAATTTGCAGACAATACCAAACTAGCTAAGGAAGTGCTAACTTTGATTGATGGCTAGGCACTGTAGAAATATTTAAAAACCCTGACTGACCCATGGAACTTTGGGAACCTATGGAAAGAAAGGCACAGAAGTCAGCAAGTGCAGTACACTGGTCAAGTGTAACAGACATGTCTTACTGTGCCAAAGAGATACACAACCAGACTTCATATGGTACAAATCATGCAGCTGTGATGGTAGCACATGTGGAACATAACAGAGACAGCAATGTCTACTGGCTCACTCGGGAACTGCCCATAGACAGAGTGTGCCTGCCTGCAACAGAGCCAGATACAGCTGTGCAAGGGACACACAGCACCAGAAAATAGGCCAGATGTGAATACATAGCACAAGCCATAGCAGAACCATGGCAGAGCACAATAGGCAGTGTTCTAGCCCCAGTAGCCTCAACATATACAGAAGTGGGACTGGTTGACTTACAGATGTTGTTTGGCAACAAACTGCTTAGATGACTTGTTCAAATGACCATTAGACAAAAAAAAAGAGCTGTCCCTAAGACACCAATGCTCTGGATGCATCACATGTGGTGTGACTCAGCAATAGTCTGAAAGTATTATATACTGTCCATACATGTGCCAGGCGTCATTTCAGCAAAATCATAGGGGTAGCAAGGTGGGGTGGGCATGATGTGGGTGGGGCCACGGTGTGGGTGGAGCCACGGTGTGGGACGCATCTGGAAATTAGCAGTTTCTGCTCAGTATGTCTTTCCTGGTAAAACTTTTAAATAAGTAAATAAATAGCTGATGTCACTGATTTGTATAATTTGCACCTGCACTATGTATTCTTGCATGTAACTCAGTGTTGCCTATAGCCGGGGTCAATCTTGTAAACTGGCTTTTTAGCCCAGTCTTCTTACTTGGTTAACAAATAATTAAAATAAGACATTTTAGTGCACTGGTATGCTAAAAAAAAACACTTTTGCTGTATTGACATGCTATTTTTTTTACTATATTAATGTGTAGTGATGTGTATCAATATACACATTTCAAACCACTGGGACTGACACAAGGGGCTTACATCAAAGAGAAATGGCACAATGGGCTCTTTGTGCCACATCTTGCACCAGTCCCAATTAGTAATGCACCTGCACCACTGGGATGAACGCCCGCACCAAATGGGCTTGTGCCATCCTTACAACAGCCATGGTGCACCATGGTGGAAGCGGGCTTGCACCAGGGCAGCACTGCAGTATTCCCTAAAATGGGATATTAGAAAACCCCCAAAGGGCACATGGTCCTCAGCTGTTAAGACCAGCCCAGAGCTGGTCTAACATGCCAGATGCCACTCCTGGAGCCATCACTGGGTGCGGCGGATGACCAGTGCCCCCTTGGGGAAGGTACCCTCACAGCCTCTGACACCTGCCAGACCACCGCAGGTGGTCAATGGCAGGTATGTGCCCATAAACCCCCCCAGTAGCACTGGAGTGTCTGCCCCAACACATGAACCCACACTGTGCACTGTTGGCCATGCAGTGGCTCCATCGGGTGCAGTTACCAACCCCTCCCCCATCCCAGTCCATCCCATCCCATGTGAGCCATGTCATGCCCATGGCGACCCACCAGCCATCTAGGCAACTGGCTGGTGGGTCACTATCACTGGCTGCTGCTGCGGCAAGTCCGTCCCACAGCTTGTGGCATTCCCCCTCCCGTGCACCATTTCTTTGGCTCACAGGTTGGCTTTCAGCAAAATCAGGGACTTTGGCACCGGGACCCATCATCTTGCAAAATCTGGCTCAGGGTCCCTGGTGCACCCAAGTTTACCACAGGTGGTGGTCTGCTGCACAGTGTAACAATCTAAGGGGATCTTTTAAAATTGAGCCCACTGTATCATTCTAATTTACCTCTACTCCATGATACCTGACTCTAATCAGAATTATGTATGAGTCACAACATCTATTGACTAAATTGTGGATATTTTTCAGAGAATCCCAAATTAACCTCCAGCTGTACTGCCATGTACCATACTGTGAGGAAGCTCTTATCCCACCCTGCCCTCCTTCTCCGAACAGGGAAATTATGTAATGTATCAAGATAGATAGCCAATGGCTTGAAATGCCTATCATAACTTCAGGACTACAGACTATGACATTTAGACTTTTCAAGCATTTTTCCAATATCCAGTGAAACTTTGCAAAATATGATATTATTATACAACGCCACTTATAGTTCATTAATGTTCTGTATTGCTCTCCCATCTTTCTTTATTACAGGGGTTATTAGCATGAAAACATTATTTTGCCCAATGGCCCTCCAACCTGGACCTCCAGTAAAGTCACAATCCTCTGTTTATGACATCATAATAATTTCCACATAACACATTGGGATGTCATCAACAGAATGTTATGACTTCACCTGAGACTAACACTTCAGGAACACATGAAGTTTGGGACATAATGCTTCTGTGTTGAAGCAAATGTCCTCAGTAGCAAAGAATAAAGGGAGATACAGTACCTCCTCACCCTCCCCCCCCACGCACACACACCTGTATGAAGCACTCTGCAGTAAAGATGTCAGAGCCCTCTGTGTGAAAACTGGAGTAATTGTTACTGTGGTCCTGCAGTACCCTGCAAGAAATCACTGGCAGGAACTGAGAATGAGTATTTTATCCAAGCTGGTAGCACTATAAATACAAAAAAAAATAATTATATATAAGTTAAATTGTGTGGGATTATTATATTTTGAAAAACGTTCCTGGATAAATGTGCTGTAATTGTTTCTTAAGAGCCATCTTCTGTCATCTTTTGGACCAGTGGTAGCACTCTAGTCCTAATAAACCCTAACTTCACTAAGCTGGAATTGTTCAAGTTATTAACTATAAGGACAATGTTCTCATAACACTTTATTTATTTTCAATAAGATTTCCAGCTCTTTGCTCTTGACTGTTAACACCACACATATGCACCTCCTTTTGATGGGGATCAAGGGACCTTTCCATCCATTTGCCAGCAACAACAGGACAACAGGACAACAGGAGTACCACGGTCTCTTCTTCCCCCTCCTCTGCCCCCCCGTGTCCCTACTTGCACACAGTTGTACTACTTACTGCAGTTCTTTGTGTCTTCTTCTCTCTGCCTGCTCCGGCTGCCTGCTCTGGCTCTGCCGATGGATTTGCTTTGCTGTGCCTGCCCTTAAGTTGTGGTGCACCCCACCGTGCAGATGCCTGTTGGAGATTCCCAGATTGATCGCACTATTCGCCCCGCGGCTGCCCGCCTGGATGATCGATCAGCTGCTACAGCTCTCGGACCGGACGGCTTCGGTTTGACGCTTTAAAAAAAAATCCTTGCCTTGCTAGCACTGCTGGCTGCTGCCCGACTCCAACGACTACTTTCGACTCTCTGACTCTTTTTTTCAGCTGCCTGCTGCACCACGATGAAGATGGACCCAGAGACCCCAGCATTCAAATCCCGCTGATTCCCCACGCATGCGCGTATCGTGGATTCACGCCTAAGGCACCGCTAAGCAAGTCAGTCCCCTCCCAGCCAGCCAGGCAGCCAATCACAGCAGCGCCAGCCCCAGTAAGTAAAAAAGTGGCACCGCTGCACTTGCCTTCAATACCTTGCCCTAACTAAGTTACCCAAGTGTTCCAACCAATGATTTTCGGGGGGGGGGGCTAAGCTAACCTAAGACAGTTGGCACGGCGCCATCCGTCCCTGATTGCATCAACAGTCTGTGTCTGTGCTAATTTTGCAGCACAACAGCAGACTGTCAGGCTCGCTCCCTGAGTCCCTGAAAGAAACCGGCTCTCTGGTCCTCCTCACACACACACACACTGTGCAGCAGCACAAGCGTGTGCACGGCCAAGGGGGCATGATGTTAATTTATTTGTTATTGTGCCACCAAGCGAGCAAGCAGCAGCCGGCAAAGTGCATCAATCCCATAGGAAGCCCAGGGCTGGCAGGGTCTAAGTCCCATCATGAGGGCGCATAATTTTCATAGAGATTAGAATCGTTACAGCTTTTTTCGTGGCGCCCCTGACGTGCTGCCTCATCATGTAGAAGGTTGAGTTCCACCATGTGTCTACCTCTTATTTTTGGAATGTAGCTTCCACAACTTCCAGGCATATACCTTAACATTTGCAGACAATACCGAATCAGCTAAGGAAGTGCTAACTTTGGTTGATGCAAGGCACTGTAGAAATATTTAAATATGTTGACCCATGGAACTTTGGGAACCTATGGAAGGGAAGGCACAGAAGTCAGCAAGCACAGCACACAGGTCAAGTGTAACAGACATGGCATACTGTGCCAAAGAGATGTACAACCAGACTGCATATGGGACAAGTCATGCAGCTGTGATGGTAGCATGTGTGAAACAGAACACAGACAGCAATGTCTACTAGATCATTAGGGAACTGCCCATAGACAGAGTGTGCCTGCTTGCAACAGAGCCAGCTACAGCTGTGCAAGGGACACACAACACCAGAAGCTTGGCCAGATGTGAATACATAGCACAAGCCATAGCAGCACCATGGCAGAGCACAATAGGCAGTGTCTGGCCCCAGTAGCTATGAGTACTGAGAACATATCCAGAACATGTGTGCATGCATGGGACACTAACCATCCAGGTGCCTCCCCCAGTCAACAGCAGGAAAAGGCCAAAGGCACACACACACACACACACACACACACACACACACACACACACACAGCTGGTACATACATACTCACATACACACAAACACATACACACACACACACAGATACATATGGAGAGAGCACCATGGAGGAAAAGCAGCACACATGGCCATGACATGCACCAATCCCAGCAGCAACAAGGTATAGAACAACACATTGGGGCAGATAGCTAACAGCAGCCAGGCATGGGGGGGCACTGTAGGAGCATGAGCCAGCACAGGACATATGCACAGCAGTACTGTCATGCAGCATTGGGCATAGCAGGCCAGGCAACACATGGCTACAGTGGTGTGGCAGGTTAGTGAGGATACCACAGTCACCCATGCATGTGTCTGTGAGGCACACTGTTTTGCAGTGACTATAACACCAGTGTGAGACAAACAGCTGGGCTTACAGTCCCTCAATTCCAGTGGTCACTGGGGGTCCCCTAAATATAGGGATCCCCCAGCCAGAGGCTGCGCAGGTCATCAGCCATTCAATACTCATGTTTGTTTTAATGCATGCATTTCATTTCTTCTGTACTGTAGAAAAATCACATGATGGACATCATTGGGTTAAGCAGAACCTTCTAACCATGCATCATAATATCAAAATAATAGTCACTAAGTTACTAGCAAGGGCTGTCAAGGACAACCTGCCGGGTGCCCCCAGAAACAAGGCCAACTCTGGAGAGATGCAATTGTGTGGCACTTAGTACAGATGGCACTGAAGACAGCACCACCTCATGGAGCCTGCCCGAGACCATATATGCATGCTGTATACTGTACATGACAAGTCACATGGGTATATCAGACAGTACCATGTGTTTGGGCTTGTTTCTTGTCTACCTAATTTCTAATGTTGTATTATTATTTATTTTGTAATAAAATAGAAGTATTTTGTAGCAGTTAGAGTGTGCTGGAATTTTGTTTTTTTCTCTGTTGGTCAGTACCACAGTGGCTAGTGATCACCATGCCAGATGAGTATGCATACCTAAGCCCAACCATGCAACATGGCAAACCTGCCAACCAATGACAGGCATACCACCTGGTGCAGTGAGCAACAGTATATCTGTCCTAGTGTACCAAAGCTGTGACACAGGGGTCTGGCCACTACACAATGTAATGCATGCCATGGCCCAGTACCTACATTGGACTGGTTGAGGACATTCAAAAGGGGCTAAGAATGAAGGTTCAACTCCTGTTTGCTGATCAGTTTTCATTTTATTAAATTTTCTACTACAATAAAAATGACACTGTGTGTCTTCGCCACTAATTCAGGTTTGCTGAGGTTTGCTGACTCTAATTGTTAGCTTACAAAAGCACTAACTGGAAAAATCTGACTATTACATTTATGAGGTAGCAGAGTTTACTTGCCCTACTGGGCAATTTAATTGGCCCACATCTTGCACATAGTGCTTACAAAGTGCCATCTTGGGTATGCTGGGACCAAATTACCTCACCTTGACAGCTATATAATAAACTTCCCTGCATGATCCAGCAGGGCATCTAGAAAGTGGCCCAACAGGCACTTGGTAGCAAACTTTGTGATACCGGTGATGACACTCACGAGCATCTGGAATGTTTTGGTGGTGAGGAAGCACAGTGCTGCACTCACCATGAGCTCAATGAGCAGTGCATAGCTACGGTGGGTATCTATCCAGAGCTTCTCAGAAATGTGCTTGTATAGCTGCATGAGCTTGGATCAGTTGAGCCTGTACCAGTCAATGACTTCCACATCACTTAGATGTATGAAATGTGACTTGTGGACAGTATTGTCTGATTGCAGCATAGTGACTCTGGGGTCCAGGGGACTGCTGTCCTCTCCTGGGGAGGGCTGGCCAGTTGTCTCACTCAATGACTGCCACCAGGTGGAGGGCTGGTGATTGTGTGGGTGTGAGCACTCAAACAGGTAGGGCTGTGGATCTGCAGGATGTACACATCTCCACGTCCAGGTACTGACCTGACACCATGCAGAGGTAGAGGGAAGAAAATGAATAACAGGTTCCAAGGGCTTGATGACACTCCTGCACATCTCCCTCAGAGGTGCACCACCACTTGAACAACTGGAGATACTGCCCTCAATTTTCAGAGGTCAGAGAATGACGCAAGGTGCTTGCACCAGAAAAGAATGATGCAAGGACCAAGCAGCATCAAAACTTTTGTCAATTACAATTTTCTAATGCTGCTTGCACAAAAGTGAAACTGCCTGTGCCAAAGTGGCTTGCACCAAAAAAAAATGTGTGCACCATGTTGCAAGGGAGTTTGAATGAAAAAAAAAGAGATGCACCATCCCCTTTTTTTAAGTTTCAAAAGTGGAAGCTGTTGACACTGTTCTGAAGATGCATGCCACTGTAAGATCAGTCAGAGCTGGTATGACACAGGATCATGCAAAGGTGAGAGTAGATTATGTAACAGGTTAGTTATAGACAGGGCCCCTACTTTTCTGCGGCACAGTGGGACCAAGTTCTGCGGCAAGACTACCATTTGCCGCAGAACTTCTGCGGTGGTGGTTTGTAATTTCTGCGGAAGTTCTGCGGCACTAACAAACTATCACATCACAGTGTCAGCTTGTCATCCTGACTTCACTTTCATGGCAGTGGTTATAGCAATCAGGATGGTGGAAAGCACAGTAACACTAGTTCAAAAAATAACAGACTTATAAAAATAATTTTATGCCTAAAAAAGAAAAACAAATGTCTCCCCCTTAAGGTCCTAGCCTGTTGCATAAATGACATATGCAGAGGGGATCTTATGTGATAAATAAAGTATTTCTATATGCATGCTATCTATCCCACTAATGAGGTTTCCACTGTCTATCACTCATATATTTGTATGTGCTTTCTACACCATTCATGAGGTTCCACTGTGTATCACTTATATATTTATATGCAATCTGTAACATACATACAAATGTGTGTGTGTGTGTGTGTGTATATATATATATATATATATATATTTAATTTCCATGAACTTGCATCCTCATTCATACAGGTCCCATTGAAATGGAATAGAGGAGTTATTGCAAAACTTATTTTTCATGTCAGCCTGCTTACCCTGACACACTGCGTAACACCATCAGGCCATGCCATGCATGTGAACCGATTGTGAGATAGAGCTCTCCAGCCCATCACAATGTGTCCACCATGTGACAGAACACTGCACCATACCTTCCCAGGCTCTGAGCAGTGATGTGGTCCACCAATCCTTGTGCTGCCCAGCCAGCTCCCAGAGCTAATCTCTGAACCTGAGTTGCTGGCACAGAAATACAGCATGCTACCCTCTGTCCCAACAGCTGTCCCTGTACACAACATTTCTCCATAACTTTTAGATGATTCTATCAACCAATGACAATATGTAATCAATAACCCTGGCAAAAATGCTTACAAGGCAATTATTTAGTTAACAGGTCTATTCTTTCAACAGGTCTACACATTATTATATTCCACCTTTCTGGGCATAATTACTTTATTTTCCTTAAAAATGACAGTTAAATTAATTTTACCAGTTATTCATTTCAGATGGCATCTCTATACCTTAAAGGCACAAATAGGTTTGTACAAAGTGAGGTATGGACTTGACAAGTCTGTGCTATTGACAAGGTTTTGTTTAAGTTGGCCCTAGTGCAATAATGTAAGACTGAAAATTGTATCAGGCTGTAGTGCAGGTTGAGCAAATATCACCATGCATGATGTGTTGTGCCACCATCTCTGGCAGTGGGAGCTGTGGTAGATAAATGACTGTTCATTTATGTTGCAGAATGCAGCCATTTCGTTAGCTAATGTATGATGTTATAGCAATGATAACATCACATTCTGAACATATAGGGGGGTTTTGGATATAAAAAGAGGAAGAGAACCAGATTATATGGATAAACAAAATATTAATAAAAATCACCAAGAAGAGTGAATTATTCTGCAGAAGTTCTGATGAATTGAGATTCTGCACAAAATTCTGCAGCCGCAGAATTCTAGGGGCCTTGGTTATAGAGCCAATATTCCACTGCAGGACTAGTTTAGAGCATTTTGGGGCTTAACATGCCATTGTCTTGGTCATTTTGTCCGCCATATTTTTTGAATCCGCTTGAGTCATTGTTGCCCCATAAACTATTTTTTTGATGTAACTCATGTCATTCTCATTCCACGTATCACTGATCTTTTTGACTCAGCTTAAGTAATTCTCACCCCCTGCATTGTCTTTTTGACTCAACTTGAGTCCTTCTTTTCCCATGCATTTTTAACTCAGCTTGCTTCATTCTCTCCATATGTGACATATTTTTGATGCAGCAGACCTCTTGCATCATTTTGGGACACTTTGCCACAGAGAAGGCTTTTCTTGCAAAACACAGCACACAGTATTTGGTGCACCTGGATTTGATGCAAGGTGGAAGTTTGACACACTTTGCATCTGTCTAAAGACTCTTTGAAAATCCAGCCCACTGGATATATGCTCTGGGGAGGAGGACATACCTCTCTCCCACTGGCCCACCATCATAGGAAATCCATGGAAGAGGCACTGTGGGTAAGCACAGGGGAGGTGGGGTCGGGATGCAAATAAAAACCACTCACCTGGAGATGAGCTAGCCAGCTCAGAGTGCCATCCTGATCAAACACCATAAATAATGAAGATTATTAATATAGAATTCTAACAATCCCAAAAGGAATGATATCTGGTAATCCATTCATACCAATCAAACCTCTGTATTGTACCATTCCGTATCATACCATACTGTAGCATACCACATTGAAAACACTAGAAAAATTCCTGTTTTTTTTCAGCATCTTCAACTCTAAACTTATTACATAACATTGATGAAAGGTTTTAAGGTTTGCAGATACCATGACTCCACAATGTCTGCCAAATATCAGTCCAGAAAATGATTGATGAAAGTTAGAGGTGTGCGAAAGCAAAATTCTGCTGGCGGAATTTCTGCAAAAGTCAGAATTTCACTTCCACAAAAGTTAAGAAAACAAATTTTTGACTTTTGCAGAAATTCGTCAGCACTCTACCATTAATATTTCCCTGGTGTCTAGTGCCTCTGCTGCCAGTCACCAGTCATTGCCCATATGAAACATAATTAAAACTAATTCCCTGATGTCCAATGTGCCCCCCCCCAAGCTCTACCTGGAATAGCAGCAAAATTCCCTGGTGGTTAGCGGTCTCTCCCCACCACCCGATCACTCGTTCCATAAAAAATAAAAAATGTTCCTCTGTTCCCTGATGGCTAGCAGTCCCTTCCCACCCGATCACTCACCCCATAGGAAATAAAATACTTCTCTCTATACCTTGGTGGATAGCGGTCCCTCCATCTACCTGATCACTTGCTCCATAAAAATAAAATACTTCCCTCTGTTCCCTGGTGGCTAGCTGTCCGGTGTCACCTCACCCAATCACTCACCCCATAAAAAATTAAATACTTTCCTCTGTTCCCTGGGTGTTAGTGGTCCCTTTCCCCACCCGATCACCAGCCTGATGTGTCCAGTGTAACCTCCCATCCTGATCCCCCATATATTAATTATATAAACATTTTTTTCCCTGGTGGTCCAGTGAACCCCCTTCCCTATCCACAATACCCAGAATGTGAAGTTATTTCATGGCAGTCTAGTGGAACCCCCCCCACTCTGGCAGGTAGTGTCCCACTACCCTGCTCCCCCATCCCAAAACCAAGCCAGCGACCAGCACAGCCCTCCTCTCACCACCATGGCTGGCCACTGACTGAACTGTCACTGAGTGTGTACTGTATACAGTATGCACTCACTGATTGACAGCTCACTCTGAGCTGTCAATCAGTGAGTGCGTACTCTATACAGTACACAGTCAATGACTGCTCAGTTGGCTGCTGGCCATGGTGGTGAGAGTAGGGCTGTGCCAGTAGCCAGCTTGTGTTTGGGCTGGGTGGAGTGGGGTGAAGGGACACCACCAGCCAGGGTGGGGGGTGGAGGTTCCACTATAATCACCAAGGAATAACTTCACATACTGGGGATTGGGGATAGGGAGGGGGTTCAGTAGACTACCAGGAGAAAAAATGGATATATAATTACAATATCGGGGATCTGGATGGGGGGGTAACACTGCACATGCCTGGTAGGTGATTGGGTGGAGGAAGGGACTGCTAACCACCATGGAACAGAGGGAAGTATTTTATTTTTTATGAGGTGAGTGATTGGGCATGGGAGGAACCACTAGTCACCAGGGAACAGAGGGAAGAATTTTTTATTTATTATGGGGTGAGTGATCAGGTGGGGGAGGGACCCCTAGTCACCAGGGAACAGAGGGAAGTATTTTATTTTTTATGGGCAGAGTGATTGGGTGGGGGGAAGGCACTGCTAGCCACCAGGGAATTTCACTGCTATTTCGGGCAGGGCTTCAGGTTTGGGGGGCACTGGACACATCCTACCAAGCTAAACATGGTGAACATTCTCCAAAAACATTTGAAGATTCCCAGTCCCCCACAGGTGGAGGTTTGGAAACTTCCGTGAAAGTTGTGAAATTTAGGAGAAGTTCCACTGAAGTAAAATTCACAACTTTCACCCACAAAAGTTTTTATAGATTATTTACTGTATTTATAAATGTGTTACTCACTGGAACTGAGTTTCATTTTACAGAACATTCCATATCTATATGTTAGCTCGATGGAATTTAGATTTTTAAATCAGTACCCACTTTTTTACTGGCATGCCACTTGATACCTCAAAAAACAGTAAACTTACCTACAATGCAGTTAACAGATTCTTTCCCTACCTACTCCAAAGACTTTCTTGATTTTTGCAGTTCTTCCTTCTTTATTGACTTCTGAAATTTAATAACATTCCTCTGCTGTATACTCACTGTCATTGCCAGTCCCTCCACTCAATTGTTTGCTGCCATGAATCCATTTTAAGATCACAATTAGGCATTTGAGGGAGCCTATCTCTAGGACAGCATCATCTCTTCGGTTGTTGAAGGCACTCAGCCTAATACACCCCAGGCACAACATTATTTTATCATGAAACACACCCTAGTGTGCTTTATTGCTTACATATTATTTACAGGGACAAATTCATTGATGATGTCAGGAAGTATGATGAACCATAAAACCAAAGCTAAAATAATTTATTCTGTATCTCAGACCCTGAGATGGAATATTATTTCTGACTACTGTAATATAACCCATTTCCTGTTTTTGATAATATTCATATTCTTGAATGACTGTATGACTACTACAAAAAAGTAGTAGTCTGATAGTTGCTGGGGGGCATTGTTGGATCAATTTTCTATAAACAGTTCTGGAAAAATTTGATGAAATGATTGGTAGCACAATGTTCAGGAAACTATGTCAATGCAATTAAAAAAAAAAAAAGTTGTGGAAATAGGAGCTGGTGAAGATACTGCCATCCAAATGAAAATCCAGAGATATTTTCATCCAAACATTAACTTATCAAACAGGTGCTTCCACACTCCTATGCACATGTCAGCTGTTAGAAACTCAAACGATATCTAAGAAAATCATTAAAGAAGCAGTGCAATGCATCTGGGCAGAAAATGCAACACTAACTTTTTATCTATGAAAGTTTCCAGGCATCTTCCTGATTTACTTGATGGGAACATTTTCTTGTTCTGCAAAAATCTGAGCATTTTATAAATGTTTTAATTTAGTTTTTTTTTTCAAGAAAAAAAAAAGATGGCCACTGCATCTTGCTCAGAAATAGCATTGCAGACCTGACAAGAGTTAGGATAAAAAAACTCATGATGCACAGGATAGGAGGTACTGTACATAGTGAGAAGACTTGACAGATATGCTAATATCTTAAGTACAATGTTTGTGGAATAAAGTGTTTATGCTTATGCATACTCTGTTGTGGCTGTACTTTATTCTTGTTTTCTTAGGAATTTAAGCTTGATAGCTGGTAGGAATAGAGAGACCCTCACATAGAAGGAGGGAACACTGTAAAAGGGAGAAGGAAGGGGAGGATGGCGGGTGATTTCCAAACACAAGAGCGGGAGGTCCTGGGATGGCTGGTTTAAATAATATGTGTGGAAGGAGTTTATTCCCCCACATTGAACCTCAGGCTAGCCCTCCCATTCAATGTTTGTGGAAGAGCATGTGTATGCTTGTGCATACTGTGTTGTGGCTGTACTCTATTCCTGTTTCAATAGGAATTTAAGCTTGATAGCTGGTAGGAATAGTGAGCCCAAAATGGTGTTGATCATCTCCTCGAACTCATGGAGAATATGACCAATAACACACAGGAGAGGGAAAAAAACCTTGAGGGAAACCTCTGAGGACCCATAGTTACTGATCAGCCCATCCTCTGGCCATACTAGGAGGAGAGGAGTGAAAATGCAGACCTTATTTCTGAATTTGGGTTTGATATGTATGGTTCATTACACTGATGACTTCTATCTTCTGAGCTTCTTGATGATATGGCTGGGGATATTATGTCTGGAAGCTGATGATGCTGCTCCAATTCTGAACAAGCACCCAGAGTATGAATATAGATTGAGTCCCAGCCGGTGTAGCAATATTCTGATATGGTCAATAAACCTTTAAGTGGTCATTGAAGAATTATGAATTGAGGTTAAAAAGAGCAGAGAATGATTTGATCCAACACGAAGCTGCATACATTTGTCCAATTGAGCAACAGGGCACCATTTGTTGTTTGAAGGAAATATGGGTATTGTTACTCCTTCTTGAGCACGGTCTGTTTTTGATTAAAGCAGTTGCAAAGTATAGAAATCATCTTGTTTGAGTAAATCAGATATCTTGAGGAAGGTAGAGGAAGTGGAAGAAGGGACTGAAAGTTCTCTGGGTCTTTGAAATCCTTAGAAGGCTAGACAAACAGCAGTGGAAATCATGAAATTGGGCTTTATATCAAAAGGCTTGTAATCTAATATGTCCAAGAGGCTTCTTATTAGAGGTTCTTCTATTGGACGTCTTTGAGGAATTTTGGTTGGTGCAACTCTCTGAAAATCCAGCATGAGAAGTTTCACTGATGGATTAGAAAGAATTGATGGAGCAGAAGGAGCATATTGAGGATGAATTAATTGTTTAATGGTACCATGAGAGAGATGTAATGCCTTATGGTAAAATGTCATCAATTCTAGAATGTCTGGTCTGGTGGCGCTGAGGGCTGAGGTCTAGATGCTGTAACACGGGGGGGGGTTGTGTTGCACTGGGATCTTGTAGGCGGGGATATGAGCACACTTTGCACCACGACACAGGATATTCAGGGTAACACAGCACTATGACTGTGTGTTTATTAGTAAAAATACTGAGAGAGGTACATTCAAAAATAACTCAGGATGCAAAGAAGACAAAAGAAAATAATACCTGGCTCTTTGTTGAGTGCTACCTATACAGTGAATTTTCAGTTCCCTGTCTGTAGCCCAGCTAGCTAAGCTATTTCCTGGGGCAAACAAACAAAATCAGAAAAGAGTCTCTTGGTCCATGTTTCAAACAAAGGTCATTAACCAGTGTCAGGTCTTCAGCCAGTCCAAAGTCAAGATCCAATTCGTAGTTACACGCCAAACAAAAGGTCAAAGCCAGGATGTCAGTTGATTCAAATTTCTCTTTCTTCTTTCCTTCTTTCTACAAATGTTCACCAGGCCACCCTCCATGTCTGTTTCCTAATCAGGTACTGAGACAAGAGCAATTGTTTGGGCCTTCTCTTTTATGCAGGCAGTCACTCTTCTGCACCTGTTTCTAATCAAGCACTCAGCTAGGTAGAGCTGTGGTGCAATGCCTTCTGGGGCTTGCAGTGTGTGCACCATGCTTTGTAGTCCTGGCAAAGAGAAAATGGAACAGACGTGCTGGGAGGTAACGCCCTTCCACAACTCTGCCCAGTGCTGTGTTACATACCTCCTCCCTCAGCTTAGCCCCCTCGGGTTGAGTGGCAGCAGAAAAGATGGAGTGGATCCAGGAAAGAGCATCTGCATTCCCATGCTTGGCACTGGCACGGTGAACAATCTGAAAATCGAAGGGCTGTAAACTCAGAAACCATCAGGTAACACGAGCATTCATTTCCTTAGCCTGTCTCATCTACATCAGGGGAGTGAGATCAGTAACAAGAAGAAACTTATGGCCCAGCAGGTAATACTCCAGAGACTCAAGTGCCCATTTGATAGCCAGGCATTCCTTCTCCACCATGGCAAAGTGACCTTCACGCGGTAACAGCTTGCGGCTCAAGTATATTATCGGGTGTTCTTCACCATTAATGTCCTGTGACAGGACTGCACCCAGACCCGTGTCAGATGTATCAGTTTGTATGATCATGAGTTTGGAGAAGTCAGGGGAATTCAGGACAGGAGAGGCACACAGTGCCAGTTTCAAGCAACAGAAAGTTTTTTCTGCTTCAGGAGTCCATTTCACCATGTTAGGTTGGCTGTTATGCGTGAGGTCACTGAGGGGGCTGCTATAGTAGCAAAGTTTTGAATAAATCTTCTGTAATAGCCTGTGAGTCCCAAAAATGCCCTTACTTGTTTTTTTATTGACCAGTTGTAGCCAATCTTGAATGGCAGCAACTTTTTTTTTCTTGTGGCTTTATAAGGCCTCTTCCTATTGTATAACCCAAGTACTGTGCTTTACTCACCCCTAAGGTACATTTTTTTGGGTTGGTTGTGAGCCCTGCTTCTTGGAGTGACTGTGTCACAGCTTGCATTTTTTACAAGTGGCTGTCCCAGGTGTGACTGTGAATAATGACATTGTCTAAATAAGCAGCAGCATACTCCTGGTGGGGTCGCAACCATCGGTCCATCAGGCATTGAAATGTGTCTGGGGCTCCATGTAATCCAAAAGGAAGCATTGTATATTGATACAAGCCATCAGGGGTGGCAAACACAGTCTTCTCTCTGGCAGCTTTTGTCAAGGGGACTTGCCAGTAGCCTTTCATCAGGTCAAGAGTGCTGATGAAGCAGGCTGTTCCCAGTCTTTCAATGAGTTCATCTACTCGCGGCATTGGGTATGCATCAAAATCTGAAATCTCATTCAGTTTTCTGAAATCATGATTGATCCATTGGGTTTTGGGACAAGCACTATGGGGCTAGACCAGGCACTGTGAGATTCTTCAATTACTCCCAGATGTAGCATCTTTTTAACCTCTTCCTTTATCGCAATTTGGTGTGCTTCTGGTACACGATATGACTTGAGGTGTACACGTTTCCCCGGAGGAGTCACAATGTCATGAGTGACGAGTCGAGTGTTGCCAGGCAGATCAGAGAACACATCTTTATTTCTGTCAAGGAATTTGAAGATGTCTTGTTTCTGACTTGGTGCCAGGTCTCCAACCGTCACTGCGTCTCTGGGGTTTTCCTCATCTGGACAGGGTTTTGTTTCACTCCAGAAGACATCACGGTCCACCCATTTTTTCAACAAATTGATGTGATATATTTGTTCAGGCTTTCGTCTACCTGGTTGTTTTACCTTGTAATTGACTTGGTTTATTTTTTCAAGTACCTCATAGGGTCCTCTCCAGGTGGCCAGGAACTTGAACTCGGAGGTGGGGACAAGCATCAACACTCTGTCACCGGGCTGAAACTCTCTGAGTGCTATGGGATGGTTGTAGGCTCTACTTTGAGTTTCTTGGGCCTTTTGCATATGTTCCTTCATGATGGGCATTATGGCATTAATGCGCTTTCTCATCCCTTCCACGTGTTCAGTGATGGTTTGGTGGGGGCAGGGTCGGTGCTCCCATGTGTCTTTTGTTATGTCAAGGAGACCTCGTGGGCGGTGGGCATACAGCAGTTCAAATGGGGAAAATCCTGTGGACGCTTGGGGCACTTCACAGATGGCAAACATTAGATATGGTAGCAGCTGGTCCCAGTTCTGTCCATCTGTCTCCATGTTTTTTTTAATCATACTCTTTAATGTTTTATTGAATCATTCAACAAGCCCATCTGTCTGCGGATGATACACGGATGTGCACAGCTGTTTGATTTGGAGGAGCTGACACAAATCCTTCATTATTCTGCACATGAAGGGTTTTCCTTGGTCAGTGATGATTTCCTTGGGTATCCCGACTCAGAAAAACATCTGCACTAGTTCTCAGGTGATGCTCTTGGTTGTCGTGTTCCACAGGGGATTGGCTTCAGGGTATCTGGTAGCATAGTCTACTACCACAGGATGTACTGAAACCCTTTCGCAGACTTCACCAAGGGTCTTACCAGGTCCATGGCAATATGCTCAAAGGGTGTTTCGATGATTGGTAGAGGAACTAATTGATTTCAGAAACAGGGTTGTGGAGCTCTCTGCTGGCACTCAGGACAGAAGCGACAATATTGTTCCACCTCAGCATGGACCCCCGGCCAAAAGAAATGATTTAGCAGTCTCTCTTTGTTTTATCCATTCCCAGGTGTCCTCCCAAGAGGTGGCTATGAGCCAAATGACTTACAGTGCGTCGAAAGGGCTGGGGCATGAGCAGCTGCTCTGTCAGTATGTTGGCTGTTTTGTGTACTTGATACAGCAAGTTGTTCATAGCAAAGTGTGGGTAGGGGAGGGGCTGGTCAGGGTTGAAGGGCCTCCCATCCACCACTTACACATTTCCTCTGGCATGCTGGAGTGTGGGATCTTCCAGTTGTGCTGTCCCAAATCTTCCTCTGTACCGTGCCCATGCTGGTGTGAAGAAATTTCCCCCTTCTAAGTCCTCTGGATTGTCTTCTATGACATCTGCTCCTCTGTCTTCCTCATCATTGTCTTCTCCCACGAAGACTTGTACCATTGGTGTTGACGTATTTTTTTTTCATGTTTGTCGGACACTGTATACACTTTGTCACCCTCATTGTCTTTGTCTTCCTCTTTGTCTTCCTCATTGTCTTTGTCTTCCTCTTTGTCTTCATCTTTGTCTTTGTTTTTGCCTGTGTCTTCATGGTCTTTGTCCTCCTCTTCTTCTTTGTCTTTTTCTCATTTCCAAAGTCTTTGGAAGAATGGACAATCTCGTCTTAACAACACAGGGAAAGGCAACTGCTTCGTCAATCTCACTGTTCCAGTAAACACACCTTCCTTTGTTTTTATTTCAAGGTGTGCTGTGGGATATGTCTTGGTGTCCCCATGGATACATGTGATGGAAATGGGGTTGTTGTCACTTACTTGGCTGATGGGTGCTAAAGAGGGGCTGACTAGTGTCACCATACTGCCGGAGTCCAACAATGCGTCCACTTCCTGGTTCTGGATTTGGACTGGACTGATGCGAGGAGGCTGACTATGATTCCCCTGGAGGACAGTGATTACATTACACTGTTTGGACAGGGTTGCTTCTACTTGCATTGGTTCATCTTTCTTAGGACAGTTCCAAGAAATGTGTCCTGGTTCTCCACATGTGAAACAGGTTCTGGTATCTCGGTCCATCACTCCCCGTATTGCTTCAACCAAGTTCTGGTGCCCTCTGCTAGTGCTGTAGTCATCTGGTCCCCTGGCTCCTTCTCTCCCTTCTGGCTGTGTTGTGCAGTGGATGGCTCTCTTCTCTTGCTCCTGGTGGGTTCTCTTGTCAGAACTGATCCTTTCAGGTCTGGTAGTCTTTAAGAGCTCAGCTGTAGCATGATACCTTTCCACAAGGTCTACCAGGCCCTCTGCTTTGCTAGGGTTGCCTTGACTGATGTTTATTTTTTAAATCATAGGGCAGCCCTCTGGTGAAGTGATCCAGCACCACTCTTTCCACAACTGCAGTAGACGTCAGGATTTCAGGTTGTAGCCATTTTCGTGCTAAGTGGATCAGATCAAACATCTGTGAGTGGGGAGCTTTCTCTAGTTGAAATGTCCATGAATGGAATCGCTGAGCTTTCACTGCTGTTGTTACTCCCAGGCACACAAGGATTTCCTTTTTCAACTTGTCATAGTTATCAGCGTCCTCTGGTTCAAGGTCATAATATGCCTTCTGTGCATCACCACTGAGGAAGGGGTCCAGAATGCCAGCCCACTTGCTTTGAGGCCATTCTTCTCTGTTTGCAGTCCTTTCAAAAGTTTTCAGATAGGCTTCCACATCATCATCACTGGCTGTCATCTTCTGCAGGAAATGTCCAGCTACAGTGGAAGGTGCACCTGCTGGTTGGGCTTCCTTCCCCTTTGCCACCTCTGCGGTAAGCCACTGTAGTTCCAAGTTCAACATTTGCTGTCCCCTCTGTTGCTCTTCCAGCAGCAGTCTGTTGGTCTCCGCCTGTTGTTGGTTTGCAGCTTGCTGGGCCAGGTTCGCTTGTACAAGCTGCTGCAGTAGGTTCTCCATGGCTGTTTCAGTGTGTTAGTGTTGTTGTTATCCATGCAACCCTGCCCGCATTCTCCACCACTGTAACACGGGGGGGGGTTGTGTTGCACTGGGATCTTGTAGGCGGGGATATGAGCACACTTTGCACCACGACACAGGATATTCAGGGTAACACAGCACTATGACTGTGTGTTTATTAGTAAAAATACTGAGAGAGGTACGTTCAAAAATAACTCAGGATGCAAAGAAGACAAAAGAAAATAATACCTGGCTCTTTGTTGAGTGCTACCTACACAATGAATTTTCAGTTCCCTGTCTATAGCCCAGCTAGCTAAGCTATTTCCTGGGGCAAACAAACAAAATCAGAAAAGAGTCTCTTGGTCCGTGTTTCAAACAAAGGTCATTTACCAGAGTCGGGTTTTCAGCTAGTCCAAAGTCAAGATCCAATTCGTAGTCGCACGCCAAACAAAAGGTCAAAGCCGGGAAGTCAGTTGATTCAAATTTCTCTTTCTTTATTTCCTTCTTTCTACAAATGTTCACCAGGCCACCCTCCACGTCTGTTTCCTAATCAGGTACTGAGACAAGAGCAATTGTTTGGGCCTTCTCTTTTATGCAGGCAGTCACTCTTCTGCACCTGTTCCTAATCAAGCACTCAGCTAGGTAGAGCTGTGGTGCAATGCCTTCTGGGGCTTGCAGTGTGTGCACCATGCTTTGTAGTCCTGGCAAAGAGAAAATGGAATAGACGTGCTGGGAGGTAACGCCCTTCCACAACTCTGCCCAGTGCTGTGTTACAATGCCTTACCTTGTGTTGCACCATCGACCCATGTTTGGGAACGGACATGGGTTGCTGGGGGTTGGCATGGAGTAGAAGGATTGAGCATCCCCAGGACTGCTCTCCTTCTCTGGGGAGGGGGGTTATTATGGCCCGGTGTTTGCCTGCCTCCTAGCAGAGGCTGGGAGGTGGCATGTCAGCTCTAAAGAACATGGGGAGGGAACTGAGGCAGGTGCTTGGCTAATGGCGAGTGGCAAGGGTGCACACGGGATCATGCATGCTGACACCACTGGTGCCATTGCATGCCATGGCCTCTCAGGAGAAGAACCAGAAAAACAAGAAAATGGGAGTCCTCTGCAAGGATGACGATAGTCCCCACCACAACAGGTCCTGGAAGGCACCTCCACAAATACTCATCCGGTCCAGTGGGTTGAGTCACTCCCCACCCCCTTCCATGAAGGGTAAATCGTGGGGTTCAGGGAAGCGGGCCTCATACCTGGTGTCTGTATGGGGAGGGACATCAGAGTGGCAGCAGAGGACTCTGAAGTGGAGAAAAATAGTAACTAAAAAAATAAATAAATAATAAATTCTGGAACATCATCAATGGAGATAGGAGTAGTGCTTGTTTTTTGAGAGGCAGAAAATGAAGCATATTTAGACCAGGCTGTAGAGAAACTAGATCTTGTGCAAGGGGCTAATGTTGCCCACATGATGGAGGAAGCTTGGTGCTGATAATATTCTAGGGCATTATTAGATCCTTGAAGGAAGGAGGAGAAGTCAGCTCTGGATCTGCTTCCAGACATAATTTGTGGAATACCTGAAACTGGAAGTGAGACAACACATCAGCAGCTTTATTAACATGACCAGGTATGTGAAAACATTGAATGGTGAAATTACAGTAAAGTGAAAGCCAGGTCAACTTCCACATGAACATCATTATGGTCAAGGATGACAAGCAACCTTTGTTGATAATGGCTACAGTACTTTGGTTGTCTGAGAATATAGAAACTGACTGAAAAGTCCATAAATGACTCCATAGGAAAGCAGCAGCTATGACTGGATAAATTTCAAATAATGAAGCAGTGGTGGAAAATTCAGGAATTGACAGAATGTCTTGAGGCCAAGAGACAGCAAACCAAGCTGGGTTGAAAACTACAGCAAATTCATATGTAGGTGAGACATCCGTATAAATCCTGGGGTGGAAGTTTGGTGAAGGGTCTTTATAAAACATGCAACAATCATTCTAATGAGCCAGGAATAAGAACTACATGGCTAGGTCACATTTTGTTGCAGTTGTAATTTGAATGAAGTGGTGGGGTTTGTCAACTGAAGAAGCTATGTTTAAAATGTAAGAAATGAATGATCTACTCTGTGGTATGATTCTCATGGTAAAGTTCAAGTAACCTAATAAGGAAATTAACTCCTGCTTTTAACAAGAAGATGGAGTTGAAAAGGAATGGACCTTATCTTGGATATGAAGAAGTCTGTCGGCAGGTAGATGTGCTTTCATACATACAGAGTCCAAATTTATGTCAAGAAATTTAAGAGACGTAGCAGGGCCTAAGGTTTACTCTTTGGCTGGAGGAATATTTACAGTTGGGAAAAACTGAACAAGGGTATTTATACCTTCCTCTGGAATGGAGTCTGGTGGATCTAAGAGAAGAAAATTGTCCAGCAAGTGCAGCATAGCTGGTCTATGGCATACATTAAGGCCCAACAGTGGACTTGGCAAATTGCTCAAACAATTTGGGTCTGCTCCTGCATCCCAAAAGTAAGAAGGACTGCAAAGTATTATTGATTTTACAAAGACATACTGTACAGATGCCAAAGTGATAGATGGATAGGCAGTAGTTTAAAAGCATCTGAGATATCAGCTTTGGAAAGCCATGCTTCTGAGGCAAGATGTTTGATTAGTGTAATGGCATCACCTATACAGGTGTACAATAAGGAATACTCCTCAGCTGAAATTAAGGAATTGATACTGGTTGTAGAAGAAGCATGAAGAGTGGAGAGATCCTGATAAGATGCTTTTTGCCTGAAAACTTCCATGTTGCAATACCAATAGGATCAATATGAAAAATGGGAAACAGAGGCTGAAGGCATTGACCAGTGATGAAGTTCTTTTGGAGCTCCTTCTGAAGTAGTTGCTTCACAATTTCTGGTTCATGTCATACAGATTGCAGATTGTGACAAATGTATGATTCAGATGGAATAACAGCTATGCTGGTATGAAAATCATGCTGAATCCCCAAAAGGAGGTGAGCAATGGCAGCAAGGGAAGGATGGGAGGCCAAGGCATCCACCAACTTGGAGGTGTGGATAGGCATAGATGGATGAGAAAACTGTCATTTGGAAGACTGGTGAGCCGCAGGACAAACACTATAAGTGTGGGCATTGCCACAATAACTGCAGGCATGCTGAAAGTTGCAGTTGGAGCAGAAACAACCTCTGGCATTGAAATGGAAACAAACTTGATGATTGTCCAAAATCTGGAGAGAATGGCCAGGGACATCAGAAAGGTTCCAGAGTTCACAACAGTATGACTGAAACCAGCATGAGTGGAGGGCTGCAAAGGAGGAGAAGGCCTTGAATCTGAGTAGGAAGCTGTGGAAGATTACACAACCAACAAGCGGTAGTGAAGCAAAGTGGTTAAAAGAACCACAAAGTGAACAGATGAGAGCCCTCTGGCTGGCAAAATGGTGACAAAACAGTTAATTGTCTAGGGCCACCCAATTCAGTCTGGTATTATAGTGATGTAAAGTGGCAGCCACCTTAGTGGAAAAAGACTTATGGTAGTTGTAAAACAGGGTACTGCCATAATAGGAACTAAGATCCACCATGAGGTACAAATTGAATCCAATTCGGCACAGTGGGCAGGAAAACCAAGCAAATGATGTCCCAATAAAGACTAAAGGCCAGAACAAACTCAGAAATGGTCAGCTTGTGAAGAAGACAAGGATCCTTGGATTTGAGGACAATGGAACATCTCTGCAGGAAATAATGTGATTGTCCATAAAGTCTTGAAAAGGAGACCAGAAGGGGAAACCAGATTAACATCCTTGCCATCGATGATGTCCTTGCAGAGGTGGTCTGAGATGAGATGAATCGGAGAAATGACTGGATAAGAAGGAGATGACAATGTACCTGGCATGGCAAGAGGAGCAGAAGCAAGAGCAGGCACAACCGGAGGAGCTGGAGTGGATAGAATGTTGCTTAGAGAAGGAATGTCAGTGAGTTGAGGAACAGGCAAAGCTGGAGGCAGCTGGATCAATAAATGGGCCTTAAGAGTGGATGTGTGAGACTGAAGAGCAGACATGGAGGAAGTCATTTGAGCCATGAAGGCATGCATCTCAGACATGGGAGAGGAAGGCTGGGTAGCCACTGTGGCAGGTGCTGGAGCTGACAGATTGCAAACTGGAAAATAAAGGTTATAAAGGGCTTACTTATAAGCATAAGTGGGTTAAGCAATGCCACAGCATTGAAGTTCTGCAGTTAAATGGAGCACAGTCCAATTGGAAATGGAGATGCAGGTTTTAGTCGTGCGCTTCCTGCCAGGTGCAGGTGCAGGAGGGGTGGCTATAGATGCATGAGGGGCAACATCGGGATCAGGCACTGGAGCATCTAAGGAGGAGGAGGAAGCCATGAGAAAGCAGGCACTGGAATGAAGAGGAACCAACATAAGGGGCAAAACAGTTACAGTAAACACGGCCCAATCAGGATTAAGCACAGGCCAAATACAGCAAATGAAGCAAGGCAGCACACGGTCCAAACTGAAGATTGCACACAGAAAGATAAAACAAAATGAAGGACAGCACTCTCGACCTATTTGTACCAGAAGTAATGGCACAAACATTCAGAAATGTGCAGGGAAGCAGTCCAACCAAAACAAAAACTAGGCACATGGGCTTGAGGAGCCATCATCCAAGGCAAGGCTGCATTAGGCAAAACATCAAAGAAACATAAAAGCAGCAAGTCTCCCATCCAGTGCAAGCTACTGCCTAACTATGATACAGCAGCTGGAGGATGGAGGCTTGTAACATAGTAAGCTACAACAGGGAAACCCCACTTCCCAGTAGATGGCAGCCTACCTTCATTTGATACCCCATAGGCAGAGTTAGGAACAGGTCCTGTAGGCTGCTGGAGTGTGTGGGGTGAAGTCAGGAGCTGAAACAGAAGAGAAGCATGAGAGGCAGGGAAGTGGGAGAGGAGGCAGAGTGGAAGGACAGGTGGGAGTGGGGGAGGGGAGACAACAGACACACAGAAAACAACACAGGGAGCTACAGGGTTAATCCAGGAATAAGAGGGCGGGGAAGGGAATGGCGAAGAAAGGAATGCAAGCAATAGGCAAGCGACCACTAGGGGACACGATCATTCACTAGGACCCCTACATCCTCCACCATAGGACAAACAAGGGAGCCACAGGAAAGTGCCATGACCTGCATGCTAAAGTTGAAACCAAGGTGATGGAGACTGAGTAGCTGAGCCAAAGCACAGTGACAAGTGATGAATATAGGAGAAGGGACCATAGAGAAACAGGCCAAAGAACAGAAAAGGATGCAAGAACAAACAGGCCCACAGATATCCATACACTGGAAGCCAACCAGGTAGCAGAAGCACCCAGATCCATAGTGTGACCATCCAAGCCAAGTTGCATATGGAGATGAACACAGACATTGGGCCTACAGAGTAAATTGTTTGTTTTTGATTTAGGTATGGCAGAATAGATGCACAGCAGCAGAGGAAGGGGAACAGACCAACAGCACAGCAATGTGTCACACAAAGAAATCAGGTGAAATGCAAGTGCAGCAGGGGCCACTCCAACAACAAGAAACTTACACTGACTGCAGCAGCAGGATACACAATGGTTTGACTAGGTACTGGAATGCAACTGAGAAAGGAAGCAAGTCTGGAAGGCGTAAAGGGCAAATCAAAATCCCGGGAGCAGATGGCTGGAGCCCAGGCTAGGAAGCAGAGGAAGAAGGGCAGATAACCTCAGGCCAATAGCTAGCAGCACATACAATGCAATGGGAAAACAAGGGAAGCTGCTGAAGCAGTAAACAGATGTTAGTAGGCAAAAACCATGCCCACTGAAGCTATTAGCCAACAGTACCGGATGGCAGCAGAGGCAGCACCAATGGGCCAGTAGCCACAACTCCTCCAGACATTGTTCACAATCCCCAAGATGCCCAGCACAAGAAAAACGAGGCAGGGAGGTGATGAATGAAAGGAGACAGGAGAAGAGGGGCGGACAGCAGACGAGGACAAGCAAGGTGCCAATAGACCAGAATGCTACCGGACAGACGGGAAAATGAGTGCCTGGCAATGGACCTGCCAGCATGGTTATTCCAGAAAGGGCAGCATGCTGGGAGGCAGTGGAGACAGGTGGCAGGGAAGAGAGGCAGGTGGCAGGAAGCAACTGGAGAAGACAGAAAAGCAGTGAGGAGCGGGGAACAAAAAACAAACATATAGACAGGGCAGACAGGACCAACTAAAGGAGAGGAACACAGCAGAGGCCGGGAATGTGGGCAGGAATACTGAACAAAACAAGTAAGCAACAGCAAGCAGGACAGACAAAAAACTCAATGGGCAACTGGCCAAAAAACACAAGGGAGAAACAAACAGTACAGGCAAGAGAACAAGCAGTGAAAGCAGGAAAACACAATAGGCAGAAGATGCCAGCACACACACTCGTATGCAGGAGCTCAGGTAGGAGAACACTAGTTTTTCCAAACACTAGAGCGGGGGGTCCTGGGAGTGGCTGGTTTAAATAACATGTGTGGGAGGAGCTCCTTCCTCCATATTGAACCTCGGTCTAGCCCTCCCATAATTTGTAGCTAAAACAAATTCTTTGGACAACGTGATTCATTACATTGCCAAGTCAGAAAATGTTGCCAATATTTTAATCAGTCTAATAACAAATCACTTACAGCTCTTAAACTGAGTAATCATTAAATATACTGTACTAACATGACAAAAATTTAAATAATTTGAATAGTGTGGCTAAAAATAACCAGACTAAATAACCCTATTTCCAATACGGTTTTTAATGAGGTGACCATGTATTGCAACTGAGTTGGTAGGATAAAGAGCTTGCTGGGTTGGTGGTCTGCTTTTCTTCATAAATATGTATGTTTAAAATAGATTTGATTGACCCCATGTCCAAAGCAATAAATATGTATGCAAGGAAGGCAATAATGAAAAAATATATTTCACCATGCTTCCCCACAAAAGATAATTCTAAAATTAATTTCCAGAAACACTTGCCCAGTGAATTCAAATTCAGTTGTGGAACCAAGGTCTCATGAATGACTATTAGATGTAGAGTTTTGAGAATCAGTTCAGAGAAGTTCAGAACCTCCCAGAACCTATGCCATTTTCTGTAAAACAACCTTATCAGAAAATGTTTATGTTTGAGCTTCTGCAATGCAAACATCTTGATATGATGGTGGATTTGAGAGGTGTGTCACTGTTGGTCTAATGCAGGGCAGTCTGCAGTGGGCTCAACAGTGTCAGACCCAGCATCAGCCAGGTTGATCTTGACTCTGTTCAGTGCTTGATAGGTAGAAGCTTTGTGAATTTTAAAGAAAATAGCCCCCCCCTGTCAAAAGGTGGGTCTTTGCTTGATCTGCATGATGCCACCACACAAGCAGCTGATCCGTGTCATGATCAGCCTGCACCTTGTCCTGCTCCAGAATGCAACTGAGATTCCCACAGTCTCATCCTCTGCCAAGTATCCCTCCCACCTCCCAGTCCCATCCAGTGCCCCATGCCTCTTTTAAACAATGCCACACTCTGCCAAGTATCACTCACCTCTGTTTGCTTCCCATGCTTGTGCAAGGTCCTAACCTCTGCCAAGTATCCCTCTCACCACCTAATCACTTCCCATGCCCTGTAAATATAAACCTGATACTGGAGTGCCCAATCCCCAGTGTTGGTACCTGAAATAAAGAAAATCATCCTCAATGATTTATTTTTTTAATTTTTTACACCCTGAAAAAAAAAATGATACATTGATATCTGTTGCTGCTGCTGCCCACCACCTTCCACCCACCCCACTCAGCACCCACCCCCACCCATTATCTACAGTACCACTTTGTGTCCAGTGCAACAATAATCTTTGAACTGAAGACATATATTCACTCTTCAATGGGAACTGAGGAAACCAGTTAAGATGAAGTCAACATATGTCAATGTGTTTTGAGCTTTCACTCATATCTTGGTCATTTTTTAAATACCCCCCACCTCCAAACACACACACAATTTTCTAAATGGCTTTTTGGGATGACACCTCTTTAACAAAGTTGGAGAAAGTTTACAAATCCGGCCTGAAAGGTGATTTTGCAATTGCTCTGGGTTCGTGAGGTGGGATCATAAGAAGACTATATTGAAAATGTGGTCTCAAAATATAGCAAAACAAAAAAGTTATGAAGGTATGCTGAAAGTTATGAACTCTGACTCAAAATCTTGGTAAGTTTCAATATTTTGATCTCAAATGTTCAACATAGCCATGTTTTCACACCACCTCATTAATGTGACAGATGTTCAAATCCTGTCCAAAATGTGTTTTACACTTCTGGGGTGAAATGATGTTTTGGCCACTATTTTATAAATGACATCTGTCATTTTCAAAAAGAGGGGGAAATAAAAAGGCTATGTTGGAAATTCGGGGTCAAAGTATATGTAAAAATACTAAGTCATGAAAAAAACAATGAATCTTTTCAAGGTTTACTCATAACATTGCAAGGTGTACAGATTCTGGTCCCCAATTTTTAGTTATAGTCCTCTTGTTACCATGTTGTCATGAAAATGACAGGTGTCATTTTTCAAATCTCCTCCAAAATATGTTTTCACATTTGAGTCTCAATGTCATCATTGGAATGGAATTTAAAAAAAATCTACCCATTGTGCTTATAAGGTGGGGTCATAAAAGGACAGTGTTGAAAATTTGGGGTAAAAATGTCAAAACACAACAAAGTTATGAGTAAACAGAATTTTGTCAATGTTTAATCATAACTTTGTGATTTCTGGAGATTTTGGCCCCAAATGTGCACATAGCCCTTTGATACACCACCAGATTAACATGACAGGTGTCATTTGTCAAATCCACTTTGAAAAATGTTTTGACAGTCCCTCTATGAAACCACTTTTCTAACAGAATAAAAAAATCAACCTGTCTTGATCATAACAAGTGGTCATAAAAAGACAATGTTGAAAATGTGGGGTCAAAATGTAAAAAAACAACTAAGTTATTTTTCCTGATTTTGTCCCTAATGCTCTTGTGTAACCCCACCTCATGAACATGACAGATATCATTTTTCAGGTCTCTTCCAAAACATGATTTCACAGTTGCATTGAGAAATAACCATTCGAATGGGAATTTAAACATTTCACCTGTCTGGATCATAACATCAGGTCATAAAAATACTGTTCTGGAAATCAGAAGTCATAATGTGGAAGCCCACTAAAATTTAAATATTGCCTCTAAGCTGTCCTATCCCGAGTTAACACACTCTAACAACATGTAAAAGCAGGACACCACTGAAAATGAAATATTGCATCTCATCTGGTCTATCCTGGGTAATAGTATAGTAAAAATGTGTAAAAACAGGACCTCAGTGCAGCAGAGCCCCTACTGAACTGTATATCTTTGCTGCCCTGTCTTGGGAAAATGCATTGTAAAAGCTGGACCCCGCTAAAAATGTAACCTATCTTTCAGCTGGACTATCCTGGGTAAATACATTATAAAAATGGGTAAAAGCAGGGCCCATCGAGAGCAACAAACATTCAGCATTGACAAATGCTTGTTTCAGGTTCAACTAAGGTTCTGAAAATCTTTAAAACATTGATTTTGGAGATAACTATACTACCCAGCAGGCCATTATCTAGTAAGAAAGCTGGTGGTGCTGGTAGAAAGACCCAAAAGGAGACTGGAGGTAGCATAGCAGCACTCTAAATTGTTTGTTTTTTTCCTTTTGCTTCACTGACAATAGTTTAAGGGAGACAATGATGGTTAAAACAGTTTTTGTACTTTAATCTAAAAGATTTTGAATGTTAAGATATGGTTTGGATAACACTCAAACCTTAAATGGCTTCTCAAAACCTTTTTGAACCTCAGAAACTTTTCTGGTTCTCCCACCCCTAATTGGATGTGTCTTTTGGGGGTATGTATGCAACATCATTTCCATTATACATGTATTATATGATTATCCCATGAATCCTTTTATGAAAGATACTATAGAAACAAAATTGCATTGCATGTTGTGCTATACTTGTAAAAACCTCTTTAGCTAGTGACAATTAATCCTTGTGGTTAAATACAAAACACTGCTGTGGTTCCTAGTTTGAATGATGAATCAATGCATAGAAACAATAAAGTAAACTGTTGGCCTATCTCCAACCTAATTTTCTTTGGGAAAGGGGTGACCTAAGACTCAAACATCAAATTCAAGTTAGTCAGAACTCATATTTTAAAACATTTCCATCTGGATTCAAGGCTAGTTGCAGCACTGAGAACATTTTGTACATTTTGCTTTGAGTAAACAATTATCTTCTCTTGAACATGGATAACAGAGCTTGTTCCCTTCTGATTTCTTTGTACTACATACTGTACTGTATTAGCAGCAGGAATGATCATTTCTTACAGTAGTAACTGACCATTGCCAGACACGTTTTTTTTTTTTGTATCTATTTTATAACTATTAGAAAGAAACACAGTCTTTTTCCAAAGCATTGTAAGTTCTTTATTTTGAAAGGTTTCACTAGGAAAGGCATATTGAGCTGCAATAGCTCATTCCCAGATGTATTCTGGGGGAGAAGGGAAAAGGAGATACATTTTTACATATTTGAATATGACATCCAAATAAACTATACATAGAGCTAAGCCAGTTCATGCAGTCTAATATATTTAAAGTGAAGCAAAACATTTTGTGAGAATGGGCAGGCAGCACTAGCCATCCAGATATAGGCTATGTACATATAGCATTAATATATATATATATATATATATATATATATACTGTATATATATATATATATATATATATATATACATATATATATATATATATATATATATATATATTAGGTGTGGTCACATCCCTATAGTTAGGGTTATGAAGGCACTTTAATGTTAAACTTGAAATTTTGCACGTTAATAACTTTGGACCCGTTCATCGGATTTGCATGAAATTTGGTATCCGTGACATTGTACTTCACTATGCTTTCTCAAAAAGTAAGGAAATTATTTGCAAAAAACTTAATTAATGCAACAGTTAGAATTTTTTACAGTGACAAAACCAAGGAAATTCCCTCTTAGAGTTACCACCCCTTGCACCCCATGACCACCCCGCCCCCACAAACAGGCATCAGGGTGTGCATTGGAGTTGTCCATCCTAACTCTCACCCCATTATTCTATACTGCACCACCTCAGCTTATTTGCACATGGAGTGGGGTGAGAGTTAGGGCCGATGACCCCAACGCACACCCTATGCCTTTTGGTGGGGTTGGGGTGGTCGTGGGGTGCAAGGGGCGGTAACCCTAACAGGGAATTTCCTCACTTTTGTTGCTGTAAAAAACCCTAACTGTTGCATTAATGCAGTTTTTTTTGCAAAGAATATATACATATATATCTTTATCTATATACACTCCCACTTATAAGCTCATATACATAATCATATACATACACCCAAAATACTTCAACACACAGATACATGAGAGTAAGGAGAACCTCCACCCCTCCAGGAGGTACACCCGCAAGGGGATTATTTGGGAATAGAAGATGAGTGAAGAGGTGGGGGGAGACAAGCCTTCCCCTCAGGCATGGAAACCCAGTGGTATGAATACTACTCGATGTAAACCCAGCAAGTGCTATAGGCTTTGGGCATGTCTAGGGAGGGGTAGGGGGGTAGAGCAGTGAAAATGGAACAGAAGTAATGGCCGAGTGCTGTGGTGAAGGAGATGTCGGTCAGGTGCAATTGCAGGATGGGGAATGTATTGCTGAAGAAGATAGGACAATGAATGAGTTGATGGTACAGTATGTATATCTAAGGGGAGGGAGTTCCAAATGTTTGGAAAGTGATAGGAGAAGGTAGCTCTCCCAGAAGTGGAAGTATGGGCAGGGAGGGTGAGGATCCTGTAGGGGAAGTTGCGAAGGGAGTAGTTGGTGGTAGGAGGGATGGAGAAGAAGGTGTTGAGGTAAGGTGGAAGGGAGCCAAGCCAGAACTTTCCGACTAATGAGGCACTGTGGGAAAGGTGTCTGGCCCCCAGTGGGGGGAAGAAGAGGGCAGTGTAAAAGGTCACAGTGGTGGATACAAGGCAGACAGACAAGTGAAGAAGAAGAATCAGCATTTATATAGTGCTTTTCATACACAGCGTATCCAAAAGTGCTTTACAAGCAATGCTAGACTGGTACTGAAGTGACTGAAAGTGTAGTGGCGGCCATATCACACATCAGCACCCACACACAGCCTGAACAATTGCATGAACTGGTTTGTGGGAAGGGGAATGTTGGCCAGGACACTGGGAATGTCCCCTACTCTTTGCAAAGTGTGCCCTGGGTTCTTTTACTTCCACCTGGACACCCACCAGGACAACACCAGGATGGGTAGAAGGGACCTCAGTTTGACATTTCATCCAAAGGACGGCACACCTCAGCAGTACAGCACCCCCCAATACTGCACCTGGATGCCAGCATTTTAGGTGCAAATCCAATCCTGGTGTGGAATGAGAACCCACAACCTTCCGGTTCAGAGGTGGATGTGCCACCAACTGAGCCACGCTGACACCTAATGAGTGCAAAGTAACATAAGGAGTTGAATAAGGTGTCCAGTCTGGCAAGGGTGGTCTTAGGGGCAGTATTATAAACTATGTCACCAAAGTCAAATATCGGGAGGATCATCTTCTGGACGATCTCTTAGTGGGCTGGCAGGGAAAGACAGTTATAGTGTCTGTACAGAGCTCATAGTTTGGGAAGTAGCATTTTGAGGATAGCAACCACATGACCAGTGAAGTCAAGGTTCCAATTGAGCTAGAGCCTGAGATATTTGAAGGAGGAGGAGACATCCTCTAAAATGGCCCCTTTGATGGTCTGGAAGGTGAGGGTGGCACTAAGCCTGGTGAGCATTTGCCTGGTGCCAAAGGTCATAGAGATCATTTTTTTGGCATTGAGTGTCTGTTGATATGAGCAAAACTAGCACTGAACATTATTGAAATCCAGCTGTAGGCTGGTCACCACATCAGAGTGGGAGGTTCTGCAGGCATACAAAACAGTATCATCCACATACATGTGGATGTTAGCTGATGAGCAGGCACCAGGTAAGTCATTTAAAAAGACTGAGAAGAGTATTAGTCTGAGTACCAAACCTTGAGGGACACCTGTGTTAATGGGGAGAGGATGGGAAAGGGAGCTGCCAATTCTGACTGATTGGGTCATACCCATAATATTGAAACATGACCAGCAGATGGCGGTCCCAGAGAGACCAGCAGCTTTAAGCTTGTTGAGGAGAAGGGAGTGGGCAACAGTGTCAAAGGCTTTGGCCAGGTCGACAAAGATAGCAGAGATGATGCATCTCTGACCCATGCCTGAGAGAATGGAGTCAGTGAGCTGGAGAAGGAGGTTGTGGTGGAGTGGAATTTGTGGAAACCAGACTGGAAGGGGGTATAGAAGGAGGAAGAATCAAGGAATAGAGAAAACTGAGCCAATACCAGATACTCCTGGAGTTTTGAAGGATTGTGTGCAGAGATATCTGGTGGTAATCACCTGGGTTTGAGGAGTCACCACCCTTGTGAACAGGAATGACAGTGGCAAGCTTCCAGGCATCAGAGACAGTGGCATGTGTGAAGAACAGATTCAGAAGGGAGGAAAGTGAGAGGGAAATAGCATTGGCTGAGAGGTGCAGGAGCTTAGGGTCAAGTCCATCTGGGCTTTTGACCTTGTGGGTGTTAACGGTTAGAAGAGTTTGCAGGGTGTCAATGGGGGAGATTGGTAGGAAGGAGAAGCGTGGGAAGAAGAAGTAGGTGCATAAGGAGCTGGCAGGGCAGGAGCTGAGGGGGTAGGGATGCTAGCAGTGTGGAAGCACATGTGGTGAAGAAGACATTGAATTCAGTAACAACAGGGTGGGTCTGAGATGGAGATGTCACCTAGCTTTAGAACGGGAGGGAGGGGATTGGGCTGGGCGGGAGAATAGGGTATGGACTACCTTCCAGAATTTGTAAGGGCTGTTACAGTTCTCTTGGAAGGTGGATGTGAAATATTCCACTTTGGCAAGATAGATAGCCCTGATGGAGGCATTACAGAGAAATCAGTATCTAATCAGATCTTCAAGAACACCTGAAGCTTTGTTCGTCACCCAAGCCAGGTCATGAGCATGCTGACAGACCAGCAGTTCTGCTGAGACCAAGGGAAGGAGCGATCCTCAGACCTTAGTCTTCCTAAAAGGAGCATGCCAGTTCCAAGCATTTAGGAATTGTGTTTTTAAATAACTCAGGGCTGAGTAAACAGAGGAGACATTTGCAATGGGATACCAGTCAGTTCCAACAAGGTCCTCATGAAGGAAGGTCAAATCTAAGGATCTAGAGGATCAGTCTAGGAGGATATTTTGTGGGTCTTTGGGGAGATGGATTTTATGCATGAAGTAGACCATGTGGTGGTCGCTGAGTGCATCCATTAGGATTCCTGATGTAACTACATGGTGGGGATGTGTCACTAAAACTCAGTCTAGCATGATATGCTCACCTGACTTGCGGTTTAAATGGTTCAGTTCAAAGATTAGTTGTGCTAGATTCAGGGAAGATATCTGGTTACAGATTCTGGATTGGGTGCTAGACAACTAGTTTATGTTGAAATCACCAAGGAAAATGAGTTTACCAGTTGAGGAGTGGGTGGTGAGAGTGGAGATGAGGTCTGTGATAGAGGAGGAAAAGAGGCTAGGGCAGCAGTAGACATCCCCACAAAGATAGGGAGGGAGAAGGGAAGAGACAGTTTTAGCAGCAAAAGTTCATAGGCAGAGGGGGAGGAGGTGGAGAGGCAGATGGTATACTGGATAGAGAATGAGATGTAAATGGCCACCCTCTGTCCCCTGGTAAACAAGTCCTGCCAAATGATGGAGTAACCAGGGCTGGAGATGGCAGTATCAGGGACTTTAGATGAGAGTCATGATTCAGTGATCGGTACACTTGGTTTCAAGCTAATCATAATAGATTGGAGAAGGTCAATCTTTGGGAGAAGGCTCCTGATGTTTAAGTGGACAATTTTTAGTCCTTTTGGGAGGACAATGGGGAGAGGACTGGATGGCCCATGGAGGAAGCAAGATGGTTATTAAGCTCAGCAATCAGGGGACCTCAGTCTGCTGCCACCAGTACTTCTTTGTGGCCACATTCTTTCATTGTTGCTGTTCTGTAGATTTGAATCAGGACTGTGAAGACTATTGTTATCACTGGAAAATGTTGGTGGAGTATTTGAGAAACACTTGTCTTGACGCATGGTACATTTCTGTCTCCAGTGACTTAGAAATGATTCAGCTGGGGGCCGGCCTGGTGGTGCTGAGGGTTGAGGCACTGGATGCCACACCTCGCTTCACGCCGGCGACCCAGGTTCTGGAATGAGCCCGGGCCATTGGGGGTCGGCAGGAGAAGAAAAGGATTGAGCTCTCAATGGTGGCTCTCCCTCTCTGGGGAGGGTTACTAGTCTGTCCTGCTGTGATATCGCCACCTCCTGGGTGAACCCGGGAATGTCGATGCGGGTCGGGACGCACAACAGGATGGGGCAATGCTAGCCGAGAGCCTGGGGAGGAGTGGCGTGTGTACACATGCCTCCTCATTGGCTCTCCCAGTGTGCCGGCACTGCATGGGATAGGGCAGAACAGGAGAAAAGGGAGCCCATCACTCCTAGATGACGACTCCTCCGACACCAGACCACGTCACCAGTTGCTCACTGGGGCAGACTCCAATGTGAATCGCCAGCTCTGCCATTGTTAGGGGGAGTATTGGGCAGTTCCTTCCCTGCCACGCCCTGGGGGATGTACCGGGATACCTGGGGATTCATTGAGCAGGCGACCACTCTAGGAGCAGACTCCTGGGGGTACCGTGGGGACGTGTAGATGGCAAAAATTGAGGGTGTCTGAATGAGTGGAGCGACGGTGAGGTAAGGAGGAATAAAGATAAAGTTAAAAAAAAAAGAAATGATTCAGCTGCCCTCAGTTAGTATCTCAGAATATTCAATGGCTGCCGTGATATAAGGTGAAAATAGACAATTAGCCTAAAGGTGTCTAAATGTTCTCATTCTGTAATGGAAGTCTCAACAGACTTTGAAGCCTAAACAAGTAACTTTTTGGCCTCCCAATGCTTTAATCCTTGAAGCAGGACTTGGTAGCAAAATGCTGTATCTAAGTTGTACTATATGGGATAAATACATTGAAAAACAAAATAAAAGCAATATATACAGTTTATGTTGGGACATCTAAATTTATTTTAGTAAATTAATCTTAAGGAAAATTGCAAATCAGGTATGTTAAAATTCATTTAAGTAAGCAGTAACACACGGCAAGGTAAATGTTAAAGCATTTGTGCTGTACACCCCATGGATTTTGTGAGACATGAGGCCAAATGCTGCAACGTACAAACCAACACAAACACTGGAGGGTGTAATTGCACTTTTAAAATGGATTTGGGTGTGAGAAATATTTCTGGGCATAGACAGGAGATTGCAAACCTCACCATGCACACATAGTGTTTTAAATCATGAACAGGCGATTGGTCTCAACCAATAAAGTTCCTGTAATCACTCTTGCCAAATTATAATGAGAAGCATACAGTATGGTGATAATAGCTGTGCAGGTATAATTGTCTCAGTAATAACAACTGAACCTAAAATATGTTGCAATTTCTCTACCAGAGCTATTGTGCTAAAAAATATACAGGTGGAATGACAGCTAAACTCTAAATTTACTTTAAAGTAAGGTTTAATAATCTGAAAGAAGACACATCACATACCATTGTCAGACAAGTTGAATGATTGACTTACTAAGTCACCAGAAATCAAAGAAAATAATACTAGCCGCAAAGAAAACTATTTGAAATGTGCTACCTTTTCAGGTAGTTGAATATCCAAAGGCTGCCCAGATTGAGTTCTCCAGGAAGAGGCTGTTGATAGAATGTGTCATTAGGTTTTGTAACTGTTGTTCTGGGGTTGATAGGGTTACTTCCAGTTAATCCACACTGACCTTGGTTTGCTTGTGAGTGAAGATGCTTTTGTACAGTTAGACAACTGAAAGGCATGATGATACCAGAATAACAAGGTTTATATGTCTTGTACACAGACTTTTGTTGTGGTATTAAATTGCATGTCTGTGATTGAAAACAAACAACACTTGACTACACGAAAGGTGGGATTTAAGTGGCTGTGAGAATGTGTGATAACTGATTTTGAGGCTAAAAGGTCAGGGCTTCTGAAGCACTTTTCAATTTATTTCAAGCAAATGTCACCTTTCTTAAAATGTATGTGTCTTGATAGGGATGCCATTCTAGTACAATAGCTCCAGATCAGGTAAAAAAAAGTATGTTGTCTTGAAAATGTATAAGATGGCAAACATGTCATTCTTAAGCATTTATAAAAGAGCAAATGCAACATGAAACAATTACAAAAGAGGATTACAACTACTTGTGTTCAGTCCTTATTATGTTGATACATTTTAATATTTTCCATGTGTTTGTATCATATTTAGCTTATATTTTGCACATCGGGTGTTGAGCACCCTCTTTTAACTTGTATTTGTTTATACAACAATGAAGGACTATGGAGCATTTGTAGAAAATCACATTTCAAGGTTTAGTCATATAAAAGCTTTGTAGAAAGATGCAATGTCAATTCTGTTTTTTTCTATCATAAATTTATAAGTTGCATGATTTATGTTACTTGGGTTAAGCAGTGTTGTTGTCTTCAGTAAGATGATGGATAATTGGCAGGGTTGATGCAAGAAAAGATACTGTACATTAATTTATACTCCTTGGCTACTTTTTTTTTTCATTTCAATTCAATTATATTTTATTTATAAAGTGCAATTCCAAAGGTGATCAAAGCGATGTACATTTAAGTTATAAAATTAATAAACCATAAAGTATAGCAACAATCTAAAATATAACCAATATAAAATTAGACAGGATCTGGGAAAGCCAGGTGAAAAAGGTGTGTTTTTAAAGAGGATTTAAAGCTTTCCATGGTCATGCACTCTCTGACCTGATGAGGTAGAGAATTCCACAACATTGGGGCCACATAGGCAAAAGAGCGAGCACCAGGGGTCTTAAGATGAACCCTGGGAATCTCTAGAAATCCCTCATTGGTGGAGCAGAGAGGGCAGGAAGGGCAGTAAGGGTGAAAAAGGTCTTGCAGGTAGCATGATCTCTGATCAGGTAGGGCTTTATGGGTCAGTAATCCGACCGTGAAGGTGATCCACCAGTAGACTGGCAGCAAGTGTAGATCATGGAGCACATGTGTGATATGGCAAGATCAAGGTAAGCCAGTGAACAAACTGGCTGTCACATTCTGCACAAGCTGTAGATGGTGGATATCATCTCCCAGTAGCCCTAGGTAAGGGGCATTACAATAGTTTAGATGGGAGATCACAAAGGCATGGACCAAGATAGGTAGATCACCAGGAGGAACCAGGAGCTTAATCTGGGCAATATTCCTCAGATGATAAAAACAGGGTTGTGTGATGGCAGACACCTGAGATTTCATAGTCAGGCTTCTGTTGAACACCACACCTAGATTCCACACTTGGTCTAAGGCAAGCAACTTGTTCCATAGAGCAAAAGTCTGGATAATTGACCAGGCCCTATAAATGCATTCCAGTGATCTGGGTCCATGACCAGGACCTTGGTCTTATCAAGGTTCAATCTCAGCCAGCTGGCTATCATCCAGTCCTGAATGTCAGAGAAACAGTTATTAAAGACCGCAGAAGATGATCAAAATTTATACCTTTTGTTTATAATCTTTAGATAAAAAGTAATTGTGTGTCCTTACCCTGCAACATTGCTGCTGCTTATTGTAATTACTAACCACTCAGCCCCAAGACTCACATATGAGTTGAAATGTTCTATACTTAACCTTATTCAAAATGGCAGCCTGGGGCTGAGTGAGCTGAGCACTACAGTCAGAATCTGCAAAAACATAAGCTGTGCAGAGTGTTTTGATTTGGGTATGTAGTCCTGGTTGTCCTTTCCTTTGTTTGCTTTCCTCAGGCTGCCTTCCCCAATCCTCACCTCCTCCCCAGCACTCCACGGAGCAGCACAGCAGCTGAAAATGGAACAGGCTGCCTTCCCAAACCTCACCTCCTCCCCAGCACTACACGGAGCAGTGTGGCTGCTGAAAAACAGAACAGGTAGAGCATCTTCAGAGTACTCTTATTCAGAGTTCAGTCTCTACCCATGTTGAGCAAGATTTAATTCTTTATGTCAGCGTACTGCTGTTGATTGTTTTATCTGTTGTAGTGACTGCCACATTACATTGCGATTTAGCAGTGGAGTTGTCTGCACCTTAATTTTCTTTTCTTTGGAACTGTCTGTGCTTTGTACAGTCATTAAGTATTTTGTCCTAGAACTGTTTTAGAGCTTCATTTGTTCTCACTGTGACTGATGACTTTGTGTTTCTCTCTCTCTCGGGGGCCCTGTTCAGACAGCCACCTTTCAGCCACTGGAGCTCTGAACATGCACAGTCCCCACCCCTGCTTCCTGCCATGACCCCTGGTCCATTGTTGTCTTTGTTTGCCCTGACCTGTTAATCCCTGCTAAGCCTGTTTGTAGCTTCCTTCCCTCAGGCTGCCTTCCTCAATTCTCACTTCCTCCCCAGCACTTCATGGAGCAGTGCAGCAGCTGAAAATGGAACAGGTAGACCATCTCCAGAGTACTCCTATTCAGAGCTCAGTCTCCACCCATGTTGAGTAAGATTTAATTATTTATGTTGGCGTACTGCTGTTGATTGTTTTATCTGCTATAGTTACTGCCGCATTACACTGCAATTTAGCAGTGGAGCTGCCTGCACCTTAATTTGCTTTTCTTTAGAACTGTCTGGGCTTTGTACAGTCGTTGAGAATTTTGTCCTAGAACTGTTTTAGAGCTTCATTTGTACTCACTGTGATTTTACACCTTTGTGTTTCTCTCTCTTATGGACCCTGTTCAGATGACCACCATTCAGCCACTGAAGCTCTGCACATGCACAGACCCCTTCCCCCTCTCTGTGTCTGCTTCTCGCCATGACCCCTGGTCCATTGTTGTCTTTGTTTGCCCTGGCCTGTTAATCTCTGCTAAGCCTGTTTGTGTCATCCTTCCCTCAGGCTGCCTTCCCCAATCCTCATCTCCTCCCCTCCCCTGCACTCCACCAGAAGCACGGCAGCCGAAAACAGAACAGGTAGAGTATCTCCAGAGTACTCCTATTCGAAGCTCAGTCTCCACCTGTGTTGAGCAAGATTTAATTATTTATGTCAGCATACTGCTGTTTTTTTATCTGCTGTATTTACTGCTGCATTACTGTGTGATTTATCAGTGGAGTTGCTTGCACCTTAATTTGTCTTTCTTTGGAACAGCCTGGGTTTTGTACAGTCATTAAGTATTTTGTCCTACAACTGTTTTAGAGCTTCATTTGTACTCACTGTGATTGATGCCTTTGTGTTTCTCTCTCTTGGGGACCCTGCTCAGACGGCCACCATTTGGTCACTGAAGCTCTAGGCATTCACAGAGCCCCCCTCCCCCACGTATCTGCTTCCCCCCCCTTGACACCTGGTCCATTGTTGTCTTTGTTTGCCTTGACCTGTTAATCCCTGCTAAGCCTGTTTGTATCTTCCTTTCCATAGGCTGCCTTCCCCAATCCTCACCTCCTCCCCAGCACTCAATGGAGCAGTACGACAGCCAAAAATGGAACAGGTAGAGCATCTCCAGAGTACTCCTATTCAGAGCTCAGTCTCCACCTGTGTTGGCCCGTTGTTGCTCTGCAGTGACTGCCCCGCCCATCCCTCACTCTCCCACCCTGGGTGGGCCCTACTTTTAGTGTGTCCTACTTTATTAGTGTGGTAGGTCATGTGCTTCTACTGCTTTAGAATTATCTCCCCATTTTCCCCACTGCACATTGTACTCCTTGGCCACTAGGTGTCACTATTACCAATACCTCTCACTCCTCCTCATTCTCCTTACTATATTTTATACTTTTTGGCCACTAGGAGTCACAGTCTCCCAAACCTTTGACTCCTTTTTCCCCTATTATATAATACCTCCCCATTGCCTGTTGCTACTCAGTCCTGGCTGGTCCCTGCATTTTCTGCCGCATATTTAGCCACACTGCACCACTGGATTTGAACTCCTGATCCTCCTAACCATAGTCAGTGTCCTCAACCACTAGCCTACTGTAGCAGGTCAAGTAGGTGTTGGACTTTTCAATTGTCTTGGTAACGCAGCTGGTAGCACAACCAGAACAGTATTCTGAGTGGCTTGGGTTCAAGTCCCAGCTGAGGCACTTACTTTCTTCTCTCTCTCCTGTTTGTCAGGGGGCAACAACCAGCAGCTTCATTGGAGGCAGAACTGACCCTGAGGGATGTGAGTGGAATGGTCCTAGGGGCTGTAAAAGAACTTTTAAAGAGGAAGCAGGGAACTACAGACCAGTCAGTCTGACCTTGGCAGTGGGGAAGATAATGGAAGCACTATTGAAGGAGAGATTGGTGGAACATCTGGTTGCCAATGGACTACAGGACCCAAGGCAACACGGTTTCACTTGGGGGAGATCATGACAAACCAACCTCATTGAATTTTTCAACTGCGTGACAAGGGAGGTGGATCAGGGGAGGGCAGTGGACATGGCCTATCTGGACTGCAACAAAGCCTTTGACACTGTGCCACACAGAAGGCTATTAAACAAACTGGGGAATATGGGAGTGGGCTGGACAGTAGTGCAGTGGGTGGGTAATTGACTGGATGGCAGGACACAGAGGGTGGTGGTAAATGGCTGTCACTCCACAGAGGGAAAAGTGACAGTGACCTGTGGGGTACCACAGAGATCAGTGCTGGGATCAGTCCTATTCAATGTCTTCATCTGTGACATTACGCAGGACCTAGAAGGCAGAATTTCCCTGTTTGCTGATGACACGAAGCTCTGTAACAGAGTAGACACACCAGAGGGTGTAAACAGAATGAGGAGGGATCTGCAGAAGCTTGAATAATGGTCAAGGATTTGGAAGTTGAAATTCAAGGCAAAGAAGTGCAAGATAATGCATATGGGGCACAAAAACCCTGGAACAACATATCAGTTGGGGGTGAGGATATAGCATTCACCAAGCAGGAAAGGGACCTTGGGGTTATCATCTCTGATGACCTCAAGGTAGGGAAACAGTGTGACAAGGCAGTACGTAAAGCAAATAGGATGCTGGGATGCATAGGCAGGGGCATTACCAGCAGGAAAAGAGAGGTCATAATTCCACTGTACAAGACACTAGTGAGGACCCACCTGGAGTACAGCGAACAGTTCTGGAGACCTTACATACATAAGGACATAGACAGGGTAGAGAAGGTTCAGAGGAGGGCGACAAAGATGGTACAGGGATTGCATCACAAGTCCTATGAGGACAGGCTGAAGAACTTGAATAGGTACTCCCTGTAGGAGAGGAGGGAAAGAGGGAATATAATAGAGACATACAAGTACCTTACAGGGAGGAACCATTTGCAGGAATACACTATTTTCCAGCGAAAAAGATGTTCCAGGACTAGAGGGCATGGGATGAAGTTGGAGAGAAGGCAATTCAGAGGAAATGCAAGGAAGAGTTTCTTCACAGAATGGGTGGTGGACAAGTGGAACACCCTGCCAGTGGAAGTGGTGGGGGCTGAAACAATAGCAGGATTTAAGAATGCATGGAATAGACATCAGGGAATTCTGGAGGTCAGGGGTAAGGGGCAACAGACTTCTAGAAAAACATAAAGGGAACTTACAAGCTCAAATGGGCAGACTAGGTGAGCCATTGGTCTTTATCTGCCAACAGTGTTTATGTATCTATGTACTTTTAATTCCCTTAAGCTTTCCTGTGCTTCTCCCCCTCACTCCGTGCCCTTGGCTCCCTCTTGTAATCACACTTTCTATCTTTTCTTGTTCTTTCTGTCTGCAGTCTTGTCTTTCGGCTTCTCGCTGCTCTCTCACCCCTCGCTTCTGTCCTGCCAAACCTCTCTAATTATGTCTACTAACCACTTCTTGTTTCCTCTCACCTTCCTTATGCTCATCTCTTGCACTCCCTCTCACCCCAGGTATCCTGTCTCCCACCACTGCTTCTGGTCTCTGCCTTCTTTCACTCCTCTTTCCTTCCCTTCTCTTCTCCTCCCCCTTGCTAGCACTCTTCCTATGCACATGTCCTCCCTGCCCCCTTTCCCCTCCACCAATTTCTTACTTCTTGCCCCATCCCATTCCCTCTTCCACCTTCACCTTTCCTTCTGTTTCCCGCTGAACCTTTGCAGCTTCAATAGCTGCATTATTAAAAAAAACTGCTCCAAAAGAAAAAAAATCCCATTTCCTTAACTCCGAGTGCATCAGGACCATCATTCTCCTCTTACTCCTCTCAGGGATGGTCCACTCACACCCTTACCCTGCCAACCTGTCTCCCCCCACCTGCCTACACTGCTGTAGAAACCAGAGCATGAACAACCTTAGCAAGTGTAATAAATTCATTAACATAGTCTACCTCAACATGCAAAGCCTCCTTGCCAAGAAGGATGATTTTCAGGCCTGGGTTAAAGTTAATAAATTCAACATTATTGCACCCTCTGAGACCTGGCTCTCAGATAAAATCTCTTGTGTGAAAATGAGCTAGATGGGTACATCTCTCTCAGGAAAGACAGGCCTGGGAGGAAAGGTGGAGGCTGTATGTGGCAAAAATGTTTCCCTTCATGGAATTCTGTCCAGGCATTAGCTCTTCTAAGCTTGAGTCCCTCTCCATCCATCTTCTCTTAGGTGATAAAACTCTTACCATCACTACCACTTATCTCTTACCTGGTACACCCTCATCTGACTTTGATTCCCTTGTTGGCATCAAAAATACCCTCCCCCTTAACAAGGAGTGGATTCTACCATGGGATTTTAACATTAAATGGTACTCCTGTCATTCTGATCATGCCGAATCGGTCATCTTAGACTTTAGCCTACACCAAATTATTTCTTCCCCTAACAGGACTAACTATAAAACTGGCTCCCAGTTGGTTATTGACTGGATCATTGTCTCAAACCCTGCCAGAATCCTCAATTCCAGGACACTTCACAACTGCCTTAGTGACCACTGCAGCACATATTGCCAATGGTCAGTGCATTCCTCTAAACCCCCTCCCATCTTCATCTACTCAAGACACTTAACTGATAACACCCTCACTGATCTTATTAATGCCTTTTACTAGGTAGACTGGTCATTTACTTCATCCACGGTCAGTACTGATGCTGTTTTTGACTGGTTCTCATTTATCTTTATTGGGACTGCGACAAATTTGCTCTCCTTAAAAAAAAACATGGGTCCACAGCCGTTTCTGTGAATGGATCACCTCTGATATCCTCAAGCTAATGAGGGAGAGAGAGACAGAGCTTGAACCAATCACAGGAAACACAGTGACCCTACTTTACTCACTTTATACAAAACCCTTCAGAACAAGTGCAAAGCAGCAGTAAGGTCAGCTAAGGTTAAATTCCTCCACAACACACAGCTTGGGGACAATACCAATCCCAGGCAGCTGTGGGGCACCCTGAACAACCTGCTTGGTAGGGTCAGGAAAGCTGAGCCCATCACCCTCAGTCATGGTGACCAGCTATCTAGTGAACCCTCTGCTGTTGCCAACTTGTTTAATAATTTCTTTGGGGACTTGGATGAATGCAAGCCCTCCCACCCCCAACCCCACCATGTTTTCACTGAATCACCCTCCCCATCAACACTCAACTCACCTTGGGACCGTACCAAATTTCTACTTTCAGGCTTTGACTCCAACTGACACTATTAAGCTCATCCACTCAAATAACCCCAGTAAAGGGACAGACAGGATTGACTACAAACTCCTTATGCTCACCATCACCCCCCTAGTGGTTCCACTCACCGACATCCTTAATCTTTCCCTTTGCACTGGCTCATTCCCCAGATCTGGAAACTGCCATTGTCAAATCCCTGTTCAAATATGGCTCCAGAACCAAGGTTGGTAATTATAGGCCTAACTCCCTCCTTGCCCCCCCTCTCCAAGATCCTGGAAAAGGTGGTCCACTACCAAGTTACAGCCTTCCTCAACAGCTATGACTTTCTCACTGATGCCCAGCATGGCTTCAGAGTAGCCCACAGTATGGACACCGCCTTAGTCAAGTTTACCAGTGACATTTATGGAGCCATTGACAATGGCCTGTTCACAGGATCTGTTTTTGTGGACCTGACTAAGGCCTTCAGTCTTGTTGACCATGAACTCCTCCTGACCACCCTTGCTGACCTCCATTTCTGTTCCAATTCTGTCAATTGGACTTTACAAAGGCATTTAATAAACTCCCCCATAAACAATTAATCTCTAGACTACAGACTACAGGATTCCCAAAAAACATTATGTCTTAGGTAACTTCATGGTTCATGCAAAGAAAACAAAGAGTTAGCATAAGAGGGGCCCTACCAAGTTAGGTAGAGGTACCCAGTGGGGTGCCACTGGGGTCAGTGTTGGGGCCATGTTTATTTAATATATATGTCTCCACACTGCAATTTAAGCATAAGAAAGTCTGGCTAACCAAATTTGCAGACGACTGCCGTTTGGGTGCAGCATTATCAGGAAAAAGATGATTATACAATTCTACAAAAAGTATTGGATCAGATAAGCAATTGGTGTAGCACTTATCAATTATACTTAAGTCCTGTGAAATGCACTGTTATGCACCTTAGACACAAAAACCCAAATGCTAACTATCACCTGTGCAATATTAGTCTAAAAACTACAACAGAGGAAAGGGACATAGAATCACCATTTCAAATTACCTAAAATTTGGCATCCATTGCAATAAAATCAGTAAAAAGGCAAATGGGGTACTAAATTGTATACTTAGGCACATTACTAGCAGAGAGAGATCAGTCATGGTTACATTGTACAGCTCCCTGGTGAGACCTCTGTTGGAATATGGCGCTCAAGTTTGAGCACCATTTCAAAAGGCTGACATAGCCAAATTAGAAAGTGTGCAAAAAAAAGGGCACTAATTTTATAAAATGGGTGCAGACAAAAGATTATTTCACCAGGCTCAGTGATTTAAACATGTTCACACTGGAGTATAGAAGATTAAGGGTCGATATGTGTTTGCTTTATAAGTCCTTAATGGATCAGGAGTTGAGGGAGAAGTTGAGGTTAATATTCATGATTAAAACTTACCATACAAGGGCTCATTCGCTTCAGCTCTCTGGGGAATACTGCAGAACATGGTGGAGAAAGATGTGGTTTAATCAGAGAGTGATCACTATTTGGAATGGGCTACCAGGGTTAGTAATAGAAAATTCCTCTATGGAAGTGTTCAAACATCAGTTGGACAAATTTTTTTATTAGGATCGGTTATAAGGCAAGCACTACGGATGAAAGTCCTTTCAGCTCAGTATAGACCTATGATACCTATGAATTGGTTAAGGAGCTATCTCACTGGTAGATCCCAGATTACTAACATTGATGATCATGCCTCCTCAGAATGCCCAATTAAATACAGTGTACCCCAGGGCTCCATCTTAGGCCCCCTCCTCTTCACACTGTTCATTAACAAGTTCCCCGAAGTCTGTTCCTGCACAGAAATAGTCCTCTGTGCAGATGATGCAGCACTTTACTGTAGTGACAAAACCCCTGAAACTATGCTCTCCTGCCTGCAAATGGACTTCCTGAAGTTACACACCTGGTTCTCCAACAAAGGCATGGTTCTTAACTTGAAGAAAACTAAATTCATGATTTTCTCTGGCCCCAGGAAATCATGCAGCACCCTTCTTAACCTCTTGGACAACCTTGGGAATAGTATAAAACTGGTATCTGAATTTAAATACCAAGGTGTCCTTCTTGATCCCCATATGTCCTTCTGCCTCTACATATCTAATGTAATCAGCAAGATCAACATGATGCTAGGGTTGCTCTACTGTATGCATAAGTTCCTTATTCCCTACTCTAGAATCAGGCTTGATAACTCCTTTCACTGGCCCATGGTTCTGTCATTTATGCCCACCCATAAATACTCAACTCTTTTGCAAACTCAGATCCAGTTACAATAGTATAATCTGCTTCATCACAGGTCTCTCCTGGAGAACACATCACTGCACCCTATACAAGGCACTTGACTGGCTCCTCCTTGAAGGGCTATTTATTCATAAACGTTTGTCCTTCCTCCACAAAATTCACTTGGACAACCCTCCGCCTAGCATGTCCTCTATGTTCCATGAGTCTGCTCCTACCTGTCTGACTATGGGAACCTCCAGCAACATATTTCACATCCTTTCTTCCACATCTCTCTCACTCAAAATTCCCTAGCCTACAAGAGCACAAAGCACTATAATCAGCTCCCTTCCTCTCTACTTACTTGCAACACTACCCATGCCTTTCAAACATCCCTAAAAAGTCACCCTCTTACTAAGCTCTCCTGCACTTGTGCCACCACCCACTGACTTACCTAATGTCTGATCTCCTTCCACCTTCTATACCTGTAACATTTTTGCCCTGTATTGCAGGCTTTACATACTTTGTTACAGTTCTTTAATCTGGATCACTTATGTTGCCTCAGAATAGCTAATAATTACAGTGTCCTGTTCCTCTGTTCCCAATGTCTACTTTGGAAATTCCCACTCATGTATGTATTTTGCAATTTGGTTTGTATGGTTTGCACCTGACTGGTTGCCTATTCCATTGTATATTGCTGTTGTATATAGTGCTGTTCACTACTTGTATATACTATGTACCATGTCTATTCACTACTTGTATATACTATGTACTATGTCTATTGTTTATCTTGTATCTTAGGGCCCAATTCCAAGTCTGCTTAAGCTGGTGCAATCTGAGATATGCCAAACCCCTAGGTGTAACTCGAGACTTGTGCCAGGTGTTATGCCAGCCCCAATTCCAAGAGGCACCTTGTGCCATGTCAGCTGCAGACTACACCAACCATAGGTTATGCCACCCACTGTGCCGCAGCCCACAATGACATGGTGCAAGGGTGGGTTATGGCAGCAACTGCATCCTATTCCAAGAGGGCAGCTGCCATAACCCGATGCCGTGATTCCAGGATCCACACTGGTGGAGCGAACTTTGAGCAGCTCAGATCTGCTCTAAGGGGCATCCAATGGTGCCAGCCATTGGATGCCCACTCCATACAGCCACGGCAATGGTACCAATTTGATCCCCATGCCCCCACAAACACAGCTATGCTCCCCCACCCCCCGAATGTTGATGACCCCAGGGGTCCATTCTGCATTGTGCTCCCCCAGACTCCTGTGCCACCTGTTCTGTCCTCCCACCCCCTAGTACATGCCTTGGTGTTCCGGGGTGGGGAGGCTCTGGGGGGGCCATCAGTTGTGGGCTGCGACTTGCGACATGCAGGGCTATTATGCCATGCCCATGACTTAACCCTCCACATGGCGCAACCCACATGGTGCCGAGACCCTGCCACTCTTGGAATGTGCTGCAGGGTCCCTGGTGTAATGGTGAATGTCACAACTTGCATATGCTGGTAAGTTGTGACATTCATCCTGGAATTGGGCCCCTAGTAACTATTTTAAAACTGGATGTTCATGAAAATGGGCCTTTTTGCTCATATATCTTTTCCAGTATAAAATAAACTTGATTCACTTTAATGATTGAAAATATTTTGTTTTCTAAATTAGCCTGCTAGTTATATGTTATATTTATGGCCACTGGGGATCTCCATCTTAGCAAGGTGTATTGCTCTTCTTTTCAAACAATGCCTCCTGTCCCATGTGACAATAATGCATCTGGGACCACCAGTTCAGCAAGTGCTAGAGATAGGAGCCTAATGTCCTTGCCTCCACTTAATAGCTCTAATTCAGTATTTTTGTTCTTTATTTGTGTATCAGGTCTATCCAACAGGAGTAAATGTTTTGATTTTAAAACTTTTTTTCATCAATCTACACACACCCATAAAAAGCACACAAATCACCCCAGCTCATCAATGATATAATTAATAAAAACTCTAGCTTTTTTCTTACAGGATAACCCACTGAGTTGGCCCTCAAGTCTTTGCTAAACTGTAAATGTAGCCATTAGTGCCTTCAGCATAAGGAACATTGCTTAATATCAAAGCCCTGCTGTTGTAAAATTGATTTGAAACCAGTGTTTGCAGAATCCATGATCCCAGATACATCACTGTCACATGGGACGAGAGGCATTGTAGGACTAAGAACAATAAACCATGCTATGATGGAGATCCTCAGGGGCTGTAACACTACCATAAAACTAGCAGGCTAATTTGGAAAAAAACTCCTAATAGCAGACAAAGGGAAGGACACACTAGGACTACGCACACAAATCAAAACAATCCGCACAACATATGTTTTTGAGATTCTAACTGTAGTACTCATTTAAAGGGTAGGGTCTTGTGATTGTCTTTTAAACTTTTTTTTAATACTTCCTAAGTGGACACTTGTATGTACCTTTGCAAGCTCAAAATCTGCTGTCATTGGAAGATCACCACCTGGGGCTCAACTCCTTAGCACCTACTTTGTCAGAATGTACACCCTTCATTGGGTTGTCCCTGTAGCTCCTATGTGGTGTGCAACCTAGCATATGGCTGAAGGAGACAGTAGAACACTTGACAGGTGATCTTCTGTCACCATCAGCCAGACACCTGATGCTAATCTCTGAGCCACTAAACTGATGATGTGGGATGCAGGGGTATCCTCCAGTATACCACTCACTTCTTTTACTCATTTTTCTTCTTGATCCCACCTAGATAATCCTTGAAGGTAACATTGGGAGGAACAGCATTAAATGGTTCTTACTGGCTCTGCTCAACACTAGTAGGTCTCCAGTAGTGATGTAACAAATTAACATAAATTATCCCATTTGGCCAGTAAATGATAACTGCTTCCAACTAATCTCTTATTTAAAAGGGAACATTTTACAAGGTAAAGTGCTACCAATAAGCATAATTCTGAATCTGCCCATGCTGCTCAACTGAACACTCTGCTACTGCTATCACCATAATCATTGGTCACAAGCAAACATAACTTTATTTATTTATTGTTTTATTTATTGAAATGTTTCACCAGGAAAGGCACACAGAGCAACAAGATGCTCGTCTCACGATGAGTCCTGGGGGGGAGAGTACAGAGGAGAGCAGTGAGTACATGATACATAGCACTGAGTTACACATTGGAGTCATGAATTGAGAGTAACATTACTTACACTGCTTAGATACATCCATTACTTACATTAGTTACATTGAATTGAATTAGAGTTACACATTGCTTACAGGGCTTTGAACTGCCTTGTATTTAAGTGGGGTACATGAAGTAGGGAAACAGTATAAGGAAGGTTTAGAAGTGAAGGGAGAACAAGGAGTAAGGTTTAGACCTGAATTGTGTTACACTATACATGGGTGACAGTCACTGACTAAGGGAATACATTTGACAGGGAGACAAGGCAGAAGTGCAGTATGGGGTAAGTATGGAGGTTGATAGAAGTATATGCCAGCATTTACTGCCAGTAGCTAAAGCCGCTGGTCAGGCCATGTAGAATGTAGGGGGAGTGATGGGGAGGGTAGTAGTAGGAAGATGGGGGGGTTAGCTAAAGGGTTGGGGGAGAGGAGGTCAGGTACATAAACAGTTTACCGCATAGCAGTTTAAGAGGGCAGAGGATAGAGAATGCCTAGAGGAGGAATGGCAGATTTGGACTGCCAGGTCATTCCAAAGCTTCGGGAGATGGTAGGAGAAGACTAATTGGCCAGCAGAGGTTCGATGGTGAGGGATTACTAATAGTCAGGAGTTAGTAGACCTGAGGGCATGAGAGGGGATTGGAGGAGAAGATAGGGAGGAGGCAATGTAGGGTGGAAGGGAACCGAGCCAGAAGTTAGAAGCAAATTTAGCATTGTGAAGTAGTCTCCGGTTGCTAAAGGGTCAGAGGGCCAGTGAATGGAACAGCTCACAGTGGTGGGTGCGAGGGGGTGCATCAAGGGAAAAATGGCAGAAAGCATTGAAGAGAGGGTTCAGTCTGGATAGAGTTGACTTGGGGGCAGAACTGTAGATTATATTGCAGTAGTCAAAGGTAGATAGTATCATTTTCTGCACAATTTCACGTCTCACGGGTAGCGGGAGACTACTGCGATTTCTGGCGTTAACTGAAACAATGGATCCCACTATTTCTCACTTGAAGAGAATGAAAGCATTTAGTGAGATGTTTTAATCTCCTATTATCCAGACTGCAATGTTGTCACTTGCTTTAAACCTGAACTCAGGTCATTATTACAACTCAAGTGACATCCCAACTGTGGTAATGTATTGACAGCTGTGAATACTGTATGCTGTATAAAATCTAGGAGCAGGATGTTCCAAACTCTAAATCCTCAGGCTGTAAGAGACAATTTTTGCTGCTGGAAGTATATTGTGAGTAGTTTCTGCTCCAAGTTGTTATGGTTGTATCAGACACAATAAGTCATAAACCATGTTTTAGATATTCTTGTGTTCTTGTCCATTGTGGGAACTTATCATATGTGACTGAATTTAAATGAAAAAAAATACTGCAAAGTGCAGCTCACAGTTGCAGAAGCAACCTTTCATTATTAGATGAACGACCATAAGAAAGAATCAGATGACCACAGTTCCATGCAGATTGCCGAGTTGTGCCTGCATCCTCCCATTTGAAATTCCTGCACCTTATATTTATTTGTGAATTTTAGAGTTATGAAAATCTAATTTTGATGTTTATTTAAATGGGATCCAATAATGTTTGGGGAATTAAAGTATGATATTTAGTGTACCTCTGCTGCACATACTGTATGGAACAACCTTCCCATCTTTCTCAGTTCACTTACTTTTCTTCAACTTTTTAAACTTCTATTCTCACTCAAGTTTGGTATTTAGCTCTCATTTTCATGCTTCATTACAATAATGTTGGCTTCATAAGTATTATTTTATCATATGTTTATGGCGCTACTCTGATTTTTTTAATTACACACATGAGGAATTATGTGATACATTTGCATGAAAGATGTTACATAAAATAAAATGTATTGTATTTTATTTAATGAAAGCTCGTCAACTTTTGGATATGCTTGGTATATACTGTATTTTTATCCTTTATGGCCTCATAATACCTAATTTAGAATTCACAATTGAATCAATCTATCAACACTGTAACATTGCAGTTTTTTGCCGTTTAAACAATAATTTGTAAAGTAATGTATGGATACTGCAGGGTAGTGCTCAGTGTTCTGCTATACTAGAAGTGGTCATGCCTATGACAGAACACCTGACTATAAGTCATAAAGGGATTTCCATTCATGTTTAGCCCTGTTGTGGTGGAATATTTATACAAATAATGCCTGCAGATTACTTAAAAGGGACAAAGAGGGAGCATCCTAATAGACTGCAGGATGGATGGCTGGCTTGTTCCACCCTGACCCCAAGCACATTAAAAGATGCTGCTCAGTTAGTACTCCTTCCTTATTTCAAAGTTTCTGTCTAGACAACCACTCTCCTAAGGCTCCATTCCAATTGCTCCATTTCCTTTCCTGCTTCCTTGTTGTTGCCTGTGCTCCACTCCTACTCCCTGCCTTACCACTTCTGTTTGGCTAGTGGATGGACTCCACTCTTTGGTTGCTGCAGTTTTGTTCTGGAGTCCATAAGTCATGCAAGAGCTCCATCTCACCACCTGGCTGTTAGCAGCTCCATTCAGTGAACACAATCACATTGCTATCTTCCTAATAACTGCTCCTAGATTGCAAGAGAAGTTGTAACCAGTAATTGCCTAGGCAGCCATGCTTACCCTCATACTAGACATCCAGTTTGCCATACTGCAGTTGTTTTAGTTACTAGAATCTGTGCCTTCTTTTTAATGGGACCTGCTTTAAGCACTGTAACCTTGTGGCTTATGCATGGCAAAAATGTAGCCTCCTTCTTTGAACTAACATCTTTAGTTCAGCAAGCACTGAAGCCATCAGCTTTAGAGGTGTGCGAAAAAAAACAAACTTCCATCTGTGGAATTTAAGCAAATATTGGACTTTCACTTCTTTGAAAATTCAGAAATCAAATTAGTAACTTTTGCAGAAATTCCAACTTAGAACAGTGGAATAAATGTATGAATTGTGGATTATTGCAATAAACTGCCGAAACAAAATTCCTCAGAACGATCACTGTCAGTGGTCAGTTCTGCAGACTTTTTTTCCCGCAGTATAATGCAATAATCCACAATACATACAGTACATTTATTCCGCAGTTCAGTGAGTCACTGAACTGCATAAGGAATGTATGAGTTGTGGGTTAATATATTAAACTACGGGGAAAATATTCTGCAGAACTGATCTCTGAACTGTGAAATAATTACATTTATTTCAGAATAATCCATTAAACTGTGGAATAAAATTCCTCAGAACTATTATTCCACAGTTCATGTGTGTTATTCCTCAGTTCAGTCAAAAAATCCATGGAACAGGGTGAAAATCTGTCAAACACATTCGTAAATTTCCAATCTCACTAATGGCAAAAGTTTGGAAAATTTTGCAAAATTTCCAAAATTTTACGGAAGTTCTGTGAAAGCAGAATTCGTACTTTCACCCACCTCTAAATAACTAGTAAAGTTGAACCTATAATGGGCTCCATGCTTTGTTTAGAAAAAAGGACTTATTTCTGCAGCAATGGATGCTGCCTCAATCATCTCTCTCTCTCTTTGTGTAGCTGGCCTGCCTTGTCCACTGGATGGACTTCCCATCTTCAGTATTGCAGCCATCACCACTAATCCTTTCAGCTTTCAGTTTTTAGCAAATCAAGGTATTTACTTCATCAAACATCACATAAAAGGTTTGTATCATTTCCTAGAAGGCTTTTCCCATGAATCATATACTAGTTTGGCTGTACTACTTTCTTTCTCATATGTCTGAAGAATTCTCTATTCAACTCTACAAGAATCTATTATAATTATGAAACACTAGGAAAAAGAAATCATGATAGTATTCCTAAATTTTCCTTTCAGTCATCCACCATTTAGTACCTATCAGATATGCTCCATTGTTACCATTACTTGAAAATATTTGGGGAAAATGTTTGCCCATCAACATCCCACCTACCCATTTGTCAGCTGTTCCAAGTATTGATCACCTGTTTCCATCTCACCCATTTTCCTAAGGGTATACTGTAATTAGCACTGATATCAATGTTATTAAAAATGCTAGATCTGCAACTGGACACTCCAAAGCTGATACTTCAGGTACCATAACAATCATGCCTGCTACCCACTCTGTGTTATCTATGTGAAATCTATTTGTTAGAACCCCATTACTTTTCTGTATGCCTTGTCTATGGTTGCAAGAAGAGCCCCAACTTTTTGATTCAGTCACTGAAGCACTTTTTTGGATAATTTAAAATTTGTATAAATGTTCTTTCATTTTGCATAGCTAAGACAATCTCCTTTTTCGTTGATTTTGTGCATGCTCCTATCAGTGCTTGCATTTCTTATATGATATCTGGTTCCACACTCTAGGCATTTCACTATGGCCCAGCAAAGCATTGAGTCCTGTAGCAGAACTTCAATATGCAGGCATCATATTAGATTCTTGAGCCATGGAAGTTACTATAGGTACTATCAAAAACAGAGTAAACACACTCGGTTTGGGGTGTTCAGGATATAAAGTACATAATACAGAAAGAGAAAATCCAGCACTCACCACTAAATATAATAAAGGACGCTGTTCCTCCTGAAGATATAATTTAAAGCCCAAATTTATTTAAAGTGTCACAATAACACAATGCCTTGACATGTTTCGGATACAAATCCTTTATCAAAAGGCTAATGATCTCACAAGCAAGTCACCTTATATATGCATCAGTGAAGTGATGTAATAATGGTGCATCCATTTAAAATCCCATTATACAATTAAAAAAAAAATATTCTTTAATAAATACATCTCAATACACAGAAAAATCCAAAATTTAAATACACAAAACAATCACAGACTATTAAAATAGCAGTTTTCATTTCATCACTGTTTTGTTTCACTTCTGTAGTAATCTCGATACAGACATATGATGGACAGATGCTGCAAAGATAAAAATTGCTGAAAAAACAAAACAACAGTTTTAGAAAACCATTCATTTTATAATAATAATAATACCTCCAACTTTTAATTTAAATTCATCAAAAAAGTTTTATAATTCCGGTTATTTAAAACCATTAATTACTTATCATAGACGTCAACACGGATATTTATAACTTAACACTTCTATTTTACAGAGCATAAATTCTATACAAGGCATTTTAAAGGATTATTTTGGATACATGTTTATAAATCACATCCAGTTATTAATACCCATTTATGTATTTCATCTCAAATAAGGCATAACATCAAACGCTCCATTAAGACCAGGATATTTACATGCTTGTAGTGTGTAAATCCAATAGCTTTCTCTTTTTTTAATTAAATTGTCAGAATTCCCACCTCTTGGATTAATACACACTTTATCAATAGCTCTAAAAGAGAAACAGTGTGTTAGTGGGGTTGAAGAATTATGCACATGAAAAGCCAGTGCATATTTTAAATCGGCATTAGTAATTGCTCTGCAATGCTCTGCCACTCTCTTTTTAAATTTCCTTTTAGTTTTACCAATATAGTAAACACCACAAGAGCATATTGCTGCATAAATAACCCCTATACTATCACATGTAATAAACTGATGAATGTCACATTCTCTATTATTATTGGGGTTAACAACATTTTAACCCACAGATATATGTTTGCAAAATGAACATTTCTTACATGTAAATATCCTGCAATTTTATTACTTAGCCACGTATTTTCCATCAAGCTAGATTTCTGAAAACTATGTACCAGGGTATCTTTTAGCGTGTTAGCCCTCCTGTAGGTAATTCGTGGTACATTGTTGGATATCTGTCTTAAACCTGGATCTCCTTTAAGTATATGCCATTTGTCCTTAAAAATCTTCTCAACATACGATGCATGAGCTGAAGAAGAAGTAACAATAGTAAACCTTTAGATCTTTTTATTTTCAACAGGATTCTTACTCTGTAGTAAATCATCTCTATTCAGCTGACTAGCATTGTTATACGCACTTTCTATGTCAATGCAATTATAGCCTCTTTCCAAAAATCTATGTTTCATATCCACAGCTGCTTCTTGGAAACTCTGGTCACTATTACAATTTCTACATATTCTTAAAAACTGACCTTTAGGCATATTTCTAATGGCAAGCCTAGGATGGCAACTAGATGCCTGCAAGATGGTATTTTTAGCATTCTCATTTCTATATATGTCTGTACTTATATTACCTGTTATGGCTTTGTTGATTTTAATATCTAAAAAATTCACTGATGTTTTACTTGCTGTAAAAGAAAATTTTAGATGTGGATTAGTGAAATGTAAATAATCAATGAATTCATCCAATTCTATAAGATTTCCTCTCCAAATCATTAATACATTGTCAATAAAATGATGCCATAATTTGATGGTTTTTTTTTTATCTATTCTTTTTCTCCCCCTGGGTCCAGTCTGTCTTACCTTGTCATGGCTACCCCAGGATTCCAGGCACCATCTCGAGGATCCCCAGCTTGGCCTTGCGGCATACTCTGGTGGATTACCCCCTGCGGCAGGGAGGCAGAGAGTCCCCTGACACTCATCTGCCCAGTCAGGATCCAGTGCCACGTTCCAACCCAGGCGATCCCAAATGAAGACAGCCATCATGCCGCCATGACTGTAACCCAATTTTCCCATATTCTCCCCTTGTGTGAGACATGCAATGACGCCCATGGACAGGTAAGCACGTGCTACCGCACGTACTCCTCCTCAGCCTCGGCCACAGCAGGTCCCTCAATTGTCTGCCAGTGCCCTTCAGTGCCCCCAGCCACTGCTAGAGGCCACCAAGGCACTGAGGCTGGATACCTCCTTCCCTGGAGATGGAGAGCAGTCCAAAGGATGCCCAATCCGTCTCCTCCCCTGCCAACCCCCAATGACCCTGGCTTGTTCCTGAACCTGGGTCACTGGCATGGAGTAAGGTGTGGCATCCAGTGCCTCAACCCTCGCACCACCAGGCCAGCTCCATAATTCAATTTTATCATAGAATGGATTTACATCACAGTCTGATACAAATTGCTGTTCCCTCAAACCCACATACAAATTAACAGCACTAGGTGCAAATGTAGATCCCATTGCTACCCCCTTCGTTTGGAGATAGGTTTTATCAAGAAAGTAAAACACATTGAATTTCAAAACAAACTCAGACAGTTTCAATAGGGAATCAGTATTTGGTTTAGCAGTACTTTCCCTTAGATTCAAAAAATATGCAATTGAATCCAAAGCTCCTTCTTGGGGCACATTCGTATATAACGATTCAATGTCAAGTGTAATCAAATAATGCTCCTTGTTTCCTTCCAAATCATTCAGAACTGCCAAAATGTCTATTGTATTTTTTACATACATACTATAGGTGCCTCACCGAAAACTTCAACAAATAATATCTTTCTTTGATCACTGAATAAAGTAAAATAGTGGAATTCATAACTCAGCTTAATTCTGTCATGTGCATGATACCACCAGGTTGCTCATTCTAAGCTTATCTCTTTCATCTATACTCTTCTATTTTGATCTCAATCAGATCATTACAGCATATAATCAACTACCCACCCTGATCTCTCCATGTAGGCTTTTTTCAATTAGAAATGGAACTGACTGGAAAATCTACCGCATCTTCTATAAGGATAATTCTGCAGAACCTTCTGATTTTAAATTATTTTTTGACTTCTTATTGGCCTTCAGCATCACCGGTTACATTCTCTTATACTGCTACCCTCAATTAGCCATCTGCCTTACTCAACATTTATCTTACACCTGCATCTGTTGCTCTGTTGGGCTGTTATTGGCATCCATGTCTGTCAGCTGTTATTTTAATAATAAATACGTTGTCAACATATGAAAAGTGCAAGCAGAACAAGGCATAGCAGTGTATCAAGTCTGCTCATATTGTGGATTACCAAGCAGCAACTAAGGACTCTGCCCCCCTCCTCAGCTGGTATCCCTCCATTCGGCCAATTCCCTTTTTGGCCTTGACCTTATCCTTTGCCATGTCCCAACCCCTGTTTGAAGACCCACACTGTCTCCAGTGACACCACCTCCTCAGGAAGCTCATTCTACATTTCAGCCTCCCCCTCCATGAAGAAATGCCTCTTGATCTCTCCCCTTCCTCGAAACACATTAGTTAAAAAAAAATAACACATATTACTTTTCTTCTCCAGTGATTACGAATTCCATTCAAAAACTGATATGGGATTCCTTTCAAAGGCATTTTTCTTAAAGCTTTTCCTATTCCACGATTTTTAAGTATTTTGGCTGATAGTTTATGTCATTTTCAGTGTGGGATGTTTCAGAGATTCATAATATGAAAAGATACACTGATTACTCCATTTCTACCATTTAATGACCTCATTGTGATATAATGTCTCTCATGCTAAAAGCTTAAAAAACATTGAAGAATCTATGGCTCCATACATTCACTAAGCTTACCAAAATGCATGGTCTACTTTTACTTCTTTAATGGCTTTTCACCAAATTGATCAGTTTGATTCATCATGTACTGTACGCAGTTCTTTGTGTTTGCTTCATTTCATAACAATATTAAAGCATTGCACTATAGAACTATGAAACATAATTTTCTGATATTACACTTAATGTCAACTTGAAGGCAAATAATCACCCAATCCTTATTCCATCTCCAGTTAAATTATATCTCTAGAGCCTTGCCAGATCAACCCTCTTGCAGACATCCAACCAGTTTATATAATGTTTCTTGTTCTTCCTTCACTAACACTAAACTTCAGCTCAGAACCTTCTTATCAAAAAGAGACCCTCACCATCAAGCCATGTTCACCATAGCCATTTGGGATTCTGAAGACCTAGAGAAGTTTCAACAAATATTTCTCTTTTTCATTAGTAATACACACTTTAAATTCCTTTCCAATCAAAAATGATCATTACCTTAGTATATTCACTTCATCCCAAAAATACCAAAACAAGTCATGTACAAAAAGCAATACATTCTACTGCCAGTATTTATTTTATTTATTTATTTATTTGTACATCGGTTTACAAACCTTTGAGCCAGAGGCTCATTTTCAAAGGTACCTCATCACAAAGAGGACAAATACAGTAAAACAATGTTGTTACATTGTAACGGAGTACAACAAATGGTAAAACATGCTGACACATATTGGTTACAATTTTAAAGATACAGGATTAGCAGATCACAGGTTGGTACAGATGTGTAGTACTTCATAAACAAACAATGGTATAAGCATACAGGCAGAGGGGTGCAGAGACCGGAGGAGGTGATAATAAGTAAGACAATGGGAAGTGGTTGGTAGTAGGTTGGGTGCAGCCACTCAGGGAGCTTTGTCAGAGCATATGAGCAAGGGCAACTTAGTAACAGTCACAGCTAAGCATATTAAGTAGATGATTTCAAAAGGAGATTTTAAAACAGGAGATCGTGGGGGCATCAGAGATAGAAGTGGGGAGTGTGTTATACCAGGATGGGGCTCTGTAGCAATAGGCCCTTTGACCATGTGTGGTCCTTGCCCTGGGGACTAACAGTGTGGTTTTGCAGGAGGTTCGTGTTTGTACTAGGGATTTTGCTTGGCGGATGGAGACTGTCAACCCTGGTGGGGATAGTCCAAGGAGAGTTTTTTTTGTTATGAGGTAGTTTTTTTTTTAACTTCATCTTTTATTAGGTGTCCGTATACATTTTTACACGTTCTTACATACTTCCATGCCAAATCTAATACGAAAGCCAAAGTGGTGTTTGTACTATACAATACTTTTTCACAATATATTGTAGGTCTGGCATACATTATACAACATATTTTGTTCAGTATAATCATAGTGCATGGGATATAGATACCCTTTTTATTCCATCCGTATCTCCTCCCTCCCTCCCCTCATATAGGTGAGAAGGACGAGAAACGGGCTCGCTTAATTTTGCTCACTACTAGCTCTGTTAGAGGTCATGGATCGTATCCTGATTGACAAATGGACACAGTTTTTTTCATCTCTAAACTAACCTTAGGACTAACCATTAGGTCTCCCAGTCTATCTTACAGTTTCTATCTAAATTTTACACTACGAAATATAAAGGGAGAAAAGAGGAGAAAGCAAAGAAAGAGAAAGAAAACAAAAGAAGAGGAAGAAAAGAGGCTCTTAGTATAGTTTTACTGTTAAAACAAGAAAAAATTTGTAAGGCTAGGATGACAAATCCTGCTTGCTTAAATCGTGCTCCCTAGCATTGATTGGAATGTCCGAGGCCTTTGCTTAGTGGTGTCAGTGCCTGCCAAGGGGTCCAGACAGCTTCAAATGCTTCTCTCCCCTGTCTCAGATTATAAGTGATTTGTTCCATTGCTTCTAGTTGCCTTAACCTGACCTTCCATTCCTCCACTGTTGGAGGATGGGGTGAAAGCCACTTTGACATGATTGTTTTTAAAGCTGCTACTCTCATCATTTGTGGTAGCTTCCTTGATTGTCTAGGTCCTGAGACCAGGTAGGGAAGTCCCAGTACCATATCTTCCCCTTTAAAGGGGATTTTAAGACCTGATACCCTTTGCATATAGCTGTGTACTTCCTTCCAAAAATTATTGATCTTGGGGCAGTCCCACAGTATATGTGTTGGGGAACCTCTAACTTCTCCACACCTCCAGCAATGGTCTGATCCACTTGCAGTATAATGTTTCATTTTAGAAGGTGTTAGAAAGTATCTCCAAAGGACTTTCCAATGAAATTCACGCCAAGAAGGGGAGCTCGTCACCTGCCATCCCCTCGTTAGTCTGTTCTCCCAAGCCTGTTGTGGGATCGAGACACCCAACTTGGCTTCCCATTTCTGCTTAAGCTTCCCTAGGTCCGGATTGGTTAGATTAATTAAAATCTCATATAGTTGCGCTAAAGGGTGTGGAATCTCTTTTGTCCTACTATTACAGTAGAAGAATTCCTCTAAGGGGGTCCTGTCTCTGGTGATTTTTTGTAACCTGTTCTCAGAAGAAATGTAATGTCGAACCTGTAAATATCTAAAGTGGTCTTCCTGGAGCAGATGGAACTTGTCTCTAAGGTATTTAAAAGGGTGGCAACTATCTCCGCCGATACACTGGGCAAAGGTGGAAAGTCACTGTGCCACCCAGTATCTAAAACTTAAGTCTCCCCATGGTGGAGTAAATGAGGCTTCAAATCTTATTAAGGAAAGGGAACCTGGTCCCTCTGGGGTATTAGTAAGTCTTCTCAGTTTGTTTAAAATCCAGAATGAATGTATAATCCATGGATTACTAATCCCTCTGATCACCGTTGTGGGGGTATTACTTGTCGGTGTAGCCCATAACTCCCATCCCCGTATTGCGGCTTCCTCAAGGTGATACCACCCTAGGTCCCCAGCGTTTATCCAGGAACATATCTGGGTTCCTTGGGCCGCTAAAAAATAATAATAGAAATTTGGGAGAGCCAAGCCTCCCTTATCTCTAGGGGTCTGCAAAACTCTTCTGGCTAACCTGGGCTTTTTCTTGTTCCAGATAAAGGCCTGAATCTCTTTCTGTAATCCTGCCCAAAATAATCTAGGAGGTTGGATTGGGAGAGTCTGGAACAGGAATAGAAACCTGGGTAGAACGTTCATTTTAAGAGTCTGTACTCTACCATACAAGGACAGGGGAAGTAGACGCCATCTGGCTGTATCTGCCTGTACACGTTGGAATAATGAGGCATAGTTATTTTTATATAAAAGAGAGAGGTTAATTGAGACTTGTATTCCTAAATATTTGATTGTGTTATTCTTGGCCCATGCAAAGGGAAAAGATGATCTAAATTCCTTTGAAGGGGTTCCACTGAGGATCAGTGCCTCAGATTTTTGAAGGTTAATCTTGTAACCAGCTATGGCACCGTATTCCTCCAGTGAGTGGGCTAGAGCTGGAATTGAGGACTCAGGGTGTGAAATAAAGAACAAGAAATCATCTGCATATAGCGCAATCTTTTGAACGTGATCCCCGACTACTATCCCTCAGATCTTTGGGTTGGATCTGATCTCAATAGCTAGGGGTTCCAACGATAAAGCAAAGAGCAGTGGTGAGAGGGGGCAGCCCTGCCTTGTGCCCCTTTCCAGGGCGAATCTCTCGGAGAGATGTCCGTTCACTTTAACTCTGGCCTCTGGGTTTTCATACAGTTTATTGACTGTACTGATGAATCTCTCCCCCAGACCAAGTTTTTCCAAAGTTTCACTTAGAAACACCCAATCAACCCTGTTGAACGCTTTCTCAGCATCCATACTGATTGCCAACTGTAAGTGCTTTGTGTTTTTATGAGCTGAGATTACGTTCAACAGGTGGCGATATTATCCTGGAGAAACCTCCCTGAAATAAAACCAGTCTGGTCTCTGTACCAAACTACTTATTACTTTCTGGAGTCGGTCCATGAGTATCCCGTGAGATTTTAAGGTCTCCGGGTAAAAGCGAGATTGGCCGGTATGATCTACAATCCTCTGGATCTTTATTCGGTTTTAAAATCACAGAAATTTGAGCTAGGCTCCAAGACTTGGGGGCTGCCCCCTCTCCTCTCCACAACTCATTATATGTGTCATGCAACAGTGGGACGATTGGTTCTGCAAAAGTTTTATAAAATTCCGAAACATAACCATCCATCCCTGGGGCCTTTCCGTTTTTTAAGTTTTTGATTTTTTGAGTTATTTCTGATATTGAGATAGGGGTCTCAAGCTCCTTCCTCTGAATTTCAGAGAGGGGGGAGATTAAGCTTTTCAAGTAAAGTTGAATTCTCTCTCATGTTCTGTGTCTCTCTCTGACTATATAGAGTTGAGTAATATTTTGAAATGCGCAGTAATCAGAGAAGGGGACCAAGTTGTGTCCCCCAAATCCTGTCTTTTAAGTTTGAGTACCGCCCTGGAGGCCCTCTCCTTTCTGAGCTGCCAGGCTAAAACTCTACCAGCCCTGTTGCCATGCTCATAGAATCTCTGCCTGGCATATGTTAAAAGTTTCTCTGTCTGGAGATCTAGGATCTGGTTAAGTTTAGTTCGGGAACTAATCAGTTCGGCCTCACACTTTTGGTCTAGTGTCTCTTTTTGGATTTTCTCCAGCTGAACTATTTTCACCTCAAGTCTTAGCCTTTCTTTGATCTGAGTCCTCTTATGTTTCGCTGCAAAAGCAATTATAATTCCCCTCAGATAGCTTTTTAGCGCATCCCACCTAACTCCTGCCTCCGTGTCTTCCTTTCTATTTGACTCTAGGTATTCTTCCACTGATTGCTGTATCAACTGTTTGAAATCTGGTAAATTTAGTAAGCTAACATTTAAATGCCAGACTGACTCCGGGGGCCTCGGAGCCAAGGTTAACTCCAGCTTAACTGGGGCGTGATCTGAGACCGAGATATGTCCAATCTCTGTTTTCCACACAGAGGGAAGGGCATTAGTTGAAATTATCCAGCGATCAATACGGGAGTACATCTTGTACTTAGGGGAGTAGTATGTGTAATCTCTATCTGAGGGATGAATAAACCTCCATACATCCACCAGAGAGGACTCTGTACATAGTCTTGAAAGCACTTTACTAGATTTGGCAGGGCCTGTAGTGCGGGACCCAATCCTATCCACTAAGTCTGTCACTGTATTAAAGTCTCCCCAATGAATATTAGATTATCTGGATCTGTCGATAACTCTGTTAGCCTCTTGGTCAGGAAAGATATCCTCTCTTGTTCATCATTTGGGGCGTAGATGTTTAGAAAAGTACATTTTGGCCTTGAATTCTCCTTCTATCTTCAAATCTACCCTCCAGATCAGTGAGGATCTGTGAGATAGAGCAGGGGGTGTCTCTCCTGACCAATATTGCCGTACCCCTTTTATTTGTTTGGGTCACACATTCCGAGGCATAGACCTCACCTACCCAGCATCGCTTTAGTTTATTGTGTTCTATTTGATTCAGGTGCGTCTCTTGTAGGAAAGCGATGCTGACTCCTTGTCTTTGCAGTTCTCTCAGAACTCTGGTTCTTTTAACCGGGCTGTTTAGACCTCGGACATTCCATGAAATCAACTTAAGGTCTGCCATCTAGACCAATACAGCTTGTAATTGAGAGCCTTTTCTTTGCCAAAAAAAAAAAAAATACTAGGGAGTCTATGTGTAACATATACAAAAAAAAAAAAATAACATAGTATCCTAGCAAATAAACCAGACTTAACTTATTTACAACCCCTCTTAGATGTATAAGGGACATTTGAACGACTTCAAGGTGTCTGTAAACCCAATTCCACACCTCAGGAATAATCTATGAGGTGTGGCAGGGGGCCAAGGTAGCAGTCCCCTCGTTAGGGAATTCCCCCACTACAAAAAAATTAGTAGGTTCCCCAACTGGGATGACTCCTGTCGCCTAAGAGACTATAGGATCACACCTTCACACTTTCCGACAATTTTGAATCTTGTTACTGCAGATCCAGTATTGGGAGGGAATGGGGGGGGATGGGATGTGTAGTGAAGGGAAGTCAGGTATATTGCGGATCACAACCTCTGATGTTAAAACTACTCAGCTCTGGTATGCTGATGCGGATCAACTTATACCCTTTCCCTGTTCTAATTAACCTAAGGGCAGCGGGTTACAAAAATTCGGTCTATGGCCCCTAGATATTACTTCATGAGGTCTCCTCCGCCCTCCCAATCCCCACCCCCACCATCCCCCTTATAGGGCATATTTCGAAGTTGCCCCCTCCCCCAACCCATCGAGGCTAATGCCTCTTCCATGTGATCCATCTGAAAATAACTCTGTTTCTCTTCTAATATAGTACTGTATGTATTAAACAGTGTCTCCAGCTATTATTCTCCTCGATTCAAGTCCCCCAGAGTATCCTCGAGCTACCTGCTAAACAGAAGGATAGGATGAGTCTTTCTTTAAATATACACAATATAACTTTGAATCAAGTTATTTCGTGTCCCATCTTGCAGGCATGCGCTCTGAGGCCAATCATCTCTTCAGCCTCCAAAATGTACGGTCCACCGTCGGCCATAGCCAAATCAAATAAGTCAACAGTAGACCAAATATTAGTAAGTTCAGAGGGTCAGAAGGATTTCCAGGACTTAGAGCCCAGAACAGTTACGCAGCACCTTCTGATTTTAGGTCCACATATCGAAGAGCATAGCGAAAATATCAGGATTGGCTCCTCTTAAACTGCTCACCCATCGCTCTAGGGAATGTCCTCTAATGGTAGGTTCCTTTCTGATCCAGATCGCAGAGCGCAGCAGATCTCGAGGGGAACCGCCTGTTACACAGACTGTCCCACACCCAAATGGAGTCGTCAGAATATGTAGATCGCGTTCCTTTTGTTCCCCTTTTCTGCCATGCTCTCTTCATAACCATCGAGCGGTGGTCTGGCGCGCCCTCTGGCGAAATCAACACTCCCTGCTGTTTAGCCCAGTTGCAGGCCTCTGCTAAGTTGGGAAATCTGCGCCAGCCTTCTGTCGTGAGTACTTTTATTCGTGCTGGGTATTCTAGTTGAGCAGAAAAGCCTGCTTGCCGAATCATTTTGACCACCTGGAATGCTTTTTGCCTACGGGCTAGGGTCTGGGGGGCATAATCATGGTCCATGTAAAGGCGAGTGTCTCCAAAAGTGATTTGTTTCTTCGCCCAGGCCACCTTGATTACCTCCTCTTTTATTCTGAAATCCATAAAAGCCAGGATTATCGATCGGGGTGGGCTTTGGGATCTTTTGGTTTTGGGACCAACGACCTATGAGCACGAATAATACCCAGGTCCTTATCCTTGTCTAGATCCAGCAGCTCCTTAAGTAAACTCTCAATAAATTTAGGCATTGGGCCCGATTCCGTCTCTTCTGGTAGACCATGTATTCTGATGTTATTTCGTCTATTTCTATTCTCCAGGTCTTCTAATTGTTGCTGAAGAAGCTGTTCTCTATGATGTAAGTCCTTTAGGGCGGCATTATGCACATCGGAGACCTCCGTGTATTCTGTCATGGTATCTTCTAATTGCTCTGTACGGCGGGTTAGCTCTGCAATACTTTCTCTATCCTCTGTTGCTTTTTGCTCAATTCTAGAGAGGGTATCACATATTTGCTGTAGCTTACTGCATAGTGTTTTAGATGTGATGGTAAATTCCTCTTCTGTGACTCTGGAAGGAGCTGCTTGTTGATCAATTAGGTTTGAAATCTCGGCCCGCAACGCGGCCTGTGCCTGGGTATTTTTTGTTGGAACTTAAGTTTTGGATATGCATCTGAGGAGGAATCCTTCTGTTTTTGCTTCGGAGACATGTTCAGTGATGCAATCAGGGTTCTGATTTCTAGTCTGGTTAACACAATGAGTTAGATTCATATGGATCTTTTCGTCTTGTCGGAGAGCTTTCTAATTACGCGTCCATCTCTCAGGCAACCGGAACCGGAAGTCGTTATGAGGTAGATTTGATATCTGAGACGTTCATCTAGGTCAAGCAGCATAGTCTTTGCATATAGTTGGCAGGTATGTGTTAACCTGGGGGGCCCCTGTGATTAGCCTACAGGCCTTGTTTAATGTGAGGCAGATTTTGTTGAGGACGGTCTGGTCTGCAGCACCATAAACTGGTAAACCATAATCCACAAGGGACAGTATAGAGGATGTGACCACGAGTCGGAGGGCGTCAGGAGTAGACAATTTTTTTAACGGTATAGAATACTCAGCTGAATATTGGAAGCTGAGGCTAGGGCAGCGATGTGGTCATGGAATGTGAGTGCAGGGTCAAAAGAGATCCCAAGGTATTTATACGAGTAGACTTGCTTGAGTGGAAACTTGGTGCTAGAGAGGACCTGGAGTAGGAAATTGCTGGCTTTGTTTTGGGGGTGGGCGAAGAGCATGGTTTTGGTTTTTTTTTAGAGATTTATTACAAGTCTATTTAATATAGTAACATAGTAATTTATGGTCAGAAGGAGCTCTACATCCCTCATACCCACCCCCCACATAGGCTGTGATGAGTGAGTATGATATGTGCTGCTTTAAATGGGGTCTCTACCCATACAACTGCCCAGGGTATTCAGTGATTTCCTTGTTATGCACAAATTCTTCTATGATTAACTTTAAGGCATGTACTATTTTAATGTCTGCTGTCTCTGCTCATTGGCTGCTCCAAAGGTTCATGACATCTAGTGGAAGAACAGCTCATTAGCACTACTCTTGAATTTACCATTTATGAGCTTAAAGGCATGCCCCTGCATTCTGATGGCACACACAATATAAAACATCTCTTTCTATTCAGTCTTGTTGAAACCCTTGAGTATGTTAAGGACAAAGATCATGTCCTCTTTTCCTTCATCCATTGTGAATACTGTATGTGTTGGACAACCAGCCTTTTCTCATAGCTTTTGTCTTGCATATCCTTGGTCATTTTATTGGACTTGCTTTCCACCTTCTTGGCTGACTCAATGTCCTTTTTTATTGAGAAGCCCAGAAACTGACACAGTACTCCAGGTGTGTGTGGCCTAACCAGAGTCTTGTAAAGTGGCAGGATTACTTCTTCTGCTCTGCTGGTCACCCACTTTTTGATGCACCTCAACATTCTTTACAGCAGCCGCACACTGTTTGCTGTATTTCACTCATTTGTCTGTTATGACCACATGTCATTTTCCTTCTCCATGTATTTGTGAAGATTCTATTTTTTCTTGTTCCTTACTTCCCAAAATCCTGGTCTGTCTCCTTCACCCTCGTTCATTACTGAAAAAGGCAACAGGATGACAGCCTCCTTCTTTACTATTTATCTTTGCGCCCTCTTTGAAAGATTAAATCTGGATCCTGATTCAAATTTCAAACATTCATCCCACATAGAAATGACCATCACTGCTTCCCAAGAATATTTACCATCCCATATGGTTAAATATTTAAGACACTGGACTTGTTATGTTTGCTTGCACCTGCACAGGAAACACTTTATTAGAAAATGGCATTTCAGAGGTGTGTCACTACCAAGTCTATTGCAGCTGAAGCTGCAAGGGGCTTGCAGTGCAGACCAGTGACCAGGCAGTCTGGTCATGACCCTACTGTGCTTGCTGGGCTGACACTTTTGCACTTGAAAGGATTGAAACACCCCTATGAGGCACCACTTTGGTCCTTTCATTTGCATGAAGCTGGCTAGCAAGCAGCTTGTAGCAACTTCAGTAATGAGCTTGCTGTCTGTGCGAGAGGAGTCACTGTGTCTGAATTTTTTTAAAAGCATGTAAATTAAACTGATTGCTGAATAGAGGACACTTCACTAAGCATCACAAAGTGACTGTGCTGCTGAAATAAACACTGTAACATAATTCATTCATTAAAATATAAAGTTGTGACTTTGGGCAATGTGAACGTGCATGACTGGAGTCACAGCTGTATATTTTAATGAATTAATTAAACATTTTCCAGTGCTTGTTTTACTAGTGCAGTCACTTTGTGATGCTTAGAAAAATATCCTGTATTCAGAAATTATTTTAACTTACATGTCTTGAAAAAAATCTGAACTCACATGTACGGTACCATGCAAGCAAATGGTCGGCATTGAAAAATGATTGTTTCTTTGCATCTAACCCATCCATCTTGGCCAAGTTCAAATTATCCTGTGTTTCAATTCCGAAAAACAAGATTTGAGGAAAGGCAACCTATGATCTTAAGTCTTCAGAAGTCTTCACGGCCAAGGTCAGTTTCTATGAATAGTATGCTTCCTGGTGGTTACCTGTTAAAGCGGCAACTACATAATAGTGATGGCATTATCGCAACTTTTTTTCAGTGACTGCAATGTGAGCGACTAGCTCATTTGAGCAATTGGTCTGAAATGGTGACTAACAGTGAGCTCCCATGTAAAAAATAGTGACCAGCGTTTAGATAGGAAGATTTTCTTGCTGGCCTTAGCAGCTGGAGTGCATTTGCTTTGCTTCATTGCCATCATGTTGAGATCAGGCAACCGTAATTATCCCCACAAGAGAATCAAAATAAAAGTATTCAATTATTGTACCAAAAATATAATCACTAGAAGAAAACTTCAAAAACCTGTCTGAAGGGTGGGTGAAGCAGTCTCTGAACAACTGTCAACTTTCACTTTGTTAAGAGCAAGTCACTTAACTTCCCTGTGCTCCCAGGTCACACCTGCAAACAAGCTTTCAGCTTAGTGTGCCACTCCTGGTTAAACAATTGGACAAACAAGAGACGAGCTATCAAATTGGGGATTTTGGTTTGACACAAACCACAGAGAAGTGAGAGTGAGAGACTGCAGACTTGAACACACAAACTCGGCATTACAAAAATCTCAATGCAGCAGATAAAAATCTTTTCTGAGGCAGAAAATAGCACTCAGAACTTCACAATAATTCTATCCCATAAAACTACTGCAGAGTGCTAGCATTCCTACCTTAATATTTAGCACTGCTACCTCCACAGAGTGTTGTACATGCACAGGATGCCATATTTCAGCACTTTCACTGAAATTATGCCACATGAAATTAAAATTGCAGAGGTAACAATGACCAGAGCTGAAGACTGTGTATTGATACCAAACACTATTTTTACAGGGTCGCTAATTATGTGTGGTGCTAAAGTTGCAGAGCGCTATTATTAGGGTCACCGAAAAAAGATACAAATATTGAAGTTGCAATTTTATTATAGCTATTTTAACTTGGAATCCTTTCTGGTATTAGAGAGGATACATTGAAATTCTCAACTGTATATATAACTTTGACACGGTCTGCCACCCCTCTTGCTTGACTCCTTCCTTCATATCGGTTTCTCTGCTGGTTCCCTCACATAGTTCACCAGCTACCGCTCATCTACAGCACAGTGCGTAAAAATCAATAGCGCCTTGTCTGACACCTGGCCAGTCCACTCCAGAGTACCCCAGGGCTCCATCCTGGGACCCCTTTTCTTCAGCCTCTATCTTAACACACTTCCCAGAGCCTGTACTAGTAAAATTCTCCTCTATGCAGATGACGCGGTGCTATTCTCCTACCACACTAACTCTGCATCTCTTCAAGCTTCCCTCCAGCTTGCCATTCATCAAGCAGAATGGTGGTTCACCAATCGTAGGTTGGTCATGAACCTAAAAAAGACTAATGCAATGCTTTTCATGCACCACCAAAGCAAGTCCAGAAATGCCCCACTTCTGATACTGCCCAGCACTCCGAACTCCCTTGAACAAGTGTCCACCTATAAATACCTGAGTATCACCTTCAACTCTGCCCTCACCTTCCACTCCTACATTAGCGCCCTCTCTGCTGCCACCAACTCAAGGTTCAGGCTAGTATACCACCACAGGGATTGTCTTCCTTCAAATGCCCTCTGGCTGGCGATCATCTCATCTGTCCTGTCCTTAGTTGATTATGGCCTGCCTATCTATGGAGCTGCTGACAACTCTGCTCTTGCCAAAATCCAGCACTCCATTCACAAGGCCTGTAGGCTCCTGACCAGAGCCCCCAGGCACATCCACACCTGTCTGCTGTACTCCACTACCAACCTTCTCAACCTGGAGGAATGGTTCTGCTACCAGACCTGCCTGCTAGCAAAAAAAAACTCTCCTTTGACTCCCCCCCCAGGGTATCTGCCTCCCTCCACTGGGCCGTCCCCTTGGTCTCCACGTGGAATAACTGCAAGACCACCATACTTGTACCCAGAACCAGGACATCCCTAACCCAGAGATCCTTCAGCTACAGAGCACCCTCCTGGTTCAACTCCCTCCCAGCCAACATCACCGACACCACTAAAATAGGTCACTTTAAGGCAGCCCTCAGGAGCCACCTGTTTGCCACTCGCTGTTGTAAATGTACCTAGCTTTGGGCTCCTTTTTGCTCTGGACCCTCCCTGGGGGTCCCACTCCACTGTGCCTAATGGCCTTACCACCTCGGATTCTGACAACATCCCTTGGATTGCATTACTTACTCCATAGCCACTCCACAAGCCTCTTCTCAGGTCTGTTCCCTCCCCTTATTGTCACAGTTACTGCTGTCCCCCCCAGGGCTTTGTTTTTTCATCCCTTATCTTCTATTGACTCCTGGCACCTCAGTGTGCTTGCTCAGTATTTCACTATGCCAACTGTTCAACTATTGTACTATCAAGGCACTGTCTCCTGTTACATCTGTTAAACCTTGTAACCACTGTCTGAACCTGTAACTATTGCTAGGCATTGATCAATGTAATATTGCCTGCAACTATTGCTATGTATTTGATCCATGTAATATCGTCTGTCTTCGTGCACTATGACAAGGTGCCTTTGTAAATGAGTCTTTGACGCAAAGGTCTGTAAATTCGATATTTTCAAATAAATAAATAACTGTTCAGATGATTCTCTATCTCTCTATGTATTTCATTGTCACCATCAGGGGGGAGGTGGAGTGTTATGGCCTATCAGATCTTCAGTTTTCCTTTAACTAGATAGTTTATATCATTACATACATCTCTTTGAGGGATCATGAGATAAGGAGAGAATAAACAATAGTCCTAAACTGTCTATAAGGAATCTAATACAAAATTGTTTCCTGCAGACACAGTAAACAAGCATTCTTCAACGCTGAAGGTTTGATTCTTGGTAAGCAATTTTTTTTTTTATTTTGACCCCAGCATTTGAAGATACTGGTAGGAGTTTCTTCATAGACATGACATGTACTGTACCATTTATAGTATATTGACTGAAATGTCATTTCTCATCACAGGTGGGAAAACACGTCTTGTCCAGGATTTTAAAAATGATGCATACATTTTGTCCAGGATTTTAAAAATGATGCATGTCATGTTAATGAGGTGGTGTGGAATAATGGCTACAGTATGTTGAAAGTTTGGACTCAAAATATTGAAAATTAGCGAAGTTAAGAGTGAATGCTAAAATAGTGTAACATTCTGTCATAACGTGTGCATTTTGTCATATTTGTATTCCAAATTTTTAGCATAGCCTTCTTATTACCCCCCCAATGGACTTGTCAGGTGAAGATTTTCAAATCCTCACCAAAACGTCATTCCAAGCCACCAAAACGTCATTCTGCATCACAGGTACAAAAACACATTTTGGCCAGGATTTGAAAAATGACAACTATCACATTCATGAGGTGCTGTTAAAAAAATAGTTATGTTTAAAATTTGGGGTCAAATTATTAAAATTGACCAAAGTTACATGCCTGCATTTGTAAATTTCAAGGTAGGCTCATAATTTTGTTGTTTTTTAATATTTTTGCCCCAAATTTTCAACATAGCCTTCTTATGACCCCACCACATGAACAGTTGCAGAGAAAGTTTCATCTCCTGCCCAAAAAAGTGATTTTGTGCAGCAACTTTGAAATCACCTTTCAGAATGTGAAAACGCATTTTGGCCAGAATTCGAAAAATGACAGCTATCACATTCATTTATTTTTTTTTGTAGTTCATCATTTTATTGAGAATTATAAAGTATTCAGCAAGATAACAGATGTCTTCCACTATCACATCCATGAGGTGCTGTGAAGAAATGGCTACGTTGAACATTTGTAGTCAAAATATTGAAAATTACCAAAGTTACGAGCCTGCTTTTGCAAATTTCAAAGTAGGCTCATAACTTTGTTGTTTTTTTAATATTTTTACTCCAATTTTCAACAAAGCCTTCTTATGATCCTACTTTATGAACAAGGGAAGAGAAAATGTTCAGCTCCAGACTGAAAGGTGATGTCATGCAGTGACTGCGAAATCACCTTTCAGGACAGATTTGCCTAATGTCACCATAACTCTTCATGAGGTGAAGTCCCAAAAAAAGGCATGTTGAAAAAGTGAGGCAAGAATATTCAAAAATGGCCAATGTATACCTCTTAGTTCAAATTTCCATTGAAATACATTGAACCACACACCTGATTTTCTCAGTTTGTAGTCCGGTGATGAAGAGTGAAGCCATGTCTGTGGTTGAGAAAGGATTATGGTATCAGTCCCAGGTGGGTTAGTAAGCACTAAGGGGGTGGGGTGGTGGGTGCTTAATGGGAGGGTGGGATGGGGAAAATAATGGCACAACAGACATCGATGAATGGTTTTCTTTTTTTTCAGTAAGAAAACCCCAAAAAACAATGAGGGACAGTTTTCTTTATTTCAGGTGAAGACACGGGAATTGGGCATCCCCAGTGTCATTTTGTGCATATGTGTGTGTGGGTGGGTGCTGAGAGGAAGGGTCGGGGTGGAGAGTTACAGGGGCACAAGTAACAGACATCAATAGATGGCTTTCTTTGTTGCAGGTTATAAAAAAAAAATACAAGGTTGACACTAGGTGATTGGGAACCCCAATGTCAGTGCTATGTTTGGTGGTGTGTGGGGTGGTGAGTGCTGAAAGGGGGGTTGGGTGGGGAACAGTGTCAATGGCACCAGCAAGAGACATTGATGGGTGGTTTTCTTTGTTGCAGGCTATAAAAAAACAAACTATGATATGGACATTGGGTGATAGGGCACCCCCAGGATCATTGTTATGTTCATAGGGGGCAGTGCAGGATGGTGGATGCTGAGAGCAAGGGTTGGGGGGGTGCCACTAGACACCAGGAAAAACAAATAATGTGGATAGGGGAATGTGAGGAATTTCCATTACTTTGGTTTTGCACTTTAGCATGGATGCTAATGTAGCATGCTGGGGTTACGGTTCCAAAGAAAGGCTCCTGATGTTGAAAGATGCTCAGCTGTTTGCTGACACGGCTTCATTCAAATCAAAGGATCAAAGCCCTCTCTGATTGAGTGACATCAGTCCTTTGAAGTACGCAAAATTTCTGCTTAGAAAATGGGCAAGCAAAAATCTGTTCTGTGATTGGCTAATACCATCAATTAGCCGGTCCGGTATGAGACAGCAGAGACCAGCAAATAACTAGATCAGTCAGTGTTTCCTCATATCATTCCAAGAATAAGTGGGCCACTAGAATGTTCAACTGACTAGCACCGCCATCTTGAATGAGCAACCTTAGCGAGTGCCAACCCCCTCACAGCAGCATCATTACCACATCAAACAAGCATAAAAAGCAACAGTAGAACAGAGAAAGTAAAAAAAATCAGCATAAAGTGCACCTCCATATTCATTTCCACATACGCGATCTCCCCTGTTGCTATGTGCCTGTCTCGCGGTCTCAGATATATTCATTTGCGGCCTAAAAGCCATCAATGTTCCCCAACAGTAAAATATTGCGTGCCTTTCTTAAACAAGATTGAAATGAGCACCGAAAAAACTTGTTCACCGTTCTCTGCAATGGGGCATAAAAAAAAATTGTACACAATAACAGATGGCACGTCAAACAGTAAGTCTCAGTGACTAAGCCCTGACCACAGTTGCCTAGTCATAAATCCCACAGTTAAACAACCATTAGCGGGATGTTGAAAAAAACAAAGCACCGTTCCTCTTTGGCATTCGGCCGGATCGCACACATACCCAAAATAAAAGCTGAATCAAAAAACCCCAATGGTAAAAGAAAAGTCAACCTAAAAAACAGACAGCAAAGTGACAACACAAACAAAACAATAAGTAAAAAAGTAATAAAAACACACAGAAGCCTTGCATGGCAGTGCGGAGCTAGATCAGTTCCACAGTGACCCAATGCATTCTCGTGAGTCCTTTAGTAAAAAAAGCAATTTCAGTAAGCATTCAGCATAATTCAGCATAATTAAGCCAATTTAAAAAGAAATACTCATCATATGTGTTCCAGCTCCCATTATATTCAACCTCATGACCTCTATGAACATAGATGAGCTGTTCTCTAGCGACACCAACAGCAACCAGCAGGTACAGACAAAGCTTGATATTTAAAGAGCCACTGCCTATATCAGTAATATAGCCACATGAAATGATCTTCTTGGGTGTAAATGTAATAGTAACAGACCCTCATGTATTAAAAATGTTTCATTTTTACAAATAGCCCACATTGACCCTAACTCAAAAAAAAAACAAAAAAACATCATTCTAATGCAGGTGGAGGAACTATTTTTTTTACAAAATTACTTTAAACTAATTTTGTATTAATTTTCTTTTTATTTAACTTATGCTTTTTACAGTGCCCATTTTCTAAGTGCAATAATACCCTCCAGGGTGGGCGGTATTGTGCTATACCGGACCTTCCAGGGCTATAAGGCCCTCCGCCTGCCTAGCGCGCCGGCCTCATTACGCCCTGGGCAGTCCAGTATAGCACAATACCGCCCACCCTGTTGGGTATTATTGCTTACATAGCAAGCAGAGAGTGGCATCATGACCACACTGTGTGGTCATTGATCTAGACAGTCAAGCCCCTAGTATTGTGAACTGCAATGGTCTCAGCAGTGACCCCCCCCCCAATGAATCCCCTTTCACTCCTCCCAAAATGTTTGGTGCGCAGGTGCATCAAACATAAAAAAGAGCATCTTGATGGTTTTCAGAGATGGGATAGGGTGGTAGTGAGTAACTTTTGCTTGGGCCAAAGTACTATAAATTGAACTGGTCTACAAATACTACTTGTTTATTTCTTTTTACAAATATACATCCAGTCCATCCACAAGTTGTTGCTGTTTCCTCCATGCCATGGTGGACCATCACATCTCCCTTTTTACCATTATTTAAATAGACAAAGTCCCTTTGGCACCTCTTCAAGATGACCGAATGGTTCAGTTACGAGACACGGAGAGGATTGGCAAGATTACTAAAGTATGCCTTACAATTCCAAACACATTTCTGCATGCTGACACAGCATACTATATTTTAATTATGACCCTTCTATTCTATCTTTTCTGGTTCCTTGCTTACAAAGCTTTAAATTGCCTTGCTGATTAGCCTTGGGTTGCTTTGTGTTACCAGTCTGTGCTTATTTTATCTCTGCCAATTATGTATTTATCTCTCTTCAGTCTCTTCTTTGTTCTTCTCCTCCCCAGGTTTACCCTCTTCTATCTTGTCACTTCCATGCCTTTCCTCTCCTACATTCCTCCTATCTCCCCATTCACCCTGGTCTCCTCCCCTCCCCTCCCCCTCTGTTAGTCTTGAATTCTTCCAAAGGGTTCTCTTGCCCTATTCTCTACTCACTCACTCCTTCCACCCTTCCCACCACAAATGCAAGTCCAACTCTATTCTGATTCTCCCTATCCAGCTTCTCCTGCTGTGTGGCGATGTTGAATCTAACTCTGGCCCTATCTCCTTTGCCTCTTCTTCCACCTCTCTCTCAAAAGGCCTATGTATTTTCCAACTTAACGTTAGGAGCCTTCTACCCAAGGTTATTCTTCTGAGAGTATGGTTTGTCCAGCATACTTCTGCCATCTTATGTGTCACTGAATCCTGGTTTTCCTCTAGCATCTCATACAGTGACATAACTATCTCCAACTACAACCTCTTCAGACATGAGCATGACAAATATGGTGGATGTGTTCTCCTTTACATCTTCGAGGGACTCACCTGCTCCCTTCTCTTTAGTGGTGTAGTACCCTTCTAACATGAATTTCTTCTCATTAAGCTCATTTACATCCTCCTCCTTACCTCTCTATATTGGTGGAGTGTATGCATCCCTCAAAATCTGCCCCTTTCTGCTGTCTAATGTTATCTCTTCCCTCTCTTTAGTGGCCTCTCCCTCCTCTTCTGGGGAATTGTTTCTTCTTCTAGTGGATTTCAAAATTTATTGGCTCTCCCCTGCTACAAAACCAACAATCCAAAAGACTGCATCTCTTAATTTCTCTCAACTCATAACTGAGCTGACTCAACTAAATCACCACTCAACCAGCCATTCTTTAGTGGACTGGGTCCTCTCCTCCCATCCTTACAGAATTGCCAATGTTTGATTGTTATCTAATACCTATAGTGATTACGTGACAAATTGCATGAGGAAAATTTCACTCCTCTCTGCCCCCCCAAAATTTATCTAGACAATTCCATTTTGCTTGCAAAATCTTGACTGCCTCATTCTTGACTTCTCCACCACTGACGTGTTCGCCATCATTACTGCCACTGACGTTTATGAGGCCTTCTCTCTGTTCTACTCTAAATTCATGCATGTGTGAAACAAGTATGCCCCCTTAGAATGTTTTGCATTGAGTGAGACCCACTACCCATGGATTACATTGGACCTCATTGCTCTTTGTAGGATGTGAGATGCTGCCTGGTCCCAATTTGAATTGTCTCACATCTCTACAGATCTCCTTATTGACAGGAGACTTAGAAATGCCTGTATTAAGGCCACTGGAGTAGACAAAGCAAACTATTTTGCCTCTAACATCCAAAAACATGCAAAAAAAACCTTAAGTCCCCCACTAAATTCTGGAAGGTGATATGTTTCCTCTTTGATCCTCCTTTCCAGTCCTGTTTGAGAATGGTTCCCAAGTTTCTACCACTTCTCAAGTTGCTTCTCACTTGAATAAATGTTTCACCACCTGCATCCTTCCTTATCCTTCATAGCTTTCAGCATCTCCCCCTTACAGCAGTGTTCTTCCTTTTAACTCTAACCTGACCTCTGGTTTTACTTCATTCCCTCAGAGACTGTATGTGTTCCTTCCTCCCTCAACTTCTCCAAAGGTTCTAGCCCAGTTGAGTTATATCCTAAATTACTCCACCTGCCTGCCCTTGCTATAGCCTTCCTCCTCTCTGACCTACTCTTACCCTTTCCTTTTCCCTCAGCTCTGTTCCACAGTACTGGAAGTTTGCCAAGATTATCCCCCTCCACAAACGTAGTGACCACACTTCCCCTGACAACTTTCTTCTCATCTCCCTTCTTCCAACTCTTGCCAAGCTACAAGGAAAGCTTGTCTACTCCTAAGTTGTGGACTTCCTCTACTCCAATAATTTCCTTTTTGCTTTCCAATCTAGCTTTCACAAAACACACTTCACCATCTCCTTTCTACTACATGTTACTAACTCAGTCCTCAATGGGATGGACCAGGGACACAGTACTGCTATCATTTTCATCAACCTTGCTAAGGCCTTTGATACAGCAGCCCACCCCTACCTATGCATGTGCTGAAATCAACAGATCTTTGTGTTCCAATCATCAGCTGTTTTCTGATCCTACCTCTCAAGTGATCTCCAGTCAGTACAGGTTTGCAGTGCTTTGTTCCCCCTCCCTCCAATACAGTCTGGTGTTCCACAATACTCCATTTTTGGTTCTATTTTGTTCATAGTCTCTCTTAATGACCTTCCCTCCATCTGTGTCAGCTCATATATTCACATGTATGCAGATGATACTGTGCATTTTGTATCACTGGCCTCTGTCCAAGCCATAGAAACATTGCTACAGCATGACTTTAATAACGTTCTATGCTGGTTCAGATCCCATCAACATCAGGTCACCAAAAAAAAGATGGTGTCTGTAACCTTTGATTGAAGCCATAAGCTTGTCAGGCTCCGTTCCCCCCAGTCTTTTCCACCCTGGAGGCACTTCCCTTGAGGTCATATCCAATTTCAAGTACCCACGTGTGAGGCTAGATGGAAGACTTGACTTCTCCACCCATATTGATGCCATCCACATAAATCTGTTACCCAAACTTGGTGCCCTCTGCTGCAATAAGAATTACCAGCCACTCCATGTCTGCTATGAAATAGTCACCAAGAAGGTGGTTCAAGTTTTAGACTATGTAAATGTGGTCTGTGTTGCTGCCCCTTCCTCATCTCTTGCCAGACTGAACACTCTACAGTGCCTTCTACTACTTTGCTGCTAATGTTCCCTCCTATACCCATCACTGCTCCCTTCACACAAACCTCTCAATACCACCTCTTGCCTCCCACTACCTCATTTCTGTGCATTCTTCATTTCTAAATACTGGTTCTCATCTCTTCTTTGTTACTTTTCCTCTCTCCTCTCTCTCAAACCCTCCTCATCTTGAACATTTTGCTCCAGGGACTTCTGCACCTTTTCCTTTCCTTACTCCAAATCTGTTGCTGGGGAATATGCCTTCTCCTCTTGTCTTCGCCCCATTTAGAGAAATTTCTACCACTTACTTCATCTGTCTCATTCTTATCATTCTTTCAGACATTTGTTCAAACTCCTTTACACTCTCTCTTGCACTTACCCTGGCCCTGGCTAATTCTGCCCTATCCCCCTCTTTTTCTTGTGCTGTTTGTGGCACCTGTGCTCTGTAGTCTACCTCATGCCTGCTGCTGTAAAGCCTGTTCTAGCTTGGGTCATTTCCTATACACTCTCTCCTCACCCTTGCCTAATTGTGCCACATTTGATGGCTATATTTTATTATACTTCTAGAACTTCTCACCAACATTCCTTTTTGGTACATTATTTACTGTATACATTGCTATGGATTGAATTATTGCTGGTTTCTTAATTTCACTGCATTATTATCTATACCTTACCATTCACTTTGCCTCAGTAGTGCATACTTGCCTGTATACTGTTTTGCTTACACGGACTACACTTTATCATTATATGTATTTGCCTCCCTGTACCCCTTCTCCTTGGTGGCACATGGAAAGGAGCCTTGACTCAGTTTTCTTTTCTTGGTTACCAATTTCAAAAAGCAAATAAAGAAACCTTTATTTTGTATAGAAGATGTTTTGCTGAAACTAGTACTTTTTTAGTGGTTGTTGAGGTATTGTAAGCTTTTAAGCAACTTTACTCAATCTCTCATATTATAAAATCGGCAGGTAATTTAATGTGCCATGATTGGACAAATCAGTTCTGTAGCCATGTATAAACATAATAACAGGCAGCAGATCTGCATTAATTTCAGCATCCAGCATGCATCACCCACTTCATATCAAGAGCTCCGCAACATTTTTGTGAAACATTTCTGATGGCCATCTTTGTAAAGTAAAACAAGCTGCCCCATTTCACTCCCCATAAATTCCCATAGGCATCATATTTCTTATCTACCTAAACTGTAAACCCCACCCATGCACACAATTTATAAAACTATTTTATTAAAAAAATATGCAAAGATAGTCCACCAAATTTTATCTTACCTTCAGTTTGTCAGCCTCATCACATCCAGCCCAATCTAGCTGATCAAGACCTCCAGAGTACATTTGATTACTCCCCTCTTCCACTGCACTGTGCTCATGGTGCCCCATAGCTTCCTGAAACCACTGAAATAATTACTTCTAATCCTTCTTCTAACTGTGCTGGTTGTTCATTTTAAAATTCCATACCCCTGAACACCAGTGAGACAATGTTTCTCTCCTACTCCTCAGAAGACCAAAAAGACCACTGTATACTGTAGCTGGTGAATGCAGTTTAAATCCTTATGATACTCAGTGAGTAAACATCTTCTAAGTTGCTAATTATCCTTATATGAAATATTTCAAGACCATTGGAAAGTGAACAGGCACATTGGCAATACAATAAGAAGCCAGAAATGACACTGAACTTTGCATACAGTCCCTGAAATCCTACTCCGAGACCATCTGTTTCCTGGTGTATCCTTTTTTGGATATTTTGACCAAAAACTGCTGGTCTTTGGTGATGTTTCCTAGTGCAGTAATGGGGAGGAAATATTAAAAGTGACTCATGTTGTTGTCTGACCCTAGTTCAGTTGCAGATGCCTGGATGATACTTGCAACTGACTTGTTAGCCTGGCATGAGTGGGGAGGGCATTTAAGAAACACACAGCATATTTTCATCATCTGTTTCACTACTAGTTATAATGTATCTTGGAAAATAATTGATCCTGTTTTGATCTGGCTTGGTATGCACATTCTTTTTCCCACTTATTGAGACTAGGGCAGACCTGTTCCTTTAAAGCCCTATTATGTAACAGAGTGCACCATTTAAATTTAGAAACGCATGGGACTAACTGCATTGTAGCAATAAAAACCTACAGTAATTACTGTATGCTTATGTTTGGACTTTGATTGACTGCTAAATTTTCAATGCTGTTTTAGCCTATATCTATGGAATTCATTATCCATTTATAATAACTGAGGAGTATTTTCTCCACTAGGGAAACTCAGTTATAATTCGCCATTGTAACCTGTGGGTTATAATGGCGAACACTCACTGGGTTTTCAATGCTCCACGTATGTGCCTGCCTCCACTTCCTCCTCTCCAGTTACAGGGCATTGGACACTTCTCCACTGTTGACTGGACACTGGGTCTGCCAGTATCACTTAGTGGCAAGTTAATAAGAAACTTGCATCTCAGCTGTTCACTTTGCTAGACTAAGCAATCACTTGGCTATCCTAAAAAAAAAGAGAAAAGAAAAAAAGTTTTGGGAGCTGCTCGGCCACAGACTGATGGCAGATATTTTATTTTATACAATTGCTGTGGCGAGAAAACGCTCACCAGCAATTATATAAAATAAAACATGGTGTGATATGTTTAACTCAAGATTTTCCACACACCCCTCAGTGTTTGATGCTTAAATAAATCCTTCAAACGTTGCTCTTGGTGTTTATGTAGCATCCAACACCTCGCATTGTGTGTTAAATCTCGTTAAACACATCATCTAAGCATTATTCTATGTATAGTGTATTGTGGAACACTGTTATGAATGGAATTCCTTGCTTGGAATATGCTTGTTGGGCTGCAGTAGTGACATCATTTTATTGTGCTTCAGTAATGATATCATTACTGCAGCACTACAACTTAGAATGCTGCCACACAATTGTATTCCTCTATCATATCAAGCTGGAAACTGTTTTTCTATTTAAAATCTGAATTTACAGAACAAGCTGGAGCACATTTAATCAGTAAGCTGAGTTTGCCATCAACCCTTGAGTGCCTCTCCCCCAACCCACAGTTCACTGTCAGGAGCTAAGAATCTGAAATGGGTATGGATGCCCATACACTATAAAAGGTAATGTATGAGCATCCATACATATACAAGCCTGTGTCTTCATCTTGAGCTTTCTATTGCATTCAGTGAACCTCTTGAGCTTCACTGTCAAGGTTCTTGGCTGCCATAGAAAACTCTTGAAGCAGACACAAGCTTGTTGTGTATGGCTGTCCATTATCTTCTATATAATGTGTGCTTGCTTGTGATTGCCTGTTACATTTTCAGTTCCATTTGGGGCTATTTTTTAGAACAACTTTTCCAATTATAATACAAATATGATATAGATATTCCTTGCTGCTATTTTGTGACACTATCAACACCCCAACTGGGTCTCATAATTAAATATGCATTCTGACTTGTGATTGGTTGTTCAATGTTTCCTCTCTGTTTTCAGCTATACATGTTGTTACACAAGGTCCCTGCACCCTAATTGGTACCCTCAGAGGTACACCATAGACAGCTAGCATTTAAGTATATGTTATACTAACATATAGGGCTAAGGGCATCTACTGTGCAAGAGTAGATGTCAGGATAGGAATGCATATTTTTGTAATACACTTTGCTTGCCAATACATATATTCTTCTATGTATTTTCTGTGTATTTCTTACCTGTAAGATGCCAAGGCACCTGTGTCCTTGGAATAATTATGATATGTAAGTCAACATTGCCACCTTTTGGTGATTTGTACTACTACACTGAGTTATGTAAGACTCTGTATAAGAACTCTTTTGTTCATAAACTGATGACTATACAGAATTGTATAATGTTATCTTAGACCATGGAACCACCTCTAATTTAGCCAATAGGGCTCATCTTTGTAACTAGAAATGTTTCTATCTTCCAATAACCATAGTGATTATCATAGGTATATAATGTAATACACTGGTCTTATACCTCAGAGACCTCAGGAGAGACCCCAAGAGACACAGAGAAACCTCGAGGTATAGGGAACGCTTAGCATTGGCTCCCGGGTTGTATTGGTAAGAACTGCTTAGGGCAACTGTGATTAATCCTTTTGGTAGTAATAAACTTGTTTATTACTCTTATGCAATGTGTCTGTGATTACTTGCATTCCCAATATTGCCAAGAACCTGAAAGTGAAGTTTAGACCTCCTAACAGTGTTTAAAAACAGTGTATCCAATTGTGACTAAATGGTACAGATAAGCTTTCAACTGTTTTTGAAGTTATCACAAGCATAGTTCCAACAAAGTAAACACAATATCAAATATCATTGATGTTATGGCTTGCACAGTTCCTGCCTTTGAGGGGGCAGAGTCTTCAACAGTAAACTGTGAATAAAATGTATGTATACCTTTCTACAGTACAGTGCCTATTCCTGTTTATTTTGCTGTACAGTTTTACCAGTTCTCTACTGTTGCTGCACATTGTCTTCCCACATACCTTCTTTCCCCTGGACACATCTGAAAATAAGCCATTATGGCTCAGTAGACCCTTCCTAGCTAAACTCTTTTAATAAATAAATAACTTTGTGTTGTTAAAGAAAGTTTTTTGTTTGGACAAAATACAATCGAGGTGGTTCTCTGTGTAATGTAGACAGCCAGCTCTGAGTGCTTGAGTGCTGTATTAATTTTTTTTATTACATATAAAATATGTGATGGGAAGGTCAGTTGGAGGAAAACTTCTGTCTTACTGGAACTGACACATCAAAACCCCCCCAGGGATAAGTTCAAAGGACAGGAGGTATTTTAAACTGCAGAGATCTGGGGTGCAATTACCTTGTCAATTTGCTTTCATCCCAGGAAATAAGATTAGCCATTCATAATGCCCTCAGGGAGATCCTTTGACTTGCATAGTTGTGAGGAAGGACTTCTGGGGAAGGGTGTCGGAGAGAGGCCAGAATGGATATTGAAGAGGTTTGATGTCTGGGCCAGGCAGGATCCAGACAACTTTGGAAGGTCAAATACACATTTCACAGAAAGCCTTGGGAGGACATCACAGAACCTGTTTATGTGTGTTTGTGTATGACAGAACAAAAACCAGTTCTGAACAGTTACCCTGAGGAGAGTGTTACACAAGGTCCCTGCACCCTAATTGGTACCCTCAGAGGTACACCATAGACAGCTAGCTCTTAAGTATATGTTATACTAACATATAGGGCTAAGGGCATCTACCGTACAAGAGTAGATGTCAGGATATGAATGCATATTGTTGTAATACACTTTGCTTGCTAATACATATATTCTGCTATGTATTTTTCTGTGTATTTCTTACTTGTAAGAGGCCAAGACATCTGTGTCCTTGGAGTAATTATACTATGTAAGACAGCACTGCCACCTTTTGGTGATTTGTACCACTACACTGAGTTATGTAAGACTCTGTATATGAACTCTTTTGTTCTCAAACTGATGACTTTACAGAATTGAATAATGTTATCTTGGACCGTGGAGAAACCTCTAATTTAGCCAATAGGGCTCATCTCTGTAGCCAGAAATGTTTCTATCTTATGGTAACCATAGTAATTATCATAGGTATATAATGTAATGCACAAGTCTTATACCTAGGAGACCTGAGAGACCCCAAGAGACACAGAGAAACCTCGAGGTATAGGGAATGCTTAGCACTGGCTCCTGGTTTGTGTTGGTAAGAACTGCTTAGGGCAACTGTGATTTATCCCTTTGGTAGTAATAAACTTGTTTATTACTCTAATGCAATGTGTCTGTGATTACTTGCATTCCCAATATCGTCAAGAATCTGAAAGTGAGGTTTAGACCTCCTAACAAATTGGCGACCGTGTGCAGGTGATATTTGGTGTTTGTAAGTTTTCATTTGTTGCTTAAACTTTTATCTTTCCCACGGGGACAGTAGGTTTACACTCCCGTATCACCTCTTCCATTTTAAAACCAGTTTGTAGTAACTTGCAAAGTCTGGCTGTCTTTTCAAGTTGGTCGATGCTGTCTCAACCCACTCCATAATAGTTTTGAATTGCAAGCCTACAACTTATACAGTAGCCCAGCTGTGTATAAGGTGGTCTCGCTGTGGATCGATACGCAGCACGGTGCCCTTTTCACAGTTTGAGTTTTTGTTCCATCCCCAAAATGGCCACCATATCAAATATCTGTGCAGAAATGAGACTCGATGTCTCAAACTTCCTTGCCTTTCATGGAGGATGCGCTGACTTCACGTGGGATGCAAACCAATCTGAAAAACCTATACTGGGGATTTCAACCCAGTACACGGAGAGGAGACAATCAGTCAATAAGCGTCAAGCTAAAGGGTTGATGGTTGCAGCACTCTACGCTGCTCTGGAAGCCTCTGAAGCGAGGTTTCAAACCCTTGATCTGCAGATTTCATCTCTTAAGCAACAGATGGGTTTGCAGGAAAAATAATGTATAAGACTGCAGCAGAACTTGGAGTCTGAACTCCAAACTCCACGAAATGAAAAGGATTCCCTATTGCATCATTCAGCTCAAGCTGGAGAACAGGAACTGTGTATGTTGAAGCAGGAGTGTGAAAGTTTGAGACTGGATAAGAGTCAGGCAGTGCAAATGAATGATTTGCTGAGTGCTGCGAATGCTCAGTTGAGTGTCGAAATGGGTGAGCTGCAGGACGAGATAAACCAGGTATGTAATGATTTAGAAGTGTCTATCAGGGACAATCGCGAATTGAGTGCCACATATAGAGTGTTGCAAAAGCAAAAGCAAGATGAGGTGGATATGGATGTTGCAAGTGTGAGTCACAATGACTGTAGAACTAAGATGGCGAAACTGCGCCATCAGCGAGAAGTTCTGGCTGGACATGTTAAGGCAATGGGAGACGTAGCCCCTGCCTTTCATTTGTCATCAGAAGGGGAGTTATCTGATGACATTTCACAGTACAATGCCCAGTCGCACCCTTACTATGGCCCAGAGACCCCACCCAGCCATCCACAACATGGCGGGTCCCCACCCCCAACCCCCCATGTCATACATCATCAACGTCGTGATGCTCATCATGGGAGACGCCAACATGACGGCCCCCATGATGGGGGAGCAGGCCCAAGCCTTGTCCAGATGGCACCTCTGGTAGCTGTTATTAATGTGGAAGACAGGCAGGAGAGAGAAACCATGATTGAAACTGTAATAGGCAATGTACCTCTTCCTGAGAGGAGTAAATGGGCTATTAAAACCCAGATTAGGTAGCTTCTGCAAGAGGCTGGCACTCAGGAAGATATTGTCTGCACTGTGGCCAAAGCTGCAGCTCAGACTGCCCTGGATGGCGCTCGAGACAATCTACCTTTGCCTGATCAACCCAGTAATCCCCTACAAATGGCCTACTTTGTTCAGCAAATTGCTGACAGCATCGGTCGGATGAATCCGTCCGACAACCTCAGCTGTCACTTGGAAAAGGTGCGTTCTAAATGCGAGATGCTTAGCCTTGCTACTGAATATCAGGTCCAAATACTACGCCAGACCATGGTTTGTGGGCCAAACTCCCCGATGCTGTCCACCAGGATGGGAACACTACCTTTGACGAGGTTGCAGCTGAGCTTATTTCTGCTCACAGCCCATGTGTAGTAGGAGTGATGCTTGCATATCCTGTGAAGCAGAATGCAAAGGAAAGTCCAGCGACTTACCACCAGAGACTCTGGATGGCCTACTGAGCAGAAAGCACTTGGCACAAGAATCTGCGGATGTAGATCTTATTGAATATAAGACCTTGTTCCTTAGGAACATGATTCCAGCAGTAAGAGAAAAGGTAGAGCCAACCACCTACCCTAATACGGATAGGTTTGCCGACATCCTTCGGAAAACCAAAAGAGTGTACCAACTCTATATCTGTGATCTGGGTTCCATTTCCAAAATGGTATCCACAGTGGAGTCCACTCCAGAGGCCACGACGCACTACACAGTGGAAGAGCAGGCCCAACGCTAACAGGCCCAACATCAGCAAGCCCCTCCAGCTGATAATCAACACCCCCAACAGGCCTATCAACAGCAACCACAACAGCAGCGACAGTGGGGTGGGAACCGGAATTGGCATAAGAATAGGAGGAATAAGGGTAGAGGTAAACCACAACAGCAAAGAACAGGCCCTTCATATAGGGAGATAGCTGAAGAGAATCAGAAATTCCGAGAGGTCCTGGGACAAGTACACTCTGTGGCGGACGCTGTTCCCGCACAGGCACTTGTGGCAGTACAACCAGCAACCCAGGCCCTAACCAGTCATGGGGACACCGGCGGTACAGGCCCTCAGGCCCATTCAGGCCTGAACCCAGAAGCTCCTCCCTATATAGCCTCAGTGCAACATGGTGAAGTGATTCACATGAGCCAGGCCCAAACTCTACATGCTTCCAGCAATACAGATTGACAATAACAGGCCCCAGTCTGAATTGTAAACAGTCTAGTCTTGGATATAAACGGAAGACCCTGCACCGAGGCTGAGGTCGGGGGCCGCCTACTAGTAGTTTTGTTAGATACAGGTGCAGTTTTATCTGTGCTACATGACGAACACCCGGACACATCCCCTTGGTCCACCAGATGGAGGACCAACATGTCAGGAGTTGATGGTCCTAGGCTACCTGCATACTGTTCTCTACCCCTACCAGTAGAGCTAGGCCATCTAAAGGCCTCACACACTTTCCAACTAATGGTACTACATGATCATCCTAGTATCATAGGGATTGACTTCCTTGCACCACACGGCTGTGTGGTGGACCTAGCTAACATGCTACTGATGCAGATTCAGGGTCAATATCATACCATTTTGATTCCTGATTCACACGTTGTGGCAATGATATCTGCCAATGACAAAGAGTATGACGTCATAGAGTTGTTCAAGAATCATGAACTCTTCCCAAAGCTCCTCTCTATTTTGCAGAGACATTTGGAAATGTTTGCAATCAACAAGCATGACTGTGGTAGAATGCACACGGTCATCAAAGTGCCAGGCCCAGCACATGAGAGGCAAAGGCAATATCCTTTCCCAACTGAGGCCTTGCCGTCCCTCAGGGAAACAATCAAGTCACTCCTCAAGCAAGGAGTAATCAGAACTTGTGTTTCCACTGCCAACTCCCCAGTGTGGCCTGTGAAGAAACCCACAGGTGTCTGGAGACTTACTATTGACTACAGGAAACTGAATCAGGTCACCCCCAGTTGTTCTCCAACTGTGGCATCAGCACCAGATGTGCTATGGCTCCTGACCCCTAATTTGAAATGGTTCAGTGCCCTTGACATCTCCAATGGTTTTTGGTCATTGTCATTGACCCTTAAGAGTCAATATAAGTTTGCCTTCACCTTTGAAGGAAGACAGTACACATGGACTTGCTTGCCACAGGGATTCCATAACAGTCGATCCCTGTTCCATTTCCACATGATGGATGCCCTTGAGAGTTTCTCTACTCCCCAATGTCTCTTGCAGTGATTACTTGCATTCCCAATATCGTCAAGAATCTGAAAGTGAGGTTTAGACCTCCTAACAAGGGGAAATTGAGTATGTCACTTATCATTTTTTTTAAATCTAACATACTAACATACTAAAATGCCAGCAGAATAGGCCTAATGATCTTTTGTGTCTGCTTATTTGGTCAGCCCCCACCCTGGGAGCTGACCTTGATGCCCCATCACCTTCTCTGGCTTCTCCCTTCCCAGTTCCAGATATTCTCGCTGCACTGGATTTTGCTTCCAGAACCCTTCCCCTGTACCTGTCCAACCCCCTCTTGAAACCCTCCACCATCTCTGCCTCCACAAGCCTGCTGAGCAGTGCATTCCATGGCTCCACCACCCTCTCAGTGAAGTAGCACCTCCTCCTTTCTCCCCTGAATCTTCCCCGCTCCAGCTTCAACCCATGCCCTCTAGTTGCCCCCTCCTCCTTCCTTCTAAGCACCCTGACTGCTCCTCCACTATTTACCCCCTTCATGTACCTGAAGACCTCTATCATGCCCCCCGGTCCCTTCTCTCTTCCAATGTGTAAGTATTTAGCTCTTCTAACCTCTTCCTATAGGTCCTGTCCCACAAGCCCCAAATCATTTTGGTTGCCCTCCACTGGACCCTCTCCAGGAGTTTAATGTCCCTCTTTAAGTGTGGTCTCTAAAACTGCATGCAGTACTTGAGGTGTGACCTCACCAAGCAGTTATACAGAGAGAGTATCACTTCCCTCCTTCTGGAGGTGATCCCCCTAGTGATGCATCCCAGCATCCTGTTGGCCTTGGCTGCTGCCCTCCTACAAGTCTCCAAGTTGTTCATCTTGACATCCACCACCACCCCAGGTCCCTCTCAGCCATCAAGACTTGTAGCATTTCACCCCCAGGGTGTACACTTGGCCCAGGTTTCTGGCCCCAGGTGCAGTACCTTGCATTTCCTGCATTGAACCTCAGCTTCCACTTTCTAGGCCATCTTTCCAGAGCCTCCAGGTCCCCCAGTAGGGCCACCATCCCCTCCTCCCCATCCACCACTGTCCCCAGTTTTGAGTCATCTGCAAAGAGACTCATCTCACTCCTGATACCTGTCCTTATGTCAGAGACATAGCCATTGAACAGGAGGGGCCCAAGGACTGATTCCTGTGGGACCCCATTAATGACCCTCCTTGGGGATGAGACTATCCTGCCAACTACGACCTTCTGGGTCCAGTCCTGGAGCCAATTGTCTATCCATCTGATCATCTGGTTCCCCACCCTCATTTCTCCCAGCTTATCTAACATCTTGTTGGGACATCCTGTGTGGTAACATATAATTTTTAATACACCAAGGTGGAGATTAATGATCTCAGAGAGGAGGCTGGCTCAGAACTCTTTTATCCAACTAAGCAAGCCTTAGAGACATACAAGACAATTTTCTGACTGAGAGAAGAGAGACCCTCAAAGCACTGAAAGAAAGTAAGCATTAGACAAGATTAGTCTGAAGTTATAAATTGTAGGAACTGTACTTTTTTACCTGTTTGTTTTAAGGCTGTATGTGTTGGGATATATATTTGTTCTATAATTATTGTTCTGTTTTGAGATTTTTAAAGTAAAGATATTTTTTTACAAATGAAACTGCTGGAGTGCCTTGACATTTCTTTTTATTTTAAGTGGAGCTTTTAAAGGGTTTAAATACACTGTGTATGGGCTTATTGTATACCAAACTGGGAAATGGATAGAGTTCTCTAAAAGTCTTGCATAGAGTTCTAAGGGTTCATTTGAAAGACCTGGTTGGGTGCCCGTGAGCAAGATATCTGGCCCCTGAAGACAGAATTATCTGAGCCTGATAATTGATACGCTAACAAGAGGTTATCAGTTTGAATCCTTCCAGAGCCTGAGACTAAGGTGACTTGAACCCTCAAAACAGACAAGAGGATTACCTTGTCTGTTCACTGTACTCAAATGATACGCTCAGAGGTTGGCACTTTTGGAGTAGAGAGCTGACCGGCTGAGTGAGTTTGTGACAGATTGGTTGGCAACAGTGGCATAAAAAGTTTGGTGGTATAAGCTTCATTGTTCAGTGTGTTAGCTTGAAACCATATAGCTCACTTAGAAAAAAAGAAAGGCAGTGTTTGATTCAAAAGGAAACAGAACTATATCCCTTCACTTACAGTTAGGTTCCCACCCATTTTATTTTTTTTCTGAAGTGCCAGTCAGTATAGTATTAGTAGTGAGAGAAGAAGAAAATGGCTTCCAACTACAGCAAGCACACTGTAGATTTCATAAAGCAGCTGTGCGGGGACAAGGGAGTCCCATTTGGGGTGAAAGCCAGTAAGCAGAACCACATAGAGGCCCTGATGGTAGCAGATACCCAGGGCAGCGAGTCACCAACCGTGACTGAAAGGGATCAGACCTTGAGTGTGGCAGAACTAGTGGCCAGTGAGGGGTCCTGAGCAGATGAGGTGGACAGCAGGACCACTGTCAGTGAAGGACCACAGCAACAGGGGAAGGTCACCAGTATCCTGAATCCAGAGGTGCTCAAGTTGCAAATTGAGTTGTGCAGGATGGAACTGGAGGCAGAGTGACAACAGAGGGAGGCAGACCATGAGGAATGTGAGTGCCAGTGAGAGGCAGAGGAGAAGAAAGAGCAAGAACACAGAGCTGCAGAGGAGAGGAGAGAGGAGCGCCAGTAGCAATATGAACTGGAGAAGCTATGACTCCAACCAGCGGCACCAGGGCAGGTAAGTGGTTTGGGTTTAACTGGAACTGCAGGACTGGGTTACAAATTGAACTCTAAATTAATAGCTGGGTTTAAGAATGGGGAAGACATGGACACCGTTTTAAATTCTTTTGAAAAAGTTTGTATTCAGGCTAAAATTCCTAAAGAGTCCTGGAGCTTCCAGCTATCCCCACTACTTACCGGAAAAGCTCGGGACGCATTGGATCAAATGGACAATAAAGACAGTGATGATTACAGCAAGTTAAAAGCTCCACTACTAAAAAAGTTTGAATTAACTGCTGAATCATACAAAGCTAAATTCTCTAAGCTCAGGAGAAGCCCTGATATGAGCTATGAGGAGCTAGACATGAAACAGCGTCAGTTTTTAAAACATTGGTGGGAAGGAATTGAGGCAAACACTGTTGATAAAATTGAAAATGTGATTTTATTAGAACAGTTTCATTGGGCATGCCCAGCAGAGTTAAAAACCTGGCTAGAGGACCAAGATCCAAAAACAGTGCAAGAGGCTGCTGATCTCTTGGACCGCAATGTCAAAAGCAGACCTGCTCTGACAGCAAATGGGGCAAGTGTGGCAGCGTAGAAAGGGAAAATCATGCTTTCAGGGCAGCGAAAACCCTCACTGCCTCCACCAGAACCAGTTAACCCCAGATTTCAAAGAAAAGATCTCTCTGAAGTAAGAAATGTTTGTTGGTTATGTAAAGAAGCTGGGCACATTGCCAGACAGTGTCCAAGAAGGGCAAGCAATACTACGCAAAGTAGTACCAGAAAGGAAGTGGGTTGTTTGTGTGTCCCTGGAAGCATGCCAGTGAACATGAGGGAACACATGCACCCAGTCATGGTAAATGGCATACAGACAGAGGGGTTAAGGAACACAGGGGCATCCCTGACATTGATAAAAGGGGATCTGGTACAGCTTGGTCAGCTTATACCCAACAAATACGTGACTGTGCAGGACTTTGTGGGTGAAGCGAAAACATTGTTTCTGGCTAGTGTTCTCCTGGACTGGGTTGAAACAGGGGGAACTGTGCAACAGGTGGCTGTAGCTGACACATTAGCAGTGGATGTGATCCTCGGTAACAATCTTCAGCAGGGGGTGGTATGTGCAGTTACCCGTAGCCAAGTGACCAGGGAAAATTGTAGTTCCCTGGGCCCCCCAGAAGCCATTGGGGAAGATACTGAGGCTGATTCCCCAGCCTGTGTCTCAGAGGGAGACTTATGAAAAGGGAGTAGAAATTTCCCCAGGAGCAAATAACCCCATAGCTACAGAGGGTTACTCCAAAGAGGAAGGGGTGACCCCTTGTCAGAGGGTAGGGATTGACAGTGATCCTGAGGGCCCTGATGCTAGTGCTAGGGACCCTAGTTTAGTGACTGAAGGGGACCTATCTCATTCCTTGGGAAGGTGTGAGTGGTTCGCAGCTGCTCAGAGAAGTGACCCTAGTTTAGAGAAGCTGAGAGCTTGGGCAGACTCGGACAGTGCACAGGGAGGTGACAGCAGACATAGGGTTTATTGGGAAAATGGACTTATGTATACAGTGGCGTGAAAAAGTATTTGCCCCCTTCCTGATTTTCTCTATTATTGCATATTTGTCACACTGGATGTTTTCAGGTCTTTAGAAAATGTAATATTAGATAAAGGGAACCTGGTGAACAAATAACACTTGTTTTTTTAATTTCACTTATTTAATGAAAAAAGTTAACCAACACCAACTGGCACTGTGTGAAAAAGTAATTGCCCTTACACTTAATAACTGGTTATGCCACATTTAGCTGCAATGACTGCAACCAAACACTTCCTATAATTCAATATCAGTCTTTCACATCGCTGTGGAGGAATATTAACCCACTCTTCCTCGCAGAACTGCTTTAATTCAATAACATTTGATAGGTTTTCAAGCATGAACTGCTCGTTTCAGGTCCTACCACAGCATCTCTATTGGGTTTAAGTCTTGGACTTTGACTAGGCCTCCAAAACTTTAATTTTACTTCTTTTTAGCCATTCTGATGTGGACTTGCTTTTTGTGTTTTGGATCATTGTCTTGCTGCATGACCCAACTACGCTTCAGCTTCAGCTAGCGGAAGGATGACTGGACATTCTCCTTAAGAATTTTTCTGGTACAGAGCAGAATTCATGGTTCCTTTAATTATGGCAAGTCATCCAGGTCCTTGACAGCAAAGCATCCCCATCATCCACTACTACCACCACCATGTTTGACTGTTGGTATGGTGTTCTTACTGTGGAATGCTGTGTTTGCTTTCTGGAGACATTATGGGATCCATGTTGTCAAAAGTTCCACTTTGGACTCATCTGTCCATAGAACATTTTCCCAAAAGGCATGGATCATCCAGGTGCTTCTTGGCAAATGAGAGATGAGCATTATATTCTTCTTGGTTAGCAGTGGTTTCCAGCTTGCTACTCTCACATGAAACCCATTTTGCCCAGTCTCTTTCTGATTGTGGAGTCATGAACACTGACCTTAGCTGAGGCAAGAAGCCTGCAGTTCTTTGGATGTTGTTTAGGATCCTTTGAGATTCTTGGATGATTTTACACTGCGCCCTTAGAGTAATTTTGGCAGGCCGCCCTCCTGGGAAGGTTCACTACTGTTCCAAGTGTTCTCCATTTGGAATTATGGCTCTCACTGTGGTTCGATGGGTCCCAGAGCCTTAGAAATAGCTTTGTAACCCTTTCCAGACTATAGAGGGGCAACAATTTTTTCTGATCTTTCAGGAACTTCCTTTGATCATGGCATAATGTGCTTGTTGAATCTTTGTGCACAACAGCGTGACTCTGATGGTAAGGGCCAAAATAAGTGAGGTTTATATTGAGCAGGGCTGGCTGTAATCAAGCCTGGCTGTGTTCAATCAGCTGACTCTAATTATCCCTTTAATTGGGTTGATTTAACTAAGAGGCAATTACTTTTCACACAGTGCCAGTTGGTGTTGGTTAACTTTTTCATTAAATAAATGAAATAAGTAAAAAAAAAAAGTGTTATTTGTTCACTCAGGTTCCCTTTATCTAATATTATATTTTGTCTAAAGACCTGAAAACATCCAGTGTGACAAATATGCAATAATAGAGAAAATCAGGAAGGGGGCAAATACTTTTTCACGCCACTGTACACAGGCAGTACAGACAGAGGGAGGGATGCTAGGCAGGCAGCTTGTCATTCCCCAGGGATATCGTGAGCAGTTGCTCAAGGTTGCCCATGATATTCCCTTGTCTGGTCATCTGGGAATCGCATGCACAATGCAGCAGTTGGCCCAGAATTTTTACTGGCCTAACTTCACCCAGCAGGTGAAGGAGTATTGCAGGTCTTGTCACCAGTGCCAAGAAATAGGGAAGGCAGGCAAGAAAACCCAAGCCGCCCTGATCCCCTTGCCCATAGTGGAGGAGCCATTCCAGAGGGTACAAATGGATATTGTGGGGCCTTTAAATACCCCCAGCTCCTCAGGGAAAAGGTTAATCCTGGCTGTGGTGGATTATGCCACCCGATACCCAGAGGCAGTTGCCCTTTCCTAACTGAGGACAGACAAAGTGGCAGATGCCTTGCTTGGGATTTTCTCCCATGTTGGGTTTCTGCAGGAGGTAATCGCCGATGAAGGGGGTTCCTTCATGTCAGACCTAAAGAAATGTCTATGGAAGAAGTGTGGGGTGGTGCAGACATGCACAACACCATATCACCCACAAGCCAATGGGCTTGTGGAACGCTTCAGTGGTACACTAAAGTCAATGCTCCAGGCATTTGCTGAACAGCATGGGAGGGCCTTGGAGAAATACCTTCCCCACCTATTGTTCGCATACAGGGAGGTGCCCCAAGAGTTGACAGTATTTTCCCCCTTCGAACTCTTGCATGGATGTCAGATACGTGGGCCCCTAGACTTGATCCAGGAGGACTGGGAAGGCATGCCACCCAGGGAACTCCCATTGTGGATTACATCCTAAAGTTTAGGGAAAGGCAAAAGGAGCATATGGGGACAACCCAGAGCAACCTGGCAGCTGCCCAACAGAAACAAAAGGTATGGTACAACCGCAGAGCCAGAGCTCATACATGGTGGGTCAGGAAGTCATGGTCCTTATTCCAGTTTGGAAGGACAAGCTGCAAGCTGAGTGGGCAGGACCGTACAAAGTGGTTAGGAAGGTAAATGACATTAACTACATTGTGGAGTTACCTGACCGTAGACAGACAGCAAGGATGTACCATGTCAACATGATGAAGCCATATGCAAATAGGGCTGATATGGTGTTCACAGTGTGCAGTCATGGGGAGGGGATGGATGAAGGAGACCCACTTCTGGACTTGCTGGAAAACAGTAAGTGGGAGTCCTCTGTGGAGACAGTAAAATTATCTCCCCAGCTGACCCCAGCCAGATCCAGAAAGTGAGGGAGGTTTTAGCAGACTTTGCCCCCTTGTTTAGCACCAAGCCTGGACTAACCCCCTTAGCAACACATGATGTGGAGACAGAGACACAGACGCCCATACCGGGGACAGCATATCGGGTGTCGGAGGCTATCCAAAAGGACATTAGGAGGGAAGTGGAGGAGATGCTGGATTTATGGGTACTCCAGAGATCCCACAGTCCCTGGGCCTCACCCATAGTCCTTGTACCCAAGCCAGATGGCTTGACTCATTTCAGTGTAGACTATCATGGACTGAATGCAGTCACGAAGTCAGACGCCCAGCCGATGCCCCGGACGGACGAAGTTCTGGACAAGTTGGGGGGCGACCTACCTTATGACCATTGACCTGACAAGGGGTATTGGCAAGTAGAGTTGCCGGACAGAGCTAGGAGGTCAGCTTTCATCACTTGATAGACTATTTGAGTTCAAAGTAATGCCTTTCAGAATGAAGAAGCCTGCCACTTTCCAAGGTTGGTGAACCAGGTGTTAAATGGTGCTGAGGAGTACGCCGTGTCGTACCTGGATGACATTGCCATCTTCTGTATCAGCTGGTGGGAACACCTGTCACACCTTAGGGAAGTGATGGGTAGAATACAGAGGGCCGGGCTCACTGTCAAAGCAGAGAAGTGCCAGGTGGCCATGGGGGAAGTCGCATACCTCGGGCATGTGGTAGGCTTGGGGCAGCTCCATCCTAACCAAATCAAGATAGAGGTAATACAGGCACGGCCCAGACCAGAAACACAGAAGCAGGTCAGGAGTTTTCTCGGGACAGCAGGGTACTACAGAAAGTTTGTATCTAATTACAGTCCCCTGACTGCTCCCCTATCTGACTTGACAAAGAAAAAAATGCCAAGGAAAATCATGTGGGGCCCAGCATGTGAGGAAGCCTTTACCAGACTGAAGGAGGCACTGTGCAGTGTTCCTGTTTTGACAAGTCTGGACTATAGCAAAACTTTTGCAGTTCAGACGGACACCTCAGACATGGGTATTGGGGCAGTACTAAGCCAGACATCCAGTGAAGGGAGGGGCCACCCCATATCCTACCTGAGCCTAACGCTGCTCCCCAGGGAACAAGCATACTCCATGGTGGAAAAGGAGTATCTTGCCCTAGTGTGTGCCCTAAAGAAATTGGAGCTATACTTGTATGAGCAGCCTTTTGTGGTGCAGACTGACCACAACCCCCTGGTTTGGTTGACGCAAATGGGGAAAAACAATGGCAGACTGCTCAGATGGAGTCTTGCTTTAAAAGGGTATGATTTGAAAATCGTACATTGGGCCAGAGCCAAGAATAAGAGCTTAGATGGACTGTCTAGGGTCTATGAAGAGTGAACTGATTTGGGAAGCTCATCCCATGTAGGGGATGGATCCCCCAAATTCAGTCCAGGTGGGGAGGAGTGTGACGTAGACAGCCAGCTCTGCGTGCTCGAATGCTGTATTAATTTTATTTATTACATATAAAATATGTGATGGGAAGGTCAGTTTGAGGAAAACTTCTGTTTTACTGGAACTGACACATCAAAACCCCCCAGGGATAAGTTCAAAGGACAGGAGGTATTTTAAACTGCAGAGATTTGGGGTGCAATTACCTTGTCAATTTGCTTTCATCCCAGTAAATAATATTAGCCATTTATAATGCCCACAGGGAGATCCTTTGACTTGCATGGTTGCAAAGAAGGACTTCTGGGGAGGGGTGTCAGAGAGAGGACAGAATGGACATTGAAGAGGTTTGATGTCTGGGCCAGGCAGGATCCAGACAACTTTGGAAGGTCAAATACACATTTCCCAGGAAGCCTTGGGAGGACATCACAGAACCTGTTTATGTGTGTCTGTGTGTGGCAGAACAAAAAACAGTTCTGAACAGTTACCCTGAGGAGAGGAAATTGAGTATGTCACTTATCATTTTTTTAAATCTTGTCGGGACATCCTGTGTGGTAACATATAACTTGTAATACACCAAGGCAGAGTTTAATGATCTCAGAGAGGAAGCTGGCTCAGAACTCTTTTATCCAACTGAGCAAGCCTTAGAGACACACAAGATAATTTTCTGACTGAGAGAAGTGAGACCCTCAAAAGCACTGAAAGAAAGTAAGCATTAGACAAGATTAGTCTGAAGTATAAATTGCAGGAACTGTATTTTTTTACCGTTTGTTTTAAGGCTGTATGTGTTGGGATATATATTTGTTCTGTAATTATTGTTCTGTTTTGAGATTTTTAAAGTAAAGATATTTTTTAACAAACTAAACTGCTGGAGTGCCTTGACGTTTCTTTTTATTTTAAGTGGAGCTTTTAAAGGTTATAAGTACACTGTGTATGGGCTTATTGTATACCAAACGGGAAATGGATAGAGTTCTCTAAAAATCTTGCATAGAGTTCTAAGGGTTCATTTGAAAGACCTGGTTGGGTGCCTGTAGGCAAAGATATCTGGCTCCCCAATGAAAGAACTATCTGAGCCTGATAATTGGGTATGCTAACAAGGTTATCAGTTTGAATCCTTCCAGAGCTTGATACTAAGGTGACTTGAACCCACAAAACAGACAAGAGGGTTACCTTGTTTGTTCACTGTACACAAATCATACGCTCAGAGGTTGGCACTTTGGGAGTAGAGGGCTGACCAGCTGAGCGAGTTTGTGTCACTGTTTTCTACTTTTTATTTGATAAGTATATTACTAGGGTTAGGAAACTCAAAGATCTTTAAGGCTTTATGCTCGAAGGATATACAGCACTTGCATGATCTCCGCAAACAAATCATGGCCTTTCTGTGGAGCTATGCAGGAGGTCAGTTTGGGGTGTGGCTGTTAATGGGTTGCGGGTTCTTTTCTGGGGATTGGCCTTGATTCATGACATGCAGGAAGCCATTCCCACAATGCCACATAGGAAGCCATTTCCACATGGGTGTTCATTTCAACTAAGTTTTCATTTTTATTTGAGGATAAAATGATTGAACCAAAGCTCTTTTATATTGATGTGAAAAGCAGCAAGCTGCAGATCTTTAGCAAAATAGTTGCCACATATTATAACAAGAGATAAATACGGCAATGTCAAGCGATGAACTATTGGACATTAAAAAAGGAAACATAGCTGTTAGTGACTGGTGGTGTATAAAGTTATGGTGTGGTGTCACCCTGCTGTAAACATTATCCATCCCTTGGCACAGTATAACAAAACATGGAACACCCCAGAGGAGTCAACTGATTATGGTTCTGCTGGCTCCTTGCCTTGGCCAGCTGGGGGGCACAGATCTTGCAGTTTGTGCACTTCTCAGTGTTTTCAAAATCAGTGCTATCACTATGGGGTTATGGGAGTCTTGCACGTAGGCCTCCTTCTCATGATCCCTGCTGCAGATCAGGGGATACCAGTTTTGGCCTAATTGTGATGCATAGTAACCTGCACAACTGATCGCTTATTGCTCTCCCACCCATCTCTTGATTTTCCTCACGCATGTGTGGAAGTGGTTAGAGTCCATTTATGCCGGAGGCATTCAACCCTCAGTGAGTACCTTCACGGTGCAGAGATCCATAAGCTGCAAACAAATGCACCCTGTTTAGAACATTGTCCTTAAACAACAATCTCCATTACATCAGGCTTCAGTAGAAAATAATGTTGCACTAAAAGTTTTACAGTAAGAAACAATTAATGTACTGGTAAGTTTATTATTACACTTCCAAAGAACACTGGACACAGGGCTTATTGCTATGTTGAAAGGTAATGTTTCTTTAGTTCAGATAAATAAAAAATCCTTCAGAAACAGAGAAATGCATGGACCACTAAAAGTACTAGAAATGTGTTTTACATAGTATACTGTTGCCATAACATGACTGACAGCAGCATGTTCATGTGTTATGAAACACAAGCTTGACATGGATTTCTTAAACTTTTCACCCATAATGTAACAGAATTCAGTTGCATTTGCCCTTCACCTGCTATTCCAGGAAAATCTTTATGTAGGCTTTTGAAAGCCAGTAAGTTTGCCAGTCAGTTTTGTCAGCATATTAATACATTACAGTATGTGCTATACCCCTTAGTTCTGCTTCATCGCTTGCATTCAGACTTTCTGCAGCAATGACATTTCCTTCTTGAACAAATATCTTCCGTTTTAAATGATAGTTTTTGTTTGTTGTTGGAAAGCTTTGAAGGCTGGGTGTAGTACAGACACTGTAGCCTTCATGACAGGTTTCTACATTTGGACTAATGCTATTGCACAGCATTGGTTCAGAAACTGTCAGGCTAACCAGTTTGAATGTCAGCTATTTAAAACAAACAAGGTAAGTAAACAATACTGCTACTTTGACTCTTGCAGCAGTGGGACTCTATCAATGAACTAAAGCTTAGTGTTATTAAACAATAATTAAGTGCAGTCTTTACACTTGCTAATCCTAGTTACTGTTTACATGCTATTGTTGGTTAAATGGCAATGCTTATTGATTTGACATGTTCAATACTAAGTTGTATATTTCTATTCAGCGTGTGTTTGTACAAGCATGCAGTTCAGCATTTTTTAAATGTCAACAGCAAACTATTATTGATCGGTAATTAAAATTGCAGATGAAAATTAAGCATCTGAGAAGTTTGTGGCTATTAGTACAGGTACAGTTAAGCAATTATTTAGCACATTGCAGCATTTCTTTTTTATTTGGTTATTGACAAGTACCATGATACCCCCAGAACATTTCAGTTGTGTACGGAATTAAAGTTTAAATTCCTTCTTTACTGGTATTCAAAAATCTGCTTGAAGTAACATTAATTCCACTTTTTACATTAATATTTTTATGACACAACACTCCAAAAAAGTCACAGGTCATATGCTAATCTGACATACCAACCATTTAATTTCTTCAAACATAATTTTTAGTAAAACGATTGCTACATTTCATTTGAAACATGTCTACAAAAGATAGAAACTGAGTTTGGTAACTAATGTATAAAATGAATTAATGATCCGTTGCCTGTTTAATTGGTGTAATGTTACTGGAATATTCCGTCTGTCGTTTTGATACAGAAGAGTTTTCTTATTTATTTTTCCAGCAGTTCCTATTCTTACCCCCTTTTCCCCAGCCCTCCCACTCAAATATTTGGGTCATTATGGCTATACTGTCTCTCCAACTTGGAGGGTGGGCAAATGGATGCTTTTCCAGTTGACACTAATGCCATTTCTTGGTCAATCAATGGGGTGGGGGGGAGGATTCTTGATGAATGATGACCTCACTTCCTCCCTCCCTCCCTGAGAGGCAAAGGCATCACCTCTGTACTCTCTGCACACATGTCCAACAAATTTCTTCAGTCAGAAACATTCTGTCTTGACAAGACAACTTCCTACCCATACATTGTTCTTGACTTAGTTTGTTTCCGATATAATTTACTTTTCTGACTCCCTGCAACTATGAGTTACCACTCAAGTAAAACTCCAACTGGAAAAAAAAATTATACAAATGTTTATGTCCTTATCAGGATTCTAACCTTTTCTCTGGCTTAACATACAAAATATTTTTCCTTGATGGATTCAAACCACTGATCCTGTGCTTGCTAGCTGAAAACACACGCAATGCACCAATAAGCTACACGGAAGATAACTGAAGCTCTTGTGGTGTAGAGGTTTAATTGTAAACTATGAAGTAGGGTGACCAGGGTTCTAATCTCAGCAGGACCATATATATTTTGTAAACTAAACCATCCTAAACATAACTGGTTCCTGACAGAATTTCTTCATGCTGGCTTTCTGTGTATTGCTCACCTCCAGTCTCCCATGTCGTAGCACAACACAATAATATTGTGCAGCAACACAGGCATTTGACCCTTCTTATTTAAAGAGGCAGTGTAGTGTCATGTTGGAGCACAGAACTGTGAATCAGAAGTCCCAGGTTCAAATCCTACCAATGCCTCTTACTCACTGTGCGACATTTAACAAACCACAACCTCACTTACCCAGCAATAAAGTGAGTGAAAACAGAACACAATAGAAAACAAGATGTCATCATTCAACTGGGTAACTGTGGGTTAAAAAAAAAATGCAAACAAATAGTGCATATATTCTGTGGGAAGATCTCAGTCCTGCTGTAAAATACTTTGAGATAGACCACATATCTGTCCACTTACTAGGAAAAGTACTTATGTTAAGATTTATATTCCCATGTTCAGCTTTCATGTACTGGCTATCAGCTCTGATAAACAGTTTACTGTATATGCATTACTTTTTACACTGTAATTGTAGTATTCACGTGTGAGAATGTATGATGTTTTTCTTATTTATTTAATACCATGTAAGATACTAACGCATTGGAGGGATTGTCCCTACTAGCAAAAAAGGTGACAAAGGTAAGAATTTTTTACTTCTCTCAGCGGACATGAAATAATGCATAGCTAGAAAGAAATTCAAGAAGTTTCTTCATATACCACAAATATTCCCATACAGATATGCACACTTAACTCCACTGCACCTTATCTAATTTTTTACATGTTATCTTTATTTTGGAGCATTTTTTCAAGCCAAGTTGTAAAAATGTACAAGTGTGTACTTGTTTTAAGCACTTTTTCATAAGTCCTGTTATTTCTTTATCCAACTAGATTAGAGAGGCTCAAGGAAAATCTCATCACAAGTACCTCTACTGTAACCTTTCCATAGACTTACCAACTTGTCTGGTCTTCCTTGAAGGTCGATTGGGTTTTCAACTCTGTTATCTATTAGGCGTTTGATGGAGTGGCCCAGATAACAGAGGAGCTAGCAAAGGAAAAAAAATTTTGAAGATCAAAAGTGGCTGTTCATTTTGTTATCTGACCCTATCTGTTGTCATAGTAACAGGTTTCTTTTAACCTCTACCATCAGATGATTTGTCTCTATCTGTCTGTTACCAGTTCTACTCTCACTGCACTGCAGCTGGCGGAGGACAAAGTGGAGTCTGTGCCTACTAGTTACTCACTCATTTCTATTTAAGTTGTTAAATGAAAAATAAAATAAATAAATAAAATTCAACTCAGTGCTTAGTTTATCAGTTCAAAGTTGGCATTATCTTCTGCAAAACTCTTGTATTTTTCACTATAATATTGTCATGGTTTATATAACTAACATGTTTTTCTCAAAAGGTCTATGTCATTCTGATGTACTGCCAGGTGAAACACAGCTGGTAAACCATTCTTTGATTCACAGAGGTATTAAATGAATGTGTGGTAGGAATTCAGATATATAATATTCTAATACTATAGTTCAGAGAAGGCATTGCTGTACTCTGATAGTGGGCCAAATTTCACCCATGCAGAAGGAAATATGATTGAAGTAGATTATTAGAGCATTCTTGGTGAGGGGCTTTATGAAATAGAGTATTTTGCAGTATAAGTGCATTCTCCTTCTTGAGGAGTTGTGCTTGGCTTTTAGGTTCTGTCCTGTGCACGTATGACAGTATGTTGTTGACATCAAAACAAGTATGTTGTATCACAGAGGCATGACATAGACAGTAATGTACGGGCAAAAGTGTGTAACAAGTTTTTACACCTGACGTGTGTGACACCACATTATTTAGTTATTTTTATTTCATTTATTTGAAAATTGGTAACTGGGAAAATCTCATTCCCAGGTTCATCCGGGGGGGGGGGTGATTATAAGGGGTGTGCACAGGTAATAACAGAAATGTTACAAGGTACAACAGTAACAACAGAAAATAAATACTAAATTCAGACTCTGGGCTGAGAATATACAAAATGGCAGCATTGCACAAGTACTATATTTTACATACTGTACAGGAACAGGTAACAGCAGTAAGTTAAATCTAAATATATGTATTACATGAGATTAATGATCAAATGGTTTGTGATGGTGTCACAAACTGAAGGTGTGCAAGAAACAAGTACTCACAGTTGCCTAGTCTTCATATTTCATAATTACAATAATAGTCAGCAAGTACTGTAGTGGCAAAGCTGAACAAAAATGAAAGTACATTCACCTGTATCAGTTGTGTCTCATGCTCAGTGCTGTAGGGAAGAGTTAGGCAATTCCCCATTACACACACTTTTGTATAGCTTAGTAAATTCAAATGAGAATTTCAGGAACTCTACTGATTTCAGGTTGTTATTGACCCTTCCCAGTAATTATATAGAGAGTAATACATGGATGGATGGGTGAAATCAGACTTTTATACACACTTGATGTCTGGGATGCAACATAAACCATGAGAGTGAAGCTCAATGGATTTATTAAAGCATTCCCCATTGAGGGTGTGTGTAAAATTTGGATTTACACACACACCCACCCATGTCTTGTTTTTTATAATTACTAGCGAGCATTTTGAATTACTGTGACAGTTGTGTAACTACAATAGCATGATTGTAAAGTATTTTTACTAACTGGTTATCAGAGTATACCAAATGCATACTAGTAATTATATGCTGGTATATTTCAGAGGATAGTTTGTCTTAAATGAAAGGGCTTTTACAGCAGATTACTAACTGTAGGATTGTGACCTCGTAGACTTCAGTAGTATACAAATTCTAGTCATGATATATTTGTTTCTGCTGTAGATGCTGTTTTGGAAATATAAATGATGCCCTCATGATGTGAATAAATACAATACAGTATTTGCCTTTCAGTGTTAACGAATCACCTGCAAATGAGATAAATGTTAATTATTTCAAGAAGGAAACAAACAAAAAAAAAACACTTGTCACATTTTATGTTTCTAAAGATTTAAAAATTGCTTTAAAATTGAGGGGGAAAACCCAAAGCTATTGTTTGCATAGTGGCATTCAAGAAAAATGACATATTAATGCCTTAGAATGTATAGCAATATTATGGTTCTCAGTTTAGGAAAAGTGTAACTTTTACTGTATTTTAAATGTGACTGAAGTGTTACCATGTTACAGTGGAGCTTCAGTCTTCCTTTTGTCCAGTAACAGCTGTGCATAACAAGCATTTGCCAATGCCGAATGTTGATTGCGTTGGTCTGTTAAGCTTGCTCAGTGGCCCTCTGTCACTGGCTCAGTCTGTTTGTCCCGGTGCTGCAGGCTCCTCTTTTGTACTGGGCTGCTGCCTGCGTTGGTACCTTGTTCTGCTGAGAAAGAAATCTGCAGCTGTCCCGACAGAGCTCAATTGAGGTGGCTCACTCCCCCTGTCTCACTCACTCATTCTGTTTCTCCTGGCTCTGCAAGCTGCCCTTTTGTACTGGGCTCCTGCCTGTGTTGGTAGCTTTTTCTACCCACAAAAAGAAATCCACAGCTGTCCCAACAGAGCTCCATTGAGGTCACTCACTTCCCCTGTCTCACTCACTCATTCTGGTTCTCCTGGTGCTGCAGGCTGCCCTTTAGTACTGGGCTCCTGCCTCTGTTGGTGCCTTTTTCTGCCCACAAAGAAATCTGCAGCAGTTCTGACAAAGCTTCATTGAGCTCGCTCACTCCCCTTCTCTCACTTGCTCATTCTGTTCTGCCAGCACTGCAGGCTGCCCTTTTTTACTGGGCTCCTGCCTGCTTTGCTGCTTTCTTATGCCCACAAAGAAATCTGCAGCAGTTACAATACAGCTCAGCTGAGCTCACTCACTCGCCCATTCTGGTTTTCTTGCCACTGCAGGCTGCCCTTTTGTACTGGGCCCCTGCATGCATTGCTGCCTTTTTCTGTCCACAAACAAATCTGCAGCAGTCCCAACAGAGCCCTGTTGAGCTCACTGACTCCCCCTCCCTCAATCTCTCATTCTGTATCTCCTGGTGCTGCAGGCTGCCTTTTGTACTGGGCTCCTGTCTGTATTGGTGGCTTTTTCTGGCCAGAAAGAAATCCGACACAGCTCCACTGAGCTCGCTCACTCCCCTTCTGTCACTCTCGCATTCCATTTGTGCCGGCACTGCAAGTTGGCCTTCTGTACTGGGCTCCTGCCTGCATTGCCGCATTTTCTGCCCACAAAGAAATCTGCAGCAGTCACACTAGAGCTCCATTGAGCTTGCTCACTACCACTCTGTCACTCGCTCATTCTGTTTCTCTTGGTGCCACAGACTGCACTTTTGTTTGGGGCTCCTGGCTGCAATGGCACCTTTGTCTGTCCACAAAGAAATCCACAGCTGTCCCAACAGAACTCCGTTGAGGTCGCTCAGTCTCCCTCTCTCATCAATCATTCTGTTTGTCCTGGTGCTGCAAGCTGCCCTTTTGTACTGGACCCCTGCCTGTATTGACACCTTCTTCTTCTGCCCACAAAGAAATCCGCAGCAGTCCTGACAGCGTTTCGGTGAGTTCGCTCACTCCCCCTCCCTCACTCGCTCTCTCGTTCTGTTTCTCCCAGTGCTGCAGGCTGCCCTTTTGTACAGGGCTCTTGTGTTGGGGCCTTTGTCTGAACACAAACAAATCTGCAGCAGTCCCGATAGAGCTTAGTTGAGCTTGGTCACTCCCCCCCCTCTCACTCGGTCAATATTAATTTGTCCCAAAACTGATTTCCCAGAGTGACTTTGCTATTGTCCAGGAGTGCAAAAACATATTTTAGCCAGGATGTGAAAAATGACAGCTGTAGTGTTCATAAGGAGTTGTGAAAAAATGCCACTGTGGAAAATGTGGCATAACAGTATTACAAATTTGCGGAGTTACAAGGGTGCATGGAAACAGTTCAACACACGCTTGTAACACAGTCATGTTATGGAGTTTCGTCACCAAATTTTCAACATAGGGATTTTAGGACCTCTGCTCATGAACAGTGCCACTGTTATTTTCTTAATCTGTCCCGAACACTAATTTCCCACAGTGACCACGTTATTCTGCACCAGAACTGTGAAAACACATTTCGATCAGGATGTGAAAAAATGACAGCTGTACTGCTTATAAGGAGGTGTGAAAAAATGGCACTGTTGAAAATCTGGTGTGACAATTTAACAGATCTGTGAAGTTACAAGGGTGCACAGAAAGTGTGCAATACACACTTGTAACACAATCAATTGATGGGTTGTCATCACCAAATTTTCAGCATAGGCATTTTAGGACCTCTGCTCATGAACAGTATCATTGTCATTTTCTTAATCTGTCCCGAACAGTGATTTCCCACAGCGACCGCTCTATTCTGAGCTGGAAGTGCGAAAACACATTTCAGCCAGGATGGGAAAAATGACAGCTCTACTGTTCATAAGTAGGTCTTTGAAAATGGCCATGTTAAAAATCTGGAGTGAAAATATTATAAATTCGCGAAGTTAAAAGCGAGCGTGCCAACTGTGCAACGCACGCACGCTCGTAATACAGTCATTTTATGGAGTATCATTACCAAATTTTCAACATAGGCATTTTAGGACCTCTACTTATGAACAGTGTCACTGTCATTTTCTTAATCTGTCCTGAACACTGATTTCTCACAGCGACCGTGTTATTCTGCACCGGAAGTGCGAAAACACATTTTGGCCAGGATGTGAACAATGACAGCTGTACTGCTCACAAGGAGGTGTGAGAAAATGTCAGTGTTGAAAATCTGGCATGAAAATATTGTAAATTCGCAAAGTTATGAGTGTACGTAGCAACTGTGCAACACATGCTCGTAAAACAGTCATTTTTTGGATCTTTTCCACCAAATTTGCAACATAAGCTTTTTATGAGCCCACCTCATGAACACTGGCACTGTCATTTCCTTAATTGGCCTGAAAGGGTGATTCCGCACAGTGACCATGAAACCACCTTTTGGGGCTGATTAACGCCATGACAGTTCAAGAATTCATGAGGAGGGGTCTCAAAAACCCCATGTTGAAAATTTGGTGAAAAAATTCCCCAAAATGCCCGAGATATGCACTAAAGTTGACAAAAACCCTATTTATTACATTATACAGCTTACAGGCATTTCCTCAGTTCGCGGTCGGCTTTGAAGAGTGCAGACTTGTTCCCGGTCCACTGAAGATCATCACGCCAAGCTCTGGAGGTAAGTATGGGGTGAGGTGGGGTGTGGGGAGGCAGGGTGCATAGTGGGTGGGTGCAGGTTGCGGGTGTGGGGCAGGGCGAGCTCCAAGGGACAGTTTCCTTTTTTTCAGGAGAAAAAAAACAAAAGACGTTGCGGGACCATTTTTCCCTTCACAGAGGCATCTGGCATGCTGGGGTGGGCTCTCAGCATGCCAGCAGAGGCTTTGGTTTGGGGGCCAGCAGTAGCCGACGGGAGATTGTACACCCCCGTCGGCAGGAACGAAATGGGGGGGGGTTCATTATGCCGAAGGGGATTGGGCGCCTCATCAGTAGGAACAAAACCGGGTGAGGTTTCATTATGCCAATGGGGATTGGGCACCCCGTTGGCAGGAACAAAATGGGGGGTTCATTATGCCAACAGGGATTGGGCACCCTGTCGGCAGAAACAAAACTGGGGAGGGTTACAGAATGCCAACAGGGAGTGGGCTCCCCAGTCGGCAACAACAGAAACACGAGGGCACCACAACCAATGGGGATTAGGGCCCCCATCGGCAAGTAAACAGAGTGAGTAGAGAGGAGTTTAGGAACATGGCAAAGACGCCACCATGTTCACAAACAATATCAGGGTTTTACATCCCTCCTGCAATAATAGGTTGCTCCCTCATTGCAACGGATGGCTGATGCTGCAATGATGAGGCAGCCCTGATTGCAGCAGCTACTTTTTTAGAAGGTTGTGGCATGCTGGCTGAACTAGTGTCAGCAGCAGCAGCATGCCACAGCATTGGGGGATGGGGGACAAGCCTTTGCAGGCTGTGGGGGCATTGGGCACAACAGTGCCATGCCTCCACAGCCTGCTTGTGGAAAAAGTTGACGCAACATGTTTCTTGCGCATGCACGCAATCAACATAAAAAGGACAGGATAGCAATACCACACCAGTTATTTACTTCCAGCAAACACATATCCATATATTTACACTAGTGTGTCTCTCCCTGAAAACCATCCAATCAGCTGAAAATATATATATCATGAACTGCGTTAAGTGCTGCAAAAATAGTTAAAAGATAAAATTGAATATAATTGCATTGCTTTGCACATTTTCATGGTTATTGTTTACCCCTTCATTGAAGATGGAGAAAAGAGGATTTACAGTGGCAGCAGATGTGCACAATTACTGAAGCATAGTCTTACAGATGAATGGACACTTGAGGGATATGGATGAATATTCCTGAATTTTATTGAAAGGTGTTTGAATTATTAATGCTGTGCTTGGAAACAAATACTGTTGCGTGATTACTGTGTGAAATTCTTACCAAAACTGTACTAATTAAACCTATCTCTTAAATACTCTGGAACAGTTCAGCTTTTCTTGTGTCTTTCTAAAAATATGTCAGTGCATACTTACTGGTAAAACATGTCAAATGCTGGTACAGCAAGACATGTCCTCTAGCAGAGAAAATATACAATTATCTTTGTAATCTATTATTTATGTGCAGTATTTAAACAATGTGCATGCATTACATTAAACTAAAAGGTCTTCTATAACCTTTGAATGAAAATCTTTTGAAAATATTTAAAAGGCATTTTTTCTCAGCAAATTGACTGGCATGGTACACCGTGCCATGCAGCATGCAACACTGTAAAATAGAAATGTTCACAAAAGCTCAAAGTGAGTCATATACTTTTTATCTGAAGCATAATTCATATCTGTAAAATGTATACACAGCATTAATATTAGGAAAAGGAACTGAAGGATGCAGTTGTTCATGATTTTCATATTCAAGTGGGAAAAATGGTCACAGATTATAAACGGATACAAGTGGAGTGAGACGTGGTCAAATATTTGATCATTTCTCATCCCCCCAGAACTTCCATGTTCTTAAACAAAAATTATTAAGAATTAGAGGAAACATGTATCTATATTTTCCTCTTATAGAATGGCAGCTGCAGACTTTATGAATATTGCTGTTAGTTTTTGAGGTGACCATATCAAACAGCTTTGAAGTGCAAGTATTACAGAAATGTTTTCTTACTTACTTCTTGATTGTGATGCAGTTATTCAATAGGTTAAAGGGCAATTCCATTTGTTTCCTAGCAGGACATTTTGTCTAAAATTTGCAAGTCCTACAGGTATCTTTAAACAGGGATAAATATGCACTGATTGTTTCAGCTGGGTAGTTTTTCACCACCAAAGGATGATTATGTTGTGTGCCTTGAGACATTGGTGATAATATATTTCCTGTCCCTTTATTGCATTTTGGAATCATAAACAATGACTGTTTGCCTCAAAGCCATTTATTCAGCCCAAAAAGACATTATTTGCACAACAAAAATCAATAAAAATGTTACTAGGTCTGGCTGGATATTTTGCTTAACTGTGATATTTGTCTGTCACTGATGGCATGCCATCTCTCGTTGGAGACTGGGGCCAAAACACAACTATTGATCCAGTCATCAGTGATGGATACTGGCATTTGGAAAGGGCCGCTGCAGAGGATCTCGATAAAAATATTTCTATGCTTTGCCTGCAGCATAGTCAAGATTACCTGAATGAGGAGATTTTCTCAGTTATATTGGGTTTCTCCCTCTTGTGCTTGTTAAATGCTCCAGACCAAAGTTCATTATTGAGAGAATTAAGTCAATTTATGTTTAGCCAAAGGCTCTGACATCAAATCAAACCCTGCTGATTTAGCCAAGATCTAGTTATCCATTTCATCACCTTAAGAGTGTAAGGAAAGCATTTTATATATAATAGCAGTGATATGTTGAGCTGTATGGTTCCCTCTGCAGAACCCTGAATACCATTTGTTCATAGTATAAAGGGACACTTTACAATAGCTTGCTACCTTACCACAATACTTGCTTCTACAGGTAATGTTATGTCATTAAATAAGCATTTCATTACAATTTTATGATAAATAAACTGACCGAAAAAGTAAATAAAAGGGAAAATAATGAAACTGTTTTATTAATGCATTTTTTTTTATTTTGATCATCATTAAACTTACTTCCAATCTGTGGTTTCATGGCTGCAGTTAAGGGGCAACTGATGTAGTTTGATGGCTGAAAAGGAGGACACTAAAGTGGTACAGTAACTCCAGCTTCCCCAGCGAGTAAAGAAGTCTAGGACAGTGAGGTGCTGCAGACTGTGTGGTCTCCCCGCCCCCCCCGAATGTTTTAGGAATGGATTTTCATTGTTCTTTTAGTGGATCTATTAGGAATATTGCACACATCAGGGCAAGTCTTCTAAAACATTAGGGCCTGGATATTCAAAAGGGTTGAGCATGGTGCAACAGGGATGCACCATGCGCAACCCCCAATGCTCCCCAGCGCAATATTTAAAGGGGCAAGTTGAGATGCACAACTCCCGATGTGCCAAGGTGCATCGGTAATGTATACAGTGCAAGTGCAGGGGGCATGCCCATGCACATGTGGCACATTCCGATATTCAGCCCGGGATATATGGCACATATGCTGGCACAAACCCACCTTGCACGACTCAGGGGGCTGCAAAGATGTGCCTGGTAAAACCAGGAACAAATCCTGACCACCTACAGGTGAGTTGCCATATTGCAGAGTGCAACACGGCAGTCACCAGCCGTGGGTGGCCACCCACCCACCAAGAACACTGTCCACAAGCTCCCTGTCCAGGGAGCATTGTGCCCCCCTGCTCTGTTGCCTGATCATTGGCACAAGTATAAAGGTGTTCCCTGGAGGTCCAGTGGAAATCCCCCATCACCCAATCATGGGCTTAAGTATAAATAATCCCTAGTGATCAAGTGGAATCCCCCTCATCACCCAATCATGGGCAAAAATAGCAAAAGAAGCCCAGGTGGTCCAGTGATACTCCCCTCCCCACTCCCCACTGAGGTCCCCGCAACCCAGCGCCCACCCCAGTCAGTTGCAGGTGGCAGCACCCCACCCGCATGCTGCCTGACAGCCTGCCATCTGATAGCATACAGTACGGTGTGAACGCCTATTGTTCCACTGCATTCAATGCATTCATTCACATATCAGGCCTGTGTAGTACAGTATGGGCTGCACGCCCATTGGTCCACGCAGTGAACCAATAGGTGTACAGACCGTACTGTATGCTGTCAGTTGGCAGGCAGCTGGGCAGCATGTGGGTGGGGCTGCCACTTGTCGCTGACTGGGGTGCAGAGTGGCAGAGGACCTCAGTGGGTGGGTAGGGAGGGGTACCACTGGACCACATGGGTTTCTCTTGCTATTTCTGCCCACAATTGGGAGATGGGGAGTATCAACTGGACCACCAGGGATATTAACTTTACATATGCCTGTGATTGGATGATGGGGGGATTCCACTGGACCACGAGGGACTTTAATTTTACATATGCCCGCAATTGGGCAATGAGGGGGTTTCCACTGGGCCACCAGGGACTATAAGTTTACTTATGCCCACGATCAGGTGATGGGGTGTTCCTACTGGACCACCAGGGATTATTTATACTTATGCCCATGATTGGGCATGTGGGAGTGGGGGAGCAAGGACTGCAGGGTCAGTCCCTGATGGCTGCAGCCTGGCAGGGCACCATGTGCAATTTGCCAGAGATCGGAGCACCACATGCAAGTGGGGCCATAATGACATACAAATGGCCCCATTTGCACCTTGCATGCCTTATGGCCTCATTTGCATGCCCAGTGCTAAATATCATGGTTGATTAGCCTAGCGCAACTGCACTTGCACTGGTGCACCCCCCCTGCTCCTTTTCTGCCACTTGCCTTAGTGCAGTGCCACTGCACCATGTGCAGTGTGTGTGCGCTCAGTGCCATATTCAATGGTGCTGTGCCATGGTGCAGCACCGTTGAATATCGCCTGGTCCATGCCCTGGAATAGCCCAGTTGCACTACTCCCAGGCTTGTGCCCCTGCCCGGCGCAGTCTGAATATCCAGGCCCAGATGTGTAGGCCATGGGGCCCAACAATCTAGAAGGTTTTCTTCCAGCATATTTATTTAATACTTCCCACTGAGACATTTATGACCACAAAATCTTGGATCTTCGCACATAAGATGTCCTTCCGGCCATTTTTCTGGTGCAAATTCAGAACTGGATCTATAAAATTCCATAGTAGCTAAAGATTTCTTTTGTTTCATTTTTATTCAGAAGTTTATTTTCTTGTTTGTTAATTGAGCACTATGACTACTAAAGTTATCAGCAATAAAAGTGTTTTCAACTTGCAAAAGGTTTTTGAAAATGGCACTGCCACAAGTGTAGGAAGCATAGATTGGCAGGATGGGGGGGGGCTCCGCACCTTTTTTTCACTGACATGGAAAGCACCTTGTCAGCACTGTATGCATGAAGCCCCCCTATATACTTCCAATCCTCACATTTTCAAGTGTGACTGACTTTTCAAACTTGCCCACCCCCCACTGTTTATTCTGACATTTCTGTATCCTTGGGTATTGAATGGAATCTCAAAACCTTAGTAATGGGAAACATTTGATTTGCTTTTTTCTTTACTTGTCTTCTAGAGCACGGTGACTCACATTGGCTTCACAGAAGACTAGCCAAAATGCCATGGAGCATTAAAGTAGTTAGATCACTAAGCATGGCTCTTATTCGAAAGAGACAAAATATTGTCTTGAAGAAGTGGAACTGGCCTGGCCCCACTTTCAGTAGGTGATTCATTTCATGAAAATAAAAAGAATCCATACAAACTCTTAGGGCTAGACTTTCAAAGGGGCACCTGGGATTTGCGGCACTATTTTAGCTCAGTTGCTCAACTTGTGACAAAAACTTAACACTACATTAAATGCAGTCTAATGTTTCTGCACAATTGCTGCAATTAAAATAAATGCTTCAGAAATATGACACATGCATCCTCAATACATCAAAAATGTCAAAATAGTATTCAAACTTTTTGGCATACTTCAGATGATGCAGTCACAGCCAAGAAATGGGAATTGCATCATCACTTTTAAAGTCCAGCACATAGAGTTCAGCATAGAAACACTGAATTTGACATTAGAAAAAGGCAGCTTGGTCCACTCAAACTGTCCCAATGTTCCCTGCCTAATATGTCTCTGCAGAACCTAACTGGTCCCTGGTGAACCACCCTCCTTTTTGCCTACTTTCTCATATACCCAAAGTTTATCACATTTATGTTTGAAGCCCCCACCCCCAACCCTCCTACCCTGTTTTCACCTCCACCACTTCTGCTGGCAGTCTGTTCCAGGCATCTACCACCCTTTCAGTGAAGCATTTCTTCAAATCTCTCTTAAACGTCCCACCTCCAGCTTCATTGCTGCCCCCCTGGTCATGGTGCTCTTTCTAATTTCTAAGAGACTCCCCTCCTGCACCATGTTCACCCCTGTGAGGTACTTTTATGTCTTTATTATGTCATCTCTTGCTCTTCTCTCTTCCAGGGTGCACATGTTGAGATTCTTCCATCTCTCCTTGTAGGGCTTCTCATGCAACCCCTGCACCATTTTAGTTGCCATCTTCTGGACTACCTCCACCCCACCTATATCCTTTCGGAGATGTAGCCTCCCAAATTGGACACAGTTTTCTAGGTGGGGTATGACAAGTGAGAGATACAATGGCAACATTACCTCCCTCCTTCTGCTGAAGATACCCATCCCTATGCACACCAGCATCCCACTAGCTTGCCTATCGCTTTGTCAAAGTGCCCTGCCCCTTTGAGGTAGTTATATATGATAACCCCAAGGTCCTTTTCCTGTTTATTGACTGTCAGTACCTTCCCTAGGTTCCATGTCATGATAGAGATCGAAAAACAGTGATCACTATCATAGCGAATGTATATCACCGAAAAGCATTTCGGCGATATACATTCTAACAACCCATGTCTGGCAACTGAAAGTGTTTTTGTGGAGGCTGTGTCCCCCACCCCTTGTGGGGTATTCAAGCCCCGCATCCCCCTAACTAAGGATTCTTAATTTGGGGGGTCCTTGTTGAGGAGGGGGCAAAACACTGGCAGGGGAAAAAAACAGCCGCAAGCAGCTGCAAAACAATTGCCCCCAGCAGATCCCAAAACCAGCACCTGCTGCACCATAGCCGGCAGCCCTCACACCACACCACAGGGCTGGCTTGGTTGCAGCAGGCTCTCCCGTCTACCTAAACTCTCCCTCCTGTCCATACCCTGCACCTCCCATTCTGGTCACTTTCCTCACTAACCCATCACTACCCTTGCAGGGTAGCTGATGATGATAGCGCTATAAATGAGTCGCTGTTTCTACAGTCACTCATTATAATCGCTATCAGCACGGGCTACACCTTCCCTATCCTATACTCAGCTCCTGGGTTTCTAAGCCTTGGGTGCATGATTTTGCACATTGAACCCCAACTGTCATGCTCTTCATCATGTCTTGACTTTCTCATGATCCCTGTTCATTTTCTCCATCCCCTCCTGAGTGTCCACCCTATTGCAGATTTTGATATCATCTGCAAAAAGGCATACCTTCCCTTCCAGTTCTTATGCAATGTAAGTTATGTAGACATTGAAGAGGAAAGGTCCCAGTACTGTGCCCTGTGGCACCCCACTCGTCACTCTCCCATCATTAAGGTGAGTGCTGTTAGCCACCACTCTCTGTCTCCTATCTGTTAACCAGTTTCTACCCCAGTTCACCACTTTAGATCCCAATCATAGGCTGCTCAAGTTTTTATTATCCTCTTGTGTGGTACAGTGTTGAAGGCCTTGCTAATGTCCATATAGTCCATATCCACTACCTTCACCTTATCTATTTCCCTGTTCACCCAGTCAAAGAAATGTATCAGATTTATACAGCATGGCTTCCCCCCCCAGTGAATCCATTCTGTCTGTGGTCTTACAGCACATTGGATTCAATATATTCTATCAGTCTTTCCTTGCCAGGGTTTCCATTAATTTTCTCACCACTCAATTAAGTCTGACCAGCCTATATTTGCTAGCCTCCTCCCTACTGTCGTTCTTATGTAGAGGGGCTTTGTCAGCTCTTCTCTAGTCCTCCAAACCATGCCTATTTCCAGTGAACTGTTGAATAAAACTGCCAGTGTGGCAGCTAGCACAGTCATGAGTTCTCTTAGTACCCTTGGATGTATCCCATCAAATTCCACAGCCTTATCCACCATCAGAACTGCAAAACCCTTCAAAGTTCTTTAATCTGAAAATGAAACCTGTGTCCATCCTCCCCCCATTCCTGCTACTCCCTGGTGGTCCATCTCCCACTCCCTCTACTGTGAGAACTGAGCGGAAGTACCTGTTCAGGATGGTAGCTTTTCCTTGATCCACTTCTGTTTGGTCTCCCACTTTCATCCTTTTAATCCTTTAATAATTCTCCCTTGCTTTCTTTTTCTTACATACGTATCTGAGGAAATTCTTATCCCCTTTATCTAACCCTTTGGCTAGCCTTTCCTCTGTCTGCACCCTTGTTTCCCTCACCACCATTCCTGCTTCCCTCTGTTTAACTTGGTATACCTCCCTGTCCTTCTGTCTCTGTGCTTTCTTATACCTCCTGAATGCTACCCCTTTTTTCTTTACCACCTTGGCCACTTTCCTAGAGAACCACAACAGTCTCTTTTTTCTTTTTCCTTTATTTGGTTCCTTCATGAAGAGATTGGTTGCTTTAATTATACCTTCCCTTGTTTTTACCCACTGTGTCTCTACCATTCCCTGCAACTCCTTCCAATGAGGTGGTTTTTAGGGCAGTCAGCCATTTCTTTAAAGTTAGCCCTCCAGATGTCCAGTACCCTTGTTCATGTGTGGTTCATCTTTGTTCCTGTCTTTTACGTTGAACCACACTGTACAGTGATCACTGGTACCCAGGGGACTCCCCATCGTGATGTCGGCCATGTTATCCTTTTTTGTAAGCACCAGATCCAGCACTACCGCATCCCTAGCTGGTTCATTGACTAGCTGCTGGAGAAAAACCCCTTGAAGGGGGGTCAAGGATGGCCCTGATCCTTTCCTTAGACCCAGGTGGAAGGCTCTACTCCACATCTGGCAGACTGAAGTCACCAACTAGCAACACCTCCCTCTTACTTGTCATTCTGATAATGGCTTCCCCAAGTGCCTTATCCAACTGCTCTCCCTATGCCTGAGGTCTGTACACCATCCTAGTATGAATAGAACCCACAGAGTCTGTCTCCAGAATGACCCACAGCACCTCCAGCCCTTCTTTTTCCTTTGGGCGCCCCTGTACCTCCGTTGCTCTAATTTCTTCCTTCACATATAATAGAACCCCTCCTCCCTAACCTGTCTTTCCTGAACATCTTCATCAGTCTTCCACTTACCTCTCCCTCAAACAGCACTTACGCCTCCTCCCTCCCTTCCCCCCTTGCTTATGCTTCTCTTCTGCCCCTGTGACTCCCTGACACAACTCTACTCAGGGTAAAGAGCTCTGCCATCCTCTGCATGTACTGTTACTTGATTGTCTGCAGAAGTTTACTCCATGTATATACTGTACGCCAGGTTTACCTACTCTGTTGTTACATTTGCTGTATCATAACTGTTTATATTACCTATGTATGTATTATTATAGCTGTCTATATACCTCTGTATGTATTTGTTTCCCCAGTCCCCAGGTCACACCTGGAAACAAGCCCTGGCTCAGTGTGTCTTTCCCAGTTACCAAAATTTAAATAAAAATAAATAAATTAACAGATAGTAGCCTCTTATGACCATAACTCATTCATGGTGCTCAGTGCACCACAGTTCTCTTATGGCCATCAAATCCAGGTCAGTCTCCCCCATGATGGTTTCCAGGTCTAAAGTTTTGTTTCCAAGACTCCATGCATTGGTGCTTATGGTTCACATCTTGCTAACCTCCTGCATGCATCAGTGTTTTCCCTTCCTACTGTACCTGTGGTGTTCTCTGAAGCTTCTCTGACCCACCTCTTCCCTTTTTGCCTTCACCATTCCCTGTCTCCTTCAATCCTGTACCCTCACTTACCAGATTTATACACCCCGTTTCTCTGTCTTGTCCCAACCCTTGCCTCCTTGTGCCCCTGTCCTAGGTGAGTTTACTCCCCTTGGGCCCTCCATCCCTGATGTTCCATCATCTTGGGATGGGGCAATTTTTGCATCCTTTAGTTTTTTGTTTTTTATGTTGGCGCACGTGCGCAGCCAACATCTTGCAGCAGTGGAGATTTGGAGGCGCAGTCACTGTTGGGTGAATGCAGGGCATGCATCAGTAGGTGCATCCCTCATTCCCCAATCACCCTGCATGCCGGCACCACACCATGCATACTAATGTGGTGAGGGCATCTAAGGAAAGGTCCACTGCAATCCGAGCAAAGCTCATCAGACACAGCGGACCTCCATATGTGCTTGGCCACATTGTATACATGGCAGGTGGCCACCCAACTGCCGACTTCGGGGGTGCCCAATCCCCTGCCTGCTTACTGTGGCCCCAATGTAGTGCCCATGGGGAGCTCACTCCTGTTAGCATAAAGCACTTCCCCATTTGTTATATGCCAAGGGGTGCCTCTAACTTCTCAGCTCTCTCCCCCACTTTAGGTACGACGGGATGCCCAACTTCGTCGGGCATAAATTAACTCTTTGTTGTGTGCTGATGAGGGTGCCCAATCCTCATCAGCTGCAGCAAACCCCCCAAACAGTTAGGTGGCATGCTGGGAGCCTGCCCCAGTGTGCCAAATCCCCTGAGGAAAAAAAAACTGTCCCACGATGTGTTTTTTTTTCACCCTGTAACACAAAAAGGCCCCTCGTAGTCTCCCTACCCCCCACCTGCACCCACCCACTGCGCACCCTGCCTCCCCACACCCCCACCACCCCATACTTCCTTCCTTCTGGAGTCCAGTGCGATGATCTTCAGTGGACAGAGAACATGTCTGCACTCTTCACAGCCAACTGCGAACTGAGAAAATGCTGGTAAGCTGTATAACGGAATAAATATGTTTTTTTCAACTTTGATGCACATCTCAGGCATTTTTTGGAATTCTGGCACCAAATTTTCAACATGGGTTTTTTGGGACCCCTCCTCATGAATTCTTGCACTGTCATGGCATTATTCGGTCCCAAAAGGTGATTTCGCAGTCACTGCATGGAATCACTTTTCGAGACAAGTAATGAAATGACAGTGCCAGTGATTATGAGGGGGGCTCTCAAAGCCGATGTTGCAAATCTAGGAAAATCAAAAAAATTACTGTTTTACGAACATGCGTTGCGCAGTTACTACGCAAGCTTGTAACTTAGCAAATTTGCAATATTTTCATACCATGTGTTCAGCATTAGCATTTTTCCACACCTTCTTGTGAACTGTACAGCTGTCATTTTTCACATCCTGCCTGAAATGTGTTTTCGCACTTCCAGAGCAGAATAGTGCGGTTGATGTGGGAAATCAGTGTTTGTGACAAATTATGAAAATGACAGTTGCACTGTTCATGAGTAGAGGTCCTAAAATGCCTATGCTGAAAATTTGGTGATGATACTCCATAGCATGACGGTGTTACAAGCATGCGTTGCGCAGTTTGCACGCACGCTCATAAGTTCGCGAATTTATAATATTTTCACTCCAGATTTTCAACATTGCCATTGTTCTGCACCTCCTTTTGAACAGTGTAGCTGTCATTTTTTACATCCTGACCAAAACATGTTTTTGCAGTTCCGGTGCAGAATAGCGCGGTCGCTGTGGAAAGTCCATGTTCGAGACACACTATGAAAATGACAGTGACACTGTTCATTAGTAGAGGTCCTAAAATGCCTATGTTGAAAATTTGGGGCCAAAAGTCCATAAAATTATTGTTTTATGAGCGTGCGTTGCGCAGTTTGCACGCACACTCGTGACTTCGTGCATTTGTAATATTTTCACTCCACATGTTCAAAATTGGCATTTTTCCACACCTCCTTATGAACAGTACAGCTGTCATTTTATATAGCCTTGCTGAAATGTGTTTTCTCACGTCCAGTGCAGAATTGCACGGTAGCTGTGCGAAATCAGTTTTCAGGGCAGTTTGAGGAAATGACAATGACACTGTTCATGAGCAGAGGTCCTAAAATGCCTGTGTTGATAATTTGGTGCTGAAAGTCCATAAAATGACTGTGCTGCAAGAGCGGGTTGCACCATTTCCATGCAGCCTTGTAACTTCGTACATCTGCAATATTTTCTTGCCAGATTTTCACCACTGGCATTTGTGTACACCTCCTTATCAACAGTATAGCTGCCATTTTTCACACAGCCTGCCCAAAATGCGTTCCCGCAACTGTGGCACACAATGGCTTGCTCGCTGTGGAAAATCACCTTTGGGGACATATTACCAAAATCACAGTGCCACTGCTCATGAGGGGAGGTCCCAAAATACGTATGTTGAAAATATGCCCCAAAACCTCCCACAAATAATTGGGTTGCGGATGTCTGCTGCACAGTTTGTATGCATGTTCATTGCTTCACCAATATTTCATATTGCCACTCCAGATTTTCAACGCTGCCATTTTTTACTCCTCTTCATAAACAATACAGTTGTCATTCTCCACATCCTGTTGAAAACTGTGTTTTTCGTCCCTCTGTCACCAAATGCCACAACCGCTGTGCAAAACCACCTTTCAACTAACAAAGTGATTGTGCCACTTTTCATGAGGTGACCTGACAAGCAGCCCATGTTGAAAATGTAGAGTGAATCTACCACTACATGCCTACGGTGTTAGGGTTTCCAACTGTAGCACCCCACCCGGTATGGACTGACAGGCATCAGGGCTGTGACTTGGGATTATCTGATGTAATGCTCATGCCATTCCACCCCCCATGCCCACCCTGTAGCCACTGACAGGTATCGTGTTGTGTCTTGCACTGTTCGGCCACAAACTTCACCCCATGCTCCTATACTGCACCCACGTCAGCGAATTTCCTTATGCAATGTGGTAAGTATAATGCCCAAAGACCCCAAAGCACACCATAACACTTGTTAGTGTCTACAGGGTAGGGTGAGGTACAATGGCATGAGCATCATAGCTGATGACCCAAAGGCACACCCCAATGCCTGTCGCTCTCTACAGGGTGAGGGTGGGGTTGGTGTCACTTCAATGTTTCACTGCCATTTCTATTATGCATCTCTAGCTCCGCCACTGCCAATGCCAATGCCAGCATGACAACATTCGGCATTGACAAATGCTTGTTTTTACTTACTATGCTTTATATGTCTGGTGGCTTGCCCCATGAGCTGCTCCTGCTGACACTGCTGAACTGGGAGCCATCCGGATGCAGTGCCCCTGGATTACCCCACAGGGTGGAGCCATCAGAGCATCCCCTCACTGCCCTGATGGTACTCTACAATGGGTATGCCGGGGACCTCCTCGCATCTACTGCAGCTGGGAGGACATCATGCTGCACACCAGAGGCCTGTTTTTTCTTTAAGAAATGAGGGTACATCACATTGAGCATGTGCCGTGACTGTGCCATATGTTCTAATGCACCCCCAAGAAGCAATGCTTGCAGGTGCTCCAGTTGATGGAGCGTCCCATGGTCACCTGGGAGCACCAGACTGGAGATACTCAATCCTCCATCCCCCACTTGGAGGTGAAGAGCGTGCAATGGCTGCTCATTTCATGCCCACCCCGGCTGGCCCTTGAACTGCCTGAGTCCGCTACTGAACCCGGGTTGCTCGCATCACAGAATTAAATCTTTCCTCTCCATTGGTTATGGGCAGACTGGATGGGCCTTGCGGTCCTTATCTGCCGTCAACTTCTATGTTTCTATGTTTCTATGTTTCATTGGCTGGCCGGAGCATCCTTTAGTTTTACTTCGGGGTGGCAACTGTTGCAACCCTTAGTTTTACTGTCCCCCCAGATAGTTTAAACACTCATGCAAGTAGTAATCAAGCCTCCTACCAAGGATTGTGGTCCCTTTTCTAGAATGTTGCAAGCCATCTCCCTTATAGAGGCCCATATTCTCCCAGGCTGTCCTCAAGTCCCTGTGCAATGGAAGCACTCCTTCATGTACCATGTGTTCAACTGATTTTTAAATCCACCTGCTTGAGGCCCCTGCCCAGCTCCCAGAAATTACACTGCACTACTCATACCTTGTTTTTGCAAGGTTATTTGTCCCTCAGATGGGCAATAACATCAAGCTCCCACCCCTCCCCAGCTGCCCTAACGATTCTCTGGATGTGCTCTCCATTGACACAAGCCAAAGAACTGCTCAGGCACACCACCTCGCTGTCTATGCCTCCCCCTGCTCCTTAGTATATCCCCTTAATAACAGAGTCCACCACCAGCAGTTTCTACATCTCTCCTGAAGGACAGGTAATTTTACAATAGAGTTAAAAGCATGGAGCAATAGGCCTGCATGTCTTGGCAATGGTTTTTGGGCCCCTATTCCTGATTCATCCTTTGGTAAGAAAGTACATTATTCAAGTCTTTTTTACATGCATGCACTACTGTGCTACTTAAGAGTAATTCTACATGCTTTCATTATGAATATCTGGGTTCTAAAACAATCTTAGCACTACAAAATCATCAAGAATTCATTGCCCCATATTCATATCCTCGGGCAAAGTCTGAATGACATGAATTCCATGTGAAGGACTGGCTTGCATTAATGAACACAAACATCCTGTGGAACACAGAAACACAAAATGAATAACATGAAATCATAATGCATTGCATAATGCAAACTCAAAAAGGATTAACTCAAATTTTTAAAGTGAAATGACTGGAAATTCACACAAAATTTAATTTTAGGTCCAGTAACGTTTTGCCAAGGAACTATTGAACATTATTTCAAAGCATGACCCTGGTCCCAGTTATGATCCTATTGTTGGTGAATAACAGAAGCCAACAAGTATGAGCTGATAAGTTATACAAAAAAGCATTTCTTTCAATATGAAATTACATAGTGAACGTGGTCTCAATTTTGAGTCTAAGTTTTCTATGTATCCTACATACTGTAGAAACACAACTAAGAAACACATAGCAGTGTTCTCAAATGCAAACAGGAGCACTTTAGGCCCAGTCCTCAAACTAGGCACCCCCAATAAGCATGAAATGCATGTGCCAGCATGCAGTGACCTTAACCACAGGAATGTGTGCACTTGCCAGCATCTGTGATTCCAGGCCTCCTGCAACTGTTAACAGAATACAGTGTAGAGGTGCGAGGGTGGGCCTGGAGGTGGTGCTGTGCCTGACCACAGACATCCAATCATATGCCTGGGCCATCCCATGACAATATACCTTGCTCTACATGGAACATGGGCCAGTGAGACATGGCAGTCTCCCTGGGACTGTCATATCCCCATCTTCAACAGTACTCACTGACAACCAGCACCAGCCAGTGCAGGTATGGACCAGAGTCCATCTTGGAGGCTGAGAGGGCTGTGTGCTAGTTAAGGGAGGGCTGATTGGACCCAGGGACTTGTCTCTGGCTGTTTATAGGGGCATTGCAACTGCTATGGCTGCCCTGCCCCTTCCATGTACAGAGAAGCACCAACAGCAAGGGATCAGGTATAGAAGGGGCCATCATCCTGGGGCTGTTGATGTAAGGAGGTCCCCACTTGTGCAGATGGGGACCTCCATGCCCCTCTTGGCTGCACAATCACCCTTCCATGTGTGTAGAGCAGGTGCTGATCATCTATGAATCAGGTTCTCAGTGACTGCAAAGACCTCTTCGACCGTTGTACAAGGTTTAACCATAGTCAGCAGAGTGACAAAGCAAGGATTCCCTGACACTCAGAAAGTAATTTTAAAATGTCCAGGCAAAGGTGCAGGGGCCCAAAGGCTACTGGGCCACAGGATCATTCACAATACATTGTAGGCCATGTAAATGAGGTTCTTATATGGGGCTAAAAGCTGGAGATCACCAATTGTGACCACTCTAAACTGTGTGAGCTGTGAAAGGGGTTGTGGTTTGGAGGCCTGATTGTGACTGAGAATTGGGCCCGCAGCTTTGAAAACAAGATAACATGGGCTGTTTACTTACTGACCCACTACTTAAGCAATAATGCATGGCAGGGCATGTGTTGTTGTGGGATTTACATGTGCCTTGTGTGGTGTGTCACGAGGAGCAGCCAAGTGATTTTAACTACACATGAAGTGTGTAAATCCTACTACTACACATGCCCTGAAGTGCATTACTGAGATTATAAAATTAATCTGTTACTAAAAATTAAAATCAAAATTAATTAAGATCAAAGAAAGTAAACATTTGATTACCAGGATCTTTACCGGTTGTTTGTTGCAAGATTTACATATGGTCATGTGACATGTTTTGACCAATGAGGTTACAGGATTTTTGAGACCCATTTTAGAATGTGTATTTTTCATTATGTATGGCTATTCTTTTTATTTATTTATTTATTCATTTATTTATTTATAAAATTGGAAAGACCTTTGAGCGTGAGCTCTTTTACAAAAGTTCCACGTCAGGGTGGACAATAAGACAAAACACATATACAGTGGTTACAGAGGCTAACTCATTAGGCAGTAAGGAGCAATTACATGAGAATTAGACAAATAGGAGAAAAACAGATCAGTTGTAAGAGGATACAAGCTATTTCTAATTGATTGCCCTAGGTAGCACAACCCTGGAGACCACCAAATCCATTGATTGACTGAGAAACTGCTTAGCGGTTAATGCTATCCCAGATAGCGACAGGCTGGGTGATAGAAAAATAAGAGGATTTCATTTGATCCTAACCTCTAAGAGTGAAAGGTGGGGGAAATAGGGTAAAATATTCAGGAGATTAGAACAACTTAGAAGAAATACTCTAGCCCTTTCCAAGGTGATAAAAGCTAGTCTCATGGCCACAAAACACCATTTTCCAGTTCAAGGGATGTTTTAACAAACACATTCTTACTTGTTCCTGGCACTGTGCTAGAAGCCAATCCTGAGCTGGATTTTGAATGGTCCGAAGATGTCCCAGACATTAAGTCCCATGCCACAACCTGCCAGTGAGAAGAAAAAAGCTCTGCACCAACGGACATCATATTTTCGGCCTGTGGCATGCACAGGTGGCAGGAACAGCTGCTGAGGATGTTACGCCTTGCAATATCAGGCATAACATTTTGGCACAGCTACACACAGGAAATGGCCACAAGCTGCTGTAAATTGTGGAGCTGGACGCAAACCAGCTCTACATACATACATACACACTACGCATGGAGCAAAACCTGCGGCTGTGCTACTGAAAGCCCCTCCTTTAGCATGGGTTTTGCTGTTCACGTATGATTTTCAGCTTTTCTGAAAATCCAGCCCCCTGTCTTTAAAATCAACCACCTTTCCCATGCCCATAGTCCCAAGCTTGCTAGAACTTGTTACCCACTTATCCTGATCCATAATTTGGGGAAGGATCCAGTAGTCAAAATGTCAGACCATCCCAGCTGTTCTTCATGTGTCAAAACTTTTTCTGCAGAGAATATTGCCTTTTGCTATATAACACCATAACTACGGAATGCATTCCCAACCATCCTGAAATGTATTGAAAAGCATTTTACTTTTAAGAAGGAATTCAAATCTTATCCGGTAGACAAACACAACTGTAAGCATTATAGATGCGACACCAAGGCACACAGTATTCACATGTAGTATAAAAATGTATTTTTCCATAATGAAGTGTTTCTTTGGTGTTGTCTTAGAATGTAAAGGTGTTGCTATCTCTACCCTGAGGTCTCTCCTGCAAAGAGCAATATTTCTCAGTTATCTTCCAGTACCTCATTACGAAAATAGATATTAATGGCTAAGTAGGTGTGTGTTAAGATGTTTTTTTACACACCCGAGGGGAGTGATGAGCCATAAACCTCGAGAGCAAAAGCTTCAGGCTCTCATTGAGTGAATTAGTAGTGCATGACCCACACCTGTCATGGAGTCTGTTAATACACTTATAAAATAGGTATACTTGGACTTTCTGTTTGTTTTAAATAATGCAAGGCATAAAACACAAAAAAAATGTCTCCATGATTGCAAACACAGGTGTTTAACTGTGAGGCCTATTTTAATAAACTGCAGTCTTGTGATCAGATTCTACCAATCACACAAAGGATTTTCTCAGCTTTTTTTTATACTACCTGATTATCAACTGTTTCTAGTGTGTGTGAGGTCCAGAAACTTATTATACCAACATGCAGTACTCAATGAAACCATTCCATTGTGACATATTATTTAACACTGTTTACTGTATTCACATAATTCTCATATTCCTGCATTGTTCTTCAAAGGACATAGTTTCTAAGTTCTTATGTTGCTGCATGTAGATTTTTTTTATATTACACAGTTTGCTAAATTAATGAATATCCACCAGAAGGGGAATGCAAGTATTTTATTACAGTACAGTACAGTACAGCCTCTCTGTAACGAAACCTTAATGTAAGATTACACCTGATATTAGGCTATGGTATTCTGGCTGTCAGTTACATTCAGTCCTATGATAAAATCTGCCTCATTACTCCTTATAACACGCAAAATGCTTTGCATCTTTGCTCAGTCACACAGAGAGGGTAAATTGTACTCTCTTTAGGGCTTATACTGGTGCAGGATGAGTGTGTCATAGTAAAACAGATGCATAAAATTTGTCTGCAGGAAAAGGTCTCCTGGCTCATTTCATTAGTGTAGGTCCTACCAATGTAATGTGGAATGTGAGAGCCCTAGTGGCTTCAATCCCCTCTACATCCTTCCTTCTTGGTACTGTCTTTACCCAGTGCTTGTATCTGTCCCACTCTTGATTGAATCATCCCACTTATTTCTCACAGACCACCTTTTCTGGATGTCCATTTTACTCTTCCACTCCACTCTTCATGAAAAGACATTTCCTACTGTTGTTCTTAAATTTGCCACCCCCACCCTCACCAGCTTCATGGAGTAACCACTGGTACCTTCATTCCCACTCAGTTTGACAAGTTTCCTGCTAACCACTTTGTGTGTCACACAGAGGTATTAATATGCTTCAGTCATGTCCCCGCTCTCCCTGATGGCACAGTCAGGCATCAGCCACCCCTCTTCCACTGAGAACACTGAGCAGAAATATCTGCTCCATATGTTTGCCTTTCCTTTGCCCTCCTCTTCCCACACTCTCCCTCCTTCAGTCTCACTGTGCCTCCCTCCCTGGTCTTCCTCTTTTCCCATATGTACCTAATGTTCTTTTCTCCCTTCTTCATAACTTCTGCTATTCTCAGCTCTGTTTTAGTCTCAGCCTTCCTCATGTTCTTGTTGGCCTTTTTCATCCTGCTATAAAACTCCACCCTGTCACCCCTTGCTAAGCTAGGTTTATATCTTTTAGTTGCCTTTTTCATTGACTGCACTGTCATCCCCCCATCCATTGCGAACCACATTTTTTTTCTTTCATATTCTTCCTTATTACCCTTACACAGAGGTTTGTGATTTCTGATAATCCCTTTTTTACTACCTCCCACTTTGCTCCCTACCAGCCATTCTTACCCCCTCTAGCTTCCCCGGTAACAGCTCTCTTATCCATCCAAAATCAGCCCCTCTAAGATCCAGGACCTTAGTCCAGGATCGGTTGCTTTCTGCTTTAAGACTGATATGAAACCCAACTGTCTGATGGTTCCTGGATCACAGCGAGCCCAGGACCACGATCTCCCCAACACAATTCCTATTAGTTAGTACTAAGTCAAGGATGACTGTCTCCCCAGTGGGCTCCTCTACTTTCTGTAATAGAGCTACTTCTTAAAAGACTTTCACCAGCTGCTGGTTACTTGCACTTGCTGTTACTTGGATTCTTGAGTATGTCAGGCTTGTTGAAGTCCCCCATTAGCTGCTCCTCTGATTACCTTGTTGCCATTTCTATATCCTCCCCCAATTCCCCATCTGCATCCTCCTTTTGAGATGGTTGTTTATATATCACCCCTGAACTAATAGTTTTTCACCCTTCTGTTATCACCTGCATTCATACTGTGTCTGTGTGCTTGCTATTTCCCATATCTTTGATATCTGTAGCATTTATACCTTCTTGTGAATATGCCATACCTCCCCTTCCCCCTCCCCTTTAATTCTCTCCTGAATAAAGGAGACCCCCATATGGTAACGTTCCAATAATGGTACTGGTTCTCATATATCCGTGATTGCCATTGTGTTCAAGTGTGCCTCAGCCACTGCTGCCAGCTGATTATGATCTTATTCTCCAAGCTCCTATTTGTGTACATAGCCCTCCAGTTCATGTGCTTCACCCTCTTGGCTGGCCCCCACCCATTCTTTATCTCCCAAACTTCCTAGCCAGCCTTGTGCCTGTCTGCCTTTCCTCACCTGTAATCCAGATACTTTGCAGACTTTCCCCTGGTGGTTTTCCCAGCTCCCCCTCTGTTACCCTAATCTTTATTCACCATTTCCCTTTTCTTGTTATTCAGCACTGGAGGAGAACATGAGGAGAAGAAGCCAGAAGGGGAAGGAAACATATTCAATTCAGTGCTTTACAGTAACTGGTAATTGCTATTTTTCTTTTAAACTTGGATTGTGGGCTTTTAGTGACACTGTACTTTCTTTGTTGTCTTTACTTAGAATTGTTTGTGGGCTGCTGAAAATTTAAAATGTAGTGGTGGTGTATTTCTTTGCTGTCTTTAATTGCTGCAAATTTAGTCTTAGCTTGTCTAACTTGCCCTGTAGTTTGGGTGAGGGGTGTTAATTGTCTGGCCTCTGACCTCAGCTACATGATAACTGGTGTGGGGCTTAGTCAGAGTTGAGGTAGCAAGTGAGTTTTGTTTTCTCAGAAGAAGCCAGAAGGGGAAGGAAACATATTAAATTCAGTGCTTTACAGTAACTGGTAATTACTATTTTTCTTTTAAACTTAGATTGTGGTATTTTAGTGACACTGTACTTTCTTTGTTGTCTTTACTTAGAATTGTTTTTGGGCTGTTGAAAATTTAAAATGTAGTGGTGGTGGTGTATGTCTTTGCTGTCTTTAATTGCTGTGAATTTTCACCCCCTCCCTTCCCCCAACTCTTAATTTTATGCCCTGTTAAATCTGATTGACAGGAGCTAAACACAGGGGATAGTAAGGGGTGTGGAGTAGGAGGGGCATAAGGGGGGGAAGAAGCCCATCCTCAGCACGACAAGTGTTTTGACTCATTTATTTATTTATTGGCTTATTTTCTTTTTTTAAAAAGAAAAGTATCTGAGGATCAGTGGCAGGATTTTTAGGACAGTAAATTAATAAAAAGGGAACTAGGAGAGGTTCAGTAGCAGACAAGTAGTGGAATAGCAGTATAACTGCAGTATAATGTGGGTAGTGGTGCAATGCAGTGGCTGTGGGGCAGCCATATTCAGGCAGACCTTCTGGACACTGAGGTGCTGCCCTATCTGCATGCATCTCTCTGGACTGTGGGATGAGGTAGCCAGACTCAGAGTGGAAGTAAACTGGGTCAGGAGTACCATCACCCCTATCCAGAGACCACCCAGTCCAATGCAACTGCCTCAAAGGATGCCGAGAACAAGGAGCACTTGGATGACAGTGGGCTCAGGGAGGGTTAGAGCGGTCAGGCAGAGGCACATTCCAGATCCTATTCCACTCAAGAACTCATATGCCACACTGGCAAATGGGGACAACCAAATAGAGGTACCCAGAGAAGTGGAAGGAAAGGATGTGGAGGTTAGCCAAGGAGGTGACCTCAGCGGGGAGAGCAGCGGACCCCAGAGGAGGAGGAAGTGAATCCTGGTGGGGGACTCCATCATAAGAGGGATCCAGCTAGAAACACAGGAGGGGGAGGACAGGGAGGTGAGGTGCCTACCAGGTGCCACGGCATGGAGGGATGGAAAGAAGATCCTGGGGATCACTGGGAAGGCAAGATGGAAGGGTGAGCTGGATGCCATTATCCATCTAGGTACTAATGACCTGGCAAATGGAAAGTCAAAGGAAGTTCAGGAAGAGTTTAGGAAATTGGGAAGGGGTCTCAAGCAAGTAGCTACTTCTGTCACTTTCTCAGAAGTACTACCTGTGAGAGACAAGGGAGATCATAGGGGTGCATGCACCAGGAACTTTAACTCATGGCTGAAGAACTGGTGCTGTGAGGAAGGGTTTGGATTCATTGGTGACTGGGGACCCACCTGAAGGGATGGAGGTTTGTTCAAGCCTGATGGCCTGCATCCATCCTGGAGGGAATCAAGCACTCAATGATAGTTTAAATGCTACATTGACAAGCATTTAAACTAGCAAAGGGGTAGCAGGCCAGCAAGGAGGGTGCCTACTTGCTCACCCCCACAGCTAGCAGTGGAACCAGTGAACCGGAGTGGCTATCTCTACAAAGCAGTGTGCAAAAGATGGAGATTAGCGCCCAAGAGGTGGATAGGCAGAAAAGGGGCAAAATTCAGCAGAAGGGCAGACAGCAAGGAGAACCAGGGATAAAGGACAACCAAGGAAGGGGCTGGAGTAGAACAGTGAAACAGTCTAGGAGGTCAAATCATGGAAAGCCATGTGTGCCAATGCCAGGAGCCTTAGCAACAAGATGGAAGATCTGGAGGCTGTCATGGTGCAGTCAGACCTGGACATTGTGGCCATCACTGAAACCTGGTGTAATGATAACCACGACTAGAAGATGGCCATACCTGGCTACAACATATTCAGAAGAGACAGGGCAGGTAGGAAGGGAGAAGGAGTGGCACTGTATGTGAAAAATGACATAAGGGCCACAGAGATACAGGAGGAACAAAATGGGAGAGAGATACTGTGGGTTAAGCTGGAAAGGAAAATGGGGCCAGCCATCGCACAGGTGTGGTCTATAGACCACCAGACCAGGAGGAAGAAACAGATAGGGAGCTGATGCTAGCCATCCAAAGGATGGCAGACAAGGGTGAGGTAGTACTGGTTGGAGACTTCAATATTCCAGACGTGGACTGGAGCATCCCAGCAGCAGCATCAACTAGGAGCAGATTTATCCTGGACTCCTTCAGGGTGCCTTCCTCAAGCAACTGGTCATGGAACCAACTCAGCAGAAGGCAATACTGGACCTTGTGCTCACAAACAGGGACAGTGTGATGGGGTAACAGTGGGGAGCACCTGGGGAATAGTGACCACCAGTCATTGTGATTTGAAATCACAGAAAGAGCAGAACCAAACCACACAAAAACACGTATCCTGGATTTTAGGAGGGGCAGACTTTGGGAAAATGGGGAGATACTTGAAAGAGGCATTAAGGGGAATGGGGCAGGAATCAGGGGTTGAGAAAGAGTGAGCAGTATTTAAAATGGGGATTACAAGAGCAACAGAATTATGCATTAAGCAGGTTAGCAAGAGGAAAAAGAAGAGGAGACCATTATGGTTTTCCAAAGAGGTCGCAAAGAAAGTGAAAGCCAAAAAGATTGCATTCAGGCAATACAAAAAGACACAGGCAGAAGGGGATAGGGAGAAGTACCAGGAGAAGCAAAGGGAGGCAGGGAGGTCAGTAAGGGAAGCCAAAGCTCAGACAGAAGAACACATTGCAAAATCAGTGGGTAGAGGGGACAAAACCTTTTACAGGTACATAAGTGAAAAAAGAAAGGCAAAGGGAGGGATAGTGAGACTGAAGGGGGGGAGGATGGGGGCCTTGTGGAGGATGATAACAGTAAAGCTGACATATTGAACAGGTATTTCTGCTCAGTCTTTACTAAAGAAGAGGAGGGTAATGGGTCTGAAGGGAGTGCAAGGGGTGAGAATGGTGCAGAAATGGACACAAGTCCCTTTACACAAGAAAGGGTCCTGAAGGAACTGGAAGTAATAAGAGTTGATAAAGCAATGGGGCCAGATGGGGTGCACCCCAGGGTCCTTAAAGAACTAAGAGAGGTGGTGGCTGAACCTCTGGCTATGCTGTTTAGTCGATCACTGGAAACAGAGGAGGTACCCAAAGACTGGAGGATAGCAGATGTAGTCCTCTTATACAAAAGTGGGAACAAAGAGGAAGCGGGGAACTACAGACCAGTCAGTCTCACCTCGGTAGTGGGGAAGACTGGAAGCACTACTGAAGGAGAGATTGGTGGAACACCTGGCTGTCAAGGGACAACAGGACCCAAGCGCATGGTTTCACCAGGGAGGTCATGCGTCAGACCAACCTGGTTGAATTTTTGACTGGGTGACTAGGGAGGTGGATCAGGGAGGGCAGTGGACATGGCCTATCTGGACTTCAGCAAGGCCTTTGACACTGTGCCACAGAAGACTATTACACAAACTGGGGAATATGGGTGTGGGCAGGAAAGTAGTGTGGTTGGTAGGCAACTGGCTGGGCGGCAGGACACAGAGGGTGGTGGTAATGGCTGTCACTCCACAGAGTGAAGAGTGACCAGTGGGGGCACCAGGGATCAGTGCTGGGACCGGCTCTATTCAACATCTTCATCAGTGACATTATGCAGGGACCTAGAAGGCAGAATTTCACTGTTCGCTGATGACACAAAGCTCTGTAACAGAGTAGACACACCAGAGGGTGTAGACAGAATGAGAAGGGACCTGCAGAAGCTTCAAGAATGGTCAGGGGTTTGGCAGTTGAAATTCAAGGCAAAGAAGTGCAAGATAATGCATATGGGGCACAAAAACCCTGCAACACTATATCAGTTGGGGAGTGAGGATATAGCATGCACCAAGCAGGAAAGGGATCTTTGGGTTGTCATCTCTGATGACCTCAAGGTAGGGAAACAGTGTGACAAGGCAGCAGTAAAGCAAATAGGATGCTGGGATGCATAGACAGGGGCATCACCAGCGAGAAAAGGGAGGTCACAATCCACTATACAAGACACTAGTGAGGCCCCACCTGGAGTACAGTGTACAGTTCTGGAGACCTTACCTATGTGGGACATAGAGAGGGTAGAGAAGGTTCAGAGGAGGGCAACAAAGATGGTACATAGATTGCATAACAAGTCCTATGAGGACAGGCTGAAGGAACTGAACATGTACTCCCTGGAGGAGAGGAGGGAGAGAAGGGATATGATAGAGACATACAAGTATCTTACAGGAGGAACAGGTGCAGGAATACACTATTTTAAGCGAAAAGATGTTCCAGGATTAGAGGGCATGGGATGAAGTTGGAGGGAGGACGATTCAGAGGAAACGTGAGGAAGAATTTCTTCACAGAACGGGTGGTGGATAAGTGGAACACCCTGCCAGAGGAAGTGGTGGGGGCTGAAACAATCACGGGATTTAAGAATGCATGGGATAGATATAAAGGAATTCTGGAGGTCAGGGATAAGGGGCAACAGACTTCTAGAAAAACATAAACTGAACTTACAAGCTCAAATGGGCAGACTGGGTGGGCCATAGGCCCTTATCTGCCAACACTGTCTATGTATCTATGTATCTACGTAACATCAAGGTCTCCTCAGTTGAGCAGATGCATCCTTCCACTATTAATCTACCCATCTGCTATATTAAATACCTCTGATATGCTCCTTAAAGCTGTTCACTAGCCTCTGGGTGCCCTCCTCAGAGGGGTTAAGGCAATCATACTTGAATAGCCTTCTATCTATTTCCAAGTGATGCCCCACTCCACCAGGTATACAGATCCCTTCTCCCTGCATCACTCCTTCAGCCATGCATTGGCATGAGTGATGTGAACATTTCCATCCCCCCACACAGTGATGCTGCTTTAGCTTCCCTCTTAGCTTTCTAAAATTATTCATAACCTTTCTAAGTGGTATGCAAACCAGGTAGTTTGTCCCTAGGTTCAAAATGATGTCAAGAACACTCCCCTTTCCCACTCCCCTGCCTATCTTTTCTACCAGGTTTGCAAAACTAAAGCTCCTAGCAGATACATAACTGTGCTGTCACTCTGTTCACCTGGCCCCAGTAACCCTTCCATTCTCCATATGACAGAGTACCCAGGACGCATCTCGAAATGCATTGCTATCAGCTCAGTATGTCTTTCTGGTAAAACTTTTAAAATAAATACATACATAAATAAATGTATTATGCATATTTTCTTAGTCCTCTACATTCTGTTGGACTCCATTAGTATTTTGGTTATCTTTGTACAGACAGGCCTGTTATCCTGGGTGTTCACAGGCTCCAGCCTCTGCACTGGGGATATTGGATCAACAGTCTTGCACAGGGGTGTGAATCTGCTTACTGTTTTCATCTCTGGTTGTCCAGCCACATGGCCTTTCTTCCTCCTTCCTCTGCCAACTACAGTCCACCCCTTGGTTTGGACTCTAGATGTCTACTGGGGAACAGAAGTGGTGGTTGTCTGCACCAGTGGCCACTGGGGCCTGCTTCAGAAAAGGCTTAGTTCAGCCTTTACCATATCCAGCTCTGCAATGAGCGCTATGAATCTGCTAAACACTGGGCAACATTGTCACCTCTAGATAGCATTGCTCGAGATGATTCTGCACCACAATAACTGCTCTAAGATCAATATACCAATCAAACCGATACAGGATCAGTTTAACAGCTGAACTAATGTGGGATTAGTTTATGACAGATAGTTCTCTAATGCAAGCTTTCGTAACAGCTGCCAGAATACACTGGTTGTTAGAGCAAATGCCTGTAAGCCAGATCTGTGTTTGAATCCCACTAAACCATGAAAAAATGTATAATGCTCCTCTTCCCTCAAATGTCCCCACAGTAATTATATGCAATGGTGTGTATTGTAACAGTACATCTACACCAAAGATTGGTATGCAACGAGTAAGACATGATATTTTAACTGTTGTAACCTTCTGAGTGGTGGGCTGATTTCAAAGTCCTCTGGCTGAGGGATGTCAATCACCACTAGGGACATTGACAGGGTACAGCACCTACTCTGGTGTGTCTTATACCACTTATGCTTTTTTTAGTGAAACAATGAATTGTAATATTTTCCTTGGATTTTTTTTTTCAGTTCAGTTCACAGAATGTGAATGAAAGTACTAGTGTGTCTTTAATTTTAATTAAGATTTGCACATAATAAAGAAAGAGACATTGTTTATGAATAAGCTGTTTGATCTAATGACATCAGGGATGACATCCCAACCTAAGTTTCGAAAAGGTTTCCTTGCTACTGTAGCAGTTCAGTTGTACTATGTAGACACAGCAAAACAAGTAGAGTGATATATGATTTTAAGTGTGTCATTCTACAGCTTCTGTTGCTTTGTGGTCTTAGCAGGTGCATGTTCTGAGTGCTTTAGTATGAAGTTGTATGTTGACCACCTGCCACCACCCAAATTCTAGTTACCCAAAGTCTAATTTTCAGGCCAGAACCAACTCCTTGCCATGTCACTGCTATCACTATTACAGGGAGAAGCTTTGCACCATTTCAGTACTTGGAGTAGAATGCATGCATGGAAGATTAAGGTGAGTGAATGCTTCCTCTAGTGGATCTTGGATACATCCTTGTGAGCTTCTGTTCACTTTCTAGGGGATTGGGAAAGGTGAGGAAGAGAGATTGGGTGGCTCCTGGTGTACTAGGGAAACCTGATGTCAACTTGAAAGAGCACCACCTCATTGATGCTGAAAGAGCCCTAATTTCAGTTTGGTGGCAGGTCCCCACACAGAACGATAACTGGAATTGTGGTAATGCACCTGCACAGGACATAATGCCCCCCCCCCAAGTGTCATCCCTATAATCACCAGGTATTGGTGTCTGGTATGTAACAGGGTGCCACTGAAGGTTCATCTGTTCAGGGGACATGAGCTGAACTTGTAAGCAGTCCCACTCTATCTGTCTCCTAGTTCAGGAGTGCAGGTCCCTGTGGTGCCCCTGGAAAGTGAGACTTTGTGGATGACAGCATGTGAAGGAGTGGAGGCATTTGGAACCCTCAGAGTCCACAATTAGTAAAGATGGGTTGGTTGGTAGACACTGTCAGTATATTCCTACTGCAGTCTAGATCAAGATCAGTGTATGCCAGCATACAGAGAAAGTGTGCAGTCTTTGACCCCCCCCCCCCAGGCTCTGTGCCCATGGGCTGTAAATGTTTATATATTTGTGAACATCCAATAAAATGTTTATATCAAGTTTGGGGTTCTCTACTGTTAACTATGCTTATAACATTGGTTGAAATTTCCTGCTTTTTTGATTGACTAAATATGTTCAGAGACACATGTGTTAATTCCTCAGAAATGCATAGGTTAAAAGGCAGTATAGCACAGCGGTTTAAGGCTCTGAGCTGCAAACCTGGAGACCTGGGTTTCAATCCCACAGCTCCTATTTGCATACTGCGTGACCCTGAGCAAGTCACTTAACTTCACTGTGCTCCCAGGTCACACCTGTAAAAAAGTTTTCAGCTTAGTGTGTCTCTCCTGGTTTAAAAAAAAAGTAAAGACAAGGATTAGAAATTTGGGATAACGGAATACAGAATTAATGAGGCATTTCACTCATCCCTGATTGACATCACAAATATGGTTGCCACCATTACTCATTGAAAACCTACAAACACCTATAAAGTAAACACATTTACATTAAAATAAATAAAGATATCAATCTGTTTGGTTGGTAAACTGAGCTTGAAGCAGTACTTAAGGGAACAATCCAAAAACAGCAAATGCAGTCCAGTAATAGTTTCTGCAATTGTACAATATTTCTTTGATGTATGTTACATATAAAAGTACCATTGTATAATGCAGCATGTTTAAAAAATCTGTAAGGTTTTTTGTTTTGTTTGTATTTTTGTGAACCAGAGGCCTATTCTTTTCGGCAAATCCTTAATGAAAAAAGGCAATAACTTTGTAAGTATTTTGTTTGGTACCAGATGGAAGGATACATGCTGACACAGGCAAGGCATTTAGAAGTTTGTATATCAGAATTATATGCAAGGAATAGGTAAGGACTGTGACACTTTCCTTGCATTAAAAATATATGCCAAAAAAAAATTGCCAATATCATGAGATGCAAGAAATGTTTTGTGTGGGTGGTTACTACGCTACAGAGTCAGTACTGGTTTTACATGTTACTGATGTGGGGCTAGAACAAAGAACTTTCAGGTCCCACAGGAGGGCATGAAATCTACTAGGTCACTGTTGCCATTTTGTTCAAGTGTCTTGCAAAAAAGTACATAGACATGCAAGCAATAATCTTAATCAATAAATAGATTTATCTTACATTTTTAAAAGGAAATGTCTTTATATGGCTCCCAATATTTTTGACTGGAATGCTCAAGACTGCTTAAACAACTTTTAGAGCAGTCTCCATGTCAGCATTCACGCACATCTGAAGTTATGAACTCTGCTTGTGGCATCACAGCCAATACAATGACTAATTATTGATGTGACTATGAAGGGATATGAATTTAAGTTGGGAATAAGAAACAAGGGCAGCCAAAATATAAGTGAGTAATGCCATGATTTTATACAAATTTCCTCAGCAATAACAGGAAGGAGAGATCTAAGAAATATATTATATAGGCAATGTAGCAACTGTATATTAGGGTTGAGTAAACACTTCAATATTCAACCCCAATTTCTGTACCTTAGTAACTGTTCCCTCTGCAACCAATTGTCTGTAATTTGGTAGACTTGGTTGGTACAAGGCTCTCTGGATCATGAAAATTCCATGACAATTGGTTGGGGATAGTGGCAATGTTATAGAAGTACAAAAAATACTAAAATTCACCAAAAATTAAGACTTGTGTATTGCTCAGCTGTAACTTAAAAATTGTTTTACTTTCAAAGCTGAAACATACAGGTTGGAAAGACTTTGGCCCAGGATACACAATTTTGTAACTGGCAAGTTTTTAACTTATATAATGTTTGGAATATTAAACACTGTGTCATTAAGTGACTCAATGGCACTGAGGTTTGAGACACTGGACACCACACCTTACATCACACTAGAACCCAGGTTTAAAAGCAGACTTGGATTGCCAGGGGTCAGTCAGGGAAGGAGAGGATTGAGCATCTGAAGGTTAATTGGGGAGGGAGAGGATCGAGCCTCTGAAGAATTGTCCTCCTCTCCCAGGGAGGGTGGGATTGTTAGCCCAGCTTTTGACTGATACCAGGTGTAAGTCTGGTAGTAGTGCAGGCTACAGGGCATGGAATGGGTTGATGTGCAGCTAGGTGAGTAGCGCTTGTTTCCACATTCATGCTTATGTCAGCTACAGGAAGAAAAGGAGAAAAGGGGATTGGGGCTTTATGAAGTCCTGTCTGTTATATCTCAGACTCATGCTGCCATCCAGACCCTGTTGTCCAAACTGCATTATATACTTGGCATGGGGGATGGCTCTTCCTCTCCTGACCCTGCCACCAGGGCAGGGATTTGTGGGGTGTCTGACAGCAAGTGGTACTGGAGGAGGCAGGCAATCATTCATGGGAAAAGGGCTGAGCATTTGCCATAGATCCCGCAGGAGAATAAGTAATATGGAAAACAAATTGCCATTACCGTACATGCTCAATTAAAATTAACAATCTAAAGATAGCTGGATTTTCATGAAAAATGGTGTTACTGAAAGTGTTTTTTTTTAAAACTGCCTTCATCATCAGTGAATGCCAGCTGACATTCCCAGATGATGAAACAGTGTAAACAAAATCATTTCCAGTCACACTGCTTTACTAAGCTATCTTTAGAACACCCCCTCACTCCTGACCCATGTTTTAAGCAAACCAACTAGCAGATACCCAATCCCACCAGCCAGTATCCTCCTCCCATCCTCCCAAATCAAGTTTTGTGCAAATGGTCTGGCAGGTATCCAGTCCCACTGGTTCTTATCCCTCATCACTGATAATTAAATAATGGGAGGTGCCCAGTCCTGCCACTGTAAATGTTATAGAATGTTCTAACACAGAAGTATCCAATCCCTACTGCCAGCTGACATTACCCCCAATATTAAGTGGCACCTGGATAAGATCATTGCCCTCTAGAGTACTGTGCTTCCCCCAAGGCAATCTGTAGTGACACCAGGGTGCCCACCCAGGTTCTACTGAACAGCCCACACTGACACTGGGCTGCCCAGTATGTACGAGTGCTGGTACAACTGAAATCAAGAAAACTGTCCCTCAAAGATCTATAGTTTTTTTTGTTTGTTTGTGTTTTAACATGCAATGAATAAAATGGTTTCTCAGTGGTGTGTGCCTCCCAATACACCCATCCACCTCACCCCAATGCCCCATTCAGCACCCACCACCCCACACTCATCTAAATCAAGTCCAGTTGTATAAACCCACTCTGTAATGAAATACACCCTGCTCCTTCAGTACTGACCAGGAACTAACCGAAATAAAGCTTAATGCATTTCAAATGTTTACTCATAACTACATCATATTTAAGTATTTTTTTCATCTAATTTGTTACTATGGCCTTTTTGGGACCCCACCTCATGAACAAAGGAGGTGAAATTTTTCAAATCTGACCCAAAAGGTAATTTTGCATTCACTCTTCGAAATCCCCTTTCAGACAGGATTTTAAACATTATACCTTCCAGGTTCATGGTGCAGGGTCAGAAAAAGACTATGAAGAAAATTTGGTGGAAAAGAATGTGTTAAAATGATCAAGTTATGAGTGAACATGGACATTTTTCAACATTCAATCATAACTTTTTTCTTTTTATGTTTGCCTTTGTGCTTGTGCAAGGGCAATCATATTGATATGATAATGGATTTTGAGATGTGTCTCATTGTTAGTCCAATTTAGGGCAGCCTACCAGGGGCTCAGCAGTGTCAGACCAATCATCAGCCTGACTGATCATGATACTCTTCAGATTTTGCTAGGTGAAAACTTTGTGTAGTTCAAAGAAAAGAGTCACCTGATTGATCAGGAGACTTTTTCCTTTAATCTGCATAATACCACCCAGCAAGCAGAGGTGCTCAGCATCATGATCAGCCATAAATGGTCCTTCCCCCAATTAAAAAAATAATCCCTCCTACCCCTTCCTTCTTAATTTTTTGACACCATGGTGCCCAATCCCCTGTGCAAGCTAGTACTCTCCCACACTGCTGATTTTCACTGTGTGATACTGGGGAGTCCACCGCTGTTACCACCAAACACAGCACTGACACTGGGGTGCCCAATCCCCAGTGTGGGTACCTGGAATAAAGAAAATTGTCCCTCAGTCACTCCTACCCCTTCCTTCTTAATTTTCTGACACCAGTATGCCCAATCTCCAGTGATGGGTAGTACCTGCCACCCCACCCAATTTCACTTTGCAACACTATGTACCCTCCTCCCCATGCCACAGAACATAACACCGGCACTGGGTTGCTCAATCCCCATACTCTATTTTATTTTTATACACCCTGGAAAAATAAAAAAAAAATCCATTGATGTTCGTTGCCATTGCTGGTTCACTGCTGCTATTACACTCCCCCCACCAGATCCCACTACTCAGCACACACCATCCCACATCTCCCACCCTTTACTTACCTTCTGGGGGTCCAATGCCATAATCCTCTATGGACTGGAGACACATCTTCACTCTTCATTGCCTGACTGTGAATTGAGGAAATCAGGCATGCGGTTCAATTTATTTCAATGGGTTTTGAAATTGTCCACATAAATTAGTTGTTTTTTAAATATTTCCCCTCAAATTTTCAACATGTTTTTTTGGGACACCACCTCATGAACAAGAGTTGTGAAACTATGGAAATCTGTGCTGAAAGGTGATTTTGCTGTCACTGTGCAAAATCACCTTTCAGGAAGGACTGGAACATTTTCTCAACCTTTGTTCATGATGTGGGGTCATACGAAGGCTATGTTGAAAATCTGTGTAAAAATATTTAAAAATAACAGAGTTATGATCCTATGTTGAAAGTTTCCAAAACACACTCATGACTTTCATCATTTTCAATATCTGAAACCAAAATTTTCAACATATGTATTTTTTCACACCACCTTGTGAACATAAGAGCTGTCATTTTTCAAATTGTTCCCCCTTACTGTATTGTTCTCCATGTTCCTTTGATGATGTATATGGACTTGTTGCTAGCCTACAACTTCACCTTGTACCTTATTGTATTCTCATTTTTGTTACTACCCACTGTAATGTAATTCCCTGTACCTCATTGTTAATGGCCTGCATTGCGGCCATGTTACTCCTCCCATGTAATATTTTGCTAAATGTGCCATTGTTTATGGCCTGGATTGTTCCTGAAAATGATCCCTTGGATCAGCACACCTACCCAGTCACCAAAGACATAAAACAATAAATAAATAAATAAATAAATCCTGAACAAATGTGTTTCACTCTTACTAGGTGTTTGAGACAAAAGAAGGTAGAGGCCCATCAAGATTGTCTCCTACATTCATGTTGGTGGATTGGTTGTAACTTATGCCTAGCCAAGATACTTGTCAAGTCTTGTTTTAAAAATGTCAAATATAGAAGTTTTGACTACAGAATTAGGGAGCAAATTCCATTGTTTTGTTGCACGTATAGTAAAAAATTGATCTCATTTCTTTGTGTTGACCCTAGGTATGTATAGTTATAGCTGATGGCTCCTAAGATTGGCACTGTGATTTGTGAACTCCAGCCCACATAGAGTTTTTAAAGTTAGGTTATTAAGAATTCTGAAGAGTTGTAGGTGATTGCCCCTCTTTTTTGTGGTGGAAATTCATCTTTCTGGCAGGATTTGAAAATTTTCTCCATCCTTTTTCATTAGGCGGGGGCACAATAAGGTTATGCTGAAAATTTGGGGTAAAAACATTATAAAATCACAAAATGATGAGCCTACATTGAAGATTTTCAATACCCACTCATAATTTTGGTAATCTTCAGGATTTTGAACCTAAATTTTCAAAATAGCCATTTTTTCACATCACTTCATGAGCATGACAGCTGTCATTTTTCAAATAATGACCAAAATGTGTTGTCACAGTTGTGGCCCAAAATGACATTTTGGCCATTATTTTATAAATGACACCAGTCATGTTCAGAAGGAGTGGTCATAAAAAGACTATGTTGAAAATTTGCATTCAAAATGTGAAAGAAGAAATAAGAAAGATTTGAAGAAATGTTGAATTTTTCCAGTGTTTACTCATAACTTTATTTTTGAAGATGTTGGCCCCTAATGTACAACATATCCCTTGTGTTACTCCACCACATAAACAAGACCGGTATCATTTTTCAAATCTCCTATGAAAGTTGTTTTCACAGTCACTCTGCAAAATTTCCTTTCAGACATCATGGGATTTAAAAAATACCACCTGTCTTGATTATAACATCAGGTCATAAAAAGACTGCTGGAAATTTGGGGTTAAAGCCCACTGAAAATGAAATACTGCCTCTCAGCTGGCCTATCCTGGGAAAATACAATCTAAAAATGTGTAAAAGCAGGACAAGACAGAAAATGAAATACTGCATCTCATCTGGTCTATCCTGTGTAAATATATAGTACGATAGTAATGCTGTAAAAATTGCTGCCATCTGATTGGTCAATGTGTAAAGTTTAACCTAATGTTAATCTTTAATTAACATACATCCTCAACCAGTTTACCTGAGCATTGATCTTGGCTAAATGTAAACTTTTTCAAACATGAATTCCACAGCAACATTCCATAACTGTCTACTCATCCACCATTAATATCTGCGATCACGATCGACAGTCATCCAGCAGTGCTGCCTCATCAGTTGTTAAAGCATATTTTTTTAAACAGAAAAGAAAGCATTTAAGCCACAGTAAGCCCGATAGTTAAGGAACATGTTTATTTGCTGTCACAGCCAGATTTCATTAAAATGGAGCTCTCATTTGTGCTAATGTCCCACAGTCTTGACAGCATTTTTCCGGCTTCTCCTCGCATGACAGCCATGACTCAACAGATATTGAAAGTTGGTCACTGGCTGTAGCTGCGGCAGTCCTAGAGCAAGTAAATACTCATTCACAAAGCTCCCAGATCCCATAAGTATTGTTAAAATATTTAATAAATATTTTGGAGACCTCTCAAAATTTCAAGACCCTTTAACTTCTTCAAATCCTTATTTTCCCCTCTGAAGATGAATCTAAAAATAACCATCCTTTGTTTCAATTCCAGGTTTTAACACCAGAAGTTGTTACTGACTATGTTCTTAAATATTGTCCTAAACCAGTTATAGGGTTAGATGGGATTGACATTAGATTAATTAAAAAGGATATTCACGCTTTGGCAACTCCCCTTTCCTCAATCTTTAATTACTTCTTATGTCACAATATCTTTCCCCAGATTTGGAAGTTGGCACTCATAAAACCTATACTTAAATCAGGAAGTAACATATTGCCTACAACTATAGACCTATCTCCCTACTATCAACCTTATCGAAAATTTTGGAGAGAATAAATTTTGACCAAATTCAGATTTTTCTTTCAGGATACAACTTGCTGTCAAGCTGTCAACATGGTTTTAGGAAACAGCATAATACAGAGACTGCCTTGGTGGGATTCACGAACGGCATACAGGCCTCCCGTGATTTAGGGCATTCCGTTGCTGCAATTTTCATGGATCTCACCAAGGCCTTTGACTTAGTTGACCATTCTTTGTTACTGAGGGCCTTGAAGGAAGTCCACTTTTCCAACGAAGTTACTTCATGGGTTGCAGGGTATCTCAGTAAAAGGGAGCATAAAACTATTATTGATCATTTTAGCTCTGAATCGCATCTTTTATGATGTGGGGTCCCCCAGGGTTCAATTTTGGGCCCTCTTTTATTTTCGCTTTTTGTTAATGCTGCTCCCACTATCATCCTTGGGTCTAATCTTATCATGTACGGAGATGATGCAGTTATTTTTTCTGATGGAATTACTCCAGACCAAGCTTTAAATAAAGTCCAAATGGACTTTGAAAATTTTCAAAAATGGCGGCTCTCATGTAAATTAGTACTCAATTCAGGGAAAACCAAATGCATGTTTTTTTCTGGTCCCAGAAAAAATCATGACATAAATATTCATGTTAAGAATCTAGCAGGAAATCGTATAGAATTGGTACACTGTTTTGATTATCTGGGAGTGACTTTTGATCCTCATCTTCAATTTGATCAACATATTGCTAAGATTTTAAAAAAAATCCATATCAGAACTGGGATGTTATTCAGGATCAAACCATTTCTTGTTCCAGAATCTTGTAGATTACTTGGAAATAGCCTTTTGCTAAGTTTACTTGATTATGGTCTTATGATTTATTCTGGGCCAAATGATACTTTGATTCAGAAATTACAAGTGTCATATAATAGTATTTTACATTTTATGACAGGTCTTCCCTTGAGGACACAACATGTCTTTTGTTAAAAGAAGCAAAGTGTCTTTCTCTTCAAGACAGGATAACCCTGAAACTTGATGTTTTTTTTGTTCAAGTATTCACAAGGTTTACTCCCTCAGGCTACCCAGGATTTAATCCCTGCTCAGTTAAATGGCATATAAACTAGGTTTAGGTCTAGGGGTTCATTTAGAATCCCTTTTTCAAAAAGACTATCGGCCAAAGATCTGTAATCTACAGAGCAATAAAAATGTTCAACAACATTCCATCTAATATTACCACCACAGGGACAGTTCAACTGTTTAAAACATGTTTTTCAAACTGGTTAAACAATCTCATTGTTTTAAAAAATGTGTATTGTATTGCATTGTATTTAATAATGTTGGTCTATTGTATTGCATTTTTTATGTTTTTGTACTCTATGGTTATTTGTTGACTTGTAGCTTATGAAAATGGGCAGATTGCTCATCTAGCTAACAAGTATAAAAAATAAAAATGAAGTGAAAATGAAAAAAAGATCTCTGCTCACTTAAGCCAAGCTTTAGTCAGTGATCAGACTGAAATTTCTGCAATGGGAGCCACAGTGATCACTGTTGGTGCTGTTTCTGATTTAACTATTTTATGTGACAGCTCGTCTCCACCTCCTGTACCACAAGCAAATGCCACAGAGAGTATGGCAATGGAGGGTACAATTCAAGTAATGGAAGAGGTAGTTAACACAGCACCTGAACAAAATAGCAGAACAGCTACCCAAGTAATAGCAGAGAATGTTCTGCCATCTACGTCTCTACTCACAGAGCAGGTTAGTTGCAGGAGCTTTGTAAATAGTGACTAAATGTAAAAAAATACAGTAAACAACAGTAAATCATTAACAGCTGATTGCTTGCTGATTTTCTTAGTATGACACACTCAGATATAAGCAGTATAGCACAGTGGTTAAAGGCTCTGAGCTACAAACCTGGAGACCTGGGTTTGAATACCACAGCCCCCAATTGCATACTGTGCGACTGTGAGCAAGTCACTTAACTTCCTTGTGCTCCCAGGTCGCACCTGTAAACAAGCTTCAGCTTAGTGTGTCTCTCCTGGTGAAAAAAAAAAAAATATATATATATATATATATATATATCCTGCATCCCTGACTGACTGGTGACTCTCTGATGTTGAATATTAAGTATAACGATATCCAGTGACAAAAGCGACTACAAATGGGCGACTGTCAAAAGAGCGACTCATTTGCAGCACTGCACATGTGAGCTACCATGCAAGGGTAGCAATGAAATAGGACAGTGATGGTAGGGATGAGCGAGGGAGTGTTATGACGGCAACCAGAAGGGGAGGGATAGGAAAGAGGATTTGTGTGAGGTAGTGTGGCCTGCTGCCACTGAGCTAGCCATGTGGTGTGGTTGTGAGGGTGGCTAGCTTCGGGGCAGCAGGCACTGGGTTTGGGGCTGGGGACCAGGAAACATTTTACTGCTGCTGCTGTAATTTTTTTTTGGGGGGGAACTGTCTCCCTCTCCCTCTCTCTGACATGTACCCCTTTGTAGTTAGCAATCTAAAATCAGGGGGGCTGTGGGGGGCAAGGCCCCCTGCAAGAGAGTGTGTGTGGGGGGATACACAGCCCCCCACACACATAAATCCTATTTCTAGTTGCCAGTTGTGGTGTCACCGATGGGTGTACATTGCCATTGTGGTTTTCGGTGATGTACATTTGCCATAACAGCGATCGTGGTTTTGCGATCGTGGTTATCACACAGAACCAAGTGTAACCCCCCCCCCCCCCAAAATTGAGTTTCTGTGTTGAATTAGTGTGCTTTGAATAGCAGTGTGGTGTGAAAGAGTACAACTTAAATTGTTTTTGTGTAGCTCTCATTGTATGTCACAAACAATTTTTTTTCACACTATATTCCATAGGAGACAACATAAATAATAGATATTTGGTATCCTATACTGGTACCCTTTTTTGTTGGTCCTTTATTTAGACTTCACTGATTCATGTCCCTGATTTGCAGCTATTCCTTAATTAATATTTGAACTGGACAAATGTTTGGGAGGGGGTGGGGGTGGTGCCCTGTGATAGAAACAACACTGCGAAATAATCATTCACAGAGCATGACAGCAATAAGGCATCTCTGTGTCCTGTGTTGATGTACAGGTAATCACACCTTGTGGCATATTCAAGCAATAAGGCACAAACAGGATTCAGATTAAGAGTTAACTCATCACCTACCTTAATGGCTATATGCAACTTGGCTATGCCTCATGCTACATTACACCACTGTGGTGGGGGGTGAATAACAGACTGTTACTCTAAGCCCCTGCCCCTAAGGGTGTGATTAACTGGGCATCAACTTAACCCTCAGACACACTTCACTGCTGTCATGGGTTGTCATTTTTTTCTTTTTGTATTACAGTTTCTATCACTGGGTGCCACCACCGTCTCACCACCAATTGTCTGGTACAAATATACATGTAGCAGTAAGCAATGACCAAGGGCTATATTGATGGCATGTTAATCACACCGTAGGATAGTGTGATGTGTCACAAAGTGTAGTCCAGTTCTAAAAGCCCCAGGATGTGTCATTAACTGAGCATCAACATAACCCTGAGACATACCTCACTGGTGTCATGATCTGTAAGTTTGTTTGTTTTTCACAATGTATTTTCTATCAGTAGGCGCCAGCCCAACTCCCCACACATTTTCCAGAACAAATATCCATGTAAGCAATAAGGCATGGGCAGGGCTTATATTAATAGTCTGTTATTCACCTCCCGCCCCCCAGTGGTGTAATGTGTCACGAGGTGTAGCTGAGCATCATATAGCCATTAAGGTAGGTGATGAGTTAACTCTTGCCTTATTGCTTGAATATGCCACAGGGTGTAATTAACCGTACATCAACATAGGCCACAGAGCTGCCTTATTGCTATCATGCTCTGTAATGCTTATTTTGCAAAGTAGTTTCTATCATGGGCCCCCCCCAAGTAATAGTCCAGTTCAGATATTAATTAAGGAATAAACAATGTGCATCTATTATATTCATGTTCTGTTAATCACAGCTTGGGGGAGTGCTATGTGTCACAACTCAAAGTCCAATTCCATATGCCCCAGAGTGTGAATAAATGTCCATCTACAAAACCCTCAGCCATACGTTTTTGGTCTCATGAACTGTTAAGATTTATTTTTAATGCAATTTCTACAACTGGACATCAACAAACCCTTCCAAAGCAGTTGTCTAGTTTAAAAATTCATTCAGCAATAAATAATGGGCATGGGTCACATTAAGAAAGCAATAAGACACGACAGGGTGTGGGTTGTTGATTGATAAGAGCATGCCCCCAGGTGTGTTGCTAGGCACGAGGTGCTTGCTCCGAGTGACTACAGCAGCTGGGTAGTGCTCTTATCAATCAACAACCCACACCCTGGAGTGTCTTATGGGTAACGACTATTTCTATAACAGTCAAACAAAACTCTGAACACATTATTAAAAATGTAATAACAGTATGTTATTTTATTTAAATATGGTGAAAAAATAGTCCCCAGACTTGGGTAGAGGAGTGGTAAAATTGATTGAACAGCCACAACTGAAAAATGCTAAACTAGTTAGTTGGAGGGACAGCAATGTATTATTTGAGCAGTTTGGGTCTGCCTCTGCCTATGTAACTGTGTTTTTCCATCTTTTCTCTTTGTTTATAAAGCATTACTGTATTGTCTACTTTCTTCATCCTGTTTTTTTTTTCTGTTTTTCCCCTCATTCAACACATAGAATGTTTATCATGGAATGTTTACCATGGATACAAACATGGATACAACAGGGATACAAAATTCTGCTCAGTTCCACTGGTAGAATGTTACTCTCCTAACATTCTGTACACACAGACAACAAAGGCCTGTTTTAGAGCCAGTGACTCAGATATCTCACTGTCAGGGTAAGCAGAAGAGATTTCCCTGATGAGCAGATAAAGACAGAAGGGGGATTTTTCACTGTTAGTAAAGAAACAGTTGTAATGACAACTATAAACAATACTTAATGTTTCTAATCTGTTTACGTGAGTTAGGAGAGTGTGATGATCAGGGAAACAATGTTTAATTAATTTGTTTTATTTTTTATTTAAGGTAGTTTTATTTTTAGGGCCCAGTTGAAGGTTTTTACAGTGTAAAGGTAGCCGCCATGTTTGTGATTGAAGATCACATCTGGTGGTAGAGGGACTGATGGAAGAATAGTTCTGGTTGTAGGAGGACTGATTTGCTCATTGTGTGATGTGGTTTAGGACCAGGATGACTGTGTGTGTATATAAAGATTTAATGTACAGTCAGCTGATGTCTCGTGGCCAATGAGATTTCTAGATTTTTTTCTTGCCATTTTATAATGTTCTGTTAATCATACCTTAGGGGAGTGCAATGTGTTACAAAGTGAAGGCCGGCTCGACATGCCCAAGGATGTGATTACCTGACCATTAACATAACCCTCAGACATATATTACTCCTGTCATGTGTGAAACTATTTTTTTGTAGAGCAGTTTCTGTCACTGGGCACCCACCACCCCCCTTCCCCACCTATTGTCCAGGACAAATATTTATTTAAGCAACACGACATGACCAGGGCTTAGAGTAAGAGTCTCCACCACTGGGTGTAATGTAACGTGACACATGGGTGAATGTTATATTACCAATATGGGTGGGGGTTGATTAATTACCTGTTAATCCAAACCCTGCTCATGCGTTATTGGTGAATTTAATGTAAAGCTGTTGTAATCCAAACAGACAATCAGATTTCACCATTTCTGAGTAACAAGTTATAATTTTTGTTGCACAATTTCTATCACTAGACAACACCACCCTTGCCACCAATTGACCAGTATAAATATACATTGAGCAATAAATAATGTTCATAGGTTATGTTAATTTCCTGTTAATTACACCATATGTGATTACAATGTGTCACAAAGTGAATGCAATTTCCACATATGATACAGGGTGTGATTCCGTGGACATCAACATAGGCCACAGACATGCCTTTTTGCTACCATGGACTGCAATGTATTATTTTTAATGCAGTTTGTATCACAGGGTGCCACCCATTCCCCACCAACTGTCCAACAAAATTCTGAGAGTTAAACTGTAAGGTAGGACCAGAGATTAGATTAACTGTCTATTAATCACACCTAGAAGTGTAATCTGTCACACGGCACATCCGAGTCTCATATTGGGCCTCAGGGTTGATTAACTGACTAGTAATCTAACTCCTGGGAGTGCCTTAGTGATATAAAAAAAATATTCCAAAAGATCAGTATTAAAAGTTTACTTTTTGAATGTTTTCCTCATTTACAGGTAGTTATTAAATGTGTCTGTGTATGAATTACAAATTTGTGCTTTCTATGCTACTTTACAAGAAAACATCATATCAGAAAAATCCATGACAGCATCTGTGGAGCGTACGACGTCAGCCCAACATGAAGAAGTAACAGGCAAGGAACTTGACCTGCTTGAGGGAAACTGGAATGAGCTTAATACTAGAAAAGCTGCACAGTGGGCAGTAAAGCTTTTTAAAGAGTGGCTAGTGAACAGCAACAAACAACAAGATTTTGAGCAGTACACAGTAACCAAACTTAATGACCCCCTAAGGCAACTGTATGCATCTGTCTGGACCAAAGACAAAAAACATTATAGTCTGGGGAGCTATTTTGGCATCAGAGCAGGAATAAACTGTCACCTTAATTACCCGCCATTTAGTCGCAAGATTAATATCATGCAGAGAGAAGACTTTATAACCGCAAACAATGTTTTTATTGGGCTACTAAAGACCCTCCGTAAGGGTGGAACAGAGCACTCAACCCACTACCCAAGAATTAATGACCCAGACCTACACAAGCTATGTTCCAGCACAGCACTAGGCATACACACCACAAGAGGATTGGTCCAGAAAGTCTGGTTTTATGTGCAACTCCACTTTGCATGGTATGGGCATGAAGGACTTAGGCAGCTGAAGCCATCATCATCATTCATAGTTAAATGGGATGAAAATGGCAGAAATTATGTAACACTGAGTTACAGTGAGGATAGTAAGGACCGCCATGGCATACATAAAGCCAACAGAGAGAAGCTCAGGAGGTACATGTACAATGTTCTCTGTGACCCGATGTGTTCAGCTGACTCATTTAAAAAGTATATTTCCAAAATACCACCAGAGGCTGAAGCTTTCCATTTACACCTTAAAAGAAATGAGTACCTTGATACACAGCCGATATGGTATACCAAATCTCCCATGGGAGCAGCATACCTGGCTGGTATGATGCCTCGTCTAAGCAAGAATGCCTGCCTAAGCTAGTGATACATGAATCATTCAATCCACAACGCAGCAGTGCACTTGTTGCACATGTCTGGTATTGGAACAAAGGAAATAATGGCAGTCACAGGACACCGAAAGGAGACATCTATCCACAATTACTGGTGTGCCTCCATGTCTGACCGCCAGATATGGTCAGGTGTCCTATCCGGAGCCTCTGACAAACTTGTTCAGAAAACTATAAGAGAGCTTCAGGCCACTACAGAAATTGCAGCTGGCAATGGGAAAGCTTTAAGCCTCAGGTTCAATGGGTGAAGCAACTACATCACTCCCCCATCAGACCTTAAAAGGCCACTCCTCCTGCACTGTTCCATGATTCATCTCTTCATTGCAGCTGGAGGCTAGGCTCTCTGCACTGCCCACCCCATTTCTCCATTTGTGCTCCTTACCTCTGACCATGCCTCTATCCCTCTCCATTGGTTCTTCTCTGCATTCGTCTCCTGTGGCTGCTCATATGGTTAGTTTTCCCACCTGCTCTTCTCATTTTCCTCCTTCCCTCTCCTCGTTTTGTCCCTGGTGTTTGTCCTACAGATCAATGCCTCACTCCCTTCTGCTGTTGCTGGCATGTGACTCTCTCTCTCAGTCTTCCTCCCCCCGGCCTTTATAGCTTCCCTCCATTCTTCCTTCCTCTCTTCTCAGCCATTCACCCCGAATGCCCATCTTGTTTCCCAATTGTGTTTGTGTGCCCCTATTCTGCACTTCCTCAGCTCATGTGAGCTGCCCCCTCCCTTTTTCCCTCCTCCCGTCTGGTGTTTGTTCCCTCCTATTTGCCTCTGTTCTCCCCCCTTCCTCATACTTCCTATGCTGCTCCTGCCATTTGGGGCCACTGCTCCTGCCTTTCCTATGCGGCTTCACCCTGTGCCTCCTTGGCTACCTGCTCTGGACCACTCCTCTGTGCTCCTAGCCTGGGGCTTCTTCTCAGGCCACCTCTGGCTCTCTGTCCTCCTGCGTCCCACCTTTTTGGTGGTCAGCTCATCCTGGGGTCATCCCTGGAAGGCTGTGAGGGTTCCCCCGTCTGCTCTATTTTCCCCAACTGCACCTTTCACCACCCTGACAAGTTGGCTCTTCATTCGCTGGCTGGCCTGGAGCTCTTCTCCCTCGCATCAGCTGAGTTTCACTCTGCTCTGTGTTCAGCACTACCTGATGTGCACACCCCTCTTGCTTTTTGTATCTCGAGTTATCTGCACCTGCCGGTGCTTTGGATTTTCCTGCCCATGGTTGTGGCATCTGTCAGTTGGGACCCCATGGGTTGCATCCCTCAGATGTATTTTCTCTCATTTTCTCCTTCTTGTTGCCTCCCAGTATGTTGTCCTGGCTTTCATGGGCTGTCGTCCATGGTATTTTGATCTGGCTTCTGCCCTCTGAACATCATCACACATCTCCTTTATTTTTTATTTGCCTGCAGTTGTGTGGGCTCTTCAGGTCCTTTTGGTAGCACTCTTGGTGCTCTCATTTCCCTGTATATGAAATTGGGCTATGGTCTGTTGGGGCCATACAGGGGGCCATTCCTCAGTGTTCATTTTGCCCATGCTTCATTCTCTTTTGGGGTTTCCTGCCCCTGCTTCCATTCAAAATCTCTCTCCTTTACTACCCTCTCCTTTGCTCCTTGTATCTCTTCCTATTCTGTCATAAGGTCATCTCCATCTATGCCTTACTTTACTCCTGTTAGCTGTGCTATGCATATGCAGTCCTTTATGGTTGTCCAGCATTCTATAGGCACCTCTTGTGCACTTGGAGCTCTTTTTGGTCATGATACCTGTTCCATCTTCGACCTTATTTGCTTGCTTCAGTCCTTCTCTCTCCCTCTCTAAATTGTATCAGGGGTGTACACCCCTGTTGACTCCACTTTTGCCTTTCTCCCCCCTTTCCCTTTGCCCTCCATTCTACTCCTTCTCTCACTGTTGCTTTCTTTTGGGGTTTTCCCTATCAACACCTTCCTATTCGTATCCCCCCCTTACCCTAATCTGTCTTGCCCTAGCCTGCCATCACCTTCCTTATTCATATCTTCCTCTCTGTTTAGTCTGTAGGGTGTCTAGGTGCCTGAATCTGGTTCTCATTCACTCAATCTGACCCCAGAGTCTACTCATTTACATCACTTAATTAAGCATACCTGTCATTAGGTCCTATGCTACCTCATTGAACTGCTGCACTCATGTGGTTATTATCACCATCATTCTTCTCATGCCCGCATCTGGGTAGCCCTCGCTCATTCAGCCTTTATATGGGTCTAATCATTCACATCAAACACTCAAGCATAACCCTATCTGGTGCATGCTACCTCGACTCAACCTGCTCTCCACTCGGAGACATGCTTCATGTTTGCTGCCCCTTTGCTAGGGGCTGGCAGGCTTCATCTCCATCACTGATCATTCATTTTATGTCTCACTTTAAACAATGCAGGCCTTCAAGGCTTCTTTTCATCATCGTACTTCCTCTCTTGCTTTGGAGCATCTAGTTGCAGACATCTCTTGCATCCATCGACAGCTGTCCATTTGGCAGGACAGAGTGAGAGCTTCCTCTAAAATTGGACTTTTCCTTCTTCTGCGATCTCTATTTTAAATTGCTGTAGTGGAGCTGTCCCTAATCTAAATGTCCTTCAGCCTGGAGGGAAGATGACCTAGGCTTTGGATTCCCAGAGGTTTCCTCCTCAAAGGGAGTTATTCCTCTCCTCTGTGACAATGGTCATGATATTAGGGTTAGTGCTTTCATAGATTCGTTAGTTAGGTTCTGCTGTTGGATGGAGTCAGATGGTGGCCCCAGTTGTTCCCTCTCTCCTTAGGAAGTCCACCCTTCTGCATCTTGTCAGATTTCCCTTCATTCATTGTCCTCAACTTTTTTCATTCTTCTCCTGTCTTTCCTCTGTCTATCACATTTATTTCTGATCTAGATATCTTCTGATTTCTCGCCTCTTTGATGCTCAGTACCCTTTTGGATATTCATTTTGGGCTTCTTCCTAAGCTACCGTTAGCCAAGGGAATTTGCTGTGGCACCTAGTGGGGGGGGAGGAACCCACCTCTAGGGTTCCTTGCATCATACTCCTACAGGGTGGTACATCCCATGGATAGAGAGGCAAATAGCCACAATGTATCAAAGTCACACAAGCATACATCTCATCCAGTTGCATAAGCACAATTGAATGGGAAGGCTTTGAGCCTGAGGTTCAATGGGTGAAGCAACTACATCACACCCCCATCAGGCCTTAAAAGTCCACTCCTCCTTGACTGTTCCAGGATTTGCCTCTTCATCACCCCACCATCCACCCTTCCTCCTCCAGCAGATCGTCTCTCTTTCCCGTGGACTTCTTCCTGAGCTACCTTTAGCCAAGGGAATTTCCTGTGGCACCAGTGGGGTGGATCCTCCTCAAGGGTTCCTTGCATGATACCCCAACAGGATGGTATATCCCTTGGATAGAGTGGTGAATAGCCACAGTGTATCAAAGTTACACAAGCATACATCTCATCCAGTTGTGTAAGCACAATTGAATATATTTAATGCCCAAATAGCAAAGTATCTACCCACCCACAACCAATACATAAACAATAGCTACATAAGGGGTGGAGTTCACATACATGTCCATAGTAATCAAGGAATGTAAAAAACTGTGCACGTATATTGTTTCATTATCAGTTTTTTGTTGGTTAAAGTTAGGGACTGTGTAAATATAAGGTTAATTTATAATTAGTTATACATTTTATTGCTGTCATAGATATAGACTCTAAAGAAAGAAAGTAATATACAAAGTAAAGAAGCAATAAATACAGAACTAATTACTCAGTAGAACTAACATGTTGTAGTAGTAATAAAATGTTTGCAATCTTAGTGCAATAGAGCATGGTTTTAAATGTTTGATTAGTGTATACAAAATGTCAAATCATACTGTTGTAAATGAAAAAAAAATCAGCTGATTTTCAGAGTTTTTGTCTGTTATTGACATACAGTAATAAAAAACATACAAAAACGTAGTGAACATCTTTGGTGTCTTCATTTTTTCCCCAATAGAGAATATCTCTTTCCACACAAAGTTGCCTAAATGGTGTATTTTTTCTTTTGTTTTGGTGATCAGTTTTGCATATTAATACCATATGCATATTAACAGTTACAAAATATGTGACTACAGTTTATGTAAACCATCTGTTATTCACCCTCTGTGACAGTTAAAGTGAGTCAGAAGGCACAGCCTAGGCTTAGAGAAATTAACACACCTTGTAATTGAAGTAAGCAGCAATGTCTGACCAGTGGTTAGCTTAACAGTTTATAAGTGAACACCCCAGGGGTGTAATGTGATGCAAGATGGAACAACATTTCATATTCCCACTTGGAGGTGATTAACTGACAATGAATATGACCACTGCATGGTTCCACATTGTCATTCTAAAAAATATTCTGAGAAAACAGAATCAGAACTATATACTGTTTGTATGTTGACCTCACTGTGAGAGAAATTTCTACTACAACAGTACTTTCACTATTGAATGTTTGTTCACAATCATAGTGCATCATTCCAATCATTCAGCAGTGGGAGAGACTGTAAAGCTGGTGAGCACAATTAATGCACTATGGTGATCTGGCTGTACATTACACTATAACAGTGATGAATGAAAGTATGACAGATTCCATAACTGAAAATCAGATTGCGGCATTTCTGTATTCATTTTTTTGAGTAATGGAGTTTGTCTTTAAGGGGCAGACTTGATTGTCCAGGAGACCTACCAAGAAAGACCTGGAGAATATGAGACACAAAGGGGGGGGGGTTGAGAGTGAAAGTTAAGAAAGGGAGTGGTCATGGAGTGGTGACTCGGAAAAAGGGGGAAGGAAAAGTGGTGACATTACAAAAGGGGAGGGGCTATAGGGGAGTTGGACAGAAAGCAGATTGGAGGAATGGACAGGAAAAGGAGGGTTTAAATGTGTTTTTAAGGGGCTGCAGAGGGTTAGGAAGCCCTCTTTTACTTGCTACTCTCCAGGTTTCAGCTTGCATGGCCTGCATGTGAGCTGTATGACAGCAGCACTTCAGATCAGCAATTTCAATTGATTTTGGAGCCATTGCGTGAGTTCGTTTTTAAGTTCCAACTGTTTATTCACATCTAAGAAAAATGTGCTTTTTTATTTGGAGAATAGATAGGAATCCAACAAAGTCAGTGTGTGCACTTGGAGGAAATAGACACATGGCAGTTAAGCTGCATGGGGACCAGGGCATCGCAAGTCGCGTCTAGCAAATGCAGTCTATGAGTTGTTTTATTTAAAATAGGCAAATCACAAGTTGCATCTAGCAAATGCAGTCTGGGAGTTTATTCAAAATAGGCAAGTCGCCAGTCGTATCTAGAAAATGCAGCCTAGGAGTTGTTATTCAAAGTAGTCAAGTCACAAGTCGCATCTAGCAAATGCAGCATTTGTTTTACCTTTAGGTTCTTGTGAGCTAACGCTGCAGCACTGCATGCTAGGAGGAGGGGAGGCATGAGGGGAGTGTGGCAAAAAAGCAAGAGGAGAGTTTCAAGCATTTTGAAAGAAGGCTGAAGAGCTCCCGTGAGGTAGGCCCAAAATGATGCCTGCTGACGCCATATTGGATGACGTCACATCACATGGTCTTGGAGGCACGCAATGTAGATTGCATGCCACAAGTCGCATCTAGTAAATGCAGTTTAAGAGTTGTTTATTCCAAGATAGTCAAGTTGCAAGTCACATCTAGCAAATGTGGTTTATGTGCTGACTAATTCAAGCATAAGTCACAAGTTGCATCTAGCAAATGCAGCATTGGTTTTACCTTTAGGTTCCTGTGGGCCTATGCTGCAGCACTAAACACAACAAAGGCAGACAGGGATTTGTAACAAGGCAGGCAGCAGGGGAGGATTGTTGGGCAGGTCAGCTTTGAAGTAGATCGGCCGGAGGCTGAATACTAATGGATGCTAGGGAAGGGGGGCATGACGGGAGTGTGGTAGAAAAGCAAAAGGAGAGTTTCAAGCGTTGTTGAAAGAAGGCTGCCGAGCTGCCGCAAGGTAGACTCAAAGTGATGCCTGCCGACGCCCATATTGGATGACATCACACGACATGGCCTGGGAGGCATGCAAACAGGGCAGAAGGGTGTGTTTCAGTGGTGGGACAAACAGAAGAGAGGGTTTTGGGCTGGTTGTTGTGCAATAGGAAGGTGCTTTACAAGACAGGCCCCAGATAAAAAATGTAGATTGCAAGTCACAAGTCACATATAGCAAATGCAGTTTATGAGTTGTTTTATTCAAAATAGTCAAGTCGCAAGTCGCATCTCGCAAATGCAGATTTGGAAGTGAGCTCAGTGAGGCAGTTGGATTTGCCAAGGCTGAGTGGACAAGACTGATGTGTGGCAGCGCTCCCAGTCTGAGGCATGATGGTGTAGTGTATTCTTTTGGCTGGAATGGTAAGGTGAAATAGTGCAACGCCACATATTAAGAGACTGTTAGGTTTCACTTGTTAGGTGGTTGGTGGCATAGGACTTGAAATATCTCCACTATTCTGTTTTTTTCCATGTCACACAGGTTGCCAAAGGGACCAGCATGAATGAGAATATGATTCCACTATCAAAAAAGAAGGCAAATTCATTGAAAAAATGACCCTAATGCAGACATTAGGGATGAATGCAAAGCATGCGAAGAAAGACAATAAAGACAAATTAAAGGTTTTTTTCTCTTAACAAATTTTTATTATTTTCAATATTAATACAATACAAGTCTCAGGATCACAAATATAATATGCATCATATCAAAAGAATCAGAAGTTAACTAACATTTAGTACAGATATATAGCATGTACAGGTACATAACATGGCACATATATGCACAATTAAGGAGTAGCATTTACCAAGGCATAAGGTGTACAAACCTTAACAGTATAGCAGAAACAAAACATTAATCCAACCATCCTGGTGTGACATTCTCTGTCCTCAGCAGCAACAGAAGAAAATTCTAAAATAAAAGGAAAACACAAGAACCAGGTAGTATTTCTGAAATGGAGCAAGCACTAATATTCGCATATCTGGAATGTGTAGTATGGTATGGGGCTGCATGCCCATTGGCTCATGCTGTGGACCAATGGGAGTACAGCCCTATCTATGGTGTCAGTCGGCAGGTGGTGTGGCAGCAAGCTGGTGGGGTGCTGCCACCCGCCGCTGACCTGGGGGGAGAGGGGCGGTGGGGCTCAGTGGGCAGCTTGGGGGGGGGTCCCCTGGACCACCAGGGATATTGGGACGTAATTTTCTTATACAAATGCCCGCGATCAGGCTGCGAGTGGTCCACTGGACCACCAGGGATATTGGACTTTATTTTACTATACTTACACCAGCGATCGGGCTGACATCGGTCCACTGGACCACCAGGGATTTTGGGGGCTCACTTTTCTACGTATGCCCACGATTGGGCATGGGGGGGTGCCACCAGGTGCAGCCAGAGCTCAGGTCGCCACCCACAGGTGGCAGCTGCCATGTTGCGCCCTGCAATATGGCAGCTCACCCGTGGGTGGCCAGCTGTTGTTCCTTTTTTTGGCTCACCTTGTGTCAGCGCAAGAGGGGTTGTGCATGCATGGACTCAGCACATCCCGGGCTGAATATTGGGATGTGCAGAACATGCATGGGCACGCCCCCACCTGTGCCACATACATTACTGATGCGCTTCGTGCATCAGGATTTGTGCCAGGCACAATCCCCATTTGAATATCGCGCTGGGGCGCATCAGTGGGTTGCGCATGGTGCAACACTGTTGCACCATGTACAACCCTTTTGAATGTCTGGGCCAATCTATATAATCCTTTTTTTATGTATTTAATATGATACACTATTTTTTTCCCTCCTTGTTAGTCAAATATTTTAATGTCCTTTATTTATGTGAGGATTCTTCAGCTGTTGGTGTCCCTCCAGGATCTTCTGCCAATACATTTCTAATCACCCATTCTGCCTCCCTTGGTGATGAAAAGATCCTTTTTTTCCTTGTAAGGTAACTTTGAGTTTTGCTGGTGGAATAATCATGAATCTGATCCCATCTTGAACAAGCAGTGCTTTTGCTGAAGCAAATGCTTTTCTTTTCTCCAGCACTTCTGGTGGAAAATCTGGGAAAACTTGTATATTGGTGTTACCCATCATTAATCCTTTCCCTATTCTTGCCTTTCTAATGATTTCTTCTTTATCCAGAAAATGATGTGGCTTTATAAAGACAAAATCTTGGTTGACTGCCTTTATAATTAGGATTGTTAGCAGCCCTGTGAGCTCTATCTTGCTCCACACTCTTGTCAGGATACTTTCGTTCTATGGCCTCTGTTATTATTTATTCAAAAAAACTCTAAGGGTTTGGATCCATTGGAGCCTTCGGGGATGCTTCCTAGTTTTAAATTGTCACGTCTTGCTCTTGTCTCAAGTTCCTCTATTTTTAACTTCAGGGGCTCAATTTTGGGGCCCTGCCTCTTTAATATCTGTATTTCCACCCTTGTGTTAATGGATGCTAACATTTGGTTGTCGAAATTTGCTGATGACTGCAGGGTAGGTAGGATTGTGAACAATACAGTTGAGGCCTCTTCATTGGAAATGGCTATTAATGAAACCCGTAATTGGACACTGTCTAGCAAACTCAAATTGAATATAGTTAAATGTAAAGTAATGCACTTGGGTCCCAGTAATAAAAACTTGGCATACACACTTGGAAAAAATACACTATCTAATACCAGTGAAGAAAGAGATTTGGGTATTAAAATAACAATGGATCTGAGGTTCAGTTCTCCTTGTAGGGACCTAGTAAAAAAGGCAAATTACATGCTTAATAGCATCCTGAGACACATTGCCAGCAGAGATGAGAGGGTATTGATGTCGCTCTATGGAGCCTTGTTTAGAACTCAGTTGGAGTACTGTGCTCAAGTGTGGTCACCACAGAATAAGGAAGATATTCTAAAAACTGACGTGGTAGAGAGAAGAGCTACAAGGTCTGTTGCTGTTCTAAAAGACATTCCCTATTCAGCTAGATTAGAGCATGTAAATCTATACTCACTACATTTTAGAAGACACAGAGGTGACTTGTGTATGCTCTATAAAATCATGGGCGATACGAAGCTTAGGGAAGATTTGGGACTTACATTTAAAACAAGCTGGTGCAGTGCGAAGGGGCATAAACAACTGGTGATGCATAAATGGAACACTAATTTGAGAAAATATTGGTTTACACAAAGCACAATTTCCTTTTGAAATAGTCTTCCGTCACCAATAGTGGAAAGTGGAAGTATGGATATTTTTAAGGCTAGATTGGACATCCTATGTAGGGACAGAACTACAAGGTTCTAAATGTTTTGGGTTGGGCAAGCATTACGGATGAAAGTCTTATAGCTTGATTCTACCTATGAAACCCATGAAAATGTAATTCATTAGTGTGGGTTTCAATTGTTGCTTGTATTGGTTTGATTTTTTCTTCTGGTATGTTTTGTCTTGATTCCAATTCGTCTGTTCTTTTTACTAGTAAATCTATTTTTTTTAACAAAGTTGATACTGATTCATTTAGTCCTGTAACTGATATCTTAATATTTGCAAAATCTTGCTATGCTTCATTTATAAGGGCATCCTGTACTGATTCTTGTTCTTCTGTTTGGTCTTCTTTTCTTTGCTGTTCTTCTTTATCATCCCATACATCCCTCACATTGTCCAGCTCTTTCCCTTCTATATTGGTATTTTGTGCTGTTTTTAAATCTGCTGTCCTATCATTCTCTAGCGTTGTTTTTCTCCTCTCCATTGTATTGCTAGTAGTGGTTGCAATGTGCTGTTGCTCCTGGCTCCTGCCCACTCCCATTTTTACTTTGCCTATTGCTGCAGTGGCTTCCATATTTCTTCCTGCCTTAGAATCAGCGGCTTCCATTTTGTTTATTTCTGATCCTTTTTAAAGATTTTCTCCTGCTGTTTGTTTGTCCTGTTGCTTTTTAGAATCATCGCTGTATTTGCTCCTCTCTTCAATCTGGGACACTTTATTTTTATCCTGAGTTTTATTCGCAAGATTCCTGTCCTCTGTTTCCATGGATACTTGATCAGATTCTAGCCGGAATTTCTCTGTAATCACCCAGACAAAGATTTTGTTCTTGAACAAAACTGGTGGTGTTTTTGCTAGTGTGTAGCATATTTCTGAACTGGTTAAGTTTTTTTGACTCAGTTCTATTTATTTTTTTCCTGTATTCTGATGATATATTCTTTTTTTTGGATTGGGGTTTTAAGGGCTTGTTTTCCTTCCTCTTGCTCACTACCTGCTACTGAGAATTCTGATCCTTCTCCCAGCTTCTCCTTTGTTAAGCTTTCTTTTATTATTGTTTCATATGTTTAAAGAAAAAAGTTTGCTTTGGAGTCACATTACCAGAGGGACCCAATACCACTTTTCTGGGTTTACTCTTAACAACCATTTCTATTGTTTTATCTAATGCTGCAGTTCTCCTTGTTACTCTCCCATGTTCATTCTCCGGGAGCTCTTCTTGTGTTTGATTTTTGTTAATCTTAATTTGCTCTTCTGCTTCTTTAACTGTCTTGAACTTCTTTGACATTCCAGTTTACTTCATATAATTCATATATAATAATTGCTCTTACTTTTGGTTTTCTTTACCAGTTTACAATCAAATACATACTTGGAAAGGCTGTATACTGTTGAGTTTTCTTTGGGTTTGTACAAAGGGAGGTACTTGCTCCTCTATGCATTGATTTTCATTCTTTTACAGTTGCTTGTGTGCTCCTGGCAGGAGTGCTGCCTTTCAGCAGCCCAGACTTTCAGAGATCTTGGATCCCCACAAACTCGCCCCCCTTCTGTTTTCGCCATATGTCCTCTGTTCCTAGTGCTCTTCCTCCACTGAAAGAGACTCCCTTCCTGCACCATGTTCACCCTCACGAGGTATGTGTAGGTCTCTATAATGTCCTCTCTCATGCTCCTCTCTTCCAGAGTGTATAAGTTGAGAGCCCTCAGTCTCTCCTTGTACAGCTTAACGTTATAACCCCTGCACCATTTTAGTTGCCCTCTCTGAACTGTCTGCACCTTGTCAAAGTCATTTTTGAGCTGTGGTCTCCAAAACTTGACACAATACTCCATATGAGATCTCACCAGTGAGTGAAACAGTGGCAGTGCCACCTCCCTCCTCCTGCTGGAGATACCTCTCCCAATGCATCCCAGCATTACACTGGCCCTACCAACTGCTTTGTCACACTGCCTTGCCACTTTAAGTTCATAAGATCTGATGACACCAAGGTCCCTTTGCTGCCAAGTAACTAACAGTACCTCCCCCCATCCTATTCTCAGTTCCTGGGCTCCTATGTCCTGGGTGCATAATTTTACACTTTTAGGTGTTATACCCCAACTGCCATGCTTTTGACAACTCTGTGAGTTTCCTAAGATCTCTCTGCATTTCTTCCACCCCTCTTGATTTTTTCCACCCTATTACAGATTTTGGTATCATCTGCAAAATGGCATAACTTCCCTTCTAGTTCTTCAGCAATGTCATTTATTAAGACATTGAATAGGACCAGTACTAGTACTTAGCCCTGTGGCACCTTGCTGGTCAGTCTTCCACCCTAGACTAAGTGCAGTTATCCACCTCCACTGTCACTTATCCATTAAACAGTGTAACCCAATTCACCACTTTGGATCTCTCCAGGGCTGCTAAATTTTATTTATTTATTTATTTGTAATTTAAATGAAAATTGGTAATGGGGAAAGGCACACTGAGTCAAGGCTAATTTTGAGATGCAACCTGGGATTTCATAATCAGTGACCTGTGTGGCACAGAGTCAAAAGTGATGCTACAGTCCAGAAAGGCCACTCCACTACCCTCCCATGATCTATATCCCTGGTCACCGCATTAAAGAAATCAATCAGATTCATCTGGAATGACCTCCACACCTGTGAATTCATCTTACCTTTGGTCTTGCAGCCCATTGGAGTCAAGATATTCCACCAACCTTTATACTGACAATGTTTCCATTAATTTCCCTACCACTGAGGTGAGGCTCACTGCTTAAAGTTACTAGCCCCTGCCCTGCTGCCACTCTTATGTAGAGGGACAATGTCCTCTCTCTTTCAGTCCTCTCGAACTATGCCTGATTCCAGTGAGCTGTTCAATAAAGCAATCAGTGCAGCAGCCAACACCTCCCTGAGTTATTTAATACTCTTGGATGTATCCCATCCTGTTGCATAGCTTTGCCCACTTTCAGAGCTGCAAGTCCCTTCAGGGATCATTCTTCTGAAAATGGACTCGAGTCCATCTCCCCCCTCCATTCCTACTTCCCTGGTCTGCCCCCCCCCTCCACTGCAAAGACTGAGCATAAGTGCCTGTTGAGGATGTCTGCTTTTTCTTGGTCTCCTTCTGCTCAGTTTCCCTTTGCCATCCTCCTTGTCCTTGTGATAGAGTGTGGGATTTCAAATCATATAAACAGGCAGACAAATCATAAGGTGCATAAAAAATGCTTGGAAACATTTAGAATTTAATTAGAACTCAAAACATAATAAGGCAAAATACAGAAAATAAAGGTTAGCATAAGGTTAGCATGTCTCAGCTTAGCATGGCATAGCTTCAGACTCCCTGCTGAACACCCTGAAGGTCTTACACCTTCCCTTGCCTGTCAGCAACTGACCACCCTATCAAAAAAAAAATACTAGCCCCTAGTGTCAGGTTTAAATACCTTTCTAAGTGCGACGTCACCATCAAGTGACCATGTAATTGTCTGTCTCCCTGTAATTTCTTCTTTTATACGTTACTAAAGTCCCTTTACATTCTTCTATCTGCTGTGGACTAACAGACTGCATCATGATATATAACATTCTCTAGATATATATTACTCAGAAGCTTGCTAACTTCTTAATTAGGATCTGTATTCTCATAATGGGGTTAAGCCCTTCCCTTAAATAGTGACCTCACATCTTAGGATCACTATAAACTCCTAAACCAGGGGTCGCTGCTGCCCTATAGGGCTCAGTTCACACACAAGGTTTCCCCTTGAAACAGCAGAGTCCACACTTGCTTTGTGAACTAGAGCCTTTGGAAAAAGTTGCTACATTGGGACTCCTTTCATTCACTAGAGACCCACTTATTGAGCAGAGTAAGATCCTAGTTATAAAACATGACAATATGCTGACAAGATATAGGTGGTAGTACTAATTTGACTAGGTGTGTTCAGTTAGAGTTTTGTCCCCAGTTAATATTATATATTTTCCAGACTGAGCACCAGCTCTATAACATCAAATACGTCACCACAGGTAATGGAACCTTTATATACATGTGAAGCAGCATTGTGTAGCCTTGCTGCAGTTTCTGGGAAGCAAGGAGAATGGAAGCATGAGGGAGCACTCTTCTTCTTCCTTCTCCTGCTAACTCAGTAAACTGCAGAATGCATACTCTATTAATGTTTATTTTCTCCCATTTTGGGCTATTATCTTTTTCATATTCTGTCACACAATAACAAACTCTCCTGCCTTCTTCCTGGGAAGACACTTTCTAAGTTCAGCGGCTCCTAATTTTTAAACAGCATATTACCTAGTTCTCTTCCTTTACCGGGGAGGGAGGGGTAAACGTAAGACAAGGGGTCCCCCTGCCACAGTCCTCAATATCCCTCCCCTTGCTTTCGTTTTCTCACTTTTGTACCTGTAGAAAGTCTTATCATCATTTGGTACCCCTTTAACTATCCTTTTTTGTCTGCACCTTGGCCACCCACACTACCATATTTACTTCCCCGTTTTATCTGGTACACCTCCTTGTCTTCCTCACTCTGTGTTTCCTGATATGTAACTATTAACAACATCTTTTTGCAATAAATGTATAATTGAAGCTGAATTGCACCTAAGTAGTAACTTTTTTTCATGTTTTAACTGCAATTCCCACAGCTTTTTACAGCTCTTAATGTACCCAAAGATTTGTACCAGCCCTATGAAGAGATGAATTCTGTCCTGTTGGTATACTTATTAGAGCAATCTTCCTTGCACAGATCTTACAAGGTGTCACTATGTACAACAATCCTAAAACATTACAGTTTATACTTGTATGTTTCTTGCATAATTTGTAAGAATGACAAGATTATTTTCTTTGTTACAAAATTTTTTAAGTTCTTTGCATGACTGTGCAAGAAATTGATCAGATACACAAAGTGTAATTTTTCTTGCATTGTATCAGTGCAAGTTTATTAGAAACATAGAAACATAGAATTTGATGGCAGGTAAGGATCTCTTGGCCCACCTAGTCTGCCAATTTCCCCTACCTAACATATAAGCTGCAGAGCCTAGTTAACCAACAGTCTACTTCCTCCTTCCCCCCACTAGAATTGCCTTATGTCTGTCCCATGCATTCTTGAATTCGCCCACTATTTTTGAGTCTATGACCTCCTCAGGAAGGCCATTCCATGCATCCACAACCCTCTCTGTGAAGAAATACTTCCTGACATTACCTCTGAGCCATCCCCCCTCTATCTTCAAATTCTGACCCTTTGTTCCTGCACATCTCTTTTTCTGAAAGAGGCTACCCTCTTGGACTTTACTGATTCTCTTGAGGTATTTGAAAGTTTCTATCATGTCCCCTCTCTCCCTCTTTTCCTCGAGGCTATACATCTTAAGCTCCTTTAGTCTTTCTTCATATGTATTCTGGTGCACACCCCTGCACCATTTTGGTTGCCCTACTCTGGACAGCCTCCACCCTGTCTATGTCTTTGTGGAGATGGGGTCTCCAGAACTGTACACAGTACTCCAGATGTGGTCTTACCAACTGTTTGTACAGAGGGCCAACAACTTCCTGTTTTCTCCTGGTGATGCCTCTCCCTAAGCATCCCAGTATCTCCCCAGCTCTCCTTACTGCCTTCTCACATTGCTGGCCCACCTTTAGGTCATTCGATATGACTAACCCCAGGTCCATTTCCATTTCTGTTGTTGTCAGTATCTCACCCCCTCCCCCCACTGTGTACTCTTCCTTTGGGTTTTTGTTTCCCAGGTGCATTACTTTGCACTTCTTTGCTTTGAATCTAAGCTGCCATACATTTGACCAATCCTCCGACCTTGCCAAGTCCCTTTTCATCCTTTCCACCCCACCTTGTGTATCAACACTGTTGCAGATCTTTGTGTCTTCTGCAAAGAGACATACTTTCCCTTACAGTCCTTCTGCAATGTCACTTATAAAGACATTAAAAATTACCAGTCCCAGTACTTAACCCTGCAGTACCCCACTAGTAACCCCCCCTTCTTCACTGTGGACTCCATTTACTATTACCCTCTGTGTCCTGTTGTTCAGACAGTGTTTTACCTAGGCTACCACCCTGGGACCCACTCCTGGGCTGGCTAATTTATTTATTAATCATTTGTGCGGGACTGTGTCAAATGCCTTGCTAAAGTCTAGGTAGGCCATGTCCACAGCCCCTCCCTGGTGTATACTACTTTGGTCACCCAGTCAAAGAAATCAATTAGATTTGTCTGAGATGACCTTCCTGCTGTGAATCCATGTTGCCTTGGGTCCTGTGCCCCACTGACCTCTAGGTACTCAACATTTCTTTCCTTCACAACTGATTCCATCATTTTCCCTTCCACTGAGGTCAAACTGACAGGTCTATAGTGTCCTGTCTCTGTCCTGCTCCCACTTTTGTGAAGGGTAATCACATTCACCCTCCTCCAGTCCTCAGGTACCACACCACCCTCCCATGATTTATTAAAAAGGGTAGTCAGTGGTGTTACTAGTTCTTCCCTTAGTTCTTTTAGAATTCTGGAGTGAATCTCATCAGGCCCCACTGCTTTATCCACCTTCAGTTTTAAGAGTTCTTTCAGAACCCTTTCTTCTGTGAAAGGACTAATATCAACCTCCCCCCCCATACAGAGTGCTTTTATTGACTGGATTAGGTATCTCCCCCTGCTTTTCCATTGTGAATACTGAGTAGAAGTATTCATTCAGTATCCCTGTTTTTTCACTGTCGCTCTCTGCCCAACCACCTTTCTCTTTATTCAGCCTCAGTATCCCTGCCGTAGTCTTTCTTTGCTTCCTAATGTACCTATAAAAGGTTTTATCCCCCTTCTTAACCGAGTTGGCTATCTTTTCCTTGGGTTGGGCCTTTGCTATTCTGACTACCTTCCCCACTTCCTTCTGCTTTAATTGGTACAGTTCTCTGTCCTGCTCCTTCTGTGTTTCCTTATTCTTCCTGAATGCTATCTTTTTATCCCTTACCTTCCCATCACTTCTTGCAGATTTCTTGACTAGTGTTAAAACTGAAATTGTGACCTTACAAAGACATTTTTGTACTTGCCGTATGCTTATGTTTATATTAGTGCTGTGAGGAATACAGAATTCTGCTGGTGGAATTGCACAGAATGACCATTCCACCAGCAGAATTGGCATTGGAATTTCACTGGATCTTCTATGGAATTCCACCTGCTGTGACCATGAACTTATTTTCCATGGAACAGCATTTTTCCATGGAAAATCGTTCTGCAACCATTTATGAGCAAAATATGAAATAATTGGAATAGAATTATGAAGAAATGTTGAGATAAATGTATTCCACATTTTTCTGCTGCAGAATTCTGCCCTTTTGCTTCCAACAAAATTTGGTAGAATTTTGGCAGAATTTAGAAAATTATGTGAAATTTAGTTCCACCAGAATCCTGCACACCACTGGCTTATATCACACAAGGAAAATTATGCTTTTTATATCTGATAAAATGCTTGCACAGTCATTCAAAGAACTTACAGTAATTTTAGACTAAGTAAATTATCTTATGTTATTCTTATAGATCATGCATGATCAGTCTCAAACGTTATGTTTTCTTCTGTTATTAAAGTAATAGATATCCTGTATATATGTTTTGCCTGCTTGACTACAGCTTTACTCCTTTGGGTCTGCCCCTTCCATTATTGTCCCAGAACCTTTTTACAACCCTGAATTTGTCATAGCAGGCCCTATTTTAAAAGGGGTCTTAGAGTGACACAAGTTGTTTCACTCTAGGGCTGCAGCAAACTCTGGGTGTGTCAGGGACCCTGTGCCCAGTTTTGTAAAATGGGTGAGGTCCCAGTGGCAAAGACCCAGGAGTTGCCACAGACACAGGCTTGTGCCAGACATTTGGTATTTATGTGAAATGGTCTACCAGGTCCCTTTGTCGTATGCTCTACCACGTATGACAAAACCGTGCAATAGTAACAGTGATTAAGGATGAGCGAGAGGGTGCAAAACCAAGAAAGGCAGCATTCGTGGTAATGCACCCTCTCACTCTCCCTGGCAGAGGATAAGACCTCTGCTGGGACAGAGATCTGCTGAGCAGCTTCCATGGCTCAACAGGATGAGCCACTGGCAACAAGGGAGGCAAGCAATAAGTTTGGAACTGGGTTTCGATTTCTGGTCCCAGACCCACAAATTTGTACTTTTTTGCACTCTGTGTGATTTTTACTGTTAACCCGGCCCCCGTTAGATATTTTAGTTAGTGGTTGGGGCAAACCCACAAAAAGACTTGTGCCACTGGCAATATATTGCGTTGTATTGTCAGTGTGGTATATTGCAGTGGCATAATGTTTTGCAACATTATGACCCCATGCCGTGAAATAGCCACAGGAATTCGGCCCCCCTGCCCAGCACAACAGTAGAGTGGCCAAAAAGGTGAGGGGGAGTGACTGTGCATGCCAGGAAGGCCCGGGCAGATGGAGAATGGGGAGGTGCCCTATGGGGCATTAGGGAGATGGAGAAAAAGTGGGGTGGTGATTTGGTGCCTGGTGAGGGTGCAGTGCGCTATGCCAAGCAGTTAATTGACTGGCAGTCTGTGGAGGGTTGGTAGGGAGGGAAACAGACCTGTCCCAAGGTGGGCATTGCTGTGCCTCCTTCCCCAGATGTGACATGAGGCACAAGCATCTACAGGGGAGGTGGTCTGCCACTACTCGGGGGGGCCTGAGTGCTAGGGGACTCTAGCTATGCCCAGAGAATGTTCTGATACACCTCTGGCAGCTCTCACCCTGCAGCCACTGCTTCCCACATACATGCTTGTGCCTCATGTCACCTCTGGGGCAGGTGCAATGGCAGTGACAACCTGGGCCCAGGTCTGTTTCCCTCCCTGCTAATCTTCCCTTGACTGCCAGTTGATTGCCTACCTGGCATCACAAACTGCACCCCAGCTGGGTGCCAAATCACCATCCTGCACTTTCTCCATCTCCCTCATGCCCCCATGTTTGGTCTTCCCCCAGTACCTCCTGGTAGTTCCCGCCCCCACTGGCAACATCATTTTGCATTGACACAGGAATCTTAGACCACCTCCTGGCTGGTCTAAGTGGAGAAAGTTGCATCCATGTTGCATCCAAAGTTGCATCCATGGTGGGGCTTGCAAAATTCAAAAAAGGGGATAGTACAGCCCCATTATGGTGCTAGCCCCCTTATGACCTGTGCAAGAGTGCTTTTGCCACAAAGGTGGCACAGGTTGGCATGGGCACAATGTAACCTGATTTTGATGTAGCATTTGTTCGAAAATTGGGATATCCACAAAGTTTTTTACTTTCTGTACCTACAGTACCTTGCCACCTTATATCTGCCCAGTCATGGACCCCTCTGGCCACCACTTCCACTTAGCCACTCTGCCCCCAAAGCCCCCTGTCTTACCCCTCCAGGGTGGGGTTGTGGCACCGCCCCTAAGTTCTGCAACACTATATTAGAATAGGGATCTGGCCCTGGAAGCTGATCTAAGGCAGAGGGGCTGGCTTCAAAGATGCAGCAGGCAGTTGTGTTTTTTTTTCCCCATATATGGGGGAGGAGACGTGCAATGATGTCCAGTGTCTGTCCCACCCCAACATGCTGACACCAGTGCTGCAGTACACCCAGTCTCGGCTGGGTGTCCATCGGGCACCAGACACTCTACCCGTCCCCCCGGAGAAGGAGAGTGGTCATAGGATGCTCAATCCTTCTCTCCTAGCCAGCCCTCTGGAAACCTGAATCCGTTCCCAAACCCGGGTCATCGGCGCTGCGGGTCGGCACCCTGCCCCTGCATCAATGGGCTGGCAGCCGCAAAGTTTGACACATGGTGCCAATTGCAACATATACCTTTGGTTCAGGCACCTTGCATCAAACTGCACCTTTTGAAAATCAGACCCATCATGTCTGATTGACCTGTTGATGCATGTACTTGTTACCATTGTGCATGCTTATTTAAATCTCAGCAAATGTTTTTTCAAAATATGTTTTTCTAATAAACAGTTAGCTATATAACAACACCTTATACACAAGTGATGCACTTGGTGCTCTATTAATTCTTTGGGGAAGCAGGCACTAAAGCTGTGTATTATGTGAAATTTGCTAGATAGCCCCTTAAACTTTCCAGTCCAGAAGCACACATTGCAGACTTTGAAGGCTACTTTTTATTTCTTATTTAAAAAGGTACAGTACTCTTTGCCAGATATTCAAAACTTTGCCCCAGGGCTAAATTAGCACTGCCTGATGTGCTAAATTAGCCCAGAACCAATCCTTTGCTGGGGTGGCGAGGGAGATCTCGCTGCAAGGGGTTCCCCCCACCCAGAACTGATGAGGCGTGTGGAGCAGAGGAACCGGGCAGACCTCCCATGCTAGCTGAAGCTTCTACCTCCCCTGCAGCAGAGCAGGTGGACAACCAGCCAACTTGACTTTTGTTTTCTCCCTCCCACCTGCCCCGTTCCTTCCTCCCATTAAATATGGGATTGCCATGCCCACTTGGACAGCTCAGCCAATCAACAGAGAAGAAGGTGGTGATCGCTAGTCACCACAAACTCGCCCTTTCTATGCGCTGGTCCAAAACACTCCATCTAACTTTAACCACGCAAAGAACACTGATCCTCCATACTATGATCCAACTGAACCCCTCCTGCTAGTTGGGCTGTACCAATACCTTGATGCCAATGCACTGCTAGCTATGGACTGACATATCTCTTCCTCTGAATGCTTCATGATTTTGTATTTTTTTTTCTTTCCATAGAAATGCACATAGGAATAAGCTACTAGCTGTCTGAAAGTGACCACACTAGCTGTTTCTATACTGTGCATCTTCAAAAACTGTGATGAACTATAGCCAGTGAACGTGAATAGCAAGCTGTCATTTAGTGGGCAGAACTGGTCACTAGCCAAGGCAAACCTTATTCTAAACTGTGTCTCCTCAGAGCTTTAACTATCTATAGTCAGTGCAAGTGAATAACTAGCAGTCTTTACAAAGATTCTAAACAGTACACTAGCTAAGACAATTGTTTGACCTATACTAAAACTACTGTATCTTTGGGTTAGGAGTTGCAACTGCTACAGCATAACTTAACTAGCCAAGGGTAGGACTAGACAAAGTGTTTCCTCCTCAGAAACCTCCCCAATTGTCTAGCCTATTAGTCAGAATTCTTCAGCAAGCGAGGCAGTGGCCCTTCCCTAGAGAAAATTTAACTATAACTGCTGCTGAAAGCTCTTTTAGAGCCAGGGACTGCTCTGTAACTGACAACCAAGGCTAATAGGTGGGAGCTGACCCCCAGATAAACCAAAAAGCAACTATACTCAGAGCACCCTGCTCCAACTGACCCGTATTGAGAGCATACAACTATGCCTTACCAAACACATGCTCTCCCCCAGCACTCCAATGTGCACGAAACCTTAGCACCCCTCTCCCAAACAGGGGGGTACTTCTTGCTATAATCTACTCCCTGACCCTCCTTTGGGTGGACAGGCTCACTGACCCAGGTCACCTTGAAACATGGGGCCATCGGCATAACAACCCCCCCCCCATGATTTCCACAACGGAAACCCCATCTCAAGCACGCTTGCTCTCTCATCAGCTCATGAGATGGTAAAAAAGGGTATATGCTACGACCTGTTCTACTTTGTGAGCAGGATGCATCTACGGAACCTCATCACCTCACCCAGTCCTAAACTACTCTGCCTACTAGTAGTGCTACTACTCATGGCAGGAGATATTCAATCCAACCCCAGCCCTATTACCACCAATATCTCTGTGGCATCCCCTCAGGACCCTCACTGGGTATCTGCTAAAGGTCTGAAGATAGCACATATGAATGTATGTAGCCTCAGACCTAAAATACATGAAGTCCAAGCCTGGCTAGACCTCTACAAGCCTAATGTCTGGCTAAAAGCCCACATCCTTGATTATGAGATACAGGCACTGGGCTATAGCACCTACTGTAAGGACAGGGAGTCCAGAAAAGGGGGTGGGGTGTTAATCTATACAAAGACTGACCTCACCGTGTCACTCCTAAGCCTGCAGCAAAGTCCCCCCTCTGAGGGTGAAGCTATATTCATCCGTGTTACCCTTGGACAAACCAAGCAACTAACTATAGGTTGTGTCTACCATCCACCAAAATCTGCCCTCCAATGCCTCGAAGCCATCACAAATGCTCTGTCCCTAGAACACTCTATGGAGCTACTCATTTTGGGTGACTTCAACCTCAACTGGGCCCAGGACCCTTTCCATGCCTTGATGTCACTGACCCAAGAAGCAGGTCTGATGCAGGTTATCTCAGAACCAACCAGACTGAATTACAAAACTGGGAATCACACCACCCTTGACTGGGCTCTGGTGTCCAACCCAGCCAACATCCAGAGTGCTGGCACAATGGAAGACTCCTTGAATGACCATTCCCTGATATTCTGTATCAGAAAGAACAAAGCACCCAAGGTCCAGCCCAGAATCCTTACTGCTCGAGACTACACCAACTTTTCGGGAGTGCAATTCAATGACTACTTAAGCAGCCGGGACTGGAGCCCCATAACACTCCTCCCTACTCTGACAGAGGCCTTGGAATACTTTCAGAACTTACTAAGTACAGCGGCCAACCTCTTTGCTCCTCTGAAAAGACTGAGAGTGAAAGGCAGCTGTTACAAGTGGATCTCTCCATCCCTCAAATCTCTAATGATTACTCGGGACAAAGCCTGGAAAAAGTTCAAGCTCTCCTCCCTTCCGGCATACCTAGTGGCATACAAAGCCCTAAGAAACAAAGCCAAGAGTGCCATTAAACTCACTAAAAGAGAGTACATCACACACCTCCAGAAAACTAGCTTCGGTAACCCTAAGCAATTTTGGAATCATGTCAATGACCTGATCAAGGAGCAACAAAAAGACTGAACCCAGCCCCACAAAGATCAACGGTCAGCTCATTAGTGACTCTTCTCTAATAGTGGCTGCCCTTAACAACCACTTCACGGACCTTGAGGCCTACAAGGCTGGCCAGTCCTCCCAGACTTCGGCACCAAACACAAGTGAAGCAAAACACTTTGAACGACCCTCTTGCCACCTGAGACTGGTAAAGTGCACTGAGGTCCTAACCCTCCTAAAGGCACTGAAACCTAAAGGCTCAGGGGGACCAGATGGGATCAACCCTTGGCTACTCAAGGCTGGAGCCACCTCCTTATCCAGGCCCTTGACCTTGCTCCTTAACAGATCACTACGGGAAGCAACTGTTACTAACCAGTGGAAACAGGCCAACGTGGTCCCTATCCACAAAGGTGGTCCCATGGAAAACCTAACCAATTATAGGCTGATCTCCCTGCTCTGCACACTTGTCAAGCTGCAAGAAAGGCTAGTCTATGACCAACTTTGGGACTACCTGGAAGCCCATCAGCTCCTTGCTCCCTCACAACATGGATTCAGACCAAACCACAGGACTGACACTGCCCTTATTAACTTCTCAGACAAAGTGCTCAGGGCAATGGACAAAGGGATACACACAGGTGCAGTCTTTATAGACCTGTCCTAGGTATTTGACCTCGTTGACCACAATCTTCTGCTACAGAAGCCGAACAATGTGGGTTTAGACCCCCATGCCCTCAAGTGGTTTGGGAGCCATTTATCAGGCCAGACACAGAGGGTCTCCTGGAAGGGGGCCATATCAGGTCCACTACCTCTAAAACAGGGTGTACCTCAGGGCTCAATCCTAGGCTCCCCTCCTATTCTCCCTATTTACCAATGAACTAAGTACCTACTGTGGGGAAAGCTCAGTTACATAGTACGCTGATGACACTGTCTTCTACCGACCCTTGGGCGATGTGGCTGCTCTTGGTCCCCTCCTCCAAAAGGACCTCACATCCCTAGAGACATGGCTGTGTGAGAACAGAATGGTACTTAATGCAGACAAAACCAAGGCAATGCTATTCGGGCCAAGATCATTGGGCCTCGACAGGACCGCAGCCCTGCAACTTACCACAATCTCTGGCAAAAGCATCAAAGTAGTTCCCTCACTAAAATACTTAAGCCTAACTCTTGACCAGTCAATCACCTTCAAGGACCACGTGGACCAGGTCATCAAGACCCTACACCGCAAACTTGGAACCTTGTACTGACTCAAGGACCAGCTCATTCCTGAGGCCAGGCTCTCGATTGCAACAAGTGTCTTGCTCCCTACCTTGACCTATGCAGCCCCGCTTATACGGACATGGCAAAACAAGACGTATCCAGGATGCAAATCCTATACAATAAGATAGTTTGGTTCGCTACCCAAGACCACCTGCGACGCCACCACTGTGACACACTATCCCAGCTCCGGTGGCCCTCATTGGCCGCTCACCTTCAATACCCATTGCTTGTCCAGGCCTACAAACTACTCAAACCCCCCGCTCCACCAAGCATAGCTGGAACCATAGCAATTAAACACAACCCCAGGAAACTACGGACCTCTGAACGTACACTACTGAAAGTCCTCAGAGTAAGGACCAATGCTGGCGACAGATCTTTCTCTTGCCTAGCTCCCAGCCTGTGGAACAAGCCCCCTCCTCTGATCCCAGATGCCTCCTCACTTGGGAACTTCCACACCAGGCTTAAGTCCCATATGCTGGACATAAGCACATGCCACTGCCACGGCTCATAAGTATCCCCCTCTCCTGCATCAAACCCTCCCAAAATTGAGCTGACCAATGTACCTCCATCTAGATTCTGGACACCTAGGGACCAGTGCTACTTCATGTATAATACTATGCCATGTAGTACCAAGGCAAAACCATGTCATGATGATAACCATGTCTGTAACCACCATATGCTTGAATAACCTTTGTGATCAAAAGTTTTTCTCCACTGTATCATACCATGTATTGTTATCCCAGGTCGCCCCTGAAAAAGGGACTCAGTGGGCCTACCAGGTCACCAATATTTAATAAATAAATAATAAATAAATATTTAAAAGTAATAGCACCAGTACTAAACCTGCTGAATAGATCATGCTAAGGAAGCTGGGCACACTGGGCTGGGATTGCAGTACAAAAATAGCCCGGGAAATTAGACATCTTTGAATATAGCAACCAGGAAGTGCAAACCACAACAGCAGTCCAGTGTACAGCGACATGAAGGAAGGTAAAGATGAACTTTGTTGCCAATGTGTGTGCTAGCAAAGGAGTAGATTCATTAAAGCTGCAAGCACCAGCACATGTGAAATTCTGCAGAAATGTACCATGTTACTGACATGTTTATGGGGCAGAAATGCATTTGTGCAGGTTTTGCATGGAGCTAAGCCGTTTGCCTGGAGCTATCACATTTGCCCAGGGCAAAAATTTGCTATATTCAAAAGTGGCATGCAAATGAGCCTACTTAGGTAGTCTGTGGGTAAATATCCAGATTATTATCTCATTATGTCATAATTTGCATGCAGTATGCCCAGTGGTATTGCAGGGTCCCACAGCTCCACCTGTAGGTCAGTTTGTAAGTACAGAGGCTGGCTAGGCCTGCCACAGCTCCACCTGCAGGTCAGTCTGGAAGTGCATGATGGTAGCGGCAAGCTACATTTGTATGGAGTGCATAGAATATTGTGCCCCAGGGGACTACACAGCACAGGTACAGGTGGTGGTGCTGCATGCATTTGTCAAACTGTAGTACTTGCTACAGTACACAGCAGACACTACAGTAACAAGGAGGTCAGTAGTGTGAGGGACACAGCAATGCCTATGGTGTGTAGGGCAGTGATGACCACTCCATTGTACACAGTGACAGGCCCAGCTTGCAGGTGTGTACTGACAGTGGACATTACTGTTATGCTGTTGTGCAACCCACAGATGCTGCACCACTGGCATGGGATACTCACAGTGACATATACATGGCTGGCTGCATGTGCTGTGGTTTCTGTACAGATGTGTGGTATGTGGCTGGGGGGGCACATATCATCAGACAGGCACACTGGTGTTAGGGCATTCCCTTTGTTGGATCAGCTGCACTGCATGAATTGTCCCAGCCTTGTGACAGCACCCAGTATGTGGTGCAGACCAGCCACCTGTACACCTTCGCCTCAACACCCTCCACACCCCCCAATACTGCATGTGTGTGCTGGATTCTATTGGTTTCCACTGAATGGTGGTCTGCAGGTGTGTGCTCTATGGACACACTGCCATAGCATCCACTGGGTGCTGGGTCACCACTTAATGCCTGGCATGGTTGGTACCAGTGATAGTTGATGGCAACATAGGAGGTGTCATCCGTGTGCAGCATGTTTCTTCCATGTCTGTTTTCTTTCTATGTTTAATATTTATTGGTTAGGGTCAATAAACCACAGCTGGCAGACCCTTGCAAACTCTATACTTCACTCTTGTGAATTAAAGAGTTCCATAAACCATAGTTCTACGTTGCGCAAAGTCACACAAAGCCATGCAAAGCTGCGGAAAGCTACACAGTCAAACAAAGCTGGTTTCCCCAGAGTTAAGACTATCTTTTCCTGTGTGGTGATTTGCATCATGCAAATTGTTGCGCTAAGTCACACAAAAACACTTTGCATGGCGCTAATGCACTGAATATAGCACTGAGCCTGTATTCATGTACAGAACTCCTCTTTTTGCCCCTTGCATACATTATACTTTTGCCCAGTGCGAATGCAGTTTGCCTGCGCTATTTGGCCTTTTGAATATTGTGCACCCATGCAAACCAAGTGCAAACAGTTTGTGCCTAGTGCAAAGTTTTGAATATCTGGCCCTCTGTGAGCTTTTGTCCTTCTTTTATTCCATATACTGCAGAATTTCTGGAGATGTGCACCTGTCTGTCCATATGGCTCCAATACCATTATAAAGCACAGAAAATGTAAATATAAATTCACTTTTTGAAACTAATCTATTTAATGGCATTACTTGTTTGTCCAGTCTGTGAGTGCTACCTCAATCCATGGATATATCCTCAGATGAATTATGTGCACTGTGAAGTCTTAGCAGCCTTATTAGAGGCCCACAACAATATCTACTGCTTCTGTTGTCTTAGCACAGGAATTTATTATACTAACATACAAAACAAATTGTTGTGGTTTACTTTATTCATTGCAACTCATTATCATTTAATTTGTCTTAGATAGTTAAATGGTTGTTTAAAAAGATGCCCAGTACTGTACGTTGATGATATGTCAGGCTTTTAAGTAAAGGGATTGCATGCACATTTGATAAAACTTTAGCAAACAGATTCCTTTTCCAGAATCAATGCCATCGATTGCCATTAAAGTAGTAGACTAAAAACAATAAAGTGGTTTCTGATTTGAGGCTTCTGGTAGATCCTGCTGTATCTTGTCTTCTTTTCAGAAAAGGGGTATCATAAAATACTAAGAGCTAGCGTCATTAAGAGAGGCCAAGCATTTTATTAATTCATCATCAGAATTATCTAGGTGCATTAATATTAATAGGCTCAAATTGAATTTCATTTAGGAGGTGAAATATATATGCTGATAGCAAAAGCTTTGAGAGTGGCTGAATCTTCTGAAATGGCTCTTACACAGGGCAATACTTAAAATAGATTTGATAAGTCATCCTGACTTCCTTGTACATGGGGCACCTTACAGGTAGAGTTTCATGCTAAACTGAGTGCCAATGAAATTTTAACTTTTAAAAGGAAGATTTACTTTCCTTCTTTAATAGCCCAGTTGTTTAGATAACAGTTCACATGCAGTATGACATATCACTGTGTTCCATTTTACTGCCTGACCCTTTTTTACTTGTCAGTTTATTCATTTACCCTTTCTAATCATTGTTTTTTGATTGCTGGACTATTTCACATTTTATTTTATATTCCTTAAATAAGGCATCTATTTCTGATTAATTAACATTTTTATTATGTGTTTAGATTTTCCTTCTGATACTGTCCATGCCTCTTTGAATTAGAATTTATTTAGTTGTTTACTGTTAAAGGCTTTAGTGAATATACTGTACAAAGAACAATAATGTGAACATGTCAACAGCATTGTTACCTTTTAGAAAATGGGTTGAAATTTTCTGGGCCACTGATTGGCTGAGACCCCTGGCAAGGGGTGCATTTATGTGCCAACGGAGACTGGGAAATAACTAGTACCAGCTAAATATGCCACATAGCACAAAAGAAATCACTGTGTCCCCAATTTGAAACATCCTAGTAGGAGCCATTTTTTTTTAATTTTAGACGACCCCCCCCACACACACACACACACACTCAACAAAACCACAACTTGTGCCATTGTTATATGCATTGTGGCACTTTCATCTCTTGTTTCTCCCAAGTACAAAATTAAAAAGTTTTTATTTTTTTAATTTTTTAATACAACAGTCTTTTTCTCCTCACCATGGTGGAGTGGGCTGACAAGTAATCCGGCCGCTGACACCCACACTCCCAGATCCGGTCTGGACAGTAACACGCTCTCCTTAATGCAGGCTGGCATGCAGAGTCTCCCCTCCCCATGGGGACCTGGATCCTGATACCTGAGGGGCTCACCTCCAAGCTCCAGGGTCATGGCACATGGCCATCAGCCACCACGACCACCACGCAATTTTCTGCCTGTATTTTTTCTTCCCTTGGAGCCAGATGTGCAATGGCATCGTAGCACTGCGTGCCGACGCCTACCATGCTCCAACCCTCAGCTGTACGATGCTACCTGCAGTGCCCCTGACTTCTGCCAGTTGCTGCTGCAGAGCAACATAGACAACCTATCCACCTCAGAGGGAGGAGAGCAGTCACAGGTTGCTCAGTCTTCTGCTGATCCCAGATGACCTGAGTCTGCTCCCAAGCCCAGGTCTCTGGCATGCCGTGAGGTGTGGCGTCCAGTGCTTCAACCCTCCACTCCATTGGGCTGGCCAAAGTTTTTCTTTTTAAATTCATAATGCCAGAACAGTCGAATGCTGAGCGCAAGTCACACACACAGCTTCAGCTTCCTCCCTGGCTCTCCATAGCTGTACATCCGCTCACCAAAAGAAACTAAAATAAAAATCTTCACAATTTTTTATGGGAATAAATGTCATCTTATTGGTAACACAGCTACTCTGTACAAATCTGTTGACTGCCATGCTCAATGGTGCTGCATTCCAACAATGATCCTGACCGTAGTCTACCCGCTCATTTGGATAGCAATGAATGTTGCTCTCAACCAGTGTAAACAGTTCTAATAAAAATGGAGAAAAATGGAGCCCCAGCAAAGCAGGGGGGAGGAATGACATGCGAACAACTGGGAGTAAGGGTTATACACAGATACTGTACTGCAAGGAGGCCTGTGGAAAGAAGTTACTCTCAAACACTGTAGTGCCCTCTCCTGGCAAGTACCATTAGAGGGACTACTTTACAAAATAATATAATTTAAATTAATTGGTACTTTTGTTTTGATGTTTGTTGTCTTACATGAAAATGGTACATGTAACCCATTTTCTCAGTGCAATAATACCCTCCAGAGTTGGCAGTATGGGCTATGCCAGGCATTACTGGGGTTATAAGGCCTTCCATCTGTGGTATTGGGCCTCATGATTACACCCCTGGGAGGCCTGGTATAGCCCGGTATTGCTCACTCCATCAGGTATTATTGTTAGCATAGATAGCTTTCATTTATAATTAAATACTTCCTGGCACCTTAAGAAATAAACAACTGTCAATACATCCTTATATAAGAAATAAACAGCTATCAATATTTACTTACAATTCTGAGTTTGAGGAAATTATATATCAACATTGAGATTAGTCTGATCACTGTCACTACTGCAGTGAAAGCTAACAAGTACACCATACTACAGTACATGCATAAAATCACAACTTGACAGTCATACGTCAGCGCTGAATAACTACAGCATAACTTGCTACATAAGCATTGAACACATGTAAGCTTGTGTTTGCCCAGTGCTTACATCAGAACAAAATATTCACCATATATTGTAGCAGGATTAACACAAGAAGCCTCTGAATGAGAGACTGAGGGATCTCAAAATATACACCCTGAAAGAGAAGAGAAGAGAGAAGAAAGGTGACATGATAGAGACCTATAGTAAAGTACCTCACAGTGGTGAACAGGGTGTAGGGAGTCTCCTTCAAATGACAATGAGCACCAGGACTATAGGGCATGTGATAAAGCTGGAGGGGGGATTCAAGAGAGATGTGAGGAAATATTTCTTCACTGAAAGCATTGAATATGCCTTCAACAGACTCCAGCAGAAACAATGGAGGGCTTCAAGCATGCATGGGATAGAAATAGGGGTATATTAGAAAAAAGGAAGGGAGGAGAAAGGTTAACTAGAGACCAGATAGGGTGTGTGAATACAGATTAGGCAGGGGACATCTGGGAAGGCTGCTCAGGCCAACCATTTCTTTTCTGCCAACACATTTTATGTTTGTATGTTTCTTTGTTAAATACCCTCAACAACTAGATGAAATGAAATAAGAATATATGGCTGCAGTATCTTAAAGTTCTGGCACAGATATACAACCCCTTTTGTCTTAGGACATGTGGTTTGTAAGTGTCACAAGTACCTCTAGCTAACATCCCACCCTCACTATATACAGATGTGTATAGTTTATTCCTATTGCAGTAGACTAAAGGATCATAAAGTTAAGAAGTTAGTTGTGAAATACTTAATCAGCTTTGATGTACTATATCCAAGTACATAAAATTGTTGACATTGTTCCTCTTTCAGTGATAGGGGACCCTCTCCCTTCTTTGGATGTGGGGTGTAAAACTCATTAAAAATTGTGTTAGGAAAATCCTGAAGCCTGATTGACTGACAACATTTGAAAGCCATATGTCTATCAGCCAGCAGAACCATCCAAACAAATGCCCGCTCTGTCCCTGTATAAAGACTATTTTACATGTAAAAAATACATATTTTATTGTTTTAAAATACTATTGTTTTCTATTTTGTTATTGCAAAAGCCCAATTTCTGAGCATAGCAAGACCCATCAGGATGTGAGGAGTTAGGGCATCCATTATTCAAGAGGTTGTAAGCCCTTCATCTCCAGTGTTGGGTCTCATTATACCCTGAGCATGTGGGTATCCCCCAAAAACCCAGACCCTATTTAAGCAATAATGCATGACAGGGTGTGTGTTATCATGTAATAGCATCACTTCTGGGGTGGGTTGAAGCACGAGGCAAAGCCGAGTGCTTCCACCATCCCAGGAGTGACGCTATTACATGATAACACACATCCCTGGAGTGCCTTATTGCTCTTATACAATGGCTCGTTGTTATACAAAATAAAAAAAAATAAAAATAAAAAAATGATTTTAAGGAATCCAAATGGTCATCAATGGCATCCCAATACTCATCATCAATGGCATCCAAAAGAAATACAGTGATGTTATTGTGTAATAACATCACTGTCTCAGGCACACATTGACCAATCAGAATCCAGGAAATTTTCTTGCCATTGTATAATGATTCTTATCAGTTACCTATAATAACTTCAGATATGTGTACTCAAGTGATTACCACTTGGATTTGCCATGAAAATATAAAATAGATGCATGAATTGCACCTCAGTTAGTATGAGAAATAACCCATGAGGTTAAGAATACTGTATACTATTTCCAATAAACTTTATTTTAGAATCAGTTGGGGTTCATTTACAAAGTAACACACAAAGTGAAATGAGCTGTAAGGGGTAAAACATACCATGAAATTTCAAGAACGTTTGATTAAGTGTTCCTTAGGGTTTCAATGATTGTTCTAGGCAGGATTGTCATTAATCCTAATTTCAGACTGCCTTTCAAGGCACACAAATTTATGTTACCACATCTCTGAGAGATGATGCCACTGGTTGGTTAATGCCAATCTTTTTTTTTTAATTGTTAAAATCTAAATGACCACCTCAGTTTCTACACAATCAGGATGTTTCAGGTGTCTTTTTATCCACACATTGCATTCCCTACTTCCGTTGCATCATGCTTCAACCCTAATTGATGCTCAAAGTAATATTTTGCAATTAGTTTCTATTCTTTTTAAAAATAATATTTAAAAGCAAATTCACATTAATTTGCCTGCCTTTGGGTGGCATCTTCAATACATTTGAAGCCAATTAGTCCCTGCTGTAATTGGCACTCCCAGGTTTCACAACATCCAATGCTAAAGAGTCTCTGGCAAACAATGACATCCCTTACCTTTCCCCTACCTTAAACTGAAGCAGTTATTGACATCCAGTGGGACTCCTCTCCCATACCCTATCACATGCCAAGTACTCCATGTCATCCCATGGCACAATCTCTTTCATACTTCCCAAAGCCAAGCACTCCGTAGCATCCAGGGTGCCCCTTCATTCACTCTGCCTCACTCTGGCCAATTCTGGTGTCCAATGGCACCTCCTGCCTCATCCTGTCCTCTGACTAAGCAGTCACCGTCCCTGCACCTCCCAGATAACATCTTGCACAAACTATCCATTTACTTACTCAGTCAGATAATGTCTAAATTACATTATTGCAAACCATGTTTATGAAATACAGTAGATGCATACTGAATCTATTTTATAAATCATGGTAGGCAAAAATAAAATTTACACCAAGGATGTGAATGGAAAGTTTATGCAGGCCACTGTTGGGAGGAGGGCTGCAGCAGCATGGGAGATGGATTCCCAGTACCACAACTACTTGGCAGGGGGAGGGGCAATGGGCTAGCAAACACCAGGGATTAACTCCCAGTGGATGCACTTGTTTTGTGTGTGTAACGGGGGGGGGGGTCTCTAGCAAGTCACTTGATATGGAGTCATATCTATTTGTCTGGACAATGGCAAACCACAAGTGATGGTCATTTGTTGCAAGGATTGTAGAACATCCATATTTCTCTTGTACCATATACGGGGATTCACAAAGCATTCTGCACCTTAATTCCTTGGTAGTCTTTCAGCTTTGCTCCTATACAGCGCTAGCTGCTTCCCAATGTTTCCTCCCCCAGCAAGGATCACTGTACCATGGAAAACCCAGCTGGATGACCCATGTGTAAGTCTGGAAGGGCTGCTGGTCAATGGCTTCCACCACTTCACCCCAGAGCCATTATAGTTTAGCTTCAGCCTAAGGAACAAAATGAATGGCATAGTCCCTGGTTCATCATGAACCTACTCAACACACACACACACACCAGCTCCTAGCTTTGGAGCTTTGGAAGTCTCTAGCAATGGTTCCACCTTCTTACGTACATGCAGTGTCAACTGGTTCTCAGAGGGGAAAGACCAGTCTGTTTATCCCTTAACTGCTCATGGCAATTACAAAAAGAATGTATAGAATTTAAAGCAATTGAAATAAGTAAGATGAAATAGTTGTGCCTTTAGGACATCCTCCCAAACGTAGGAATCCTGGGGATGCTGGATTAGTGGCAGCATGTCCCACTAAACAATGACTACAGCTATACCCTGACTGTGAATGCTGCAACTGCCTGGGTAACCAGAGCAGAACACAGTGGATCCTTGGAGTTTCTTCTTCCAGTATTTCCGATATCATTTTTGGAGAAATGCACATCATTTGGCAAAAAAAAAAAAAGATTATCCTTCAAAGTTTCTGCCATCCTCATAGTAAGGATCACTGAGATTCTAATATTTGTTGGTGGCACTAGATCAAGCAAGTATGAGGTTTTCAAATGCATATTTTTTTTTCATTTTTCCCATTTCAGTTAACATTCCCCTACACTGTTTTCATGTCATAAAGGTAGTTTTCTTTAGTAGGACTCCAGAAAACATTTCTGAGCCCCCCTTCGATATGCAAGGTTGAGATCTGAGATTCTTCAAAAGAAGCTGTCAAGCCCATATTGTATGCTCAAAGAATACTCCTTATTAATCACCTGTGCTTTTAGGCAAACACTGGCACTGGATTCTCAGATGCAAATGCAGGTGGAAAGCAATTGCATTGAGGACTTTATGCCCAAGTTTTGTTTGTGGTCCTATTGAGCCAAGCTGAGCAAAGTTGCAAACTCTTTCCAGGAGGAGGCTGCAATGTATTTTGAGAATGCCAGGGAAGAGTGGTGATGCCATGTACTAATGGTACACAAAGTTATCCTTACAGCATTGTAGTCCTCTCCTACATGGTCCCAGCCTATAGCAGTCACTGTGAGTTATCATTTGCTATTCATAACTTTTTAATGCTATTCAAATTATGTTTTGAAACACATAATTTGCTATGTAAACATTTTAACATAAGTTTTCCTGCTGGCCTTTCAATGCAGTGTCAGAGCTACTGCTCATGACACCAGTAACCTGAGTTTAGTAGCAAGCTCAAGGCACTGGAAGACAGGCCAGAGGGAGAAGGACTGAGCATCCAGAGGTCTGCTCTCCTCCTCTGGGGGGCTAGTATTGCAGCACATGGTGTCTGCCTGACTCCTAGCAGTATGCTGGGAGAAGGCCCCTGGAACTGCCTAGAACAGGCAGGAGGAGTGGGCAGACCCCAAGGTGTGGCTCACAGGACTGCATGCCACACATCATGGGATCATTTCATGCCACACCCCTCTGAGGGAGAAAATAGGAAAACTCACCAGTGGCAGGATGGCGCTGGAACCCATGTAGAACCTGCACCTGACTAGCTAGGCTCGCTGGTACATCTAACGGATATGGATCATGGCAGAGGGCTGGGGAGATGACACTGACCCTGCCGGGGAAAAAGACCCAGTGGCTATTGGTCGGTGGTAAATCCTGGTGGATGCTGGGGTGATGGGGTTGGGGGGGTCCAGGCTGAATGGGGCTGATCAGTGGAGCAGGGGTTAAAAAAATGTTTTCCTTGGTAAAGAGATACCAGGCTCCTGATTCTCATATGAAATGGCCAGAGCAAAGTGTTAACAAAGGTGACTTTAAGCACAGGTCGCATTTGCAGTCTCATCATGCCATTCTCTGTGGGTAGCAAACTCTTCCCAGGAAGAGTGGTAGAGATCATAATTCTAATATTCTACAAGGCCATTCTCAGAGCATTGCAGCTCTAACAAACCTGGTCACAGGTGTTGGCAGTTTCATTAAGTTAACCCCTGATAAAATCATATAGTACCTGAACTGTGTGCATATGAGGCACGTGTGGGAAAGGAGAAGAAAAAGGACAGGTGGGTGAGGGGGAGGAAAACACAGAATGACAGGGATTCCATAGATGGGGAAGAAGACTGAATTGGTAACTGGGAGACCAGTATTAGGTGCTAGGGAGAAAATGCATTGGTAGCTGGTTGGGTGGTGCTTGTATCAGTAATGCTGGGTACTGCAGAGGTAATGAGGGACTACATCAGTGACAGTGAAATCGCATTGGGAACTTGTCTGTTAATGTTTATATTGTACACGGGTACTTTCCTGCCTTTATAGTGTGTACTCTGTACTTGCTGAGTACTGTATGCACCTTGTGTGGATTACTATGGTAAAAAAAACAGGTGATTGGATGACTACACTGCTGATTGGACAGATGTTGGACACTAGAGTATGATTGAATGCATTGATTTAGGAAGTTTGGGAACAAGCTGTTTGGTGGGGAGGATGACTGTTGACATTCAGGTTTGGACAGGGTTTCACACAACACCAGGGAGTGCCTGGCATGAGACAGGGAGAGAGAAGCTGTGGCATTTAAACACAAAGGAATGCTTGAAACCAAGAAGGAAGCCAGTGTCACAGACCCAGTATTGCAATGCAGCATTTTAACATGAATTCAGTATTTATCACAATGTTACAAAGCATTGCATCTGCAAACCCTTGCCTTGATGTTAGCAGGCAATATCTCTAAGAAAGTCTTCTTACATGTGGAGTGGCGATTGGATTTGCACCACACTCACAAATTAGCCAGAGCAAAGTTCTTATTTTCACCATCCCCTGTTGTGATCCAGAACTGTAACACAGATTTTTTCTCCAATGGAAAATATCAATGAACCAGTAGAAAGAAAAATTACAATTGTATTACTGGCCTAATAGTTTAAAGGGTCAAGGTGCACTGCAGTTAGATACTTTGACAGTTCAGTGATCTGTGGCCTTCAGGAAAAAATCAATAAGATATTTAGGAAAAACACATACTGTATTAGAGGTCCAAACTAGAAGATGGAAGTCATACTTCACATCCTCTGTACAATCCTCAAACACCTTTTGCATTATACCAAACTGTAAAACAAACATGTAGTACAAGACATTGAAATAAAGTAAGACATCTGTATTACTAAGTGTTATGTTTTTGTGTTAGGTGCTTTAAAGTTCCTTTATGTTTGTGGTATGGTTATGTGATCTCCTAATGATGTTCCAAAAAGCCTGTTAGAAATATAATCTATAAAGCCATTGACACATGCAGATGAAAGATGATTATTATTGTTAGAAAATGTATATTTAAAATGTGACGTACTGTGTCAATTAATCATGAGTGCCTTGAGCTAAAAGAAATGCTTTCATTAGGCTTTATTTAAAAAAATTCCCAGCAACTTAATCAAGTTAAAAAGACAGAGACATATGTAATCTTTTTAAATGTATTATACAGTCAGAACTGAATGATAGTTATTATTATTATTTTAGTCTTTGGTAACCGGGTAAGGCCCACTAGGCACAAGTACCTGTTTTCAGGGGCAGCCTGGGAGCACTGGGCAGTTAAGTGACTTGCTTAGAGTCACACAGTAATGCAAGTGGGAGGTTGTGAGACTCAAACCAAGGTCTGGTCTGCTGGATGTGTACCAAGCTCATTCACAGCTCATTACACTAACCTCTAGGCTATACTACCAGCCAGTAATGATAAACTATTGTATTTCTAGTAATCAGAAAGGGCCCCTAATTAAGAAAGATTTGATGTGCCCTTCACAAATGTGATTCCCAGGTAAAATGTTGTGTTCTATTTGGATGCATTTATTATGATATTAAGGCTCTATGGGCTGGATATTCAAACTGCACTATTTTGTGGCGCAAGCCCTTGTGCTGCACAAAATAGTTGCGTAGGGGTGTGTCCGGGTGATATTCAAAGGAGTTGTGCTATTGAGCAACTCCTTTGAATATCACCCAACCACACCACTGTGCATAAGCGCAGTGGAACTTGCGCCACCACAAGTGATCAGAGTAGAGCATTCAAGTTGCGGTGGCGCAAGTACCATTGCGCCATGCACAAATTTCCGATATTCAAAAGGTGACATGCAAATGGGGCCATAATTCATGCAAGGCGCAGGGAGGGGGCCATTTGCATCTATTTATGGCCCCATTTGCATTCCATTAGCATGCAGGTGCGCCAATCCACGAAGACTTGTGCCTGGCGCCCTGCCAGGCAGCAGCCATCGGAGACCGATGTCACCTGCAGCCCGATCATGGGCAAAAGTGTAAAATATCCCCCCACCCGCTGACTGGCCCGATCGCGGGTGAAAGCTTAAATAACCCCCACCCCCCACCAGCCCGATCGCGGGTAGCAAAGTGACCCCCAGACATATTCCTGGTGGTCCAGTGGACCACTAAGCCCATCGCAGGCTGATAATGTTTAAACACCCCAGAACATATCCCTGGTGGTCAGTGGACCACTAAGCCCAATCACGGGCTGCATTATGTGGCGACACCCCCAGAATGTATCCTTGGTGATCTAGTGTCCCCACCCACCCACCCGCAAGCCCCACCACCCGCTCCCCGGCAGCGGTGAGGAGCATCCTACGCCTGCGCGCCCCAGCCCCACCCGACTGACTGCCGGTAGACTGCACCATTGGTGCAGAGCAAAAACCAATGGGTGTGCCTTCCCATAAGCATACAAGGCAGTCCAGATAAGTGAATGAATGAATGAATTCATTCATTCACATATCTGACTGCTCAGTTAGTAGTAGGCTGCATGCCCATTGGCTCTTGCTCTGCACTACTGGCATGCAGCTCTACCGGGCAGTCAGTCGGCGTGCGCGGGCGGCAGGCAGGTGGGATGCTGCCGCCTGCCTGCCGCCGGGGAGCGGGTGGTGGGGCTTCGTGGGTGGGTGGGTGGGGACACTAGATCACCAGGATATGATCTGGGGTCGCCACATAATGCAGCCCATGATCGCTTTAGTGGTCCACTGACCACCAGGGATAAGTTCTGGGGGTGTTTAAACAGTATCAGCCCACTATCGAGCTTAGCGTCCACTGACCACCAGGGATATGTTCTGGGGGCACTTGCTGCCTGTGATCGGGCCAGTCGGGGAGGGGGATTGTTATGCTTTTGCCCACAATCAGGCAAGTTGGGGAGGGAGATTGTTATGCTTTTGCCCGCGATTGGGCCATGCCAGGGTGGGGGCATTTTTTACACTTTGCCTGTGATCGGGCTGCAGGGGCACAGGGAGTAGGTTGAGGCCAGCCACAGGTGGCAGCTGCTGTGTTGCACCCTGCAATGCGGCAGCTCACCTGTTGGCGGCCCCGACTTCTCCTTTTTTTTTTGGCTCAAAGTTGTGGAGGCACAGGTTGGGGGTTGCACTCTGCACAACTCTGCACAGCCCGCTGAATATCGGGCTGTGCAGTTTATGCATGGTTCCTCCCCCTCCAGTTCAGCATGCATTCATTTGCATTGCGTTGTTGCTCAGCTTGCCTTGAGGGGTGCAACTGCCTCCTGCTGAATATCGCAGAATGGCACAATTTCAGACTTGCACAGGCGCAACCCTATTGTGCATGGTGCAACCCTTTTGAATATCCCACCCTATATATATATATATATATATATATATGTTTGGGCAAATTACAACATTACTGTCTTAAATGTACTCTTTAGAAGGAAAAGAAAGAGCCATGTGTATATTTACATCTCTGAAGCAGAGTGCTCTAACGTCACAGTTTATTATTTATGTTTGTAATAAATATAACTCGACTAGTGATCCTCTCAGTTAGTTAGGAAAGACTTATGTTAACAGGAAATGGAAAACAACTGAATTATAAAAAACAAGATTGTCTCACTGATTGTAAACAAACACAGTTAAAAAACAGACATTAAAACAAAATGTTATTGGCAAATGTGGGCTACCTTTTCTTTACTATGCATACACTTTATCCTTTCGGGCAACCAGGCCTGAGTAAAGCTGTTGTGTTATTTGCTTACTGCCTCATGTTTTATGGAAGGAGTGCCTTGCCTTAATATAGTACATATACAATGATTTTGTTTTCATACTGCATGTATTACAACAGCATGCATGCACACAGTGGTCTGTAGTATTAAAAGAGCATGGTTGGTATATTCTGCATGTGCTCTTCTGCAAACACTCAAACATTGGGCTCTTTTCTTTGACACTATGTGTACCATGTACAGGTTTGACTGCCTCCCTATCATTTTACCTGGGAATCACATTTGTGAAGGACACATAAAATCTTTCTTAATTAGGGGGCCTTTCTGATTACCAAAAATACAATAGTTTACCATTGCTATGTTAAAGAATGAATTAGTAATACTGTATGACATCATTTTTGGAGGGGAGGGGTTGCAGTGGGGTTTGTGTATAATGAGAGAAGATCACCAATAGATGGAATTTAAGTATAAGACACAGATGTGAAAAGATGCTCTTACTAACTGCTGGAATTGAGAGACTGCCAACATGTTATCTGTACCAGTACAAGTTAAAGTATGATGTGCAGAAACATAATGGGTCATCTACATCAAATATTTGTCAAAATGTTACCCCCTTTACTTTCAAAGTGTTAAGGTGAACATAAACTGTGCAAAAACATCTTCCCAGATAGGGTCCAATGTGTTTTTAGGAAAAAAAGAAAAACATATCTTGAAGAATGGAGAAATGCAACACAGTCATTTTTAAGGGGTTCAGGTATGGGAATACACTTATAGCACACATGATAAGCACCAGAAACATGTTCAAATTTTGGTGGCCCTTCTGCAAATGTCAGCTGTACTTTATTTGTTAACATCCTTTACAAAATGAGGAGCACAAAGTAAAGCACAGTGGAATACTGACAAGTATGGTAAAGCAGGCTAGAAATAAGCAGTGACAGTGATTGAATTTAGTTGATAGTATCAGCAAACAGCCATCTTCAGCACTGGAGACTGGGGACCATCCGCCTGTCTCTTGGCAGTGATCATTGCTGTGCCTGACATCAGGCAGGTGCTGTTAACGCCATTGCTGAAAGGAGGCTATGAACTATGATGAGAGATATAGACTCATCAATAGAAATCTATTTTCCTGCTATGCCGTATATGTCAGTGTCCTCAGACCTTTCACTTATTCACTGTTGTGCTGAAGGTTAAAGGACTAGAACTGATTTTATAAGCCTCTTTTGACATGTATTATTTCCACTGTCCACACTCGCTGGCTGTCACCAGATACAACTGCAATTTTTTTTGATCTTGTATTTCTTAACCATTTGTCTGAATTAGCTTCAACAATGAAGTTTAAAAAGATAAAACAATTCAATTTGCTCTTGATTAAAGGTTTTTCTACAAAATCAAAAGGCTACTCATGATGGGTGTTCTGCTGATATGTTCACTGCAGTCCAGGTCAGGCATTGCATACTAGGCTGCACTTAGTAGAAAACTTGTAGAAATGTCAGATTAAAAAAAAAAAAATTAACATGAATAATAGATTGCAATGCAATGTTGTTTTAACATTCTGTAGTATGCACATTTGACATTTCTTAACACTGAATTTACTAGGAAGTGACACTAATGTGTCCATGTTGTTCACACGTGTTTACAAATAGGGGCAGTCAGGCTTTGAGCTTCAAATACAAGTGTCCGGATGTTGATGTGTCTTGCCTGAAAGCATCAGCAGGAAAAAGTGCACTGTGTTAAAAATTCATAAACTACACCACTTTTTTTATTCCGAGAGTAACAGGAGCAAAAGGTTTTTGCAGTGCCCAGGGGAAACAGAAAGTTCAAATAGTGTGAAGTTTCAGAAACAGATCAGAGCATGCTGTTTTTCATTTAAAGCCTACAAGGCAATTCTTCCCAATGTCCCAGGTGAGAAGGCTCAAGGAGAAGTGAACCTAAGGAGCCAATTTGCTGAGTTTTGTTCAGCCTGTGAAATAGGCAGGTTTTATTACAGAGTCATGAGCACGGAGATTTATATGGGCAAATGGAACATTGCATGAAAGTAAAAACACTTTTGAACATGTACATATTTCAGAACATCTTAACCGCAGGGAATTTAAATTTGCATTCTAATATATTATACAAGAACAAGAATAACAATATCATTATCTGCCCTTTTTATCAAACAAACTGCATTATAAGCTGTAAGGCAATAAATATTGAGATGAATGATAAGCTGTATTCCAGCTTTAGATCTTCCTAGACTGTAGAATTTAAAATCTACCTAGTCCAAATAAGACTTTTATTGTCATTTATATGCTGCTTTGCATTTGCCTATTACTCCCCAGATACTGTTTATAGAGGGACATGGGTTTACTGGTATATTTACCTGGTGAAGTATTTGCAAGTACACCAACAGATATTTCAGGGTTTTAACAATGGATTTATGGAAGCCATTCTCAAAAATAAGTTTTAGGTAAGAAGGGGGACAAAGATCTGTAGATCACGTAGGGTGTGCAGCAAGAATATAGGTAGGAATAAAATGAGCAGACTGGGTGGGCCAAGTGTCCGTTATCTGCTGTTAGATTCTGTTTCTATGTTTCTAAGTCTTCCAGTAGAGAGAGAGAGAGAGAGCGAGAGAGAGAGAGAGAGAGAGAGAGAGAGAGAGAGAATGTGTTTCTGTTCATGGTCAAACATTAGTCTTACAGCTAATCCATCAGCATTTGATTTCACCTTCAGAGCTAACATATAATAGTTAGAAGTACAGTAAATCAGTGCCATCATTGAACTAGGCCTAGGGTTTGTGTGCCTCCTCATTAACCTGAACCTTTTTTGACTCCAAAGACTTAATAGGCTGACCCAGTTATGAACTTTTTTTCTTGTAAAGAAACCAAGTAGATCAACTGTATTAAACAAAATTTAAAGGAAAGAAATTAGTTTGATTTATATAGTGTATTTCATACCTGCAGCATTTCAAAGTGCATTACAAGCCATAAGCCTGTGTATGTCAGAGATAAGGCAAGCACAGGAAGGTACTCTGATATGCAGACATGCTCTAGAAAGTTAGAGGAATAGAGACAGAGAGAGAGAGAGAGAAGGAGGGACAGAGCAAGAGAGAGCACAGGGAATGATAAAGAGAGAAGGATGGAGAGAGAAGTAGGGAGAGAGTGAGGAATAGAGAGGAGATGAAATGGATTGCTTAAGGTCAGTGAACAAGTGTGGCGGTACAGGAAGTCAGTGTCTAGTGCTAGCAGTGCCAGATTTCTATCTTGACACAGCTCAGCTCAAGAAAAAAAGAAACTAAGACCGAATATCCCTATTCTCCAACAGGTTAAATCTGCCTTACATGCACAGTTCTACGTTGTATATCTCCTGTCTATGTAATTGCAAACTGTATGTGTATGTGACTCAGGACCTCCTTGTGAATGAGCTTGCTCAACAGAGTCTTTCCTGCAATAAACTTGAACTTGAAATTGAACATGCACAGTTCAATTTTTTTTATTAAAGAAACATATAAAAAATAATGTTTATCTCATTCATGAATATAGATTATAGAAATGTATGAAATTATATAGTACTTAAACTTGTACAGTCCAGGAACAGTATTTTTAGTTAATTAATTAATTTGTTTAATTAATTATATTTTTTATTTATTGAGCCTTGGATTACAACACTTTTGAGCAATGCAACTCATTTATAAAGGTTCCACATCAGTAGTACAAATACAAAACAAGGTAAACAATTGACTAGTAAATAGCGGACATCAAGAATATACTTTAAAAAACGAATACATTGAAAGCAATCAAAATAGCACTGAATGTTACTCAATATACAGTAGCGTGAGCCAGAAGAGAGGGCAGCCAGGGAGGCCTTGTAAAAAGATAGGATAGAAAGTAGTGGGGTGTAAGGTGGGGGATAGGAGAAACAAGAGGGAGAAGGAGATGAGTTGCACAGGAAGTGGAGCAGAGCTGCAAAGGTGGTAATGGGAATAGAGAGATGAAGGGAGGTAGATGGAGGGAAATGGGGCAAGTGCAGTGAGACGGAGAAGTGCTGGTGAGGGGAGGGGGAGGAAGACAAATTAATAGTAGAGGGAGAAGAGGTGGTGTTTAGCCAGGGGATGGAAGCAGCCTAGCAGGCCTTGTCGAAAACCCAAGCGAGAGAGAGAGAGAGAGAGACAGAGAGAGTAATATGGGTGGGAGAGAGGTAAGAGAGAGAGAAATGTAGGAGGAATGAGGGGAAGAAGTTGCAAAAGAGGTGGCATGAGATAAGAGAATGGATGGTGGGTGGAAGAGGGAAGGTGAGGAGGAGCAGGGGAAGAGCTCAAAGATGTGCAAGCAGAGAAGAAGCAGGGGTGAGGTATGGAGTGGAAAAGGACTGAGGGTAGGATTGAAATGAAGCACCAAGTGTTAAAAGTGCCAAAAGGTATAAGTAGAATGATAATATAAGCAAAGGACTGCTAAGGGTGGCATTCACATACACTGTTGATAAATACTATAAATAAAATACTGATCCTCTTTGAGGATTTCTCTACATAGAGCAAGTTTTTTTGGAACTGTTAGACAATGTCTTAGGACCACTTAAAAACTTTTGCCTAGCTGTGGATGCTCATGTTGACCAACACTGGCACAGCCTATATATAGTAACATTAACGGCCCAATACCTGGTCAGTTTTTCCTCTCCGCCAACCAATCAGATTTACCAAGTAGCCTTCAATGATTTCTATGTCTGAAGTAAAACATATTTTATTACATTCCTTACTTTATATCATGTTGCATGCTGTCATCAACACTAAGGATGAGCCAATGCTGAATTTGCATTTGGTGAATGTGCTGAAGTTCAGGGGTAGATAAAAAAATAATTGAAAAGTGCAGTGCAAACATTTGCAGTGTGCCTTGAGATTGCGCAGGTTTGAAAAGTTGCTGTTCACAGTTGGATAACACACCATGTTATCTGACTGTGAATTGGGCCAGGACAGGGCAGTGCTAACCCAGGAAAGCCACCACTAACCCCACTAGCACTGCCATGACATCCAGCCAGGAGAATGGCCCCACAAGGAATAGTGCAGGTGCTCTATGTCCTATTCACAAAAGCAGCAATGTAAATTAGCCCATTGGGCATGCAAGGTGCAATGTGGTCATCTGGCTAGAAGGAGGGGTGGAGCAATGATGGGGAATCATCAAAACTGCCATCACAGAGGCAACAAGCCTTTGTGTGAAGCATATAAACAAATTAAAATGAAAGAAAAAGCCACTATGGTTCTCAAAATAGGTGGCAGGGAAAGTCAGGGAGAAAAAGATAGCATTCAGGAAGTATAAGGAAACACAGGAGGAGCAGGATAGAGAGCTGTACCAGTTAAGGCAGAAGGAAGCAGGGAGGGAAGTCAGAATAGCAAACTCCCAAACTGAGGAAAGGATAGCCAACTCAGTTAAGAAGGGGGATAAAACATTTTATAGGTACATCAGGGAGTGTAGAAAGACAAAGGGAGGGATAGTGAGGCTGAATAGAATGAACTGTGGGTGGGCAGAGGGGGATAGTCAAAAAGCAGGGATACCGAACAAATATTTCTGCTTACTATTCACAAAAGAGGAGGGGGGTGCCTAATCCAATTAATAGAAGCACTCTGGATAGGGGGTCAATCCCAGTCCTTTCACAGAAGAAAGGGTTCTGAAAGAACTCCTAAAACTGAAGGAGGACAAAGCAATAGGGCCTGATGGAATTCACACCAGCATTCTAAAAGAATTGAAGGGAGAACTAGTGAAACCACTGACTACCCTTTTTAACAAATCATGGGAGGATGGTGTGGTACCCGAGGACTGGAGGAAGGTGAATGTGATTCCCCTTCACAAAAGTGGGACCAAGACAGAGGCAGGAAATTATAGACCTGTCAGTTTGACCTCTGTGGTAGGGAAAGTGATGGAATCACTTCTGAAGGAAAGAATTGTTGAGTACCTACAGTAGAGGCCAGTGGGACACAGGACCCAAGGCAGCATGGGCTCACAGTGGGAAGTTAATGTCAAACAAATCTAATTGATTTCTTTGACTGGATGACCAAAGTAGTAGACCAGGGAGGAGCTGTGGACATGGCCTACCTAGACTTTAGCAAGGCATTTGACACAGTCCCACACAAAAGATTAATAGTCAAATTAACCAGCCTGGGAGTGGGTCCCAGGGTGGTAGCCTGGGTAAAACATTGGCTGGACAACAGGACACAGGAGGCAATTGTAAATGGGAGTCCACTCTGAAGAAAGAGGGGTTACTAGTGGAGTACCGAAGGGTTCAGTACTGGGTCTAGTCCTTTTTAATGTCTTTATAAGTTGACATTGCAGGGGGACTGGAATGAAAAGTATGCTTCTTTGCAGATGACACAAAGATCTGCAACAGGGTTGATACACAAGGAGATGTGGAAAGGATGAGAAGGGACTTGGCAATGTTGGAGGAATGGTCGGAAGTATGGCAGCTAGGATTCAAAGCAAAGAAGTGCAAAATAATGCACCTGGGAAACAAAAACCCAGGTGAAGATTACACAATGGGGGGGGGGTAGTAACAAAAACAAAAAGAGAAAGGGACCTGAGGGTAATCATATCAAATGACCTTAAGGTTAGCAAGCAATGTGAGATGGCAGTAGGGAGAGCTGGGGGGTATACTTGGATGCATAGGGCGAGGCATCACCAGCAGAAAACAGAAAGTTGTTATCCCTCTGTACAGACAGTTGGTGAGACCCCATCTGTAGTACTGCATCCAGTTCTGGAGAACCAATCTCCGCAAGGACATAGACAGGATAGAGACAGTCCAGACGAGGGCAACTAGAATGGTACGGGATCTGCAAGAGAAGACATACGAGGAGAGACTAAACAAGCTTAATATGTATACATTTGAGGAAAGGAGGGAGAGGGGGGGACATGATAGAAACGTTTAAGTACCTCAGTGGAATCAACAAAGTCCAAGAGGGTAGCATCTTTCAGAAAAAGAGACATGCAAGAACAATGGGACACAATTTAAAGATGGGGGGTGGTTCAGGGGCAATGTGAGAATGTTTTTTTTTTCACAGAGAGGGTAGTGGATGCATAGAACGGCCTTCCTGAGGAGATTGTGGGGTCTAAAACTGTGGGAGAATTCAAGAATACATGGGACAGACATGAGGCAATTCTTGTAGGGGGGTAGGAAGAAATAGGCTGTTGGTTAACTAGGATCTGCGGCTTATCCTGTAGGTATGGAAATGGGCAGACTAGGTGGGGCAAGTGGTCCTTATCTGCTGTCAAAGTCTATGTTTCTATGTTTCTATCTGCATGCCGATTATGGCCCCATTTACTTTGCATGCAACTGGCTGAGCATGGCCCACCACCAGCCCCTGCCAATGCAGCTATAGTCCCTGGTGGTGTAGTGCCCTTCCCCCAATCTCTGATCGCTGGCCCAGAATAGTATTAAAAATATCCCTTGTAATCTAGCGGTCCCACCTCCCCCTCCCCCAATCTACACTAGCCAGCTTGTAATATAAAAAGAAAAATATTCCTGGTAGTCTAGTGGTCCCTCCACCCTCTCCCGATCTTTGATCGCTGGCCCGTACTAGTAATAAAAATATCCCTGGTAGTCCAGTGATCCCTCCCCCCTCCCTCCTCTATTTCACGATCAACATCCCCTGTAGTAAAAATACTTCTCATAGTCCAGTGATCCCTCCTCCCCCATTCTCCGATTGCCATCACCTTATATTAAAAATAATTGCCTAGTAGTCTAGTTGTCCCTCCCCATCCCAGACTGCTGATCATCATCCTGGTAATACAGACAATCTTCTCCCTGGTGGTCCAGTGGTCTCTCCCCTTCCATGATCGCCAATCACTGTCCCAGTAATACATAAAAATGCATCTCCCTGGTGGTCCAGTGGTCCCAGCCCTTCCCCAATTGCTGATCACCATCCCGTTCTGAAAAACTAATATCTCTATGGTGGCTAGCAGTCCCTTCCCCCACCCAATCACCTTCCCAATAGATATACTAAATATTCCTGGTGTCTAGTGCAGTGTGCCACCCCCATCATGACCTCTCATATGATGAGGTGAAATATGTCCCTGGTGGTCTAGTGGACCCCACACCACCCCTCCAGTGAGTTCCTCAATACCCTGCACTATCCTGAAAAGAGAGACAGTAACTGGCACAGTTTTCACCACCACAGCCAGCTGTTGACTGAGCTGTCATGGAAAGCACGCATCACAGCATTTACCCATTGATTAACAGCTCAGTGTGAGCTGTCAGTCAGTGAGTACATACTGCATATAGTATGCACTCCATGACAGTTCAGTTGGCGTCTGGCTGTGGGGGTGATAGGAGGGCTGTGCCAGTTGCAGGCCCTCTTTTGGGATGGGGGTAGTTGGGTGATGGGATGCTCCCTGCTATGAGGGGTCTGGATGGGGGTATGCACTGCATCAGGCACTGGAAATATTTAGTATATCTATTGGATAGGTGATCAGGTGGGAGGAGGGACCACTAGCCACTGGGAGATGTCTTTTCCTGTCCACGGGATGGCAATCGGTAATGGAGGAAACACTAGCCACCAGGGAGATATTAGTTTTTCAGAACAAGATGGTGATTGGTGATTGGGGAAGGAGTGGGACCACTGGACTACCAGAGACAGTATTTTGTACATACAAGGATGGTAATCAGATGTAGGGGGGGGGACCACTGGACTACCAGACATATTTTTATTATTAGTAGAGGCCAGAGATCAGAGATCAGGGAGGGACCACTAGTCTACCAGGGATATTTTTTTTTATTACATGCTGGTGATCGGAGATAAGGGGATGGGGCAGGGACCACTGGACTACCAGTGAAAGTATTTTTTCCTACAAGGATGGTGATCAGACATGAAGGGGGGAAGTACTGGACTACTAGAGACACAGTGTTGTGGGTTGGGGGTCCACCTTGAACTATCTCCTACAACCACTAGGGTTGCATGGAGTTGAGAGGAGGTTTTCCTTGGTGGTTCAAGAAATATAAGGAGACCCAAAGAGAGGAGGACAGGGAGAAGTACCTAGAGTGTCTAAGGGACGCAGGAAAGGCAGTAAGGAGAGCAAAGGCATGGGCTGAGGAAGGATTAGCATAGAGAGTTAAGAAAGGGGACAAAACATTCTTCAGGTACATCAGTGAAAGAAGGAAAAACAAGGGGGGATTGCAAGGCTCAAGGGAGAGGAGGGGAATGCAAGGAGGGTGACATGGAAAAGGCAGAGATGCCAAATAAATATTTCTGTTTAGTATACACAGAAGAAAGGGAGCAGCAGGGGCCACAGCAGTACAGCAGTTGCCAAGGGGGTGAAGAGGTGAACAATAGTCCTTTCACAGGGGAAGGAGTCCTGCAGGAGCTCACTAAACTGAAGGTGGATAAAGCGATAGGACCAGATGGCATACACCCAAGGATATTAAGAGAACTATGAAGGGAGATAGCAGAACCTCTGGCAGTCCTGTTTACCGAGTCATTCAACACTGAGGTGGTACCAGAGGATTGGAGGAGGGCACATGTGGTCCCTCTACACAAATCTGGCAGCAGGGAGGAGGCAGGGAACTATAGGTTGGTCAGCCTCACCTCAGAAGTGGAAAAAAGATCATGAAGACTTTCCTTAAAAAAAGAATAGTGAGGCATCTAGAAGCCATCGGAGCCAGGACCATAGGCAACACAGATTCACAATAGGGAGGTCATGTCAGACAGATCTAGTTGATTTCTTCAACTGGGTGACAAAGGAAGTAAATCAAGGTGGGGCAGTGGACATTGCTTACCTTGATTTCAGCAAAGCCTTTGACACTGTTCTACATAGGAGGCTGATAAACAAGCTGGGTAGGCTGGGCATGGGGGACAGGGTGGTAAACTGGGTTAGTATCTGGCTAACAGACAAGAGGCTGAGGGTGGTGGTAAATGGGGTGCAGTCTGGGGATGGGGGGTAACTAGTGGGGTGACTCAGGGATGGTCCTGGGGCCAGTCCAGCTCAATATCTTCATTAGCGACATTGCAGAAGGGTGGAGGGAAAGGTCTGCCTGTTTGCAGATGACACCAAGATCTGTAACAGAGTGGATACCTCCATAGGGGTGGAAAAAATGAGGAGGGGCCTGGGGAAGCTTCAAAAATGGTCTGAGGACTGGCAACTGAAGTTTAATTCAATAAAGTTCAAAATTATGCACCTGGGGCACAGAAACTCAGGGGAAAGCTAAAGGATTGGGGGGTGGGAAGTTGCTCACAGTTATAAAGGAGGAAAGGGACCTGGGGGTTATTATTTCAGATGACCTGAAAATGTCAAAGCAGAGTGCTAAGGCAGCTGGGAGAGTCAGTGGCATGCTGGGGTGCATAAGCAGGGGTATCACCAGCAGAAGGAGGGAGTTAGTGACGCCATTATGTAAAACCATGATCAGGCCTCACATGGAGTACTATGTGCAGTTCTGGAGGCCGCACTTTCATAAGGATATTAACAGACTGGAGACGGTCCAGAGAAGGGTGACTAAGATGGTACAGGGCTTGCAACACAAGACTTATGAGGAGAGAGTAAGGGACCTCAATATGTACTCGCTGGAAGAGAGGAGGGAAAGAGGGGACATGATAGAAACATTCAAGTACTTCAAGGGTATAAACAAGGTGCAGGGGGGAGACATTTTCCAATACAGGAGGAGCACAAGAATGAGGGGGCATGACATGAAATTGGAAGGTGGGAGGTTAAGAGGGAATGTGAGGAAGTTCTTCTTCACAGAGAGGGTGGTGGTGAATGCATGGAATGGTCTGCCTCAGGAGGCGGTGGGAGTGAGCACTGTGGATGGATTCAAGAATGCTTGGGACAGGCATAGAGGAAACCAAAGAGGTACAGCAGCGGGTGGGTTGGAAGCAGTAATCCAGTACAAGGGCTTAAGGGCAGACTAGATGGGCTAGGTGCAAAAAGTATAGGAAACTCAAATGGTAAATAAGTGAAATGTGTCCTTGAAATTATTAATAATACAGTAAAAAGTAATGTGATGAAAATGTAATTACAGTATGAAAAATTGATTATATTTTTGTGTTTAATACAGATTCTGAATGCCCCGTGAACAAGCTCAAAGGAGCGAAAAGTAGGGTATTTTAACTATAATAAAAGAAAATTGCAACAACAAACGATTGAGTGAAAGCATTTAATTGAATATCTGAGCTCCCAGCATTGGTTTTTTGGATGATAGATGGGCTAGGTGGTCCTTATCTGCCGACAGTTTCTATGTTTCTATGTATTTTCTCCATACATGGGACTCCACAAAAGACCCTTGTGTGGAGAAAATGCTTTGTGAATGGACTGTGCCAATATGCAGGTCCGTCCACCCCTTTTGCATTGCAGACCCTTCAAAACATTTCCCCCAGTGCAAACGGGGCTTTTGTGAATACCACTTTGCTGCAAAACCCAGTTTGCACATTTCAAACTGGGTTTGCGCTGGGGCAAAGTTTTGTGAATCAGGCCCCTGAACTCTTTCCTTTAATATGGCCCAGCTGAATTTTTGGGCCACTTTAGGATCACTTCAACCTTGAGACTGATAATTAAGAAATACCCTTTAACCCTTCCCGGTTGGCCTGGGCTAGTCCCATTACCTCCCCTTCACCCACCCAGTTATTTATAAACCTCCTTCTCCCTCCCAGACATTTGTTTTACAAAAAAAAAAAATTACAACTCCTGGCATTGTGCCAGGTGCTGACAGTTTAAATAGACTCTGACAGGAGAAACAGGGGAGGGTAGAATATGCTGGGATCACCTAGCATGGGTGAGTCCTGATTAACACTCCTATTTGTAGCCTGGTAAACCCCTATACCAAGGAGCCAATGTGTCTTTTGCTGAAGTGTCAAAGCTAAATGGGGGGATGATGCTGAATCGAAACGAACTGTTAATTTCACCATTCACTCACCCTTAATCAGCAGCTTCATGAGAACCATTGGGGTTTTGCTTCAAGTCAGTTCATTGATAAGGTATTTTTTGATGATCCTCACACAGCTAATGTTTGCTGTCTGAGCCTTTTGCATGATGTGAAGTACTACACCTTTTGTCAGAGATTTAACCCAAACATGAGGAGACTGCCAGAACGCTTTGGAGAATTTTGTGCAAAAAATGGAGAACACCAATCAGGCAGGTTTGGTATCTACCTCAGTATTTCTGACTTGCTCTTCTAGATCACCTGTTGTAAAACATCATAAGAGTCCCCTAGACATGTAGCCATGTTGTCACCATTGTGGAAAAAAGCAATATTCATCATTATAAAAAGGGTCTGAGAAATAGAGCTTTCTGATTGGCTGCAAACATTCTAACAGCCTTATGTTAATCTTTTATTAACATAAATGTAGAGTTTAACCATATATTGAACAAGGTCTAACACCATTTTAAAAACATGTTTTATTATAACAGCAATAAGGCACTCCCAGGGATTATGTTAATGGTCAGTTAATCACCCTCTAGGGGCATGTGGCACTCGGCTACACCTCATGCCACTGCACACCTCTAGAAGGTGATTAATAGACCATTAACATAACCCTTGGCCATGCCTTATTGCTTAAAAATAGAAGTCACAGAAGTCCTCTTTGTCTGAGTGTCACCACCATTCAAAGTCTCACTTCCAGTCTTGATCACTGCTGACTACTCATGAGGGTAAGTCTCAAACCATTTCATCAGTCTCCATCACTAGCCCCACAGTCATTCAGACACTAGGATCAGGTGCAGCCTCCATCTTGGCCTCTGTTGAAATCCACAGCCCCTCACCAGAATGTCATTAGGCTGCAAAGTCTTTTTGATGCTTCCCATTTCAATTATGTTGACTGGCACTGTTGAAAAAAACACTGTTGCACTGGCTACTGTCTTTAAACATTTTCACTGATGTTTGCCATCCTTGCCTCTGATGATCATATTGTTTATAAGCAAGCCTTTGCCATCACTTCTGTCAATGTCTGCTAGTATTTCTGGAATTGCTGTCCAATCCTCAGCCTTTATCTCCTGTGGCTCCTAATCCCCCCTCCCCAACCTGAGGATGAAACATATGTGTACAATCTAGATCTACTAGAAGCTGATGAAGGGAATGGTGAAAAAGAACAAACTGCTTATTGGTTTACCTGTAGTTCAACTGTCTCATCCTGCAGTGAAGGCACTGAGACATATACCCACCTGTTTTTCTTCAGAGGACACAGCATTTTAGGCTCAGCTAATGAAGGAGAAGCAAAGTTTTGCTGCTAAATAAGACTCTACCAAGAGGAATCTGTACAAAGTCCTGGAGGTCCCTGCATCTCCTTTCATGATCATTCCTTCAGTTTTCCCTGCTTGGAAAGATTCTACCATGGAAGCTTGGCACAGGCATAGTACATCGTCACTGTCCTTCATAAGGTGGATATCAATATCCTGTCACTCTACCAAAATAAAATGTGGCACCTGCCCTTGCAGCTATTCCTGAGTGTGTTTTGCTGGCTTTGCAAAATTCATTATTTAACTTGCCTTTTCATTACTACAAACTATTTGGTCATAAAGTGGCACTCACTCTGAAGTAGTTACAGTCCTCTAAGATCACTTTTAATTCCTTGAAGTCCCTTGCTACCCAACCCTCATGTGGGCATGGTAATGAATCTTTTCCTAGAGATTCTCACTCCTCTTATGCCCAGGGTCCTGGTCAGTAGTGGTCTCCAATAAACAACAGGCCTCTGGTGCATATTTTAAGACCTAAGGGTTTGCATTTTGGCAGTAGTCCTACCACCCCCTTCACATTATGACTCCTTTACAATCCCCTTGCCCTTTTTTCAGGAGTTCAGGTAAGAGGCAAGATCTCCTTGTTCCTGGCAAAATGGCAGGAGATAATTTGTGACAGGTGGGTCCTAGATGTTATTCAGAGGGCCATATGCTGGAACTAGTACCACTTCCTCCTCTGCACCCTCCCATCTCTTGTTATTACCCCAGAACACTGTTTTCTCCTACAGACTAAATGCTCACTCTCTTGGACACTATAGCTATCCAGTCTGTACTCCTGGCTAAATAAACAGAACCCTGTTTTCTACTCTTGGTACTACCTCATTCCAGAGAAGACATGCAAGAGCCCTTTCACCTTAAACTGGCATCTAGGGTGAAGTCCTAAAACTGCTCAGGGGCCTAAAACCAGATGGCTCAGCGGGTAATGACAATCTGGAGCCTAGACTGCTCAAGTTCGCTGCCCCTGCCATCATGGCACCAGTAACTTGGCTATTTCATAGGTCCTTGCTTGATGGGAAGATACCTTCACAATGGAAAGTTTTACTGGTAACCACTGTTCCCAAAGGAGGGTCACACGAACAGGTGGAGAATTACAGGCCAGTTTCCATCCTCTGTACTCATAGCAACTTCTGGAGAAGGTGGTCTACCGGCAGGTCCTCACTTACCTGGAGGAACATAACTTACTGACAGCACAACAACATGGCTTCAGGAAGAAGCATGGTACAGAGACAGCCCTGGTAATCTTCAACTCTGATGTTTATGCAGCCCTAGATCAAGGCCAGATTCTTGGTGCGGTCTTTATTGACCTCACCAAGGCCTTTGACCTGGTGGATCACCAGCTCCTCATAGAGTACTTGAAGGCCCTGGGCCTAGATGCACTAGCTTTGGATTGGTTTTCTGACTACTTTCATGGTAGGACACAAATCATCCGTTGGCATGGCGTTAGATCTGATGAGCACCCAGTACATGATGGAGTTCCCCAGGGCTCCATTTTGGGCCCCCTACTATTTTCACTATTTGTGAATAGCCTACCACTACACTGTGGTGGGGCTAAGCTCACCCTATATGTGGACAATGCTGTGTTGTATAGAACTTCCAGTGACTTAGCATCCCTAATTCTATTGTTGAGCCAGGATCTCTCAGCCCTTGAAAAATGGTTTCAGGCTAACGAACTAGTTCTGAATAGCAGAAAGACCAAGGCCATGCTTTTTGGCCCCAAGAATCTGGGTGCTAAGAGATCTCACCTTCCATCTCTATCACTCTCCAATGGGTCTGAGATTGAATTGGTAGAATGTATAAAGTACCTAGGAGTGTATATAGACCATATGGTACATTCAGAAGCCATATTGATCACCTGAACAAAATGGCAAATCAGAAACTTGGCATCCTATTTAGGCTTAGCCCTTTCCTGATCAAAGAGTCTAAACTTGTGGTCAGCAATGGAACTATCCTCCCTACTCTGTTTTAAGGCTCAGCTCTACTTCAACCATTAAGGTCTACAGAATGCAGTGTCTGAGGACTCTATACCATAGAGTCAGTTGCTTTGCTGCTGGGGCGCACCACATGGAGCACCACTGCAAAGTGTTGAACACCATAAACTGGCTGACCCTAGAAGGGAGACTGGCATACCCCTCACTCTGCCTGGCTTTCAAGCTACAGCAGCCAGATGCTCCCGCAAATCTGGTGAGCCTATTGAATCTCAAAGTGAATGTCAGAGAGCTCAGATCCTCAGATCGCAAGCTCCTGGAAGTTCCACAGCTAGGTCCTCCCAAGGTCAGCGATCCACTAGAATTGCACTCCCAAAACTCTGGAACAATCTTCCAAAAGACCTTCAGGACTGTGAATCACTTGATGGGTTCAAGAAAGGACTAAAGACTCACCTCAGTGGACTGCTTAATTGCTCCTGCTACCGCTAATCTCCCACCTGGAATTTCTAGTGGGTGATGCCAATGTAACCTCTGGATTGTTAAAGACCTATTAAGCTGAAGTTCTGCTCTGGTAATTAAAAACCAGACTAAAGAAATTGTCCCTATGTGCTTGAATATTGTTTTATATATTGTATATCTATGTTTCTAACACTCGTTCAAACTGTATTTTGTCTATTGTGGAATGGTTGTAATTTGAACTCTCTGTACTTTTTGCTTCCCTCGAGGTACATGTAAATAAATCTGAGTCACCCCTGAAAAAGGGACTGTCACGGTCTCAGCGGGCCTACCCAGTTACCAAAATTTAAATAAATATATAAAACACAGGTAAAACAGTGCTGCTACCCAGTACATGGTGCACAAAGTTAAAAACATGTCAAGTGAGTAATAGACTTTAGCACACACTTACGCTCAGACACAATTAAAATTGCAGAAAGTCTTTGATTTTAACAAATTCAGCAGTCCCAAACAGCGAACACACGTAGCCAGAAAAATATCAATGTTTCACACAGTGGCACCTGCGCTTTGATAAAGCGCAGGTGCAACTGCGTCAAACATTGAGCTATTTTCTGACTATGTTTGTTCGCTGTGTGGGACTGCTGAATTTATTAAAATAAAAGACTTTCTGCAAATATATAAAACAATCCATACAAAAATGTGTCCACGGCCTTTTTTCAGTTTTTCAGTCCTCCTGCTTTTTCATGGAACTGACTTTACGTGCACATCTGCACATGAAGATCTGGTGCAGATATTGACAGTACCTATGCTTCCTTTTACCAATTTCACATTTGCTTATTTGGCTTAACCTCAGTGCCACTGATATTTACCAAGTACTTTGCTCTTGTGGCCAAGACCCTGTGCTTGGGCACTATGCACATATTCTCTTAATTGGATGATTGGCTCCTCAAGGCAACTTCCAGATATTGGACAATATTGCCTTTTACCAATCTCACCTGTTGTTCCACCTACTGGGGATCCTGGTCAATTGACATAAATCAGTCCTTACCCCATACCAGTGCATTTCATTCATAGGTACATTCTTGGACACAGCTCGGGCAGAGGAATCCTTCAGGAACCACTTGCTGATATTTCATTCGGATGACACTGATCACTGCCGGCATCTTGATTCCTGTGAGATTCAAGGTTTGGCTTCTGGACTTCATGACTGTACCCACTGTGACTGCATCCATCCATGGCCTGCTTCACACACACAATCCTCAATGGATGTTTTGTGACTACTGGACCCAGGCTACCCAATCCCTGAGTTACTCCATTATATTCATAGCCCACTCATGCAGGGTCATTGGCTTGTGGCAAGACCAATCACATCTGTTTGTGGGGGGTGGGGTCCACTTTCTTCCCATCCATTCCTTTAGGTGGTCCAAATAATGGATGCCTCTGGGATGGGGTTGCGGTCTCATCTGGGTACACAAATAACCCAGAGTGTTTGTTCCCTGTCAGACAGATCTATATACATCAACATTGTGGAGATGAGGGCTTTTCTTCCTGACCTACAGGCTTTCACAAAAAACAAAAACAAATAATGCCACAAGTAATGGTGCCTATCTAGCTTGTCAAGAAGCTTATTTAGGTCAGAGCTGCCCCAGGTGCTTTGCAAAGTTTCTCAGAAAAATGGGGGTCACTCACAGAAATGATGGCATTTTAGTTCTTAATATTTCACTTTATTTATGCTGTGTGCCAGCATTTCACCATGAAGTATATGGTTTCTTTGGGAAAAGCATTTCAATATATCACCTTTGACAAAAGTATAAAACACAAAATACATAATAATTAATTTTTATGAATATTAAAATTGCAGTTTGATAATAGGTACAACTGTCTTGGGGTATACATAGACTTATTACCTCCATCCAAACTCTGAGGACCATCCACCTAACTAGCAGCCAGTGCAGGGCACACAGGACCAGGGTCACATGGCAGGACATGGATTGACACCCTTGAGACCTGTCGCATAGGTGCTTCTGCCACAAAGGTGGCACAGAGTGGCTGTATCTCAATGTCAGCACAGCCAGCATTCAAAAATCTGGATAGCCACAAACTTTGATGCAAGGTGCCACTTCCATCAAACCAGACCTCTTATATCTTTCTCTGTTTTTAACTTTTACAGTTTCATACCTGTAAATAACCAATTATTTATGTTAGCATTCATGTTATCTATCATTCATTTGCTCCCAGTTATTTATTAGTAGTTACACTGTGCCACTCTTTGTGCCTCCACCAATGCCCTGGCTTGGTTTTCAAAATGAAGGTGCCTTCTCCAAATGGGTATGATGAAAGTGGCACCTTGCATCAAAGTTTGTGGCTATTCTGATTTTTGAAGGCTGCCTGTGATGACATTGAGATACAGCCACCCTGTGCCACTCTTGTGGCAGAAGCACCTATGCGCCAGGTCTCAAGGATGTCAATCTAGGTCCTGCCATGTGACCCTTGTCCTATGTGCCCTGCACTGGCTGCCAGTCAGGTGGATGGTCCTCTTCAAGGTAGGCTTGCTCACCTATAAGACTACCTATCAGAGCTCTTGCTACCTGTGACCTCTGCTCACTCGCTCTGCTCCTCTTCAAAGGGCCTCCTGGACATTCCCATAGGTCAGCTCAAGACATCTGGTGATCAGGCTTTTAGTGTCTCTGGGCCGACCCTGAGGAACTCACTTCCATCTGCAGTCAGGGAGGCCCCCTCGATCAGAGTTTTTAAGCTGAGGCTGAAGGCCCACCTCTTTAGCCTGGCTTTTATGGAGTAGTCTCCCAGACCAACTGTTTTAATTAGCAGATGCTAATCTTAAATAGCTGTCATTCTAATTTTGTTTATCTTGAAAAAGTTCTGTGTTTTCATTTTTATTTTATTGTTATGTTTGTTAGGTGCCCGGAGCCTCAGGGATTGGCCACCCTAGAAATACAATTTGCCTTGAGATGCCTTGCACCACAGCAGGGCTGCACCATCAACTTTTCTGCAGTTCCAGAAGCTCTGCCATGGTCACAACAGAGGGCTAATTTTAGACCAGCCAGAAGGCGGTCTAAGTGCCATGCCCCACAGCTGAGCAGGGTGGTGAGTGTGGGGGATCTGCAATGTAGGGACATCGAGCAGAAGGGGCACCCTAGGGAGTGTGGGAGGCATGGCAGCAGTGTCATGTTGCTGAGGTGACACCCGGGGAGTGGTGTAATGCACTGGCTATGGAGCAGCAGTTTTCCGGGAGACATTCTGGATGCTGTGTTGCTGCCCTATTTGCAGGCACCTCTCTGATCTGAGGGAGGAGGATGCTCGATTCCATGCTGACCTGGCAGGGATTTGGGAAGCCTTATCCCCCACCCAGGGACTATCCAGGCCACCGCCACTACCTCAGAGGTCGCCAAGAAAGACGAGTAGTTGGACCACGGTGGGCTCAGGGAGGGTGAGGGTGGTGGAACAGAGGCACATCTCTCCAGTTGTGCCTCTCCACACTTCATTCACCACTCTGGCAAAGCATGATTCCTCTATGGAGGCACCTACAGTGGAGACCAAGGAGGATGCTGGGAACCTCCACAATGGAGACCCACAGGAGGGTGGCACAGAACCCAACAGGGGAAGAAAACAACTCCTGGTGGGGTATTCAGTGGTTAAGGGTGTAGAACTGGGGGAGGGAGGGGAAAGGGAGGTGAGGTGCCTGCCCAGAGCCATGGTTTGGAGGGACAGGAAACAAATCCTCAGGATCGTGGAAGCAGCTGCAAGGGGGAGAGAGCTGGATGTCATTATCCACCTAGGGAGAAATGACCTGGCTGAGAATGGGATCAGAGCAGTGCAACAGGAGTTTGTGGAGTTGGGGAGGGACCTTAAACAAGTGGCACACACGATAACTTTCTCAGAAGTGCTACCTGTCTATAGCATGGATGAGGCTAGGATACTGTACACCATGGGATTCAATGACTGGTTGAAAAACTGGTGCAGAGCTCAGGGATTTGGCTTCACTGGGGACTGGGGCTCCACCTGGAGGAATGCAGGCCTATACTGGTGTGATGGTCTGCATCTGTCAAGGAAGGGAACCAGGATCCTAGGTGATAGGTTTAAATGCTTCATTTGCAAGCATTTATACTAGTCAAGGGGGAGGCACTGAAAAGGAGAAGGGAAATCTTAGCCCCCCCCCAAAAAAAAAATTTCAGGGTAATTAGTGAGGTAAACGCCAAGATAGGGCAGTCGATAGGGTGAAGGGCAGGGGTAAATGGAGAAAAAGACAAAGGCAGTAAGGACAGGGATGGGGTAAAAAGAAATAAGGCCATAAAAAAATGGAGGTTAATGAGTACCAATGCCCGTAGTCTAGGTAAAAAGCTCCCTGAAATGGTGGCCTTGATGGAAGAAGGATGTCTGGATATTGTGGCAGTCACAGAAACATGGCACACAGAGAAGCATGACTGGGATGTCAACATACCAGGGTACACAATCTACACAAGGGACAGGGAGGGCAGAAGAGGAGGAGGAGGAGAAGCTCTCTACGTAAGGGAAGGGATCAAAGCAACAGAACTAAAGGGTAAACAGGGAGGACAGGAGGCACTGTGGGTCACCCTGGAGACTGGAAATGGCACCACAATTCGCACAGGGGTTGTATACAGACCCCCGTCTCAGGGGGAGGAAATGGACAAGGAAATGATAGACGGCATCCTTAGGATGGCACAGAAAGGGGAGATATTGCTGATGGGGGACCTGAATATGCCAGATGTTAACTGGAGCACCTTTGCTGCAGCCACCTGCAAGAGCAGGGCCATTCTTGATGCCCTACAGGGGGCATGCCTCAGACGGCTAGTTTTGGAACACACTCAGGAGGGAGCAATCTTAGACCTGGTACTCTCAAATGGGGACAGAAAGAGGATCTCAGATCTAGAAGTGCATAGCCATCTGGGAACAAGTGATCACCAAACAGTGTGGTTCATGATAAACTTAGTTGTAGAGTCAAGCCATACAAAAGTGAAGGTATTGTACTTCAGGAGGACTGATTTTGTCAAAATGGGAGAGTGCCTCAGAAAAGCACTAGCAAACAGGCAAGAAGGTGGGGTGGAACAACAATGAGGAAACATCAAAACCACTGTCATAGAGGTAACAAGCCTTTGTGTGAAGCAAACAAACAAATCAAAATGAAAGAAAAAAACACAATGCAATGGTCCGCGAAAGAAGTGGCGGGGAAGATTATGGAGAAAAAGATAGCATTCAGGAAGTATAAGTAAACACAGAAGGATCAGGACAGAAACCTGTACCAGTTAAAGCAGATGGAAGATGGGAAGGCAGTCAGAATAGCAAAGGCCCAACCCAAGGAAAAGATAGCCAACTCAGTTAAGAAGAGGGATAAAACCTTTTATAGGTACATTAGGGAGCAAAGAAAGACTAAGGCAGGGATACTGAGGCTGAATAAAGAGGAAGGTGGTTGGGCAGAGAGCGACAGTGAAAATGCAGGGATACTGAATGAATACTTTTGCTCAGTATTCACAAAGGAGGAGCAGGGGGAGATACCTAATCCAGTCAATAGAAGCACTCTGGATGGGGGGTGATATTAGTCCTTTCACAGAAAAAAGGGTTCTGAAAGAACTTTTAAAACTGAAGGTGGATAATGCAATGGGGCCTGATGGGATTCACCCCAGAATTCTAAAAGAACTAAGGGAAGAACTAGTAACACCACTAACTACACTTTTTAAGAAATCATTGGAGGATGGTGTGGTACTTGAGGACTGGAGGAAAGCAGATGTGATTCCCCTTCACAAAAGAGGGAGTGAGACAGAGGCAGAAAACTATAGACCTGTCAGTTTGACCTCAGTAGTAGGGAAAATGATGGAATCACTTCTGAGGGAAAGAATTGTTGAGTATCTAGAGGCCAGTGGGGCACAGGACCCAAGGAAGCATGGATTCACATCAGGAAGGTCATGTCAGACAAATCTAATTGATTTCTTTGACTGGGAGACCAAAGTAGTAGACCAGGGAGGGGCTGTGGACACGGCCTACCTAGACTTTAGCAAGGCATTTGACTCAGTCCCACACAAAAGATTAATATACAAGTTAGCCAGCCTGGGAGTGGGTCTCAGGGTGGTAGCCAGGGTAAAACACTGGCTGGACAACAGGAAACAGAAAGTAAAAGTAAATGGAGTACACAGTGAAGAAAGGGGGGTTACTAGTGGGGTACCGTAGGGTTCAGTACTGGGGCCAGTCCTTTTAAATGTCTTTATAGGTGACATTGCAGAAGGACCGGAAGGAGAAGTCTGTCTGTTTGCAGATGACACAAAGATCTACAACAGGATTGATATGCAAGGTGGGGTGGAAAGGATGAAAAGGGACTTGGCAAGGTTGGAGTAATGGTCAAATGTATGGTAGCTTAGATTCAATGCAAAGAAGTGCAAATTAATGCACCTGGAAAACAAAAACCAAGGGGAAGAGTACACAATGGGGGGTGAGAAACTGACAACAACAAAAATGGAAAGGGACCTGGGAGTAGTCATATCAGATGAACTAATGGTGAGCTAGCAATGTAAGAATGCAGTAAGGAGGGCTGGGTGGATACTCGGATGCTTAGGGAGAGGCATCACAAGTAGAAAATAGGAAGTTGATGGCCCTCTGTACAAACAGTTGGTAAGACCACATCTGGAGTACTGTGTACAGTTCTGGAGACCTCATCTCTGCAAAGACATAGACAGAGTGGAGGCTGTCCAGAGGAGGGCAATGAAAATGGTGCAGGGCGTGCACCAGAAGACATATGAAGAAAGACTAAAGGAGCTTAAAATGTATAGCCTCGAGGAAAGGAGGGAGAGGGGGAACATGATAGAAACTTTCAAATACCTCAAGGGAATCAACAAAGTCCAAGAGGGTAGCATCATTCAGAAAAAGAGATGTGCAGGAACAAGGGGGCACAATTTGAAGATGGGGGGGACAGCTCAGAGGTAATGTCAGGAAGTATTTCTTCACAGAGAGGGTTGTAGATGCATGGAACAGCCTTCCTGTGGAGGTCATAGAGTCAAAAACAGTGGAGGAATTCAATAATACATGGGACAGACATAAGACAATTCTAGTGGGGGGTAGGAGGAAGTAGACTGTTGGTTAACTAGGACCTGCAGCTTATCCATTAGGTAGGGGAATGGGCAGACTAGGTGGGCTAAGCGGTCCTTATCTGCCATCAGATTCTATGTTTCTATGGTGGGGGTGTCATGCACACTTCCAGTGAGACTATCTGGCAGGGTAGAAAGGGGGTTGGCAGGGATGGATCATGACCTGACCCCAGCTGGAAACAGCCCTAGTACCTGCGCCATAGATGCACCAGCCCCAAACACTGTAGGCAGGCAGCAGTTTGCCTACATGTGGGGGCCTCAGTAGCAGGGGACTGTTGCAGTATCTGGGGAATGTTCCCCTCCACCACCTTCACCTAGAAACCTATAGCCACTCCTGCCCACTTTTAGTGTTTGGGACTGGTGCACCTATGGGTCAGGTACCAGGGCTATGTCCATCTGGGACCGTGTCACAGTCCATCCCAACCAACCCATCTCAACCCCAAAGGATCAGTTCATTGGATGTGCGTGTGACACCCCTGCCTGGTGCCACCTCAGCACTCTAACACTGCCGCTGTGACCCCTTGCTCCCTAGGGCACCTCACAATGCTTCTTCTCCCCCAGGTCCCCTCCTTGCTGGGTGACAGTAGTTGGGATGACAGAGGCAGTGGGCTGGAGGGTGGTGGACAGCCATCCCCCCCCCCGGGTGGAGGGACCCCTGACTGCTCCAGCAAGCGCAACACCACCAGAACACCATTGCACAGGAGCAGTATGGTGCACACAGGTAGGTGGTGTGGTACATAAGCATGGGCCACACAACCAGGTACAACAGACATGCAGGAGTGTGGCAATGGCATGCACACACAGAGGCATGCTGCAGGCATAGGGGAGTCAGTGGCACACAACCACACACAGCAGTACACACACACACATGCATCCATCCACTCAGGAATTGGTATGTGGCATGGATCAGACGTATTGCACCAGTGCACAAGCGCAACTGGTGCCAGACTACCCTCATCACACCCAATCCACATGGTCCAGTGACCAGGCAAGCACACACACAGGCAGCATGTGGCACGACACCAGTGGTGGGCACACACACACCGCCCATGTGTGCACAGGGCATCATCTGCAGACTGCGGTTAGGGTGACCTGTGGATCAGGGCTGCTGCACGGTACCATGGCCACCATGGCCATGGGGACAGCCATGCCGGGACTGATCAGCAGCTACAGGATGTGCATCAGCCGGGGGGAGGGGTTCCAACAGCCTCCGGGGGGGGGAACTGTGGGACCATGACCATGTCCTCGTGGGTGTGTGCAGGTGCCCAAACAGGCCAGCCCTGGGCATGCCTGGGATGCCTACATCACAGCCCAGCATTCACTGTGTTGGGGTCAGCCATTGCTGGGTCTGTGGGATGGACAGTGCACTTTGGGGCGTCACCTGTGCAAGGCCATGCCCTGTGGCAGTCAGCAGTGTAAAGCCATCCGTGATTGCACTGTCAATGCAATCCAAGGATGCAGTCATGGCCTCCTGCATGCATTGCATCCCTGCCAGGATCTGGGTAGTGCCTCTTTCCTGCTGCTCAACCAAAGGTTGCACCTCCGCATGCAGTGCACGCAACCCAGTGACAAGCAGTACCTGTTGCTGAACAGATGCCCACAGCAGCTAGGTGTGCTCAGTCAGACGGTAGGTGTCCTGGGGCTCCCGGGCTGGACACCGATCCTCCTGTGGTGACCAGGCATGCTGCACAGCCCCCCCTTTTTGGTGGATGCTGCACAGTGGGGTCTGCAGGGGGAATGGGCACAGTAGGTGCACCAGCGGTGGACCCTGTGTCTGGCTGCCCAGTGGCAACCACAGCCTGCTGCCATCACCCGTCAGGCTTCTGTACACTGCCCTGTGCCTGCACAGCCATGCCACAACCACCGCAGGGAAGAGCGGTGACAGTGCACATCACTGCACCCGCAGTGGTGGCAAGCAGCTGTTCCACCACTGGTAGGGTACTGGATGTGGTGCCTGTGTCAGATGCCAGCAGGGGTGACCTACCAACAATGTCACCCATGCTGTCCAGGAGCTGAAAGTAGTCCTCATAGGAGTCAGACCCCACCCTGATCTGTGTCTCCATACACAGGACACCAAGGCTGGCATCCTGCAGGATCACATCCAGGGCCTCGTCCAACCCCAGGTACAGGACATCCGCCTGCACCATGGTGCTGAGCTGCAGCCTATTGGGCCCCAAGTACAAGCACAAGCCCGCAGGTATGTATTGTCTCAGAGGACAGTGCCCTCCAGAGACAGGCTCAATCAGAGTCTCATCAGCTGCTCCAGTCTGCTGTAGACTCCCAGTCCCTTTCACAATGAGAGCTTCTCATATTCAGGAGGAAAATGTGTCAGGAATTAGCCTGCCTTGGTGAGACCCTGCATGCTGACTTGCAGTGTGCAGCACAGTATGCAGAGGACCATGAGGCAAGGTTCCTGGATGCCCTCCACCACGTCTTTGGGGAACTGACTGGGGCAGTGAGGGAGCTCACTGCCACAGTGAGGGAGGTTGGGCTGGTTAGGCAGCAACAGAACAACACCTGTGCGCACCATCATCATGCCGGAGCTGTCCCCTGGGGTTCATCAACCCCATGTAGTGGCAGATTGGGATCAGCCAGCACAGCTGTATCAGCTTCAACCATGAGCACTGCCTGAAACTCTGGCCAAACCTGTCCTTGGCATTATCCAGCCAGAGGTGTGGGTGTGGCTGTCCGAGGGTGTTACCATCCCCACAGACATCACCCTACAACTTCCCAGTCTACATAGCCCCTCCTACATAGCCTCACATCTGCTCATCTGTACATACTCTTGACTGGAGGAGGCCTTGATGTTGGGGGCAGCACCTGATATATTCCTTTTCCTCACATGTACCCTTTCCATGCCCCCGTTGTACATTTCTACCCCCACCCCATCCCTGTAATCCCACTGTATCATCCTGTGTTTCTTTTGTTAGTTGTGTATATTCATTTCACATTGTTTGTTTGTAAATATCATATTATTACATTATTGAAAGCATAAATGGTATCCATGTTGTTAGTACTCACCTGCCCATCCCTGTCAGTGCTCTGATGATGTTTGCCTGATGTTCCTGGGACCTCCTGGCCATGTGTAGGGGTAGCACCCTATATGAGCATCTATTATTGAGCGACTCAATATGAACGACACAATAATAGCACTTTAAAGTACAGCAACAGGTAAAAAAGATCACTATATCCTGTATAGTGAGTGTAGCAGGGAGCTACACTCACTAGAGCAGGTTATAGGACCATGTTTGGCCAAGCCCTGCTGAGCTACCCATTTATTGTAGTGGTATAAGCTACCACTCCTGAAGCCAGCGACCAGGGTTCAGGTCGAGCGCCCGGTAGTAAAAATCTTTTTTATTTTGATTTTTTCTCTATGTCTATGCCCCCAGTGGAGCTGATTATAATTAGTTTAGGGGTATGGGGTGTTTGTCCCCTGCATAGGGGTTGTGGGGGATTAGCACGCATGCATGAAAATACATATTATAATTTTTTTGTTCTTGTAATAGTGACGGTCGGTGTAATATGTTGTCACCCTGTTCTGTAGGGTGGTTTTTGTGTTGCTCTTTGTGGTCAGTGAATATTAGTAGTCTCTCTTATCACATAAAACCTGCATGGCTCATGCCTATTGAGCTGCTCCACTGTCCCATGTACCTCTGGCTCCATGTCACTGTCACCATGTTAATCAGGATCAGGCAGGCATATTCCACCGCTGAGTTCACCATGATGCTGTTGTTGCATACAGCCATGTTGCCTGTTGCTGCTGTGTCCACACCCCCTCGTTTTCGCCAGAATTATGACTACATTTTTATAGGTGTTAACTTACGCCACTCTGTATGTCATGTTAACACGTTGCACAGCATTATGCCACTGAATATACTGTTGCACCTGTATTCATGTCCCCGACTCTCACTTTGCACTGCAGCATTCATTATTTTTTGTGCTGGTGCTACACTGTTGCACTGACACTCTTTGGGCTTTTAAATATTGCAACCCTACGCAAATGGGGCCCAGAATCTGCACAAACATTTTACGCCCAGCACAATATTTTGAATATCTGGCCCTTGTTCTCAAAATCAGAGCCTTTCCATAACAGCTCCCTTCAGATTCAACTCACTCCTTAACACCATAAAGGATTCTGGTAGTTTACTGTACCATTCTTTCAAGAGAAATATGTGATATGTTACTACAAATAAATGTATTAATGGACACCTACTGTATTGCCAACGTCTTTCCAGTCACTGAATCAAAAAAAAAAAAACTAAGTAAATGTTCAGCTACCTTCTAAGTCCCTGTACCTGCCAGACTGCTACATAAACCCTATGCTGGCCAAGAGTATTGTACCCAGTCTTCCCTCCACAGCCTTCACTATCTCCTGTCATTCATTCATTCATTCATTCATTCATTCATTCATTCATTCATTCTCTCTCCTTTTCTCTCATTCCACTGCAAATGTGTGTGTTGACTTAATGAAACAACAAATGTACTGGGGTCAGTATATACTCCTGTATATAGTATTTTTTTTTCTGTATATACTGTAGTATTGTTCGTATGCAATTTTCTATGGAAAAATCCAAAATATCTACTTAACTAGTAGGTAGTACAATTGTGCAACACTTCAATGACCAGTATAGATGAGGAACAAAGAAAAGCACAGAATCCAAGCACACTTGTTTAAACTGCGGGTGCCCAAACAATTTGAGCAAACAAGAGATCGATATAAAATATTTAACACTTGATTTATTGAAGGTAAAAGCAAAAATTGATGGACAAACAGCACCTGCCAGCCCATTAGAAAGCATAGGGGACTGGCTGGTGCTCTGTTTGTTTTGCAAGTTGTGCTTTCTACCAGAGATACATAAAATGCTGGCTACTATTGCTATGGAGTGTGCCCATCTGTGTACCTTTCTTTAGATGAAGCAGGAACTAAGGGGAGTCTCATTACGATATTACACAAGCACTTCAGACAGTGTAGACAGATATACATACATGGGGAATAGAAATGAGACAGAAGAGTGGAACCATTTTTTACAACACCAAAACACTGGGGAAGGCACCTCACAGCAGCAGAAAAACACAGGGGAAGGGGAACTGAGATACTGTACCCCATAAAAAGCAGAATACATATATAAGGCAAAAAAAAAGGACCATCTAGAATCAGTTTAAAGAAAAGGGACCAAAATGATTCATGGTGAGCATGGAAGATCTTATGAGGAAAGACTTATTATCTTTGGAGGCAATGAGAGAGAGGTGACATGACTGAAACTTTAAGTGCCTAAAGGGCAACAATACAGTAGAATATCAAGAGCTGTACCACCAAGAAGGTAATATCACTGGGGGCAAAACATGAAGCTGACAATGGATAGGTTCAAATGGGACATTACAAAGTTATTCTTTACAGAATGGGTAGTTGATAAGTGGAGTCAACTAACACAGGAACTTAATGTTCAGACAATTAAGGCATTTAAACATGGGTGGGACAGATTTAGGGGACTTGGTGGAGAGATCTGGAATGGGCTGAATAGGAGGCAGAACAAGGCAAGTGTGTAAGCAAAGCATGGTCTCACCAGCAGTAGACTGGTATCACAACCAAGGAAGGGGCTGGATAGAAAAGATGCACCAATGGTCTTTTTCTGCCTGTAAAAATTCTATCTTTCTACATTTCTACAGAAAAACAGAGGGAGACAGACATTTGGGAGAGTATTTGAAGGACAATGAGTGGGATACAGGGATAAGGGGAGAGGAAGGCAGTCATCTTTAACATAAGGTGCAGGAGTATCGCAGTCATAGAAATGACCATTGTATTGCCCTTTGCTACAGGTTCAAACATGATAATTTGAAATGAAAGGTAGACCACCATAGAGAAACCTGTTTCAAATTAGGCCACAGCACCTCTGAAGTAAAGTATGCTCTGACATGTAAGCAAAATGTGAAACTTTATTATTTGACACAAAGTAGCAGTAAGGAACACTCATTTTTCTCTATACCTTAAAGGGAATCAAACTTCAAAGATCCTTGATCAGATTATAAGATTCAATATTGAAATTAAAAGGGTCAGTTATAAATTAAGGTGATGTAACTACAACCAAATCACAATATATATGTATATGTATGTATTTATTTATTTATTAATTTTCCGGAATTACAACCTTTGAGTCAAAGACTCCTTTGCAAAGGCTCCACGTCTGGACAAACAAACAGATTTATGAGATCACAGTATACAGATTGATGTGAACAAGCTTCATTGCTTAGTGTTACACAGTGGTGCTTTACTAGTTGGCAACAAACATATACAAAGTAAAGTTACAATAGGGTAGGACTTGCAGCCCTAGGCAAGATTAACATTCCACAAAGGTGTAAGGATTGCCTTATCCACAGTCTGAGACTACATTTGAGGTTCTGGGTAGGTTCTGGGGGTAGAATTGAAACCCTGCTTCGAGGAGGGGTTATATGCTCAATTGCAGCTACATTTCTCTGAGGCTATGAGGTGTCTCATGGTTTTGTTTTAAATCGGCCTAAAGTTGGAGCCTGGGTTATAGTAGGTGGGAGTTCATTGAGCTGATGCTGTATGAAAGACTTGACGCAGTGTCCTCTAGTGTACATGTGCTCATAGTCTGAGTCCTGTGATGTTAGTTTGTGTTGAGAAGGCCCAAGTGTGGATTTCTGTGGATTTTCAGCCTGGGCATTGTATTTTGTGCTTCCTTAAAGGTCAGCCAGTCGCTTATTTGTAGAGGTCAGGTGGGGTTAGGTGGTCACTTTCAGTGACCAGCAGGCTGGCTTTGTTGAGGCCAAGGTCTATATGCTTCAGAGCAGTGGGGTCAGCCATCCCATATATTATTATTCCATAGTCTATCAAGGATATGACCAAGCTGGTCACTACCAGTTGAAGGGCATGCGGTGGGAGGCATTGTCTATGCCTGTAGAGGATCCCTAGTCTAGTGTTTACTGAGGAGGACAGTTGGTTGATGTGTGTGTGGTAGGTGAGAGATGAGTCTAAAGTGATGCCTAGATATTTGAAGTCCGAGACTTGTTCAATTAAGATGCCCTGGCTGTTGGAGATGTTTAGATGGGCTCTTATATGGGGGCTTTGCCGGTACGCAAAGATCATGGATTTTGTTTTGGTGTAGTTTAATATGAGCCTGTGCTTTGTGAACCAGTCTTCTAGTTCATGGAAGTAGGTTTGCAGCTTGTGTTGGAGGGAGTTTAGGGAGTTGTCTTTCCAGTAGACTACTGCGTCATCTGCATAGAGCAGAAGTTTCTCATAGCATGCTCTAGGGATGGAGTTCAGGAAGAGACTGAATAACAGAGGGCCTAAGATTGATCCTTGGGGTACACCTGATAGAACCGGGGTTTTAGAGGATAAAGTGGTATTGATTTTAACCTGTTGTGTTCAACCAGTAAGGTAGTTCTTGAACCAGAATAGTGTGTCTGGTGCAAGGTTGAGGGAGGGGAGTAGGTGTAATAGGAGGTCATGGCTGATGGTATCAAATGCTTTGGTTAGGTCGATGAAGATTGCTCCTGCAATTTCACCCCCGTCCAGCACCTCGTGTACATATGATGTGAGTTCAAGGAGTGCTGAAATGGTACTGTGTCCTGATCTGAAACCATGTTGTTCTTGGCATAGCAGGGAGTGCCTGGTGAGGTACTCTGTGAGTTGGTCTGATACTATTCTTTCAAGGGCTTTTGAGAATGGGGGGAGTAACTTAATGGGCCTGTAGTTGCCGGGGTCTGTTGGGTCACCTTTTTTTAAGATTGGTGTAATAATTCCCCTTTTCCATAGAGCGGGGAATTGCCCTAGGTGTACTGATAGGTTTAAAATCTTGGTGATGTGTGGGAGGGTCTCGTCAAGTGTTAGACAGATTATTTTGAGGTCCACAGAGTCACTGCTATACCTTTTATTCCGTAGGGCATGTGCCAGGTAGAGTTTGGCCTGACTGCAGGAGATTGTTTTGAGCCGAAATGGTGTGGGGGAATGACTGGGAATGGGGTTCAGTGGGACACTGGGTGGTGGGTCAAAGAAATTTGATGGAAGGATTTGGCTGAGGTCTGTGAAGGAATTGTTCAGGACATTGGCTATAGTGGAGGGATTTTGAGAGAGGGCACCATTTGTAAGTATTTGGGTAGGCGATTGGTTAACGGTTTTCCTGCAGAGTTCTTTGGCATTGCTCCAGAATTTGCTTCCTGTGCCCCAGGTTGAGGTGAGGGCTAGCTTGTAGTGGTTGGCCTTGGCTAGCTGAATGGCCCTGGTGCATTTGTTTCTTGCCTCTCTGTAGAGTTGTCTGTCATGGGGTGATTGGGAGTATAGTGCTTTGTGCCAAAGGTTGTCTCTGTGGTGCATCTGATCCAACAGGGACTGTGTGATCCACGGGGTGTCTCTGGTTTTTAGGATCTTTTTTGAGAGAGGGGCATATTTGTCACAGACTGTGTTGAAGATTTTGATGAAGGAGGTGAGTGCTTCATCCACAGATTGTGCGATGGGGACAGCGGACCAGTCGGTGATTGAAAGAGAGTGAAGTATCTTGGTTATCTCGCCTTTTTTGATATGTCTTTGGAGCGAGATTTTGGGTGGAGCAGTAGGGCACTTGTTTGACCAGAGGCAGGAGAGGGGGAGTGATCATTAAGGATGTCTGGTAGGACTTTGACATTAGTGAGGTGATTGGGAGCATTTGTTAATAGTAGGTCAGAAGGGTTTGTGTTCCTGTCCTGGGATCTAGCCAGGTAGGGGTCTGGACAACTTGGGTGAGGTCGTGCGCTGTAGCAGTGTCTTTGAAGGGATCTGCTGAGGTAGTGAGCCAGTTAATATTAAAGTCACCCAATACTATGAGCTCACTTCTAGGGGGAGCAGTGCTATGTTGGCCAGTATGGAGTCGAAGGCTAATTTTTGATTGTTGGGTATGTAGACTGCCATTATGTAAAGAGGTTCCACAATGTGGTCTATCGTGATTTTGACTGTAATGGCTTGTGCCCCTTGCACCGGAGGTGGTAGGGGAATGAGTAATGGTTGTAGTTGTGGTCTGGCATAAATAGCGCAACCTCCACCTCGTTTGTCCACTCTGTCATCTCTGAAAATTGTGTAGTTGTTTAGGGTAACTGATGAGTCTGGGACATTTCTTGTGAGCCAAGTTTCGGAGAGGGCAAAAATGTCTGGTGAGTGTTGTGCTACTCAACCTTGTAGTAGAGTTAGCTTTTTAGGCAGGCTGTGGATGTTTAAGGAGGATAGTAGAAGACCAGCGTTACCCTGTCTTCTTTTTATGAAATCCAGAGAAGGCTCTGGATTTGGGTGGATATGCATGGGTGTGTGTGTGTGTGTGTGTGTGTGTGTATACATATATAGATATACAGTATATATATATATATATATATATATACACACTGCATATATACAGTGTGTGTGTATATATATATATATATATATATATATATATATATATATATATATATATGACATGGCCTGACTGAGATATCATGTTTATCTTCACGAGAGGTAATGATATCATGATATCTCATGGTGGCCACGAGTGAGATATCATGATGTCATTGGCCTCTAGTGAAGATAAATATGATATCTTCAGTCAGGCCATGTCATGTTCTGTTTATATAATGTATGTTTTGGGCTGCACTCAACAAAAGGTCCAGATGTCCACTTAATACAATCCCCTACATAGAGGTGATGGCTATTTCAACACAAAACTGCAGTTTCTCTACCAACACAACAGATACCATATGTTGTTGAAAAACTATATATGTGGTTGATCCTGCTACTTTAAAATTATTGTTAAAAAAATTTTTGGTATTAAGTTTATGTAGTCGTAGCTACCCCCAACAACTCTCCATACCCCCCTGCTCCAAAACAGCAGATTACATATATTATGAAAACAAATCTGCTGTTGCCACTTTAAAATTATTTTCATAATACATATCTGGTTGATCCTGCCTGCATCTTTAAACAAATAAATTATTGAAACAAAGTTTATCTGGTTGATCCTGCAACTTTCTTTTATCCACCTGTAACTGTAATGTAGCATGGCTGGCAGCTATGCCCTGAAATGTAACGTGACTGGCGCTGAGCAGATTCAAAGTGAAGCACTGTAAAGATATTTTTCATTAGAGAACTGTGCATAAAAACTTTAAAATGCTTCCTTTTCTGAATGCTGCCTGTATTTTTGTGAAAAGAAGCTTGCCGACAGTATTGAGGGAAGGCGGTGAGGCCCAGCTTAACACAGCCAGAAATGCGCATGTCTGTTGCATAGCAATGCATGTTGCACTTCTGTCTGGTGTTGTGAAGCTGCCATCTCACTCGCTCTTCCCTCAATACTGCTGGCAGCTTCTTTTCGCAAAATACAGGCAGCATTCAGAAAAGGAAGCATTTTGTAAGTTTTACAGCACAGGCTCCCGAAAAATATCTTACAGTGCTTCACTTTTGAATCTGTCTAGCGCTCAGTCACGCTACATTTCAGGGCATAGCCCTCGGCCATGCTACATTACAGTTACAGGTGCATAAAAGAAAGTTGCAGGATCAACCAGATAAAGTTTGTTTTTCAATAATTCATTTGTTAGAAGATGCAAACAGGATCACAGAGATGTTTGTGTTGTGGGATGGGGCAAGCTCATAAAGGGACACAGCAAAGACAGCTGGATGATGGAAAGTGAAACACTTTCACTTTCATTACAATGACATATAGGAGTGTGAAGATATCATTGATATCTCTATGACCTGGCAGAGATATTACTTTTTATCCTGCTATTTATCCCAAAACATACATTGTATAAATATATATATATCTACACACACACACACACACAATGTGTGTGTGTGTGTGTGTGTGTGTGTGTGGAGATATATATATATATATAGATGTATGTATAGTCTTTGGAAAAAAAAAGAACTCCATTAATGCATCAGTTAGGGTTCATAGCACAGCACCAAAAGTTTGGTAATGTGATTTTAGGGTTCAAAACCCTAACTCCACATCCCCCCACCCACACACACACACATATGCAAGCAGAAGAAGGGCCAAGGCAACACAATTAACTAAAGACAACTTGCATCAGGTAATTGAAGTAACATACTGTACAACTCTAAAAATACCACAGGACACATCCATCATCACGGTCCAATAATTGTAAAAGTTCTGCTGTCATCATAGTGCCTTGGGTGTACTCACACATGCTAGGCAATCATGGGTGATGGTCCACAGTAAGCATTTTTGCATTTCTACCATCAATAAGAAGATTTAAACAGATGCCCATATTTCAATAGTTAGCAAGGGATGAAACATACAGTATGTTATCCACACATACAGTAGTTTATTGGAAATGAGAGTTTGTATGAGCCTACTAACAGTCATTGGATGTTTGCATTTTTTTCCTGATACAGTGAGGCAGTCCTAATAACAAACTGTAGTAATAATAAAAGTATTTTTTTTGTAGTATAGTTTACAAGTAAGATGTAAATGCAACGGTTGTAACATCCAAAGCTAACCATAAGATACTGTTAATGAGTATTTCCAGGTAATACAGCAGTATAACAACATGTGATGGTGTTAGTTTCCTACCTGAGCAGTATCTGAAAAGTGCTGTGCATGTGTCAGCTCTATCTTTACTGCTACCACATGCCTATGCAGTAGCAGCGATACTTGCAGTGAGCCAATTGTTGAATTATGACACATATAAATCAATTTTTTGAAAATGTGTACAGACGAAGTCTCATTGTATGAAGAAGACATGCCAGCAATAATGTGTCATCATACTGTGGTGGCAGTATAGAGTTGATCATACTGTAGGTATTTTTTCATTACACAGTGTTATGTGAAATCAGTACGGTGTTGTGATTATTGTGCTTACAGATGAGACAGAGTGTTATAGTGCCTTACAATCTTCCATGTGTCTTGCATGTATATTTGTTTGTGTGGAGGGTGTGTGGTGGGCAGAATGTGAAATTATGGTTTTGAACCTCATCATCACATTTCCAAGCTTTTGTTGCTGTGCTATGAACCCTAACTGATGCATTAATGGATTTTTTTGCAATGAATTTCCCTTCTTTTTGAGAAAATGTAATGTAACTGGTAAATGGTATGTGTTATTGGGAGTGTAGGCCCTCAGGTCCCTGTGCTTCCATGTGTATACAAGCTGAGGTGGTGCAGCATAGGAGAATGGGGTAAGGGGACTGATGACCACAATGCACACCCCGATGCCTGTTGGTGGGGATGGAATGGGATTGGAGTGCAAGGAATGTCAACCCTAACACCAAATTTCCTAGCTTTTGTCACTGTGGAACAACCCTAATGGATGCATTAAACAGTTTTTTGCCATTAATTTCCCTTCTTTTTGAGAATGAGCACTCCCAACATGTGATTTTTTTTCTCACATAGTAACGCTAACGGTAACACAAACACAAGCACAAATGGTAACCCACATGGTGATGGAAATGTAAATGGTAATGCAAACAGTAAGAGAAACACAAGTGCAAATGTTAATGAAAACAGAAATGGTAACGCAAACACTGACGCAAATGCTAACGTTAACAGAAATGCAAACATTAATGAAAACAGTAAAGTAAATGATAACGCCAAAGGAAATGCAAACGGTAAGAAAAATAGAAGCGTAACACAAATGCAAACAGAAATGCAAATGGTTAAGGCAACGGCACTGTAGAAGGAAACAGTAATGCAATCAACAATGGAAACGCAACCAAAAACGCAAACGCTAAGGGCAACAGAAACGCAAATGGTGACAAAGACGCAAACAGTAATGGAAATGCAATTGGAAAAGCAAACAATTACAGTAAAAGCAACGATGACGCTAAAGCAAACAGTAACAGAAACAGAAATGCAAATGGTAATGGACCCGGTCATGGTACCACAATTGGAAATGCAAATGCTAATGGTAACAGCAATGATGATGCTAAAGGAAACACAAACGCAAACAGAAGTGCGTACGCAAATGCTAATGGTAATATTTTTATTTTATTTAGTTTTTGTTTACCGGGTAAGTACACTAGCCAACACAATGACTATTTTCAGGTACGACCCGAGAGAGTATAACATAAAATAAAACAGGTACAAATAAACATTTACATTTTTAACATGGGGAGAAAGTGAACAGAAATTTTAGACAAAGGTACGTAATGTAAAAACCTTGAAAGAAAGGATTTTTTTTTTTAACATAACAGAGGTAATAGGTAGCATTACAAGTTTTCACGTGGTGAGAAACAGATACCATGGTTTAAATAGGAGGGAAACAAACATCCATAGGCCACGGTGGGCAAGGCAAGTAGCAATTGTTGGGGGTAAACAAGGATAGGTCAAAGCAAATTACAGTTTTGCAGAGATTTCATGTAAAAGGTCTAACTATAAAAGGTCTTTTGAAATTAAATTAGAGGAGGAGGTCAGGGGTGGAAAAGAAGTGAGAAGAGGCAAGGGGAAAGAAGAGTGACCAGGGTAAGTGAGAAAGGTGGGTGATAGGGCAGGAGAGAGATAGGACAGAGGAGTCATGGGATGGAGCAGGGGTAGGTAGGGAACATGTATTAGAGGGAGGTAGGAAAGTAGAGGTCAGGCAAGAGTGTGCCAGGGCAGAGGGAAGATAGCATGAGGAATCTAGAGCTGGGATACAGGAGGAGGGGGAAACTAGAGCTGGGATACAGGAGGAGGGAGATAGAGGATTGAGAGATTGGAAAACAACAAGGGAGGGCAAGTCTTTAGGACTAAGGGAAAAGTATGGGGAACCAGACATAATCTGAGAGTAAAAAAGAAAGGAAAGAGAGAGAAATCAGGGGCACGCATCTTAAACAAGACCATCAGGTAGGATCAAAGCAAGTGCAGAGGCCAGTGCGCAATAGATAGCAGTGAAGTTCTTTTTTAAAGCTCTGATGAGTTTCAGCTGATTTGAGCTCAGGGGGAAGTGTATTCCAGAACAGGGGAGCTGCACATTTGAAAGCCCCAGTGCCTTTTGTGGTAGACCATCTAGGAACTTAGAGTAGAGAGTTTTCTGCAGACCTCAGACCACGAGGGATGGAGTGGGGAATTAAAAGTTCTGCCAGAGATTTAGGGGATTTGAGCCTTACAACAGAGTCAGTAAGGGAGCCAAGATAATATTTTCTTGTGGCCATGGGGGAGAGCCATCCTAAGTCATCATAAAGCTGACAGCGGTGCTTTTGTCTAGAGGAGGAGGATGCATATCGACATATGTTATTGTAGGTGACTTCCCATTTCTGGAGGGCAGTTTTGTGAGCACTAGAGAGGATGGGGGCACTGTTGGTTAGGGAAGGTAGGAGTACACCCCTGGCAATGGCTTTTTTAGCAGATGGTGTAAGCAAGTATCCTGATTTGTAAGCAGCACCGAGTTTGCAGTTTACAGCCTTGCAGATGGATTGAATGTGCAGGCTCAGATCAAGGGATTGGTCAAGCATGACACCAAGATAGCTAAATGATGAGACAGTTTCTAGTGTTGTATCACCTGAGTCATAGACTGTAAGGGAGACAGGGCACCTACAGAGTTTAGGGGCAGAGCCAAAAAGCATGGCCTTGGTTTTCTTTATGTTTAGGACCAGCTTGTGCTCATACAGCCAATTTTTTATATTTGTGAAATCAGTTGAGAGTGCTGAGTTTAGATTCTCCACCATTTTATCACTGGCATAAATGACAAGATCATCAGCATACAAGAGAGATGAGCAACTCTGTAGGGCACAGGAGACATTATTTATAAAGATTGAGAAAAGGAGAGGACCCAGGATGGAGCTTTGAGGAACCCCACATTTACTGAGGCAGAGTCAGAAATGGCTGAGTTAAATTTAACTGCTTGAGACCTATCAGATAGATAGCTACTAAACCAGCGTACAACTGGAGAGGAGAATCCTAGGCTATGCAAGCAGGATAGGAGTAAGGGGTGGTCCACAAGGTTGAAAGCCTTTGTAAGGTCTATGAATACAGCACCAGTGAGTCTACCTGCATCCATGTTAGAGATTATGTCAGAGGTAAGTTTTGATAGTGCAGTGGATGTACTATGGTTTTTACAGAAACCATGTTGGGCATCAGATAGGATACCCCACTTGCTTAGAAAGTCATGTGTTTGGATAGCAACAGCCTTTTCTAGTAGTTTGGACAAAATGGAGAGAATAGCAATAGGTCTGTAGTTGTTTATGTCCTTCTTATCACCTTTTTTAAAAACAGGAGTTATTCAAGCAATCTTCCACAGGACTGGGCCAGTGCCAGTGATCAGGGATAGTGAAAATATTTTTGCCAGTGGTGAGGCTATGTGGGCAGCAGCGAGTCTTAGTAGATGGGGTTCAAGGAGGTCACTCCCCACACTAGTGTTTCCAGATATGAATAAGAGAAGTTTAAAGACATCTAGTGCAGTAATCTCCTTAAAGTAAAAGGGAGGTGTATGCTGAGATATCTGGAGAGTAGTAGACACACGGTGATGCAAAACAAAATGCAAACAGAAACAGTAATGGAAATACAATTGGTAACAGTAACACAAATGCTGCTGCAAACGAAAATGCAAAGGGTAACACACACGGTGACGTAGACAGGAACGCTAATGCAAACTGTTACGGAAGTGGAAACTCCAACTGTAACAGTAACAAAAACACAAACCCTTTTTTCCACAAAAGCTGGATAGGGAAACACAGAGAATACAAAGAATGTATACATAATAATGGGCCCCGGAGCAGAAAATGAGCACTTGGAATACTAAATTGCTTATGTCTCAGGAACTGTACGATGTAGAAAAAAAATTACATTTTATATAATTTATGACTTTCCTGGCTAGTTTTGTACTTAGTCCCTAGTGGTAGGCCAAGCATTTTTCTGATGAAAAGTCCCTCTCTTGAAGTGTTTCCGAGTTACGGGCACCGAAAGGCTCGGTGGAAGCCGTAATGTTAGTCTATGGGAAAAATGTTCAACTTCGGAGTACCGTAACTTTGCATCCCTGTAATATTTTGTTACCAAACCACCAAAAGACACATCTGTGGGATGTTGGCTTTCTTCCCTCCAAATTTCAGTCCAAAAGACCAAACCGTTTTTGCAGAAGGGTGGCAAAGAATTCCTGTTATTTTGGGCATAGTGTCGCAAAGTAGTGTCGCAAATTACGACACTTTCGTAAAAAAAGTCACAAAAGTGTTGCAGGTACAACACTACTTTGTGACACTACAGTTTACAAAAATTACAAAAAACATATTTCTGGGCTGTTTAACCCCTAGAAAAGACAGGGCTAGCATCCTCAGGGCTCGATTAGGTGAACACACAAAAAAATCGTATCCCTAGAGGGTCCCAAATTTAAATTCCAAACATTTCCATGACCAGTAACTGAAAAAAAAAATGGTTGACACTTCAGGGGTCATTTGTGATACTAAAAATTGCATTTGCACACTGTTGAACTTTTTGTTACCTTTTCCCATTGACTATAATGGGAAACTTGTTTTTTGAATAACTTTTGAACCATTTAATATTGTTTCCCAAAATCTTTGAAAGGCACATTGGTGACCCCAGCTGCATGTTCCCTGAAGGTTTTGGACTGGTCGCACAAACTGTGCAACCTGTAGGCGCGAGCAAAGAATTCACAAAAAAGCATACGTGCGACTCCGAGTGGCACTTTATAGCTCCGCAAACTGTATATCTGGCTTGTATTGAAACTTCCCAGATCCAGAGATCTATGTTACCGCTCTGTGCCTGCCAAATTTCAGGCAAATCTGTCATATGGTGGCAAAGTTATTAACTTGACAAATTTCAAACTTTAACCTTAAATGGGGTACTCAACCTTAACTATAGTGGCACTACTGTGATGTATATAAATACATATATATATATATATATATATATATTGGCATGGTAGTGCCCCTCTAGCTAGAGCTGAGCAGGGCTTTCTATGTTAAACTTCAAATGTTGTACTTTAACAACATCACAACAGTTCAACGGATTTGCACAAACTTTTGCATGCTTGGTCTTGTGGGGTAGGTCTCAACTTATTAAATTTTGTTCCATTTGGATGTGCAGATTCTGAGATCCAGATAGTGCAAACAAGTAAAAAAATAGCCATTTTTTGCTGTTTTTTTTTTGTGTGGCCTTGCATTCAAATAGTTTGGAATTTTGGTCTGAAATTTTCAGGGTGGAAAGGGTTTCGGTCACATATGTGCCTTTCTCTTGTTTGATGAAAAAATATTAATCCATTTCAAAGTTATAACATTTTTAAGTTCCCATTGTTTCCAATGGGGATTTCACTCTCCTAGATAGCTTCCTGGAATGAAAAAATAATTTGGTCAAACGAAAAATAATTCTCTTTCATTAGGGGCCAATCCTTTTTCATGACCAAAAAATTCCTTTTTCATTTTCCACCATCTTATTTTCAGTTTAAAAAAATATTGAAAACTCAGCCTGTTCCATGGCACTGAGCAAAGGAGTTTGCTCAGTATGTTGGCAACCCAGGTTCATGTCCCAAGCCTGGGTACCAGGAGTGGAGACTGGCAGGGAGGCGATTCATAGTGTCCATTGGATGCTTCCCTCCAAGGGATGGTCAGGGCCGTGGCACCTGCAGGCAGATTGGGAAAGGAGCTAGGAGACATGAAACCTCAACACACACCCATGCATCCCCACTGCAGGTTGCCACTCCCACAGACCAATCTGGGTTGCATGGGGCGGGCCACAGAAAAAGCAGTAAAATGCACCCTGGCCTGACTAGATGATGGCCACTGGTCCCTGGCACACCACTATAGCCCAGGATAGCCCTGAGCTGACCACCCCACTGCTGATTCCCAGGTGAAGCATGTGTCACTCGGCACTTCTCCTCTGGAAGCAGAGGGCCCACCTGATATAAAGACCCACCTGACATAAAGGACCACCCAATGAAGGTTTATGTTGGGTCTCCCAAGTAGCAATCAATTGGTGGTTGCCGGGGGGAAGCTGATTGCATCCAGCGGAGGAGGGTTGCCGAGGGGACTTGGTGGCCTGAAGGAGTGGCTGGCCAGGGGGTTGGGGAGGAGCATAAAAAAGAAACATTGAAAACTCACAAAATTGAGGTGCTCTACATACACCAAAAGATGTATCTTGCTCATGGATTCTGCAGTTGTCTGGTTGTAAAATGACCCTGGAATGTTTTTCTCAACATTTTAAATTCCTTTTTATCACTCACAAAAGCTTTTTTTCATGAATCCTTTCTCTTTCAAACAAAAAAGGATCACGAGTCACAAAAAAGGATTTGGGACTCCATTTTTTTCTGTTCTTAATTTATTTTTATTTTTTTTATGAATTCTTTTTCATTTGAACGAATAAGGATCCCTTGTCACAAAAAAGGATTACAGACTTATTTTTTTGGCAGATTCCTTTTTCATGAGAAGGAATTCCTTTTTCATTTGATTTTTTTTGTTCAAACAAAAAAGCATCTATTGACATAGAAAAAGTATTTTGTACTTAGTTTTTTGCTGATTCTTTTTTGTTTGTTTGAAGGAATCTTGTTTCATTTGTTTTTTTCATTGAAACAGAAAAGTATTCTTTTAAATGAAACAAAGCTTTTTCTGTCTTTCTCCTAATTTGCATGCGTTTCCCTGGTGTCCCTGGTGTCTAGTGACCCCCCCCAACCTGAACTGTTGTCCCCATTTATATTTATTTTATGTATTGTATTTTTTCCCTTATGTTGTTCCCTGGTTGCCGCCATAATATTTTTTATTTCCCTAGTGTCTAATGGCACCCTGCACCATCCCATTCCCACAAATATTTTATATCTTCATTTTGTCTAGTTGTGCCCCACCCACCATCCGATTCTCAACCCCATAAATTTGTACTTTATCCCTTGTATCTAGCTGAAGCCATCCACCCTCTAATGGCCTCCCCTTGTTTTCTGTGGTTGCCCAGGTGGCTAGTGGCACTTCCCAAACTCCGATGTTGGCGAGACCCTGAAAATAATAAAAACTGTCCCTCTGTGTCTTTTTTTTATCTATAAAAAAAAAGTTCATCAGTGATGCACCCCCCAGCCCTACCTTCCACTGAGAACCCACCTCCATGCACTCCCCAGATGCCCGCACACACCCTGACTCACCTGAACAGGTCCCAGTGTGCAGATCCACTCTTCCATTAAAGACACATCTTGCTGCTGGAACTGGCAACTGGTATATAACAAATAAGGTAAGTGCAGTTGAAAACCCCATTGAAAAACATTGAACCCTGCACTTACCTTACTTCTCATATAGCAGTTACCAGTTCCAGCAGCAAGACGTGTCTTTGATGGGAGGGTGGATCTGCACACTGGGAGCTGTGGAGGTGATTGAAAGTGTGTGAGGGGGTCTGGGATGGTGCGAGGTGGTGAGTCCTCAGTGGGAAGTGGGGCTGGTGGGGGGGTCTTATCACTGATGGGATTTTTTTTGTCCTCCCACTGATGAAGATCCCGCATTGGTATCAAAGCACTAGAGTGCTTGTTTGTTCTGTCTACACCACCACAATAATTTTTTTGCACTGAGCATTACTTTTTAGTCCACACTTTGTCTTTTTTGTGCACCTTTTTGCTCTGTTGTTTGGGGTTCTCGTTTAACTCATTACCTCCTTGGAGGCCATTTTGTGTCAGGTTAACAATGGATAGTTCAGACTTCATATGGAGCTATTGGAGGTAATGAGCTGTGCCATGAGGTGCTGCAGCTCTACCATGAGAGCTGGACAGTTTCTTTTGCTTTGCTGCTCATCATTGTACACTGTTAGGAATGGCAAAGGAGGAAGAGGAGGTAGAGGAGGAGAACGAGGAGAATGAGGTGGAGGACGTGGATGAAGAGGTGAACTTGATAAAGAAGGCACTGCTACATCAACTGGTTCTTCAGAGAAATCAAGGGAAAAATCAGCTCCTTCTTGTCATCGCAAGAGGATTCACAGTTGGGCAGTGGTGGCATTCCTTGGTCATGCACCTCTGGTAGTAAGGTGCTAAAAAACATTTCTTGTTTGAAAAAGCTGTTTTATCAGCCAACAATAGCATAGAATGTTGCCCTGTAATCAGTGTACAGGGAATGTACACTGGATACTGAATGCAACAGATACTTCTCTATGAAGATGATGCTGTTATTTTTACTTCTCAACATGACCCTCACACCCTAAACTATCAGCTACAACATGCTTTTAAACAAACTGAAGATTGGTTCAGAGTCCACAAAATGGTTCTGAACTATAAAAAGATAAAAGTAATGCTTTTTAGCAGTGCTAGAAGCAAAAACAAAGCAGCATCCCTTAACATCACTAACCGCACAGGGGTTTCACTTGAACAAGTGGAGCAATTCAAATACCTGGGGGTTACGCCTGACTGTTCCCTCTCCTATGAAGAACACATTGAGAATGTGGCCAAAACAATCAACATAAGAATTGGGCTCCTGCACAGGCACAAGAAATGGCTAACACTTGAAGCACTCCAAACCACAATCCATAGCACAGTTGTCTCCGTCATCGACTATGGATTGGTCATATATAGCTCAGCCACTCCCACCTCAGCACATAGGATAGCAGTAGCCCTAAATAAAGCCTGCAGACTGCTCACCAGTACCCCCAAACTAACGCACACATGTGACTTTTATGAGCAAACCGGGTGGCTACAACTTGAAAACAGGATACAATACCAAACCTGCCTCTTAGCTAAAAAATCGTTATTTGGACTTCAGCCTCCTGGAGTCACAAGCCTATTAAGCTTATTCACAGGCCCACACTGCACCAGGAACTCTCACCATCAGGTCCTCACCATCCCTCGCTGCAGAACCTCCCAAGGGCAGAGGTCATATGCCTACTGGGCACCACTATGGCTCAATAACCATGGCACTGAACATAATACCACCCAGAGATTGGGGCTTTTCAAGACCAAGCTAAGACAACACCTACTGAAGAAAAGCTCCTGTAACTGTACTTTCTAATTACTCCCACACACACACACACACACACACACACTTCTGACCTTGGTCTTATTCACCTTTCAGGTTATTATTATCTCCTCGCTACTCCTACTTTGTCCTTCTACCCTGAATTGTCCCCATTTTTGCCCTGCAATACCCTGCACTCTCCTCTCTCACCCCCCCAAATAGTCATCATGCCGCACCCCCACTCAGTGCCCCCTTCTCTCCTTTTTGGATAGCTGCTTACTGTCTTTTACCTGACAATGCCACCTAGGCTGCTACTGTTACCTGAATTAGCCTAGTGTTAAAACCATCTCTGTTTCCTATTTACAATGTATTTTTGTCTATGTTTACTCACCTAGCTAGATACTCCGAAACCCACAATATATGTATACCCACCCTTTACAACATGGAGCCTTTGTAAAAGAGCTGTCTCCTGCTCAATGGTATTGTAATCCAAGATTGAATTATAAAATAAAAATAAAATAATACCGCCTCAGAAGAAATGATAGTAGCTGATCTCTTTCCATACCCTTTTATGGAGAATGTAGGCTTCAGGAATCTGATGACAAAGGCTTGTCACAAATAAAGAGTTCCTCTTTGTACATATTTCTTAAACCAGGCTGTGCCTGAGGTGAATTATTCTGTTACAGTATGTGCTGCCCATTATATTCTTTGTCACATTCAGCAGCTAATGCAATGCACTTGACCACTGATATGTACCACCTCTCTCTGCACCATCACCCACCTTCACAGGAACTCATCAATTTGAAGAAAGAGGGGGGGTGGCTCAGAGGTAATGTAAGGAATATTTTTTCACAGAGAGGGTTGTGGATGCATGGAACAGCCTTCTGGAGGAGGTTGTGGAGTCAAAAACAGTGGTTGAATTCAAGCATGCATGGTACAGCCATAAGGCAATTCTTGTGGGTGGGGGTAGAAAGAAGTAGGCTGCTGGTTAACTAGGTTCTGCAGCTTATCCATTAGGTAGGGAAATGGGCAGACTGGGTGGGACAAGCGGTCCTTATCTGCCGTCAGATTCTATGTTCTATGTTTCTATGTTTCTATTCCTTCATGGTTTACCACTCATTCTAGAGCTATAGGGGTGGGCAGGTCCTCTTCCAAGTTCCAGTGTTGTGCAAAGGCAGGTGACATGGTCAGCAGTGTGGGGCCATTATGGGAGCAGGGGCCAGTTTCATCCTGTGGCAGCTGGGGTTTTGTTCCAAGTTTCTCTACACACCTCATGGATGCAGCTGCCTGAACATATAGTGATGCATGCATTGATGTTTATCAGCATCCTTTCCTCCCTAAGTGGCTCTAGCTTGCTATATCGCCAGTGGTCACCCAGATGGCAGTAATGTAGTCGAGCTCACTGCCCGCCCACCCACCCTGGAGAAGAACATTCACTCGGACATTGAGTCCTCTATTCCATGGCTGGCCCACAATGGCTCAGACTAATTCCTGAAACCAGCTTGCCAGCTAGTGTTGTGCATGGTAGCTCTACAACTGCTCTGATGGGTCAGCATGTAAAAAAATTGAGCACTGATGAGCAGACACACTTGTACTGGGCAACAATCACTGTCTTCTGTGAATATATGCTATTGCAGATGCTCACATCCTAAATCAGTTCTGAAAGAGTTTCATTTAATTAGAGACCATCATTTCTGAAAAACACACACATCTGTCACCCCAAAATGATGTGCCAGTTACATTCCTAAAAATGAATAGCCACCTAATACCACAAAACACCACGGCCCAGATATTCAAAAGGGTTGCGCATGACAGACGATGTTGCACCAGGCACAACCCACTGATGCGCCCGGGAGTATATTAAAGGAAGAAAGTGTCAGATAATCCTGATGCCAGGGCGATCAGTAATGTATGCAGGCACAGGTGGGGGGCGGTCCATGCATAAACTGCACAGTCCGATATTCAGGCTGGGCCATGCTGAGTTATTCAGGTGCAACCCCTACCTGCGCCTGCACAAAGTTACGCCCCCCCAAAAAAGGAACAAGTCGAGGGCCACCCACAGGTGAGCTGTCACATTGCAGGGCACAACACAGCAGCTGCCACCTGTGGGTGGCCCTTGACTTGTTTCCGCCACACCTGGTGGTGCCCCCCCATACTCCAATCGCAGGCATCAGTATCCCCAAGTCCAATATCCCTGGTGGTCCAGTGGACTGCAAAGCCTGATAGCGGCATAACAGTATTCTCTATTAGTTCGTTCATGGGCATAACTGCAGCATCCCCCATTAGCCCGATCACAGGCATCAGTATCCCTCCAAAGTCCAATATCCCCAGGTCCAGTGGACCGAACGGAGCCCTATCATGGGCAGCATTCCTCACTCCCCAAGTCTGAAATCCCTGGTGATCTAGTGGACCCCACCCCACCCACCACGGAGCCCACCACCCACTCCCCGTCCAGCTGGCGGTGTGCACCACCTGCCCTGCCACCTGCCCCCAGACCCCGGCAGCTCGGTGTGGCTGCATGCACATTGGTTCAGAGCATGAGCCAATGGGCGTGCAACCCACTACATAGTCAGTCCAGATATGTCGAATAGATTTATTCACATATCTGGACTGACTATGTTGAGCTACCCATTGGCTATGCTGAACCAATGGGCATGCAGCCATACTAAGCTGTGCTGAGGAGGCGGGCGGCAGGTGGGTGGTGCTGCCGCCACCGGCTGATGGGGAGCAGGGTGGGGGGGCCTGCATGGGTGGGGTGGGGGTCCACTAGATCACCAGGGATTTTGGACTTGGGGGTGAGGAATGCCACCCGCAATCGGCTCTGTTCGGTCCATTGGACCACCAGGATATTGGACTTTGGGGGATACTGATGCCCGCAATCAGGCTAATGGGGGTGTTACAGTTATGCCTACGATCGGGCTACTCGGGAGGGAATACTGTTATGCCCATGATCGGGCTATGGGGGGGTGTTATAGTTCTGCCCGTGATCGGGCTAATTGGGGGGAATACAGTTATGCCCGCAATCGGGCTAATCACGGTCCACTGGACCACCAGGGATAGGAGACATTCATTGTCCCTTATCTGATGTCCCATGATCGGGCTGCAGGGGGTGTCGGTCCCCGACAGCTGCTGCCTGGCAGGGCGTCAGGCGCAAGTCATCAGGGATCGGCGCACCTGCATGATAATGGTATGCAAATGGGGCCATAATCAGATGCAAATGGCCCCCTGTGTGCCTTGCATTAATTATGGCCCCATTTGCATGTCACCCTTTGAATATCACAGGTGCTGTGCATGGCGCAATGGAACTTGCGCCACCGCATCTCAATGCTCCACTCTGACCACTTGCACTGGCGCAGTTCCACTGCACCATGCACAGTGAGAGTGGCCAGTGGGCAATATTCAAAGCAGTTGTGCCATAGCGCAACTCCATTGAATATCACCCTGGCCACACCCCTGCACAACTATTTTGAGCAGCGCACAGGCTTGCACCACAAACTGGGGCAGTTTGAATATCTGGGCCCACATCTCTATTGTCATAGACTAAATAAGAGTCTGCTTAAGAAGTCTTGCCTGAATTCCCATCTTTTGCAATTCAGATATTGAATACAGAGAGCAGGGATGCAAATGGAGAGATCATAACAAAGGTAACAAATTGGATGATGTTGTCATTGATGAGTGAGTCCATTGTCCCAACTATCTTAGGAAATTACTTACAGGAACAATTCAAGGCAAGCCCCATTGACCTCCTATTCCAATGGGCCAAGCTTCACTTACTGTAAGTCTCCTCCTCCTCCTCCTCCTCCTCCTCCTTTGGTATATATTCCTTTGTGCCTACCCTTAGACACTGCAAGCTGCCTGTTTCTCTTCCTAGCATGCCAGAAAGGCATCATTTTATTAAGTATTGGTGGCCTGCCATGTTGGCTGCTGTATCTGTTTTTCTCACAGCAATAATAAATAGAATAATTGATGGGAGACAGCATATTACAAGGGAGTAATACCTTTGAGAGGTTCTGTGGATATGGGAACCTCAAGAGCAAAGCTAGAGAGGTTCCCATGTCCCCAGAACCTCAAGATGGTATTACCCCTTGTAATATACAGTCTATCTGTTATTTTTTGCAATATATGGATCTGGCTTAGATTTTAATGTCATGTTTTAATGTCGGGCAGTCAACTGCTGTAGTGAAGGACTCTCTCGGTCCCGGTCGACCACCACACTTTCTCACTGCCCCCCCATGTAACCTTGCTCGCTCACAACAAGCCTGTTCTAAATTTTAACTTTGGTAGGCACTCCTACCTTTTCATTCTTTGGAGGTTTTAGTGAATGCAGTATCAACCACTGAATTCCTTTATATATAAAAAAAAATTGGAGAAAGAGTAATGATGCAATGCACTCTCGCTGAGTGAGAGATGGCCGCCATGTTTTTGAAAGTGTTTTGCCCGCCCACAAACAGAAAACAGACAGGCATGGACTGCAGTTCGAGTCATGAGGATGCTGCTGTTTGATTGACACTTAGGAGGAGCATAGCAACACTGAATGGTGTGGGAGAGTCCTGCGCTTGCACGCTTCAGTTTTTGTGATAATAGTGTTGTTCAGAGCTCGGAACAATACTATTACAGGCTCTGAATGATACTATTGTCACCTACAAATTATAGTATTATCAGCTCTGCTGAGTGGTATTACCAGGTTTTTTTGTATGCTTTTCTGTGGTATTATTTTCAGTATTCATATATTACAAACATGTCATATGGGCAAATTGTTTTGAAAGAGGGCACCTGCCTAGTGCAGGGACTGTGCTGCTTTTTGACATACAGACAACACAAATTCACACCTAGAACCTGGGACATCTGGTGCCAACTGGTGAGTCAGAGTTCTGGCATGTGTTCTTGATGCTTCCTGCCTTGAGGAGTAGAATACCTACTGTATGTCTAATGCATGACCACCCTTCTGGTACCTCAGGGGAAAGAGGAAGTCAGTAGGAAAGGAACCTGTGGTGCTGAATGAAACATCCTTACCTTAATGGACACCTGTTTTGTGGTGTTTGATGAAGACATTTACACACCCAGAGCAGTGCTGGCAGGGGTGTCTAAAAGAGGGGTGGGATTCACTCATTCCTCTGACATTCCCTCAATAGTGATAATGTTGAGTTGTTTAAAAGGATCTCACCCTGGGTGATAAGTATAGGGTGTGGTTACAGGGAAAAGAAATGGTGAGAGTACATGAGGCATATGAAGTCCCTTCATCCTACCACACACATCTAGGGTACTTGGGCCAGCTCTTTCTTGCTGGTTCCTCCCTTTGTTTTCCCATCCAGTGGAAAGGTAGTATCTGCTCAAAGACCTGCTCCCTTCTCAGTGGTGCATTATTGAAGAATTGAGGGATCCAGAGTAGAGATCAAGGGTTGAAGATGGTGTCTCAGGAAGAGGCCTAGTTGGGAGTACTGGGAGCTTCTTGAATGGATGTTGAGCTGCAGCTCATGGCTTTGGGGGACATTCAATGTAAATCAACATTCCTGGAGCAGTGGAAACATCACAGATTGTTCCCAGATTCCAGGAGATATCTTCTGTTTTTTGATGATGGCATCTTAAGTGGATGACGGACTCAAAGGAGAGGATATTTTTCTGTGTTTTCCCTGTGGATTGCCACTTGAAGAATGGAGTCCCCTGGAACTGCATTTTATTTTCTTATTTTAGAGCTTTTTTTTCTTTTCAATGGACCTGGATACTTTTGGATATTGTGTGGATTACAACAGCAAGTGCAGACCTTCCCTTCGATTCATTTGGGCTTTTTTTATTTTATGGTTACCATTTATGAATTGGTACTTGACTGAAAATATCAACACAGTAAGTGCATTTTAAATATTTATTGAAATATTTAGAACAGGGCAAGTTAGAACTGTGAAAAAATGTGTTTCTATAAAGTGTTAAAGGTTAGGGTTAGTAAAGGTGCTGTTTCAGGATAGTAAGAACAGAAAAGATAATCTTTATAATCTTTACTGATACTGTAGAAAAAGTAAAAATTTGATGGGAAACAGTTTGGAAAGTGGATAGAAATTAGAAGTAGAAATGGTTCTACTTTATTTAATTAATTCATTAATCTACTTATTTTTGCTGGGTTCCAGCTGCAGTACTACTTCCTTGCAGATTATCTATTCCTTTGATGGTTCAGTATCTGTTAAGAAAAAAAGAGAAATTAGTACTCTTTTGGTTTAAAGCATATTTATTTTTTTGGGGGGAGTGAAGGGTTTAGGTGTAACTTATCTTGCTATGATGTGATTATACGTGCACCATTTTTGTTGCAGGTCTTGGAAGGTGAAGGAGAAGACTATCAAAAGAAAAAAGTCATTAATTTTTAACTGTTCCTATTAATGAAATGGTTTTAAAATTTTCAGCATTGGTTGACTGCATGACAATTTTTGTTTCAAGTACCTAAGGAATGAAAGAGAATTAATGTAAGTTTAAGATGTAGTTTTACAGGTTTCCTGTAAAAAAAATGATAAGAACATGGATATGTTTTGGTGCTTTTTTCCTTTCACGTACTGCAATTCTGTATGTTATCTAGAAAGTAATCGAAAATGGTAGTTCTTTAGAGTAGTGTTTAGATAATTTGTACAAATGATTACTTTTATAATTAGATTCTGAGTCAGAATCCAATACTTGTGGCATCCTTCTCTTGTATGAGTTCTAGTAGTTGCCTAGATAAATTAGAAATAGAAAAAAGTTTTGTTTTTTTTTCGTAATTGGGGAGTAAGGTTATTTGGGAACTGGGGTTTTGGGGGATTTGCTGGGTTTTGGGGGGAAAAGGGTGGGAGTATCTTATACAACGTTAAAGGTGATGCTTTTGGCCTGGATGTTTGGTTTGTAGAATCAGGTGCTCATGATTTAATTTAGGTTATCCAGAATTGTTGTTAGAATGGTGGTTTGTTTCTCAGGTTGCTTCTGCATGTTGACAGGATGGCCATTTAGCATTTTTGAAGTTTACTGCTGCTTCTCTTCATTCATTTTAGAGCAGTAGTTAAGACTTTGCAAATGCCTATGGCCTGATTGTTGGATGATAGCTACTGATGGCACACTGGAATCAGTAAATTTTTAAATGAAATGTTATCTTGCTGAATGGTTTATCAGTTGTTTATAAGAAGAGATTGCATACTTTTTTATCGGTATTTTAAATACTGTTTAGTATGGCATTTTTCTGAGTCACTGCCTTTTTTCTAGGCTCTGAGTTTGGTCTTAGAAACATAGACTTTGATGGCAGATAAGGACCACTTGGCCCACCTAGTGTGACCATTTCCCTACCTAGAGGATAAGCTGCAGATCCTATTTAACCAACAGCCTATTTCTTCCTACCCCCCACAAAAATTGTCTTATGTCTGTCCCATGCAATCTTGAATTCTCCCAAAGTTTTAGACCCCACAACCTCCAAATGAAGGTGGTTCCATGCGCCCACCACCCTCTCTGTGAAAAAATACTTCCTCACATTGCCCCTGAGCCGTTCTCCCTCTATCTTCAAATTGTTTCCCCTTGTTCTAGCACATCTCTTTTTCTGAAACATGGTACCCTCTTGGAATTTGTTGATTCCACTGAGGTTCTTAAAAGTTTCTATCATGTCCCCCCTCTCCCTCCTTTCCTCAAGGGTATACATATTAAGCTCCTTTAGTCTCTCCTTGTATGGCTTCTCTTGCAGACCCTGCACCACTTCAGTTGCCCTCTTCGGAACTGCCTCCATCCTGTCTATGTCCTTGCGGAGATGGGGTCTCCAGAACTGGATGCAGTACTCCAGATGGGGTCTCACCAACTGTCTGTACAAGGGGATAATAACTTCCCGTTTTCTGCTGGTGATACCTCTCCCTATACATCCCAGTATCCCCCAGCCCTCCCTACCACTTTCTCGCATTGCTTGCCAACCTTAAGGTCATCTGATATGATTACCCCCAGGTCCCTTTCTATTTTTGTTGTTGTTACTACCTCTCCCCCATTGTGTAATCTTTCCCTGGGTTTTTGTTTCCCAGGTGCATTACTTTGCACTTCTTTGCATTGAATCCAAGCTGTCATACTTCTGACCATTCCTCCAACCTTGCCAAGTCCCTTCTTATCCTTTCTACGCCTTCTTGTGTATCAACCCTGTTGCAGATCTTTGTGTCATCTGCAAAGATGCATAATTTTCCTTCCAGTCCCTCTGCAAAGTCACTTATAAAGACATTAAAAAGGACTGGACCCAGTACTGAACCCTGCAGTACCACACTAGTAGCCCCTATAGTCTTTTGGGTTAGAGCCTATTCTTGCTTTATTCTGTCTCTCATGGTTAAATTGTAAAAACTTTTTGACATTTTCATTTAAGTAACTGGATGTTGTCCCATTTTATATTTCTTATTTCAGTATTAACCCTGACTCTGAAGTAAAGGGTTATTATGAGCCATATAGAAATGAGCAAGGAGTCGGGGTATGTGGAACTTCTTGTTTTTCTGCATACACTTTCTCAATGATTCTGTCTTTTAGCTCAACTGCAGCTCTGGGTCTCTATCCTTTGCCCTCTCTTAAGATTTTTTTTGCTGAGACTCTAATACCTGCCAAGCTTTTTCAAATGATAAAGAAGTTGACAGTAAGCACTGGTAATTGTTACTCTTTAAAAAGTGTGGACCGTGAAGTTAGTGGTTTGTACAGAGTGCCATCCTTTTTAGTACAGTGCATGAAGTAGTGAAAGAGGTAATGTTATAGGTAACTAGGTGCAATCATGAAAGGTCTCTTGGAGACCTAGAATATCCTGTACCTTGTAAACATGGCCACGTTGGCTTGCATTTTACTGGAGGTGTTTGTGTTTTTGGAGTTTTCAAGAAATTTATCTGTAGCATCTACTTTTATTCGAACTGTGCAACCAGTACTTGTGGTTTCACTGTCGGTTATTATCTGTTCTGTTATATTTGTTGTTGTCAGAGATTCCTCAAAGGGTTCATACAAACAATGCTAGCAGAAACAGGTCTTGTGGTCTATCACATCTGCTCAAATGTGCAGCTAGCCCTCAATCTGCAGCTGCCCCACTCTCCCCTCCTCTTAACAATCCCCCTCACTCTGTCCCAACCCCTCTTAAATCTCCCCACCATTCTACATGATACCACTTCCTTGGGCAGAGTATTCCACTTGTCTACCACCCTTTCTGTGAAAACATTTCTCCAGATCTCACTCCTGAATCCCCCCTCCAAACTCAGTTGGTGCCCTCTCATGTCCCTCCTCCTTCTGATCTGAAGAATCCTTTCCATATTAGTCTTGTTTATTCCCTTTAAGTATTTAAAGGTTACAATCATATCCTCACTATCCCTCCTCTCCTCCAGGGAAAACATGTTCAGCTGTCCCAGCCTCTCCTCATAGGATTTTCTCTCCAGTTCCTGGATCATCTTCATTGCTGTACACTGCACCCGCTCCAGCGATCTGATGTCTTTCTTCAGGAATGGATGCCAGTACTGCACACAATATTCCAGGTGCGGTCTGACCAGTGACCTGTACAGGGGTAGGATCATTCTCTGTGCCTGAAGGTGATTCCCCTAGCTATGAACCCCAGCATCTTGTTTGTCTTTGCAGCCACTTTCCTGCACTGAGCTGAATGGTTCATACTCCCTGTTATTAGTACCCATAGATCCTTTTCCTCCACGGTGCTTTTCAATTGTGCCCCTCTGAACTTATATTTCCTCCCCTGGTTCCTTGTTCCAAAGTGCAGGACCCTGCACTTCTTGGCGTTGAACCCCATCTGTCATGTCTCTGACCATTCCTGTAGTTTTGTCAGGTCCTCCTGCAGCCCCATCCACCCGTTTATGTCATCTATCACAGTTCTGATTTTAGTATTGCCTGCAAACAGACTGATCCTACTCCGGATCCCATCTGAGATATCGACTATGAATATCCCAAACAGCACTGAGCCCAAAACTGATTCCTGGGGTGCCCCGCTCATAAAGGCCCTTGGTGCTGAGAGTCCCCCCCACCACCACACTTTGCTGCCTATCCCTCAGCCAGCTAGTGATCCAATTGACAAATCTTGTTCCCACCCCTATGTATTCCAGTTCTTCCCCCAGCCTCCCATGCAGTACTGAGTCAAAGGCCTTGCTGAAGTCCAAATACAGGACATCCACTGCATGACCCCTGTCCAGTTCTCTGGTAACTCAGCCACAGTACTTGACTTGGTTTGTTTGACAGGACCTGCCCAAGACCAAACCATGTTGCTGACTTTCTTGGAGACCATTGTCTTCCAAAAAGGTTACCAGCCTCTCCTCTGGGATTAAGCCCATTAGACTCTCACAAGTCTGTAGTTGACTGGATCATCCTTTGGTCCACTTTTCTTAATGCCCACCACACGGGCCATCATCCAGTCCTGTGGCATGCATCCTGTGTCCAGTGATGTATTGAATGGGTCTGCCAGTGTTCCCGTCAGAATTTCTGCTAGCTCCCTGAGTACCATAGGGTGAATGCCATCTGATCCTGGTGCCTTGTCCACCATCAGTGCCCTTAGCTCTTCCAGCACCCTGTCTTCTGTAATCCTGAAATCAGTAACTCCCACCCCCCTCTACTCACTCCACCCTTCCCATGGGGTATCTGTCCCCCCCTTTCCTTCATGAACACAGAGCAGAAGTACTCATTCAGAGCCTCTGCTTGGTCCTCCCCTTCTCCACCCACCCCCCATCCTTCTTAATCCTCACAATCTGGTCTTTGTTCCTTCTTCTCTCATGAATGTAGTGGAAGAAGTCCCTTTCCCCTTCCTTGATTCCCTGTGCCAGTCTCAGCTCCCTGGAAGCCTTGGCTGCTCTGACTAGCCTGGCAACATCCCTGTACTTCTTTGTGTACTGGTCTTTGTCCCTTTGACTTCCCGATTTCCTAAGCCTCTGGAATGCCTTTCTCTTGGCCCTCACCCCATCTATGACCTCCCGAGTCAGTCAGCTTGGCTTCTTTGCCCCACCTTTTTTGCTCATTGTCCAGTACAAGTCTCAGTTGCCTCTACTAATCCTTTTTTAATGATGTCCCACTTTTGGCTAGCGCTCATGCATGTCTGAAATCCCATCAGGTGCTCAACTAAAATTTCCCCATCCTTTTGAAGTCCACACCCTTAAAATCGATCACCCTAGAACCCGTACCTCCCGTTTCCCTGCTTATGAGTGTGAACCACACCATGTGATGGTCACTCCCAGCCAGGGGGTCCTCCATTTCCAGATTCCTTACAGCCTCCCCGTTTGATGATACTAGGTCCAGAGTCCTTCCCACCCTAGTTGGCTTGTGGACCAATTGCACCAGGAAGCAGTCCTGAAGTGAATTTAGTAACACCCGCTCATTTGCACACTTGGTGGTTTGAGTGTTCCAGTCCATCCCAGGGAGGTTGATGTCCCCTACCACTACTGTGTTCCCCTTCCAACAGACCCTTCTTATCTGCTTGGCTGATTCCCTAGCCAGGTCATCCCCCTGAGCTGGTGGCCTGTACACTACACCCACCTTCAGTGTTTTTCTTTTGGAGTCTTGAAACTGGACCTATAGGGCCTTTGTGCTATGCTCCACCCCCTCCTCCCTTATGCATCTTATCCCCTCCCTCACGTAGATCACCATGCCCCTTTCCCCCAACTCTGTCCTTCCTGAATATCCTGCATCCTGGGATCATCATATCCCAGTCCTGGTTCTGCTTGGTCCATGTTTCAGTGATGGCTGATATGTCCCCCCTGCCCACAACCAAGAGAGCCTGTAGCTCAGCTAATTTGTTACACAAGCTTCTCGCATTCAACAAGACCACCCTCCAACCTGTGTCTTTCCCATTCCCACCCTGGCTTTCCCCCTTCTACCCTGACCTTGTGTCCCCACCGCAAATACCTCTCCGATAGCTTGGGGGAGTGGGCATGCTCAGCTCCCCCTTCTTGAATCCCTGCCTACTACCTGTCATCATGCACCCTTACCAAGTTTCAATCTACCCTTGATGCTATGTACCCCTCTAACTTCTGGTTTAATACAACCTTCCTCTCCCTGCTCAGGTGCAGCCTATCCCCTGCATATAGATCCTTATTGTGCCAGGTTCTTTCCCAACACCCCAATACCCTGTGCCCTTTGGACTGACGCCATTCTCCCAGCCAAGTGTTGAACTCCCCAATCCTCCCTTTTCTTCCTGTACTCATGCAGGGTACTGACAGCACCTCTGAGAAGGTCACTGATTCCCACACTTCCTCCCATAAACCTAGTTCCTCAAACCTCCTCTTCACTACTTTCACCATCTCCCCATCCAGGTCATTAGTGCCTACATGCACCACTACATGCTGTTTATTCCTGCCCCTCCTTATGCGCTTAAGAACTGCCTGTCCCGCCCTGTCTTCCATTAGCCCGGGTACAGCATCCACTCTTATCCTGCTATTCCTTCCCCCCTGCCACCCCATCTGATTCCTTTAAGTATGGAATTGCCCAGCACTAGCACACCCCCTTCCTCATTCCTTATCCCCTCCCCCACACTTTTCCCTGATATCCATTACTAGTGTCTGCTACTTTGCTAACTCCAACCTTCCCCCTTCTGCTCCCTCTTTGCCACTTTTCTGTCTCTCTCCCCCTTACCCACTCCCACCCCATCCTCCACTTCCCTCCCCTTCACCCTGGCCCCGCCTCCCTGCTCTGCTCCACACCTGTTGTCCACCCTACCAACAATGTTTCTCTCTCCTTCACCCCTGTCACCCTCCTCTGACTGGCTCCTGTCCCTTGTGGATTTTCCTCCCCCCTCCTTCCCCCAGGAGATCACATACTCCTTCCTCTTCCACCAGTGTCACCAGCACAGCAAACATGTTTCCTGCCCTTCCTGCCTGGTTGTGCTTTGGTCCCTTCTCCCTGACCCTAGCTCACCCACTTGTGCTTGGCACCTTGTTTGTTCCACTCCTGCACTCCCCCCATCCCTTCTCTTGAGTCTCTATTACTCCCATATGGTGTCCTCATGTTATTCCCCATATGAGCCCCTCCTGCCTCATGGCCCCCCCATCCTCTCCATCTCTCTACCAAGACACAGCAATCCATAACCTGCTATGGATTGGAGACCCTCCTATCCTCCACAATATATTCATCCAAACCACTGCCCCACATCCATTGCATCTCGCAATCCTACCTGTGTTGGCCCTTCTTGCCTCCTGCTTCCCCCTGTACTACCACCACCCCCCCACATGACCCCAACTGCCCTCACTGGACCCTCCCATCCAGTGGTGTGTCCATCTCTCAGTCACTCCATCTGTCCTCCTCGCAAGATACCCTCAATGGTTTTAAAATCCTTGCACTGCTGCCTTCAGAGCAGTCTACACACTATTAGCAGTATCGATACAGGACTTTACAATCCTTTACAAACCTGCCCTTCTTCCTTCAGAGCAGTCTGTGCACTATTAGCGATAACTATGCAAAATTTTCCAATCCTAGCAATGTCCTTTTCTGAGGTAGTTAAATCTGAACAGTCCCTCCAGCCCCAGTGCCTTTATAAGCAGTGTCCCTACCTGCCACCCCTTCCTAGAAGAAAACCAGACAACACAGAGCCCGCCATGACTTAATCATGCCTTAAGTCCCAAGTGTCACAGAACAACCACAGTGGTCCTGCTTGATGGCCCAGGCCAGAACTAGAGCAGTCCCAGTAGCTTAACTCTGAAAACAGCTGGAACTTTTTTTTTAACATATCAAAGTTTATTAATTTTCCAGCTTACATGCTTCGGCGTTGCCAAATCCAAGGGCTTAAACAAGGATAGCAAATACAGAGAGAAGATACCTCTTTGCACTACAGTAACAACATGTGTACAAAACATGAGAAAAACAGCTGGAACTTAAGAAAAGGTAGTCGTGATACTGTATCTCAACACTGGGTCCCTCCAGTCAGTGGAGTTCCTACTCCACAGCTCACCTTGGAGTCCCTCTCCTTTGAGAGCCTGTAGCTGCCCTTACCTGCTAGTAGCTCCTCTCCTTGTCCTCCTCCAATGAAAAACAGTGATCAGCTCTTTTTTGATATCCTTGTTAAGCTCTCCTTCACCTCTCTACACTAGAGGGTGGCAAGTCCTCTTAGGTCTGCAGGTTCACCTTGGTACTGTCTCCTCTTCCTTTGGGTATATGATAGAGGTCAGGGCCAGTGTGGGAGGGTGGGCTGGCATGGGAGGGTGGGCCAAAAAACCCTCTCCCCCTTCTGGGATAGCTCCTGATGACTCTCTCCACTGCTTTTCCCCTTCCTTCTCTTTGCGGCATTGGCTGCCTGGTCTCCACGCTCCCTGGACCTTCTGGGGTTCAGTGTCATTTTTGATTTGGGTTAATGACTCTCCCATTTCAAGATGATTATTTTAATAAATGTTAAATATTAGCAATAGCTGTTTTTTTTATTTATTTCTGCAGTGGATAGAGTTAGTAGTCCTATAGCCATCTTGCCATCAGATGTTATAAAGAGGTACAAGGTTTTATTTTTACTGTTTTGTGGACAGTGTAGTGGTGCATGCCATTTCAGGTGGCATAGATGAGTATGGGATTTTTTTATTTCCATGTACAAAGCTTGTGCCATTGCTCAGCAGGTAGGCTATGTATGTGGCAAAGTGATGAGTTTACTATATGTGTGAATCCGTGATGACAAGTTTACTACAGGTATAAATCTAAGATCATAGATTTATACATATAGTACCTCAGCTGAGCAGATTTTTACAGTGGCTTTTGTGTCCCCACTTATTGCATAAGATAGAAATATGCAAGTACCTTTGGGAACATAATACTGGGAATTACACTGAACTCTTCTTAATAAATAATTCAACCACCAAAAGTCACAGTCTCATGCTGACTGGGGGAATTTTAGGAATGACATTTGGAAACATTTATTCATGGAAAAGGTAATGGAGTCATAGGGCGGGATTTTAGAAGGTTGATGCTGGGCTTGCATGCTGCCCTGCATAAAACCCTTGTGCTGATGTAGCTGTGACACTGATGAGTGCCACAGCTGTATAAATGTTATATTCATGGGTCCAGTTGTGGTAACTGACCTTATTTATGAGAACTTGCACCAAACCTGCAAAGCAGGCTGCCTGTAAAGGGTCCTCAGTTCGGACTCAAGCTAGACCACAAAGAAAAAGGTCTAGCAAGCATATTTCTAATGAAAGAGATGGAAAACCCTTTTGATTGCTGCAAGCCCAGTGTGCCATGCCTGTTGTGCACCCCGGGCTTGTAGTAACCTTAGAGTTTGTTAAATTTGTCTCCTGAAATATGCATGTGGATAATGCATAGACCAATATTAGTTTCAAGGCAATGTAGGACAATATCAAGGGTATCATCAGTAAATGGAGGGCACACAATGTAGGGGAGGTATTAGGAAGGAATTTGAGGTAATGTTAATAATTTGTGATGTGAGATAGTGCTTAAGGACAGATTTAATTGTCTCAAGAGTCTGTTTCTGTATTTACTTATATTTGTTTTATGTGTCTATAACCCAGATTTCAAAGAAAAGGGTTACTAGTTAACTTAAGGTTTTAAATTTGTGCAAAAGGTATTTGTACTTTGGGGGTTAAGGTTATTGCTTAGTGTCTCAGAATGTTTAACAATGTGTTCCTGTTTGTTGCAAATGTTTTGCTTTGTGACAAAATATTCCTCTGTACACTACACAGTTGGTGCCCATTGGCCAGGAGCCTTGGCTGGTATTTTGTTGGACAGATAGGAGCATATAAATGGTCCCCTGTCCTGCTAGAAGGTACCCTGATAATTATTGTTCTGATTGTCTGGATAGATTCCTCCAGCTTCTGAGCATCTCTGGGTGTGCTTATCTGGCTGTGATTAGCAGGAGGGGACCTGCAGGCCTATTATGGTAGCAGGATCATGGATCTGGGATGGCACTGGCTGTCTCCACTGTTGGACTGCAGAGGCCTGGCCCCTGTCTGAGGTCAAAGATTGGGGATAGTCGGGGCCTAGTGGAGGTTCATCCTCATAGAAGGCCTCTTGATGGTTCCAGTACTAACTGTGCCATGTTCAGCAAAGAAAATGGACTACAAACATGCTCTAGCAGAGTTCTAGGGTCTGCAAGATCTGCAAAGGAGGCAGTGTGTCATGAAAGAGTCAGTGCAGTTGACAGGAACTGATGGTCTGAGCATTTGGACTAAGGTATGGAGACTGTGAGCCTTGTATGCCTTTGTAGCTGTGTCCACTTTGGCACTGTATACCCCAGTCTTAGGTGGAAGGGGCCAGGTGCACATGAAGATAAGCTTTTACTTCAATTTGCTCAGTCCATGTTGAACCCCTTTGTAATGTCTTAGAGGGTATGCCCATCCATTGCATAACCTCCACAAGAGGCACCAACCTATGCTGTACTTAAAAGGGCTGGGTATACCAGGATCCTCTTTTCTGCTCATAGCTGCAAGGTGAATTTGAATGGCAAATCTAGTAATCCCAGATTTGTGTCACTACTGCAAGCTGTAAAAATGTTAAATATTGATGTAGTTAAGTGTGTCTGAACCCACTACTGGGTAATCTGGGACAGTGAATAAATATGCTGATTTAATATCAGTTGTTAATGTGGATTTATTATGGGGCCCCAGGTAGGTATTGTTTGATGCTCATGCACTGTGTAAATAAATGGAGCTAGAGACTGTCAGATGATGGAAAGACAGCAGCTGCACACTGGTGCTCAGATGGGAGAGTGCATAGCAGGAAATTGGAAAGAATTTTACTCTATTTACGTAAGGTAAACCACCGTTGCCTTAACTTTGGTTGTCAGCTACTATTACTTCTGCTATATGAGAGGTTTAGAGAGCTTTAGAGGTTCTAAATTCTTACCAGACTAACTTTTGCCAGTGGTATTCTGGCCCTTGTCTACTGGTGTTAGTTTCTCTCCCCCATAGGTTGTAGGAGTCCACAGTGGAGGAGCCTTTACTGGGGAAGAAGAACAGAGGAGTCCAGTGGGGGACTGGTGACTGCAGATGGCTTGAAGTGAGAGAGAGGATTGTGGACTTAAGTGCAGCACAGTGAGAACAACTTAGATAAGTGTGGCATTGGAAGCTGAAGTCTGATTGTTGGAGTCGGAGGTTGGAGGACGGAGGTCAGAGATTGGAGATTGGAGCTGGCCGGTCTGGCGTGAATCCTGTATTCATTGAGCAAGGAGGAAACTACAGCTAATAACTCCCACCTACAGAGTTGTCAGACTGTACACTAGTTTGAGTTCTTTACTGACAGCAAAACTAGTTTGGAAAGAGTGTTGACAATAAGTAAAAGGACTGCTAATTTTTGCTTGTTGTTTTTTTTTTTTTTATGCTGCTTGTTGAGTTATTGCTCAATAGTGCTTCTTTCCACCCTTGTTTTCCTTTACTTTTTATCTATCTCTCTATTGTTTCTGTCATTGGAATTTTATTTCAGGTAATTGCCCAATCATTCCAGGATATTTTAAAATATATCTTACATGTATTTTTTTTTTTTTTGGCATGTGACCACTGCTGTATAGCTTTATAGCACATGTGCTGACCTTCTGTGCAAACATAGTCATTTTGCACTCTGCCTGAATTAACACAGCAGTATCTTTTGTGCTAAGGCCAGAACATTTTGGAAGTAAGTTGCAAGCTTTCTTTTTCTTTTGGTACCAATCTTATTTAAACTTTTCAACTATTGGCTCTTAGCATAGTGCATTTGTTTTTCTTTTCAGGCTACCAAACCTCCATATATCTTGTTTTTTTGCATTGGTTACTACTGGAATAGCCTTTTTCTCTGCTATAAGACATTTTTGAATGCCACATGTACTTTGAGCTGATGTTCATTTGAGCTTCAATATTATAAACCAACTTTTGGCTTTATTGATGTAAGCATTTTATGTTTTTGGTTTTTCTTTAAACCCTTGCACCCATTCTATCTCTTGCAAGGAATTATCTTTCTTATTGCCTGTGCTGTAGCTATTACTGCTGATATAGTTAATTATGAGGTTCATGTTAAATTTTATTTTTTTTATTTTCAGCACTATAATTGCTATTACTGTAATTATTGTGAGTCTTTGGCCCTGGATTTTTTTTTATTGCCACAATGGTGCTTCTGGAAGGATTGAAGGAAGAAGTTTCCAAACACAGTATATATTTCTAAATTGGATCTGATATCTGGTCCTTCATATCTCTGCCCTTGGATTTCTGCTTTTGGAGGAAAGTAACTGGGTATTAATTGATGAGAAATGATTACTCTAAGATATTTTTTATTTGTCCAATAGCAGGAGATATTATTTTATATTTTTAGTTAAGTATTGAATCTCACTTAAATTGTATTAGGTGTTACACCTTATTTAATTGTATTTATCTACTGTTGTTGTTTTGTAGACATTTTTCTCATGTGTGATTGCAATATTACTGTTTTGTTGTGCTTAAAACTTTTATTTAAAAATGCCAGATAAGTGCAGCTCTATAATGGCAAAAATTCCTTCAAACAAAACAATTAAATTGAAAAATGATAAGCTATTAAAAGTAGATTATAAAAATAAAAAGGAGGTAGAAATAAAAAAAAATCACAGATTATTTAAATAAGATGGACAAGACAATTTCACCTAGGACCTCTTCCCCTAGACAGGAAGTAAGTTTAGTTTCCACCCATACCCCTATAAAGCAGAAAGACAATAGTTTGCCAGGAGACTATACCCTTAAAACAGTTAAAGACTTAGAATCTCAAAATCATGTGCCAAAAGAATTATCATTTAAGGAAATTATTGAGGAGGTTAAACAGGTAGAAGGAATTAAGGAAGGGGAAGAGATTAAGAATTTACTGCCAAAAGAGGATTTTTTGACAGATTTTGATAATTTCATTACAGGGTTGATGAACAGAGGAAGAACAGCTGAGTTGGAAAAAATGTATGATGGTTCATTAGGCACACAGCCTTATGAGAAAAATACTGCACAGGCTGAAATGGAACATTTGTGTAATCAATTTGTTGGTACACAGCTGCTTGAGGAAAATACTGCACATGCTCAGAAAACATTACATTCACAAAGTAATTAAAATCGAACTTTATTGAATGACTACAATGTACAGGCAAACACACTTATAAGTAAGCAGCTGTCTGAAATCAAAGCTGTACTAGTTATAACAAATTTATCTATGGGAGTTGTAATGAAGAAATTGGAAGACAAAAAAAAAACAAGTAGAGGAGCTTAAGCAGATAGTACATATTGGCATAGAGAAATGAGAAAGGCAAAAAAGTATAAAAGATATTACAGAAGAAGTGGAAGAGAAGGAATATAAGGAAATGGCGGAATATGAGGTAAAAAATAAATCTGCTGATAAATTGGAAAAACAAGGGGAGAAAATGAATATGAAAAAGAACAGGAGGAAATCTAAAAAATATAAGGAAAAAGGAATACAAACTATGCCCTACACCTCCGGAAAATCACAAAAAGTTAGGACAGTAATAGAAATGGAATCTCTCCAAACCAAAATCAATAAGGAAGGTTATCTGAAAGGAAAAGAATGCAATCAGAATAGGCAGGAAGAAAAGCTACATATGGTATATTTTAATGGAATACCTAAGACTGAGACAGAGACACCTTTTCTTTTGAAGACATCTGTCTATAATATTATCAAAAGCCAGCTGAAGTCAAAGGTATCTTGAGAAGACTTGGTTTCAGTTTATAGATACAGAGCCTTGCCTGATAAAGGCTACATTTGCCATTTTGTTAAGCAACCGGCAATTAGGAAAGAGATCCTTAGTACAAAAAATTAAACAGAAAAAATGGTATAGATCCTGGTACAACTACAAGACACTTTGGAAATAAAAAAGAGGTATTGGTTCCAAATAAATTACAGCAGTTACAATGCACTTTAAAGATAGGAAATGAACAACAGCAGTCTATAGTAAAATATTTACAGAAACCAGTAGTTGCTGAGTATGAAATGAAGGGTTCCCCAGAGTATAAGACAGTACTCAGAGGAAGAAGGTAGAGAGGTGAGAAGATAAATAATATCACAGTCCTAGAGGAATCGGAGGAGGTGGACATATGAGAAGAAAACTGTAGTAATTATAAATGTAATCATGTTGTAAATGTATCATGCCATAATCATTACGACATATTGTCTTGTCTATTGACCAGCTCTGATTCAGATTGTTTCACTGCCAAGTTATCTGATTAAATCAAAAATAAAACTATCAGGCCACCTACAGAGAAACATCATGACATTCACATTTTGTCATGAAACATAGGGGTCAATGGAAAAATTGATGGTGGTTCCTGGTCCTGTTTATTGAAATCTGTTGATGTAAGTTTACTACAGGAGACTTGACTTGACCTTTGTACAGATTCAGAGTTTCAAGGTTTTAATAAGTTCACCCTTCCTGGGTGGAAATCAAGCCTAAGAGGTCACTTCAGTGGTGGCCTGATGGTTTTAATAAATACCAGGAACAACTAGCTCATAGGGAAGACATACTCTTCCTCTTACTCTAATTGATTAGCCATTGATATTTCTATTGAGAATCATTATAATATTCTCTTTGTTAATTCATATTCCCCAAGTTTGAAAAGTGTAGAATTTGAGACTTAGTTTAATGAACTATCTAATCTTTTGGATGCACTTTCTACCCATAACATTCATAGATATTATATGCTGTTAGGTGACTGGAATGCACATATAGGTAACATGAATGAAATGGATCTCTTTTTTAACTTAAGGGAACAAGGGAATCATAGTGACTTACGAACCAGAATGTCAACAGATCAAAAGAAAGATAAAAAAAGGATATGTTTTGTTAAATTTTATTGTTAAACATGACTTATGTATTGTAAATAGACAGAATGCTCAAGATAGTTTAGGTGAATTTACATTTCCAGCCAAAATGGGAGGGACACTATTAGATTTGACCCTAGGGGATGTTGCTCTCTTTACCAGGGTTCAAACTTTTAGAGTCCTGTATGAAAATTTGTCAGATCACTTTCCAGTAGCAATGACAGTAAATTCTAGTCTGCACTATAATAAGCCATCATGTGGGGAAACAGAAGTTGAGGCAGAGCAACATCTAAAAGTATAGAAAACGTGGATTAAATGGGATCCAGTGATGCCAATGAAAATGCATAATCTTCTGCATAGTCAATATGTACAAGGACTAAAAAAGGCTATGATTAACACCTCTGATATAGATATTTTTTACAGTCTGAAAATGTATTGATGCTTATGAAAAGTAGTATTCAGTCCCAGGCCCGTGATAATATTAGCATTTTAAGACCTTTAAAAGAAGCACCTAGGTATGTTGCACAGTGCAGTAAGTATAAAAAGTTGTTAAATAAAATAACACGATTATGTAAGAAGAATCTGGATTGTAATTATTACAATGGGCTAGTTCTATTAAGGAATGAGTATAGATTATTATAAAGAAAAGAAAAGAAGCTAAAATAACTTTGTGTGGTCTCAACTTCAGGAGGCAATTAAAAGTAAAAATAGTCAGGATTTCTGGAAACTAATATTACTAGCTGAAATTAAATATTATCTAAATGTGGAAGCAAATATAACAGCTATTGAATGGATTTTTTAGATACTTATATAAAGAAACTACTGATCAAGCTAAACAGTTTGAGATACTGACTGGTGATGTAAGGAACAGAGGGCCCTCTTCCAATATTATAATGTTCAGGGATGCAATAGAAAATGCCATAAGAGCACAGAAAAAGAATGAGGTCACTTGTAATGAAAGCATCCCTGCTCATTTTTTTTCAGTTTAATACTTCCTGGTGGTTTGGTATCTTTACTGAGTTGTTCCAGTTTGTGGCTGAGGCAGAGAAGGTGTCAGATTCCTGGCTCATTGTAGAACTAGTACCTCTACATAAAAAGAAAATAAACAAGTTCCATCTAGTTACAGGCCCATTGCACTTGAAAATATGTCTGCTACAATTTTTACCCGTATTATGCTGCAAGAACTCAATTGTTGGGCAACTAAAAAAATGTTCTAACCAATAGGCAATTTGGATTTAGAGAGACACACACTCTACTCTAGATTTTTTGTTTATCTTAAATCACCTGATTAGGAAAGCATAAACAAATAAGACTCATTGTATCTTGCATTTATAGATATGTTATCTGCATTTGACAGTGTGAGTATGGAGACTCTGTGGAGAGTCCTTGACTCTTGGTACATTGATAGCAAATTATTGGCCCTGATACAGAGATTATACTCAGATATGTTTGAACAAATTCGATACTCAGTGGATGGGAAATTAACTGAACCTTTAGGACAGGCAAGGGTGTGGAACAAGATTGCTTGTTGGCACCCTTATTATTTAATATATTATATATAATATATTATAGTATAGCCTAGAGGTTACAGTAACTTGCATACTATGTCACTCTGATCAAGTTACTTAACCTCCCAGTACTCCCGTGTCACTCCTGAAAACAGGCACTTGTGCCTAGTGGGACTTAACCGGTTACCAAAGACTAAAATAAAGCAAATAAAAATAAATATAGACCAAGTCTTACACAGATTGGATACATGTAAAATTAATGCACCAAGGGTCAAAAATGTTAAGATAAATATACGTTTATATGCAGATGATGTGGTGCTAGTGTCTGCATCTGCCAGTGGACTCCAAAAAGCTTTATCTAATGTTACCACAACTTTAAAAGATCTTCAACTATCCATAAATATTGATGAAACAAAAATTATGGTTATTAATGAGCCTGAAAATCTGAATTTTAATTGCAAAATCGAGGGGAATAAAGTTAATCTAGTGAATAGTTATCCTTAATTGGACATTATTCTACATAATGAGAGACTGTGGAGTCTACATATAGAGGAAAATAAAAAGAAAGGAAGGCAACTTATATTGACAATAAATACATTTTCTAAACAATATATCAATAACTCTGCTACTTCTCTTTTGAAAATATAGAAAATGAAAGTGGACTCAGCCATACTATATGGTTTTGAGATCTGGGGAAAACATAATAATTTAGCTACCCTAGGACCAATCCAAAACCTATATACAGTATCAGGCTTGTTCTTAGTCTCCCAAAATTTACACCAGGTGAATTTTTAATGGCAGAAATGGGTACTCTCTTTCTGGTGGCATATGTCATTATCAGACAGTTTCACTATTTTCTTAAAATGAGCAACATTAGGGTTACAAATTCTATTTTACATCAGTGTTGGGAAGATAGTCTAACCTTTGGCATTAGAATAATGTCATAGCAAAGAACTAATCCTGGATAATGGATCTGGACATCATGCTTAATAAAATGGGTTGGCTTCTATTGTTAATCTAGATTAACATACATTGACTGGTGAACTTTATGGTACTGTTGGAAACAGAATTCAGGATATTACTAAACAATATGATATGACAAGGGTTACCTTGACTACTAATTTTTTAAACTGCAAAGCACTTAAAAATATCCATAATAGGGAGATGTATTTACTTACATGTGAAGATAACTTGCATTGCAAGACATTGGCAAATCTAAGGTTTCATATAAATGAAGGAGCTTCTTCTGGTTTTATGGATTGGTATTCCTTTAGAGCAGGTTTAGATTGTAAGGGCAATTGCCCAGAGAAGTGGAATTCTGCTCACATTTTTGTTTGTTTGCCCTAATCTGAGTGAAGTTAGGGAATTAATGGTTGTCTCAATATCTTACTAAAATCAGTGGCTTGCCAACGGCTGAAAAACTAAGATTCCTTTTCAACTCGGAGGATAAAGTGATTTTATACAGTGTGGCATAATTTGCTATTGCTGCTAACAGATTGATGAAAGTGGGGGATGTGCCTAGTTATAGTATATATGTATGTCTTTTTCCTTTTTGATCTTGTATGGTATATTTTAATGACATTACATTAAATTTAACCTGATTTTTAATGTGTAACACTTTTGTATATGAACATTTTCAATACATTTGTAGCTTGTACCTTGTGTAAATAAATGTTGGAGTTTTGAAATGCAATGTTATGCCTTAAGTGCCTCATTTCTAGCATGAATACTAAAGAGTACAGAGTTTACACTGCAACTGTACCAGTTGATACAACTGCAAATGAAGTTTCTACTTTAAAGGTAGAGTTGTGAGAAATTCAAATATGTTGCCCAGCAAAATATTTTGCGTAATCCCGCATTACGCAAAATATTTCCCACTAGACATTAGGGAAAGTTGTTTTAATTTTTTTATTTAATAAACTCAACTCAGAGTCATGATGTCAGCACTTATGGACTCAGATCTATTTGGCCAGTGATTGGCCGGGGGGGTGGGATCACTAGACACTAGGGAAATGTATTTTTATTTTAAATTATGTGGATGAGGGATGGGACTGAATCTCAGCAGGGAGGATTCTTTCTATTGTGGGATGGGGGGTGTTGGACCACTAGACACCAAGTGATTTGGGGTCTTCAGGAAGGGAGAAAAATACTTTTTGTTAATAATATGTATGGAATTCCGCATTTTGCACAGGTGAAATTCTGACGAAATGCGTAATGTTTGTGAAATATTTCCTTGGGCGAAATACAATTTCACTGCATCTCTATTTAAAGGCAAATAAATTGTTTAATCCCAAATTGCATTGCAGGGAGACAAAGTATGCAGTGAGGTGCAATATTGAAATGTATTTTCTGGCCAACCAAGGGTGGCTGCATTTGTCCCTACAGCCAAGAAAAAAGAAATACTTGAACAGATGAAAACTTGTTCTGAAAATGCCCACACCTCTGTCAGTGACAGAGAATGGTGGAGGGATAAGGAAGAGAGAAGGTAGGTGGTCTCCCCAGAAGGGGCACATGTAGCATGGCCAAGGCACTTCCACTGGTGTGGCAAGAGACTTACACAGAGAGCTCTCCGATGAGCAATGTTTCCAAGAGTGTGGAAAAAAAACACAAGCTTGAGAATGTACAATTATGCAAGAGGTGACTCGTGGCAGGACAAAACACCAAATTATCTCTTGACACAAGAGTTCTCCTTAAGATGTTTGCTTGCCTCGCCTCTGTTCCTGGTATGGTAGTACAGACAGCATGAGGCGGGGGGGGCGCTGTTACATTTCTATGATACATTAATGGTTGCTATCTAACATGGACATTGAGAATATTTACATGGATAGCTGCTTTCTGCTTTTGATATTCAAGACATTCATGTGGATAGTTGCTGTTTGCTCTGCTTCATTAAGATGATAACTTTATGCCCTGAATAATCATATTAATTACACTATATTACATACTGATTATATGTTCTAGATTATCAGGATTGTTGCTCCCAACCCTGAGTGATCAGGGTAAACTATGCTGCTTATTTTGTTCTTTTGAAAAGAACATACAGTACTAAGTTATTGCAAAAATGTTTTGTGAATATAGCATAATCATGACTATATATATATATATGTATATATATATACACACACACATATATATATATATATATGTATATATATATATATACTATATATATATATATATATATATATATATACACACACATTTCCAAAGGAGGCATATACATTTTGCTTTGTTAGTCTTCTAAAAATATATTTCTGAACAGAACAGAACAGAATACAAATACAGAGTAGCTGAAGGACCTTTGCTATGGTTTTATTTATGTTTAGTTTTAACTGTGTGTGCTACCTTGTTTCTGTGAAATGGCAATGGACAGTCAGAAGGAGGAAGATAGAAGATATGCATAATAAGATGTGAAACACTGACTTTGCAGGCCTACACTGATAGTTGTTCTTTGATGTTGGAGGTCATGTTTACTTCCCCTGTTTGGTTCCCAGGGCATTGTACCACACAGTAGTGCCAAGTCCTCAAAACCATAGAGCTTGCACAAAGCATCCCTGAACCCCATGTTCTGTATACACTGTAATCCAATTCCACTGGAAACCTCTCTTAAGGATTTAAAGATTCTGCTGCAACCATCACAGGGGCAGCAGGGGAAATGACAGAGATCTCACTTGCAAACTCCTTACAACAGTAAGTGATGCTGCTTTTATACAAAATCTTTCAGAAATGTGTCAATGAATGCTAAATAGCATGCACTGAAAAGTGTTGCATTCTGAACTTAGGACAGAGGACTCTGTATATAAAAGAGTTTAGAACAGTTCTAAATAGTTGCTTTTAATACATACTGTTGCATATATACATGGACCTGTAGTATTCGTGAGGTACAGAAGTTAATATTACACCATTATATTATGCCACTATCTATGAATCAATTGTAGAGCTTGACTTTTGCTTTCTTTGACTTTGTTTTACTCTTCTTGTTCTTCTACACTACTCCTAAACAATAATGCTGAATCATGAAATGAGTAAAACCATAAGGGCAGAGCAAATAAGATTAACAAAATGGAGAAAATGCTTCATAAATAGTAGGGTTAAATGTGCATGATTTAGGTACAAGGCTGTAATGCACTGAAATAGGTTATAGCACTTTTTACAAGTAAATGGGTAAGTTATTTACAAAATGTTCAAGGATATGCCAAAGCATTCTTTATTGATGATTGTAATTGCAGTTACCCAGATGTTTCTCATATTGTTTCTGCATCTATATATTAAAGCATTTTTATTTTGTAACTTGGCTGATGTCAACATCAGGACATTCTTTCAAAAAAGCTTGCTCTCTGTACCATATCCTGGTTACATACATACATACAGTACATACAAACACACATACATACATACATACACACATACATCAGTAATTAAATAAATAGACATGAATACAAATAAAATGTTAATGGTACTTCGAAACTGCTTCATGAACAAAGGCATTTGATATCATTTGGGTGAAATTCAACAGGCATCAGACACCTTTGGTAGTTACTGTAGTCTGGAATGTGCTTTTAGTGGAAAAATGTGTTTTTCACAATTTACGCCCTTGTTTTCAAAACACAGGTAATAATTCAGAATTGTTCAAAACAATCTGATGAATATTACTAAGTAACTCGAATAGCACATTGAATGGGGTATACATAAGCCATATAAAATAAGGATTAACTGGGTCAAGGGTAAGAAGTTTAAGGTTGTGGTGGATGGGCAGTACTCTGTGTGGAAAGGATTTCTAACTGGCATACCTCAGACATATGTGCTGGGGTCACTGCTGATCCAACATTTTCATCAATTATCTGAAAGCAGGGCTGTGTAGCAAATTACTGATTACAGTAAGCTGGTCTGGGTGGTGAACTCCCTTGAGTACGGAGGCAAACCTAAGGGGGGCCTGAACAATCTGAATGATCAGATGAACTGCTGCAGTTTCAGATTCAGTGTAGCCAAGGGCAAGGTGCTACACTTAAAGAGCTTATGAACAACAAGCAATGTGGGGCCAGTGCAGTGACAGTTGACAGAATGCTAGAGTGCAACTTAAAGGGGGGAGACCAGCAGGACAGGAGATACAAGCCGTCCACTTTACAAAATCCTGGCCATACCCCACCGGGAGTGTGAATCTCTGTGTTCCTCAACACAGAATGGTCACTGAGGTAGACAAGACAGTGCATCACAGGGCCACCAAAATGAACATAAAATAAAATGGTAAATGAAGGGATAAGAGTTAGTGCTGGTGACTCTCAACATGTCAATGTTGTAGAAAAGGAGGTCAAAAGGTGACAGGATCTCTGTCTTCTGATTGCTCAAGGGAATTGCTAAGATTGGAAAAACACAGTGCTGATCATGAAAAAGATTATTCTTACTGCAGTATGCCTTAAGGCACCTCGAGTCAATAGGATTAAGCTCCCATTAAAAATAATGGAAGTGCTGCAGCATGCATGCCTTGCTTTCTGCAGTGCACCACAGTTTTCAGAAACATTTTTTGTGATGACCGCTGCTCTTGCTTACTGTATATAGGTTTTACTGTATTGTGTCATGTCAGTTTCACAGCTGAAATTCTATTGCTTTATAGTGCCCTACTGGCAAAAAAAATATAGAAACATGGAATGTGTCTACAGAGAAAGATTGCTCGGCCCACAAAGTCTGCCTAGATTGTCCCTGCCTAGACCATCTCTGCAGATCTTAACTAATCCCTGGTGACCATTCCACCTTCCTGCCTATTTACTAATATTCCCCTATATTTATCCCACTTATGTTTGAAGCCCCATACTGTTTTCATGTCCACAATTTCTGCTGTCAGTTTAGTCCAGCTTCTACCACTATTTCAGTGAAGTAGTGCTTCCTCACATCCATTTTAACCCCCGCCCCCCAATTCATTGCATGTCCTCTGGTCCTGATGCTCTTCCTCATTTGAAAGATACTCCCCTCCTGCACCTTGTTCACCCACATGAGGTACTTTTAGGTCTCCATCATGTTCTCTCTTGCTTTCCTCTCTACCATGGTGTACATGTTGAGATCCCACAGTCTTTTCTCATAGGGCTTTTTGTGCAACCCTGCATCATTTAGGTTGCTCTCATGTGGGCTACTTCACCCTGGATGTGTCCTTTGGAGGTGCAGCTTTCAGAACAGGACACAATATTCCAGGTAGGGTCTCAACTGTGAATGATAGTGTGGCATCACCACCTCCCTCCTCCTGCCCCCTGTGCATCCCAGCATCACACTGCCCCTACCCACTGCCTTGTAACACTGTCCTGCCATTTTGAGGTTATCAGCTATGATAACCCCTAGTCCCTTTTCTGCTTAGTGACTGACAGTATCCCCCATCCTATACTCAGTTCCAGGGATCATATGCCCTTGGTGCATGATTTTTCACTTTTTGGCATTCAACCCAACTGTCATGTTCTTGACCACTCATTTAGTTTCCCTAGATCCCTACACATTCTTTACGCTGCCTCCTGACTGTCCACCCTTTCAGAAATGCATACTTTCCCATTGCAGTTCATCTTCAATGTCACTTATGAAGACATTGAAGAAGGCCGGATCCAGTACTGAGCCCTGTGGCACCCCCACTGGTCAATCTTCCATCATTACAGTGGGTGTCATTAACCACTATCCTCTGTCACATATCCATTAACTAATTTCTAACCAAATTGAACACTTTTGATTACAGCCCTAGGTTTCTCAATTTCTTAGTCAATCTCCTGTGTGGCATTATGTCAAAGGCCTTGATAAAATCCAGATAGGCCACATCAACTGCACTCCCTGGATCCACAGTAGTTCCCTGGTCACTGAGTCAAAAAAATCCATCAGGTTCATCTGTCATGACCCCTTCTCCATAACTGCATACTGCCTTTGTTCTTGCAATCCACTGGATTCAAGACATGTTACCAACTTTTCTCTTATCGGTGTTTCTATGAATTTCCGCATGCTTGAAGTGAGGCTCACCTGTCTGTAGTTGCTATGTTCCTCTCTGCTCCCACTCTTAGGTAGAAGGACCAAGTCTGTTCTGTTGCAGTCCTCCAAAACCACACACAATTCCAGTGAGCTGCTGAATATGGCCATCAGTGGGCAGCTGGCACCTCTCTGAGTTTTTTAGTACCCTTGGGTTTATCTTGTGTTGTCACATAGTCTTGTCCACTTTCAGAGCTGCAAGCTCCTTAGGACTCCTTCCTCTGAAAATAGACTTGACCCTACCTCCACTGTGAAGAGCAAGCAGAAGTACCTGTTCCAGATGTCTGCTTTTTCTTGGCGTCCCCAGTCACCCTCCTTATTCTTACTATACCTTTGCTTGCTTTCCTCTTCTACTTGTGTACCTGAAGAAAGTCTTATCCCCTTTAGCTAACTCCTTGGCTATCCTTTCCTCTACTCCTTTGCTTCCCTCTCCACCTTACTTGTTTCCCTCTGTTTTACCTGGTATGCTCCCTGTCTTCCTCCCTCTGAATTTCCTTATCCCTCCTGAATGCCACCCTTTATCCCTTCACCACCCTGGCCACTTCCCTAGAGTACCATAACAGTATATGTTTGCTTTTTCTTTTACTCACTTCCTTCACTCAGGGGCTGGATGCCTTAATTATGCCATCCCTTATTTTTCCCCATTGTTCCCCTGCCCCTCCCTGGGACTCTCCCCTACTAGGCAGTTTCTGAGGCAGTCTCCCATTTCTTTAAAATCTGCCCCCTAATGTCCAGAACCCTAGTCCTCATGTGGTATGCCTGTACTCCTGTCTTAATGATAAATCACATTGAGCAGTGATCACTGGTGCATAAGGGATGACCCACTGTGATGTCTGCAATGTGTCCCTGTTTGTAAGCACCAGGTCCAGCACTACCCTGTCCTTTGTGGGTTTGTTGACTAGCTGCCCGAGAAATGCTCCTTGTAGGGAGTAAAGCATGGCCCTGCTCCTTTTCAAAGCTGCAGCTGGATGACTCCAATGCACATCTGGCAGATTGAAGTCACATTGCTACCAACTAGCAGCACAACCACCTTAACTGCCATCCTGATGATGTCTGCACCAACTTTATTATCCAGCTTCTCTCCCTGTGCTGGAGGTCTATATACTGCCCCTGTACAGAGAGCAATCCCAGCTCCTGTGTCCAAGATGATCTGCAGCACCCTTTAGTCCTTCATATTCCTCTGGAATCCCCTGCACTTCCTTAGCCTTGATTCCGTCCCTCACATATATAATACAACCCCTCCTCCCCTCCTCCCTTTCCTCACTCTCCTGAACAGATAGTGGCCTGGTATGGCCATATCCCAGTCATGGCTGTCAGAGCAAGTCAGTTATTAGTATTAATATAGGAAATTTGACACTGAATGTCTGGAACACAATAGACACTCATGGTGCTGATCCTGGCTATATTATGTTATCCTTGATGATTTAATCTGATGGATATGAGTCTCTTTTTTTATTTGAAAAAAGGAAATGCTTTTCTTATTGTTTAAGTGTACATAGCTGGTTCTTTTCAACTCTGTGTAGTTCGTTTTTTTGGTGTACACATCGAGACAGATGGCTCCATGTCTATAAACTGTAGAAAAGCTTTGCATAACATGGCAGGTACTTATTTGGTGCTTTGTCAATTATTTCCATCTATGCCAGAAATGGTTTGTCACTGTTTTTGACTGGCAAAAAGCTTGCACATTAAGCTGTACTGCCTTTTGTCAAATGTGTGATTATCTGACCACTGATTGCTACTGAGTATCTTGGTAGTAAATAAAACTACTTTAGCTATTTTCCAGATGGGACTACGTGCTCACCTCCTGAACCTCAGCTCCTGTGTCTGTCCTGAAGGCTAGCTAAATCACGCCCCCTGTTGCCTGGCTACAGACGACCTATCTGCCATTACTGGCATCTTGCTGCCACTGTTGACCTTGTGTACTTGACCTGTAAATAGTTGCCCTCTACTACGAAAACCTATCATTCCCAACGTAACCCTGTACCTTTTAGCCTTATACTGTATTGCCTGTGTATTTTATTATTCTACCTGCCCTAAATCTAACTGCTGCCACTGTTGTTGTGTTGTATGACTGGTTATTGTACAATGTCACTGTACTCCTGTATGCAACGTCCTACTCTGTATTACTTGGCTTTACTTGCTCAGCTCTATGTAACTAACTCCGGGCCGCCCCTGAAAAAGGGACCTCCGGGGCCCAGTGGGTCTACCCGGTTAACACAATTTAATAAATAAATAAATATTATATGGGTCACTATTAAGCTCTGTGATTTTTTGAATCTAACAACAATTTTGCACTTTTTATTTGCTGCACATTCATTAATTCATTCTAACTTTAACTGTCAAACTTTCATGCAGCCCATTACTGTAATTATCAAATCTGTTTAATTAGCTACCCTATTTAAAAACCATTGTGGGCTACCATCTTTCAGCCACAGATGAAGCCTTCCATTTGAAGTGAAATTCTGGGATAACTTGTCTCAGTTGTGTTGTTTTCTCTCATGAGTAAGTTCATTTTGTATATACTTCTATGTTAAATTTTTTGCACTTCATAATGTGTATTTTTTTCACCCCTTGTAATCAGTTTCATGCACTTGTATGGTGTGCTGTATGCACACCATTGTAATCTAATCTTTTTTCTTAAGAATGATTTTTCAGCATAATCATTGTAGTTTGGTGTCTCATGTACTGCTTCTCCGTGTCCCGTTTTGCTTATGGCTGTTAATACACCATGACATTGTTATGGCCACCAAATCCAGGATAGTCTCCTCCATGATAGCCTTCAGGTCAAGAATTTAATTACTCAGACTCCATGCATTGGCACACATGGCTCTCCATACCTTACACCCTCCATCCTGACTCTCTGCTTTCTCCCTCTGTCCCCCTCTTCCCTTGCTGCACTCTCCATTACCTGTCTCCTTTACTCCTCTCTTCTTGTTTTCCTGAGTCATACCCACTTTGTCATATACCTTGTCCCCACACCTGTCTTTTTGTGCCCCTCACCTGGGGCAGCTTCCTCCCCTCTAGCCCTTCCTTCTTGTTGCTTTGTCATCTGTGGGTGTTGGGTCCCTCGGTGTAATGGATCCTCCTAGTGTAAATGCTCATCCAAGTAGAATTTAAATCTTCCACTAAGGGCTGTGGTCCCCCTCTTGGAAGGATGCAGGCTGTCTCCCCTATAGAGGCCTGTATCCTCACATGCTGGCTCCCAGTTCCTAATGTAACCAAAGCCCTCCACTATACTCCATGTCTTCTACCAATTGTTTAAAAGCACTAGTACAGAGTGCCCATTTCTCTCTCCAGCCATACACAGGTAACACCTCAGCAAATGCCATGGTGTGTGTTACCTGCTTAAGGCCATTCAATGAAATTACCCCGCACTACCCCTACCCTATCCTTTGCCAGGTCATTTGTCCCCATGTGGACAATGATATCTAGCTCTCTTCCCTCTCCTGCTGCTTGAGCAAGCCTCTGGATCTACTCTCCATCTCTCATAGCCAAAGCAACAAGGAGGCACATCACCTACCTCTCCCTTACACTCCCTGCTCCCCAGTCTATTCCTCTAATGACAGAGTCTCCCACCAGCAGCTGCTTCCTCCTTGACTAGACACCTCTTCCTCCCTCATTGGGTCTTCCACTTCTGAGGACCCCCACATCCTCACTTCCCACTGCTGTGGATCCCTCCTCCCAGCTGTTCCATCCCACAGAGCTCATGGTGGTATGGGGTTTGAATTAAACATCAAAAGTTACATCTTAGGTTCAACAAGCAGAGCCAGCTGCTGTGCAGTAGGACACATTCATAGAACTCCAAGCTCCATTTTCTGATACCCCCCCTTCTATAACCAATACTGCAGGTATTTTCAACCTTGTAACAGATGCATGTTGTTAAAATTAAACCTCCAGCTACTATAAACATCTACATTCTCAAATGTAGTTCCTTTGCTTATGGGAATGAAAATTGTCGTCTGAAAATGATTTTTTTTATGTTCAAATATAAACATAGGTATGCACTCATTATATTTTTAAAAGCAATAAAATAGTAGGTTATAACCTTCTGAAATATTAATCACAACTCACATCTAAAGTTACAGTCTCATAAGATTATGTGCAACAGTAGAGTACTGAGGGCATGGGCCTGATTTATCAAAAGGGACTGAAGAGTTGTCTGCCTGATTTAGCCATTAGAAGTTAGTTCTTTGTGTTTCCAGACAATAAACATTGCCAGAAATGGCAGAGACCCATAGTTTGTACAGTTTAAGGTGCCTCAGACTCAAACATAGGAAGCTGAAAAGGGAATACTTAGAGTGTTTTTTTGTTCAGTATTCAGGAAAACTTTTTAAAATATAATATTCAGACACAGGTCTTCATATATTTAATTCATTGTCTGCATTTAGGCCCTATCCTTCTTTATTAATGAGGACATTTTCATGATAACATTCTTTTTCCTCCAGAGTTCATCCCTTTCTCCTGTGCCCCCAGTCATAATCTTTTGTAACATTCTAATCTGTTGCAGGAAACGTAATGGTTTCACAAACATAGGATTTTTACAGTAACGGGAAAGTTAGAACAAGAGATGAAATGTGAGGCAAAATTATCCTAATTTCATGTCAGATGTCCTCAGTAATAATGAGTGGGCATAAATAAATAAAATATAAGCTGAACTGTATCTTAGTATTACATTTTTGTATTCCTGGATACTGGAATAAAACTTTTATGTTTTCAGAGGGGCTGATAAGAATGTGGGATTTGTGTGTGATATAAAACTATAATAACAGAAATTTAATATCAGGAGGGACACTAGCTGTATCATGTCAACCCCCCAACCCCTACTTCATAAGCAGCTATGAAATAAACATATGGTGCAAATGTATACCGATTTATACTTTATAGTTTAACATACGCATAGCACACATAATGTAGACATCTATCTGTCTGTCTTTCTGTATCTATCTATCTGTCTGTCTGTCTGTCTGTCTGTCTATCTTTCTATCTATCTATCTATCTATCTATCTATCTATCTATCTATTGCAGTAACTAGCTAGCTATCTCGTGAGTGTATGAGGGATAACCACATTTTTTGTAGTTGATCAGAGAGCATTAACTACTCTGAAAACACTCCAATAGATTCACTTGTTAAACAAAAGCATAATCATATGTGGGGTTGCATCCTGTCCCACATTAAATTGTCACGATCATTTTTCCTTATCTGGGGTCAAGATATTTTTTTCTTATTTAGGGTTCTTTATCTATCTTGGTTTTGTTTTGTATTTGTCAGTTATATACTGCATGTCACAAATAAGCAAAAGTTACTTTAATTTGATTGTAAAGAGCTAAAAAGGTACTATACAGTATGAGTTGTGACACAAGTACGACAGATTGTTTTGAAGGTGTATTATGTGAGTACACACAGTAATCAGGACAGAGACCAGGGCATGATGCTAAGTAATAGGGTTGATACTGAAACTGTAGTAGCACTAGAGTATTTCTTGTCAGTATAGTGTTTGTGGTCAGATGAAGCAGTCAAGAAAGAGATGAAATAGCATTAACAGTGTGGAGAAGAAGGGTGCAGTGCACTAAGAGCTTTAAAAACAAGTTGTCCCGGATTCCCCCCTTTTCCCTCACAAAAACACAAAGACCATTGTTTGTTGTTGTGCTCAGATTTGGCAATTAATTTACTTGTATTCATAAATCCATTATCCATTTTCCATTTCCTTATTGTCATATTTCTATAGTTTCCTTTATTTCCTTCCATATATCACTCTCTGATTATCCATCCCCAAGGCGAAAACCTGGGTGCCTTCTTCTTCTCCTTTTCTGTTAGGTAACATTGAAAACCGAGACCACTTTCTCCTTCATCTTCTTCTTCCTCTTGTGCTATTCCTTTTCTCTTCCCCCCTCCCGTCCTCCCCCCTTTTCCCCACTAGCCAGTCTCCAGCTTGCGTTGGATTGCTGGCTTCCCCCCAAACCTAGGGCCTCTTTCACCCTTGCCTCAGGGATGAAAACTTCCTCCCCACCCCTCCTTTTTTTTTTTTTTTGTGCCGGCTTCTGTCTGTTTTCTCCATTCCTCTATGAAACCCATTGTCTCCGCATTAAACATATCCACTGCTATGTCTGACAAGTGTACCCCATCTGGCCTGTAGAATTCATCCACCCATTCTTCTACTCCCCGCAGTATCACTTGTCCTCCCATCTGTCTTATCAATGTCCCCACTCGTCTATTCATCTTTCTCCTGGCCCACTCCACTGCCCTGTGGCTGTGTTCCTGTCTCCATACCCTACGCGGTATCATATCCGACCAGGCAAGGCATACTTGAGGCCACCACTGTCTTATTGTCACCAGATCCCTCTTTATCTGTAAGTAAGTGTGGCCCATTGTCTGCCTGCCAGGTCATTGCCCCCAAGGTGTATAATGATTAGGTCTGGACTGGGCCAATATCCCTTGAGTTCTTTTAAAGCAGGCAGGAGTTGCGCCCATCTCATACCCCGTAGCCCGAGCCATACCAACCTACACTGTCTTGCATCCTGGTACAACTGTTTTCCCCCAGCTTTTGTCTCTGCTCTCTTACCAGCCCGGTAAATATAGGAATAGCTGCAGATCCAGACTTCTGTGCTCCTCCATCTACCTATGGGGTGCAAAGAAAATTAATTAATTCATACACATAATCAGTGCCCCCTTTGTATCTTTCCCCCGTTATCCCTTTTTTTTTTTAAACCATGCTGCATCCCTCCGTTTCCCCCCTTTCTTTTTTATTATTTTATTTTATTTTTTTTTATTTCAGTGCTCTAATATATCTTTTGTAACTGGCTGACTGCCAGCGCCCTTTTTCCAAGATGTCCTTCACCGGTTCCCCCATTGATGCCTACTGTGAGGCAGCCCGAATCCGCAGGGAATGGGAAGAGTAATTGGCTGGGTCCTCCCCCAGAAACCACATGCCTTTTTTCAGCACTGCTGTATTTGATAGCCAGTGACCCTTTTCCCATCCCCATACACAGATAACTTTCCTGTCCTGGTCACCTGTTCTGCGGCGAAAACCCACAGGGCCTGCACTAGGCATATTGCACTCTCTGACTGCCCTTTAAACGTTATCTTGCACCCTTGGCCTTTTTGGTCCACCTTTGACCTCTTTAACCTGATTTGTATTTCTCTTATCCCCAACTAACATCCTCCCATTCCACACCTCCTTCCTTGTCATCCTTCCCATGGCCTACCACTTCACTCACTCTCATCACCCCTGCAAACATTACCACATAAATTGTGTGAAATAGCTGGGCCTCCACTTTTGATCTGCATATTGCCGGGAGCACTTCTTTTAGCTTTATTAGCCACTGCTCACCTATTGGCCTCCTATTATCCCCTGGCCCTCGTCTCAGCCTGCCCCATCCCTGCATCATTCTCCTAATGAGCATTGATTTTGTTGGGTCATTCCACCTTTTTAGGCTACAGATCACACTGATCCATGCCAGATAGACCCCCATTGTGGTATGAGCAGTCCCTTTTTGCCATTGTTCCACTGTGAACATTCCCAACTGCTCCTCGGAGAGCGGCCCACTTACCTCCATCTGGTGCTCTGCCCTGAATGTTTGAAAAACCCTCCAGGCCCCATCATAGGCCCTCAGTGTCAGAGGCACCCATGAGCTGCGAAACAGCATTTCTGCTCCTTCTTGCCAGCATCCCAGATGTTCGTTGGTATGGGCGTTTTTTGTTCTTCTGCTGCTCGTGCCAGCTTCCGGAAACGGTCCAGCTGCAGACGGGAAAGGCTGTCAGCCAGGGTATTGTGTACCCCTTCTATGTGTTTTGCTCTGAAGGACATGTTCAGCTGCAAAGCCCTTAAAACTAACTGTCGTACCACCCGCATTACTGTATCAGCCCTGGCCCCCTTGTTGTTTAGCACATCAACCACCGCTCTATTGTCAGACCAAAATGTCACCTTTTGGTCACGTAAGTCTTCTCCCCACACCAGAGTGCATGCCCATATTGGCATGATCTCCAGTAGTGTTATATCCCTCACTTTTCCATCCTTTACCCTACTGGCTGGCCGTGGTTCTGCAAACCACTTGCCCCTCATGTAACCCCACCATGCCCAACCCTCCAGCCATATCTGTGTATAAGTCTAGGTCTGTGTTGTACAGCCAATCCTCTTGCCAGAATGAACACCCATTGTAATCTTTCAAGAATTCTTCCCTAATGCTAAAATCTTCCCTGACACCCTGCATCAGATACACCCAGTGATGTGGTCTCATGACACCTGCTGTAGCTCTGGCTAACCTCCTTGTGAATGCCCTTCCTGGTCCTATGGCCCTGCATGTGAAGTTCAAATGCCCCAGTACCTGCAGGACCATTTTTAGTTGTACCCACCTCCTGCTGGTGTGCACCTGAATTAGTTCCTTCAACCTCCTTACTTTTTTGTCTGGTAACCTAAACACTCCGTTCGTGGCATCAATCTCTATCCTGAGGAATTCAATAATCTTGCTGGGCCCTTCTGTTTTTTCCCATGCCAGTGGGACTCCCAACTCCTGGCACACTTCTTGAAACCTGTCCAACATCATCTTTGTCTCCCTTCTTCCCTTCCCAATGAGGAGAAAAACATCCAAGTAATGGATGACCGACCTATAACCCGTCTTTTCTTGGAATATCCACTGTAAACACATGCTGAAAGCCTCAAATGTGGCACATGCTGTGGAACACCCTATCGGCATTGCTTTGTCGAAATAATACTATCCCTCACTTTTAAAACCCAACAGATCCCAGTCTTCCCTCCTGACTGGAGGCAGTCTGAAGGCCGACTCGATGTCTGTTTTTGCCATCCATGCATCTCCTGTGGCCCAGATTATCCAGACCGCGTCCTCTAGTGTTGCGTATGTCACCCTACTATGTTCTTCACTGATAAAATCATTCACTGACTCACCTTCCGGATATGACAAGTGGTGGATCATCCTGTACTCCCTTCTTGCTTCTTGGGTATCAAACCCAAGGGTGATACTCACATATTTATCAATGGGGGGTGTTAAATGGCCCCTCCACCCTGCCTGCTATCTTTTCTTTCTCAATCTTCCTTCTTAGAACACCCTCTTTTCCTTTTACCGACCCCAGGTTGTGTGCCTCCCGCAGCTGCCTGGTTCCCTTAAACTGTAATGAAAACCCAGTGTTAAACCCGCTTAATATCATATCCCGCACTCTCGCATCCGGATATCCCTCCAGGCAAAATGACCATGCTGCTAGGTTGATGGGGGTTCTGGCCATATCAAATTGCTCCTTGTTGTCCCACCTATCCCCCCTCCTTGACTCCACCTTTTCTTCTTGTCTGGCCTTCCTTGTTTCAGTGGTTCTGGCCTCCTCTATTCCCGTTCCACCTGCCCCTCCCTCCCTTGTTCCAGGTTTGCCCTTTAAACCCCACTCCATCCCGAAAGGACTGTTGGCCCACTCCTTGCCCCACGTGCCCTTATGCCTTCTGTGGCCACGTTTTCCTGCACTTGCTTGCCGGATGTGTCCCCCCGCATTTTGAACAGGTATGCCAAAAATGACACTGAGGCCACGAGCAAAAGGCCCTGTTATACGCCCAGCAGCATCTCTGTGGCACAACCCCCTTTTTGCCCCACCTACCCTTGGGTGTGGCCTGGTCTGTTACATAATCCGTCCATAAATCTATCTGCTTGGTGTCCCATCTTACATCTCCAAATGTTGCCATTCTCTGCCGAAAACATTCATCATAGTATAGCCATCCTACCCCGCCTTTCGCTTTTGCCCTTCGTATTATCAATGAATAGGTAATGAGCGGGATGCCCAGCTCTGGCCTCCTTTCCAGAGCGATGGCTGAAAAAATGGCAAAACCTAGAAACCTCCCATCCCAGGTCTTTCCTTTCGTGAACTTGTCCTCCTCTTTCTTTCCTAACAGCACTATGGCGGCTGCCATCTCGTTCTTACCTATGCTCTCTGTCTCTTCATATTTGGCCATCACCTCTCTGCTCACCAAGGCAAATATATCCACATATTCCCCTTTCCATATTTTTTCTTTCGTGGCGAGTAGCACATGTTCGCCTAGCCTCATCCCAGGCGCCCCTACCTCCCTTGTACCATTACCCTCTCTTTCCGCTCTGTCCTCAGTATTACCCGGCACCTCTTTTCCCGCCTTAATTCCTGCCAGGGCTGATTCCATCTGCCCCAGCCCTCCTGTCCCCAGTGCCACTGCAATTTGCCCTATATATTCTTTTATACTATCCCCCACTGGGTTGGACGTGTTACCTGTAACCTTGTCTTGGCCTGGTTTGTCTTAAGACCTCATCCAGTCCCCTTGTTACTTCCTGTGGTTGAGGTGGAGGAGGAGGGTGAGCCACTGGCATCTGCGGGCAGCACCCCCCGTTCTGGACTTCATGTCCTGATTCCGCTGGAGGGGTTCCCCTTTGCTCTGGGGTGGGTATTGGCAACACTGGGTCTGCTGGCCATGTGGGTACTGGTTCGGCTGCCCTGGCATGCCCCGCTGCCCCGGTGCTACCCTAGCGGGCCTGTGTAGCCCCTCAGTTGGTCTTTTTCCTTTGCCACTTTTTTCCATGCCTGCCTTTCTCTTCTCTCCAGGCCTCCCCGGTTCCTCCCCCTCCACCATTTCCCACATCTTGTTTGCTTTTTCAGCCAATTCGATTATAGCCTTGTAGGCATCTTCCTTCGATGGCCTGCTCTTCCTGGGTGCCATGTTCGTCTGTATTGTGCTCTGTGAAAACAACTATAGGCAAACGAAACATGGTTATTACATATTTCCATACCCTCAAACTAGAAAACCATCCTCGTCATTTCTTTATCCTGTCTGTCACACCTCCCTCATGCAAACCTATCTCAACGCCACCCAGAACGGACCCCCCATCCTGCCTGGCAGGTCGTCCTCTCTTATCTTGGGCCCGCACTCCTTGTGACCTCGACACCACTTGAGGTGTCTCCCGAGCGTTCCAGGTCGATATTCCACCTCTTCCGCCTTGGGGGTCTTCCCACGCTGCCCCCCATTTCTACTTGCCTTCCCATGTCCCCGGGCCCCTTCCCCCCTTCTTTTTTTTTTTCCCACCACACTGGTAATACCCCATAATGTAAAAACCTGTGCCTTGCTGACCACGGACCACTCCCCACCCTCCCATGTTCCTAACTACCCACTTCCCTGCTACCCTGCCTCCATTTGCTCTCACTGCCTTCCCTGTACCTGCCCAGGTTATCTTTACACCTCTTCTTGAGGGGATGCTCTCCCCAGAAGTCAACCGCTGGTTCCCTTAGGGTTGGGAAGTGTCCGCTTCTCCCCCCCCCCTGCTGTGCCTATGCATCCACGCCTCCCTTTCTTTGTAGCTGCTTGCCCTTGCGTAGGGACCTGTGGTATCCCCCTACTCGCAGGGTGCAGGCCTCTGTCCCTACCCTCCACGTGGCATGCGACATCACGCCATGTGGTCGCCATTCCTTGCTTGCTCTCCCAGCCCTTCCATGCCTCCTCGTCCTGTAACCATGCCCTACTCCACTAGCAGCCCTGAACAACGCTCAAGCTCTCTTTTTTTTTTTTTGGTGCTCGTCCTTGCGTAAGTCCTGCAGGAGCCTTCACCTCTACCACTCCACCAAAGGTCACGCCCTCCCCTCCCATTGGGGCCTCTGCAGGCCTGCACCTTTTTTTTTGTTTTTTTTAAACAACGAGACCCCAGGTCCCTAACTAAGGCCGCATGCCACCAGCAGGGCACCGGCTTCACTGTGCTTCTAGCAGCGGGTGATGTCCTGCCCCCAGATCTCCACTCACTCCCTCCTTTAATACTTTTAACTGAAAAAACAGCCTGCTTATAGAGATCACATCGACGGCCTACACCACAGCCCTAACATGCTGCAAAACTCCCCCAAACAACAGGGCCACCCTTCTCGTCAGTGCCACGCGGTGTGTGATGTCACCGCGTGGCCTTGGTAATGCCCCACATGACGTGCTGTGTCACGCCACGTGTCTCTCACTCACTTCAGTCATTGCCTCATGAAGACCTACCTCTACCACCGCAAAAACACTCCCAGGGCTCCCCAATCGCCACCTGCCTTCAAGCCAAAACTGGGTAACTTCCTCGTGACCCTAGCCGCGTGTGCTACGGGTCTCGGGTCAAAAACTTTTTTTTTTTTCATAACTTCAAGGCCTAAAAAGCCAGCCCATCACTTTATTGGGCCTCCCCAATTGGCCTGAATGCCACGAGCTGCCCAAGCCAAACAGAGCGACCTTCCTCGCGAGCACCATGCAGTTTGGACTACCCACGTGGCCTCTGGACTGGCTTCCTTATTTCAGGGCCTCTACCAGGCCTGCTAACTACACGTCATCTCAAACATTTTCTTTATGTATATTTTTTTTTCTTTTTTTATAGCTTTTAAACTGGCTCCTCTGTTCAACGATAGCATAAACCAAACCTCCCCTTCCGTGCTGCCACAGCCTTCTCACTTAAACTCTCAACCTGTGAGGTGCTCCCAACAAAATCCTTGTTTCAGCTTGTACTTCTAACAACTCATTCCTTCTCTGCTAACTGCTGCAACGATTTTTCTTTTCTCTCCTTTTCCATTATTTTACTATTATTATTTAGAAACAAAACACAGCTTCGCATATGTATCCGATTCGACTGTTCCTTACCTTCTTCTGCTTGTGAACAAACCTCAAATTATCACCAAATCCGACGTGCTGCAGCTGATGTCAAATCAAAACTCCAGCAAAAGTGGCTGAGGACCCCTTGTGCTGTCCCTTATGTACCTCCTTTCTCCCCTCCCCTTCCTGCTGCCTGCCCTATTGTTCTGGCTTTTAGCCCCTCCCCTTCCTTGTCCCCTCCCCTTCTGAGCACAACCATTCCCTAATGGAGGGAAGGGGTGCACCAGGACAACATGGTCTGCCCCTTAAAGTGCAAACTCCATTATTCAAACATTTCTGAAGCTAGGAAGTTGGCATGACAGGATCAGGAAACTGGCAAGCTGGGGTTATGGTGCAGGATCACAGTATACACAGTATATGACACAGGTAAGTTATCTACTCAGGACTGGAACACAGGCAGACATTAATCAGTAGGAAATTGTGCGCACAGGATACGTCAGTGCCCCAGCAGAGCAGCCAGCTCAAATATAAACTCTAATAAAAAAAGAAGCTTGGCACTCATAGTTTGAAAGTTATTCAAACAAATGCCGGTTTATTTGGCAAGATGCCTGGTGAAAAAGAGCCCCTAACACCTCAGCCCTTCAGTGGGCCGTCAAACAGGGGCATATCTGAACTGAGCATAAATCAGTGATGTACAGTATGGGCTGGACATTCAGAAATACACCTAAGGCCATCACAAGTCTGGCGCAGCACAAATTTGATGCGCTGTCATGCAACAGGAGCCATATTCAGAGGATGCACTGGCCGCACTGCATCAGCGCAACCTGGCTAAATATGGCATAGTTGCACTATGGTGCAACTGTGAATGTGCCTTGGCACAACTAGAGGTGTGCCATGGTGCTCACACACACAGTTGCGCCACAGCAGCAGAGCGATGGGGGGAGAGCATGGCACAGAGAAGTGACCCAGGGACAGAACCAGCGAGGCACAGTGACAGGCCACAAGAGTCTACCACCAGCTGGGCACAGCAGGGTGTGAACAGGCACCCACCCCCCATCCCAGAATACAACAGTGGCACTGAAGGTATGCAACAGGAGGTGCCAATGGCCAACAGAGGGTCACCAAGGGGACCCCACCGCAGGCTGCAGGCCATGCCCCCTAACACAGCCAGACCAGAGCAGGTCACACCCAGGACCACGCAGCCAAGAACACACACACACAACACTCCCCTGACAGCCCTTCCATGGGAACCCCTATGACACACCCATTGACCAAGGGGAGGGACACCACCACAGTGAACCACAGAAGCACAAAATGCACCCTGACACATGTACACCACATGGACAGGCATTGGGCCACTGCAGCATGGCTCCGCATGCCACCTGCAAAGCAGACACTAACTCAGGCAGGTAAGTCACATAAATATAAAATATAATTATGAACAGCAAACTTTATACAGAATAAAGAGGGTGGGAAAGGGTAGGAAAGTGAGGGATGGGGACAGGGAACAGGGAACAGGGACTATACAGTGGGAAGGGGGACTGTAGGGGGAGGTACAGCAGGGGAAACAGGGGAAGGTAGGGTGCACACTAGTGGGTGGCCACGCCATGCCACCCCTCAATGACCATGGCGTCCACCTCCCATCACCCACCTGTGGATCTGGAGCACTGCCTCCATAGTGGTGGACGTTACCAGGATCAGCTGCCTCAAGAGCCTGCAGTAGGGGCATCCTCCACCACCCTGGACACCATGGAAAAGGGACAGGACAGGTGATCAGTGCAGTGTCCCGAGGAACCATGCCCATCCACAGCATGCAATGGGCAGTGAGAACACCGCCCCTGGGGGCCTGAACAGGCCACCTGCAGGGGGATGGTCCAACAACTGCAAGCAACGCGGCACACCACAACAGTGCACAATGGTGGTCCCTGCTGCACAGTAGCCACCCAACTGTGCTATGCCAGCCACATGGCACAGTGCCCTAGCAGCACCACAGCATTGACAGTGGCAGCCGGGTGCACACCAACCCCACTAACAGCTGGAGCATGAGTACAATGGATGCACCACAGTGGCGGGCACCACACACAGTGCAACACACAGCTGCCACAGCCCATGGCACAGGTGGTCAAGCCCACACCCATGCCCCTGAAACCCCTAATTCATGTGTGAAGGCCCATGACAGTGCCTACCTGCTCTCTGTGGCCCCGCTGGTGCTGGAGCCACTCTTGCACCACCTCTGGGTCCCACTGTGGCCTGTTGTCCTACTGCGGTCACCACTGCCGCCACCCTCTGGTGATCCTCAGGCCCTGGGAATGGAACAGAGACAGGAACACATCAGTACACAACCCGCAGAAGCTGCCCCCTGCACAGTGAGGCCTCTGCTTAGCACGGTCCGCGCAGTGGCATCTCAATGCAAGTGGTGGTGGGTTTAGCCACTCTGTGATGCTCACAATGACAGTACACCATCCTGCAGGACATGCCAGGCAGCCCAGCCAACACCACAGTACAGCACCAGGGCACACATGTTTGCTGGGCTTACTCACCTGGCTATGGCACATGCCCACACCTGATGCACACCTCCAGCCATTGGAGGTAGTCTGGGTTCCTCTGCATCAAGCCCCCATATCAGTGCTGACACTGTTCTCCAGTCTTGGCCACCCCAGTTTGCAGCTCTAGTGTTGCAGCAATAGCCTGTGACACAGTGCTGCTGTAGTGGTGCATGGCCAAACAGCTGGGGTGCGTGGTGCTGGAGGCAGACCACACAGTTGCCCAGCTCCACCTGCATCCAGTTAGTTGCCTGTTGAGACCTGCACTGTGCAATGTCTCTGCTGAGAACCGTAGAGCAAAATGGCAGCCATAGTTGCATGTGGCCACAGTGTGCTCCAGATGCAAGGGTCAAGGGGATATGAGCTGTGTGTGCCTATCATGCAACATCAGAGATGCGCGGCATGGGCATGGCTGGATGGGGCCATGTGTGTGGGGTCATCCCGGGTCAGAGGTCACTGCAGGGGTCAGATCATGGCTGTGCACCGTGCACATGTGCGCAGTTGCTGCTATGATGCACCGTGCACCATGGCTGCAATTGCACAGTGGAAGCACAATACACAATAGGTGGCAGTGCACTGACTGGTACCTGCATACAGTGCCAATGTGCACTGCACATACATGTGCTTTGCGCCACGCCATGCTCCAGATCAATCATATGACTTGCTCCAGAGCACTTTTGTTGCTCACGGCGCAAATATGCAATATTCAGCCACCACATGCAGATGAGCTCATCAGCCAATGCATGGTGCAATGGGGACATTAGGATGTCATTATCATTGCACCAAGGCCCATTTGCATGCGATGCACCATAAGAGCACCATGGATCGGCACAGGCCATGGACCAGTATTGCATCCTTTTGAGGTAAATTGCACATGCTGCAGAAGCACACTGAGCACAGACGGCACAGCAGGGGGGATGGCAATGGGTGCTGCTGCCACTGACACACTGTGCTGTCCATTTCCACAGGAAGTGACATGCCAGAACTTGAGGAGGTTGGGGAGCGTAGGCCTGCTTGCAAGCACAGGTCTAACTTCACATAGGCAGAGTTAGAGGCCCTGTTTGAAGCCTACCTCGACAGGGAGCTGCTGTTGAGCAGTGCACCGGACACACCACAGGCCAGGGCTGTGGCCTTGGTGGAGGTGGCAGAATGCATGAACCAGCAGGGCAGCAACCAGCGGTCAGTGCAGGAGTGCCGCAAGAAGGTGGGCACTGACAGGAGGTGGATCAAGGAGAAGGTAGCAGCCATCTATGCAGCCCAGAATGCCATGTGGAGGGGGGGCCTGCTGATGCGCCACAGCTCACGGCGCAGGAGCAGTTGATGGCAGCCACCTTGCACTGCAGCACCATGAAGGGTGTGCCTGGTGGAGGATTCCAGACAGGTGGCAGCCCATCCCTGCATGGTACGTATGGCAGCAATGCACAGCTTGCTGTGGCATTGTGGTGGGGCACATGTGGCCATGGCTTCACTGACACACCTGTTTTCTCTTCCAGTACCTTCACACCTGCGTTCAGAGGATAGGGTGCTGGTAGCAGTCATGGAGGCAGGACCAGCCCCAGAAGACCAGCTATCCACCTCCATGGGCATCCAGGGGCCTGGGAGGCTGCAGCACACCACCACTGTCCAGCCAGATGTCCTGGGCATGGGGTCAGATGAGGCCCTGGATGTGTTTCTACAGGATGCCAGTCTCAGCTTCCCCTGTGTGGAGACACAGATCGGGGTGGGGTCCAACACTGATGATGACCTCACTATAATCGTGGACAGCATGGGTGGTGTTGTGGGGAAGATGCCCATACCAGACACAGGTAGTGTGTCAAGTGACCTGACAGCAGGGGAACAGCTGCCTGCTGCCATTACGGGTGCAGCTGTGTGCACTGCCACAGCTGTGGCTTGTGGTAGTGGTGGTGTGGCCGCACAGGCACTGGGCAGTGTTCAGTGGCCAGAGGGGGCAACGGCAGCAGGCTGCTGAGGCCAGATGGCAGCTGGATGAAGGGTCCGCTGCTGGGGTGCCAGCTAGGGACATACCCCACGAGGACCCAACTGTGTAGTCTCCACCTGAGAGGGGGGATGTGCAGCATGGCCAGTCACCACAGGAGGGTTGACGTCCTGCCCAGGATCCCCAGGATGCCGACTCAATGGCAGAGCATACCAGTTTGCTCCAGGCCTCCGTAGAGCAACAAGTGCAGGTTGCCACTGGGCTGCATGCACTGCACATAGAGGTGCACCAGCTGGCCAAGCAGCATGAGATGGACATTGCGCAGCTCCTGGCAGGGATGCAGCACATGCAGGAGGCCTCAACTGTGTCCATGGATTGCATTGCATTGCACAGGCGGCCATGGATGGCTTTGTGCTGCTGGCTGCCACAGGGCATGGCCGGCCACCATGGACCCCATGCAGTGCAATGTCCACCCCACGATCCTGGCGTCAGGTGACACCCACACTGTTGACACAGGGCTCTGATGTTGGCATCCCAGACACGTCTGGGACAGGCCTGTTTGGGCTCCTCCGCACCCCTGCGTGGGCCCAGTCATGGTCCCGCAGGTCAATCCCTGGGGGGTTGTTGCAAATACCCCCTGTGGCTGATGAGCAGCCTGTGGCTGCCCATCAGCCCTGGCATGGCCACCTCGTGTCATGGTCGTGGTGGCCATGGCTCCATGTGGTGGCCCTGATATGTGGCCCACCCTGACCGCAGTCTGCAGCTGCTGCCCTGTGTGGGCATGGGTGGCGTGTGCATGTGCATACCACTGGTGTGGCACGGGTGTGTCTCATCACACTCTGCCTGTGTGCATGCTTGCCCAGCCACTGGACCAGGTGACATGGGCATGATGAGGTCAGTTCTGCACCAATTGCACCTGTGCACTGGTGCAATGCATCTGATCCTCACTACATGCCAGTGCCTGTGTGTGTGTGTGTGTGTGTGTGCATTGCTGTGTGCTGCTTTGTGCAGTTTTGGGTGGCTGTTTGCCACCGATTCCCCAACCCTGCACCATGCCACTGTGTGTGCATGCTCATTGCCAAGCTCACCCCTGCATGTGTGCTGTACCTGTGTGTGTGGCTCATGCATAGGTGTAGCGCCACCTACCTGTGTGCACCATAGTGCTCCTGTGCGATGGTGTTGCGATGCTGTCAGGCCAGCCTCATCAGCCATGGATCCCTCCACCTGGGAAGGGGGCTGTCCACCTCCCTCCAGCACATTGCCTTAATCATCCCCACTACTGTCACCCTCATCAGCCTTGACAGCTATCCCATGGTCAATGACCATGTTGTGCAGTATGCAGCAGGCCAAGAATAGGCCACAGGTGTTTGAGGGGCTGTACTGTAGGGCACCACCAGTCCTGTCTAGGCAACAGAAACGTGCCTTCAGCATTCCAAATACATGCTCAATGATGTTGTGCATGCTGGCATGTGCCTCGTTGTAGCGTTCTTCTGCTGGGGACAATGGGCGCCGGTAGGGGGTGAGCAGCCATGGCCTCAGTGGATAGGTGCTGTCACCTGTGTGGATAATGATATGGTTAGTTTTCTGCCATCCTTTGCTGTGCTCCTTGCCTGCCCTGGCACCCTTGCCTTCTTGCCCACCCTGCCCTCCCCATTCCATGGCTTGCTCTGCCCGTCACCCCTTGCCCATACCATACTCACTAGGTGGCCTTTGGGGTTGTCCCCATGTTTGAATCCGTGGCACAGCATGGACCTGTGCCAGATGAATGCATCTTGTGCACTCACAAGATGTGTGGCACAGACATTGGTGATGCCCCCCATGGCATCGCACACCACCTGGCAGTTGATGCTCAGGCTCCCCTTCCTATTGATGTATACTAGCCCCTTGGGGCCAGGTGGCATGCGGATGCCCATGTGGGTGTAGTCAATGGTCCTAAGCATGCCAGGCATACGTGCTACCCTGTGGAAGTCCTGCATGGCTGCTGTGCGCTCTGCCTGTGTGCTGGGGAAATGGATGTATTCCAAAGCACGTGACAGCAGGCTGTTGAGGAACTGTGTGAGGATGCATGATGTGGCTGACTGGGTTATGCCTGTGGTGTCCCCTGTTGGTCTCTGGAAGGTGCCCATGGTGAGTGGGCACATGACTGCTGTTACTTTCATCTCCGCAGACATTGCATGGCTCTGTCTTGTGGGTGCCTGCATCTTCTCACTGCACAGCTCACAGAGCTGATCCTGAATGGCCCTATTCAGGTGGTACCAGCCCACTTTCTCCATGTTGGAGAAGTTCTTGAATGTGATCCAGGCATGGTACCACCTTTGTCGGGCATATCGCCGACGGGCCTTCCTCAGCCATGTCACTGTTCCTCCTGCCCCCTCATACCCCTCGTTATGGCCTCCATCATGAATGGCGCACTATCCATATCCCCTGATGTCTCATCTCCCCCTGGGAAGTTGACTGCTGCAGGATGTGTGCCACCCTGGTGCACTGCCTGGCATGGTGCCTGCCTGTCCCTCTCACTCTCTTTACCCCTGTCTCCCTTTCCACTGCCACCTCTGTCCCTCTCCCTTTGTGGCTGCCTCTGTCTGTCTCTCTCAGTCTTTCTTTCTTTCTTTCTTGTTTTCTCTCTCTCTTTCTCTCTCTCCCCCTCTCTCTCGCTGGTGCAAGTGTTGTCTGTGTGCTTGCGCTATGTATTTATATGCTCAAGTCTGCTTGGTGCATCCAGGTTTTGCTCCACACATGCACCATGGTTCCACGGTTGACTATCGCACTGCACTGGATATTCATGGGCATGCCCCCTGTGCTTGAGCCTGCATTCATTATGGTTGCACATTGGTGCAATGGCTTTTGCCCTGCACAATGACTCCCTCTGAATATGGCTCCTTGGCACAATTCCGCACTTGCGCCGGTGCAACTCAGTTGCACCATGCGCAACTGCTTTGACTATCCGGTCCTATGTGTACACTGCATGATTGCAGTTTGTCAATGCTACAGGCCAATTAGGTTGCTGGTTTAGAGGAAAATGGTAGGCAGGTACATCAATGTGACAAAGTAGAGAGAAATGTTGAATGTATGGGGATCATTCCCACATTCCATGTGCATGTTGCGAAATAAAATACAAATTATCTCATCAGAAAAATATATTGTTCTCACACCGAAGGTGCAGTACTTGTTAGCTAGACAAGGTTCACCCAATTATTATTCAGTAATATATATCTGAAATCCTTGGGTTCATTATCAGTATATTTTCAATTCACTCATTTTTAAAAACAGATTTGACTGCTAGTTGTGCAGTTAATGGCATGACTTAATAACTATGGCTGTCACAAGCAGGTTTTTGTTCTTTTACCTGAGGTTACAATTCTCATTTTTCTTTTTATCCTTTAGCCTATTGTTTGCTTCTCATTGCTCAATGCTTAGTGATGTTTATGACCTCCATTCCCTCCATCCCTGATTGGCCTGGCTGTCTCAGACCATCATGGTTGTCCTTTATGACACATTTCATTTTCTTTTGACTCAGTCATGGCCTAGTTGGAGGGGAATGATATTCCAGGAGCACTAGTGTCAGGGGAGGGATAAGCATTTTGGACTGCCGGAAAGCAAGAGTGACAATTGACCGGGCCCTTCACTTTGCACTAACCACAGAGCATTTTTCAAATTAGGGCACTCCCGCCATGCAATGACATTTAACTGACATGCTAATGAGTGCCCTATGGTGAGAGCCAGGCATAAAGGTGTAGCCAGTGACACCAATGGCACTTCCACTGGGCCACCATTAGGTATCTGTAAATAAGCAGTAACATTTTTTCAACTACCCAGTTTGTTCCTCTCTTCTTTGATTCTATGAGCTCTCTCTGCCAGCATCCACTCTCGTCATTCTAGTTGTGGGACATGTTCCTGAGCGATCAGAATACCAGAGCAGTCCATCACTTTTTGATTATACATGCTAGATTAGTAGTCTGAATGCATTAGGATGGTTTCAGCCCACATATAAGATTGTAAACAGCACATCACTACACCAGAATACTTATTTACTATATTTAATGTTATCATGATTCGCATGGCAAATGAGTAGGAACTTTTATAAATATCAAAACCTGAAGCCCATACCTTGTCATAAATGACTGTTGTTAAGTGCTTACAATGACCAGTAATCATCAGTCTCTTTCCTTTTACCCTATAGTGCCATGCAAAATGAGTCCGCTAGCCTTTCCGTTTGTGGTTACTAACTCCATTTGATTTGTGTAGCGAAAAGGATGGGATTCATCATGCACAAAGCATGGGGATCCTCAGAGCTCTGGTCAGAGAGTTTTCTGACAGCCCCTGCTTGTAGGCAGTAGAATGGTCACAAAAGAGAAACAATCAACATGGGATATGGCAAAGGGCATATATCATCTTATGACTGAAATGTGAAGGATTGCAGTGGTGAATAGGGCTAAGTGCAGGCTTCCACTGGCTGTCAGGGAGTGATTAAGAGAAGTGTAGTAGATGAACCAGTGGCGCACCATGATAGAACACATGACTGCTGGATCAATTGGAAATCTTTGGCCCAGAAGCAAGCCTGATGGGGTGAAGGCTTGGCATTGTGGCAGTAACACTGCTGAACACAAGTTCTGTTCATGTCATAATGTCATACAACTGGTGGACATGACTGTAGTAGGTCTGCATGTTAGTGGTTAAAACCACATTTGTGTAAAATAACATCTGGGAAATTAACTGCATTGTAACGTAGTTGCTGGAGAGACTCTTTCAGCCCCAACAAAGTCATATGTCAATGCATGGCTGTTTTTATGTTGATTGCACGCATGCGCAAGAAACATATTCCGGCAGCTTGCTCCAAAAGCAGGCTGTGCAGGCACAGCACTGTTGTGGCCAGTGCCCTCACAGCCTTTGGAGGCTTGGTCCGCTTTTCCAAATGGGGGGGCACCCTGCTACTGACACTAGTTCAGCCAGCATGCCATAACCTTGTAAGATTTTAGCCGCTGCAGTCGGGAGCCACTTCATCATTGCAGCATAAGCCATTCTGCTGCAATGAGAGAGTGACCCGTCATTGCTGGGTGGAACCTTGTTACTGTGATATTGTTTGTGAACATGGTGGCAGCTTGCCGCCATGTTCACAAACAATATGAAGCAGCTCCACTATCGATGGGTGACCAATCCCCCTCAACAGCATATGCCCCCACAACGTGTTTGTTTCCCGATGGGGGTCCCAATCCCTGTCGGCTTCAGTGCCCTAACATTGATGTTGCCAATAGGGGAGCCCAGTCCCCATCGGCATTATGTCCCTCACCCCCAGTGTCATTTGCTGATGGGGGAGCCCACTCCCCGTCTGCATAATTCCACCTCCAAACATGCACTACAGTTGTGCCGAGGGGGTGCCCAATCCCCCTTGGCTCTTGCACCCCCCTTTTGTGCCGACAGGGGTGCCCAATCCTCCCTTGGTTACAGCTGCCCCCCCCAAACAGACACTCTATTGGCACGCTGGGAGTCCACCCCAACGTGACAAATGGCCCTGTAAAAAAAAGTCCTGCAATGTTTGTTTTTTTTTTGTGTACCTGTCAAAAAAGAAAACAGTCCTGCGAGGTCTCCCTGCCCCCCTCCCACAACCCACACCTACCCTCTGCACACCCTGCCTTCCCACATCCCCCTCACCACATACCTACCTGTGGAGTGTGGCACGACGATCTTCGGTGGACCGGGAACACGTCTGCACTCTTCAAAACCAACCGCGAACTGAGGAAATGCCGGTAAGCTGTACAGTGGCATAAATAGGGTTTTTTCAACTTTAGGGCATATCTCAGGCCTTTTTTGCAGTTTTGGCACCAAATTTTCAACACAGGGTTTTTGCGATCCCTCCTCATGAATTCTGCCACTGTCATGGCATTATTCGGCTTCGAAAGGTGATTTTGTGGACACTGCGCAGAATCTCCTTTCGGGACTGATTAACAAAATGACAGTACCGGTGTTCATGAGGTGGGCTCTCAAAAAGCCCATGTTGTAAATTTGGTGAAAAAATCCAAAAAATTACTGTTTTATGAGCGTACGTTGCAGGAGTTGCTATGCATGTCAGAACTTCGTGAATTTGCAATATTGTCATACCAGATTTTCCACATTGCAATTTTTTCACACCTCCTTGTGAACAGTACAGTTGTCATTTTTCATATCCTTGCCAAAATGTGTTTTCGCACTTCTGACGCAGAATAGCAGAGTTGCTGTGGGAAATCAGAGTCTAGGACAGATTAAGAAAATGACAGTGACACTGTTCATGAGCAGAGGTCCTAAAATGCCTATGTTGAAAATTTGGTGATGATACTCCATAAAATGACTGTGTTACAAGCATGCATTGCACAGTTTGCACGCATGCTCGTAACTTCGTGAATTTATAATATTTTCACTCCAGATTATCAACATTGCCATTTTCCCACATCTACTTATGAAAAGTACAGCTGACATTTTTGCCATCCAGGCTGAAATGTCTTTTCACACTTTCGGAGCAGAACAGCGCAGTCGCTGTGGGAAATCAGTGTTCGGGACAGATTAAGAAAATGACAGTGATACTGTGCATGAGCAGTTGTCCTGAAAAGCCTATGTTGAAAATTTGGTGACGATAGCACTTCAAATGACTGAGTTACAAGTGTGCATTACACAGTTTCCACGCACCCTTGCAACTTTGCAAATTTGTAATATTGTCACACCAGATTTTCAGCACTGGCATTTTTTCACACCTCTTTATGAACAGTACAGCTGTCATTTTGCACATCCTGACCGAAATGTGTTTTCGCACTTCCAGCGCAGAATAGCGTGGTCGCTGTGGGAAATCAGTGTTTGGAACAGATTAAGAAAATGACAGTGACACTGTTCATGAGCAGAGGTCCTAAAATCCGTATGTTGAACATGTGATGAAACTCCATAAAATGATTATGTTACAAGCGTGCATTGAACTGTTTCCAAGCACCCTTGTAACTTAGCAAATTTGTAATATTTTTATGCCACATTTTCAACACTGGCATTTTTTCGCACCTCCTTATGAACAGTACAGCTGTCATTTTTCACATCCTGGACATAATATGTTTTTGCACTCCTGCTGCAGAATAGCACGGTTGCTGTGGGAACTCAGTGTTTGGGACAGATTATGATCGAGCGAGTGAGAGGGTGGAGTGACCTAGCTCAAGTGAGCTCTGCCGGGACTGCTGCAGATTTCTTTGTGGGCAGAAAAAGACCCCAACACAGGTGCCCAGTACAAATGGGCAGCCTGCAGCAGTGGGAGAAACAGAATGAGAGAGCGAGTGAGGGAGAGGGAGTGAGCAGACTCAATGGAGCTCTGTTGGGACTGCTGTGGATTTCTTTGTGGGTAGAAAAATGCATCAATGCAGTTAGGGGCCCAATACAAAACAGCAGCCTGCAGCAGTGGGAGAAAGAGTATGAGTGAGTGAGAGAGGGGACCTGAGCGAGCTCAACAGAGCTCTATCAGGACTGCTGCAGATTTCTTTGTGGGCGGAAAAAGGCACCAATGCAGGCAGGAGCCCAGTACAAAAGGGCAGCCTGCAGCGCCAGAAGAAACGGAATGAGTGACTGAGAGAGGGGGAATGAGAAAGCTCAACGGAGCTCTGTTGGGACTGCTGTGGATTTCTTTGTGGGCAGAAAAAGGCACCAACAGAGGCAGGAGCCCAGTACAAAAAGGCAGCTTGCATTGCCAGGAGAAATACAATGAGCGGATGAGAGCTGGGGAGTGAGCCACCTCAACGAAGCTCTGCTGGGACAGCTGTGAACTTCTTTGTGGGCAGAAAAAGGTGCCAACACAGGCCGGAACCCAGTACAAAAGGGCAGCCTGCAGCCTGAGGAGAAACAGAACGAGTGAGTGAGACAAGGGGAGTTAGTGAACTCAATGGAGCTGTGTCGGGACTGCTGTGGATTTCTTTGTGGGCAGAAATAGGTGCCAACACATGCAGGAGCACAGTACAAAAGGGCAGCCTGCAGCATCGGGAGAAATAGAATGAGTGAGTGAGAGAGGGGAAGTGAGCGAGCTCAATGGAGCTGTGCTAGAACTTTAGAGTTGCCCATCCTCCCACCCAGAGTCCTCCATGGTCCTATATTATGGCAGGGTCTGTGGAGCAGATACAAAGCAATGAGGAGATACACCCACACCTCCTTATGAACAGTACAACTGTCATTTTTTACATCCTGGCTGAAATGCATTTTCGCACTTCCAGCGCAGAACAGTGCGTTTGCTGTGGGAAATCAGTGCTCAGGACACATTAGGAAAACCACAGTGACACTGTTCAAGAGCAGAGGTCCTAAAATGCCAATGTTGAAAATTTTATGATGAAAGTCCATAAAATGACTGTGTTACGAGCACGCATTGTGTAGTTTCCATGCACTCTTGTAACTTCGCAAATCAGTAATATTTTCACACCACATTTTCAGCACTGGCATTTTTTCACACCTCCTTATGAACAGTACAGCTGTCATTTTTCACATCCTGGCTGAAATGTGTTTTCACATCTGTGGCACTGAATAGTGTAGTTGCTGTGGGAAATCAGTGTTTGGAACAGATTAAGAAAATGACAGTGACACTGTTCATGACCAGCGGTCCTAAAATCCCTATGTTGAAAATTTGGTGACAAAAGTCCATAAAATGACTGTGTTACAAATGTGCGTGGAACTGTTTCCATGCACCGTTGCAACTTAGCAAATCTGTAATATTTTTACGCCACATTTTCAACACTGGCATTTTTTCACACCTCCTTATGAACAGTACAGCTGTCATTTTTCACATCCTGGCCTAAATATGTTTTTGCACTCCTGACGCAGAATAGCACAGTCGCTGTGGAAAATCAGTGTTTGGGACCGATTAAGATCGAGCGAGTGAGGGGGGAGTGACTGAGCTCAACTGACCTCTGTTGGGACTGCTGAAGATTTCTTTGTGGGCAGAAAAAGGCCCCAACACAGGAGCCCAGTCCAAAAGTGCAGCCTGCAGTGCCGGGAGAAACAGAACAAGCTGGTGAGGGAAGTGGAGTGAGTGACTTCAATGGAACTCTGTTGGGACTGCTGTGGATTTCTTTGTGGGCAGAGAAAGACAGCAATGGAAGCAGGGGCCCAGTACAAAAGAGCAGCCTGCAGCGGTGGGAGAAACAGAATGAGTGACTGAGAGAGGGGGAGTGAGCGAGCTCAATGGAGCAAAGCAATGGAGGCAGGGGCCCAGTACAAAAGGGCAGCCTGCAGTGGTGGGAGAAACAGAATGAGTGACTGAGAGAGGGGGAGTGAGTGAGCTCAATGGAGCTCTGTCAGGACTGCTGCAGATTTCTTTGTGGGCAGAAGGAGCCCACTACAAAAGAGCAGCCTGCAGCACCAGGAGAAACAGATTGAGTGCATGAGAGAGGGAGACTGAGCAACCTTAACAGAGCTCTGTCTGGACTGCTGTGGATTTTTTTGTGGGCAGACAAAGTTGCCAATGCAGGCAGGAGCCCAGTACAAAAGTGCAGCCTGCAGCGCCAACAGAAACAGAACGAGTGACTGACTGAGGGGGAGTGTGCGAGCTCAACGGAGCAAAGCAATCAACATTCAGCATTGACAAAATGCTTGTTTTGTGGTGGGGCATTGGGTTACTTTCTACAGACCCTTTTTTAAACTACCATAACTGTGACTGTGTATCAGGCACCACAGGCCTTTGCTCAGGAAATGGATAAAGTAAAAGGACAAAATGGGTATATCAACAGTATATGTCATGCTAACTGCTGACTTCATTATATAACAAAATTCTACAGTTTTAAAGTGTGGGGCCTTTTTCAAAAAACTTCAAAAAAACACAATATTTAGACACAGCTCATATTATATTTTATAAATTGTCTGCTTGTATCTTGTATTTGTTCTTCATTACTAGGTTGATTTGTATGCTCAGTCCATTACTGAAGTCATGATCCTCTGTTTGAGATCACACAGATTTTATTTTACTGTGGAAATTACAATGATGTCACAAACAGAAGACTGTGACTTTAGCAAAGGATTAAACAGCTGTACATTTACTATAGGAGGCAAATACCTTCCTTCAATTTAAAATAGCCTGTAAATAAGAATGCAAGGACTAGACACAAAAAATATACTGTAGTGGGGCAAAGCTTCACTATTGTTACTACAGGGTTCAGTAGGCACTTCAGTGTTAAATCACAATTTTAACTGTTTATAACTCTGCCATCTTGGAACTCGGGGACCTGATAGTTGGCATGCCCATCTTGGTGACAGGATCTCTAAACAGACTACATTTGGTAAATGTAGGTTGAACCTTTCTTGAGTTATAGTTTGTGCAAATTACATAATAATAATGGCCGCAATTTACAAACTCCAGCATGCCGCATAAGGGCACCACCTATGCATTCCCACGGCCAAATGACACATGGCGGTGCCCTGTGCACCCCCAGTGGCATTCATCTAAGGGTGTATAAGCACATGTAGCAAGGCATCTCCAGCCCCTGCAAGGCGCCACTCCAGGGACGGGTTAGGGATGTGCCATGGGAGCCCTCTGTGATGGCGCCCATTCACTATGGCACTGCATGCCATTTGGGACTTCATCCACTCTGTGGGGGGGAAGGAGGCATAGCCATTGCACCCCTGTCCTGGTGCCACTGCCAGCCATAGCAAGGCAAAGCTGGACCCTTCCCCATGCCTTCCTAGCCCCATGGACTGGGGGGGCTAGTTTGGTAGTCCGGGCAGACGTCAGGCATCCCTGCGAGGATGCAATTTCTGGGGACTTAACACCCCCATACCACAGCAAGACTTGGGGGTCCACTAGTGGATTGAGTCTGGGTATTTCATAGACTGCCAGCCCATACAGTATCTGCCTAATCACCCCAGAGTATTAGCATGCCTGAGGGGGAGGGACCACGGGTGGAAGGTGTATGGTGGCCCGGTGATCATGAATGCCAGCCATAGCGCACCCATTCCCAGTTGTGCTGCATCACAGGCAGGTTATGTGCATTTCGAGCATGTAACCTGCACCAGAGTGAATCATGTCCATTGGAATTAAAACACTTTTTTGCTCACATACTGTATAACTAAAAAAGTCTCAGAATCAGAACTTTCAGGTTCATTAGCACCTGTCACAAGGCAGTGTTTTGGTAGCAAAAAGTCAATTCATTTTAATTTACATAAATTTAAAAGGTCTGTTTCTGGGCAAGTTTGGATTTTGTTTTCAACAGTTGTTTTACATTCACACAAGTAGCACAACAATATTTTAAGCAGTATAGCAAAAATATGTTCCCAGGTATACAAACCCAAATCTGCAGAAATATTTCTTTCTTCCTGGTTTTTCATTAACAAAAAGAAAATTACCAGTATGGGCACTTGGAACCCATCCTCTTTGGCCAATATTTCTCCCACCCCAAAACCTAATTCCTATACCGGGAACCAACACCCATGGTGAGCTTTTCCTGTTTTTTTTTTATTCTAGCAATACTGACATTTCACCCCCACTTTCAGCTACAATTGTTTAGCATCGTACATAGATAATTTAGCAAAAATATGTTTGCACATGTCTGAACAAAATCTTCAAATATATTTGCGTTCCTGCAGAAAAATGACAATATGGACATCAAGGACCCATCCCTGGTTGCCACTTGTGTCTTTGCTGAACTGTTCAGTCTTAGCACCAGGAGCCCATCCCTGGTATCAGTACAGTGTAGTACAACCTTAACCTCCCCAGCTGAGACTTGACCAATAAAACCCTCATCTCACCCCCAAGCTGGCCGCTGTCTAAGACTGGGCAAAATTAGCAAATTCTGATTCTGTAAAACTTTCTAAAATTCTTCAACTGATCATAACTCTGTCAATATTACATCTAGAAATCTGAAATTTGGAGTGCACATTGTTTGAAATGGGCCCAATGTTTCATGCCATTTATTTGAGGGTCTGGGAATTTACTAGGGTTCAGAATTTTTTATTCTTGTGAAAATTACTGAAAATATTTATTTGCTTACACCATAGCCACCTTTGGGGCTAGATGTTTGACAGTTTATGGGCCCTATGCACCAATGGGTGGAGTGGCTACGTGTTGTGTATCTGCAGCGTGTACCCACTCCACACAGAATGCACCCCCTATGTGGGATGCACCAATGGAGAGTGTGCAGCATCTATTCACTCGATTCCCTGGCCACACAGAGAACAATGTGCCAAGGGTGAGCCAACACTATGCTCTATGCACAAAGGCATATAGTGCCATTCACAGGGGAGCATAGCAGTGTGTGGGATATGCCAGAGGGACCCTGCCATAACAGTGATATGCGGCTGGTGCCATACACACACAGGGTTCCCCCTGGTCCAGGCAGAATTTGGACAACACTCCCCTCCGCAGACACCAAGAGTCCCCCTTGGTGGCAATGATGGTGCCCACCCACCTCTTAACATGCCCCAGGCATGTAAGCCCACTCAGGTCATGGCTGTGCCACCTTCCCCCTGTCTGCTAGGAGCCACATTGTGGCCATATACTGGTGATGGTGCATGGGGACTAGGGGTGGTCATGTCAGTGTAGCCATGCATGGGGAGGCAATGGACAACACTGTGCCACTCACAGGGCTGTGATTGGGGTTGTGGGGTGCATATCCGTGGATGGCCTGGCCAAGGTGCTGCATGACAAGGCTGGGGGGGCATGACTACAGGGTCAGGGCTGTTGTGGTGGTGGTGGTGGTGCAGCCAGGCAGAACATAGAATATCTGCAGCTGGGGAACAACCATGCAGCTATGTGGGTGCACCTGCAGTGGCTCAGTATCTACAGATTGGGGGACCACCAGATGTTGGGCATGGGACAGTGTACCAATGATCTGTATGCACTGTTCTGGACCCATGCCATGCTGCAAAGGAGATCCACTGTGGGACCCAAGCCAGGCATTTGACTTTCTGCCTGTCTGGGTCTGCTACTCCACCTCATCTGACCCACACCTACCTGTACACTGGGGGTGGGCTGTGGACAGGTGGCCAGTGGTCATGAATGCCACTGGTGGGCACCTGTCTGCTGGTGTAGAGCTCTGCAGGCAGGATGCATGCCTCTGGCATGTAATTCCTGCCCCTATGTGTGTAGGGGCTTATATGCGTACTTTCTAATTTATTTTATTTATTTATTTATGTATGTATGTATGTATGTATGTATGTATGTCTTTGTTAACTGGGTAGTTGGGTAGTTGCACTGATCCAGAGGACCATTTTCGTCATGACCTGAGCCACAAGGTGGCAAAAAAGCACAACAGATACCAAGGGTACATTCAAGCATACAGTACAGTGCGCATCCCACTAAAGGTAGCGGGGCAAGGTATACAGTGGGTTAACTAGGTAAACTAGAAAAAATAAGTACATGAGCATAGACAAGTGATGAGAAGAAATAGGTGGTATAGGTCTCAAACAATAATAGTATTCACTTACAGCAGTTCGGATTCCATACAGTTTTAGAAACAATACACGTTGCAAGTTCTAACAAAAATCAACACTATCTTAGTATAGTTTGGGGTCAGAACAGATGAGATCAGGAAAAAGGGGGTGGCAGAGGGTAATAAAGGGAAGGAGGTGAGGTAGAGGATTATTGGGGGTTTGGGGAGGGGAGAGAGAGAGAGAGTACAGGGCAGACTTGGGGGTTGTGTTGGGAGGACTGAATTGTAGAAAAGAGGGAAGACCAGTAGATGGAAATTAAGTGCTGCTAGTTCATGGAAAAGCAATTGATATATAGGCACTAGCATTTTTGCATGAAGCAGTTGCAGTTTGTAGTCATAAGGAGCCAAGCTTTCAGGTTTTGTTGAAATGCTTGCTTGGTGGCAGACACATGAATGGATAAAGGGAACTTGTTGTACAGGAAGGGGGCTGCGATCGAAAATGCCTGATTACCCATTGTGGTGGTGATGAGTGGTACATTTAGCAGTGAGAGTGAGGAAGCCCTGAGGGTCCTTGGAACCACATTCTCTGCTAGAAGAGGTGAATAGGTGGACAGCTGCAGGGTTCTGAGTGGGTTGTCCACCGGACAGCCCATGGCATAGTCAAAGTGACCTTGTAACAGGAATCACCCCAAGGTCTGGTAGCAGTAGCAATAGCAGTGATAGGAGCAGAAAGGAGCTAGAAGGATATTATGACATACTGAGTTGTATGCTGTGCTTAGCCATGAGAACAGGGTAGTGGATAGGTGCGAGTAGGCTGGGAAGCGATAGTCCAGGAGGGGTAGCAGGTTACCATGTGCTATAGAAAGGCATGCTTCAACGGACAGGTAATGTTTGTGTCAGTAAGCAGCACCCAATTTTTGGTGAATTCTTCATATGGTATGACTGATATGTTCTGAGAAAGAGAGGGAAGGGTCAAGGGTAACTCCCAGGTATTTAAAAGATGTGACATTTTTGAGGGGAGGGCCAGCCAGGGTGAGTGCCACGAGGGAGGAGTTGGTTTTGGTGACTTTGGCTATGCAGGGTCTAGACCCAAAGACCATGGCTTTAGGCTTTTTTTTGTTGACTAGTAGATTGTTGGAGAGGAACCATTGATGGGTGGAGCTGTAGATCTGGGACTGGGCAGAGGAGATGGAATCAAAGGATTTGTCGCTATGATAGAGGACTAGATCACTGGCATAGAGGAGAGCATTGCAACTAAGGCTGTCCCTGGGAAGTGTACTAATGAACTTGGAGAAAAGCAGGGGTCCAAGGACGGAGCCCTGGGAAACTCTGTTGAGCTCAGGGAGGGTAGCAGAGGATGCTTTGCCAATGTTGACTGACTGAGACAGGTTTGCTAGGTAGCTGCAGAACCAAGCAGCAGGTCCGGTGAAGCAGCCAAATAGAGGCAGGATTGAGTGGAGGAGGTGGTGGTCAACCAGGTCAAATGCTTTTGATAGGTCAATGAAGACAGCACCTGTGGGTTTGCTCTGGTCCATGTACATCAGTACATGGTTGGTGAAGATGGCCAGAGCAGAGGAAGTACTATGATGCTTTTGGAAGCCATGTTGAAGGAGACGCAGAAGGTTGTTCTTTTCCAGGTACTGTGATAGCTGAGCATGCATGAGATTTTCAAGCAGTTTGCTCAGGTGGTGGAGAAGGGAGATGGGCCTGTAGTTGTCCAAAGACAGGGGGGTCACCAGCTTTGAAGATTGGTACTACGTTGGCATGTTTCTAGGAGTTGGGTACAGTAGCTGTGGTGAGGGCAAATTTAAAGATGTGAGTGAGGGGTTTAGCAACTGCAGGTGAGATGAGTCTTAGGAATGCAGGGTACAGTCCATCACTGCCAGGACTTCCTTTAGCCTGTAGGGATTTTAGTAGTTTAAAGGTGTCAGTTTGCCAAATGGCCCTAAAATGGAAGGGAAGGAGCAGGGTGGTGGTAGAGGAGGAGGTGGAGGGAGAGTTTTTTGGCTGGGGGTTTTGGGCCAGGGAGGCTTGGGGGAGCTTGCTAAGGTAGGGGGATAGGTTGGTAAATTTTAAGTTAAAGGTGTCTGCAATTTCAGTGAGGTCCAAGGTGAGACCAATAGTGGATGCAAGTTGCCTTATCTGCCTGTTATTTCTGGGGTTCAAAGGAGACCCATTGGTAGCCCAGAAAGTACATGGGTTTCCAAAGGTGTTGTTTTGTTGGCTTAAGTAAAACTGGTGCTTGAACGACTTGGCAGTCTGTTTGCAGGAGTTTTGCAGCTGCCGGTAGGCATTCCAGAGTTGGGGAAGGGAGGGGGACCTTTTGTATAACTTCCATTTTTTATCCTGGTCTTTCATTGATGCTAGAAGCTGTCTGGATAGCCAGCGTGTAGTACCATTCTTACTCTTCTGCTCATGAGAGGGAAATAGGTATCCTGTATGCGAGAGAGGGTGGAGGTGAAGAACATGACTGTGTCAGAGATAGTAGTACAACTGTAGAGGGCTGACCAGTTTGTTGCGCTAACATCTCTAAGGACCAGCTCTGGGTTTTGGTGTTCAAACCTTCAGAAGGACAGGACTTTGTTTGGGGGGTGGTTTAACTTAGTGGATAGTACAGCATAGGTCAGGGTATGGTCACTGATTGAGTCAGACATTATGCCTGCTTGGAGGATTAAGTCAACTCAGTTTATGGTGACCCAATCAATGAGGGAGTGCTTTAGTGTGCATACAGTGTGTCTTGTCAGAGTGGAGATAAGTTGTTCCAGGATATGCACCTTTAGTAGGTTTGCAAAGTCTAGCACAGAGATGTCCATCCAATTGAGGCTGAAGTCTCCAAGTGCAAGCAGGTCTCTAGTGGGTGCTGAGCACTCCACACCATTTAAGAATCTGGATAATCCCGGAATGCCTCCTGTCGGGGGTTATAGCAGCAGCCTATGTGGAGTTTTTTGGACACACCCAGGATTAATTCAGTGAGGAGCCATTTACTTGGTGAGGTGGGGGTGGAGCAGCTTATGATGGTGGTAGTGATGTGTTCTTGCACATATAGCGCTACACCTCCACCCCTTTTTCTGCCAGGTCTGTCCTGGCATAGGAGTGAGTATCCCTGCAACTGAAAGTGGGAGTCTAGATGGTAGGGTTTAAGACAGGTTTCTGAGAGACCTAACACCTGTGATTTGTACAGGGCTACCACATCTCAAGCTCTGAGAGCTTTGATGGGATGCTGCAGACATTCATGTGGACAATTTTTAGCCCAGAAGGCTTTGCCCAGGTGGTGTCTTTATGGTCGATGTGGGTGTTTGTGGGGCCAGGGTTAGGTTCTATGTTTCCAGTGAGTAGAATAAGACCCAGGAGAGGGTAGTTAGGTGAATGCCAGTGGGGGGGGTGGAGGGTTAGGGAGAGTACACATAGTCCAAGCAGTCAGCATTCAAAATTAGACAGTAAGGCCAGGAGGATTTCACTCATGAGAGTCAGTACAGGCCCAAGTACAGGAATTGTGGTGGCTGAGTTGTCACATGTGGAAGATGAAGGGTGTAGCTTTTGCTGATCATTTACCAGGATTGATGCATACATATCAGTTATCAGTAGCAGGAAGGTAAAGGAAACCAGCATGAATATGGTCGAGAAAGGATTCATGTTTATTTGAATGGTGACTGACCTTGCAGGTGATATCCTGAGCTGGGGGGGTTAGTGAGAGCTGGGCAAATGTGGCTTTGCAAGACTTCAAGAGCTGAGCCAAAAAATCAGAATGGATGCTTTAGACACAGTGGAGCAGAAAGTCCTGCATGTGGGGAGGAGAGAAAGTTGTGTCGCTTGTGTTAGGCAGTGGAGAAATTGTAAGCAGTGTTGCTATGGCTGGTGACTTTAGGGCATTCCTAGCAGTAGGTTAAAAACAGTTTGTTAGGGTGAGGAGGACAGAGGATTGGCTGAGGGCCAATGAGAGAAAAGGACAACAAGTGAGGGCAGAGCCTATGTGGATTTAATAGAGGTCGGGGCTGGGGAGGGTGGGCGAGGACATATGGGAGCTACAAATAGCACAGAGAAGCCAGAGCACCTAAGGGAAAGCTGGTCTCAGACAAGCTTGTGTTCCTGAGGTCAGCTTGGTGAGTTGACCAATAGCGTGGCAGAGTTCTGTGAGCGGACCAATCTGTGAGATCTGTGTCAGCTCGCTCAGTCAATGGTGTGAGGAGCTGGTGCTGGGGTTGTAGCTGGTCCACTAGCAGGAAGAGAGCATACCTGATGGACTGGAGATGGCAGATGGGATGGCAAGAAGGAGAAGCACTGCATCCCAGGGTCAGGGCAGATGCTTGTGGCTGAGGATGCACCCACTCAGGGTGCACAGCCATGGAGAAAACAAAGAGGAGAGGAGAAAAATAATTAGATTTATCAGGACAGCACAGGTGGGAAAAAATGGGGGTGGAAGTCAGATGGGATAAGGAGCTATGTAAGCAGCAGGGCATTAAGATGGACAAAAGAGAGACAAAAGTAAATAAGTAGATCACTGGGAGGGTCTCAGGTAGTGAGGCAGTATGCTGGGGTGAGAGAACAGACTGGTGGAAGGGAGAGGTCCAGAGAGAAAAAAAATGGCCAGAAAGATGAACCGTTGGGGGAGGGGGTGAAAAGAAAGCCAGTTCTTAGTACTTTAAAGATTACAGTTTGAGCAGGTGTCTATTGGGCTTCAGCAAAAGGTTTTTGTACAGAAGCAGGAAAATCACAGATGCTTACTGGCCTAAAATTCCACTTTTAAGATTACAAAATTAGCAGGTAATTATCAGGCTTTAGCAGTGAAATTCATTGATATTAACTGGCCTAAAAGAGTTGTAATCATAATCCTAAGGCTGTATAAAGCTGCACTTTAAATATTACAGGCAGTAAATATTACAAGCAGCAAATTTAGGAGCTGCAAATAACACAGAGAAGCCAGAGCACCTGAGGAAAAGCTGGTCACAGGTAGGCTTGTGTTCCTGAAGTCAGCTTGGTGAGTCGACCAATAGCATGGCAGAGTTCCATGAGCAGATCAATTCATGAGGTACATGTCCGCTCACTCAGCCAGTGGTGTTAGGATCTTGAAAGAGTAATAGAAACAGCTAAATAGATACTTTAGGTTGTTGGTTGTGTAAATTGTAACTAACAGGAGTTCAAAATTTCACAACCTAATTATTTGTTAAAGTTTTATAGGTCCATTGCTGTTACAGTTATATGCTCAATATTTGGCATTCATACCAAAATAAATATGTCCTGGAATCCATAGTAATTAAGCAGGATGAATTACTAGCTGGCAACATTTGCTCAAAAATTCCAGGATGCATACTAGGTAATGCCAAGGAATTCCACTTGTGGAATCTAACTTTCACAAAGTACCACCACTGAATCACCTTACCTGCACTAGCTTCCTGGTCCTGCAATACCCCTCCAACTCTCCTGTGACTGTGATGCCCAGCATCATGCTCAAGCATGACTAAAGCTAGCCAGATATTTCTGTCTCAATGGCCTAAGTCACAAGTATTACTGAGGCCTGAGGAATGACATCACTTGTTGCCACTGTTTTCAAATAGTAAAAATTTACATTGTTTTCTTCAGGATTGCTAAAGCATCAGCAAGTGACATTGTAGAGAAACAACACTACATGGGCATGTGCTTCTACAAGCCATTAAGTCAGGGAGCTCTATTAATTATCTGGCATATTCTAAGAATTCAGGCTAGTGCACAATGATATCCATGACTATTCTGCATGGTTTATCACTCAAGATAGTGACTGGGCAGTTGGCACCACTATACTTTTACTATGGAGCCTCCTATTAATGCTACCTTATTGTCACCTTACCCAGCCTTTAATTTGCTCTACAATGGCAACTCAGGTGTATCACTGGACAAAATGTATTGACATGACTTTGATAACAATATCAAGGCATTCCACAATTTCACAAACGCTCATGAAATTCAGCTTTAATTACTGAAGTTATTTTGGAATTTTTGGCAGCAAATAACTTGGCCAGCCACTGAGCAAGTGATTAGAGAGTTGTCACAAACTGTCTCCTTTTTTTCCATATTGGTTTTTCTTCCAGTCTGCAGCTCATCTCTCAGGGATATATCTTGTTCACAGTGTTATATAACCTGATCAGACTGAACCCAGCCATCATTCAATTGGATAACAGGTTTTTTTCCAAACAATTTTCCCTTCTGTTTCCGCTGGTGTTGGGGGTGCCTCTGTTAGCCTCGCATAGCCACCAGTTCCCCTGTGGCAGGGCCAAGCTAGCTGGCCCAGCAGCAGGGGTCACTGTGTTGGTGGAACCTACCATCAATCATCCCTGAGTGAGATGAATTGCTGAGTGGCAGCTGTCTTGGCCATGACCTGCTTTCCAATGTGACTTCCCAGGCTTGCTTCCAAACCCAGGTTGTCAGCATGGCAGCACGACACTGCTGTTGGGCCATGGAGGTGGCCTTGGTGCCTAATATTTATGGTAATTATGCCTAACAAAACTTGATTTTCTATTCTCTAGCTTTAATGTTAAACAGGCTCAAAATTCTGCAGTTTGCATAATTGCAAAATGTAACTTAAAAATTCTGACAGTTTGGAGGCTTATAACTCAGTCACCTTTAACTATATAATTCTGAAGCTCGGTATAGTTATTTCCAGATCTTGTTGAAGTCATCACACCAAATAACTGGGTGCAGTTTAGGCAACTATGATTAATTTAAATAACTGTAAAGTGAAATTTTAAAAATCTCCCAAAGTTTGGAGGTTTGTACCTCAGTCATCTTTAAAGTTGGAGTTCTGAAACTTGGCACACATCTCTGTGAATACCTGATAAGGCAACATACATGATGCAGTGTAATTGAGGCAAATACTTTGAAAATGAGATGCAAATAACTGAAATCACAATTCAGGTGATATTTCACAAAATGTTCATGGAAATTGCATGAAATTTCATGTAAGGGAAATTTGCATTTCACTAGAACTTTGGTGGTGAAAGATAAATTTTGCTCAGCCCTACTGATGTCTGCAAAACAAGATTGCAATGTTTCAATATAATACATAATATTTATGAAATTGTCAATTTGCATTCATGTTTACTACAGTACAATGATACAGAAGTAACATATATATATATATATATATATATATATATATATAGCTACAGTAAATATAATAAGAAATTTGAGATAAAAAAATACATATATGTACTGTATGTATTTTTTAGCTTACAAAATTCTGATCATAGTTGCTGACCTCTCCCACATATTTTCAACTCTATGTGTCCATCCCCACCATGGTGTCACATATACAGTTAAAAACAAATAAGGTTTAGCAACTGTAAGTCTATCTCCAGTGGCCACTGTTAGCTAAGGCTGCCCTACACATGTTTAATACAAATGCTGCCACTGGGAACCCCTCCCATTGCCTACTCCTCACCACCATCCCCAACATGAACTCTGATACCAGGAGCCCAACCCAGTGGCAGATATACCATTTTTTTCACAAAAGAGTTGGCCACTGAATATTTATACCTGGTGATAAAGGCTCAAGCATCCCTCCCCACTTTGAATAGAAAAGGAGGTTACTTGGAGTCCATGCCATGTAGTCACACTAGTCCCATTGTCCCCCAACTCCTCAGACTCTGACATGAGGAGTGGTGTGATGTCTGTGACACTTGGCCAGCTGGTTATGATTGCTGTATGATTTTTATGATTGTAATATAGAATATAGTGTGTGATTGTCAGTGCTTCCATGAATGCCCCCCCCCAGGTTTCAGAGAAGCAACAGGATATGTTAATCTGAAACCAGGAGGTAATTAAAGACTAGAGAGACATAATTAAGGGTCTCCTGTTTCCCTGACTTAATTAGAGCTAACCCAGTTACCAGGATATAGGGCTCATAAACTTTTATGATGTCTTAGGAAAAAAAAAACATTTTTATACCATGGTGTGAAAGTCATAAATATCCTTTCATTCTTTGGAACAGCAGGATATCATAGAAGATCAAAGGAAAGGCTTGATTTAAAGACAGACTTATAATTTGGGAAATGACTTTCTGTTGATTTCACCTTATTTAATATACGTCCTGATAGGACATCCTGTTTTGTATATTTTTTTTATATTTAACAAGGAGGAGCTAGATGACTTCATAGCAGGTGTGTGGAAACCCAGACTTTTAAACTGTATACTGTGTTTGAAGAGACATTCCTTTTTGGACTCATAAGAAACAAGATCTCAGATCTAACTAAGGCACTGGTAGAGGTATACATTAGATAGAAAAAGTCTAACTGTATGCTGGTAGGAGATTGTACATTTCCTTGTTTTCTTTTAAGTGATTGTATGCTTTTCGATATAGTGTTCTGTGTTTACATTTTACATATTTTTATCTATTTAAGTAAACCTTTTATTACAAATACTGCCTGGGTCTTCCAAGTTCTTTCTTTTGCATGTGATGTATTGAGGGTTAAGATTTGACAAAACTGTTAAGAAGCTTGAATGGTGTTACCAAACTGAGAAAAGGGAGGAACATACCTAAGGTCTTTTATAGAATTTTAAGGGTTCATTTTGGATACCTGGTTAGGTGCCCTTAGGCAAAACATATCTGTCATCCCCCGAAGATCAGATTATCTGAGCCTGTACATTTGGGTATGCTAGCATAAGTTTTACAGTTTGAATCCTCCCAGAACTTGAGACCAAAGGTGATTCGGACCCACCAACAGACAGGAGGGTTACCCTGTTCTGTTACCTGTTCACAATACTGTGCTCAGAGATTGGCACTGTGGGAGCAGAGGGCCTGACCTGCTGAGTGGTTTGTGACAGACTGGTTGGCAGTTGTACAGATACATTTGGTAACACAAGCTTTAATTGTTCAGTGTGTCAGCTTAATGCTGTACAGCTCACTTGCAAAAAAAGGCAGTGATTTATTTTTTAAAGAGGAAACAGAACTATATCATTTGGATTACAGTCAAGTTTCTACCTGCTTATTTTTTTTCTAAAATGCAAGTTAGAGTAGCCGTAGTTAGGGAAGAAGATGGCTTCCAACTACAGTGGGTACACTGCAGACTACTTGAAGCAGTTGTGCCAGGACAGAGGAGTCCTGTACAAGGTGAGAGCCCCAAAGCAGAACCTCATGGATGCCCTGATGGCAGCAAATGCCCAGAACATTGAGTCACAGACTTTGACTATAAAGGACCAAACCTTAAGTGTGGAGGGGCCAGCGGCCAGTGCAGTGTCCAGATCCAGCGAGGATGACAGCAGAGCTAGTGCCAGTGAAGGGCCACAGCAGCAGGGGAAAGTCACCAGCATTCTGGAGCCAGAAGCAATCAGGCTGCAGATTGAGTTGTGCAGAATGGAGCTGGAGTTCCAGGAGAAGAGGGCGCGAGAACAGCGAGAGGCTGACCGGGAACAGTGGAAGCCTGACCATGAAGAGCTCGAGCACCAGCGAGATGCAGAGAAGAAGAGGGAGTGTGAACAGTGAGAGGTGGACCATGAGGAGTGTGAGCGCCAGAGGTGACATAAACTGGAGAAGCTACGACTCCAACCACCAGAACCAGAGCAGGTAAGTGGCTTGGGTTTAACTGGAACTACAGGACTGGGTTTCAAATTGAATCCCAAATTGATAGCTGAATTTAAAGAGGGGGAGGATATGGATGCTTTTTTAAATTTCTTTGAAAATGTTTGTATTCAGGCTAAAATTCCTAGAGGGTCCTGGAACTTCCAGCTATCCCTGCTACTTACCGGGAAAGCTTGGGATACATTGGGTCAAATGGACAATGAGGACAGTAATGATTACAGCAAACTTAAAGCTGCACTTTAAAAAGTTTGATTTAACTGCTGAAGCATACAGAGCTAAATTCCTTAAGCTCAGGAGAAGCCCTGATATGAGCTACGAGGAGCTAGTCATGAAACGTCAGTTTTTAAAATGTTGGTGGGAAGGAATTGAACCAAACTCTGCAGATAGAATTGAAAATGCTATTTTGTTAGAACAGTGTTTTTGAGCATGCACAACAGAGCTGAAAACCAGGCTGGAGAACTGAGATCCCAAAACAGTGCAAGAGGCTGCTGAACTCTCCTGCCGCTATGCCAAGAGTAGACCTGCTCTGAGAGCAAATGGGGTGGGCGTGGCAGCTCAGAAAGATAAAAGTGCACCTTCAGGGCAGCTAAAACCCTCACTGCCTCCACTGAAACCAGTTAGCCCCCAGTTTCAAAGAAAAGATTTCTCTGAGAAAATAAATGAATGTTGGGTCTGTAGAGAAACTAACTGGGCATATTGCCAGACAGTGTCCCACAAGGCAAGCAATATGAAAAAGGGGGCTAGGAAAGAAGTGGGTTATTTGTGTGTCCCTGGAAGCATGCCTGTGAACATGAGGGAACACATGCACCCAATCATGGTGAATGGTGTACAGCACAAGGGTTAAGGGACACAGGGGCATCTCTGACATTGGTAAAAGGGGATCTGGTAGAGCCTGGTCAGCTTATACCCAATAAATATGTCACTGTACAAGACTTTACTGGTGAGGAGAAAACATTGCCACTAGCTAGTGTTCTCCTAGATTGGGGTGAAACAGTGGAACTGTGCAACAGGTGGCTGTAGCCAAAATATTAGCAGTGGATATCATCCTTGGCAACAATCTCCAACAGCAGATGGTGTGTGTAGTTACCTGTAGCCAAGTGGCAAGGGAAAATTGTAATTCCCTGGACCCCACAGAAGCCAGTGTGGAAATCACCAGGAGGCTGATTCCCCAGCCTGTGTCTTCTGATATGGGAACTAATAAAAAGGGGGTAGAAATGTCCCCATTAGCAGTTTACCACACAGCTATGGAGGGTTACTCTGAACAAGGAGGGGTGACCCATTGTCAGAGGGTTAGGGATGACAGTGATCTTGAGTGCCCTGATGCTAGTGCTAGGGACCCTAATTTAGAGACTGAAGGGGACCTGTCCCATGCCTTGGGAATGTGTGAGGAGTTTGCAGCTGCTCAGAGAAGTGACCCTAGTTTAGAGAAGCTGAGGGTTTGGGCAGACTCTGACGGTGCACAGGGAGGTGATGGTAAACATAAGGTTTATTGGGAAAATGAACTGATGTATACTTAGACTGTGCAGACACAGGGAGGGGTGGTAGGCAGGCAGCTTGTTGTTTCCCAGGGTTATCATGAGCAGTTGCTCAAGATTGCACATGATATTCCCTTGTCTGGTCATCTGGGAATCGCACACGCTATGTAGCGATTGACCCAGAATTTCTATTAGCCCAACTTCACCCAGCAGGTGAAGGTGTATTGCAGGTCTTGTCACTGGTGCTAAGAAATAGGTAAGGCAGGTAAGAAAACCCAAGCCACCCTAATTCCATTGCCCATAGTGGAGGAGCCATTTCAGAGGGTGGGAATGGATATTGTGGGGCCTTTAAATACCCCCAGATCCTCTGGGAAGATGTTCATCCTGACTGTGGTCAATTGTGCCACCCAGTATCCCAAGGCAGTTGCCCTATCCTCACTGAGGACAGACAAAGTGGCAGATGCCTTACTTGGGATTTTTTCCCGTGTTGGGTTTCCGCAGGAGGTTATCACCAATCGAGGGTGTTCCTTCATGTCAGACCTGATGAAATGTTTGTGGGAGAAGTGTGGGGTGGTGCAGAGATGCACGGCACCTTATCACTCGCAAGCCAATGGGCTTGTGGAAAGATTCAGTGGTATCCTGAAGTCAATGCTCCAAGTGTTTGCTGAACAGCTTGGGAGGGACTGGGAGAAATACCTTCCCCACCTGTTGTTTGCATACAGGGAGGTGCCCCAAGAGTCGACTGGATTTTCCTGCTTCGAGCTCTTATATGGACGCTGGGTATGTGGGCCCCTAGATTTGATCCAGAAGGACTGGGAAGGCAAGCATGCCATCCAGGGAACTCCCATAGTGGATTACATCCTTAGGTTTTTGGAAAGGCTGAAGGAGCTTATGGGGACAGCATAGAGCAACCTGGCAGCTGCCCAACAGAAACAAAAAGTGTGGTACGACCGCAGAGCCAGAGCTCGCTCGCACACGGTGGGTCAGGAAGTCATGGTCCTTATTCTGGTCCAGAAAGACAAGATGCAGGCTGACTGGGCAGGACTGTACAAAGTAGTTAGGAAGGTAAACAATGTGAACTATATCATAGAGTTACCTGACTGAAGACAGACAGAAAGAATGTACCATGTCAACATGATGAAGCCATATGCTAATAGGACTGACATGGTGTTTGAAGTATGTAGTCCTGGGGAGGGGATGGATGAAGGAGACCCCCTTCTAGACTTGCTGGAAGAAAGCAAGTGGGACTCCTCTGTGGAGGCAGTTAAACTGTCTCCCCAGCTGGCCCCAAAGAAGATCCAGGAAGTAAAGGAGGTTTTAGCAGACTTTGCCCTACTGTTTGGTGCCAAGTCTGGACTAACCCCCTTTGTGACGCACAATGTGGAGACAGGGACTCAGACGCCCATGTGGCGGGCAGCATATCGGGTGTCAGAGGCTGTCCAAAAGGACATTAGGAGGTAGGTGGAGGTGAGGCTGGATTTAGGGGTAATCCAGAGATCCCACAGCCCCTGGGCCTCACCCGTAGTCCTTGTGCCCAAGCCAGATGGGTCTACTTGTTTCTGTGTGGACTATCATGGACTGAATGCAGTCACAATGTCAAATGCGAACTCGATGCCCCAGACAGATGAACTCCTGGACAAGATGGGAGGGGCGACCTACCTTATGACTATTGACCTGACAAAGGGGTATTGGCAGGTTCAGTTAATGGACAGAGCTAGGGAGAGGTCAGCCTTCATCACTCTAATAGGCTTATTTGAATTCAAAGTAATGCCTTTCAGAATGAAGAACGCCCTGGCCACTTTCCAAAGGTTGGTGAACTAGGTGTTAAATGGTGCAGAGGAATATGCCGTGGTGTACCTGGATGACATTGCTGTCTTTAGTGCCAGCTGGGAGGAACACCTGTTACACCTTATGGAAGTGCTGGACAGGATACAGAGGGATGGGCTCACTGTCAAAGCTGAGAAGTGCCTAGTGGCCATGGCTGAAGTGGCATACCTCAGGCATGCTGTAGGCCGGGGACAGCTCCATCCTAACCAAGTAAAAATAGAGGTGATCAAGGCATGGCCCAGACTAGAAATGCAGAAGCAAGTCAGGAGTTTTCTGGCAACAGCAGGGTACTATAGGAAATGTGTACCCAGTTACAGTGCTCTGGCTGCTCCCCTATCTGACCTGATAAAGAAAAGGATGCCTAAGAAAATTTCCTGGGAACCAGCCTGTGAAAAAGCCTTTACCAGACTGAAGGAGGCACTGTGCAGTGTTCCTGTTTTGACAAGTCCTTACTATACTAGACCCTTTATAGTTCAGACTGACAGCTCAGACGTGGGTATTGGGGCAGTACTAAGTCAGACATCCAACCAAGGGAAAGATCACCCAGTAGTATACCTGAGTAAAAAGTTACTTCCTCGGGAGCAGGCATACTCTACTATGGATAAAGAATGTCTTGCCATAGTGTGAGCCCTAAAGAAGTTAGAGCCATACTTATATGGGCAGCATTTTGTGGTACAAACTGACCACAATCCCCTGGTTTGGCTAACGTAAATGGGAAAAACTAATGGTAGGCTGTTAAGATAAAGTCTTGCCTTACAATGGTATGACATGACAATCTTACATAGGGCTGGAGTGACCAATAAGAAGAGTGATGGGCTTTCGTGTCTTTATGAGGAGTGACCTGATTTGGGAAGCTCATCCCATGCAGATGATAGAGCCCTCAAATTCAGTCTAGGTCGGGAGGATTGTGACACTTGGCAAGCTGGTTATGATTGCTCTATGATTTTTGTAATATAGAATATAGTGTGTGATTGTCAGTGCTTCCTTGAATACCCCCCACCCAGGTTTCAGAGAAGCAACAGGATATGTTAACCTGAAACCATGAGGTAATTAAAGACTAGAGAGACATAATTAAGGGTCTCCTGTTTCCCTGACTTAATTAGAGTTGACCCAGCTACCAGGATATAGGGCTCATAAATTTCTATGACGTCTTATAAAAAAAACATATATATACCATGGTGTAAAAGTCATAAATATCCTCTGAATCCTTTGGAGAGCAGGAAACCACAGAAGAACAAAGGGAAGGCTTGATTTAAAGACAGACTTTTACTTTGGGAAATGAGTTTTGCTGTTGTCACCGTATTTAATATACATCCTGATAGGACATCCTGTTTTGTATATTTTTTCTATTTAACAAGGAGGAGCTAGATTACATCACAGCAGGGGTGTGAAAACCCAGACTTTTAAACTGTATACTGTATTTGAAGAGACATTCATTTTTGGACTCCTAAGAAACAAGATCTCAGATCTAACTAAGGCACTGGTAGAGGTTTACATTAGATAGAAAAAGTCTAACTGTATGTTGGTAGGAGTTGGTAATTTTCCTTGTTTTCTTTTAAGTGATTTTATGCTTTGTGATATAGTGTTCTGTGTTTACATTTTACATATTTTTAGCCATTTAAGTAAACCTTTTATTTCAGATACTGCCTGGGTCTTCCAAGTTCTTTCTTTTGCGTGTGATGTATTGATGGTTAAGATTTGACAAAACTGTTCAGAAGCTTGAATGGTGTTACCAAACTGAGAAAAGGGAAGAATATACTGTACCTAAGGTCTTTTATAGAGTTTTAAGGGTTCATTTTGGATACCTGGTTAGGTGCCCTTAGGCAAAACATATCTGGCATCCCCCGAAGAGCAGATTATCTGAGCCTGTCCATTTGGGTATGCTAGCATAAGGTTCACAGTATGAATCCCCCCAGAACTTGAGACCAAAAGTGATTTGGACCCACAAACAGACAGGAGGGTTACCTTGTTCTGTTACCTAGTCACAATACTGTGCTTAGAGGTTGGCACTGTGGGGGCAGAGGGCCTGACCTGCTGAGCGGTTTGTGACAATGTCTACAGGGCTTGAATGACAGTGTGATGTAATGTTGGGCTTTCTCTAAGTTTGCCATCCTTTCTCTGTGAATTGGTATTTTACTATTTAGCAATGCCTGGAAAGACACTGCTGAAGTTAGAGCAGCACCACAAATGTAGAATGAGATCATTCAAACACCAGAAACACTACACAACATATTTACTAAGCTTCAGAACAATTTCAATTTAGTATTGTGAAGAGGTAATTTTTATAATTGGATGTAAAGAGTTAACTGGAACTAATGGTATGCATCTTCTGGGGTACATTATTCCATACTTTCCTTTCAGAATATTTGAGAGGCTTCTTGCCCCAGGTGGTACAAGACAGTACAGGCCATATGGACAGTCATTTCAACATACAAACAACACACAGGCAGTCATGGATGTGATGGGATTACCCATAAAGTATAGTTTGAGTCAGTCACCTTGTAGTTGTGTTATGCAGTTTAAACAAACAACTACATGATGGAAACATTCTGCAATTGAGTTGAAAAGGTAGACACAGGCTACATGGAATGTCATCACCTGATGATGCATGATGTATATTCAGTTGTTGAAAAGACAGGAAGAAAGATGAAGAATGCTATGATGGAGTTAAAGGAAAAAAGATGGCACACACGGTACAGGATCTGGTAAGGTTACAGTAATTGAGCAGGAACACACAGGAATGATCCCCCTCCTCTTATAAAATTGTAAGAGAATTCCTTCCCCTCTGACCATTTTTTCACCATTCGTTCTGCTAAAAAATGGAATATGCTCCCCTAGACTGTGGTAGAAGCTCCAACCTTTGAACTCTTCAAAACTAGGCTTGACAGATATTTAAACTGGATGTAACCACCAAAAATATACCCATGCATTCATGGGAGACAATCTCAATGGGCCATTGCCTTCTTTTGTCTAAATTACCTAGTAAATTAGCAAACCTTTCTTGTTTACATACTGTAGGAGAGTATCATTTTCATCTGCCCACAGGAAAAGTAGTGTGTGAGGGCATTCAGGCTGCTGTGTGACTGTGCCTGGCATCACACCCAGAAGAACAGAGGCAATGGAGCAATGCATGCATGAATTCCTTGGCAATGTGAAGAAGAAGCTATCTCATCCTTGGCAAGCACAGCTTGCCATGGGGGATTGGGGCAATGATGATGCTCCAAAGATGAACACTGGAAATAACTGCATGATTGACACCTTTAGCCAGAAGTTGATTGAGAGGAGAATGATAACTTGAACTTCTTTGCAGGTGAGTATCAAACTGCACCATGTGACATGAAGTGAGTGTCACAGCAGCACGTGGTAATGGCAATCTTCCATCCACAAATGCAGGCTATCTGGCTAGCACTGGAGATATGGGGGATGCCACAAATACATTCAGTCTGCAAGACACACGACCAGAACCCAATGGAATTTCACTGTATTGCAGAAGTAGTGTGTATGGTGTAGGTGACCCAGCCAAAAATGTACCACACATCACAATACACTATATTACAGTCTAACATATGGCCACTCCTTGCAAGTGCAGACAACAGCATGTCCCATGGGGCTACAACCAAAGCCATCACTGCCATGCAGGCTGCAGGCACCACATGGGACAGGAGCAAAGGAACAATGCCACCACTATCACATCTCCAATCACAGTTGGAGGACAGCAACAGCACACACAGTACAGCTGGAGGTCGTGAAGCAAATAAGGATGCTATTGCTCTGAAGGTCCCTGTTCAAAGCAAGTTAGAACCCACATGAGGCTTTTCACAGGGCCAAGGAGCATCTGTGCAAAGCAAATTAGAACTCACCTCTTGTTTCATGCAGTGGCCAAAGGACCCTGCTTATAGCAAATTATAACTATTTAAAAATTAAAGAAATTCATTGCAAAAATATATATTAATGCATAATTTTATTTACAAAGCCACAAAGAAGGGAAAAGTGACATTTTGCTTTTCAACCCTAACACCATTCCCTCCTCCATCCTCTAATCTCATGATCCACAACAAACCTACAGGATGGAGACCATGCCACATGGGTCTTCTGCATGAAACTACAGGTCTGGGCCCTGCATTAAAAAAGTTATGACTTATCTCCTGCTCATGCAGGACCCTTGGGACCCTGCAAGAAAAAAGGTATGACTGATCTATTGCTTTGTGCATGGTCCAAAGAAAGGTACTGCTGCAAAAAGCAGTACACACACTGTGAAGCAGACAATGCAGGCTAGAATTTGTAAATGCAGGAAGATAAAATTTATTGAGAATATATACCAGTGCAAGTACTGACATACAATAAGCACACCACATGGATGCCTCAGCACTTTAGCATTCGCTGATATAGTTCACTCATAATTACATCATAGATAACATGGTTATGATGTTTACAATCATTAAAAAATAATAGGAAGTGGACTAAAGGGCCTTGTACCCATACATCCAAAAAACATTTATTGCTGTAAACACATAATTCAAGATACTGAATGCATAGTTAAATTAATTACAAAGATAAACGAAATTCAAGGAACAGGTAATTTGTGTTTTTTTGCAGTTTATGGTTACACTGAAAAAGTTAAAGCCACTCTCATATTATGGTGAAAGCATTATAGTGGAACATAGAGAGCACAGCAAAGTCAGTGGTGCTGGCTACCAGGTGATGCAATCTCCCTTCAAATAAATGCATAAATTGCTTAACATTCGGGATCTGGACTGCCTGCACCCAGAAAAAAACACTCATCTGTGGAAAGAAAGCAGAGAAATATAGAATCCATTGGGCATATAATTTTCAATGTCTAATTAACTTTGCAATAATCCATATGCATATATAAAACACAGACAGCTGGGGGGGGGCGGATCCTGACATCCAACATGGTTACACACTAAATTTGAGTAGAGGCACCCCTTGGCACCTACCTTCCAACATCCAACAGAATCTCTAACCATGGGAGGGGATCAATGGAAGGAATAAACAATTGGACCTCTGGTGCTACAACTTAACTTGCCACAGAAATCAAGAAAACCGGACTTCAGGAGGATGAGAAAGACCTGCAAAAACATTTAAGAAAAACTCTGTTAAGCACCTTGTGGTGCCAGTAGCCAGGCTTGGCACAGCACCGATCCTCCAGCCCACTCAGCACCTGATGAAAAGCTCCAGCTGCTAACAGCTTGGAGGGGTGCCCACTGCGCAGCATGGCAAGCTCTGTGCTCCCACTGGATGCTGCCTCGAAGTCTGCGAACATTACAAAGATACTACAGAAGGTACTTCAGGACACCGCTGAGCTAAAACTAATGAATACTAAAACTAATGAAGATTTACATTTATTTGCTCAACAGGTGTCCAAAACCCTGAGGCAGCAGTCCAGCAGCGTGATTTACAATTCAACTATCATCATTCCCTATTGCAAGAACAGCAGCAGCAAATACAATGCTTACTAAATAAAGTGGGCGATATTGAAAATCTCTCACTCAGAAATAATGTCAGGATTGTGAGCATCCCTGAATGGATGGAAGGGTGGGATATGGTCGTGTTCCTCTGGACTGCTCTGCCAGACATACTTCACCTGAGCAATGTGGTCCCACCAAAGCTTGAAAGGGCATACTAGAGCTTAGCCACCAGACCTCCTCCTGGTGAAAGATCCAGGCCTATTTTAGTAAAATTCCTGCATTATCCAGCTAAGGAGCAATGCCTAAGGATTGCCAGGGAGCTAATGAACATAGAGTGGCATGGCCACTCTATACAAATCTACCAGGATTTCTCATATGAACTTTGTAAGAAGCAGAAGGATCATGCCAAAGTTAAAATAAAATTTCCAGTTAAGCATCCCAGTTGCCCTCCACTACCCTGAAATGTTGCGAGTAACATACAATGGGGAATATATCACTTTCAATGCCCCCAGAGAAGTGGACATGTTTCTAACTGATAATCAAGCGAATAAAGGGGTCCCAGGACAGTCACTCAGCAAATTGCAGAACTCCCCCGGCAACCCATGGAAATAACACCTGCAGATCCTGAAATGAACAGGCCACCGGCACATAAAAATACTCTCCTGGAGGAACCCTGGCACAAAGTACAATGGGGCAGGTTGAAGAAACCAAATCAACAATCTTCTGTTATGAAACCCTTGCACTGTAGGAACAGGTCCCAAAGATCCTTAGCATGGAGGCATGACCCCCTATTGCTGTTGGATGCAGACTATAAAGTCTGGGTATCAAAATAAACCCAGAACTACTTTACAGACAACCTTCCGGGGACAGCATCCTCTGCAGCTATTTGGGAGGCCTTTAAAGTCACTCTGCAAGACAAGATAATTAGCGATGTCTCACACCGCAGAAAGAAACGAGGAAGAAGTTGCAGAGCTTGAGAGGCTGTTAGCAGCTAAGGAATATCTATAAAACAGACTCAGGAAAACGCAGCTCCCAAACCCTGATATATGAGATAATTACCCTTAGGCTACAGTCGAATACCCTTGCAACTAGACAAGTGGAGCTCCAGATCCCAAGAATGCAACACAAGTATTGGTCACAAGGGGAGACATCAGAGAAGCTCTTAGCCTTTAGGCTGAAAAAATGCCAGGTTGAAAGGCATGTAACACAACTACAAAACAATGGTGGGGAACCCCAAACCACAGAGGCAGGGATAAACCAGGCCATGCAAGAGTTCTATATGACACTTAATAGCACTCACATACAATGGGATGTACAAAAATATGCGGACTTCATTTCTAAGCTGAATATGCCTCAGCTCTCTGACACTCAAAGGGAGCTGCTGGACTCACCTCTGATTGAAGATGAGGTTAGAGAAGCAATAAGTAACATAGCTCCATGCAGGGCCTTGGGGGGAGACAAGTTTCCTGTAGATCTGTACAAGGTGGTCCAAGATGCTGTCTCCCTCCCCATGCTAAATATGGTACAAAAGGCCTTAAACAAAGGAGGGTTCCCGGATACTCTGAGGGAAGCTATCATAACTGTGCTCCCCAAGAAAGGGAAGGATCTGACTCTCCTTGCCAGCTACAGGCCCATTTCGCTAATAAATGCTGATACAAAAATTCTGGCTAAGCCTTGGCAACCTGATTAGAAAAAATGCTCCCATATTTGATACATCCCTCCTATGCGGGCTTTGTCAAGGGACAAGTAAGTGTAGATCACCTCTGAGCTTTGGTAACATTACTGCAGGGAGCAGCAACAACTCCCACCCCAGCTGCAGCCATCACTGTCGACTCTGAAAAATCTTTCAACTCAGTGGAGTGGTAGTTTTTGCATGCTACCCTGCAGCATTTCAACTTTGGGCCCATCTTTAGAAACTGGGTTAAAATGCTATATACAAATCCCCCTGCCAGGGTCCTCACCAATGACATCCTCTCTGATCCATTCTGCCTATACAGAGGGAACTAGACAGGGATGCCTGCTCTCTCCCATGCTCTTCGTCTTGGCAATCAAAACCCTGGCATGTGCAATTAGAGAGCACCAGAATATGCAGGAACTGGAGGTGGGTGGGACTGCATCTCATACCATACTTTACATGGATGACTGCCTCAACCTGACTAAAGATCTGAAATCTAGTTTACCTCACATAATGCCGCTACTTAAATCTTTTGCTCAAATTTCAGGTCTCCACAGCTATACAAGCAAAACTGAGGTGCTTGCCTTAAATTTCAACACCTCTCCATCTATACGTTCAAATATGGGGCTAGCATGGGCCACAAAGGGTATAGAATACCTGGGAGTGCTTATATCTTCAAATGTTCAGACCATCATGGATAAGAACCTCTCCCCCCTAATTGCCCACCTACAAACTGAGATGCAGAGATGGCAAAAACTCAATCTGGCCATGTCCAGAAAAATTGCAGCAGTGAAAATGATGGGAACCCTAAGAATCTTTTACCTAATGTCCCATCTCCTGCTAGAGCTCCCCAGCAAGAGGATACAGATAATAGACTTCCTGATGGGCAGTTTCTTGTGGAATACCTCTAAGTCCTAATACAGCAGGGCAAAATTAAGGGCATCCTGGACCAAAGGGGGATGGGGCTCCCTAATTTCTGACTTTATGCTTATGATTTTTCCATAGCTTGGACATGCAGGATATTTCAGAAACTGGGTCCAAACAAACCTGCATGGTGTGACCTACAGCAAAAAAATCTTGGTAGACACGGATCTGTCATCCTATCTAGGAGGACCACTGCCCAGTAACCTAAAAAAGTGGAAGGCTATTCAGGATGCACACAGGGCCTGGCATAAAGTCTACCAAATTACTAAATCTTGTCTTAGTTCAGGCACACTGTTATGCTTCTGGAATAACCCCAACTGGCTAATTGAAGGAAGGGTGGTTAACTGGCCTAGGTGGAGGTGTAACCAGATTCTTGGGCTAAAGGACGTCCTTACTACCGACAACCTCACACTTGATTCCTTTACCTCCCTAAAAGAAAGATATCTCTTACCTCAAAAAGATTTTTGGAAATACCTCCAGCTAATGCATGCACATACTCTCTGGTCATATAAGGTTTGCTCATGCCAGCCATGCGGCTGGCAGAGGAGGAACCAATATCCTCCACTCTGCCTTCTTAGTTGGAATAAAAAGTTAAAGAGTCTAGCTGGCACGATATACAAGAAACTTTGAGATGCAGCCCCAGACCCTACCACTATGGCTAAAGCCAAGTGGCAAGAAATGGTTCACAATCCCCTATCAGATGAAAATTGTACTGCCCACTGGACATCTGCCAAAAAGGCATGCTCTTATCCATGCAGCCTCCTGATACAAAACAAAGTGCAACATTTATGGTACCACATCCCAACCCACTTAAAAACAATGGGGTTGATTCCTAATGATGATTGCTGGAGATGTGGAACACAGGGAGTAGATCTTCTCCATATTATCTGGCATTGCCCACCGATTCACCCATTATGGGAGAGATCATTGCATGCTGTTCCAAAATATTAAGTAAGCACCTGCCAAACTCCTCCTCACTGTGGATACTAGGGTTCCTCCCTAAGGATTTAAGGATACCGTACCAGCACAGATTATGGCTAATACAGGCCTTGGTGGAGGTCAAGGGAACCCTTTTAAGGAACCGGCGCTCAACCGAGATGCCCTCCATTCATGAATGGTTGATGGCCATGGAGAAATTGGCCAATTTCTCAAAAATGTCCCACTTTGCTGCACATACCGCTAACCTATTCTTAGAGAGAGATGGGCCCCCTTTTGCTCCTATATAACCTCTAATGGACACCCAAACAGACTACTGCAGAGCAAAGACCTCCTAAAACCCCCATAAAGTCAAATAACACAGATCTTGTTTATCTTAGGCTCAGTGGTCCCCACACTACCACCTTTCTCCAGATATAGATACCCCCTCACCACCTTAATAATTGTATTATTCTCTTGAATACACTGTAATGTTGTCCCCTGCTCAAGCTCAGAAGTAAAATATACTGTTTGAACTGAATTTTGTTCTGTATGTATATCACATAAATTTAGAAATGCAACATCCTTCTTGAATTGTCTAATATCAGAAAGTTCATCTGAAGAATGCTTTGATTGTTATTACTGTTGTTGTATATGTTGTGAACTTGAAAAACTAATAAAAAGATGAACTGCAAAAATAAAATGCAGATGACTGCATGAGAGAGATTGGGGGTAGGAAAAATGGCCAAGGGGGTTTGAAGGGGATCTATTTGTGCATCTGAACACATTAAAAAACATCATAATAATATATCAAGACTCAAAAAACACCATAATAGCCTACAGTATATAACAGAACACCAATGCATTTTGGTAAAAAAAATAATTTATCACCATCATAAGGACAGTATCATTAACATAAAAAAGCTGTAGAGATACAGAATTAGTAGGGATAAGGTAATACAGAAAACTGGTTAAATGATTACAAAAATGTTTTTTAATCACAGTCTTCATTGAGACCCAGCAGTCTAAGGATATTGAGAACGATTCTAGAAAGCATACGCCACAGCGCAACACAGATGCGCCAATGGAAATGGCACAATTCTCAAATACGTCCCACAAATGCACCAAATGCAATTCTACATTGCTATATGCACCATGCCATAATGCAGTATGCTAACTGCGACTTACATCACAGTTGCAACATACCCGCAGGTACGCCAAAGCACAACTGAATATACACCAAGAAAAGGGAAGAGATACACCAGGGCGAGATTCTAGAAGCAGCAGTGCCACAACTTACACCAAGACCAGCTGGTGTAACATACACCGGGTGGGAGCAGGTGTAACTTACACAGCATATAAAGGAGCAGAGACAGACAGGCTGGAGACACAGCAGTACAGCACTGTGACAGAGAGAGAGAGAGAGAGAGTGAGAGGAGAGAGACAAAATGGACGGACCAGTAGCAATGCTAGGCATGCTACTACTGGAGCACTGGGACAGGCACAGGAGGTGACCCAATGCCCTGAACCAGAGGCACAGGCAACAACCAGTATGGCACAGACCTGGCAGACATCATGTATCATGGCTGTACAGGGTGAGGAAGACATACCAGGACCTGGTGGCGGAACAGTGTATCTCACGCTACTGACTACCCCGGGCTATCATAGACAGGTTATGTGACAACCTCCGTGCAGACCTGTGCAGTGCCACCTGCAGGGGACAGCTAGTCCCTGTGGAGGTGAAGGTGACAGCAACACTATGCTTCCTGGCAACAGGGACATTCCAGATACCAAGAGGCAACACTGTGGGAATATCACAGCCAGCCACGTCCAGGTGCCTACACCAGTTCTTGAATGCCATGGTGGCCCACATGGACCAGTACATCACCTTCCACCAGTAAGCATGGCAGCAGCAGGTAGTGATACAGGGCTTCTACACCATTGCCCAGTTCCCACATGTCATGGGTGCAATAGACTGCACCCATGTTGCCATACATGCAAGATCGGTCAATGGTGACGTGTATGTGGATCGGAAGGGCCACCACTCCATGAACATGCAGGTGGTGTGTGACAGTCATGGCCGCATACTAGATGTAGTTGCCCAGTACCCTGGTTCCACGCATGATGCCTACATCCTGCGAAACAGTGGGCTACACGAGGGCTACCAGAGGGGCCAGCTCATGGTAGGATGGCTAGTAGGTAAGTGAATACATCACAGAGCACTGCATACCTGAATTCTTGCACACCATGCAGACATACAGTACAAGCTGCATTAAACTGTTTCACCAATGAGTTGGTGTAGCATTGTTTTTCACAATTGGCATTGCATTGGCAACTCATGTTGTATTGTTTTTCAATGCTTAACCAGCTCAAGAGCAATGTTTGTAAAATATGTTTGCAGCCCAGTTGGAATGCATCAGCAGTCCAGTCACAATGCAATACACAACTGAGTTTAACTCATAAGAAACTGTGCAGGGCCTTGTACTGTATCCAACAACACTTATGCAACTCAGTCAGAAATGCTAAAACAACTCATTGGAGGAACAGTTTAATGTGACTTGTACTGTAGGTCCATAGGCCACAGAGACTGATGATGTACCATCTATCCAGCAGGGGACAGCAGTTATCCACAGCTGCCATGGCTGATGACACCACTGTACCACACATGCACAGCAGCACAGACATGCTACAATGAGGCACACAGCCAGACCAGGTGCATCACAGAGCGTACCTTTGGGGTCCTGAAGGCATGATTCAGGTGCATTGATAGACTGTTGGGGGTTCTACAGTACTGTCAAGAGACAACCTACAAGATATTCATTATCTGCTGCATACTGCACAACATCACAGTGCAACACCAAGTGCCACCACCAGACCAGCTGGAGGATGGGATAAGGAGGACCAGGAGTGGAATGGCAGTGCACACAGACATGTGAGGCACCACCTGACAGATGCTGCGCAGGCACAGGCAGGCCAACGTGTGTGATGTGACCTGATACAGAGGCACTTCACCTGAGAGATGCCATGGAACAACAGTGACAGCCACCAAATGCCAAGTGGCATTCTTCAATGAAACAACACATGGCCATGCCACCTGGTGTAGTGCACAGGCCACAGTGACACTGGATGATGGCAACAGGTCCTGTGGACTGTGACCACATTGGGTGGTGCACACACAGCCAAGGACATCAAACAGCATGGGCACTGAGAGACAGCATGGAGCAATGTAAGAAGACCAGCTCAACAGGTTGGTGGTGATGGGTACAGCACTGCCAGCTTGGGGGATGGTCATGGCCATGCAGAATGCAGCACAGAATATGCATGGCACCACATGACAAGGCACACAGTAGGGTGGCTTAATGGACAGGGGAAGGTAGCTCACCATGGGGGCATACACTTGTGAGGCCTGCAGACACATGGCACAACCAGTAGACACCGACACACACGTACAGGGTGGAACCACTGCCATGCAGTGGCCCATGCAAGCAGCACACAGCAACACACCATGGGTGATATGACAGACAGACTGTGTGAGCAAGGCAGACACAACCTCAGTGTATCACAGGGTACAAATGGTGCACAGAGGCCACAGGCACAATGCTGGGAGGATGGCACCACCAGGCACAATGCCCTTGCCATAGCCACTGATACATGTAAACAGTGCAACCACTATGGGACACAGCACTGGGTGACACAGACCAGTGGACAAATGGTGGTGAGACACACCAATGTCCATGCCAGTGGTGCCACCTGCAGGAAATGATGGTACTCTGAGATGGAAGGGCACAGCACAGGCACCATGCCACCACACAGTTGGGAGGTACAATATGAGGTGGCATGGATGCCACAGCATGCATGGTGACCTGTAACACACAGGACACCATGCAGAAGTGGCCAGTGAACAGTGCCATGGGCTGTGAGCAGCACAATCGGCACACTGACCAGATGCACAGAGAGGGAACACTGGGAACAGCAGGCAATGCCACCAGTGTGCACCCCTGTGCATGGTGACACACACTCACATGGCCATGCACACCTGGAACAGACACACAGGCACAGTGATGATGTCAAAATGCTTTATGCAAACAACAAGAACAGGGATATAGAGAAATAATGAAAGGGGGATGGGGAACAACAACAGGCAACAGTAATATACAGAAACATATCAAAGCAACCACACCCAAACAGCCACCCGCAACAATCCCGAACACCAACCTGCACCCACAAACAACCCAACACAGCCCCAACAACAACAACACAATCCCGACCACAACAAATAACTGGAACAAGTACCTATGCCCACTCCAACACATCCCACTACACCCATATGTACAGCCCCACCCACCAATAACAACCATCTCTATAGATACACCCACCCACAAACACAGCCCCACCCATATCCGGAAGGTGTGGACCCATGGGAACTAGGTCTGGTGCAGTTTTGTGAGGAGGGTGCCCACTGACTCATGGAGGAGCCCAATGTCCTGAAGTATGGCCGACACCAGGGCCACAAGGCACTCCTAGTCCAGGCCCACACCCTGCACGGGTTCAGCACCAGAGTCCTTGGCTGCAACAGGTACTGCAGCCCCCTGCTGCATCCCTGGCATGGCAGCATCCTGCTGTGGAGTGGAGTCCCCTGCTGCAGGGGCAGCAGCGCATGGTGCAGTGACATGTGGTGGGGCATCTTGGTCTGCCAGTGCTGCATCGTCACCCTCGGTGGTCCCGGCCAGTGCTGCAGCCATGGACTGTTCCCTGTCCGCTGCATCAGCACCCTCAGTTGGTGGCCTAGGTGGATGTGGTTGGTCAGGCCCCTGGCACCCAACAGCAGTGGGGTTCTTCTGATCCGGCTGTGGGTCGAAGGTGGCCATGTCCCCATCTGATGCTGCTGCGGAGGAGGAGGTGGAGGAGGAGGAGGTTGGTGGTAGTACCCTGGCCTTCCGCTGTCTGTGCTGTGTGTGCAGCTGATACATGGCAGCATCCTGTGCCTTGACCTCAGCTATGGCCCTCAGCAGGGCCCTCTGCTGCTGTGACAGCCTACTACGGACACCTGTAGGGATGTAAAGGATGTGGTCAGTGCTGAGCCCGGTCAGGGGGCACGCACACATAGGCAATAAATGTATGGGTGCAGCATGAGCCACAATGTGGCAGTCTGCCATGGCCATGGTGCAAGGGTACCACTGTATGGACTTACCTGACCTCCAGTGACATGCCTCCTGCCTGAGGCTGCCAATGCAGATCTACTGCCCAGCGTGGGATGTGCCAGTGGAACCTGTGGGGTGTAGGGACAGGTGAGTGTGTGTGAGGCACCACATGCCATAGCCACCACACCAGCACTGCTGCAACAGACGAACAGCTGTAGGTATACTTACTGTCACCCGGTACCTGCCCAACCTACATGTCTGTGTTCCTGCGCTGTGCCATGCTCAGCAACCTGTGCAGGATCCCGGCCTCCCTCCACGACAGATCCTGCCAACGGTGTTGCAGCTGGTGGACAGTCTGGTGTGTCCCTGTAGATGTAGCCATGCGGGCACTGATGGCATTCCACACTTGCTCCTGCCCTGCAGCACTGTTCCTTTGGCATCCAGGCAGCAGTAGCGTCCTGCCCCACTGCTGGACACAGTTAACCAGCATAGCCAATTCCAGGGGCATGAAGTTTGGGGCACGCCCTCTAAGGCTGAGGGAGGACCCCGAGGACATTATGGAACACTGTGTGAAACCTGTAACAGGGGAAGGAATGGCACACGCTTCACTATGCAGCATCACCGTGGATGTGCTGACCACCCCCACCCACCATGTGCAACACTGGCCTCCGACCATGGGACATGGGACAGGGTCTGTTCACAGGACTGCAACAACGGGCCACCACCACAGGAGGTGCACACCACACCAATGACATGCACAGCATGAGGTGTTGAAAGGCTGAGCAGTGTCATGCAGGGGTCAGGCACACAGTGCTGCATACAGTGACCACAGTGCACCAACACACAACCCATCCCTGCATATGGGCATGTTGCAGCCCACGACCCTGCACAGTTATTGACGAATGTTGCTGCGCCTACAACACATCTACCCCACCTCCCCCATGCAGACAGCATGCGCCACATCCAGCAGGTGCCCATGGGGCTGTCTCAAGGCCAACTGTGGGTGACAGAATGGAGAATGACAGATACCTACCTGGACAGTGCATTGTGGTGACAGGAGTTGGTGGTTCTGATGGCTCTGGTGGCATACCTGTATGGAGAAAGTACAGGCCATCATAAGCCAGTGGCACAGTCAGTGATCACCAGAGCTGCAGTGGTGTGGCGGCATACCTTACCTGTTCCTCAATGGCTGTGCTGAATCCTACACAAGGGGACAGTGAACAACGATGTCAGGTACACAGTGCTGTACAGACAATGGAACAGTGCATGTTGAGCAATGCCAAATACTCATCGAAGACCCAAACATGTCCGCTGTGTTGCTAGGGAGGGAATGGACATGGATTAGTACAGTGCTGTAAGTGCCGCTGTGGCCTGCTGACTGTGGGTGCTGCAACCCCCCCAACAGTCACCAACCCATAGGTATGTCCCCACACATGGCCCAGGATGGCCCTCCTGGATACCCTGCCATGACTGACCCTGCACAGGGTGGATTTTGCCAGGTGCATGCCTGCATTGACAGTGTGTGGCAATGCAGACAGGCTGCCATTGCATACCTGACAGGCATACCGTGTAGGGCATGGTACAGGGACAGTGGTGACGTAGCTCAGTCAGCGGTACGCGCTGTATCAGGCACTGGCAATGACCTGTGTTGGCCTCCCACCCCCTTCCCCCCTCAGTGTCTGAAGGGATGTGTGGCAACACCCGGCCTGTGAGGTGTGAGACAGCCAGGACATGGGCATCCATGTGCCGCACACAGGCATAGATGGCGCTACATGGAATGACCAACCATCAGGAATGGATACAGTGCACAGGCCAGCAGGTGGTGCAGCCCACCAATGCAGTAACACATTCCCACTGAACAGACATGCACCCAATCGCAGTGGCACAGTGACACTGTGTCAAGGCCATGGCCCAGTCCCTGTTGGGTGCACATGACAGAGGTGCAGTGTGGGTATGTGCACTGTCCTGGCAGTGCTCATGTCACACCAAGCCAGGTACTACCCTGGGCATGGGCGTGTGCGGCCATGGCCCATGGACAACATGGTGTACCACTGTCCTGTGGTGGTGCAGCACACGGGTGCTGGTGTGCACCCAATGGCCATGTCACCCACCAGTGTCACATGTCCCCCCATACCGTCCTGCCCAGGGGCTGGCAACATGTACATAGGTCACTGGTACTATCCCCACACCCCATGGGTAAGTCGGTCATACAGCATCTGGGTCGTGGTGTGGAGGTCTGGTGTGCACACCACTGCAACTGTGGGCTGCCATACATGGGGTGGGGAGCTGCAGCCAGTTGCATGTGCAGACCTCATGACTGAACCACCATACGTGGTACCATCCACAGCCGACAGCACAGTGGCACTCTATTCCACGATGTGTGGCCCTGGCCCACAGGCAGCACTGTGACAGCCACATTCCAGTGACATTCCAGTGTACAGACATTGGAATGCATATGTCTACAGTAGACGGTGACACTGCCTGCATAATCACAGCATGCCTGTGCAATTGAACATCCCCACACACATCATGACAGTGGGCCATGCCCCCAAGGCATTGATGTGTGTAGGTGCACCCCATATGGAGCAGCAGGCACACAGTGTGATATGTGATGTACCACACCCGGGGACCAATGGATGTGGGGCATGGCCATGGTGAACAGTGTTGTACAGCAGACACCAACAGGGGCATCTGACACCATCCTGTGCACATGCCTACCCATCTGGCTGCACCCCTGACCATGGGCATCCCACAGGATGGTTCTCCATTGTGTGGCCTGCCCTGGCTGGGGGGGGGACACCCCCACCAGCAATGCTGACTACAGTGTACTATGCTGGGGTTATCCAAAGGGACCCGTGTACCACAGTGGTGTAGTGCTGTCCCACCACATGATAGAGCCAGTGCAGGACCCTCGGTATTCAATGGCGTGAAATGGACATGGCACCGAATGGTCAAGCTGGTACTGGTGCCATGGGGCATCCCAGCACAGCATTCCGTGTCTAGTCCCAGCCATACTGTGCACCCATGGTGGGCCAGCTGGCACTCTGTCAGTGCAACTATGCCTACAACACACAACATGTGTACCACATGTACAGAACAGTCCGTGACATGCCTTTGGGACTGTGCAGTACAACTTGCCATCATAGAGTAGCAGCAATGCCACCAGGGTGTGTGTAGTGCAAGGTCACCGCCATGCCTCAGGCCTTGGATGCACTTGGCCTGTGGCCCATGCCCAACCACCTGAGGCGTGGCAGTATGCCTGCACACAACACACCATGACAGCCAATAGTGCCTTCCACAAACACCATATTAACCTGTGTGTGAACAACCGTTCCTCAATGCCTACAGTGTGAGGCACACCCATGATGGACAGTGTACTGCACGCAGTGAAGTAGTGACACACACAGACAGGCCAATACCCCTCACCCTCCCACAGCACAACACAGAGACAGTGCGTCCAACACCAGGGTCCTAGCCACCACAACAGTGATATCTGTTCCAGGACCTGTGTACACCATGCCTCTGGGTGTGCCCAGCATCACCCTGATGAGGACTACACAGCCACACCCATACCTGACATGGCAGTGAGAGTCCTATCCCCAACCTGCTGTGGCAGCTGTGTGACCCACATGAGGGACTGCTGGGATACCTGTGACAGCATCAGGGACAGCCCCGTACAGCAGGGGCCATGGGGGGCCTGGTCTGGGCCTGTGCCAAGCAGTTGTAATGGCCTGTGCCATGGGTAGTACTGCTGAGGGGCTCAGAGGTACGAGGGCATAATCTTCAGGCGTCCCCCATCACAGGGGCCATCCCACCCCATGCTCCTGACCAGTGGCCTGACCCACATACGTCCCCATGGGCAGTGTGCTGCACACACAGCTGCTGTGCTGTGAATGCATGCTGCAGCCCAGATACCATGTACACAACTATCCTACCACCATACTATGTTGTGTATGTTATAACACCATGGCGCCACTGTTGTCTATGCCTGTATCCCTATGTAAGGGGCAGTGACCCCCATCCTGAGGGTCTGTGTCCCTCATTGTCCCCAGGGCCCTGTTGACACAAATACAGGTGTCAGTACCTTCCAAATAAAAGGCATTCACTACCATATGTAGGAGGGGGGATGTCAGTGACATCCAGGTATAAACACAACCAGAAGGTGACTGCCACCACTGCAGGCATGGAGGTCAGTGATGGTGGGCCTACCTGCATGGAATAGAGATGTACCACTAAGGTAACATGTTACCATCCATACTTATGTCCAGCCCAGGATATTGACTGCCAAACAGTGGTGTCTGGATGTATCATGACCCTCATAACCCTTGACATCAAACCAGAGCACAGCTCCTGGATATTGTACACATCCATTGCACATAACATAACTGAACCCCTGAATGTCCACCATTGTTAGTGTCCATACCAGTTCCTGGCCCTCAGATCAGTGGCAGATGGAATAGGGGTATGTATTGGGGGGGGGCCTGCTATAGCTCAGTACTCACCAGTCTGCAGTTTGTCTGTCTCTGTCCTGTTCTGGCTGGCAGTGCGGTGTTGTTGCTCAGTCCAAGGCCCAGTACTCCAGCTCCTGTAACCCTACACCGTGGCAGGGCCTAGCTACTTGCTACTGCATGTGCCACATGTGTATGCAGCACGTTGCAGATCACACATGCGCAATTGCAACCTGCAGCACTTGTGATGAGCAATTGTGGTGTGTGGCAGCTGTTGCGATATGCTATGCATTTTGTCATTTGCAATCTGCGATGTTGTAGTGCATGTGGCATTTGCGAATTGCGGTGTTGTAGTGTGTGTGGCATTTACGATATGCAGTGTTGACGTGTGTGTTGGCAGTTGTAGTGTGGGTTTGGGGGTACATGCATGTGTAGCATCTGAGCCTGCATGGTCCTGTGTATCTGCCCTGTTGTGGTCAGAGGCAGGATGCTGCAACTGACATTGGCCCACATACAGATGTGGGACTGCACAGCACTGTGCACATCCTTGGTGTGGTGCTGATGAAGCATTGCACATGAGCACCTGCCCTGCCAGTGGCAGGGTTGTATCACCTGCAGTGGTGTTGGGGGCACACTCCCATGGTACGCCTGGCTGCATGGCCCACCACTTGGGTACCTGGGATCCCATGGGTGCACTGCGCCTGTCTCGACTGCGGGCTACCTGTCTCGGCATGTTCCATCCTGCGGCACCCCTGCCACCACCAGGCATTGTGGTACCCCTCCCACTGCACCTGCATGCCATGGCATGTGTCATCCTGGTGTTCAGCTATACCACACACAGCAGTTCCCAGGGACTGCAGCTGGACTCAGCTGTCCTGTACCCTGTGACAGGTGCCTGGCACCACTGCTGCAGTGCTGTGCAGCCACTTCCCATCAATGGGCTGACCCATGCCCTGCGATGGAATTCACCTACCTACTGGCGCAAGGCCTCCCAGGGCTGTGACCAGCACTGGTGGACATCTGCTGTTACCTGAGGTACTACTTAGTACACCATGTGTACAGTGGACCCACGCAAGACATTGTTGCGTATGGGGGTTCCACCTTAACCACCCTGTATCCTGTATAACAGTAACAGTACACTGCCAACATACAAGCAACACAACATATGGCTCAGGTGCAATGGTTTATTTACAAGGTGCATTATATACAACAGGTGCGCATATCACAGTGCTCCCCAGTCCATCCCAGCATGCGTGCCCCCACATTCACCCATGCACACAGTCATACATACACACACTCACTCCCTTGTGAACTGCACAGTGCCTCCCAAATACTTGTGATCTCCTGCCATGCTATTGGTGCCACCTCTCCATTGCAGCCCCACTCATCCATCCCCCATCTTCACCAGACACATGGGCATTTTCCAGCCGTCTGCCATGGCCACACCATCCTCGCACAGACACCTCTGGTGCCGGGTGCTGGGCTGTGGGGGACCCTGCTGTTCTTGTGGGTTGTGTGGTGCCCTGGTGGCCCTCCCCTGGCATCATGCCCTGTGGGCCTGTGTGCCACCAGGGTGGCTCTGATGTGTCTCTGCCTCTGTGGGCCAACATGCCTTGGTGCCACATGTGGCTGCAGCTGTGATGGTGCTGCACTGTGTGATCCCCCATCATGTGTGGATCGTCTCAGTCCCTATGCAACCTGTGGAACACCAGCCTCAGTGTACTCACCTCCCTGTGTGTGCCTGTCCCTGTTCCAGAGAGCCTGTGTGTGAGTCCTTGGCTGGCCTGTACCTGTGTTGCTGGCACAGCTGTGTGTGTCATGGAGTGTGCACCATGGCACCGGCCTATGCCCGGCTCAGTGTGGGCACTGCCTGGCTGGGCTTGTGGCTCCGACAGTATGACTGGCAGGGTGGGTGCAACTGACACCTGGCCCGGGGTAGGGGTGGGGGTAGCATGGGTTCTGGTGGCTGTGTCTGCATGCTGGAATGTGCAGTGGATGGGGGTGCCATCCGCCTGGCCAGGTATTGCAGGTGTTGCAGCGGCTACAGTGTACATGCTATCGCCTGCATGGTCATGGCCATGGCTGTGTCATGGCGCTGCTCGTGCGCCAGCATGAGTTCCAGGTCTGTGCTGAAGTCTTCAATGAAGACCGCACGGCATTCTGCACAGTGCTGGATGCCCTGTATGGCCTCCCTCAGGCCTGCCATGCATACCGATGTCTCCCTGGTGAACCCCTGCAAACAGCAGGCAATGCTGGACAGCTGCATCTCCATGTTGGTGTGGTGCTTCTGCATGCCCTGCCAAATGTTCTCCAGCTCCTGCCTGACATCCCCCTGGCCAAACAGCACTGACTGGCAATAGTCCCCTATGTAGGGTGATGGGGACAGCTGATCCTGCAGCTCCTGGACAGCCTTGTCCAATTGGTCCTCCAGTCCATGGGTGCTCAGAGGGATCAGAAACCCTATAGCTGCTGGCTGTTCCTGCACAACCACCTTCTGGTCATCCACAGGTGTCCACATTGCCTCCACTAGTGTGGTGTTACTGCTGGTGGTGTCTTCTGTGGACCCCTGCTGCTCCCGTGGTGGTCCTGCAGTGTCCTCCTGACCGCTGGCCACCCCCTCCTCACCCATGGGGCTGTCACCATCACCACTCCCCTAAGGCTCCGACATGGGCTTCGGTTTTCCACCCATGGGTGTACTGGTGTCTGGGCTACCTCCACTGGTCGTTGTCCTGCTGCCATCATATGACACTGTGCCAGTGGCCTGGTCTGTGCCAGCAATGCCTGGCTGTGCCACTGCTGCTGCTTCTGCTGCTCCTCCCACCTTCCAGCACCACTCAGACCACCTTCACCAGCTGCCACAGCACCTGTATAATGGGCAACATGTTAGTGTGTCTCCACATCACTGTGTGCCCTCACCTGCTTGATCAGTGTTGCCCTCACATCTCTGCTTCAGCAGTGTGCTTTGGCATTGCACCTATCACACATCTGTACAGTCCTACCAGGTGTATGCCACCACTGTATTTGTGTCCTGCACTGATGGCGTGGTCTCCCCACTATTGCTGCCCATGCTGTGCCATCCATCCTGGTATGTCTTGTCCAGCTGTCACACAGCTGCCCAGTTCAGCTCCCCCCTGCACAGTGACACCATGCATGGCCACACTCATGGGGTGACTTTGCATTGCAGGGGCCTGCACCTCTGGGTACATGTGTTGTCCCTTCCAGCCATGCACCACTCCTGCAGCCCTCACCCTCACTCTGTGAGCACTGGGGCAGTGCCCCATGCCCCCTCCATACAACACAGCCCATGCCTGGGCACTATCCCCCAAACCAGTACACGGTGCATGTCACAGCAACTCCCACTGCAACACAGCCCTTACCTGTGCACAGCCCACCCACACCAGTGCACGGTGCATGTCACAGCATCTCCCACTGCAGCACAGCCCTTACCTGTGCACAGACCTCCAACCAGTACATGGTACATGTCACAGCAACTCCCAGTGCAGCACATCCCTTACTTGTGCACAGGCCCCCAACCAGTACACGGTGCATATCACAGCAACTCCCAGTGCAGCACAGCCCTTACCTGTGCACAGCCCCCCCACCAGTACACGATGCATGTCACAGCAACTCCCATTGCTGCACAGCCCTTACCTGTGCACAGCCCCCCCACCAGTACACAGTGCATGTCACAGCAACTCTCAGTGCAGCACAGCCCTTACCTGTGCACAGCCCCCCCAACCAGTATGTGCATGTCACAGCAACTCACAGCAACTCCCAGTGCGGCACAGCCCCCCAAAGTATACAGTGCATTTCACAGCAACTCCCAGTGCAGCACAGCCCTTACCTGTGCACAGCCCCACAGCAGTACACAGTGCATGTCACAGTACTCCCACTGCAGCACAGCCCCTTACCTGTGCACATCCCCCCCACCCACCCGAGTTCCCTGTGCACATGCCAGCCCCTCCACAGATGGGCATGGCACATTTCCATGCACAGCAGCTCATATCAGCTGCACATATGCTTGTCCCTGACCTACCCCTGGCCATTGTCTGGTTCCCTAGACCCACTTGGTGGCCACCTGTGGCCATGGGGCATTCCTGTGGCCTGCCACTCCACTTTTACATCTACCTACACATTGTCACACCACTCTTGCTGTTGGCTACAGTGCTGTTGCCTTTTCAGGCCTGTCACGTACATTGCTGTTCTTTGTCCCTACCTGTGGCAGTCTTCTGTCTGAAGCTGTCCAGCTCTGTGACTCCAGCAATGCTCTGCTGGCTGAAGTGTGCCACTATCCTCCTCTCCAGGCTGCTGAGTGGCTGCTGCTGAGTGGGCTCACCTCCTGTGCCCTGTGCACTCCACCTGTTCTGCGCCACACTGCGCTTCACTAGGCGCTTGTTTGAGGTTATTGTATTTTTTCTGGATATCTCTGACTGTCCAGCACTGTGCTGCGATAGCATTGACTTTCCATGTCACCCGGTCCCATGTCCTCTTCTGTTTTTCCCTCCTCTTGGCCCCCCTCCATGGCTTATGGGGAGTGCATGGTGCTTATCGATCTTTTCGACCAGTGTCTGCACCTCCTCATGTGTGAATTTTTCTTCCTCCTTTTCTCTCTACTGCAACTTCTGCCATGGCTCTGGCATATCTGCTGGTGTATGTTATGCAGCAGCTGCATGTTACGTCTTTTTATATCGTGTATCTTGCGTGTCGTGACTTACGCAGTTGCGTTTGGCATATCTGACGCATGTTCTAGAATAGGCCATAATTCGCATGTCGCAGTTGTGGTTTTGTATCTTGCACAAGTGCGCTACTTGTGCCTGTTGTATTTTCCTTTGTAGGATTTGGCCCATTAAGTGTAGCTATCTAGTATGTCTCAAGTTGGAGCAATTTTATTAGCCTATCCCCACCTCTTCTGTTTGTAAGTACATTTTCAAGACTAGCAAACTCAAGTGCTTTGGGGTTACTGTTATGCCTTTCATAGAAATGTAAGCTTTTATTGGTGTTTCCTGGTTTGCATTCCTAAGAGAGCATGCATGTTTGTTTGTTTTTTTTTTCAATTGTTTAACCAGGGTAGCACACTAAGCTGAAAGCCTGTTTACAGGTGTGACCAAGGAGCACAGGGAAGCTAAGTGACTTGCTCAGGGTCACACAGTTTGCAAGTGGGGGCTGTGAGATTCAAACCCAGGTCTCCAGATTTGCAGCTCAGAGCCTTAAACCACTGTGCTATACTACCTCCCAAAATCCCAAAAATGTGTTTCAAAATCCTTTCCTTCAAAGTGTGAATTGTATCGCCAATATACAGAGCATTGCAGTCACACCATAAGGCATACTGTCACAGCATGTGGGAATAAACTTCAGACAAGGCAAATTTACAGGTTTAACACATAGTGGTGAGATATTTATTTTTCAAAAGTTTGAAAAATAATAAATGAAAACAACAAAAATTGCAAAAAAAAATCACTACTTATCATCAATAGTTTCTCCCATAATACAGTCCTGGATCTTAGAGTTCTTAAGACCCTTCTCATCTGCATTCAACAGTTTGTCTGCCTCTCTTCTCCCTCTCCTTGGGCTGAGCCTCTCTGGGCTGAACTGAAGTAAACTCTGTGAAGAGGTTTTTATTTCTTTTTGATGGGGTCACCTGACTGAGCCCTCTTCTAGTTATAAGAAGAAGAAGAATCAGCATTTATATAGCGCTTTTCATACATCCAAAGCACTTTACAAGCAATGTTAGACTGGTAGTGAAGTGACTGAATGTGTGGTGGCAGCCATATCGCACATCATCACCCACACACAGCCTGGATAATTGCATGAACTGGTTTATGGGAAGGGGAATGTTGGCCAGGACACCGGGAATGTTCCCTACTCTTTGCTAAGAGTGCCCTGGGTTCTTATACTTCTACCTGGACACCAACCAGGACAACACCAGGATGGGCAGAAGGGACCTCAGTTTAACGTCTCATCCGAAGGACAGCACACCCCAGCAGTACAGCACGCCCCAATACTGCACTCGGATGCCAGCGATTTTTAGGTGCAAGTCCAATCCCAGTGTGGGATGAGAACCCACGACCTTCTGGTCCAGAGGCGGATGTGCTACCAACTGAGCCACGCTGACACCATTAGTCTGGACATGTTGCTTCATGTCTAAACATGTTTCAAAACCAAGGGGGGAGGGGTTATTTTAGGAGACTTCCTGGTTCAGGTAAAGGTACAGTGTATATATCCACAGATACTGGCTTTCTGTATCTCTGATCTATAGTGACTAAGTACTTTTATACATAGAACCTTATACAGTAACAGGTTTATAGTGTGAATTTATGAAAATAGCTTAAGGATTTCTTATAACTGTACTAGTCATAACATTATTATTGTTTTATATGACTTCTGAATCCTTTTTCTTTAAAAAGGTTTTACTAACTGTATTCATTCCTATTTAAAATAGCCTTTTTAGTTTTGTACACACAATGCACTTATGCACTTTACACAACACTTCTCCAGGTGTTTGGCACCATTCCAGAGACTGGATGGAAGGAAATGGAAAAAGAATGAAAAGAGAGAACTAGTAGGAAGTTTAGTAGGGACAGTAAAGAGCTATGGTAGGTGGCCAACCTAGGGTAGGGGGAAAAAGCAAAGCAAAAAGCATTAACTGTTGCTAGGAAATAAGGAGGTTGAAAAGTGGTCCATCAGTCACAGCTGAGGGTGTAGCCTAACTCTGCCACACACCTCCCTCCTTAAGAAAAAAAAACAGTTCTCAAAACTATACTCTTTTGTTAAGAACCCCCTCTTAGTCATAAATATTTTACCAAAACAGTAGAATGGGGTTTGGTTGAAACATTCTCTCACTCACTATGAAAGCTTCACCTCAGGGTTCCTTAATTTAGCTATTTTTAATATAGTCCAACATACCAAGTTACTGCAATATGACAATACTTTCACAATGTACCCTGAGGCTGTCATACAGTTCAGCATAGTACTCATCTATGCTCTCAGAGGACTTCAGTCTGTTGTGACTTTCCATCCCTTAACTATTTCACTCTGGTTATTACATCTCAGACATTTCATACGTAATATCAGGCACCCATCAATAGACATAGTTTCAGCACCCATCACTTAACATCGTTTCAGAATCCATTGTTTGGCATCGTTTCAGCACCCATCACTTGGCATCTTTCCAGAACCCATCATTTGGCATCTTTTCAAAACCCTGTGCACCAGCTGTCATACCTTCAACAGTACATTAAAAAAGAGGAAGCAATACACTGCAGTTTTATGCTGACTCCCAGCTTCCTCCATACCCATCATTTGGCATCATTTCAGCCTTGTGTACCCACTATCATATCTTCAACATTACATTATAAAAGAGGAAGTAATACACAGCAGTTTCATGCTGACTTCAATCTTCCTCCATACCCATCACTTGGCATTGTTTCCTCTCATGGACCCAATCATAGGTTCCACCCCATACCTAGATCCTCAATGACCCTAGGTAACTCATTTTATATCATATAGTATAGCCATTACTTTCATGTTATTCATTTCTTATAATCATTTCATTTATCCATTTCCCTTTCATTTATTTTATGGTAGACAGGGACCCTTCTCATGCTGAACATCAACCAGCCAGTTCCTAACAACAAAACCTGTGGGGTTTCTTTCAACCCTTATTTGTAGCATACCAGGGGTTTTCTTTTGACCCTTTCACAATTCTGGTACCCTCAACTGACTGTACTCAGCACCAACCTTAATGCTATATTCATTTTAAACATTACATATTTCATACATTTCATACCATATCATAGGGAGTTCAAAACATGGGAAAGTCCATTCAACCACCATGGTGTCTTCCCTGTTGCTTGTAGTCTTCACTCCAGTATGCAAATGTCCTGAAACAGTCTTACCTGGGGCCTTCATCTCATCATCCACCAAATAGCAGCAGCCCAGAAAAATGAGCAAAAACAGGATTTCAAAAGTGACTGGCAACAAAGGCTTCATCAGAGGTCCTCCTTCTCTAGAACTCATGGATCCTGGTCCTCTGCCTCCACCATGAAATCCTCCTGTTGGGAACCCTCCATCAGCACACAGCAGCAGTGCTCCGCCTCTCTGTCCGGTGCTGGTCTGCCTCCACATTCCATCAAAATCCAATCTGGTTAGTAATTCCCCTCTGGTCCTCCTCACCTGGGCTCTGGTATGCACACTGGGAAGCTCCTCCTCCTCCTCCTTCAACAGATCCTTGGCATCAATGAGATCCTGGAGTTATGCCATCCTGCTGTCTGTCCCCTATGTCTGTATACCATGGTTGGTATCTGGGCACTGGTCTCCCACTTCTTTCTCTGGACAACCAGTATGATCCCACTCTAACACCAAGTTTGTCTCAACGTGTGTGAATAAACTGCAGATGAGGCAAATTTACAGGTTTGACATACCGTGGTGTGATACTTATTTTCCAAAAGTTTGAAAAATAATAAATGAAAATGACAAAAATTGCAAAGAAAATCACTACTTAACATCAGTAGTTTCTCCCATAATACAGTCCTGGATCTTAGAGCTCCTAAGACCCTTCTCATCTGCATTCAACAGTTTGTCAGCCTCTCTTCACCCTCTCCTAGGGCTGAGCCCCTCTGGGCTGAACTGAAGTAAACTCTGTGAAGAGGTTTTTATATCTTTTTGGTGGGATCACCCGACTGAGCCCTCTTCTAGTTACAAGTTTGGAAATGTTGCCTCATGTCTGAACACGTTCTTTCAAAACCAAGGGGAAAGTGGTTATTTCAGGGGACTTCCTGGTTCAGTTAAAGGTACAGAGTATATATCCACAGATATTGACTTTCTGTATCTCTGATCCACAGTGACTAAGCACTTTTATGCACAGAACCTTATACAGTAACAGGTTAATAGTGTGAATTTATGAAAATATATTGAGGATTTCTTATAACTGTACTAATCATGACATTATTATTGTTTTATATGACTTCTGAATCATTTTTCTTTAAAAAGGCTTTACTAACTGTATTAATTCCTATTTAAAATAGCCTTCTGCTTTTTGTACACAAAATGCACTTATGCACTTTACACAACACCTCTCCAGGTGTTTGACATCATTCCAGGGACTGGATGGATGGAAATGGAAAAAGAATGAAAAGAGAACTCATAGGAAGTTTAGTAGGGACAGTAAAGAGCTACACTAGGTGGCCAACCTAGGGTAGGAGGGAAAAAGCAAAGCAAAGGGAAAAGCATTAACTGTTGCTAGGAAATAAGGAGACAGAAAAATGGTCCATCAGTCACAGCCGAGGGTGTAGCCTAACTCCGCCACACATACACCACAAAATTTGTGGTACAACTGATAAATTCCTGGATCTCAACTGATCTGGAGAAATGTAACAAACTGAACAGCTGAGTTTGATGACAAATTGACATGTTGAGCAGTTTCCACACTTGTACATACTAGCTTGTTGGAACTGCATCCATGAAATGTGCTCAGGGCATGGGTCAGATCTTACAAATTGACTATGCTCCAAATCATCTCATAACTTTCTGGCTCATTTAAATGAGATAGTAGGTCTTTCTGCCACCACTTTACTCAAAGTGGCATCACTGTTGAGAATCACTAAGAACTTGTAAATGATTCATCCTATTTTACTGGCCAGTTGGTTGTACTCTGTGACAAAAAAACGTTTTGTCATACCTTCTGTTCAGTAATTCCACTCGGTCTGTGTCAAGTGCGTTCTGACAGGCCCTTTCTATGAAATCAGTAGTATACCCTCCCTGAATAAAGATATTTTTCAGTTCCACTGATTGAATTCAAGTATATCAAAGCAATTTCTCCTATGCCTCAAAAGCTGACCTACAGGTTTAGATACCGTAATGGTTTTGGGGTGTCAGCTGTCAGCCCATAATAGACTATCAGTGGTCATTGGTTTGCATTAGCCATTATTGATAATGACATTGTCTTTAATACTCAAAGTGACATCAAGGAAGTTCAGACTTGCATTGCTAGAGGTGTTAGTGAATTTTAGGTTTGTGTCATTGTTATTAAGCTAAGTAACAAAATCTGTAACTTCCCCTGGTGTCCCATTCCAAACACAGACCACATCATCAATATATCTATACCAGTATTTAAAGCAGTCAGTGTGTGGGTTCCTGTCAAGGTTCATAGAAACATAGAAATTTATGGCAGATGACTGCTAGGCCCATGCAGCCTGCCCGTAGGCCTTGTACATTGTATGTGGCCACTGACCCTTTGTGATCAATGGCTTTTCATCACTCCCTTCCCTCTCAAGGTTCCCTTGTGCCTGTCCCAGGCATGCTTAAACCCCTCCACTGTGCTTTCCTCCACTACTTCCTGTGGCAGGCTACTCCAAGTGTCAACTACCATTTCTGTGTAGAAAAACTTCCTCACATTACCTTTTAATCTACCCCTTTCCAATTTCATATTGTGCCCCCTTGTTCTAGTACTTTTGTTACACTGGAAAAGGTCCCTCACCTGCACCGTGTTTATACCCTTGAGGTACTTGAAAGTTTCAGTCATGTTTCCCTGCTCTCTCCTCTACTGCAGTGAGCAAATATTGAGGTCCCTTAGCCTCTCTTCATACATTTTGTGTTGCAAGCCCTGCACCATCTTTGTCACCTTTCTCTGGATAGTCTCCACCTTATTTATGCCCTTGTACAGGTGTGGCCTGCAGAACTGCATGCAATACTCGAGGTGAGGCCTTACTAGTGTTTTATACAATGGTATCACCACTGCCCACCTCCTGCTAGCGATACCCCTGCCTATGTGCCCCAGGATGCCACTGGCCCTCCCTGCCACCTTTGCACACTGCTTTGATACCTGAGTGTCATCAGAGATGATAACCCATAGGTCCCTTTCCTCTTTGGTGACAGTCAGCTCCTCTCCCCCAACCTGTAGCTCTTCCCATGGTTCCCTTTATCCAGGTGCATTATTTTGTACTTCTTTGCATTGAACCTCAGTTGCCACATCTCCAATCATCTTTCAAGCTTCTCCAGGTCCCTCTTCATTTTCTGTACCCCTTCTGGTGTATCCACCCTGTTGCAGATATTGGTGTCATCTTCAAACAGGCAGACCTTTCCTTCCAGCCCCTCTGTAAAGTCAGTAATGAAGACATTAAACAGGACTGGTCTTAGTACTGATCCCTGCGGTACCCCACTGGTCATCCCCTCTCCCCAGGTTGTTCCCCATTTACCACCACCCTCTGTCTCCTGTCTGCTAACCATTTCCTAACACAGATCACCACATTGTCTCCCATGCCCAGACCACTGATCTTGTTAATCAGCCTTCTATGTGGGACGATGTTGAAGGCTTTGCTAAAGTCTAGGTAGGCGACATCTATGGCCCCTCCCTGATTTACTTCCCTAGTCACCCAATCAAAAAAATCTATCAGATTCATTTGCAAAGCCTTCCTGCTGTGAATTCATGCTGTCTCTGATCCTGAGCACCCCCAGATTCCAGTGTGCCACTATCCTTTCTTTCAGCAGTGTCTCCATGATCTTTCCCACCACTGCAGTGAGGCTGACTGGCCTGTAGTTCCTCATCTCCTCCCTACTTCAGCTTTTGTGCAGTGAGACAATATGTGCCCCCCTCCCGTCCTCTGGAACCACACCCATGTTGAGTGACTCTGTGAACAGAGTCACCAAAGGTGCTGCTAGTTCCCTTCCAGCTCCCTTAATATTCATGGGTGGGTGCCATCTGGCCCCACAGCCTTAACCACCTTCGCTTTGTGAGTTCTTCCAAAACTCTCTACTGTGAATGGACTGGTGTCCACTCCCCTCCCACAGACTCTGCAACCAAACTGTGGTCCTTGACCTTCCCCCCTTCTTAGTGAATACTGAGCAGAAGTATGTGTTCAGTAATTCTGCCTTGTCTAGATTCCCCTCCATACACTCTCCCTTCTAACCTTTGAACCTCACAACCCCCCATTTTTTTCTTCTTTCACTGATGTACCTATAAAATGCTTTATCCCCTTTGTTCACAGACCATGATAACCCCTCCTCTGTCTGTCTCTTTGCTCTTCTAACAGTCTTCCCTGCTTCCCTTAGACATTCAAGGTACACCTCTCTGTCCTCCTCCCTTTGGTTCCCCTTATATTTCCTTAAACTCAGCCTCTTAGCCCTGACTTTGTCCCCCACCTCTTTAGAGAACCATAGTGGTTTCCTTCTTTTTTCCCCTTTGACCTCTATCCTAATGCATTGATTTGTTATCTTCACAATGGCTCCTTCAGATTCTCCCATTGTGCCTCCACTCCCTCTATTACCCCTCCCTTCCGCAGGACCACCTGTATATATCTACCCATTTCAGTGAAATGTGTCATCCTGAAATCTAATACTCGTGCTATTGTGTGGCTTAATTGAGTCCATGACTCCATGCTGAACAACACCATGTGGTGGTCACTGAAGCACAGTTGCCCTTCAACCTGTATTTCTTTGACTCTGTTCCCATTGGTCCATACCAGGCCCAGAATTGACTTGTTCCTGGTTTACTCATTCATCAGCTGCCTGAGTCCAACCCCCTGCAGGGATTCTAGGATGGCTGTTCTTCTAGCTGATGCAGCTACTTGAGTGGTCCAATTCACATCTGGCATATTGAAACCCTCCAGTAGAAGGATTTCACCATTAGCTGCCATGTTGCAAATGTTCTCCACTAGTTCCCTCTCTACTTCCTCCCTCTGTGTCGGAGGTCTATTGATCACCCCTGTCCATATTGCTGTTCCATTCTCTGATTCCAAGGTGACCCACATTGCCTCAGCTTTTCCCTGTCTTCCCTGAACTTCTGTAGCCTTTATACCATCTCTGATGTACAGTACAGGGCCTCTCCCCAACCTTTTTTACCCTCCTGTCCCTCCTGAACAGTGTATAGCCTGATACATTGACTTCCCAGCCATGATTAACAGAGTATCATGTTTCTGTTATTGCTGCTATGTCCAGATCTAAGGCCTCGAACCTTATTTCCTAGGCTACGGGCATTTGTTAACATGATCTTCCATGTTTTACAGTCTGCCTTCCCTCTGCTTTTATTTTCCCTCTCCAATGTCTTCCCCACCCTGGTTTCCTTTCCTATATGCTCTCACCCGTCCCCATGTGTCACTAGTTATACACTCTTCCCCTGCCTGCTTCTCCCTGCTTGCTTCAACTGTTCCTGTTGTCAACTTATGTTCCTGTATGTTCCCATGGACGGTGTTCCTAAGCCTCCTGACCCTTCTGGCTCTCCCCCCTTGGCCAGTTTAAATGCTCACTGCTGAAGCATTTAAACATCTTACTAAGGACGAAGGACCCCTTCTCAGACAGATGCAGGCAGACCTCCATATATAAGCTTGTATCTGCTCAGGTTGCGCCCCAGTTCCCTAAGAAGCCCAGACCCTGCCATCCTCACCAATCCATCAACCAGGAGTTGAAGGTACAGATGTGGAGTGTCCAAGCTTCTCCTGTGCCCTGGACAGGTACTACCTCAAAGAATGAGATGGCACGTGCTATATGTTTTTTCAGGTTTCCCCACAGCTTCCTGAAATACTCCTGGACTCTGGCTAACTCCACTCTTCTCCTGGTCAGGTCATTGGTCCCCAGGTGGACAATGACATCCAGCTGCTCCCTCCTAGCTATTGCCCTAGTGATCCTGTGGATCTGCTTCCCATCCCTCCATGCAGCACTTCCCGGGAGGCACTTGACCTCCCTCTCTCCCCTGCTAGGTGTCCCTAACTCCACTCCCTGGGCAATAGACTCCCCTACTAGGAGAAGCTTTCAGGTTTGTATTTTAAATTACATGTACAAATAATTCCAGACATTTCATTCCACTTTGACATTATAGAGTAATTTGTGTAGACACGTGACAAATCCCATATAAATGTATTTTAATTTGAGTTTGCAACATCATAAAATGTGACAAATTCCAAGGGGTCTGAATACTTTCTGAAGAAACTGTAGCATATTGCAACTAAAATGATTAAGGGGATAAACAAAGTTAAGCTTCACTCAACATCTAGGCCAGTGTCTGTCTATGTTTTATAGCAACAATTATCCACATGTTATATGTTATAGAACTGTGCTCAAATTCTAACTCAACGAGGCATTGTGTTACATTGATATAGTGTTAGGCATATTGATATAGCAGTTTACATGATGTTCATGCAAAATCCTGGAATTATACAGGCACAGTGGTGCCTGTGTGTTAGGGCTGAGGAAGCACTTTAATGTTAAATCACAATTTTTGCACCTTAATAACTTTGCCCTTGTTCAACTGATTTGAAATTTGGAAAGCACAGCCTGTATGCCAGGATCTCTTGATTCTGAAAATATCATGTAGATTGTTTCAGTGGGGGCAAAGTTACAGAGGTGCCAAAAACGTAAAAATCAATATTGAAACAAATTTTTTAGATTTTTTTTGCCCTTGATAACTGATAAAAATATGAGGATTTGAAAGCTGAAATCTAGCAGAACACCACAGCATATGATGCAACACACATAACAATCCCCAAATTAATAGCAATGCTTGACTGTGGGGATAATCTCTGTGAGATTTCAAGTCCTTACATCATGGGTTGTGTTCACTTGATATGTTGCTTGATGAACATGTGACTTCAAAAGAAGTCTGACCCCTTTCTCTGGGTGTCTGTCCATTCTAGATCAATTCTAAATCTGCATCTGTACAATCTGCAACACATCACAACAGCTTCTCTGCAACAGTGTTCATTTCTCTACAACATACCTATTGACAGACTAATACAAGGTAAGACTTTAATTTTGGCTTACAGCGTTTATATGCTTCTTAAGGGTTGTAAACATGTTTACTTAGACAGACAAACCTGCTGACTCAGCATCCAGGCACAAATACTACAGCACTTTTCTGCTTTATTAATTTTTTTATATGTGTACAAATCCTTGTGCTTCAACCCACAAAAGGCAAGCCATTATCCGAGCACAAAACACACTCCAAAATGCCTTATTGTTTAAAACAGGGTTCAAGAAACAATCAACCTGTCCTACAACTTAATTTATTTAGTTTCTCTATGCACTGCTTACTTTGTGCTGTAAGGCAAATGAAAACTACACCATTACAACACACACAAACCCACAAAGCTCAGCAATAGCAGACATACTATTATTCCTACAGGAGGATTTGGACAACGGCCTATTGGCATCTTCACTGAGAGTTGAGGTCACAGCAATTGGAGTGGCAAGGGGACACATAAATGGAGCAGCACTGGCAACACACCATGACATTGTCTGATTCCTAAAAGCAGCCACCAACATCCGACCTAAGGTCAGACCGATAACAGCACCTTGGAACCTCAATCTGGTACTGAGAGAGATGACCGACCTCCCATTTGAACCCCTGGACTCCATAGCACCCAAGTGGCTAAACCTAAACTCAGTGTTTCTGATGGCAGTCTGTTCTGCCTGGCGCTTAAGCGAGTTACAAGCTCTATCTTGCAGAACTCCCTATCTGGTGTTTCACAAAGACAGAGTGTTTCTGAAACAATTCCATCCGTGTGCCAAAAGTAGTTTTCACATTCAACACCAATCAAACAATTGAATTGCCAGCTCCTATGCCCACAGAGGAAGTGGCACAGGAATGACAACTTCAGACTTTAGGAATGAAAAGGGTAATGAACACATGTGTTACAAGGATAAAAAATATATGCTGGACAGACCACCTGCTCATCATCCTGCAAGACTGCTGGAAAGGTCAACCTGTATCATGCTCAACGAAAGTGACATGGCTCAAGACAACTATTATGGAGGCATGCAAGACAAATATCTCAATGCCCCATTAAACATTAATGCACTTTTCACCAGAACGGTAGCCACTTCATGGGCTGAGAAAAACATGGCCACAATAGATGAAATATATGCAGCTGCCACATGGGCATCCCTACACACTTTCACAAGGCACTGCATAATTGACGTGTCTCAGGACTCTAAGGCCAATTTCGGTTACTCAGTGCTCTTAGAGGCCAAATCCAGTGTACTAGAACATGACTAATCTACCCCACCCTAATTAAGAGTACTGCTTTTTTTACAGTTTTTATTGAGTATCACATATTTAACACACAGGAAGCAGTACTCACACAATATCCTTACATTTGGTTATAACTTTTACATATGAAGCAATTCAAGGGGACACTTCTTTATAGACATTTATGCACAGTCATTCAACGTTATTCCTTAAGACATTATTTAATTGGACAGATTACTTTATTACACCATACCACTTATCCGTCACTTCTTAAGGAAACCTACCTTCTTAATACCATGTTTTATCTGGCTTCTGCTTTTATGTGGTCAGGTATTTTGTCGGGGGTGGCATGGAGGTTTATGGGGATGGGAGACACTAAGCTCTAAGATCTACCCCAGCAGCCTTTAATATTCCTTGTCAAAGCCTGTGGTTAACCCTGGCTTCAGGGGAGGTTTCAGGAGGTCTTTCCTCCAGTTTTGCTGAGTCTTCATGCTCTTGTTATGGATGTAGTGAATGTATGGGCCCTAGACCCCTGATATCTGGGGGTCATTTGCTGGGAGAAGTATAGTAGTTTGGATTTGGTGGTAAGACTCTCCATTGTTCTGTAAAACTCCTCCAGGGAGGGGACTGTAGGTGTTCTCCACCTCATCAGAAGGAGTCTCTTTGCTTCCACCATGGCCTGCAGAAGCCACTGCATTTGCCCTCTGTTAAGTTGGTCTTCTGGTGCTTGAAGGCCCAATAGTACTGGGGGGGGGGTGCAGGAATTTTAACTTTTAGTATGCCAATGCGAGTCCCCAGTATCTGCCTCCAGAACACTGTGATGGTCAGGCACTCCCACTGTATACGTACCAGGTCAGTTTTGTTGGCATTGCACCTCCAACATGTGTCCGGTGTTAACAGTCCAATGCCATGCAATATTGTGGGTGTGCAGTACCAGAGGTGCATTATTTTATTTTGCATTGAGTGACTTTTCTGGTCTTTACAGGCACCCTTAGCCAGTTTCCAGCACCCCACCCACTCCTGATCCCCTATCGTGATGTTTAACATAGTCTGCCATCTCATTTTATCCCTCATTGCGGGGTCCAGGCTTACTTGCATAATCATCCCCTATATTCTTCCCGTGAGGCCCTATGGAGTCTTAAGTCACATGGATATTGGGAGCGGGGTGGGCTTGGTACTTTGCTTACTCTTACATGTCTGGCAAGTGCATTTCCATTTCCCCCAGGCTGTATATAAGCTTATGAGCTGAGATACGTCCAAAATTCAATCCTAGCCAGAGAATACTTTGTCTGTGCTTCCTGAAAAGTCAGCAGAGTTGTACCATCTGACCCCAGCAAGTCTTTAATTGCACATATGTTTTTGCTTCTTCATGCCTCCCAGTTTATCTGCTTTTTATCTATTTGGAAGTAAGGGTTCTTCCACAGGGGGTAAATATGCCCAGGTACAGGTACAGCTTTGCCAGCTTCCCTACTGTTTTCATGGCTTTGTGGGCTGCTGTAATGGTAAGCCAGGCATCATGTTGTTTTGGAATAGGGCTTGTTAGATAAGCTGCCAGGTGGGTTCAATCCTGGAATGCAGTCTCAATGTGAACCCAGGCAGGGGTGTTGCATGTGTCCTCCCCAAACATCCAAACTGACTGCAACATTACTGAGGCCATAGCAAATCTTTGAAAATTAGGTAAATTCCATCCTCCCCTTTCCTTAGGTGCCCTCAATTTAGCCCAACTACATCTTGGCCTATCCTGCCCCCATAAGAAGCTATGTATAACCCCATTTCGTTTCTTAAACCATATTTTTGGGATTTCTATTGGGAGGTGGGCTAGAACATAGAAGACCTGGGGCGGCCGCCATCATTTTTATGGCCTCTATCTTCCTTGATAGGGAGAGGTTTAGATGTTTCCACCTATCTGTTTCCCTCTGAAGGAGTTGAATCAAGGAGTTCATGCTGCTGGGTATTAATTGATGCAGCAGCTTTGGTATTTGGATACCTAGGTATTTATTCCCCTAATTGCTGCAGACTAACCCAGAGCTCATTACTCTCCTGGGGTTCAGATTTTTGTTTACAGGGAGAATTTCAAACTTGCCTATGTTCATTTGTAGGCCTGAAATGGCTGCAAAAGATTGCAATATCTGTAGTATGTGTGGAAAGACTTGTCCTATGTTTTCTGTCAGGGTCAGATAATCATCAGCATATAATGTCATGGAGAATTCAGCTGCTCCCACCATGAAAACCTTAATTTGTGTGTGGGATCTTATGGCTGCCACCTGGGGTTCCATATCTATTACAAAGAGCAATGGCGAGAGGGGGCAACCCTGCCTGGTTAATCTGAGTAGCTGGAATGGCTCATATAGAATGCTATTTGCTAGTAGTCTCACTTTAGGATTCTGATATAGGGTGCGGACCCATGTGCAGATGCTGTTCCCAAAGGTGCTCTGGTTCAGGACCGCGTGCAGGAATTCCCACTCCACTGAGTCAAATGCTTTTTCAAAATCCACTGTCACAGCTGCAACTGGAGTGGAAAGGCCACCCACAGCCTGGATCAGGGCAATTAATGCTTTTATGTGGTCCGTACTGGTTCTCCCTTTCACAAACCCCATGTGGGAGGGTTGGGTGATGGAGGGAAGAATGCCCTCCCACCTGGCAGCCAATGTCTTTGCTATAATTTTGGCATCAGCGTTTATCAGAAAAATAGGGCAGTAGCTAGCTGGGTTGGTAGGGTCCTTCCCCTACTTCAAGAGCACTGTGATTATAGCTTCTCCGAGGGAGGTTGGAAGCTCCCCCTGAGCTTGGGCCTCATTCAGCATGGAGAGTAGCGGATTTGTTATGTGTTCTAACACCATCTTGTAGAAGTCTGCTGTGTAGCCATCACTTCCCGGTGACTTGTGGGGAGCCATTGAGAGGATTCCCTTTTGGAGTTCTTGCTCAAACATGGGGGCTTCTAATTTGCCCCTCTGTTCGTTCATGAGCTTGGTGAGCGGTAGATGTGCCATGGACCTGTTGAACTCCTGTTCATCCCATTGTATGGTTGAGGCATAGAGCACCTTGTAAAAGGCCAGTATTATTTCATTAATGTCTTTCAGGGCTGTCCTTCCCCTGCCCTTGCTGTCTTTCATCTGACTAATGTGCCTCTCTGCCTGTTGTTTTTTCAGTCTGAAGGTTAGTAGCTTACTATTTTTTCCTCCATCTGCTCAGTATTTGAATCTGGTTCTTTGTATGTAAAGTTCAGCTTTCCTTGTTGCCAAAGCATTTAATTTTATTCTTAGGGCCATAATCTCATGGATGAGTGTGGAATCATGCAATTGAGAGGCATCCTTGTTATAGCTATCCTCTATTTCTTTCAGGATCTTTTCTAATTCTACCACTTCTTTTTATCTCTGCTTCCTTCAAAAGCAAGCCAGACTGATGATTCCCCCCTCATTGTTGCCTTATATCCCTTTCGAATTCCCGCTGGTGTTGGTCCAGGAAGTAGGTTTTAGTTTCTTAAATCATCCAATCCCTACAGTCTTTCTCCTGAAGCCACAAGGGCCTAGTCTCCATTGGGCTGACCTCATTTGTTCACTGTCTAGCTTGAACACTAGAGTTATGAGGGCGTGGTCTGAAAGATATATCAGGGCAATTGAAGTATGCAGTACCCTTGTTATGACTTCAGGGGATGTCAACCAGTGGTCTATTCCACCTTACATAGCCTTGGCCACTAAAAATTTAGTTTAATCCTGGACTGCTGGTTGTTCCCTCCATACATTTATAAGTTGGTGTGGCCCTATTAGACATTTCAAGACAGCTAGTCGTGTACAAGAGGTATAGGTTTAGAATTTGACCTGTCTACAATGTAATCTACTGTGAAGTTGAGATCCCCTCCACAATGATGTTTATGTTATCAAAAGCCAGGTCTAACATAGCTTGTGACACCTGTTCCATGTACTCCAGCTTATCCTCATTAGGAACGTACATATTCACTAAAAGTAGGGGACCAGTAGGGGTAACTACTTTCAGCATTACCCATCCCCCTGCATGTCTGATTTGGTGTCCACCAACTTCCATTTAAAGTTTTTGTGCCCTAGGATACAGACCCCTTTCCTTGTCATCTTTGCCACACTGTGTGCCTTCCATCCCACCCATTCCCTTCTCAGTTTATGGGCTTCCTTCTCTACCAGTCTGGTTTCTTGAAGGAAGACTACCTGAGATTTTAGTTGTTTGAGGTGAAACAAAACCTTTTTCCACTTTATAGGGGAGTTTAGGTCCCTCACATTCCATGAGGAGGCCACAATCTCTATGTTACTTGCCATGGTTTTGTTTTAAGATATCCTGAGTGTTATGAAAAGGTCTTGTCCCATCTCTTTCTTTCCTATCCCTGTACTCCCCCAACCCCTTCTCCATCTGTCTGGTGTCCTTCTGTCTCCCGATGTATCCCCTAAATTTGTCCCTGACTCCTCCTTGATGCCTTGTGTGCATTCCTATGCATTGATACTCTTTTTCTTTCTCCTTGCCTTCATTAAACCTTGCCCTACTGTATAGATTGCCCTGGCCTGGTACATCCTGCCCTGCAATACAGGGAGGGAGGTCCCACTGGCCCTGTTCCATTCTAAGAAAATTATGAAGAGCATACAACACAGTCTAACATCAAAACAAGTTGCAACACATAACTTTAAACATTTCTTTTCATACCCATCAGCTTTTCTTCCCCAACACCCACAGTATCAGCCCGACTACCACTTTGTTGGAAGTCCATGGCTCTGTGATGCTCCCTAGGGGGGAGAGAGTGCCTGTACTCACCCTTGTCTGTTGCATTGCCAATGTCATGTACTTTCTAAGGAGGCTAACTATGTACAATGCCATAAGGTGGTGAAAGAAAACAACACCTTCAGATCCAGTGTAAAATAGGTGTTATTGTCTGGATCTATATTCTATGCACCACCTATTGCATAGAGTGAGGAGTATATAGAATGGCAATGGAAGGTCTCCCCTAACTGGTATATTAGGAGTATCAGCTGGATATTTTCTGGGGGAGGGAGTTAGGGAGAGGGAGGCCTCCTATTTACATAATAAACATATTACCCCTGCTGCTGGGTCTCGCTTCCCGTGGTTTAACTTTGCTTCATCTAAGTATAACTCTTTAACTGCAGAAACGAAGACACAGAACTTCAACAACCTAATCTGGTGAGATCCCCAGCAACAGTTCAGTATCCCTTATCCCTCTTCCCTTAAAATTACCCTGAAGTCAGCTCTACAGCAGTATTCAAGCAGCCAGGCATGGTCATTCCCCATATCATTACCCCTTACCAGCACTATCCCTACTCGCTGCTGCACCATACTTATATTACTGAGCAGCCCAATTCGAGATGGCAGTGCCGGGCAACAGAAAGCACATTAAAATCCATGCTAGGTTGTCAATGGGTTAAATTCCTTGATCTCTTCATCTGTATAATCTGTAGGGCCATCAGTGGAGAAGAGGAGAGAGAGCTGACAGCTAAGGTAAACAACATGCTGCTCCTCGTGGTGCAACCAGGAAGTCAAGTGCCTATGTCGGCACCACATTGCAGCAGATTTGACAGCACTTCATGTCAGTTTCAGCTGTTGGCTCTGCTCCACCCCCTTTGTCCCATTCAGTAATATACCATCCCCACTACTGTTCCATCCTAGTCCTGGGCTAAAATGGATACCGACTCTGTACCTCATCCTTGCTGTTCTGCATCTAGCCAGTTTCCTAGAAGAACATCTGTGCCATCTTCTCCGGCCTTCTCTATGCAGTCTGGCAATGCCTGGCAAAGTGGGGACCAGTCCGCTACTGGATCTACATTTGTTGCCTCTGGACAAACCCCAGGCTGGCTCCCCTCTCCTAGATTTAGTGTGATTGGGGTAAGGTCTCTCAGGGGAATGTTCCGATTTATAATTTTAACTGGAGTGTCAGTTGGTGAGGCACTGCTTGGGGTTCCAGACATATGCAGGCAGATCTGCCTGCTCCTTAATCTCCTTTGGAGCACTGTGCTAGTTGGCCTGGCAGGCCCATTCACTGTTTTCCTCTGTCTCCCCTCTGCACTTGCTTCCTTGACTCCATGGAGTGAGGAGCTGTCACCTCGGGAGCTCGACTGCAGTAAGTGTCCATGGGTACTGGTGCCAATGTTTGCTATGCAGTCTCCCTCAGTGGCAGTGGGGGGAGGGTTGTTTTGGGGATAAGCCACTGTGTATGTCTGCCAAAAATTGTTCCACCTGGGTCGGGTTGTCAAATTGCAGAGCTTATTCCCGGTACTGAACTCGTACCATAGACGGGTACCACAGGGATGCAGGGAGACCCATCCTGTACAATTATTCTTAACTGTTGAGTATGCCCTGCGCTTCATTGATAGCACCTGCGAATAGCCCTGGTATAGTTATATACTCCGGTCTTTCCAGACCAGGGCCCCCTTCACCTTTGCTGCATTCAGGTAATAATCCTTTTCTGAATATTTTAAGAAGTGGCACTGAATCGGACGAGGTCCCTCCCCTCCTCAGGGCTTTGGTGTCAGGGACATGTGTGTCCTTTCCAGCTCCGGTGGAGGAATGTAATTGATCTTTATCAGCACAGTTAGAAAGGACCTCAGAAAAAGCAGCATGTCCTTCCTCTCTACCCCTTCAGGGACCCCGACAATTCACACGTTATTCCATCAGGCTTGATTTTCCATGTCATCCACCTTGTACAGGAGATACTGAATCTGGCTCTGATGTTCTCTTAGTTGACTCTGGTGGCTATATATTATATCCTCATGAGCTTTGACCATTTTTTCTGTCCTAGCTACTTGGGCTGTAAGTGTCTGCACTTCATTTATAGTCTTAGTGGTGGCTTCTTTCAATAGTGCCATGTCTCTCAGGATTCTGTTTAATCATTTTTAATCATTCCATGATATTTTTTTTAGCTCTGATGCGATTGTGCTTTCTCCTCCTAGTGCCATTCTGTCTAGTACAATTCATCTCCAGGGGCCTTGTTGGCAACAGCAGGAGTTGTCAGAGAGAAAATGGATCCTTGCGGAGTTCAGACCTCGAGATAAGTGCCTCACAAGTAGCCCTCTTGGATTTCCTTTGCTGTAGACCACTGATGCCGCTAATAGAGGTACTGTTAGGAAGCCCTGTAGATGCCTTCTCACTATTAATGTTTCTTTCTACTTAAGGATGCTAAATGATCCCAGGATTCTGTAGATAGTGAATCTTGAGGCTTCCCTCTTCAAATTATGCTGCCACCATTTTAGCTGGTAAGCTCCGCTCCCAAAGGTACTGCTTTTTAAAACAATACTCATGATATAAGGACTGTGGAGTGTCTCAGAGATTATCCTCCACACAAGTAGTTTACTTAGCTGATAAAGTTGATTGTGGGGATATACATCACTGAGACACTCCACAACCCACCCAATAGAGTGTTTTATTATGGTAACTACACACATTTGCCATACAGGCCTGAGAAATTTAGAGTGTATTAATAGGAAATAAAGTACCTTATGGGTTTAGAATTTACACCACACCTAAACTGTCTATATTCATATACTGTATATCTATATATATATATATATATATATATATATATCTAAAAAAACGTTGTTAATGCATCATTTAGGGTTAAAACACAAAAAGTCAGGAAATGAGTACCTTTAGGGTTGCCCCATCCCCCAGCATAAACCCACCCATCATCCCAAGATTGACAGCTGATGGGGTGTGTCATTGGGGTTGTGAGGTCTAAATGTTACCGCATTCCATCTGTAATCATATTCACAAGCCACAGTAAAGAAGAATGGGGTGACATTTAGGCCTCACAACCCCAGTGACACGCCCCACTAGCTGTCAATTTTGGGATGATGGGTGGGTCTAAGGGGGGATGGGGCAACCCTAAAGGTCTCATTTCCTGATTTTTTGTGTTTTAGCCCTAAATGATGCATTAAGAAAGTTTTTTTGCATAGAATTTCCATACTTTTTGAGAAAGAATAGAAAAGTAAAAAGTTGCTCAAGTTGGTGTGAGTGCAGTGCCCTTTGGGGTCCATGCTCCCACCAACTTGCAAATTCCTGCCTAAGATAAGAGTACAAGTACTGAATATCATATGTATTGCTGGCAGCACATATGATATGGGTGGGCATGTGGGTCCCACCACTTTGAATGAAAGCAAACTGTCAGTCATCAGTGGCATAATTCAACACCCGTTTACATGTCAGACACCTAACCACTACACATTATCTCAATAGCAGTAATGCTAGGCACCCTATAAATGTGAAGCCAGTACCATAATGTAAAATGCCATTTGCAAAACATAAAGTGTGTCATGCAGTATGTGTGCAGCAAATGAATTTTCCAACACCTAAACACCATAATTCACATGGACAGCACATCCTCTCAACATGCTCCAAATTTCAATGTAAAAGATCAAACTGTTTCTGAGATACAAAATGTGAAAGTTTCAGATTTTCATTTGTCGCACTGGCAGAATTCCATACCTATTAACATTTTACACACCTAATGACTGAAAAGTACATCCATGGCAGTAAGGCTAGCTACCCTAGCAATTTCAAGCCACTACCACCATGGAAAAAGCTGTCTGCAAAATGTAAACTGTGCCGTGCAATATGTCTGCAAAAAGATATATTGTCCAACACCTAAACACCATAATTCACATCTACAGGACATGTCATCAGCACCCTCCAAATTTCAAGTTAAAAGACTAAACCATTTCTGGGATATTTAATTAGAAAAATTGTTAAAATTGTGCTATCTGGTTCCTCCAAATCTGGACATCTAGTCCCTCCCTTGTGATCAAAGATCACGATCAAAGAATCTAGTGATCAAGGAATTTTGCAGGCTCACAATGAAAGAATTTTCAGGCTCATGATCAAAGAATAAAAAATGTTAAAACTCAACTTTTAGAGAAAAATACATGAAACCACAGCTATGACTTGATAGAACGAAGGCCACTGAGCAGATCCCACCCTTGTTTGCCTTTAGGAGTACCCCGTGATGAGAAAATTAAATTTTTCATGTGGCCATCTAGGTACGCCCTCGCGATCAAAGATTGCTGTCAAAGAATCTTGTGATCAAAGAATTTGCAGGCTCAAGATCAAGAATTTGCAGGGTCATGATCAAACAATACAAAATGTTAAACGTTAATTGTTAGGCAGAAATGCATGAAACCACAGCCATGCCTCAATAGAATGAAGTCCCCTGAGCAAAACCCACCCTTACTTGGCTTAATAAGCCTTCCCTGAGATGAGAAAATTGATTTTTTCAAGTGGTCATCTAGTCACGCCCTCGCGATCAAAGATCACGGTCAAAGTGTCTTGTGATCAAAGAATTTGCAGGCTCGTGATCAAAGATTGTTAGTAAGCCATGATCAAAGAATAAAAACATTAAAATTTCTATTTTTTGACCATTTTGAAAGAAACCACAGGCATGGCTTGATAGAGGGAGGACCCCTGAGCAAAACCCACCATAGTTTCATCTCGGAAGTCCCCCCTGGGCTGAGATATTTGAATTTTTCCATCCGCAAACTGAAAACGAGATGGTGGCTGTCATGATCAAAGAATTCATAGTGATCAAAGATGTTTTGGTCATGAGCCTGCAAATTCTTTGATTGTGAGGCTGGACTAGATAGCCAAAACCCCATTCTTCTTTTGCAAAATAGCCATATAAATGTTCCCAGTGACTTATAATGGGAATTTAAAAGTTTAATAACTTTTGAATGGATTAATATTTTTTCACCAAACAAAAGTGGCATGTTCCTTGACACAAGCTCTTTCAGATGAGCCAGTCACACAGCAGCACGCCACACGAAGGCCATGCAGCACCATGGACAAAATCTGAAAACTGCCCACATAACTGACGAAAAGTGCATTTTTCAGCATTTTGGTACTCAAAAAATGTAAGTCCGTCTGAAATAAAATTTGACAGATCGAGCAATCTGATGTGCCCCACTACTCATACCAAATTCCATGTAAATCCATTGAAAGGGTCAAAAATTATTAATGCACAATATTTTGAGTTTAACAAAGAAGTGGCTTCATAACCCTAAATATGGGGGTGCGACCGTGACCCTATAATATATTCCATGTCTGAGCATGAGGACATTCTACAGCAAAGGAGAATGGGGTGAGAAGTAGGCCTCATGACCCCAATGACACACCCCAGCATCTGTCAGACTGTGGAGGATCAGGGTGGTGTGTGTGAGGGTGAGTTAAGGGTTCAACCCTAATGCCTCATTTCCTGACTTTTTTTGCTTTAACCCTTAATGCAGTTTTTTGCATAGAATTTCCTTACTTTTTGAAAAAGTGTAATATAAGCAGTAAAAAAAAAACACGTATTGGTGGGAGTGCGGAGCTCAGCTCCCAGTAAGTTGCCAATTTTTTGCATAAAAATATGCATCTGGGCCCAAGCTCCCACTTACGCAAAGCTCAGAGCCATGCAGCAGCCCTATAGGGCACCAAACCCCTGTAATAGTAATTTGCGCATATCTTGGGAACCGTAAGAGCAAGAAGAAAAATTCTAGCATCATTGTAACAGTGACAGTGAGTACTTCATGCAGCATTGCAAAGATTGTACCCATATCTTGCATCATTTATGAGATATGGGCACCAAAAAGCACTGGACAGGCACTCTTTCAACCCTTGCGACAGTAATTTCACAATATCTCATGAACCGAGCAACGTACATACAAAATTCCACTGCAGGCTTACTCTATGATTTCAAATCTTTTTCCAATATCTAGATCACTTAAAGGTGATCTAAGCCACTTGTAGCGAAAAGTCTGTATCTGGCTTTGTTTCCGAGATAACGGCACCGAAAGTCATGACACAGACTGCAATGTAATCCTATGGGAAAAATGTCAATTACATCATTGAATGTCTCTGTCAACAAATTATTTCCCCAACACCTAAACAGCAAAGTTCACATCTCTATGACATCACCTCAACACCCTGCACATTTCAAGTAAAAAGACCATACTGTGATTGAGATATGGTCATCCCAATTTGGGCTATTTGGTCTTTCCTAAGGCTATCTGGTCTTTCTCATTAACTTTCAAAAAATACATATACATTTTCCTATAGGATATAATGAGAATTTCAAATTGCAATAACTTTTGAACAGATTAATATTTTTTCACCATACAAAAAGTGGCATGTTCCTTGACCCAAGCTCTTTCAGATTGTCAAGTTGAAGAGCGGCACACCACACAATGGCCATGCAGCACCACAGATAAAATCTGAAAAACTGCCCACATAACTGGCGTCAAGTGCATTTTTCAGCATTTTGGTGTGCAAAAACCATAAGTCTGACTGAAACGTAATTTGGGAAATCAAGAGATCTGTCATACCCCACTGAGCATACCAAATTTCATGCAAATAAAGTGAACAGGTCCAAAGTTATTAACGCACAACATTTTGAGTTTAATATAGAAGTGGCTTCATAACCCTAAACATAGGAGCATGACCGTGCCCCTATAATAATAGCCACTCTAGTGGGAGATGGCTCCATGCTCCCACCAACTTGCCCATTTCTGCATAACAATATGCATCTGAGGGAGTGTGGGCTCTCTGTCCTGTGCTGCCACTTATGCATTGCTACAGAGCCATGCAGCATTCCTATTGGCCATTGAATGCTTGTTACAGTAATTTGTCCATATCCTGGGAACTGTAACCAGTAGAAAAACAATTCTAGTGTCATTGTAACTGAGACAGTGAGTTGATGATACTGCAATCACAGACTGAACCCATATCTCGCATAGTTTCTGAGATATGGGCACCGAAAAACACTGGACAGGCACTCTTTCAACCCTTGTGACAGTAATTTCACAATATGTCATGAACCGTGCAAAATACAAACAAAATTCCACTGCAGGCTTACTCTATGATTTCAAATCTTTTTCTAGTGGCTAGATCACTTGAAGGTGATCTAAGCCACTTGTAGCGAAAAGTCTGTATCTCACTTTGTTTCCGAGATAATGGTGCCGAAAGTCATGACACAGACTGCAATGTAATCCTATGGGAAAAATGCCAAATACGTTATTGAAAATATCTGAAACAAATTACTTCCCCAACACCTAAACAACATAGTTCACATCTCTATGACATCATCTCAACACCCTGCAAATTTCAATTTAAAAGACCAAACCATGTCCAAGATATAACATTTTAAAGTTTCAGAATTTCCTTGGTCGGAGTGGTGGAATTCAGCACCTGTTTACATTTTACACACCTAACAACTGAAAAGTACATCCATGGCAGTAAGGCTAGCTACCCAATAAATTTCAAGCCACTACCACAATGCAAAACGTTGTCTGCAAAATGTAAACTGCGCCACACCATATCTCTGCAACTAATGTATTTTCCGACACCTAAACACCATATTTCACATCTACAGGACATCCCGTCAGCACTCTCCCAATTTCAAGTTAAAACACCAAACCGTTTCTGAGATATTTAATTTTAAAAGTTGTTAAGATTGGGCTATCTGGTCCCTCCAAATCTGGCCATCTAGTCCCTCTCCTGGGATCAAAGAATCTTTGATTGTGAGCCTGCAAATTCTTTGATCATGAGGAGGGACCAGATGGCTAAAACCCCATTCTTCGTTTGCAAAATAGCCACATAAATGTTCCCATAGACTTATAAAGAGAACTTAAAACTTTAATAACTTTTGAATGGATTAATATTTTTTCACCAAACAAAAAGCGACATATTCCTTCACTCAAGGTCATTCAACATGCTAAGTTGCAGAGTCGTACACCACACGGTGGCCATGCAGCACCACAGTCAAAATCTGAAAAACTGCCCACATAACTGGCGAAAAGTGCATTTTTAGCATTTTGGTGTACAGAATTTGTAAGTCTGACTGAAATGAAATTTGGCAAAGCAAGAGATCTACCATGCCCCACCACACATACCAAATGTCATGCAAATCTATTAAATGGGTCCAAAGTTATTAGCGTGCAAAATTCTGATTTTAACATAGTAGTGGCTTCATAACCCTAAATATAGAGCGTGACTGTGCCCCTACAATATGTATATATATATTTAAATATAAATATATTCATATATGTATGCCAGTGTGTATTAGGTACAACTTTGGAAGACATTGAACTGATACAGAATGGGCAGGCACCCAGTGAAAGGGGTCAGACTTCTTTTGAAATCACATGTGCATCAAGCAACCTATAAGGTGAACACATGTTAGGATTGAAGAGTGCCTCAGAGATGTATACCTTCCACAATCACCTTTACCGGGTGAGTAAACTACCATTATGTGTAATTTAAAAATCAATCTGTTTTTGTGTTTTTTTTTAATAAATAAAGACCTTAATATATTCCCCGTGTCTTCTGCTTTTTTGGTTGACATCTCTTTTACATAAGCAGTCGTCGGTGACATGTAGGTGACCGAAATAGCTTCCGTTTCTTTCCCAATCTCATGAATGTCTGAATCAGTCTGTTTCGGGAGAGAGAGCTTTCATTTCTCTCTCTCTCTCTCTCTCTCTCTCTCTCTCTCTGTCTTTCTCCCTCCCCCCTCCATATAGTGGTAGTAACTTAAGGTTGCAGTATGCAAAACAAGTACCGTATAGTGTTAATAACTTAAATCAAGTAAAACACACAGTGCACCTTAAAATACTGTCACTTGCTTATAGTAAATCAATTGATTTTGCATAAGCATCTGACAGATTTTTAATGTGCACTGTGTGTTTTACTTAATTAAAGTTCATTCCAGTATATGGCACCTGTTTATTATACTGAAACCTGCTGTTGTCTGTAGAACTGCAGCCCCAGAGCCCATTGTTTTAAAGTATATTTGCCAGCATCAAGGGGGTCCAATCCCCATGTCAGCATTTTCGAGCCCTCCCAAGCAGTGTGGGACACTGGTGAGTTCACCCCCAGTGTCCCGATACAGCTTTATTTAATAATGTTTGTTCCTTTACTGTACACCCCCTACCCCCCATCCCATTGTTTTATTTTTAGATACTGACACTGGGGGGGCCCAATCACCATATCAGCTTTAAAAGCTCCCCCCAGCAATGTTTTACACTGGAGAGCCCACCTGCAGTGTCTTGAAGCAGCTTTATTAATTGTTTTTTTTTCCCTGAAAAAAAAAGTCCTGATGTCTTTTTTTATCCTGAAATAAAGAAAGGGATCCCTCATCTTCCCACCATTCCCATTCGCCCATCCTGACCCTCCCACTGAGCACCAATCCACACCCCCTTACCCTATACTTACTTGACAAGGTCATACGCTGTCATCCTTGGTGGACCAAGACACATCTGCACTCTTCATAGAAACATAGAAACATAGAATTTGATGGCAGATAAGGACCACTTGGCCTGCCCAGTCTGCCCATTTCCCTACCTAATGGATAAGCTGCAGATCCTAATTAACCAGCAGCCTACTTCTGCCTACCCCAACCCCCTAGAATTGCCTTATGACTGTCCCATGTATGCTTGAATTCCACCACTGTTTTTGACTCCACAACCTCCTCTAGAAGGCCGTTCCATGCATCCACAACCCTGTCTGTGAAAAAATACATCCTTAAACTACCTCTGAGCCGCCCCCCCATCTTCAAATTGTGCCCCCTTGTGCTTGCACACCTCTTTTTTTTGAAACATTCTACCCTCTTGGATTTTGTTGATTCCTTTGAGGTACTTGAAAGTTTCTATCATGTCCCCCTCTCCCTCCTTTCCTCGAGGCTATACATATTAAGCTCCTTAAGTCTCTCTTCGTATGTCTTCCGGTGCAGACCCTGCACCATTTTAGTTGCCCTCATGTGGACAGCTTCCATCCTGTCTATGTCTTTGCGGAGATTGGGTCTCCAGAACTGCACGCAGTACTCCAGATGGGGTCTCACCAGCTGTCTGTACAGAGGATAATAACTTCCTGTTTTCTACTGGTGATGCCTCTCCCTATGCATTCCAGTATCCACAGCCCTCCTTACTGCCCCTCTCACATTGCTTGCCCATTTGGGTCATCTCATATGACTACCCCCAGGTCCCTTTCCATTTTTGTTGTTGTTAATATCTCACCCCCATTGTGTACTCTTCCCTGGGTTTTGTTTCCCAGGTGCATTACTTACACTTCTTAGCATTGAATCTAAGCTGCCATACATTTGACCATTTCTCTAACCTTGCAAGTCCCTTCTCATCCTTTCCACCCCACCTTGTGCATCAACTCTGTTGCAGATCTTTGTGTCATCTGCAAACAGACACACTTTCCTTCCAGTCCCTCTGCAATGTAGCTATAAAGACATTGAAGAGGACCGTCCTACATTAATCCTGCGGTACCCCACTAGCAACCCCTTTCTTGAGAGTGGACCCATTTACTATTACTCTGTGTCCCATTCTCCAGCCAATTCTTTACCCAGGCTGTCATCTTGGGACCCACTCCCAGGCTGGCTAACTTGATATTAATCTTTTGTGTGGGACTGTGTCAAAGGCCTTACTAAAGTCTAGGTAAGCCATGCCATAGCCCCTCCTGATCAACTACTTTGGTCACCCAGTCAAAGAAATCTATCAGATTTGTCTGGCATGACCTTCCCACTGTGAATCCATGCTACCTTGGGTCCTGTGCCCCTCTGGCCTCTAGATACTCAACAATTCTTCCTTTCAGAAGTGATTCCATTATTTTTACTATCACTGAGGTTAAACTAACAGGTCTGTAGTTTCCTGCTTCTGCCTTGCTCCCACTTTTGTGAAGGGGAATCACATCTGCCCTTCTCCAGTCCTTGGGTACAACCTCATCCTCCCATGATTTGTTAAAGAGGGTAGTCAGTGGTGTCACTAGTTCTACCCTTAGTTCTTTTAGAATTCTGGGATGAATCCCATCAGGCCCCATTGCTTTGTCCTTCTTCAGTTTTAAGAGTTCTTTCCGAACCCTTTCTTCTGCAAATGGGCTGGTATCAACTTCTGTATCCAGAGTTGTTCTACTGTTTGTGTTAGGTACCTCTCCCTCTTCATTTGTAAATACTGAGCAAAAATATTTGTTTAGTATCTCTGCCTTTTCACAGTCACCCTCTGCCCACCCCCTCCTCCCCTTTATTAAGCCTCACTATCCCTCCATTGGTCTTCCTTAGCTCCCTGATGTACATATAAAGGTTTTATCCCCCTTCTTAACTGAGTTGGCTATCTTTTCCTCGGTTTGGGCCTTTGCTGTTCTGACTGCCTTCCTAGCTTCCTTTTGCTTTAACTGATACAATTCTCTGTCCTGCTTCTTCTGTGATTCATTGTACTTCCTGAATGATTTCTTTTTCTCTTGAACCTTCACTGCCACTTCCTTTGAGAACCATAGTGGTTTCTTACATCATTTTGTTTTGTTTATTTGCTTCACACAAAGGCTTGTTGCCTCTGTGATGGCAGTTTTTATTATTCCCCATTGTTCTTCCACCCCTCCTTCCTGCCCATTTGCTAGTGCATTCCTTAGGCGCTCACCAATTTTGGCAAAGTCAGCCCTCCTAAAGTCCAGTACTTTTGCCTTTGTATGGCTTGACTCTATTGCTGTGTTTATTGTGAACCATACTGTTCGATGGTCGCTAGTTCCCAGATGGGCACCCACTTCTACATCTGTGATCCTCTCTCCATCTCCATTTGAGAGAACCAGGTCTAAGATTGATCCCTCTTGAGTGGGTTCCAATACAAGTTGTCTAATGCATGCCCCCTGTAGGGCATCTAGAATAACCCCACTCTTTGAAGTGGCTGCTGCAACTGCACTCCAGTTAACATCTGACATATTCAGATCACCTATCAGCAATATCTCCCCTTTTCCTGCCATTCTAAGTATACTTTCTATAATTTCCTTGTCCATTTCCTCCCCCTGAGAGGGGGGTCTGTATACAACCCCTGTGCAGATTGTGTTGCCATTGCCTGTCTCCAAATTGACCCACTGTGCTTCTTCTCCTCCCTGTTTACCCTTTTATTCTGTTGCTTTGATTCCTTCCCTTATGTAAAGAGCTACTCCTCCTTCTCGTTTACCCTCCCTGTCCCTCCTGTAGATAGTGTATCCTGGTATGTTTATGTCCCAGTAATGGTTTTGTGTGTACCATGTTTCTGTGGCTGCCAAGATATCCAGATGTTCCTCCTCCATCAAGGCCACTAATTCAGGAAGCTTGTTACCCAGACTAGGGGCATTGGTACTCATTGGTCTCCATTTTTTGATGGCTTTACCTTCTGTTGCAGCATCCCGCACTGACCTTTCTACCTCAGTCTTTTTCTGGAGATGGTGAAGGATGCATGGAATGGTCAGGCACAGGAGGTGGTGGGAGCAAGCACTGCTGAACCATGGACTGAGGAATACAGGTAAGTTCTGTATAATATATTTCTATGGTGTTTTGAACTTATGTTCATAACTTAGTAATTTGGGGAATTTTTATACCAAATTTTCAACATGGCCTTTTTGAGACCCCACCTCATGAACACTGTCAGTAAAATTTAATTAAGTGGGCCAGGAAGATGATTTCACGTTCACTGCATGAAATCACTTTTCAGGCCTGATTAACAAATTTCACTGCTAGTGTTCATGGTCGAAGATTAAACCATGTTGAAAACCTAATAAAATTCCTAAAAATGCCCACATTAGGAGCGTACATTGAAATGTTTTCCAGCATGTGTATAACTTTGGTAATGTTCAATATTCTGACTCCAAATTTTCAACATAACTATTTTTTCACACTACATAGAAACATAGAAATTGTTGGCGGATATGGACTGCTAGGCTTATCCAGTCTGCCTGTAAGTCCTGTACTTGATTACATCTTTTGATCCTCACTCACTTATCCTCTATGGTTCCCCTATGCCTGTCCCATGCATGGTTAAATCTATCCACAGTGCTTGCTCCCACCACCTTCTGTGCCAGACCATTCCATGTGTCCATCACCATCTCCATAAAAAAAACTTCCTCATATTCCCTCTTAACCAGCCGTCTTCCAATTTCATATCATGCCCTATAGTTCTTGTACTCCTCCTGTATTGGAAGATCCCTTCCCCCAAGCACCCTGTTTATGCCTCTGAGGTACTTGAACATTTCTATCATGTCCCCTCTCTTGCTCCTGTCCTCCAGTGAGTAAATATTGAGGTCCCATAATCTCTCCTCAAAAGTCTTGTGGTGCAAGCCCCGTACCTTCTTAGTCACCCTTCTCTGGACTGCCTCCAGCCTGTTAATGTCCTTTCCAAGTTGTGGCCTCCAGAACTGCACACAGTACTACATGTGAGGTCTGACCAGGGTTTTGTATAATGGCATCACTACCTCATGCTTTCTGCTGGTGATACTCTTGCTATGCACCCCAGTATGCCACTGGCCTTACCTGCTGCCTTTGTGCTCTGCTTTGACATTTTCAAGTCATCTGAAATAGTAACCCCCAGGTTTCTTTCCTCTTTGGTGACTGTCAGCAATTCCCCCCCCCCCAAATCCTGTAGCTATCACCAGGGTTACTGTGTCCCTGGTGCATAATTTTGCACTTTTGAATTAAACATCAGTTGCCATTCTGCAGACCATTTCTCAAGCTCCCCCCAGGTCCCTCCTCATTTTCTCCACCCCCTTCAAGAGTATCTGCCCTTTCATAGATTTTTGTGTCATCCACTAACAGGCAGACCTTTTCTTCCAGACCTTCTTCAATGTCACTAAAGAAGACATTGAACGGAACTGGTCCAAGGACTGATTCCTGAGGTACTCCACTGGTCACCCTCCTTTCCCCAGATTGTACTTTATTTACTACCACCCTCTGTCTCCTGTCCTTTAGCCAGTTTCTAACCCAGTTTACCACCTTGTCTCCCATGCCGATCTTGTTAACTAGCCTCCTATGTGGGATGGTATTGAAGGCTTTGCTGAAATTAAGGTAGGCTATGTCCACCATGCCCTCCTGATTTACGTCCTTCACCACCCAGTTGAAGAAGTCTATGAGATATGTCTGACATGACCTACCTGCTGTGAACCCATGTTGCCTAGAGTCCTGGCACCGATGGCTTCTAGATGTCCTTTTCTTAAGTAGTGCCTCCATGATCTTCCCTACTACCGAGATGAGGCTGACCAGCCTGTAGTTGCCCAACTCATGAACATTGCAGCTGTCATTTTTCATATTCTGCCCGAAATGTGTTTTTACACCTGTGGTGCAGAATGGCATTTTGGCAAGGATTTGAACATTTTCATCTACTGGTTTCTTGAGGTGGGGTCATAAGAAGACTATGTTGAAAATTTGGAGGCCAAAATCTTAAAAAAACAGAGAATTTAGTAAGTAACATAATTTGCAGTGATGTCAATTGCACTACTTGGCTACCATGTTACCTTACCGTGCCAACGGCCTAAGTTCAGGTTTTAACTCAGTGAGCCAGTTTAATGGGACAAGGCTGATGGAGAAGGTGCTGTAGCATCTACAGCAGCCCTGGCCTAGGTAGGGAAGGAGCAGTATTTTGGGACAGATGAATCATCCTCTGTTGGGTCAGGGAGCCTTCCCCTCAAGGTATTGACATGCATGCTGAAGCCTGCTGGGCAAATGCACTGGGTCAGGACTTTCTCTAATATTGTATTTATCTCATTTTGCATAAGTCCCAAAGGGATCTGAGCAAAGGAGGATACAATTCTACTATCAGAAAAAGAAAGGAAATTCATTGCAAAAAACTACGTTAATGCAGACAAAAGGGTTCAAGAACACAAAGTACACACAGAAGGGAAATGAAAAACATTAGGTATTTAGATCTCAGGAGTATTGGTGAATCAGTGATAGGGTCTTCCTTGGGGTTGTCAACCCTAATGACCATCTCCTCCCTCAATCAAATGAGCTCAGATGTGATGTCTTCACAAAGGGCATGCAGGGCCCTGCATGTAGAAATATATGACAGATTATGTGGGCCATACTGTATCACTGTGAGGCACTAGCTTTGAGCTGTACCTTCTGCTTTGGACAGGAGGCTACAGGCTAGGGAAGGGGTGGGCATTAGGGTTGACATCCCCAAGGAAGACTTTACCACTGATTTGCCAATACTCCAGAGACCCAAATCCCTAATGATTTTTTTCATTTCCCTTTTTTGTGTGTGTTGTGTTCTTGAACCCTAATGTCTGCATTAACATATTTTTTTTGCAATGAATATGACATATATATATATATATATATATATATATATATATATATACTGTATATAAACACAATGCTGGTATTTTAGAATTCATGAACATTTCTGAACCATATAGCATTTGAATCTTTTCTTTATTGCAGATAGCAGTCAGCTATAAAGGTGAGTTGAGGGTTACACTAGTCTCCATCTTAGGAGGGGTAGGGATAATTGGGTCACTAGATCCAGGGATAAGATAATAACTATAAGAAGAGATGAAGTGAAGATTTACATTTTTTGCAATGTTCTGGTAAATCACGAACTTTACCTTTGTGAAGCTCTTCACAACTTTTTTCTTGTCCCCAAGGAACTTCAACTTCACCAGGAACATCAACTAGAAATTTGCTGGCAGAGTTCACTTTACCTGAACTTCATCCTTCATCACCTGGAAGAATCCAGCTGCACAATCAGATGTCCTGACTTTGCAACTTTGTGGAGTTCTAGAAACTCTCAAGGTTGGGCTTTGCACTGCAAAGCCAATTCATGAAATGGCTTTGCAAAGCAGAGTCAACTTCACATATCTCTAACCATGAGTCACAAGTATGGATTTAACTGTAATATTGTTAGTAATTATGCAAAGAAAACACTGTTTTGCTCTTATTTATTTTAGCAATATCTAAATGTCATAATTCTACTGTGTTCAAGAAGCAGAATGAGATATTCACATTCTAAAAAGAAAAAAAACTGAAGCAAATTTATCATTTTATTTAAAAATCGTAGGCAATCACACATTATGTGAGTTTCTGGTTATGTGATTTAAAGCTGTAGTGTTTAGCAGATAAGGGAAATGCTTTATCATAGTTATAATGCAATAACTGTGCACCATTTTCACAGAGCTATAAATTAAAAAGACCGAAAATAAAAAACATATTATCTGCTGAAAATGAGGGCCTCTATGCAAAACATATCACTAGCTCTTTGCTCGTTGGATATAGGTGATCCAGCTCATCAGAGCTCCCTTGTCCATAAACCTTAGGTTCCTTTTCTGTACTGGCAGCCCCCTTCCTCACAGACACTCATCATATTTAAATAATTCCTCTTTAAATAACTGCTACTATTAATTATCTTTATACTTTGTTTTGCTTTTCTTAAAAGTATGAATTTATTTAATTATGCTGAGATGATGTAAGGATCATGAACAAACCCCAAAACATCAGAAAATGCAAAGTTAGGGTAAAAAATACCCTAACATTGCATGTTTTATGGAAACAAAATGGTAGGACTTCATATCTCTGACATCTGGACCAATTGCACCTCAGTTCTGTGCAGAACCCACCTAACAGCACTATGAAACCTTATTGCTTTGCTTAGACAGATAAAGTGCGCAGTTGTATAAAGTTGTTTAAAAGTACAAACAATATTCAATAAGCTGTATTTTTATGCTAGATACAAAGCTCACACACAGCCTATCTAAAGATGCAAAAGTAAAGTATACTGTATCTGTTTAAAACATTTACAACTTGCAAAAACAGCCAAGTCATAATAATTGGGCTTGCCATTAAAAGGCAAGCCAGGTTGTCTAATGACCCCTGCCAGGAAAGAGCTTGAAGGGGTTGGGGGGAAGGGGAGGGAAAGATCAAGTAAAGGGGAAGGGGCTAGAGAAATCACCAAGCTAAGGGAAGGGTAATATGACAAGGCAATGCCAGAGCCCTAGGGATTGGCTGGGGATGGAGCCTTAGGGGCCCTGAGCAAGGGTCCTGTGGGCACTATATCAGGCCAGGACACCTACAGGATGACCTCTTTTGCTGGGATTTTTTTCAGATTGAGAACTCAGCACATCTTTGACAAGCAGCAGGTAAGGCACACAAGGCTTCTAGGCCTTGTAGGCCATGTGGTGCATTATGACTAGCATTGTGGTTTGTTTGGCTTAGAACATGGTAAAAAAAAAAATTAAGAAGAAGAAAGGAAGTTTCTTTCTCATTGCTGTGCACTGTAATAATCTGGTAATCTTAGGAAATGTACTTTTGTGAATGCAGAGCTCTGTGGGGCTTTTTGTGCTAGCTCTCTTGGTGTCTAGTGAGGAGAATAGACTGGGCAGGAGCAGGTTTTCACCTGAGATGGTCATTGGACATAAAATGGTGGTTTTATTGTTGTTCAGGGCATTGGAACCTGGAGCTAGCGTGTGCAACAAGCAGGAGTGAGTGGCTGTCCAGTATGGCATACATTTGTGGTGTCTGAATGGCTGAAGGGGTAAAGCACAGGATGCAGCATGGGCCTAGGGCTTTTTTGGTTCAGTTTATTGCAAGGGTTTATGGGCTAGATAGCGTGGGCTTCAAGCAGGCTCAAAGGGGAGAGAGGGCAGTTGCTGCACAGTCATCCATTTTAATGGTAGGGAGCCTTGGGGATTTGGTTTGTTGCACATCGAATAAAAAGAGAAAAATAGTGTTTAGATGGTATAGGCAGAAAAGCCTGGGCAGCATGCAGGCTCAGGGTGGAGGCACGGTCATCCGTAGTAATGGCAGAGAACCATGGGGTTTGTTTGTAAGGGTAGAGAGCCCTGGGAGATCTGTTTGGGCTCAGTGAGTAAAATTAGACCCAGCATGGGTAAAATGGAGAAGCGCTCGACTAGGGTGTGCATTGGTGGCTTTTTGGCTTGTTTTGGAAAAAACAAATTGTTAGTATCTGGAGGCAGGGCCAGGGTGGTGCACATGGAAAGCAGCTGGGCCTCTGAACCATGTGGCCTGGGGTGGTGTGCTGGTTCCCTTGGTGCAGGGAGATCCAGTGGGAAGGCAGCTGCAAGGAATATCCAGCATTGTTTCACCAGGAGGGGTTTCACGGCAGAATGCCTGGGGGGACCTTGTTGTTCTCGACCACTGCTATGCATCTTGGGGCCCAAAAGTGAGGATTTGTGGTTGCCAGGTATGATGGAGTTGGGAGTAAGGCCCAGCTGGTGATTTTGTGGTGTTTTTGGGGTGAAGGCGGAGAATCGTGTGGCATGGGGGGAGGCCCTTCCATGTCAGGCTTGTGGCTACTAGACCCTTACTGCCACATGGGCTGGTGTAGCCTAGGGGGTGATGGCTGCTGTTGTTGTACAGTGCAGTTTAGTTGGGGTGAAGGGAGGGCATTTTTACACACAATCACGGATTTAAAAAAAAACTTTAATTGGGGAGTGCAGATTGCTCCTTGTCCAGGGCTGGGCCTTCATCGGATAATCTCAGGATGGGCACTGAGCAGCGCTGCTGGTGCTGCATTGTTGTTTGGGCCCAGGCAATCAGGCTGCAGGGGAGAAGAGGGAGGAGCTAGGGGGGCTGAGCAAAAAATTAAGGGGAATGCGATCGCAGAGAGGGGGCAAGGCCTGCCAGGTGGGTTGTGCGCACGGGCCCATGAGGACAGACCAGTGGGCCAGGAGTGTGGCTGCTGAGCTTGGGGGAAGTAGCAGGCTATAGTTCAGACTAGGGCAGCACGCGGCTTGGACCAAAAAAAAAAAAGGAAGGGACACTCATGGTGAGTGGGGCAGGCAAAATTGTACACTTGCCTAGGAGATCAAAAGAAACAATTTTATTGGAAATTGTTTTTTTTTACCCCATGGCAGGAACTTAAGGGGTAACACCCAGTGCTTTTGCACAGCAATACGGGTGCCTGCAGTTCTCGTGGGGGGCAGGGTTGGGGGTGTCTTTTGTTTGGTGCGGTGAGGCTGGAGGCTCTCTGGGGGGCAGAGGACAGAATGTGGGTGGCAACAGAAAGACCCAGAACCTCATGAGGACCCAGCTTTGGTGCGAGGATGGCCTGTACACGAGATGTTTGGAGTATACAGGATATTGGGGACCTCATATGGGAGGCTGGGGCTGCACTATGCAAAGGGTTGGCAAGCCAAGTGGCTAGGGAATGGGGACTGAAGTGGTCAAGGGTACCCGACCAAAGGCAGCATGAAATGAGGATGGAAGGATAAGAGGAGAGAAATTCCCTCTACCTGAATGGTTAGAGCCTTGGCTTTCAAGACACGTGGTCATAAGTTATGCTTCTTATCAAGGTTGGGAGGTGCATCTGCCTCGGCATAGAGCACAAACATAATGTTGGGCTGCTCCTGTTGTAGGAGACTATTAGGACAGGGACAGGTGTGAGAGAGCCCCTTCCCCCCAGTGGTAGGCCATGGTGGAGCATTTTCTGGCACCACTGTATGGGGGTGGGGGGTGAGCATGGTGGCAAAAGCAAGGGACCTCGAAAGGAGCTGGTACTTTGCAAACAGGACTGTGAGGCCATTGGGCAGTAGGGGGTCCATGAAAAGAGGGAGAGGAAAATTGAGGTCATAGTACAGAGGTCCCTGCAACCTCAGGTATGGGGGTGTGTATACACAGGTCTAAGCATTTGTTTCTCACCCATCTCATGCAGCAGTGATTAGCAACAATAGCACCCAAGTGAACCCGATGTCCAGTGAAAGGATGCTGTAGGAGGTGGGAAAATTAATGGGGCAGATGTAGGAGCTGGTGGCAGCAGTGAAGAAGACAGAGGCAGAGGAGGAGGAGGCACAGAAGAAGCATAAGGAGAGAGAGGAAGGCCCAGGCAGGGGAAGAGGGAGTAAGAGACCCATACAGAAAGTGCCATACCCATCGCTGCTCCACTGCCCACACTGGAGCCAGACAAGGAGAGCCCAGATGGGTGTAAGAATGACATGGATCTCACTGATGAAAATGGTTTCTGGGATTATTTGGAGGGGCTGCTGAGAGGCATGGGGGATGCAGGGATCAAAAAGATGGAGAGGGCCATGCAGGCCTTAAAAGGTAAAGGGGCCAGGTCAAGGACGGGTAGGGGTGCCAAGTTGATGGGTAAGAAACTATACAAAGGCTCTCTGGGTTGCTCGGCTGGAGGACCACATCCCGGCCTCGATCAATGAAAACATTTGGAAGGGGGAGTATGTCAACATCTTTGGACTAGTGGACGAGGATGTGGCCAAAAAGTACGAGCAGAAGGAGTCGGTGGGGAGGTCAGAGATGGCAATGGTTTTGGTGGTGGTAGGACACAAGGCCAAGGAGGCAAAATACAAGGGAAAGACCACTGAGAATTGGCAAGGGGGTTTCATCATCTACAGTGTCTTGGTCCAAGAGAAGCAGCCAGAGCTAGCCATCCCCTTACTGATGTACGTTTCCATCATCAGAGATGCATACAAGGTGAAAGTGGGCTACGGGTGGCTCAAATATGATGAGGCTTTTTGGAAGTGAATGGTGGAAAAAGGTAATCTCAGGTGGGATTGTACTTATCAAATCTGTGGATGAGGACTCTCTCGGGAGATGGGAGTGGGAGTGGGATTGAGCACACAAGGAAGAACCCATCAGCCCCAGGGCCCAAGACCTGCTGTGGTTTCAACAAGGCAACCTGCACCTGGAACGGATGTAAGTTCAGGCATGCCTGCTCAAAATGTGGAGGGTCTCACCTGGTCTCCAACTACTGACAAGGTGGCAAAAGAGGTGGAGTGAATGGGAGGCAGTTCTATGAACAGTCCTTTCATGATACTCATGGGGGGCAAGGCAGGGGGTGAGGGGGCAGCCACAGAGGGCAGCAGTATGCCTCCAATGGCTGGCGTCAGTGAAGAGCCAAGGGAAGGGTATTGGGGTACATACTGGGGCATACACCCATTTCCCTATCGGTGGTAGAGGAGTGGACTGCAGACTACCCGAACAAGGGAGCTGTGGAGCTGCTCATGGAAGGTTTCTCACTGGGTTTTCAGGGGAAGTGGGAAAAGATATGGGCAAAGAAACTGGGATCGGTGAAGGGGAAAGAGGGGATAGTAGGGGCTGAGATTGACAAGGAGATCAGGGTGGGCCTTGTAGAGGGGCCACTTGGTGCCCCCATGCATGCAGTTTCAAGTGTCCCATTTGGGCATTGTACCCAAGAAGGCAGAAGGGGAATTCCCCTGATCCACCACTTATCCTACCCGAAGGGCTTGTCAGTGAATGAGGGCATACCAGACCACCTTAGGGCAGTGTCATATACCTCTCTAGAGCAGGCCATAACACTCCTTAGGACAATCAAAGGGGCATGGTTGGTGAAGATGGACATCAAATCAGCATTTCGACTCTTGCCTGTCAGGCTGGAGGATTGGGACCTGTTGGGTTTCCAATTCCAGGGGATCATATATTTTGACAAAGTCATGCCAATGGGTTGCTTGGTGGCTTGTTCCACCTTTAAAGCCTTCAGCACCTGGGTGCAGTGGATATTAGGGGTCAGGTATGGGCACTGGAGGATAGCGCATTACCTGGATGATTTCCTCCTCATCAGGGAGTCGAGAGAGGAAGCACAGAGGATGTTATGGGATTTCAATGGGATGTGCCAGTGGATCGGGATACCGCTGGTGCAGGGCAAGACAGAGGACCCCGCTCCCAGAGATTAGAATTCTTGGGCATAGAGGTGGACATGGGGGGGGTGTTTCAGGCTGCCCAGGGATAATGTTGCACACCTTAAGGTCCTGCTGGCCCAGGTAATGGTGGGAGGAGGAGGGTGCCACTGGAACAGATGCAGCAACTGCTGGAGCACCTTAATTTCACCTGCAAGGCCATCAGCCCAGGCAGATCATTCATGAGGAGGCTGGGAAGGGCCATGGGGAAGGCTAAGCTGCCGCACCACTTGGTAAATGTGTCAAAAGGGGTGTGGGAGGACTTCCAGGTGTGGGGGAGTTCCTTGACAGCTATAATGGGGTGACATTCTGGCAGGATGAGTGGGAATGGAATACAGACTTGGAGTTATTCATGGATGCCTAAGGTGCTCTGGGGATGGGAGCATACTTCCAAGGGGAATGGATGTCAGAAGCATGGCCAGTGCAGTGGAAGGAGTGGGGGTTACTGAAGGACATCACATTTTGGGAAATATTCCCAATATGGGTGGCCATGGAGGTGTGGGGCAGTAGTATGAAGGGGAAGCACATCCTGTTTTGGTGCAACAACAAAGGTGTGGTGGAGGTTATTAATAAGGCAAAGGGGAAGGACAGAGATGGTAGGTAAGCTGCTGAGGTGCATGGCTTTGTTGGGGTTGCAGCTGAACTTGTCTTTTAAAGAACTACATATTGAAGAACTGAAGAACGAGGTGACTGAGAGTCTTTCCCATCTGCAGCTTGGAAGGTTTCAGGACCTGAGGCCGCAGGAAGCAATGCACAGGACCAGGATTCAGGACCGGTCATAGGAGGCTGGTGAGACACAGCCAGGGCACTGTACTGGGGTTCCTGGTCAGCCAACACACTGAGGGCCTATGAGGCAGGGTGGGAGAGATTTCAGGAATTCAGAATGAAGCACAGGTGAGGCGGAGATTAACCAGTCTGGGAGGAACAGGTAAGGAGGTTTATTGTGGAGAAGTGGAAGGAAGGGCTGGTCCATACCACAGTGGTGGTGCAACTGGCTGGCATCAGTTGGGTGTGACAGGACATTGGTTGGCCCAATATAGTGGCCAGCAGGGCAGTAAAACAGATGGTGGTAGGTTGGCAGAGGGGACAGGGTGCCAGGACAGATGGGAGGTGCCCCATAAGAGGGCAGCTGCTGGCAAAGGTGCTGGGGCAACACAACAGGTGTGTACCTAGGCCCAGGAGGTGGCCCTGTTGCAGGCCATTTTTGCGGTCATGGCAGCAGGGGCCTTCTGAGTGGGGGAAGTGGTGGCCTCACAAAAAACACCAGCTGTGCAGGTGTCGCAGCACAAGGATGTCTGGTGGGAGTAAGACAGAGTGGTCATTAACCTGGCCAGGTCCAAAACTGACCAACAGGGGAAGGGGGCCAAAGTTTCATTAATGAGACAACCATAGTCTACCAGCTGCATGGTGGGTGCACTGGAAGCATACGTGAACAACTGGGGAAGGGCTGGGGGGAAGCCTTTTTCTGGCACACAGATGGCTCCCCGGTCACTGGTTTTCAGGTGGGAGTGGTGCTCAAGAGGACCCTGGCTTTTCTGGGGAAGGATCCCGGTGAATTTGCTCCACATTCCTTTTGAATTGGGGCAGCCATGGAGGCAGCAGAAAATGGGGCTGCAGTGGAAGAGGTGAAGAAGGTTGGGCGCTGGAAGTCCAGCTGCTACAAGAGATATTTCAGGTGTATATAACAGTGACTCACACTGTTTTATCTTGTTTTCATGGCAGGTTCCAAGAGGAAAGTCTGGATAGTGGGGCACTCCTTCATCTATTGGGTAGAAAGATTTGCAGTCGCCACTTCCAGAGGAGCAGAATTATGTTACAACGCTGAGCACACCAGGATGCTGTGGAAGGGCATTAGTGGCATGAGATGGGTGCAGCTTTTGGCATTATTGGATGAATTAAGGGTCTAATGGGGCATGCCAGACTACATTATCATACACTTGTGGGGCAATGACTTGGGAAGCCTGCCATGGGGGAGAACTAGGGTGGAACATCATGGGGGATTTGGAAAAGATTAAATGGTGGTGGCCAAGGGTGACAATCAGCTGGTCCGACATCACCTCCTGGCAGGTTTGGAGGGGGGTGAGAGATGTCAGGCTGATTGAGAAGGTCAGGAAGCATCTGAATAGGAGGGTGGCAAGGACGGTAATTGAAATGGGGGCATACACCTGCAGGACAAGGACATTTCCTTCGAGCAGTACATGCCTGATGGGGTGCACTGGTCGGAATTGGCATGTGTCTATTCCTGAGATGAACTGGAGAACTAATGGGGGAAATAGCCAAAAAAGGTCTGAGGTACTAGCCCACATCGGGGGAGCCCCTCCTCCATAGCAAGCTGGGGGAGGGGAGAAGAGAAAGAAAGTAGGAGTGGGGGGAAGGAAAAAGGGGGGAGGTGGTAGGGTACATAGGCTGAGGACAAGGAACCCAGGAGTGGGATTAAAAGCTGGGAGGCAGATAGGTCCAGGCACCAGATTCAGAAGTGTCCGAGCCTGGAGGGCGAAGGCCCATGTACATGGAACCGGCCTGATTCTAGTGTGGATGAGGGGGATGGATTCACAGTGTCTGGACCCTGAAAAGCCAAGATGGATGAGCAACCAGAGGAAGGAAAAGGCTGGAACCAAGAAAATTCTGACATGAATTGTTATGTATGGAAATTGAAATATTAACATGGATTGATGTAAATATTCTTTGTGTTAAAAATAAATATTGCCAACAAACAACCAAAAAGTAAATATGCTGTGGCGTCCATCATTTCCTGGAGGGGGTTCAGGGGACAATTGGGCTTGCCATTAAAAGACAAGCTGGGTTGTCTAATGACCCCCTGAAAAAGAGCTTGAAGGGGAAGGGGTGGGGGAGGAAGGGAAAGAGCAAGTAGAGGGGAGGCTAGTCACATCACCAAGCTAGGGATGGGTATAGACAAGGTGATGCCAGACCACTGGGGATTGGTTGGGGGTGGAGCCTTAGGGGTCCTGAGCAGGGGTCCTGTGGGTGCTATATCAGGCCAGAATACATGCAGGATAACCTCTTTTGCTGGGATTTTTTTCCCACCCACCTACCCTTATTAAGGAAGGTGATGGAAGGGCTAAGTTGGCACAAAGATAATTGGTTGGCAGATTGAGGCCCAGGGGGATCTGGGCTGGGGGCTGGTTCATTTTTGGCTGCAGGTAGGCAGCTGCAGGTCCACGGGGGTGTGTCATAGCCACCTGAGGGGAGATGGGCATCAAGGCCCAATGCCAAGGAGGAGATGTTTCAGAAGAAGGAAAGGAGGAGTGGGGGGGAGGAAAAAGGGGGTTGGGGTAGGGTACACAGGCTGGGAATAAGGAACCCAGGTGTGGGGTTAAAAGTGGGGAAGGGGATAGGTCCAGGCACTAGATTCAGAAGTGTCCAGGCCTGGAGGGCAAAGGCCCCGGTAGCTGGAACCAGTCTGGTTCTGGTGTGGAAAAGGGAGCTGGATTCACAGTGTCTGAACCCTGAAAAGCCAAGATGGATGAACAACCAGAGGAAGGAAGATGCCAGAACCAAGAAAATTCTGAAGTGAATTATGTAAGGAAATTGAAATATTAACATGGATTGATGTAAATATTCTTTGTGCTAAAAATAAATATTGCCAACGAGCAACCAAAAAGTGAATAAGTTGTGGTGTCCATCATTTCCTGGAGGAGGTTCAGGGGACAAAGGACAGCTGTATAGAGATAAGATATCTAAAAGAAGAAAAGAGACAAGATAAATGGACATTCATTGAAATGTGTGATATATTAATAGGGAAAAGGAAAAAATTCGCAATGGGAGATGCTTTAACAGCACAACAAAGCCTAGTACCAATTCTGCTAATCCAGAACCAATGTCTGTTTCTGCATGAGTGAGATAAATGGTTAAAGGTACAGTAGTTCCCTCCACTTCAAGAAAATATCCAAGCTTCAAATGAAACATTGAATTGGCCATGTCCATGTTAAACAAGACACAACTGTTGATTACTTTGTCCACGTTAATTCTTGAATCTACACTTTGGGACCAAAGAAATTGCCAGTTGTGTCTTCTTTAAGATGACAGATTAGAAGCTTTATTTTGTAGCTTTATTATTTTCTAGAACAGGGGTCTGCAACCTTTTCAGGGTGGTGAGCCCTATGTCTTCCTGGCATGACCATTCTAATCGCCAGAGAACCATATGAGTGTATGCATAGCAGTGGTTCTTTGGAGTGCTTAAATTCATCCCACAGTGCTAGTTGAATAAAGCATATTTTAATTGAATGGAGCACTGCACAAAGAAGGTACTGAAAAAAGTGTCATTTATTAATTATTTCTAGCAACAATTATGCATTTATCAACCTATAAAAATGTGCAAAAGTTTCAACAAGCAGAATATGCAAATATACAAATGACAGTGTACCCCATTAGATTTGCTTGTCAAGACCAAAACTATCTCAGTTGATATGGACCGCCATCATGAGTGCAACGTCTGTGCAGATATTAACAAGTATTTCAATGGATAGCTTCCTCTCCAGATCCTCTCTAAGAGAACCAAAGGCATCTTAGCCATGATTTTGTAGCTATAAGAGCAACTAGTTAATAATTCAACATTAATTCCTAATAAATGTCTGCAGTAGAATGGACCACAAATGTAAGCAGTGCTAAACAGTATCCTTGTTAATGGTCGTCAAGCACAAAAGAAACAGTAAGCTGACCTAATGTTATCAGCACAGCTAAAAATCCATATTTCACAAAATGTTCTTTGTATGGTCCTTCATAGTAATAAGTAGACAAAAGGAGGTTATAAATCTTGCATACAGGGAAAAATTCTACTTTCTTCCTTGAAATCTGCAAGGAAACAAGGGGTCATTTTGGAAACTGTATTCTTCATAACCCTGCCCCTCCCCATGAGAAGTCTGCCTCTACAAAGCAACTACAGGGTCTGCTAAAGCTGGATAGATGCAAGCTATGAAGTCAAAGCAATGTTCTTTTGCCCAATGTTTTTTCCTAGTGCAGAAAGGGTTTTCCCATGCCTCTCTCTTTCATATTGTTGGCATAAGTAGAATGTTTGGTTGTGAAATGCCTCTCGAATTAATAGTATTTTTTGAAGACTTTCCCTGCAAATCATATGAAACATTCATCAATCACTACTAATGAAACCAAAAGTATCCGATTCTTCTGGAAATGCTACGTTCTCATCCATGATTTTTTTTCTTCATTGAATGCATTTTATTATAAAATGTATGGTTGATTCACAGTACCCGTGCCATATTAATATTGGAAAAGCTTTATTTAAGATGCTTGATATTTCTTGCAGTTGTATGACCTTGCATGCCTTGACTCAGTCCTTCTTCCATCTCCACAGCCTCCTATCCCCGCCCAGGGAACCACTACCTTTCTAATGCTCTGAACTTGACATAGCATCCTGATGTAATTGTGGTTGTACCTCTCACGCCACCTCACTAACTGGGACAACCAATGTGGGGCTTCATCCCAAATGCTCTGGGGGGCTATCACAATAAAGTAAATAAAGTGCTCAGCATCTGTTAAGAAACAGAGATGGATGACAAAAGAACTGGCTGGATCATCCTGTGTGCGTGTGCTGAAAGGTAGGACTCCATCTGTTCTTCCCACTTGAGGCACAGATGTCTTAGTCAGGCAAGGGTGGCTGGGCATACACATCTACCAGGCTCAGCCTGCTCTACATAAACATACCTAACTGCATTGGTGTCAGGCATTGCAAACCCTGCTAACATCTGGCAACATTTCCTGAACTGCTAACCCCTGCCAACATTATCCCTCCCCTTTGGCTACCAGGGAGCATGTTTGCAGAGTTTGAAGGCATCCAGAGTTGATTATTGTCACTGGATTTGCCACTTGATGTGCAATACTCTGGGCTTTGGCACCAGCCCTGGTCAGCACCTTGGTAAGCAGTAACACTGACCATGAGGTCATCAGACAGCCCTGCCACAAAACTTTGAAGATTTTCTCACTCACATCCCACTGGCCGAGGTCAGAGATACAAATGGTAATATTGATACTGGCATATAATAAGGGTGGCACTGCAGTGTCTTTAACCTCTCATATGTAACTATGCATGACTGCCTCATATTGTCCCAGCGTCAAGGGCATCAGTGAATATATGATATTGCATATACTGTGCCTGACCTCCTAAGACAATTCCAAAATACTATATTATGATAGTGCAAAGTAGCAGAGATACTGAAAAGCATAACAATGGACTTTTGAGGGTTAAAGAGCTGCAGAGTCACATGAACACAGGCAAAGAGCTGCACGTGGCTCCCTAGCCTCATGTTGCAGACCTTTGTTCGAGAAGTAGAGGAACCTGTCATTAGTCATTCCTCTCACTTGTGCAGAAATAAATGGACACTAGCTTTTGATTAGCAAAATGGGCAGGCCTTGATGTGCTCTCCAAGCTTCTCCCAACACAGATGCTTTCTATGTTCCTGTGAAGATAGCATACATTTATAGGATACGTAGGATGCAAATGAGTCAAGAGCAGTAGGCCATTAAAGACTCGCCAACTATCATTAATTGGGATGTGTATCGAAATATCTGTCAAGTGCAGTTTTAAAAGCTAACATGTTTGGACTATTTATAATATCCACCAGAAATGCATTCCATATGGGTACTAGCCATTGATTTAAGCATTTACCCCTTTTGTTTGTTTTATACAGCTCCCCTTTTAGTTTTGTGACCTCAGTCATGTGCTCCCACCTAACTTCTTTGATCCCACACGAACAGTAACCCATCCCACCATCCCTCAGGCAGCCCAGCAGTGCCCCCCATTTTATTTTAAGGCTATCACTGAAGGGCTAGCCAGGAAACATCTACACAAAGTACTCGGGAAGTCTAGGCATAGTGCTGACTCCCTTGATTTGAATCTCATCATCCTCAACGTTGATGAAGTTCTGCCACCCCTTACAAAAATTCTTAACCACTCTCTTATGCTCTCACAATTCCCAAGCAAATGGAAGTCAGCTGTGGTGACTCCTATCCAAAAATATGGTGACAAGATGCTCACAAGTAACTACAGGCCTATATCCATCCTTCCCCCACTCTCCAAGGCTTTGGAAAGGATAGTTGCTGAACAACTTGTAGACAACCTGGAAAAATATTACCTCCAGTGTTCCCAACAACATGGTTTTCAAAAAAGGTCACAGCACCACCACTGCACTACTAGACTTCACCTCCTTCATTCACCAGGCACTAGATCACAACCAATTGTCCAGTGCCACCATTATTGATCTGAGTAAGGCGTTTGATACAGTTAATCACTTTCTACTAACCAGACAACTATCTCATCTTGGCTTTTCACCAAATGCCACTCACTGGTTCCAAAGCTATCTTAGTGACCACTCTCAGCAAGTCAGAACTGAGGACACCATCTTAACCCCCTTTTCAGTCTGTTTGGGTGTACTACAAGGTTCTATCCTTGGCCCCCTACTCTTCAGCATCTTCATGAACGACCTTCCTGCCACTTGCCATGACCGGATTCTACTCTGTGCAGATGATGCAGTCATTTTCTCTAGCCACTCTGAACTCCATCACCTCCAGCAACTGCTACAGCATGGTTTCTCAGAAGTTGAAACCTGATTCAGGTCATGTAAACTCATCCTAAACTACTATAAAACCAAATCAATGCTGTTTCATGGTTCTCATAACAAACACAAACTCCAACAACTGTTAATCTACAATAGTGGTGGCACTGTGCTGGAACAGGTAGACCAGTTCAAATACCTGGGAGTGACCCCTGACTCCACTCTTTCATACTCCATGCATATAAATAACCTTGCTAAAGCTGTGAACATGTGCATAGGCCTGTCATATAGGCATAGACACCTTCTAACAGACGAAGCATTAAAACTTGCTATACAGAGCTCAATCATCTCTTTAATTGACTACAGCCTCATAGTTTATGGATGAGCTACTAACACTGCCCTCCAACGTATAGCCATAGCTTTAAACAAGGCCAGCCAGCTCCTCACCACAGCCTCTAGACTCACACACACATGTGATCTGTATGAACAGGCTAACTGGCTACAACTTCAAGGCAGAATTAAGTATCATACCTGCTTACTTGCTAAGAAGACAGTGCTAGGCCTCCTTTCACTAGGAGTTAAGTTTATACTTTCCCCTCACTGTGCCACCCACCTTACCAGGAGTTCTGGAACACTAATCTTCACAGTTCCCCACTGCTGGACCACTCAAGGGCAGTGCTCCTACAGAGACAGGGCCTCTAACTGGTTCACCACATTCCCAGTGGATATCACCAATGCACCAAATCTCAGCTCCTTTAAGCACAAACTACAACAGCACTTGGTGGCGAGTGCCTACTGTGACTGTTACACTTAAATTCCCTGCTCACCCTCCTGGCCTCTCCATTACTTATGCACTCTCGCCACACCCCACTCCCTCCTTATTAACTCCTTGCAATATCTCATGTCAGCCACATCAGCCTTCTCTCTTGCCCCCCCCAGATTTAACTCCTCCCTCTCTCCATTCCCTCTCACATCCTTGTCCCTCCAATCACCTATTACCCCCTGCACCTCCTTGCTTTTATATACTCTCTCTCCTTTCTCCTCCTTGCCCACACTAACTCTTCTCTACTTTCCCCACCCATCCTGTTATCCCCACTTACATCTCCCATCCCTTCTCCCCTCCATCACCACCTACTCCTCTCCTTTACCACCTACCTAATCCCTCCAATCCCCCACCCCCTCTGTTCTTGCCTGTCCCCTACTACTTTATCCTCTCACCAACTTTCTCTGGCCCTCTCATGCACTTGTTTGATCACCTGACAAAGCCTTTGGCAGCTCATGCATTCTGTAATGTTTTACATGTTACTAATTCTTTTTTCTTATCTTGACAAAGCCACTGACAGCTCATGTACTGTAATTGTATTAACTGTTATCTACCTGTCTGTTCTTGTCTATTCTTGTCCATTGTCCAAGACGTGGAACCTTTGTAAAAGAGCACTGTTTGCTCAAAGGTGTTTTCCTAAATTGTCATAAATAAATAAAATAAATAGTTGCATGTTATGTGTTCTTAGTTCTCAAGTTGTATTCTTCTTTTGCAAACCAAGGCATTCCCACATGTCTGGTTTTGTAAATGCCTTAAATACTAGGCAAAGATCCCCTCTAGTGTGCCTGTGTTCATGAGAAAATAGGTTTAATTCAGCAAATCTATGTTCATATTGTAACTGAGATAAATTTCTTATATGTTTGGTTGCCTTGCTCTGTACTCTTTCCAGCATTTTTGTATCTTGTAGTTTATACAGTGCCTAGAATTGAGATCAATACTCAAAGTGTGGTCTGACAAGTGCTCCATAGAGAGGCATAATCACTTGTTTCTCTCTACTTCTGATATGCTTGAAAATGCATCCGAACATTCTGTTCCCCTTGGCCGCTACTTCTCTAGTATGTTTAGTGAATGACAGTTTGTTGGTTATTACCACTCAGATCTTTTTCTCTGTCGGTTGATTCTAATAGTGTACCATTTAAGTAATATTTCTCCATTCTGTTACATCTTCCAAAATGCATGACTTTGCACTTACTTTCATTAAATCTTAATTTGTGTTTACTAGCCAAATCTACTATTTTGTTCAAGTCTTCCTGGAGTTTGCTGCTGGCAGAAGAATTTTCAACAATCGCTCCCGATTTAGTGTTGTCCAAAAATGTACAAATCTATGATGAATTAGATGTCCCCATAGATGTTACATATATATTAAACAGTGCTGCCCCCAGCACAGATTCTTGTGGTACCACATTACTCACTTCACCCGAGTCAGACTTGTATCCCCTTATTGAGACCCTCTGTCTTCTTCCATTCAACCATGAGTCTACCCACTGCACTTTATTTTTGCTGAAGCCCAGGTTTATCAGTTCCTCAATTACTTTTTTGTGGGGTACAAAATCAAAGGCCTTGGCATAGTCCAGATAAAAAACATCAACTGGTAACCCTATGACTAATACCTTACTAATGAGTTTGAAAAAGTACAACACATTTGTTTGGCATGATCTTGATGTTTTAAACCCATGTTGGAAAACGTGGCCCAAGCCATGGTTGAAAACATGTGCTTCCATAAAATCATTGACAAATTCCTCTAAAATGTTCCCAATGATTGATGTCAGACTTATAGGCTGATAATTTTTTGGGTCATGTTTAGAACTCTTCTTGTGGACTGGTATTACATTTGCCTCTTTCCATTTGGAAATTACTTTCCCACTAGATATTGAACAATTATATGGCATTGCCAAGGGTCCTGATAGTTCCTTAGCTAGTTCTTTCAGGAGGCGAGGGTGTACATTCTCAGGGTCCAGGGATTTGCTAGTTTTTACTCTGCCTAACTTGGATTTCATGTCACTTTCTAGAATAGCTGAGGAGTTTATAATCTCTGTATTAAAGTTTACTTTAGAAAGATCGCTATTTATTTTAGGCTAGCAGACCCTTAAAAGGTATGTATTAAATTCTGTCACCATGTCCTCTTCATTTTCAATAGTTGTACTATCAATTTTAAGAAGTCCTATTTTTTTTTGTCGCCCATGTATACTGCTAATATAATTGAAGAAAGTCTCTTTATTGTCACCTACCTTTGTTGCTAGGCTTATTTCAGCCTCCCTTTTTCCTCTTTTTACTGCTAATTTACAACTTCTTAGTTTATGTTTGTAATTTGTCCATCTGACAACTGTTGGCTTTTGTTTATATCTTTTGTATGCCCTATTTTTTTTTCTTTATTTATTTTTTGATGTTTTTACTATACCATAAAGGCATATTACTTTACTGTTATATATTGCCCTTTCAGGTATGAATTCCATCATATGGTAGTCCAAACGTTCTTTTATTTTATTCTACATCAGTGCAAGTGGTTGCGGATCTAACTCATTTTCCAAACCCAACTTGTTAGATATAGCCTCATATCATGGTATCAGGCCCTGTCATAGCACTTTAGCTTGGTAATTCCTTTTGGGAGTGTCCAGTTTTCATTTATGGTCATTTGCACCATATGATGGTCACTGACCATCAGTGGTATCCTAACTAACTATACATGCAACAGAGTCAGTATCTACATTTGTGATGACTAAATTGAGTATGTTGTTTCCTCTTGTTGTTTATCTGACAAGTTGTTCCATGTTATTACTCATAACTAAGTAAATTAGGAGCTGATCAAGTATGGAATGTCCAGTTCTTTTGTCCCACTGAATGTTTGGTAGATTAAAATCTCCCATAATGATAGTTATATCCCCAGTACCTATTTCTCCTGTTGTACTCGTGAACTGATTATTTTGTTCTGGAGTGAGTGAAGAGGATCTATAGCAGACTTCTACTGTAATTTGCTTATTATTTGGTATATTAATCTTAACCCATGTCTGTTCTATCTCACTCTCATCTTTTGTATACAGATTCTTTATGTATGTACAGGGCTACCCCTCCACCCTTTTTTCCCTATCTCTGTGAAATAGCTGGTAGCTAGAGATTTGTTTGATCCAGTCATCATTTGTCCACCATGTTTCAGATATTTCACAAATGTGTACATTTTCTTGTTTCATAAGAGGTTCCAATGCACCAACATTTTTTTGTTAAGCTCCTACCATTAAGAGCTAGACATTTTAAAGTGTCCTGTAGTTTGTGTTTGTTAGAGGACTATAGCTCTTCTGTGAGCTTATAGCTGCTGGTCCCCTTGTCCCCCTAATTTCCTGTTTAAAATACCCTCTTGCAATTCTCTTTTAAATATTTTGCCTAGCAATTTACTCCATTTTTTATTTAAATGTAGTCCATCTCTTGTATATAGGTCTCTTTGTCCAATGAAGTATTCCCACATTTTTATACTTCTAATGTTATTCAGAAGGGACCATCTTCTCAAGCTATTATTGAGTCTTAGAATCTTTTGGTTCCAAATAAGGTTTGCTTGAGGTACAGGCAAGATTTCAGACAACACCGCTTTGCAGTCCATTTCACTTAATCATTTACACAGTATCTGTAGATCCAGTATAATCTGACTTTCTGACTTTCTTAGGATATCATTTGTTCCTACATGAATAATAACCTGTTTTTTTTTCTTCTAAAGTTTTTACTACCCTTAGTGCTAGTTCATAAATATCTGAAATCCTAGCACCAGGGAAACTGTTACTGATAACCATCTCTTTGTTTCCATAAGTTGTATAATGATCTGTATATATAATAATAGAATCACTTATAATATAGGAGATTGTAGGCTTAATTTGATCGCGTTCTTGAAATAGCATAGGTTTATGATCCAGGTCTGTCTCTTTATCTTGATTTTCAACCACAATAAGCCTATCAGTTTGTGGTGTTGTTATTAAGCAGTTCTTTTCTGATGTATCAGTATTAATGTTTTCTGCTGATCTCTTTTCTGTTGTTCCTCCCTTTTGGATAGACTGGTTCCTTTTTTCTTGAGTATTTCCATTTGGTTGTCTCTCATTTATTATGTCAAAAAGTTCATTTGTTTGGTCATTCTTTCTGTCAATTAGGTTTCTTAGGGATGAGTACCTATTTTCAAGTGGAGTTTCAAAATACATAGGCCATCCACTCTTTTTATACCTCTGTTTGTCTCAGTACTTTGCCATATAGCCCCCTCTTCCAATTCCCTCTGCTTTTTTAAGGTCCCTTAATTATTCTGATCAGCTATGCTGTAAGGGGGTGTTTCATTCATCTTGCTTAGCTTTAATTTCAGCATTTTATTTTCCATCTCCAAGACTAATAGCTTGACCTTTAGTTCTTTTACTTCTCTACACTGTTTGCACACATATGTGCTGAAGTCATCCAGAGCTGATATAATAAAATTCTTACATACCTCGCACTTTGTCCCTATTTCACCTGAAGTTAGTTGCACAGTCATGGCCTCCATTTTTGCATGGATTGGCATTTGGAGTATCTCCTGACAACCTGGCTTCTACTGGCTGACACGGGCAGACATGCTTGCCTCTGCCAGCATCGCCTCTGCCCAGTGCTCACCTCTACTCACTAATGAGCTGCTTAAATACAGTGCAGGGCAGAAGTAGAATGCCCCTGCTGCTCTCCACCGTTACCTAGCAACCTAAACCACTCCTCTTCAAAATAGACTGTAGCCGTAGACTGCCTTTATAAAGGCAGCCTAATCAACTGCCTGGTAGCACTAAAGAGCTCCTCAAACCACACTTTAGAAATGCAGCAGTCTAAACCTCTACCCCACAAAAACAGGAGGCAGAAGTCACATGATCCCAATCCTGGTGACCACTGAAGCTGACAACAATACTGCCAGCCCTTACAAAGGAGTTAACATATAAAAATTGCCCCTAGAATGTACCTTCATATTGCACCATAGTCTGCAGTAAATGCATTACCCAGTTACTCACTAAGGAGCTGCTAAAATGCAGTGCAGGGGGGAAGTAGAATTCCACTGCTGCTTTCTATGGTTGCCTAGCAACCCAAAAAACTCCTTTGTAAAATAGACTGCAGCCATAGACGACTTTTATAAAGGCAACCTAATCAACTGCCAGGGAGCACTAAAGGGCTCCACAAACTGCCCTTTAGAAGTGCAGCAGCCTATGCTGGCCCACTGGAGCAGTGGCAAGGTGTCTGCTTGTGGCTCTGACATCCCAGGTTCAGTGACTGACTCGGCAGTCAGAGGACTGGCTGGAGGGAGGAGGATTAAGCCTCCCAGGGACTGCTGTAGTGAATGATGTCCATGGGGGGGCCCTCTCTCTTGGCCCCACCCTGGGGGTGGCAAGCCTGGTCAGAAGGGGGCAGTGAGTGGAGCAGGGACTGGAACCTCCAGTCTGAGGGACAATGCCCTGGAAAAAAGAAGTGCAGCAGTTTAAACCTCTACCCTTCGAAAAAGGGAGGCAGAGGTCATCTGTTCCCAATCCTGGTGGCCACTGAAGCCAATGACAATACTGCTATCCCTTACAAAGGAGTTAAAATATTAAAATTGCCTCTAGAATGCACCCTCAAAGTATGCCCTATTCCTCAATAAATGCTTTACCCATCCTCTCTCTAAGGAGCTGTTAAACAGAGTGCAGGGCAGAAGTAAAATGCCCCTGATGCTCTCTACAGTTGCTGAGATTTAGGTGAATGTCTATTCATATTAATTGCCTCTTTTCCTCTTTTAGATATCACATCTTTGTATGGCTGACCTTTTTTCTAACTTGGCTGTTTTTAAAAATTGTAACTGTTTCAGGTAAGATTTAATATATTCCTCTAAAAAGTGATAATGGAAATAACTATAAAAAATAGAAACATAGAAACATAGAAGTTGACGGCAGATAAGGACCGCAAGGCCCATCCAGTCTGCCCATTTCTTTTTCTACCTCATAAATGTGCCATCGGCCTTTGCTCTGTCAGTGACCTATCTATTCATAGTCATTTGTATTGCTCCCTTATGCCTATCCCATGCCTGTTTGAAGCCCTGCACTGTATTCATAGCCACCACTTCTTGTGGTAAGCCATTCCATGCATCCACCACCCTTTCTGAAAAAGAATTTCCTCATATTCCCAATACGGCCTCCTCTAATCTCATGCTGTGTCCTCTTGTCCTGCTATTTTTCTTATATTTAAACATGTTAGACTCTTTCACCTTGTTTATGCCCTTAAGGTGTTTAAATGTCTCGATCATATCACTCTCTCCTCCTTTGCTCAAGGGTATACATATTGAGCTCCGTTAATCTGTCCTCATATGTCTTCTGATGCAGTCCCTGCACCATTTTGGTTGCCCTTCTCTGGACTGCCTCAATTTGGTTAATGTCCTTGTGAAGGTGTGGCCTCCAATACTGCACGCAGTACTCCAGATGGGGCCTGACCAATGTCTTGTACAGAGGGATTATTACCTCTCTCTTACGACTTGTGATACCCCTACTAATACACCCTAACACCCCCCTAGCCTTACCTACTGCTTTAGAGGTCTGCTTGGATGATTTTAGGTCATCAGTGATGATGATGCCCAAGTCTCTTTCTTCCTTTGTGACTGCTAGCAACTCCCCTCCCAGCCTATAAGTGGCTTCAGGGTTTCTCTTCCCTATGTGCATGATTTTGCACTTCTTTGCATTAAATCCCAGTTGCCACTCTTCTGACCATTCTGCTAGTTTATCCAGATCTCTTCTCATTCTGCCCACCCCATCTGGATCATCTACTCTGTTGCAGATCTTGGTGTCATCTGCAAACAGACAAGCCTTACCCTCTAGTCCATCTGCAGGGTCACTAATGAAGATGTTGAATAGGACTGGCCCCAGGACTGATCCCACAAGGTACCCCACTTGTGACTTGCATCTCTTCTGACTGTATACCATTTACCACCACTCTCTGTTTTCTGCCAGTCAACCAGTTTGCCACCCAGTTGACCAACTTCGACCCACCCCGAGCCTACCTAGCTTATTTATCAATCTTCTATGTGGAACAGTGTCAAAGCTTTGCTGAAGTCAAGGTAGGCGACATCAACTGCTCCCCTTGGTCCACCACTCTGGTTACCCAGTCAAAGAAATCTATGAGATTAGTTTGACAGGACCTTCCTTTGTAAACCCATGCTGTCTTGGATCCTGTGCCCTATGGATTCCGGTGTTGCACTATCCTTTCCTTAAGGTGCCTCCATAATCTGCCCACTACTGAGGAAGACTGACCGGTCTGTAGTTCCCGCCTCCTCCCTGCTACCACTCTTGTGGGTGGGATCACATGAGCCCTTCTCCAGTCTTCTGGGACCTCTCCTGTGCTCAGAGACTCACTAAACAATTCTGCTAATGGCTCTGCTAGTTCCTCCTTTAGCTCCTTAAGTACCCTGGGATGTATGCCATCAGGTCCCATTGCCTTATCCACCCTGAGCTTAGCAAGCTCTTGTAGGACCCTTTCTTTTGTGAAGGGAGTAGTGCTCACCTCCCTCCCCTGTGTCCATGATGTTGAGCTGTGGGCCCTGCCCTACCTTCTCTTCAGTAAATACTGAGCAAAAGTATCTATTTAGGATAGATGCCTTTACAGGGTCCTCCTCCTCACATGCTCCCTTTTCTCCATTAAGCTTAGCAATACCCCTCTGGACTTTCTCCTTTCACTAATGTATCTATAGAAAGTCTTGTCACCTTCTTTACTGTTCGTGCTAGTGTTTCCTCAGTTTGGGACTTTGCCTGCCTTACTGCCTTACCTGCTTCCCTTTGGGCAGTTTGGTATGCCTCCCTATCTTCATCCCGCTGTGTTCCCTTATATTTTCTGAAGGCCAGCCTTTTGGCTCTGACCTTTTCTGCTACTGTATTTGAGAACCAAAGTGGTTTCCTTCTTCTTTTGCACTTCCTTTTCTGTCTAACACAATGGGATGTTGCTTCAAGTATTGTATCCATATGCAAGTATGTATTGTGATTTATAAGATGTTTCCCTAAAGTATTTGCTTATGAATGTCTTCTAGCAACATAAAAGTCTAGGCTACATTTAAGTGTATTCTATTCCTACTGCCAATATTTTGGCCTTGCCAAACCTTCCTTGATGAAGTCCCTTCTGTCTGTGATTATATGGATATGAAGTTTGGATGATAGATTTTCTTCTATCATTTGGTTTCACCTTTATTCTAAATTTCATTCACTTTTCAGAGACAAGATATATATTGGTTTCTTGAAACCTTACACATCTAAGATTCTGTTATACTAGAACCCATAACTATCATGCACTGCAAGGACAAGCTTTATTGTCGTAACAGAATGTTTTTTGTATTGAAGCCTGCAATCACCTAAAGAACTGTGGACATGGAGAAGGTTTTGAGAATGACAGGGACAAATATGCAGAGAATTAGTATTCGATGTGTTTTTCCCAGTGTCAGTTGAAATCATAGAAACATAGAAACATAGACTTTGACAGCAGATAAGGACCACTTGGCCCATCTAGTCTGCCCATTTCCCTACCTACAGGATAGGCCGCAGATCCTAGTTAACCAACAGCCAATTTCTTCGTACCCTTTTTTCTATCCTACCTTTTTTCTAACTTGGCTGTTTTTAAACATTGTAACTGTTTCAGGTAAGATTTAATATATTCCTCTAAAAAGTTATGACTTGACAATAGAAATATTTTGCGGTGTGTAGTCTATATATTACTTTACTATTTTGGCATATTGTTTGGTTTGTAAACTGCTGAACACTGATAATTTCCCCTTTATCTTATACATAATTATAGGCCAGTGAGTCTTATCTCAGTAATGCAAAAAATACTAGTGGTGATTATCAAAGATCAGATTATAGAACATGTGGACACATTCCAGCTGTAAACATAAAGTCATCATGGGTTCAGTGAGATGAAGTTTATCAAGACTAACATTTTAGTCTTCCTTGAGGAAGTAACAATGAAATTAAGCAGGGGATAGGCATCTGATATATTTACATTTTAGTTAAGCATTCAACATTGTTTCTCAAGAGAAGTTGGTTCTTTAGATGAGGAGAGTTGGAATTACAAGAAATGTAGCACAATGGATTGAGAACTGGTTACAAAATCATGCTCAGGGAGTTATGATACATGAGACTGCATCAGGCTTGAAAGCAGTCATCAGTGTTATTTTCTGATGGGTCAGTGTCAGGACACTGTTGTTCAATATTTTTATTGATTGATGGGGCCAGGATTTTCCATTGTAGACACATTACCAACCGATGCAAGTGGATATAAGCTCTGACGGGTCATCTTACACATCTTAATTTTCAATAGCCACTGAAGTTTTAGCACTCAGACATGCTTTGTGGCTGCATGCACATGTTAACAGTAAATGCATGTGGCCCCATGAAGCAGATAAGCAGCCCCAGCAAGGACACATGCTACACCATGCTGCAGTGGTCCAGTGGGTGTCTTTTGGATGCAGGGATGGAAGCACAGATTACATTGCTCAGCCCTTTTAACTTGTATTTAACTTCAGCTAGATCGAATTTAGGGGAAACATAGAGCTACATATGCCATAGGTGACATAGCAGACAAAACCCTCATAGAGATATTATGTTGCAGATAAAATAAGTTTAGAAAAGCTGGAATGAGCAAGGGAAATACATAGATGATAGCTGTATTTTAGCCATTATATGAAGCCCTGGTTAAATGGTACTGAGGGTTAAAATGCAGATCTACCAAACTATCAAATGCTCAGTTCGCCTTAGGTACACATGAATTCTTTCCCAAGAAAATCTGAGGCAGTGCTAACTGCAGTACACATTTTAAATAAGTTACTACTATATCCTGACAAAGATTACATGAGACTTACAAATTATCCTTCATAGTGCCAATACCATTGTAGATATTCTAAGCTTTCATTTTGTGTTCAAGGAAAATACCAGACCTACTAGAAACTCAAGATTTTCTAAGCCATTCTCTTCCTCAAATTCTTAAAGATAATAGATGAAATGAAGTATAACTTATCTGGAAAAGTTACTGTGTAGTATTTTTTTGCAGTACTGCTCAAACTCATTAAGATGGTGACTGGCTGTAGTGGTGTGAGGAGGGCTTGTGCTAACTGACATCTGACCTCTTAACATGTTTTTGATTAAGTCAGCAGATCTGTGAGGAGGAGAAATGGGGTCCTACATGGGTTGGGTAAGGAGGAAATTGGGTTTACCTTTACCATTTGACTGGGAAGAGAGTGAAAGATAGAGCCCTACATTAGTTCAGGAAGGGATATGGAAGAAGGAGAATGAGGGTGGAAAATGGTTTGATAAGTAGTTTGGGGAAGGGGTGTTATTGTTTACTGGTATCATGTTGCAGGGTTGGGAGGGGAGATAGATGAGATCTTGCATTGGTTGCAGAAGAAGGTGATTATGTTTTACTTGGGAAGGTAGGGTAGTAGAGGTGCTATGAGGGAGGGTTGATTTTTTTTTTTTTTGTATTTCTTAAACTAATAAAAAAAACTATGCAGAGTAGACTTAGCAGCAGATAAACAGCCATAACAGGCAACTCTGTATAATCCTTTACACTTCATGGAGTATTTTCTTGATGGAATGACACCTTGAATATGTGGCGAACTAGGCAAAGAAAACCATGAAGTGTGGAATCTCCTTGAAATTCTATTCAAAATGAAGTGTAACCGGTTTGATATGAGGATGTTTCACTATCAGCTGGCATAAGCAGTACAAACTTTTCTTTACCCCTTAGAATGTTGGGGATACATAATTGCGACACTGTTTTCTACCTACCTGACAGCAGTAGTTGAGCACTCTCAGTGTCTAGTCAGACTACTCATGGCTGTGCTGGGATTCCTTCAGATTTTGATTTCTTTCTATTCTGATTGTGGAGCTTGCCCAACCCCCATCCATGGAGATGACATAGTCTTTAAACTTTCTCTTCCAACCGGTGCCATGAGTTTTCATACTAAACATGTACTGCGGAGCACAAGTGCATCAAGAAAAGATTGAGAGAGCCAGCATATGTAGTGCTTTGCAAGACTGGAAAACTGCCATTGAAATTGGACAAAACTTTTTAAATATATTTACAAGCTGGGGTTTCTAACTAATTAGTAACACATTGCAGATGTTAGCAATCCGACTCGTTCATGCACTATATTACTTAGCATTAATGAAATGAGAATTTATAGCCTAAACTACAAAAATGGTCATGCCTGATGGTTAAGCCAACATGCAGAAAGAATCAGGAGAGCTTACAAAAAAGTGATAATTATTATTATAATTATTTGAAACTATATATACAAGCAATCTGATGTTCACATTGTAAGCAGTCTGCTTTGTTGGCCACATGCATATTATAAATTATATTTTGACTCTTATTTCACTTCAGTAGTATCTTACAACTTCTTAAATCAATTCATAGATAATTCAATTATTTTCAAAGTTACTACAGCACTTCAATGAACATTTTCTGTTATGTTAAATAAGGGGGAAGACTATCATATTAAGTGGCATATTTACAAATCTTTTTTAGCATGCTACATGAACTTTGGTGAAATGTTTTCTGGGGTAGTTATAACTGCACTGGTTCTAGCTCATAATATTTATTCCCATTTTGTGGGATTGTCAGAAATGGGGATTGTTCTGACCCCTACTTGAACTCATCAGCTGAAATGAAGTTGTTCAGTGAGCTGGAGAAGACAAAGCTTAGTTCCAAGAAATTAATCAACTCCATCAGCCTTTGCATTAAGCCTGAAAATGGCACATATCATACTGACCCTGAACAGCTTTGGATTCCCTCTGTAAATGAAAGCCATCATTCCTGACGAGAAAGATACTAAATTATAGGCTTTTAAATTTAATTTCCAGTTTACTTGTGTTTTCGATTAGTGTGCCATGTTTCATAAAGATGGTAGTACCTTTCTGTAGTAAATGCTTCAGACTGGTAGTTCAATTCCTCTAATAATCACAAGGTAAATTTTAAGTAGAGCCATAAGTAAGTAAACACACAACTCAAAAGCTGTTTTTCAGTGAAACCGTAGGCGGTGATATTGAATAATTCTCTTCACACCGAAATCAATAATAGGGTTGGAAGTAAGAGTAAGCCTACTAGCCTGTGGCTATAGATTTCAATGTTGGACCACTAAAAACTTATATAAGCCTGAAGATCTACCAGCCAAGAGTTCACTGTAGTATTTTACTTTTTGTAGTTGTAAAATTTCTCTGTAAGCTAGTAAAATGTAATGACTACTTGATCAATGGTGTACAACAACAGATTATTGATTTGTGTTTTCAAATATTTCTGTCTGAAACTAGGTATAATAAACAAGTGTGATCCAGTCTGAGACATAGGTGTGGTTGAATGCTAGATTTAATTTACACTAAAAAGCTACATTAGTTTGTGTTGATATAGTTTCATAATACATTTTCCATAGGCTGTCAATGAATCAGATTCATCTTTCAGAGGGCAATGTCTCTCATTGCAGCCTGCTGCTGATAAAGAATGCTAAGAAAAAAGGTTTTATTTATTTAGATTGTTGCATACCAGGATAGTTTCATTTAGGTACATCTATTGTTCAAAAGGGTTCGGGAGACATTGAAACAACAGCTGAATTATAGGTACAGTAAGTTACATTGAGAAAATTGCATTGATACCCATACATTTGATTTATTATACAGTATACATACACCATGCAATGCAGTAGCTTTCAATACCTTGCAGTAAATGACATGACTCAGAATGCTGCAGGTTAAAATGACATAATTGCCATTAAATTATATTGTTCCTGTAGCATGCTGCAGCACTCTGAAATTATACTGCAGTAAAACTGCAAAGTACTGCATTGCATCCTGGCTGGCACTGCTGTATATACATGAGGGCCTGTATTTTCATAGAGATGTGGCATCATTTTTGAGTCACAGATTTCAGCTGCATCTGCATCAGAATGTTATGCTACCATCAGAACATGGCTGTGTCACAATCTGCTGTGCCTACACTTGTATCTAGATTAGTGCCACACAAGAGAAAAACTATGTTGCAGCCCACATCTGCATTGCAAATATGCCTCAGATATGATGCAAGTGTATCTTGTGCCGTGACATGCAAATTTTGATGCAGCTATGAAAATATGGCAGAGTTATTTGTCACATCTGTGTGATGCTAGTTTTAGTGTTGTGATGTAACTGTATCATTTTTTGAGCACTTCTGAAAATGTATTTATTCATAATTTTTGACCAGGAAAGGCACTCAAAACTGAACCAGGTTGTTTCCAGGTGTGTGCTCTGGGATGGAATACATGAACAGGTACAAATTATGGCGAATGTTGACCATGACACAAGGGACACTCCCATACTCTTCTTCAAAGAGTGCTATAGGATCCTTAACTTCCACCTGGACAGTTACCAGAGATGGGCAGAAGGGACCCAGTTTAACATCTCTTCTGAAAGACAGCACCTCAGCTGTGCTACATACCCTTTGTACTGCACTACAGTATCAGTTATGGGCATTATCTCAATTATCTGATGCATGGTTAGAACCCACAACCTTCTGATCATTTAGCCGTAGAGGCAAGTGCGCTACCTACTGGGCCACTGACAATGACAATACCACCTAATATATTCTGAAATGCAGTAAATCAGAATGGTGTCTAAGAAATAATGCTATACTTGTTAGTCAGAGTATACATATTTTGGAGGTTTGGAACAGTTGGGGTGTAGGAATACAAGAGGAAGGGAAATCTTGAAAGCAGTTGGAGGCAATGTCACCTAGCTTATGCCAAGTATTCTGCAGGTATGTGGGCTGTGTAGGTGAGTGACTAAGGCTCACTTGGAGGTTATGACATTCTTGGATTCTGTATTACTGACTGTAAAAGGATTTTAGTTGACCAGCACAGCAACAGAAACACTTTATCCCCAACACTTTAATAACCTCTTGGCATATGAATGAGTTGATTGGAAATAGAGCTGAGTTAGTACCGTAGGTGTGCCTATTCTTTGCTTAAAAAACAAAACAAGTTAAAGTAAGAGAAATTCATAAAAGTTATCAAAACAATGGTGCTCATTCTTTTGATATGATGGGGCTCATTGTATCAAAACAATAAGCCCCACTCATAGTCACAAAAGGTGGTTGCAAAAATTGGGGACAAACTTCGCTGATAGGGATGATACCCTGCTGATAGGGGGTGCATGAAGCAGTGATTTCTCCACCTGCTCCTAAGTTTGTATGAGGTGAAGAAAAGAACTGTAAAATTCCGTATCATAGAGCTTTTACAAGGTGAAGATGGTCCTAAAATATACATGAAAACCTTCCCGAGATGACCAAAATAGCACTCAACTTGAGGAAACAGTAATCTGTAGGATATATTTTCTTAAATTGTAACAAGAAATAGGGAAAGGGGGTTAATATCACTTTACAATTGAGCCATCACATGGTACATTGTTTTATTTCTTAGCACACATTTCCTCAGTGTCTGTTCAGATGCAGCTCATCTCTCAGACAGAGAGGTTGTGTCTCAGACTCTACAGCTTATTCAACATAAAAATGGTACATTAACTTTGTAAAATTCATGCCAACACCTGTGAGTCAAACATATTTACTAGGGGAACAAATTGTTGAAACATTCTACTAGTTTTGTGATGTTTGTGGTTTTGAACTTCAGTTTATTGGCAGTTGAAAATTTGAAAGAGACAGCCTGCTGCAGTGTGACTTGTGGGTGGGCCTAACAGTGCAGCAGATGACTGCTCTGCATAATGCACATTTCATCTTATTTTAAATATAATTGTAATTATTTTTTTGTAAATTAAATTAAAACCTAATTTAACACACATTCATTGTATACTGAACTTGAGTGTGGTGTGTGCTGTACTGTGCTTACATCATAATCTGTTCCTGTTTGTACTCAATGTTCAGGCACACACACACACACACACACACACACACAAAGTAGACAAGCACAGTGTGGGTATGCTGTGGTGAGGGCACTGTGATTAGGGCAATGTCATGTGGGTACCACAACAAGGTCATCAGTGACGGGCAGTATTCTGGATTTTAGAGTGCCTCACACTCACACCATGTTTGGCGACTCCACAATTCACCTGCCCTTCATGGCATATCTGACTTGGAGGTAGTTATATTTAGTTTAGGCAGGTGCATGGGGAAAGACCCCCTGCATTGGTGGTGCAATGGGACCTCCCATAAACCATAATTCTTCCAGGGGATATTCCTTTTGCATGGTAACTTTGTGGTGGTGCAATGTCACCCACGATCATGACATGGCAACATTTTCCTGCACCCTTAGTTAACGAGACCACATCTCCCGCTCACCGGCATGGGTGAAACCACAGTGTGGAAGGATGCACATAGTGTGTGTGTACGTGTAGCCCACATGTTGTAGCACTCATCATGGAGAATACTGCCAGTCAGCACTGCAGTACAGAGATAATCCTCATGACTGTTTAAATCCCAGATTTAAGTATATTGGGAGACGTTACGACTCCATATACCGATGGAATCTACGTACTGTACCTGTTTAAATACCAGATTTAAGACTTCTGAAGTTCTTTGACTCCACTTTTTTGACTCCATGTTTGGGCATACTTAGCTGCTGATCTGCTTCATAGCCAGTAGCAGAAAGGGAATTGCTGCACTTGTTTAAATCCAAGGTTTACACCCCCTCCCCCAAATTTTTGGATTCCACTTATGGGCATTTTGTTCTGTCAGAGCAGCATACAGAGAATCTGTGTACCTCTTTAAATGCAAGATTTAATTCTCCTAAAGTTTTCTGACCCCACATGTTGGTGTTTTGTCCTGTTTCAGCAGCAAAGTGGGAATTTGTAAAACTGATTAAACCATTGTTACATTATTGTCTAACTCTAATATCAAATGGCATGGTTGCTAACAAAAAAAGGTCTGCCTACTACCTGCAGCCTGTCTACGTTCCAAAGTCTCCAACTCTAGGCTTAGAGTTAGGTTCCAATCCACAAAAGCCCATCAGCCCATTCAGTACCTGCTTGGGGGGGGGTGTTATGTAGGTTTGTGGTATAGAGGTCCTTGTGCCACACAAGTAAAGAATGCCATTCATTCATAGCCTTGGCAGATGGAATCCTTTGCACCTGCTCCCAAGCTGCAAGCTTGGCTACATGGGTGTCTGTGATGAGTGATGCTATAAGTGGGTGGGAACATGCACTGCTTTCTGAAAACAATTGCTGTGATAAAGTGCTGGCAGAAGGGGCAGCTGCTATGGCTACCCAGGGGCATGATTAGTGGCCTCCTCTATGCAGATGATGCAGTCATCTACTCCTGCAGCCACAACCCTGAACAACTGGAACTTTACCTTCAGAGTGGGTTTGCAGAAGCAGAGGACTGGTTCTCTAAACACAAAGTGATCCTCAACTACAAGAAAGCCAAAGTAATGAAATTTAGCAGCATCCAAAAAAAGCACAAATCCCATACACTTACTATCAAAAACTGTATTGGAGTTCCTCTTGAACAAATACCATATTTCAGATATCTGGGGGTCACCTCAGACAGTTGTCTACCCCATGCTAAATATATAGATATGTAGCCAGGGCTGTCAACATCAAGATTGGTCTCCTATATAGAGATAAACACTGCCTTAGTCCAGAAGCACTAAGACTTGCTATACATAGTTCCATCATATCCATTGTAGACTATGGTGTTGTAATCTATGGAGCAGCCCCTATATCTTAGTTGTGCAGGATATCCATTGCTCTGAACAAGGCATGCAGACTACGCACAGGGTCCACACGTTTCACCCACACCTGTGATCTTTACACTGAGACTGGTTGGCTACAGCTGTCTGGGAGGATCCAATACCAAACCTGTCTTTTGGAAAAAAGGCAAATCTCAGCCTCCTGCCACCAGGTACCGCAAACCCGCTAAGTCCCCATTGTAGTTCACAGCATACACGATGCTCGAATAGCCATCATCTGCTTGTTCCTAAATGCCAGACAGCCCAGGGGCAATGTTCATTTGCCTACAGAGTACCTCACTGGTTTAATACTCTTCATAGCCATATAACTACCCTATCTTAATTGGGACCATTCAAATTGAAGTTACACCAACATCTCACCACCACCAGTTCTTTTGACTGCTTCGTCTGAGACTCCCATCTACTAGCATTCAATCTTCTCCTCACAACTGGATAACCCTGTATCTCCACTGTTACTGCAATAATTCCAATGCTACCCTCTTTTCGCACTTTGACAAGGCCCCTGGCTACCCCCATCCACTTCACTACCCCTGTCCCTACCCTTCCCACTACCAGCTTGACAAGGTGTATGGCTGCGTCTTCCTACCTTTCTTACTCCACTGCACCAACCCCCCCACCAGCTTGACATGGCCTATGGCTGCCACTTCCTACCATTCTTTCTCCCATCTTTATCCTTCCCCCTCTATTCTGATTACTTCTTAAAATAAAAATAAAATGAAAGCTATGTTTTCCTCCTATTAGAATGGTAAAACTACGTGTCTGTGTATATATATATATATATATATATATATATATATATATATATATATTTACTACTTTATTCTACTGATTTTGGAAACATTGTACTTTTCTACTTTTCCACCTTTGCATGTTTTGTCTTCCCTTCCCACAGATGTGGAACCTTTGTAAATGAGCTGTTTGTGATTAGAGGTATTGTAATCCAAGAATGAATAAATAAATAAATAAAATAAACTACATGCCCCCTACTTACAGCTATATCTTGGTTTTCCAAACCCAGTTGCCCCCTTTCCACCAGCCCACAGCACCCAGCCCCAGGAGCCTTCATAGTGAGCTGTGGACAGCATCAGCACTGGCTGAAGTGAGTTCATCAAAGTTGCAGACTCCAGTGGTGCTACTACAGTCCTTGTTTAACTGATGCATCCAATCACTGGTGTGGGTATTTAATGTCTGTGGTCCAGACCATCTCTGCTCACCCCATTGCCCCTGCCCCAATAAGTGGCTCAACAATAGTGGAGGTCAGAGGGCAGGGACTGTGGATGCCATCCTGTGTGAACCAGCATCAGGGTGTGCAGAACTGCAGCCTAGATATGCTTGATTCAGGTGTATCCCAGACACCTATGTGGCTCAGGCCATTAGTCAATTTCTCTATCTCTTAAAAATCTCAGTACAACTCATTGGGAATAAAAGTGCATCACAAGCTTCACTGGAAAATTCTCCAATGAGATGCAATATTTTTACCCACAATGTGATGTTTCCTCATCAAACTACTCTTTCTACATGAGCAGTATAAAAAGTAATGTAAACATGCCATTTTTAATGTGAGACTTGAGAAGTTCTGTGAATGAATAAAAATGGTCACATCATGAAATTCTACTTGCTGAAAAAGAATTGTGAACATCTTTACCTGTTGCACTGTCAACCATTCTACAATACTCAAAAGTCCTACTTTATCTTGGTGGAGGAAACCTTCATGTGACTAAATCACAATGATGGTAAGAGACTTTCACAGAGTTGAAGCATGGCAAAACTTTTTGAAAGAGTGGTGCTGCCTGGAGGTTTCCTGCCACATGCTGCACTGTTACATTTTGACCTCCTTTGGGACAAGGTTTCCATTACTTTCTTTGGTCATTGGCCCCTAACCCAGTAGTTTAGTAGACCCCTACCACAGCCTAATTCCCTCCCAAAATATTCTTGATTGGCCTGTTTGCCCTGATCTTTATACAGTATTTTACTAAGACATGCTGCTGAGATCAGCACACATGCTTCCTTCCCTCCATGGAACAGCTACCCTGAACACGGAATGGCCTACCTCCCCCCAAATAGAATGCCCACCCCTAATGCCAGAACCATCTCCTGCCCCAAACAGAATGCACTTTGACTTTAACAGAATGCTCATTCTGCCCCTAGAATGGCCTCCCCCAAACAGTATACCAGGAATGGCCTCCCTTCCCCTCTGAATACCCAATCTTCACTCAGAACAACATCCCTCCCAAAGCAAAACATCCAGTCTTGCTACAGAACAGCCTCCAACACCCCCAAATGCCCTTCAACACACAACCATGGCTCCCACACTTCTCCAATGCCTTTTCACCCGTTTCCATGGGGGAGTAGCAGACCTTCTGTGGCATGGTGGACTTTCCATTGGGGGAGGGATCTGTTCCAGTTGCAGGGTAGGCATTCAGTGGGGGCCATTCTGGGTACAGTGTTGTCATTCCTTTAGGGGCTGGAGGCTGTTCTGACATCGACGTGTGTGTTCTCTGTGGGAACAGATCCATTCCAGCAGGAGGGTGGATATTCTCTTGGGGAATTGAGGTCACATTCTGGGTACAAGATGTACATTCCGTGAGGGAAGGGAGGACATTCCTGGGGGCAGGTGTGTGTTCCATAGTGAGCAAAAGGGTATTCTATCCCTAATGTGCACTTGGTGAAATCCAGAACACAGGAATCCACATAAACTGTGTGCATGTTCTATCAGTTTTCACACTGACACGAGTTTCAGGTTTTATCAAGTCCCCTGTAAGCTTCACTAAGCAATACACAATGATGCAATTTTGTATTTTTTTTTGTTCACTTTGCTGCCCAGCTGTCCACTGCCTGGTAGGCCAGCTCATATGATCAACACATTCTTCACAGCTTTTGGCTACGAAAGGTGTGTATCTCAGTATGCCTGGGGTCAGCCTTGGTGTTCCACACAACATAGTTTGAACTGGATTCTATCTAAACTCTCCAGGGCAACATCTCAGGTTGAAGATGATGCAACTTGTAATACTCATTATTGGACCCCTTTGAGGAAACACCATTACTATGATGAGTAATTTTATTTATTTTTTCCAGCAACTGAGCCCATTGTCTTGGCTCAACATGACTGTTGTCAACTTATCACTACTAGTTCCACCTTCCACCTTAAACTTTCCACCTGGAATGAGGTGAAGCACCACCTCAATAGTATCAAGGAAACCTCCTCACCAGGGTTTGACACACTTGAACCCAGATTCCTAAAATTTTGAGCTGTGTTACCATAGCCTCCCCATGCGTGACCTAATCAACAAATCTCTCTGCTCCAGCACTGTGCCTTCCAAGTGGAAGGTCGCTATTGTTTTCCCTATTCACAAGAGTGTACCTAACTCTGCATTTGAGACCTACCAGCCAATCTCCATACTCTGCCCCCTCGCTAAAATACAGGAAAAAATTATACATGCACAACTTCAGCAATACCTAGAACTAAATACTTCACTCTCCATTAACCAGCATAGATTCCATAGATCCCACAGTACCCACACTGCCCTCATTAAGGTAACATCTGACATATTTTCTTCTATGGACACAGGCCTTGTAACTGGTGATATTTTTGTTGACCTTATCAAGGCTTTTGACCTTGTCAACCATAACCTCCTGCTCCACACGTCCTCTCTTTTAGTCTCAATGTCCCATCATTAAACTAGTTTTCAATCTATCTCTCTGGTCATACACAATGTGTGAGGTGGGATGGATATACCTCCATTTTCATTGCCATAAGAAATGGTGTCCCCAGGGGACCATCCTTGGCCCTCTCTTATTCTCTTTATTTATCAATAAACTCCTGCAGCACTGTGGAGGTTTGCCATTTCAGTTTTACACAGATGATGCTATCTTGTACAGATCCTCTTTTGATCCTACCGTGCTCAACCTACACTTGCAACAGGACTTCCATCTTCTTGAGACTTTGTTGCTCAATAAGCTCTTGGTGCTCAACACTAAGAAAACAAAATCAATGCTCTTCTACCACTGGACCCCTAAGTCTAGCCCCTCCTCCCTTGGTGATCAGTTCCTCTCTAGGGAACCCCCTAGATCAGGTTCAATCTTTTAAATATCTTGTCATTACACTGGACTCCCACCTATCCTTCAATTCACATGTTTCAACCATTGTCAAGACCATCCACCAATAGCTTGGGCTGCTGTACCACCTTCTACCCTACCTTATGTTCCCTTCCTGCCTTGCCATAGCGTCCTCCTCATTGCTCCCACTCATCACCTATGGAGCCCTTATTCTTCACTCTGCTCAAGTCTCCTATCTTGTCAAACTTAAACAAGCTTACCACAGGGTTGATCGATTCACCCTGGGTGCTAATGCCAGGATGCACCACTGTTCTGTCCTTTGTTCCCTAGACTGACCATCCTTTGAAGCCAGACTTTCACACCCTACCCTTTGCCTGACCTACAAGTTCATCCATACCTTCACTCCTCCCTGCCTCTTACACATCATCCAGTGTAAAACCTCTACTAGGTCCTTAAGGTCAACTGAAATACCTCTACTGTCCATCCTGAAACCACACCTAGCAGTGGGCCAGCATGCCTTCACCTTTTCTGGGTCCTTCCTCTGGAATGTACTACCCTCTACTGTTCTGACTTGTACCTCTCTTTACTCCTTCAAGAATTCTCTTAAATCCCACCTATTTTCCCCTCAAGTCTGCACCTGTAACTAATAGTTTCCCACCCCTACATTGCAAAACACTTCTTTCCTGTCAATTGCCTCTTCCTGCTCCCTTCCCCACTCCCCTCCTCACTTTGCCTTGCTACCCTCCCATGAGTTGTTCTTGGGGTTACTCTGGTTGCATTGTGTTCTATTCTGTTGACTGTCTACTTCCTCACCCTAGTCTCCCTGTTCTGCTTGAATCACTTGCTGACAATTTTGCATTGTTTGAACTACTTTCTGCATTTATGTAATTATGTATTATTGTATAACCTTGCCTAAGCAACTTGTATTTATCTGCATCACTTGTTTTGCAGCATCTGTACTCCCTGTATTATTTGTATATAATGTATATGTCTTGTATTATTTATATATGCCTTTTTGTACATATATTGTGCTCCACATTCTATCATACAAGTGTCTCTGCACACTTCTCTTGCTTTATTTTGTATTCTTTGTACCTACCCATGTACCCTTCCCTGGGTTGCCCCTGAAAAAGGGAGTTTGTGTCTCAGAGAACTTCCCGGTTACCAAAATTCAAATAAATAGTAAATTGTGTGCTGACTCATGACTGTGGACAACAAAATAAAATGCTTCTGTCGGTAATTTTAATATATACAGCACTTTTGACTCACATGGACTGTAGTGTACTTGAGTAATGGAAAAAGACTATTTTTATTCCAAACAGGCCTGTGTTATTTCAGTTACTCATAGTCCCATATCACTTCTATTTCCCCATATACTGCCATTTCCCTTGTCTCCAGAATGTCAAGCTGCCGCACTTAAATCTGTTTGCATAATTTGCTTCCTTTGGGATCTTGTTCCATATGACTGTCACACTTTGAGTTAAAAAAAAGTTCTGCAATTCAGTCTTATTTACCCTTTTATGATGGAAGGAAGGAATTTGGGTTCTATATGTACAATTCATATATGTTTAATCCCAGAGTGCTTTAAAGTTTCAGAAGGAGGCAGAGAATGTTGGCAGTTGCAGCATACAGTACACAGGAAGGTTAATTAAAGGTCAGTGACTAAGGTGTAGCAAAAGAGATAGAGAATTATTCTCCAGGAGGTTAAGTGGCTTGCTCAGGGATATGCAGACAGTAAGTTATGGATTTTGCCCCTAAAGTAATTCATGACTTTCTAGATGATATATCTTTATTTCTAAATCATTTAACATAGTAAATTATTCACACAGAATAGCATTATCAACCCCTTGGAGAATTTTGAAGATTTATATTTGTTCACTCAAAATATTTTTTTTCCAGAAACATGAAGTCTAAATTATTTAATATTTTCTTGTTTCTTACTTAACTTCTTCAGGCCATGTATCATCTTTGTTGATATCGCCAGACTAATTATTTATTTTTAATATTTAGCTTTAGAAAGGTACACTGAGTCAAAGTTAGTTTCCATGAATGATTCAGGAGAGATTTTTGTTTGTTTGTTTTTTTTGTTTAATTATGTAGGTTCTGTAAGTGACAGATGCCTATTTTAATTCACAACTCGGAAATGAAAAATACAAGCTATGACAGTATGCTAAAATACATGATTTACAAAGCAAGAAGAATAAGCAATAATATAGGATACATAATGCCTAGTGACACAAACATGTAATTCCCAAAACACAAGCACACAACAGAGCATATACGGACATGTATTGCAGCTAATCTAAAAACTGATCACCAACAGTGTTCCTTAAAGAGCAGCAGATGCCTTCAGGATAACTTTAGCAAAACACAATATTTAGACATAGTTCAGCTTGTAATTTACATTCATTTTGTATTCCTCCCCATTATTTATCACTAAGGTCATTTTCATGAAAACAGAAGCTATGCTCCTGAAGAGTTCGCCTATCTCTGCTGCTTTCTCCCTACCTGAGATCATAATGCACTGCTTGTGACATTGAAGTTACTCCCATGGCAACAGACTGTGATATCACAACTCAGGATTATGACTTGAAGTAGGGAGTAATCTTTAGAGGCAGACAGACTCTAAGGGATAAATATCATGTATGCCTGCACATTTCTTCAGTAATAAATAATTGGGAGGAGAAATCTATGGAATATATGAAATGCAAGCTGAATTGTGCCTAAGTATTGTATTTTTCAAAGTTTTCTTTGAGGTTTCAGTAGCTCTTTAAATCAGCAGTTAGTGAATTAAATGTTTTGGTTAAAGTACACAAATGCATTTTTTCCCAAAAATTAGAGGACACTGTAGGTACAAACAGAAGAGATTTCACATTTATGTATTAGATTTTAATAGACAGTACAAATTTTCTAAAAAATAAATACAGATAAGAGATATCAAAATAATGTCACAGAATTTGAATGGCTCAAGAAATCAAATTAAAATGAAAAAGATAATAAAATATGCAAATGACAAAAAAGTAAATTGTGTATTGGCCCAGGAAATACATTTTGACAGTAGGGATGCAACATATTTTTCAGATTTATTTTATGCAGTGGGGTGATCACTAGCCTTTCAGGAGAGACCAGAGGCACAGGTATCTTTTTCAAGAAAAATCACTGAAATCCATAATCAATGAAACATATATTGAACCAGAAGGTAGGTTCACAATAGCAAGGGTTTCAGTTTCCCAATCAGAGCTAGCACTAGCAAGTGTCTACATGTCCAGTGAAGATGGTGTAGTCTTCTTCACCAAGCTTTTCTTACACCTGGCACAATTTGACACTCCTTATGTGATAGGAGGGGATTTTAACCTAGTCCTGTCCTCCCACCCCGGAGAGATAAAAAAAAAATCAAAAGAACATAAGATTGGGCAGCTAAACTTTTGAAATAATATATATCCAATTTAAGCTTGAGGAACCCATTCAGATTGTTGTATACTGAGCTGGAAAATTAATCTTATTATTGTAAAGCACACAAATTCTAGAATAGAATATTGTTTAGTTTATGAAGCCATAATACACAGAATCAGTGATAATAAGTATGGAGCCTTCAAAATTTTAGATCACATTCCTTGTTTTCTGTTATTAAATATAGAAATGCCAATACCAAAACAATGCTATGTGGATAGTGGATGACACCTTATGGGAGGATAAAAACTTAATTACAAAAATTATAGAGGAAATTAAATATATCTATATTTTTTTGTCCTTGACTATGACTTCAAAAACTTTTTCAAATAATCGGGATGCAATGAAGGCATATTTAAGAGGTTGGATGAAATCATATAGTGTTTTTTAGACAAAACCAGAAAAAAAGGGGAAATGAGGGATTTGGAAGTGGAGCTAACTCAAGCTGAATAACAATGAATCCAGTCTGGGATGGAGGAAGAGGATTTAAAGAAGTTTATGCAGCTTAGAGAGAGCTATAATAACATTATGCATACACAAGCAGAAAAAGCAATGCTAAGGTCAAGGACAAAATATTACACTTTTTCTCAGATTTACCAGACAAAAGTGGCACTACAACTAAGATGTGAGAAAATCGAAAGACAAATAAATATGATAGACAGGGAGGATAGATCATGAGTTGCAACACCAAGAGAAAATTATAGAAAATCATACACCGCAGAACATACACCAGAGATGAGGATAATAAAAAAAGTTTTTAATACAGGTACAGTTCCTGTTAGTACCAGAAAAAAATTTAGAAGCTCTAAATTCAGAAGTGGTAGAACAAGAAATAAGAGCTGCTATTAAGAGCCTACCAAATTGTAAATCCCCTAGCCCAGACAATTTCTCTAGTCCTACTAACTTTTGCAAACAGCTAGAGGACATCATAGTTTCATTATTAGTAGATATAATGATAGACATATTAAAAAAAATAGGTAGACTTCCTTCATCCTTCAACAAAGCAATATTGTCATTAATACCAAAAAAGATAAACCAGAATATCTGTTCAAATCTTATATGCCAGTGTCTTTATTAAATGTTAAATACAAGATTTTTACAAACATTATGGCAAATTGATTATTAAAATAATTCTGAAAATAATACATAAGAATAAGTCAGGTTTTTTCAAGGAAGGAGGCTGCAACATAATAGCATAAGGACATTTATTATCATCAGCAGTGCAATAGGTTCACAACTAGTTATCCTTTCATTAGATGCCAAAAAGGCATTTGATAGGCATCTGGTGGCCCTTCTTGATGGAAGTGTTATAGCAATTCAGTATCAAGGGGAGATGCTTAGACAAGATTTGAATCATATATAACTCCCAAAAGGTAGAGTTAAAACAAATTCATAGCTTTTGTAGGAATTTTCTCTGTCCAGGGGGACCAGGCAGGGCAGTCCCTTGTCCCCACAAGTTTTGCATGATTTATAGAACCCGTAGTATTCTGATCAAAAACCACCAAGATATCTCAGAAATTATGGAGAACAACATAACCCATGCAGTTTAATTCTATGTAGATGATAGTTTACTATTCATATCAAATATATTCCAGTCATTCTCATGTCTTATAAAGATTGTAAAACAATAGGGATAAGTGTTGGGTTATATGGTCTACCTGGACAAAAGAAAACTTATGTCAATAGTGACAGAGAATCTTAACTAGGGACTCTGGTCAAAAGTGTTACATAGCAGAATTAGAATGAGCATACCCCCAGTACATCTCATTCCAAAAATTAGGTTTCTGTGTTACATCACTTTAAAGTTATGAGCTATTTTCTAACCCTGATTACACTATCTGTTCAAAAACCCAGTTTCAGTGAACAGCTCTGATGATGTCATCTCCTGAACTCACAGTCTGGTGCTCCCTGTCAGCAAGCTTATAGAACCTGTTTTTCCAAAGTTAAAAGATCATGTCCAATGGTTTTCACATGTATAGTTTTTAAAACAATACTTATTGAATGATGCTGCCTGTTTTACTGGTGAAAACCATTGCACGTGATAATTAAACTTTGAAGAAACAGGTCCTATAAGCTTGCTTACAGGGAGGACTAGACTGTGAGTTCAGGAGATGACATAATCAGCAGCTCTTCACTGAAACTGCCTTTTTTGAGCAGGCGGTGAATTTAGGATTGTAAAATGACTTGTAACTTTTAAACAAAGTAACTCATAGATCTCACTTTTGGCATGAGGCTGATTGGGGCTATGCTTATCAAATTCTGAGTTTATTGATGCCAGAAATTTTGACCATAGTCCTTCTTTAAGTTTAAACATCTGTTACTGGCAAATCAGAAGTGAATAATAAAATACTTATGGCTTAATATTCCTAAACGTTTGTCCAAAAATGTGAACTAAATTATGGTCCAGTGCTGGAGAAGATAGGTATGGATTTGGAGTGGCAGCCACTTCCACAGGCTCCGATCAGAAGAGTGCAAATCTTAAATATGAACATTATCCCACAACTCTTTTTTATTTCAATCAATCTCAGTACCAATTTTTCAATAAATAGGATACAAAGGTAAGGGGCATTCTGTGGAAGGGTGAGTGTCCTAGGATTGCACTAGACAAACTGTGTAGTTCAAAGAGGAAGGTGGTCTAAACTGTTCACATTTCAGCTGGTACTTTTTGGCAGCCCAGGCAGAGCCAGTGTTTTAACTGGTTAAAAGAAATAGGGACTTGAAAGAATGTTTCAAGCCAGAGGAAACAGCTATACCTTTTAAAACATTGAGAAATGCTCAAACAGTGAAAACAGAAAGATCACAGAGATACGAGGATTGTTGTAATGTCCATCAAGAAAACTGTGGCAGTGTGAAAAAAGGCCTAAAATATATTAGGAAAGAGAATGCACTGTTTAGGTATACTCCAATTGTAAGTAATAGTTACTTCCCACCCTCATTAGTAGATAAAACCTTAAAAGACTGGACAGAAAATCATGAGAAATATCAAACTGGAGATCTATACAAGTAAGACGGTAATTTTATGACACTTGTGAAATTAGACAAGACATATGGCTTACCTGAAAATAATATGTTTCAATATCTACAAATAAAAAAAAAGAAAAAAACTATATATTCAAGAGAATGAATAATTTGACATGTCTCACTCCTTCAAAACTGGAAACTCTGCTCTGGAGTAAAGACCCAGGTTAGCACTTTATTTCAAAAAGATATAATCAGCTCAAGGACGTGAAAAACATTTCAAATACAGAGTTAAAGGAGTCCTTGGAAAAAGACCTGAAATGCAAAATATTGGATACAGAGTGGGTTTATCATTTGAATTTTGAAAAAAAAAATACTCTCAAGAAAAAAACAATAGATTTAAGTAGATCCAGATAAACACCATTTATAAGACATACCTAACCCAGCAAGGTTAGCCAAATTTGTGCCAGATTCATCATGAAAATGTCAATGCAGCAATAAGGAATAATAGGTTTTGGTAAGTACGCTAGTGACTTGTCAAACGTTAAAGGTTTCTGGGAAAGAAATTGTCTCTACATTTCTAAAACTATATATAGAGAGAGAGACTTCCCATTCGATGCAGGGATAATAGCCTTGGGGTTCGCAGCAAGGTAGCTAGAAGAAGAGGGCATACTAATGTTATGTTAATTGGTTGATTTTATGAACTTTTGAGATTGTGAATGATGTTGTGATTTCCATTGCTTGCTTTATATATTATACAGCACTCAGATCGCACTTGGGAATAAGCACTCTGTAAATAAAGTTTTCCTTGCTTGCAAATTATTTTAGCAATATTGGTGGCAAAGAGACATATCACAGACATGGAAAGACACTTAAGTACCAACATATAGAGAGAACGAATGGTAAGGATGGTGGATTTAAGCAAGGTAGAAAGGCTTATTACAAAATTGAAAATGGAAAAAATAAATCTGAAAAACATTGGGAGACATTTTTAAACAAACATTATTCTTATGACAATGTGTAGGGCCTGTTAAGGAGTAATAATGACAGGGAGCCTGGTAGGGAAGGCAGCGAGCTCTTGATGAAAGAGGTGAAGATTGAACCATGTTAAAAATGAATTTACCCACATTTCTAAACTGAGCAAAATCAAACATATATATATATATATATATAGAGAGAGAGAGAGAGAGAGAGAGGGTAGGGGGCTTAGAGGGAGTGGTCAGTTAACTGGAGCTGTACAGGCTTGGGGGTTCTGGCAGTGGAAGGAGACAATAAGGTAAGTATACTAGGCTTGCTTGAAACCTTGGGTAGTAGAACTGGTCATCACATCACTGGGAATGGTTTGTCAAGTAGATGAAGAGACAAATGAAAAGCCCTTTGTGCTGATTGACTTGTGAGCACGGGGTATGTGAAGAAGTATGGCTGGGTGGGCTTGGTTAGCAGCATCCATAAGTAGGCAGGGTACTGTCCAAGCACACACTTGTGTATCATGATAGTCCACTTGATTTCTCTTCTATTGTGTGAAAGTCTGAGATCACTGTACATCAGGCAGAGGTGGGTTCTTTTTTTTTCTTGTACTTTCTATTTTACAATCTCTGCATCCACAGTGGGGAACCTTCCCCATTGGCCCTGCTGCGAGGGGTCTCAACGTCCTTGGCTGTGGAGTGGGGCTCGCTTTGGTGTCCTTGGGGGGAGGGGATTCTGGTTAACTTGGTGGAGGCAGCCGCAGCGAGTAGGCATGTAAAATTTCTGTAGTCCTTGAGACTTGGTACCCCCAGATTCAATTTGAGTTAAGCAATGGCAGGCTGGAACGTATGATGGGCCTGTATTGCTGCTATATCCACATATCAGCCTCCACTGCAACCCAGCTGAAGCAGGGAGGACTGTGACTTACCACCCATGGATGGGTCTTCCCAGATGGGGAACAGGAGGGAGACCACATCACCCTTAAGCCCCTTCCCCTTGAGTCAGATTTTGTTTGGAGGTGGTCAGATGGTACCCCTTCGGAGATGTCATGCTCTTGGGCAGAGGGTTTTTCCTTGCTTGCCCCAAGGACATGGATGTGCAATGATGTCATCGGATGTCCACCATGTCCCCACCCCATATTGTGGTGTTCCCTATTTGTTGCCCCAATCTCCACTGGGAGTCGCTAAGTGTGGAAGATGCAGCCCCACCCTCTCCAGGAGAGGAAAGCAGCCCACCGGATGCTCAATCCTACTCCTCCCCTGCCAACCCCTGACAACCAGATTCTGTTCCCGAACCCAGGTCACCAGCATGGCATGAGGTGTGCCATTCAGGGCCTCAACCCTCAGCACCACCAGGTCAGCTCATGGTGGGTTCTTTTATCATACATCAGGGCAAACCTGCACATATTATTGCATTCCACTGTTACTTTGTGCAGTCAGGTGACAGCTGCAGATTTGTACACCTCACTGTCAAATTCCAAAGCATGCAGGAGGGATTTTCACAGAATTAAAGAGCTAGTGTATGGAGTAAGGCAGTTTCATTCCTGATATGAAGCCTTAATTTTCTAGTGTGAAACCCTTACACTTCTAATGATATGCTCACTGAAGCTTAGCTAAGGGTTCAACCACAGACCAAGGTACTTGAAGGCTTGCACTGTTTCTATCGGGATCACAGAATGTGGCATGATCTATAGGGAGCAGGAGGCAGCAGCATTTGCACTGTATGCCATTTCTTTAGTTTTTGTACTATTAATATTTAATTTATTGGGCTATTGGTCCATTGGTGCAGTGGTAATGTTACAGCTTGTTATGCCAGTGATCTATGTTCTGGAATGAGCTTAAATCATGAGGGGCCAGCCCAGGGAAGGAGGATGGAGCTCTAATGAACAGATCTTTTCTTTTGGGTGGTGGCTAGCTAGATCTGCCATTTGACTGCCACCTAGAAAAGCTGGGTGGCAGCCCAGCTGAATTGGCAGATACAATAAAGGGTTGGGATGTGGACACCCAGGCACAGCTCATGCATACCCAGGTGCATGCATTGAGTGTCACTTCATGGCACATTCCAGGACAGGGAGAACTGAGGAAATATCTGCACTGGATGGACAAATGAAGCCCTGCCTTGGACCCCATGTGCGCTACTTAGCTTCCCTCCCCTGATTTCTGGGCTTTACCTCTGCTCTGGGTGGATGGATATGGGATGGCTCTACCAATGAACTGAAAGGCAGACCCTGCCATAAGGGGAACAAGCTGAGGAGGCAATTAAATGATTTGTCACAGGTGGTCTGAGAAGTCCCAGGAGCTCAGGTAAGAGGGTCTCAATGGAGGGGCAGAGGCACTGTCAAGTGTTGAAAGGTGATCCTAGCCCAATGGTCGGGGGGGGACAGAATTAGAAACTCATTTATTTGTATCCATCCACTTTGTAAGTTATTAAAAGCAGCCTGTAGTAGATTGATCAGGTCAGTTGGGCAATTTGAATGTGGAAAGTGCAGTTTTGGAGTACACCTGAATAGTCTTCCTCAAAGAATCAAGTCACCTCCTCTCATGAACTTCTACTTACCAAACTATCCCTTCCATCTACCCTCCCTGTCTATGTAGTTGTCCTTTATGCCTCCCCAAAGATCTCTCCCTCCTCCCTTCTCAATACTCTATCTTCCCTTGTCTCCCAGCCTGCCTCTGCTGAACTTATCTTCTTGGGTGATTTCAACTTCAATTGGCTTTCCCCCACCTCTAATCCCACATTCCAAAGGATTGAATTCTTAAACCTCACCCAATTCATTTCTGAACCAACTTGACTCAACCCTCACTGCACCGATCACTCCCTCCTGGACTGGGTACTCACCCCCCCACCCCATTGCATAATATCAGCAGGCTCACTGCTGAATGCATTCAGTGATCACAGCATGACCTACTGTATCAAGAAAGTGAGACTTACTCACTCCACCTCCAAATACATGGGGTCTAGATCTCTCAGATTTCTCAATATCCATGCCATACCACACAGCTGGAGACAGACACAAATACTGTGTGCTCAAAACCCATATGGTGAGGGTACTGGCTAAACCATTAACACGCCACTCAACTGCACAACACACAAAAAATGCCACACTCCAATGAAGGAACTGAACCAAGCAAAATTGCTGTGTCCAAATGGTCATTTTTAATTCTGGCAGAGCTCCACACATGAAAAAGTTCCACAAACCTAGGGGCTTTGAGTCTCCATGTGACCCTTCGAATGAAGAGTCGCATGGAGATCCAAAAGCCTGGGTTTAGTGCCACTTTTTTGTGTGTGGAGCTCTACCAGAAAAAAAAATTACCATTTGGATACAGCAATTTTGCTTGTTTCAGTTTCTTCATCAGAGTGCAGCTTCTTTTTGTATGAGTTTTATGCCCTATCACACAACCTTACAGCTTCAGACTGGTCACTGGTATATCATGACCCTGTTGTTGATACTGCCCTATCCCACTTCCTAGCCATTCTCACTTACATGTGGAACTCTCAAGCCCCATTAACAAAATTAAGGACCAAAAGTGCCCACCATCTGTGAATCACTCCTGACCTTGTGTAAAATAGTGTGTGTTGCTAGATTCTTAATGTCAACGTACTCAAATTCTCCTTAAATTGTATGTTTATTTATGCATCTTATATGCAACTTGTACCTTTTTTCTATGATGGGACATCATTGTAAATGAATTTACTCAATGAATTTATCCCAAATAAACAAACCTGAAACTTGAAATCCTGCGATCAGGCTTGGGTCTGTTTCAAATCCTCCCAATCCCTATCCAACCTTCTATCCTACAGGTTACTCAGGAATTCATGTACCAAGGTTATTTGCATTACTAAGGCTCTCTACTTCAAAAATAACCTCCAGTCCAACCTCAGTACTCCTGCAAGATTCTACAAAGTTATCTACTCCATTTATGAACCCCCTGCCCATCCTCTCCCACTGTCCTCATGGTGAATGGCTCTCCAGACTCCTACCCTTCCTCTGTCACCACTCATCTCAATATGTTCTTCACCACCTATGCCCTACCCTCCTCTTCTAGCCTCCCCCCAGTCCCCAATTCTGTCTCTCTCTCTCTGCCTATGCTCCTCCATCATAACCCAAAGGCTACTGTTTCCCACAGACCCCATGAAGTTTTTCTTACCCTTACATCACTCAACACCTCTAAGTCAAGTCCTGATGGATTGGACCCCCAAACTCCTATGTATCTCAATCCCTGCCATTATCTCCCCTTTAGCTCACATCTTGAATCTTTCCTCCCTCTGTGCTGTCCATCAGGCCTGGTAAGTTGCTAAGGTACGTCCCGTACATAAAGGCAGTGACCCCTCCTCCCCTGACAACTACCGGCCCATATCTCTCCTCCCCTCCCTTGTTAAGCTCCAGGAGTCCCTTGACTGGTTCAGACTAGCTAACTTCCTTCCCTCCTCTAGTTTCCTCTCCCCCTTCCAGTCTGGCTTTAGGAAGCACCATTCTACAGTACCCTCCTTGCTGTGGGGTACTGACTCTATCCTGACTGTGATGGATCAGGGCCACATCACCTCCGCTGTATTCATCAATCTGGCCAGAGTCTTTGACTTGGTGTTTCACCCCCACTTCCTTAACAAACAGTACTCTGCCGGCCTCTCATCCACCACTGTAGATTGGTTATGATCGTACCTGTCAGATCATCAACAGTCTGTTCAGGTGGAAAGTATTCTGTCCCCCCTCCCATCCTAGCCAGAGTCCAACATGGTTCATCTTAAGTGTTGTCCTCTTCTCCATTTTTCTCCATTGCCTCCCCTTTATGAGTGTCTCCTGGAACATCCATATGTACATGGATGACATGATTATTTACACTTCTGGCCCTACATTTTCTGCAGTGACCAGGCCGCTCCAGCATGATTTCCACAACATACTATACTTATTCCATGAAATCCAGCTGAAGATCTACACCAGAAAGACAGTGACCATGAACTTTAGCACTGGTCAGAAACTGCCCAGGCTCTCATCCCCTCTGTTTTTCACCACTCCACATGGCATCCCTTTGGAAGTGGTCCCTGGGTTCAAGTACCTAGGAATTTGGCTCAACAGTAGTCTCAGTTTCTCCATCCACATATTCACCTTTCATGCCAAACCCTGGCACAAGTTACAGTAGGTGCCCTATATTACAACAATGACTGCCTCTCTGTCCAAGTCTACAAGGAACTGTTAATCAAAATGGTTTTCCCAGTCTTTGGTTATGCAGCTATAGTCTATGTCATCCCTTCTCTCCTCCTTCCTTGCCAAACTGGATACCTTGTGCAATGCCTTCTGCTGCTTCACCAAAAACTCTTCTCTTTGTATGCATCACTGTTCCTTCTACTCTTCCCTCTCCATCCTCCCTTACCATCACATTACCAGGCCCACTGCACTGCCTTCATCACTAAATACTGGTTTGGTTCCCTCCCCTCTTGTATCTCTTTCCTGTTATCCCCTGCCCCATGCTTTTTCTACTCCCTTTGCTCCAGGGACTTCCACACTTTCTCCATTCCCTACCCACATACTTCTGCTGGCCAAATGTCCTTCTCCTATTGCCTCCCCTCTCTCTGGAATCTGCTCCCGCCTCAACCTCTCCCTTTTTCTTCCTGCTTTTAGACTCCACCTAAGGCAGTTTCCTGCACCCTCCTGTTCCTGTATACCATCTCTCTAACTCTTAATCCTCTCCCTCAACCCTTCATCTGCTCAGTCCCCAAGTCGCTGCCTTCCACCTTTTTACCCCTACCCCAACAGGCACTGTGCACTGTGCACTGTGCTTTACACATGATTGTTCGCTGCTCACTGATGTATACAAGGCTGCATTTATATTATGCCAGCACTTTTTACCACTGACTCTGTGTACACCAGTCATTCTATAATTACTATACTGACCTTGAATTGTATTTATATGGTTGGGTTGATATGTTAAGGGCTGCTGAAGATGGATGGTAGATAATTTATAAATATACTGAATAGCAGAGGTCCTAGTATGGATCCTTGAAGTAAACTGAGGTTTAGACTTTTTGGTGGTGAGGTTTTGCAATTTAATTTTAGTAGTTGTCTTCTGTCTTGCATCTCAACTGGAATGGATATTGTTAACTGCAGGAACTACAGAACACTTTTCAAAAGGGCAGTTATACAGGATTTAGGATGCTGTCCTGTGTGCTGGACCATCGGAGATCTAAGGGCTCAGCTCCAGGCAGCATGGGCAGAGACTGCGTGCCCTACATCGCATATTCAGGAGGAAATACAATATATGAACCATCCGCCATTTCCCCAACATCCAACTGAAGCAACTCAACAACAGAGGATAGTTGGTCCAGGAGGTTGGCAGGTGGTTAGGAGGGGAAAATTGGGTACCCCCTCACTCAATGATCACTAACGTATCACCTCCACAAACCATGTAAAAACTGCAAACAGGTATCTGCCTCTATCTCTGAAATCAAATAAAGAAGAAGAAGAAGAATCAGCATTTATATAGTGCTTTTCATACACAGTATCCCACAGTGCTTTACAAGCAATGCTAGACTGGTAGTGAAGTGACTGAATGTGTGGTGGCAGCCATATTGCACATCATCACCCACACATAGCCTGGATAATTGCATGAACCAGTTTATGGGAAGGGGAATGTTGGCCAGGACACTGGGAATGCTCCCTGCTCTTTGCAAAGAGTGCCCTGGGTCCTTTTACTTCCACCTGGACACCCACCAGGACAACACCAGGATGGGCAGAAGGGACCACGGTTTAACATCTCATCTGAAGGACGGCACACCCCAGCAGTACAGCACCCCCCAATACTGCACTCGGATGCCAGCGATTTTTAGGTGCAACTCCAATGCAGGTGTGGGACGAGAACCCACAACCTTCTGGTCCAGACGCAGATGTGCTACCAACTGAGCCATGCTGACACACTAGGGGTAGAGGACACTACAAAGCAGGACAGTGCGGCACAGGAGCTTGTGCTATAAAACTCACCCAAAACAGTGACTAAAACAAAAAAGCAAAAACGATATCCAAAACACTTCTGATCATAGGAGACTCCATGATTCAGGGAGTTGATACCTCTCTCTGACTGGGGATAATGGTCAGATGTCTCCAGGAACATCAGCATGGAGAGACACTGACTGCATTGCTAAAATTGTGCAGGAAGCAGGAGAATACATTAATGTCCTGGTATACATAGGGACTAATTATCTTGCCAGCCGGTCAGTTGTGGAGACCAAGGAACATCTGACCAGACTGGGAGACAAACTGTCATCCATTTCATCCAGCATCTCCTTCTCTGAGATCCTGCTGGTCTGGAAGAGGGGGGCAAATGGACAGAAGATCAGAGAAGGGGAGATAGGGGAGCTAAACGTGTGGCTCAAGGGCTGGTGTCAGGAAAAAGGACACAAATTTGTAGGTAACTGGTAACAGTTTTGGGAGCAAAAGTTCTTTAAATTCGATGGACCGCATCTGACTAAGGAGGGAGTCAGTGCATTGGGGCAGACGTTTGATGCCTTTGCAGAATATTTAAACTAGCAAATGGGGAGAGCGGTGCAGCACCCAATACATCAAACAGGAAGAACACCCTTCCCCCCTCAGCTATTGATCAAACAGGAGTTCAGCATGTTTGTAGTTCATTTGCATCATCAGGTAAGGAAAAAAGTCCGGCTCCTCATACAATGCGCAGGGGAAAAGCCGCACCGCGCCCAACAGCTAACACACGGATATCTGGCTAATGGAAAATCATATACACAAATGCCCACAGTCTGGGAAACAAGATCCCAGACCTGGAGTCTAAACTGGACATAGTAGCCATTAGTGAGACATGGTTCACCAGTAACCACACTTGGGAGACTTCAGTACCTGGCTATGTACTGTTCAGAAGAGGTCAAGGTGCAAAAGGAGGAGGGGAGTGGCCCTTTATGTCAATGAAAATATCAAAGCTACAGAAATTTAGAATACACATAAGGAGCCAGAAGAACTGTGGGTCACTCTGGAAATAGGAAATGGGACAGCCATATGAACTGGGGTTGTCTGCAGGCCTCCAGACAAAGGTGACGACATAGACACATTACTGTTAGAAGTTATACAAAACATGACAGCTAAAGGGGAGGTTCTGATAATGGGTGACTTCAACATACCAGATACAGATTGGTCAATACCAGCAGGAACATCTGCCAGAACTAGACACATAGTAGATTCCCTGCAGGGGGATGGCCTCAAACAACTAGTACAACAACCCACAAGAGACAGGGCTATCCTGGATCTAGTATTGACTAATGGGGAAAGGATCACAAATCTCCAGGTAGAAGGTCACCTAGGGGCCAGTGCCCATCACATGGTATGGTTTAATTTGGCCACTAAAACTAAATCATCCCATTCCAAGGCAAAAATATGGGACTTCACAAGAGCTGACTTTGATAAGATGGCCAACAGAGTTAAGCTAGCCCTGGCAAGATGAAATACAGGTGACGGGGTACAGGCAAAGTGGGAAAGCATTACGGATGCAATACTTGAAGCAACATCCCATTGTGTTAGGGGGAAAAGCAAGAGCAAAAGAAGAAGGAAACCACTTTAGTTCTCAAAAACAGTAGCAGAAAAGATCAGAGCCAAAAGGCTGGCATTCAGGAAACATAAGGGAATGCAGCAGGACGAAGATAGGGACGCATACCAAACTTCCCTAAGAGAAGTAAGGAAGACAGTAAGGCACGCAAAAGCCCAAACCATGAAAACACTAGCATGAACAGTAAAAGAAGGGGACAAGACTTTCTATAGATACATTAGTGAAAGGAGAAAGTCCACAGGCAGTATTGCTAAAATCAAAGGGGATAAGGGGGAGTGTGTGGAAGAGGACCAAGGAAAAGCATTCTATCCTAAATAGATACTTCTGCTCAGTATTTACTGAGGAGAAGGTAGGCAGGGCCCACAGCTCAGTACCATGGACACAGGAGAGGGAGGTGTGCACAAGTCCCTTCACAAAAGAAAAGGTCCTACAAGAGCTTGCTAAGCTTAGGGTGGACAAGGCACTAGAACCTGATGGCATACATCCCAGGGTACTAAAGGAGCTAAGGGTGGAACTAGCAGAGCCATTATCAGAACTGTTTAGTAAGTCTCTGAGCACAGGAGAGGTCCCAAAAGACTGGAGAAGGGCTCATGTGATCCCACTCCATAACCTAGTTAGACGTCTGGGAAATTGATTGGCGGACTGGCAGCAGAGGGAGGTGGTAAGTGGTGTCAAATCAGGGGAAAAGGAGATCAAAAGTGGTGTACCGCAGGGGTCTGTTCTGGGTCTGGTCCTTTTCAAAATGTCCATCAGCAAAGTAGGAGAATGAACACAGAGCAAGATGTTTTTTTTTTCACAACTGGAACTAAGCTTTATGGCAGAGTAGATAGTGAGGAGGGAGCAAAGGAATTGAAGAGGGACATGCAAAGGTTAGAGAGGGTATCCAAGGTTTGGCAGTTGAAAAAGTACAAGGTGATGCACATAGGGAACAAGAACCCCCAGGATGCAGTACTGGATGGGAGGGGTAATGCTGGGAACCACTTCAGAGGAAAGGGACCTGGGAGTCATCATAATTGACTTTTTTAAACAAACTAGCCAATGTAGCAAAGCCTACAGTAAGGCGACCAGAATGTTGAGGTGTATTGAAACAGGTTTCAATAGCGGTAGGAAAGAGGTAGTACTGCCTCTCTGTAGATCACTGGTGAGACCCCATCATGAATACTGTGCCTAGATCTGAAATTCCACCTGAGGAAAGACAGAGACAGGCTGAAGACATTGCTGTGTAAAGTAACCAAAATGATTAAGAGCCAGCAAGACAGATCATATAAGGACTGGTTCAGGTCAGCGAACATGTAGTCACTGAAGGTCAGAAGGAATAGGTGTGACATGATACATATTTAAGTTCCTGAAAAGAATGAATATGGTACACTGTGAGGAACTATTCAGCAGGAATGGTGGGACAGAAAAGGAGATAACGATTGGAAGCTGGTGAGGGAGTTAATTCAGGAGGGATGTGAGAAAGTTTTATATTACAGAGTGAGTGGTAGAGCCGTGGAACAGCCTACCTGCAGAAGTGGTAGGTGCAAACACCACTTATGGCTTCAAGCATGGCTGGGTCAAAGTTAAAGGCTTAATAATTTCTCAGGGGAGTAGCATAAAGGCAAGGGGGAGGTAAGGTCAAAAACCCCATCTCGACAATAGGCAATGGAGCAGGGTAAGGCAAAATTGGGCAGAAAGGCTGGACCAATGATATTTTTTCTGCCAGCATTGTCTATGTTTCTAGCTTTCTATGCTTGTATAAAACTATACAATTGGTAAGAGATTTACTCAGACAAGTTTGGCTAATAACCATTCCAAGCACTGGTGAAAACTTACAACAAAACCATAACCTCAGAAAAATCTCCTTCAAATCATTTTGCACCTACACTGGTGCTTAGTGACATGTTCTTACTTATCTAGTCATACCGTGACACTATTGTCATGATGACCTGAGTGATGTCCAGACATAATAATTAGAAACACATAGCAATTAAGAGATAAGAAAGGATACCTCTGTCCATTCTTGCCACTTTGTATTGTATTGTACTGTACTGTATTGTGCTCTATTCTGTTCTGTTCCATTCCAGTCTATTCTATTCTATTCTATTCTATTCTATTCTATTTGTTTTACCAGGAAAAGCTCAATTGAGCAGTGAACATTAACAAGGAGGTCCTGGTTAGCCCGTTGAACAATACATAGCAACAATACACTGTATAATACAATATATTACAGAATCGATCTTTACATAATAAATTCAAGAGTTCATGAGCTATGGTTGTAAGGATGGTATGCATCAGAAAGCAAAAACTAAACATACAGAGGCTGAACTGAGTAATTAATAAACAACAAGGAATGCAACAATGGAATACCACACAAAAATCAAGTAGTCCTACTGTCCAGTGCATTTATCTCTACAATTACTTTTTATTGACAAATTAAATGAATAGATGCTGATCAATGAATTTAATTTGAGAGAGGCTTGTGACTTGTTCCAAAACATAATGGCAAGCCAGCTGAAGGTCATCTTGCCATACTTTGTTATATCGCATTACATATCTGGGCACCTCTGAGAGAATTATGTCATTAGTCCTCAAGTTGTAATGGCTAGAGAACCTATATGAAAAGAGGACAAGATATATTGTAGCAGAGCACTCCGAAGTGCCTTGTAAGTTCATAAATACAGATTATTTAGGAAGCACCTACCAAATGAGGTATAGAGGGTGCAGCAATGGATTTTAGTATGCAAACCAGAAATAAACTGTAGTGCTGTATGGTACAGGACTTCTAATTTAGCTAGCTATGAATCAGTAGCACCTCTGTACACCAGGTTGCAATAATCAAGAGTTGCAAAAAAATGTAGCCTTAACTTATCTTTTTTTGCATCGATACAGAAGCAATATTTGTTTCTGTAGTAGAAACCTAACCTCATCCGCAGCTTCTTGCAATGACTTTTAATATGGGTGCTGACGGAAAGTTTTCTATGAAACCGTAAACTGAAATACTTAAGTGTGTCTACCAGTGCCAAAGTGTCACTCATTAGGTTGAGGATAACAGGTGCAGTAGTGTTTGATGGCTGCTTGTTATTAGGAGCATAAATCATGAATTTTGTATTTGAAGCATTGAGGAGAAGTTTAGAAGCAATTTAATTTGCAGGGTATTAAATGCTGACTGTAGATCAAGTAGTGCATCAGGCAGTGGGTCTGACAACATATAATACTGTAGCACTGGCATAACAATGAAGGTTGAAACTGACTGTATTAGCCACCTGAATATTGGTGTAAATCATAAACAGCAGAGGGCATTGAACAGATCCTTGGGGGACTCCCTTGAGTATCCTGCAACAAGAGGATAGAAGTCCTTCATATTTAAGTTGTTGCTGCCTACCTGTTAGTTTTTGAACCAAGGCAGATCATGGGGCTAATACCAGAGAGATTGTGAAGCAAAATCTGGTGGTCGACTGTGTCAAAAGCCTGGATAAGGTATAGAAAAATAACTACATTTGTAAGCTTTCATTCAAGAACAGAAAACCAATCATTCATCACCTTAACTAGCATTGCTGAGGTACTGTGCAAACCTCTAAAATTAGACTGGGTTGGAGTAACGATGTAGGTGAGATACTCACGGAGCTTGTCACTGACTATTTTTTCTAATAATTTAGTAAGGACAAGGAGTACAGTAATAGGCCTGTAAATACTTAAAGCTGCTTTTCCACTAGATTTGAGGAGAGGAATAGGTTCCATTTTCCATAGTGAGAGTATTTCATTACTATTTATTGAAATTTTAAAGAGGTGAATTGCAAAGGCAGTCCGCACAGTGCACCCAGCTCTGAAGAAGAAGGGATATATATACTGAGAGCTCCTGGACTCTTACCAGACTAGAGTTAGCAGGGGATCTTCCACTTGTTTTTAAGTGATGGTCTGTATGTGGAAAAGGTCCAGAATACTGTTGTCAGGTAAAGTCTACACTGAATTTGGTAGTGAGGAAGCAGAAACAGGTGATTTATCAAATGTCAGACCAGTAGATGCTAATTGTGCAGGTAGATTTCACAACACTAGATTGAGCACAGAATTTGGCATGGCAACACTACTGGATATCAGATATATAGATATGTGCATTCCTCTTGGATGCAAAAACTAAGTCAAGCAAAAACTGTTGCTTATACTTGAAATGGAGCAGCATTTCAGGCATTGGAGCTTTTGACAAGGCATGCATTGGACCATGCCTTGCTTTAAGTGAAGGTAGATTTGGGAGTGGAATGCTTGTCTAAACATTAGAGATTGAATCCCACTCACTTTCACCAAGAACTGAGGAGGACTGAGATTGAGGATTTAGTGAAGGAAATTATACAATTCAGTGATGACCCAGTAATCTCAATGGCCACATTATGGGAAATTATTAAGGTGAAACAAGAGAGAAACTTATCAGTATGGCTACCTACCTGAACAGACAAACTCAGGAAAAAAGACTGGAAGCACAAAAGCAGTTGGAGAAAGCTCAAAAGGAGAATGCATGTGGAGACAGAGAAGCCTGAGACTGAATTAAGACACTGAAAGATCATCTGGATGAGATTACCTCCACTCACACTGAATTGGCACTGACACTTTTGGAAAAAAAATATTATAAAGGTGGGTGGTGTACAGACAAGCAATTGTTAAACCAGCATAATGCACAAATCTTAGACTACACAAATTCAGCACCCTTATCAAAGCAACATGAAGGTAGAATTTATAGAGGTAGCAGATGCCTTCACTATATATATTATCAGTCACTATATATGACTCTCCCAGATATGAACATCTAGACAAGAGAAAGATTTTTGGCTGGACTCTCCTTCCCTACCCTTATGGAGGAACAAAGACAACTCTTACAAACTCCATTTATAAGTAACAAAGTTGTTCAGGCCATTATGAATGTTAACGTGGACAAGAGCCCTAGAATAGATGGATTATCCAGTGAATGGCCACACCCCATTTTTGAAAGCCCTTAATGAGATCCTGGAGTCTGGTAAATTACTATCTAGATGCACTTATTTCAGTTACCCTAAGGAAGGTTAAGATGCTAAGCTATGTGAGTCATATCACCCCATTTCAGTTCTAAATCATTTTTGACTACAAAGATCTACACCCTCTTGCTGGCCAAGAGAATAAACTGGATGCACCCATCACTTATAATCTGGACCAGACAGGATTTGTGCCAGACAGCAAACACATGATAATATCAGGGGAGTCCTCCACTTACTAGGTCATGTGAATTCAACCAAAACTCTGACACTGGTGGTGGGAATTGATGCTGAGAGGGCACTTGACAGAGTGGAGTAGCACTATCTTGTCAGAGGTCCACAAATAACTGTGTTCCCAGACCCCTTTGCCCAAGAGGTTTCTAGTATCTGTGTTTGTCCAACAGCATAAGTGAAGGTCAATGGACATGTGGGAATGAGATTTAGCTTGGGAGAGGGACACAACACAACCTCTCCTCACTGCTGTTCACACTTTATCTATCAAACCTCTAGCCCAGGGAGACTCAGCAGATCTTGGGTGTCACAGCTGAAGTACAGGAATACAAGATTCATTTCTATGCAGATGATATCCTGCTCTTTTTGACAAACCCAGAAACATCCTTGGAAGAGGCATTATCCCTGCTTCATAGTTTGGGCTCATTTCCTGGCTACCAGATTAATGCTCTCAAGTCTGAAGTCCTTGCCACCAACTATATCCCACTGCCAGCACTTAAGGCAAGATATCTGCTTCAATGGGACAAATCCACCCTGAAATATCTTGGGGTGAACATCCCATAATATCTGGGGAACCTGTATAAACAAATTGTGGACCATTTACTACTTAGTTTGAACTGGACCTGCAATGCTGGGAAGCCCTCCTAATTGGCCTCATACATAGAGGTCAAACAATTCAGATGACTGTTTCCCCTGTCTTTTGCATCTCTTTCACACTTTCCAGGTCCTAGTATCTCAGTCTGCCTTCTATGAATCAAACAGCCTCATTGAAAAATATCTATGGAATAACAACATCCTCAAATAAGGTATAAAACCCTTTTTATTCCAAAAGACAAGGGAGGATTGGCTCTTCCAGTACTCAACAGGTACTACTGAGCAGCACATCTTTTTACACTGGACTACTGGTGTGCAAGGTGTGCAAAGCACAGAGGAAGGACCTTGAACTGGCAGAGAATAAGGCACTCAGGATCCCCAAAGTACTCAACAACAGGTGGGAACTGCAGGATATCCCAGGAACAGAAAAAATGATCTAAAGCAGAAATTGTGCTATGGAGAAGATTAGGAACAAAGTTTTACTTCACCCAACACACTAGACTTTTGCTTAGATTTGCAACAGATCCCCACTTTCACCCTACCTGATTGAACCCTGACTTCCTCAGATGAAAAAGGTTAGGCTTGATGACCCCTCGCCACCTATTTGCCAGAATACTTATAAAATCCTTTGAAAATTTGTCCACAGAATTTCACTTACCCCAGACTGACTTCTAGATATCTATAATTCAAGAGATTCCTGACTTATCTAATGGACTGGCACAATGTTATCCAACAACCAGTGGATCTAGTTACCCTATTTATCACAGCTACACGGGGGAACACCTGATCTTGTGTATTTAGAAGGAATTGGAAAACTTGGATCCTTGGAACATGAACTACAGTAAACAGAAATGGAACAATGAATAGAAGCTTCAGATTCCAGAAACATAGTGGATGCAGATGTGTTATTTGCAGCAAAAAATAACAAGTGCACGTTTCTGGCGTGCAAATACTTGGAAACACCTGATTAGGTTATTCCAGAGACCTCTAATTCAGAATAAGTTTATGCCTCAAGTGACAGGGGCATGTTGAAGGGAGTGTGGTGCAGAATGAGAGAACCACATGCATATACCATGGTCCTGCTTTGAGATCATACCATATTGGAGGTCATGTTTAGCAAAAATTAAAAAAAATCACAGAAACCGCAGTCCAGTAGGACCCTAAATATACTTTGATGAGGATCTTACTGAGGACTCTCAAAGACAAGAACTAAAAGATGTTACTGCTACTCCTGGTGGCTTGCAAGAAAAATATCACCTACAACTGGTTATCAAAAACTGTCCTCACTATCAGAGACCGGCAAGATCTGGTGTTCAACTTTTAGTTAATGGAAAAAATAACTCTATAGAAAAATCAGCATGCAGTGCTGTTTCATGACACTTGGGTACATTGGATACATTATGTAGAAAGATCAAGATTTTGTACACTGATGCACTATGCATGATAGCCCAGTGACTGCACCTAAGCTTGATACAAACCGCATAACTTGATCCACCCTCTGTTATTGATTGTTCTCTCTCTCTCTCTCTCTCTCTCTCTGCCCTGCCTCCAGCCATATGGTATCTGGCAGTAAGGGACTGTTCATTTTTGCAGTCCACAGATGTATATAGTTCTTGTTAGTCTATAGAGGGGAAAGGCTGCTAATCCCCAGTCAGTTGACACGCTGATTTCAGAAAGTGTGTGTGTGTGTGGGGAGAGGGGGTATCACAACTTACATAGGGGACCCATATGTTTATAGTGCCTTCTTGCTAGTGCTTTTGAATGTGTGGTTAGGAGATCAAACCTACCCTGCTATGTGGGGCTTGAATTGATGCAGTGGACTCTTCCCCATTACATATCCATCCCTAGAGTTGTGGGGTGCACAGCTCACCTCAAAAAGACTTCAGTTTATCCAGGTGTCAATGACTGTGTACCTGCATACCATGTATTTCTTAACAATGTGTTATGTTTGTACTGTGTGTCTTAACAGAAAAAAAACTCAAACTCTCATTTAAAAAAAAAACAAATGGAGCACATAGAAATGAAGAACTATTTAAGAATTAACCTCCTCCTGCTTGTACTGCTCCTCTTCCTTGGTTGACTTTATATGTTTCCTGTGCCAGGCATTAGCATGAGGATGTGTAAAACCACTTGAACAGTGATGATCCAGGAACAACAAAGGACATTGGGAGCTTTGGGACACAGACTGCCCGCATTGTGAAGGAAGGCACAGACCTCTTACCAGAGTACATTATGGAATCTGTGGTAGCAGAGCCACTCTCTAGCCAAAGCTGTGATCCTATCACATTTTGGCAAGAGAAAAAAAAATCATTTGTCATGCACTGTTTAATCTAACTTTGTATTTTCTCATATGCCTCTAGCATTGGTCACTTCAAAAAGATATTTCAGCACAACAGGTAATACTGCCTCAACACATCACTCCAGGCCAGATCATAATACTAAACTAAGAAGGTAGTAACTGGTATGGAAGTAAAGCAAAGACTATAGGGGGTAAGCTTTAAGCTCGGCAATAAATACTAACAATTACAGATAAGATACAGCAGTCATACTCATTGTGAACTGTGGTACAACACCACAAACACACCAATTTCCAGCAGTGGTATGCAGATACCACCCCCCACAAGACAGCAATAGTAATTAACATTCAATGCCTACTTGAAGGCATTCCCCAATTTTTAATCTGTTTAACCCTATGCAAATTAGTGCACTGGAAGCCATACTAATTCAGCTGAATTGCCAATGCCAAGCTGAATTTTCAGGCCCCAACTCAAAGTCGAACCAATGATGATTGATCCACTTTTCTCACCATTACTAGGCCTATGGAACTAGGCCCCAAAGCTAGGCAATACAGCTAGCAAGCCCCTAAACTAAGACCAGGAGGAATGTCAGGCACATCCAGACTGGCTACATGTGCATGGGAGGCCTTACCAACTGAGGAAAGCATCCCAAGGCAAAGTGGAAATGATGCTACTGCAGTCAGGGGTGTGACATTCATGCAGTAATTTTTGAGGGTGTGCTGAGTCCTGACCATGGAACGGCAAGGTATGAAATTCAATTCAGAATTCATCCAGATCTCAAACTGCGAAACAATGCATTTCTCATTTACTGATAGCCCAGGACAAATTTTGCCAAATGCAATCCAACTGCTGCAGGTCTGCAGTGAGCAGGAAAAATACTGAACCAAATCAAACCATTGAACACACAAGGGAGTTGCATCTCAGACAGCAGTGCAAGCAACTAAAGGTTAACCCAGGAAATAACTCAGTAGGCCAGTGAAGCCAAAAAGGCCATGGAGATGGACACATTATGCAACAAGGCAGATGTGTATAAAGTTTGTTCAAAATACCAGATAAAGGCATGAGAGGAGGGGATTAGGGTCTCACATTTCCTGGAAGAAACAGAAAACCACTAAAAGGAAATAGGTCTCTTAAAAAAAACAAAAGTTATATGGACAGGAAAAGGAAGCTCCAGGTCGAGTAGCAACCAACCATCAGACAGAAATGTGTGTTTGAAGGAAGCTGGTTTGTGCTGTTTTAAAAGCTCAGAGGGGGTGGTATGTAGCCTGCTACTCCAATGAACAACAGGCATAGCCTTTTTAATTCTGACGGTCTGTCCTCAGAGACCATGTCATCCACGTCTTTAAGTACTTTGGTAACTTTTCTCTCCTCTTTCTCAGTCCTGTCAAGATCTTTCCTAAGATAGAGGGATTAGAACTGTCACTCGAGATAGGATTTGGCTAATAGTCTGTACAGGCATACAGTGTTAAAATATCTCTTAGTCTGCTTAAGAAGTTTCTATTGATGCATGCCAGAATTCTATTTACTTTGCTAGCTATTGTGATGCTTCACCAACCCGCTTGTTATTATTGGTATTATATTTGTAATAAATATATGTTCCTTTGAATTTCTGCATGGAAAATATGGCAGTCAGCACAAGGCATTATGGGACCTGGGATTTTAAAAGTGTGGTAAGGAGAGATTGCACTCTCAAGTAACCCAGTGGAAAAATCTAATTATGAGCTTCCTTTACACCAGGTTGTAACAGGTTGTAAAACCTGCCACTTGTATAAAGTATTGCATTTTATGACCTACAAGGAGGAAAGTAACTTCTGACAGATTTCTGTTACATTTCTCACCACTAGGAGAAATAGCTATCAGGAACTTCCCCTGAAGATCAAAGGGGTAATTCTGACCTGCCATAAAGCAGGCTCACTAATTTAAAAAAAAAAAAAAAAATATATATATATATATATTTTTTTTGTGTGTGTGTATGTGTGTGGGATGCTTAGCAATATGCAGATGCCTGGGACTACCATTTGGTATACAGGAAATGTGAGTGACCTCACAGCCAGCATCACCACTGAGCTGTGACCTCACAAGCTGGGTGGGACCCTTGTTCTCTATAAAGGGTCGAAGCTAAGTGGCAATTGTGCATTTTACCTCTGGATTCCTGAAAGACACACTCTCAAGAGCACTTCTACATTAGGTAAATCAACCTCCACTATTTGCCAATTGAAACTAGGGTAGGATTAAATAATCAGTAATAAGGCGATTTTGTTTAAATTGTCCATTTAATTTTTATGACTGTAATCTAAATGTTATATGTTCTGTGTTTTGTAGTTCATCTATTTTTAATTTTAGCAAACTTTGTTTTCCTTGAAATCCTGCCTGAGCCTTTTCCTCATTTTGAATGTGAATGCTGAGACAGTGTTGATAATTGTAATAGAACTGTTAAGCACTTACAGTGTGTTACCATATGTAGCAAGATATGAAAAATACCTAGGTCTCAATTGAGTTAAAAGGGGGACTGTGAACCAGGTTGGGTGCCCGCTGGGTTAAGTATTGCACTGCATTTCCCCAAACAGGGTGTGACATTTGAACCTGCTAACTGGGCATGTTAATTCAATAGTCCCAGGATTATCTCCCTACTTTGTAACCTCGGTAAGATACAAGAGAGGTTGATTTATGGTCAACTTCGTGACTACCTAGAAACCCACCAACTTCTAGCCCCCTCACAGCATGGCTTCAGAACCAATCACGGGACTGACACTGCTCTCATCAAGTTCTCAACAGATGTACTCAGAGAGCTTGACAAGGGGACCCCCACAGGGGCAGTCTTTATAGACTTATCTAAAGCATTTGACCTCGTTAACCACAACCTGCTACTCTCCAAACTGAGGCAGGTTGGACTAGACAGGCACTCCCTATCGTGGTTGTCCAGCTACCTTTCTGGCAGGTCACAGAGGGTAAAATAGAAAGACTCACTGTCTGAGCCTCTTCCCCTAACTGAAGGGGTGCCCCAAGGGTCAATACTTGGCCCACTTCTTTTCTCGCTATTTACCAATGACCTCAGCAACCACTGTGGAGGGAGTTCAGTGGTACAATATGCTGACGACGCAGTCCTCTATTGGCCCTCCACCAACATGGAAGAACTCTGCTCTGGGCTCCAAGATGACTTGGAGTCCCTAGAGGAGTAGCTAGTCACTAATAGAATGGTCATCAATCCGAACAAGACTAAGGCCATGCTGTTTAGCCCTAGATCTGGCTATCAGGATAGAAGTCAACTCCTCAAACTGATGACCACCTCAGGTAAGATTATCGAGGTGGTCCCCTCCATAAAATACCTGGGACTCACCCTGGATCAGGGCTTCACCCTCAAGGGGCATGTTGAACAGGTAACCAAAGATATCCACTCTAAACTTGGGACCCTGTACAGGCTGAAAGACCAGTTGATACCAGCGGCCCGGGTCTCCATTGCTACGAGTGTTCTGCTCCCCACACTCACCTATGCAGCCCCTGTTATCCAGGGAGCAGCTAGACAAGAGCTAAATAAATTACAGGTTCTGTACCTCAAAGTGGCCCACTTTGCCTCCTTAGCTGGCCCGAGGACCCACCACTGCGACCTGCTGTCCCACCTAGACTGGCCTCCCTGGAAGGACAGGCTTCAGTACCCCTCCCTTTGCCTCACCTACAAACTTCTCCACTCCCCTCTCCCACCCAGCCTAGCTGGGCTCATCTCCACAAAGAGGAACCCCAGGCAACTCCGTTTGACCGACAGGACACTCCTCTCGGTGCCAAGGGTCAGAACAAAGGCGGGTGGGAAGTCATTTGCCTTTATTGCCCCCACTTTATGGAACTTCCTCCCAAAGGCATTCAGGAAACCACCTACGCTTATACCTTCCGTAGACTCAGGCTTACACCTGGCTACTTCCATAAAGTGTATTTGTAAGGATAAGGTACTCCAAAGCATTTTACTCCTTTATACGCTCCTACTTATTACACTGACACTACTGTCTGCCCTTCTATGTATCTATGTGATGTAATTAATGTATCTAGTTGTATACTATCCCATGTAATAATGTATGACATTTGTTATGTATCCTGTCAAAACAATCCCATGTAATGTATTTTGTAATCCTCGGGTCGCCCCTGAAAAAGGGATCTTCGAGGCCCAGTGGGCTCAGCCGATTATCAAAATTTAATAAATAAATAAATAAATTATGAATAGTCCAAATTTCTGCCACATATAAAGCAATACTATTCATTTTCATTTTTGAGGCATTCAAAGTTGGCATTAATGTAACTCCCCAATATCTTTCATTAAACTGAAGCAAAACATACTTTGTTTGTATCAGTTTACTTCTAGTGCACTGTACGTTTAAACCACAAGTTATTAGCTGAGAAAAACAGTTCAAAATAGCAACATGACATTAAGGTGTCTAATATAACATTTTCTACTTTCCATTTTCTACTTGATTTTTTTCTAACCAAAAATCATTATTTTAATTTTAATTTTGAGCTTATTGGCCTCACAGTATGTTTCAAGAATTCCTCATTTGCATTTCATCTTAGTCAGAGAAATTGAAAGAAGAATTAAATCATCCACATACATTAAAACTGGTACAAATGTTCCATTTACTGAGGGACAGTGTCCCTCATTTCCTAACAGTTACACTGATAAATCATTTACGAAAAGGTTGAACAATAGATGTGCCAGCAGGCATCCTTGCTTGACACTCCTGTTCAAAGGAAAACACTCCAATATGTTGCCATGTAAATCATATTTAACTGTTGTCCAACTGCTGTATAGATTTACAATAATACAATGAATTTCCTAATCAATAGTTGTTTGTGATAATTTACTCCATAGTAAAGGGGTATCACCTCAAGTCCACATTGACCAAAGGAGCATAATCAATAGCACAAGGTCAAAATGTTGAAATACAGAAAAGCAGGGATACAAAACAGTGCATGTGTGACATCGTGCAGTGAGGATGTGCCCTAACCATGCGCTGTCAATCTTGAATCCACTTATATGCCTTTTACCTCAAATTTCACTGGAGTGGTGATCCATGGCGATGTGGTGTGCTGTGGTAATAGTAAATCTACTCTTAAGGGACAGGTTGTGTGTTCTATTGGTGGATTAGTATATGCTGTTGTACTGTATGTGTGGCAAGTGTGCAATATGTTCCACTTTATGCTGTTTTTCCATTAGCTGTTATGGACAGGAACAGTTTTGCCTTCTGGGATTTTCCTACGCTGTTTTTTATCACACTGCATTAATTTTAGTGGATGACACGGAACCTAGTAACTGTCTAGAGATAGCATCAAAAACACCATTAAACTCAATGGATGCCTTATAAAGCAGGAGAGGCTGCCTAACATAATATTTTTCAGTTATATGACATAAAATGAAACATTGGTCTGTTGCTGAATGTGTTTTACTAAAGCCTGCTTGAATGATGTTTAATATATTAACTGTTTCTATCTATATAGTTAACCTATTCAAGATTATTCTCATGAAGATTTTCCCCACAGTTTATTAAACATTGGTATTTTTCTAGAAGACTGTGACTGTCTTTTAAAGAATATGGACAATTATATTCTGTTTCCATTGACACAGAAATGCATCATCTATGACCATTCTGTTAAATAATGTAGCTAATAAGTGACTCCACCATTCCACTTCTACTTATAAATATAAGGCAGAATTTTGTTAGGCCGGGGAGCATTATTACTTTTTGCCATGTGTATGGCATCAGATGTTTTCAAAGGTGTAATGTCAATAGAGTTTATAGGTAGTTTCAAGTCTGATGTCATTGTCCGACCATACCTCTGGTTCAATGTGTGCAGACAAGTTTTCTGCAAAGTTGCCAGTTCCATTGGCTACTAAAAGCCAGAAACATGTTTTATCCTGTTCAATGATCATTTACATACAAACATATGAACATACAAATTTGCCAGTAGAAATATGCCACCTGGTCTACCAAGTCTGATCAAGTGTGCAGCTAGCACCCTCATCTTGCAGCTACCCCGTCCCCTCCCAGTCCCAATTATCCCCTTCTCACCTTGTCCCATCCCCTTTTAAAACTATCCACTGTCTTATAGGCTATCACCTCTTCTGGTAGAGCATTCCATTCTGCCATGATCCTCTCCATGAAAAAGTGTCTCCTCATTTCTGTCCTAAATCTTCATCCCTCCAATCTAAGGACATGCCCTCTCATGTCCCTCACTCTCCTCAGCCTGAGTATCCCTTTAGTGCCTGCTTTGTTTATCCCCTTTACGTACTTAAATGTCACAATCATATCCCCCAATCTCATCTCTCCTCCATGAAGTACATGCTCAACTCTTTCAGCCTCTCCTTGTATGGTCTGTCCTCCAGTCCCTGGATCATCCTTGTTGACCTGCATTGTATCCCTTCTAGTAATTTCACATCCTTCTTCAGATATGGGCATCAGAATTGCACACAGTACTTCAGTTGTGGCCTGACCAGTGCCCTGTAGAGAGGCAGGATCACCTCTCTGCTTCTGGAGGAGATCCCTCTCGTGATACAACCCACCGTCCTGTTGAATTTCACTGCCACCTTCCTACACTGTTCTGTATTGTTCATCTTCCCCATTACAACCACCCCTAGATCCTTCTTCTCCTTGGTGGAACCTAGTTTACCCCTCCCTGCTGGTAACCTCTCCCTAGGTTCTTTGCTCCAAAGTGCAGGACTTTGCACTTTTTCAAATTCAACCCCAACTACCACACCAGTGGAACATTTCCATCCCTTGCTCATTTCTGTATAATGATTTTTGTTCCTCAAGAAAGGTTTTATACTCCTTTCTAAATTTGTTTAGTGGACAGTAATTTTCCTGGGATAAACTCTGTTTTACATACCAAATAAATGTTGCTACTGCAGCTTTAAATTGTCCACATTGTAGATTAAACCATATTTTATTTTTTACATATTTATTTGATTTATATAGAAGTGAAAGAATTATGTCAAGAAATCCTCTCATTCTCTCATACATTGTTTTGGCCGAGTGGGATTGTGTGAATCCTTTTGTCAAATTCTTGATCTTTTGTGCTCTAAACAACTCTGTCAACTTATGTCCAATTCATCAGAAAACAAGCATTTGTCAGTGCCGAGTGTTTGCTTGCTGGCATTAGCATTGGAAGTGCAGGAGTTAGACATATGCAGAATAGGAATGGCAGGAAAGTATTGAACTGATGCCTGCCCCACCCCCACCCTGCTGAGATGGGCAGGCATTGGGGTGTGCCTTTGGGTCATCGTCCATAATGCTAATGTCATTTTACCTCACCCTACCCTGCAGACACTGACAAGTGTCAAGGTGTGCCTTGGGTTGTTGACGCTTTACACTCACCCCACTCCATAAGGAAATACACTGAAATGGGTGCAATATAGGAGAATTGGGTGAACTTTGGGGCCGAAGAGTCCAAGGCACACCTCGATGTCTGTCACTAGCTGCAGGGTGGGGGTAGGAGTGGAATGGCATGAGCATTACTGCTGACAATCCCAAGTCACACCCCTGACACCTATCAGTCTCTACAGGGTAGGGCATTATGGTCGGAAACCCTAACGCCCCTAGCGTTTCTTGAAATTTTCACTACAAGTTTTCAACATGGGCTTTTTGTGACCCCACCGCATGAACAGTGACACTATCAGTTTGTTAGCCAAAAGGTGATTTTGCACAGCGATAGCGTCATTTGGCACCTCAGGTGTGAAAACACATTTCAGGCAGGATGTGAAAAGGGACAGCTGTACTGTTCATGAGGAGGTATAAAAAAATGGTAATGTTGAAAATCTGGAGTGAAAATATAAACAAATTGAAGTCAGGAGAGTGCATAGAAACTGTGCAATGCACACCTGTAATGCAATTATTTGGGGGAGTTTTTACACCACATTTTCAACATAGGCATTTTGGGACCTCCACACATGAACAGTGGCACTGTGACTTTCTTAATCTGTCCCAAATGTTGATTTCGCACAGCAGCCACACCCATTCTGTGCCACAGCTGCGAAAACATGTTTCAGGCAGCATGTGAAAAATGGCAGTTGTACTGTTCATAAGGTGGTGTGCAAAAATGACAATGTTGAAAATCTGGAGTAAAAATCTAAACAACTGGCGAAGTCACGCACGTGCATAGAAACTATGCAATGCACGCTGGTAACACAGTCATTTTGGGGAATGCGTTCACCAAATTTGCAAGATGGGCTTTTTGGGACCTCTTCTTATGAACACTGTCACTGTGATATTCTTAATCTGTCCCAAACATTGATTTTGCACAGCGACCAAGCCATTGTGCACCACATGTGTGAAAACACATTTCAGGAAGGATGTGAAAAACGACAGCTGTATTGTTCATAAGGAGGTGTGGAAAAATGGCAATGTTGAATATCTGGACTGAAAATATTAAAAATTCTCGAAGTTACAAGCATGCATGGTAACTGTGCAATGCATGCTCAAAACAGTCATTTTCTGGAATTTTTTCACCAAATTTGCAACATAGGCTTTTTAGGAGCCCACCTCATGAACAGTGACACTGTCATTTCGTTACTCCGCACCAGAAGATGATTCCACACAGTGACCACGAAATCATCTTCTGGGACCAAATAACAACATGACAGTGACTGAGTTCATGAGGTGGGATCCCAAGAGCCCAATGTTGAAAATTTGGGGCCAAAAGTTGTAAAAATGGCCGAGATATCCACCTAAGTTGAAAACCCCCATTTATGCCATTATACAGCTTACCAGCATTTCTTCAGTTTGCGGTCGGCTTTGAAGAGTGCAGACGTGTTCCTGCTCCACCAAAGATCGTTGCGCTGGACTCCAGAGGTAAGTATGGGGTGGGGGTGGGAAGTGGGGTGCTCTGAGGGTGGGTGTGGGTTGGGGAGGGGACCCGATGGTGAGGGACCATTTTCTGTGTTTCAGGTTATAAAAAAAAAAAAATTAAAAACCACCACAGACTGTTTTCTTTTTTTACAGGTGTAAGAGTTTGGGTGTCACATTAGGCACACTGGGGTGGACTCCCAGTGTGGCACACAATGGGTGTGGGGTGGGGCAGCAAAATGCCAGTGTGATGGGGGGATTAAACTTGCTGACAGAGGGGATTGGGCCCCCCATTGGCAAGCGTGTCTATGTTTGGGGGGGATGATGCCAAGGGGGATGGGTACCCCCCCTCGGCAGACAAAACACAGCAAGGGGGCACATATGCTGATGGATATTGGGCTCCCCCATCAGAAAATGAACTGGGAATGGGGTATGCTGACAGGGTAATTGGGCACCCCCAAAATCAGCTTGCTGGGGACTGTGAGAGGTGGACAGTAACAGCCGCCACCATGTTTATTGAAATGTTACACCAGGCAAGGCATGCCCTGCAATGAGGGGGCACTCCCTCACTGCAGCATCAAAATCATTTCAAGTTGGTGGCATGCTTGTAGACTGCTGTCATAGCCAGTGTGCTCCTCCATTGGAGACACACAGATGAGCCCCAAAAAGCAGTGGTGGCAGTAGCCACAACACTACTGCACTTCCACAACCTGCTTCTCCAGCAAGCTGCCACAACATGTTTCTTGAGCATGCATGCAAGCAAACATAAAAATGATTTTTTTTTTCTTATTCATGATTTCTATACATGGGGAGGTTGATATTCCTCTGAAGTAGTTGTGCTCAAACTAAACACTTTGCATATTAGATTATTGGATAATGATTGCTTTCAGTTCTTTCCATAACTGTTAATATTTCAAAATCGAAGATTGCTAACAAAATGGCAAAAAATAATCTATCCTGCTTGCCCCATGGAAAGAAAAATATTATGTGTAATTTGCTTGTCTATCTCCCTCTATTACTCCATTTAGTACACTCACGACAGTATCACCCAAGAATTTAAGAAAGTTTCTGCCATTCCTATTTACAATAATGTCTTTAGAGACACCTATTAACGGGGAACGGTGGGTGGGCAGAGGGGGACAGTGAAAAAGCAGGAATACTGAACGAATATTTCTGCTCAGTATTCACAAAAGAGGAGGGGGAAGTGCCTAATCCAATTAACAGAAGCACTCTTGATAGGGGGGTCGATCCCAGTCCTTTCACAGAAGAAAGGGTTCTGCAAGAACTCCTAAAACTGAAGGTGGACAAAGCAATGGGTCCTGATGGAATTCACCCCAGAATTCTAAAAGAATTAAGGGAGGAACTAGTGCAACCACTGGCTACTCTTTTTAATAAATCATGGGAGGATGGTGTGGTACCCGAGGACTGGAGGAAGGCGGATGTGATTCCCCTTCACAAAAGTGGGACCAAGACAGAGGCAGGAAACTACAGACCTGTCAGTCTGACCTCTGTGGTAGGGAAAGTGATGGAGTCACTTCTGAAGGAAAGAATAGTTGAGTACCTAGAGGTCAGTGGAGCACAGGATCCAAGGCAGCATGGGTTCACAGTGGGAAGGTCATGTCAGACAAATCTAATAGATTTCCTTGACTGGGTGACCAAAGTAGTAGACCAGGGAGGGGCTGTGGACATGGCCTACCTAGACTTTAGCAAGGCATTTGACACAGTCCCACACAAAGATTATTAGTCAAATTAACCAGCCTGGGAGTGGGTCCCAGGGTGGTAGCCTAGGTAAAACATTGGCTGGACAACAGGACACAGAAGGTAATTGTAAATGGAGTCCACTCTGAAGAAAGGTGGTTACTAGTGGGGTACCGCAGGGTTCAGTACTGGGTCCAGTCCTTTTTAATGTCTTCATCAGTGACATTGCAGAGGGACTGGAAGGAAAAGTATGCCTTTTGCAGATGACACAAAGATCTGCAACAGGGTTGATACACAAAGAGGCGTGGAAAGGATGAAAAGGGACTTGGCAAGGTTGGAGGAATGGTCAGTCATATGGCAGCTAGGATTCAACGCAAAAAGTGCAAAATAATGCACCTGGAAACAAGAACCCAGGGAAGAATACACAATGGGTGGGGAGGTAGTAACAACAACAAAACAGGAAAGGGACCTGGGGTAATCATATCAGATGACCTTAAGGTTGCAAGCAATGTGAGAAGGCAGTAGGGAGGGCGGGGTATACTGGGATGTATAGGGAGGCATCAGCAGCAGAAAACAGGAAGTTGTTATCCCTCTGTACAGACAGTTGGTGAGACCCCATCTGGAATACTGTGTCCAGTTCTGGAGACCCCATCTCCGCAAGGACATAGACAGGATAGAGGCAGTCAGAGGAGGGCAACTAAAATGGTGCAGGGTCTGCAAGAGAAGCCGTATGAGGAGAGACTAAAGGAGCTTAATATGTATACCCCTGAGGAAAGAAGGAGAGGGGACATGATAGAAACTTTCAAGTACCTCAAGGGAATCAACAAAGTCCAAGAGGGTAGCATCTTTCAGAAAAGAGACTTGCAAGAACAAGGGGACACAATTTAAAAGATAGAAGGAGGGCGGTTCAGGGGCAATGTGAGGAAGTATTATTTCACAGAGAGGGTAGTGGATGCATGGAACAGCCTTCCTGAGGAAGTTGTGGGGTCTAAAACTGTGGGAGAATTCAAGAATGCATGGGACAGACATAAGGCAATTCTTGTGGGGGGCAGGAAGATATAGGCTGTTGGTTAACTAGGATCTGTGGCCTATCCTGTAGGTAGGGAAATGGGCAGACTAGATGGGCCTAGCGGTTCTTATCTGCCGTCAAAGTCTATGTTTCTATGTTTCTATATTAGATCATTCCATAAATCAGAGTGTATAGCCATATTGCCAATATGAGAATGAAAGTCACCAAACACTACAAATCTTGCTTCTGGGTACTAAAAAATTGCCTTTGTTATTTGTATCTCCGAAGTATCAAGCATATCATTCTCATAATAATCTATATTGCTGGCAGGTATGTTACAATTGCAAAGTAAATATGATTCCCCAGCCACAGGACTAAAATGTTATTATTATTATGTTTGGTTGTATCATTATTTCTGCTTTCATTTGAATATGGTTAGATGTTTTTAATAAAAAGGCTAATCCACCAATTGATCTACCCATTGTGTCCTTCTCTATAACTTTAAATGAAATACATTTGAACCCTTCAAGCCATATGTACGTTTTTGACCAGGTTTCTTTTAAGGCTACAGCATGATACTGTTTGAGAACATTTTTAAATTGATTTTCTGCTTGATTCTTATTGATCCCTGTAATATTCCAATATGGATTGCATTTTGTGGGCCTCTTGTAATATTGAATCACTGTTAATACCAATAATTGTACCTATGTCTAATGCCTCATGTCAGTCAGCCTACTGTCTAGTTAAGACTTCAAACAAATTTGTTGTAATTTTCTGAGACCCATCTTTCCCTGAATTTCTACTGAGGGACATACTTACATACTAACGTACTAGGAAGCCAGCAGAGTAGGCCCTATGGTCTATCAAGTCTGCTCAAGGATCAGTGTCCGTTGAAGGCACCGTAGTGGCCTCCCCCACCTTCCACCCATAGCCCTCCAACCTCATCCACTGACTGGGGATTTTCTGATGCTGGTCCAGCTCAGATTCATCCTCCACCATACTATCCTAGCCCCTCTTGAATCCCTCCACAGTATCAACAGTTACCAGTTCCACAGGTAGTGCATTTTAGGGTTCCAACACCCTCTCAGTGAAATAGCATCTCCTTGTCTCCCTCCTGAGTCTCCCTCCAACAAGCCTCATTGGGTGCCCCTGGTGACCCCTTCCTCTCTCAGCTGGAACAACTCATTTGGGCTTACCCTATTTATCTCCTTAAGGTATTTGAAGATGTTGACCATGCCCATTATGTCCCTTCTCTCCTCCAGGGACTACAGGTTGAGCTCCTCAAGCCTCTTCCCATAGACCTCTCCCCCAGACCCTGTATCATCCTGGTCACCCTACTCTGGACCCTCTCCAGAAGTGCAATGTCTCTTTTTAATTACGGATGCCAAAACTGCATGCAGTATTCAGTATTCAAGGTGAAGTCTAACCGGGCAATTATACAGCAGAAGGAGCACCAACAACCTTCTTTGCCAGAATTATTATTATTGTTACCCTTATCAAAAATAATTGATCTGCCATGTTTTTGTAGCCTAACTTCTCCCAACTCCTGCTGTTCCCACCCCCAATTTTGCAACTGCATCACTCTCTATTGTTTTACCTCCCTTAAGGCTTAATCCCTGCTCTGATTTTCCCTTCCACAGATTCTGCCACGACAGGGCTCTGACACCTTTACTGGAGCTGCCACCATGGCTTGAGCAGACAGTCGCCCACGCCACCTCCTTAGGCTGCCACGGACATCCAACAAACTGGGTAAGACTCCTGGCCCGACCGGGATAACCCTCAGCAGCTCCCACTGGCTTCCGCTCACCACTAGACTCTTTCTATTGGACTCCTGATTTTCCAGTTACCCCTGATTGGACCAGCTGTTTTCCTGCTTTTCTCTCCATTTCTGGGCTTTAGCGCCCATAGAGGAACAGTGTAAAGAACCGAAAATGTGTTTAATTTAAACCAAATATTTACTGCCTCTTGACTGTTTCTCCCTGTGCTCACTTGAAATTGTTTAAAACGTTTGCCTGTGTTTGCATTTAATCCTGTACCTCCCTTCCCCCAGAAGTGCTCCCAAACCCTCTCTGCTTTCTACTCTCCATATCGCTTTGTTCTCTGCTAACTCCTGTGTCTTTCACTTCTCTTGCTGTGGTGCCAGGACAAATTAATTGCCATCTTGTTTCTGGTCGCCCAGCCCCCACCCACCACTCTGCTGTTTTCCTAGCCAGCTTCTCCCAACTCCTGCTGTTCTCTTCCCCCCTCCGATTTAGCAACTGCATCACTCTCTATTGTTTTACCTCCCCAAAAGGCTTAATCCCTGCTCCGATTTTCCCTCCCACAGATTCTGTTCTTGACAGGGCTCAGACTCCTTTACTGGAGCTGCCGCCGCGGCTTGAGCAGAAAGCCACCCATGCCACCTCCTTAGGCCACCACAGACATCCAGCAAGTTGGGTAAGACTCCTGGCCCGACCAGGATAGCCTGCATCACCTCTCATAGGCTGCCTCTCGCCACTAGACACTTTCTATTGGACTCCTGATTTTCCACTTGCCTCTGATTGGACCAGCTCTTTTCCAGCATTTCTCTCCATTTCAGGGCTTTAGCGCCCATAGAGAAACAGTGTAAAGTGACAAAAATGTGTTTGTTTGCTTAATTTAAACCAAATATTGTTGCCTCTTGATTGTTTCTGCCTGTGCCCACTTGAAATTGTTTAAAACATTTGCCTGTGCTTGCATTTAATCCTGTACCTCCCACCCCACAGAAGTGCTCCCAAACCCTCTTTGCTTTCTACTCTCCATATCACTTTGCTCTCTGCTAACTCCTCTGTCTTTCACTTCTCTTGCTGTGGTGCCAGGACAAATTAATTGCCATCTTGTTTCTGGTCACCCACCCGCCTCTCTGCTGTGTTTTCCTAGCCTAACTTCTCCCAACTCCTGCTGTTTCCCATCCCCCCGATTTAGCAACTGCATCATTCGCTATTGTTTTACCTCCCCCTAAGGCTTAATCCCTGCTCTGATTTTCCCTCCCACAGATTCTGCCCCGACAGGGCTTGGACTCCTTTACTGGAGCTGCCACCATGGCTTGAGCAGAAAGCCACCCACGCCACCTCCTTAGGCCACCACAGACATGCAGCAAGCCGAGTAAGACTCCTTGCCTGACTGGAGTAGCCTGCAGCAGCTCCCATTGGCTGCCACTTGCCACTAGACTCTTTCTATTGGACTCCTGATTTTCCACTTGCCTCTGATTGGACCATCTGTTTTCCAACATTTCTCTACATTTCTGGGCTTACACACCCATAGAGAAACAGTGTAAAGTGATGAAAATTTGCACCCACCACACACATGTTCCCCCCACCCCGGTATCTTAATTAAATAGTCCTTAAACCTCCAACTCGCTCCGGGCACCACCCTGCCTGAACCCCATCGGGACTACCCTTTAGGACCTCCTCTAACCTCCACCCACTCCCTCTCTCCTTGCTTACTCCCTATCCTCCCCCTTCTGAACTGCACTATCTCTAAAGCTCCATCAGTTATACTTGCCTTACCTCCTTTCTCCCTTTCCATTCTCACTATACCTGCCCCTTACTTAGGCCTCCTTTCCCACCTTCCAAATAGCTCGTCTGGCACAACCCCTATTATCTGAACATTATGACTCTGTCCTACATTCCTCTTCAACTAATCATTCTCTCCTCTCTGTTACCCCACTTCTACCTTCTGGGAGCCAATTTCCCCTCTCTTCCTCTTAGCTACCAGCTTGACTTTATCTACCCTCACCTAGGCACCCTACCCTCTGCTCCACCTTCACCTCATGTACCCCTCATGGATAATGTCTGGCATCATCCATGTAATCATGATAAGGTGTACCATGCCCACTCTTTTCCTCTTCCAGCTTTGGCACTTATGACATCTCTCTGGGACCAGTGCCAGCTACCCTACTTATGTCCCTACCCAAAACGGACATGCAAACTCACCCTTCAGGCAACTACATTTGTGCTCTCTGAAACTCCTGCTCCTGTTGCTGCTTTCTGGCAATGTTCACCCCAATCCCAGTCCTAAAACGTTAAGCTCAACCAACCAAGTGTCTCACACAGGGGCTCTCTCCCTTGTAACCATTAACATCTGCAGCCTGCTTCCTAAATGTGATGCCCTCCAAATTTTTTCAAACCAATGCAATCCTGGTATCCTCTCGGTTGTCGAGACCTGGCACACACCCAAAGTCCCTGACATGGCAATTGCCCTGCCAGGCTACAATGTTTTCAGACTGGATAGGAAGACAAAAAGAGGAGGGGCTGTGCAATATACCTCAAAGAGTCTCTCCTGGGTTTCCTCATAACTACACCCCCCCAAATCAGCTGCTCAGTTTCCAGCCATCAGAATCCTACTAGGGGCCCACAACAAAGCCCTTACTATTGTCTTAGCATACATCCCACCCAAAGAGCAAGGGAAAGGTCTTAATGCTGTCCTGGACTTCATCCAATTGCAACCTCCTGGCTCTGAGTTAATCCTGCTGGGAGACTTTAACATTAACTGGCTTGCACCTGAATCAGGGATCCTCAAGGATGACATCTCTACAGCTAACCTTGTCCAGCTGGTCAACTCCCTGACCAGGCAAGCCTACAGAACAGGCACTGGTACTCTCCTGGATTGGATCCTAACCAGCCATCCTACTCACATCTCTAACATCTCTATCCTCCCTGATACACTTAGTGACCATTCCCCTGTCATCTGCAAATGGTGTAAAATATTCTGCAAGGCACCATCAATTGTCATCACCAGCAGACTCCTTCCCTGAGGGCAGTTGAAACATCTCAAATCCTGCCTTAGTCAACAAGATTGGACCCCTATTTACAAAGTGCCAGATGTTTGTTCGGCTCTGGACTTCTTTGTCAGCAGCTTTAATGCTGCCTCTAACTCCCATGCCCCTTTCAAAAAGTGCAGAGTCAAAGTTCTTTGCAAACCATGGCTCTCCGCAGATCATATAGCTCAACTTAAGTCAAGGGACCATCTCTTGTTGTTGGCTCGGGCCACCCGTATGCTAATTGACATACAGAAATATAAACAAGCTTGAAATGACTGCAAAAAATCAATCCACCTAAAGAAGAATATCTACTATAAGGATGCCCTCACTAACACATGGGGAAATGGGAAAGCATTTTGGAACAATATTAAAGAAGTAACTGGGAAGCAACCTAAAACCTCCCCGACTATGCTAGACATTAATGGGATCACAACTCTTCACCCTACAACTATCATTAATATGTTCAATATCCACTTTCACAGACCTCAGTAGTGTTCTCCCCACTGATTTTTTCATGAAGAAGACTCTCTAACTCAACCTACCTGCCTTCCCCTTCCTCTAAATGCCCACCATTCTACTTTAAAACAATCAGGATGCACAAAGCACTAAATTACATTAGTAAAGCAATTGCCAAATCCAAAAGGAGTGGGGTCTCACTCGATCTCAAACTGCTGTCCCTCACCCTCGATTAAGTGCTTGCTCCATTAATTAAGATTTTCAACATCTCCCTTAGCTGCAGCCAGTTCCCTGACAGATGGAAATCTACTACTGTAACACCAGTCCATAAAAGTATTGATAGGGCTCTCCACGTGAACTATCGACCGATCTCCATATTGCCTCCCCTCTCAAAGGCCATTGAACGCATTGTAGCTGACCAACTCACTGAACACCTGGACAAATACAACATCTTGTGCACCCAACAACATGGGTTCAGAAAAGGGCACAGCACCACCTCTGCTCTCCTGGAATTCACTGGAGCCATCCACAGCTCTCTGGATAATGGTCACCCAGTTGGGTCGGTCTTTATTGACTTAACTAAGGCTTTCAACACCATCCATCATTGTTTACTACTTGAGCAGCTTCTTAATGCTGGGCTCTCTTCTGACTCCATGGCCTGGTTTAAAAGCTATCTCGAAAACCAATCCCAAAGGGTGAAAATAGCAGATGTCCTCTCCAATGCAAGACCTGTACTATCAGGAGTCCCCCAGGGATCCATATTGGGTCCCCTTCTATTCAATCTCTTCCTGAACAGCATTCCAAAATTCTGCCCTGAACAAATCCTCCTCTATGCTGATGATGTCATAATTCACACCACCCATAAGGATCTCCACCCACTACAAAATAATCTTCAGCTTGGCTTCGCCTCAGTTGAGAACTGGTTTAGGAAACATAAACTGGTCCTCAACTATAAAAAAAAAACAAGGCAATGCTTTTCAGCAACTCGCATAACAAGCATGGACTACACCCCCTGACTATCATTAACTGCCTTGGAGCTGCCCTCAAACATGTGTAATCCTTTAAATACCTTGGAGTCTCTATTGACTGTAAACTATCTTATGGTGCACACATTGATAGCATTGCCAAAGCTGTCAATACTCACATTGGGCTACTCTATAGGCACAGGTAATTCCTCACCCCAGAAGCCTTAAAGGTCACTGATCAGAGCTCTGTTGTCTCCATAATTGACTATGGCCTGATAGTTTATGGCTCTGCTACTGTAACTGCCCTCAGACATTAAGCCACAGCTCTTAACACAGCTTGTCAGTTCATCACTGGAACACACTGTCTCACCCACATGTGTGACCTCCATGCTCAAACTGGCTGGCTACAACTCTCAAACTGCACAAAATATCAAACCTGCATTATGGCAAAGAAAATAACCCTGGGCCAAGCACCCCCAGGAGTCCAAGCTTTCTTTTGCCCCACTCATAATCCTTGCCACACTAGGGGCTCTGAATCACAACTACTGCAGGTCTCTTACTGCCGTACCACTCAGGGCTGAAGATCTTTTGCTCATAGGGCCCCTAGCTGGCTGAATGGTCTCTGCAGGGATATCTTCTCCCTGCCCCAGCTTGGCCTTTTCAAATCCAAGCTCTGACTACTCCTCTCTGCATCTAGCACCTGTGACTGACTCCTTTAATTACCCCTCCTACCATTGCCATATCCTCTGTCACAGCTCTTCCAACATTTGCACTTATTTCTTCCACCCTTATCCCACCATACCCCCCTTCTTCACCTCTCTCCTTCCTCCCTCCTCCTCCCTTCCTTCCTTCCTTCCCTATGCACCCCCCTCCTCCACATGCACTTCTCTGTGTGATCTGACAATGCCTCTGGCTACTCTCTTTGATTGTGTCCTTCCCTATCTCGTAACACTGTGTTCCCTGAAAATGCCCCTTGCATCAGTTTAATCAAAATATATGTATGCATGCTCTAATAACTGATTGTTAACCTGTTATCCTGCCTTTGTTAATTAATTGTCCTGATTTTTGTATTGTACTTCTACTGACGTGGAACCTTTGTAAAAGAGCCTTGGCTCAAAGGTACTTGTAATCCTAGACTCAAATAAATAAAATAAAAATAATTGCAGCTGGAGCTGCCTCCCTAGCCTCCTAAGGAACAACAGTCCTGGTTGTTATTACAGTAAAAGCTGCCTTATATTAGATCAGCATTCCCAGGTTATCCAATCTGTGGTCTTCAGTAAGTATTTGGTTATATATAAAACTATCTCTTTTACATACAGTGATCTGCCCATGGTTATTAATTCCTCTGTCTCGCTATGCCTATTTTACTCCTTTATAATCCAACTTGATATTCATAATTTGTTCAATCAGATAGCATATTGTTTGTGTTAGTGTTATTTTATTCTCTTAATATGTTACTGCTAAACCATGAAAAATGATGTTGAGCTGAGACTGCATTTTTTTGTTCATTTTCCTGTCCCATGTTTTGTTTGAAATTATAGACTCAGGGTTATCAGTTTGAAACCATTTATTAGTAGAGATGTGATTAGTCTAATAAAGACCAGAACTACCTGAAACATTTAATTATAGGTCCCAGATTAACCAATTACATAAAATGACACAAAAGAGTAGGGCGATAGCTAGAAACATCATCTTCAAACATAAAGCTGTAGAAAACTGGGAAATCTAAGGAGGAGTTAAGGACTATACATCAGTAGCAAAGGACAAGAATTTTTCCCATTGAGAAATGGCAGGCCAACATGGGCAAATTTATTTACTGGCTTGAAACAAATCTATAAAAACCACTGCATCAAGAAATGTGGTACTTGGTGCCACCAATGGGCAGGTCTGGCACTCAGGCAATCATGGCTTGCATTACGCGTTTGCGTTGGTTGCCAGATTTAGAGGTGTAGTCACCTCACAGGTAAAATACAGGTGTGTTTTTCCCCCACATCACTTCCATCAAAACAGGATAGAGGACACTTCATAAAGTAAGTAAGCTCATACCTATTTAAAGAGAATGGCATAAGCTTTGGCTATAAAACAGCGAGGTAGATAATGAATAATACCATTTTTGTATCTCTACAGCCTTTAAAGTGTTTCTCACACAAGCAGAAAGAAAAGGAAAGTTTTGAAAGTCGAGTTGATAACCGTAGCGTTGTTACAGGTTAACATGTAAACAAATACTACAGTCATTTCAAGGATGCTTCACAACTGTTTAAGTTTTATAGAAAGAAGGTTAAAATGCTATTTGAAATATTTGAAATTGTTTAGAACATCACTGTAACATATCAAAATGCATTTCGAGTGTTGGTATTTAGCACTTTAGCGTTAATGTTGAAATGTATAAATCATTGTAGTTGATTTTAATAGTGATTGGATATGGTTTTGGTTGCACTTCAGACTATTTAGATTAGAAAAATTAACTAGTTTGAAAGGCCATATCTTAGCAAGTTAATTATTTTATTTTTGTATTTTTGTGTTCTATTAGTGTCCAGTGGTGGGAGTCGAATATGTAATGAATGACTGATTGAAAGAAAATTACACAAGTTACCATTATAAAATGTAAGGGTCATTAAATTAACATGTTTTGAAGTATTCTTGTCTACAAATATTGCATTTTATTTTTATTATTTTATTTAAATATATCTGTACATATATTTTCTAATTCTAATTCTAGAAATCCTAGTATATTCCTGATGAAGGGTTCAACTCGAAACGTTTAATTGATCTATTGAATCAGAGTTAATAAAAAAAAAAGAATTGTTTTGATACAAAATATATTGCGTGATTTATTTATGGTGAGTGGGACCTTTTGCATACCAGTAACATCTGTAGTTTCAGCATCAGCTTTTACTGGTATTAAAAGTCGTCTCCCATTAAACAGTTATTAACACAGAATATTTATAACTTTTTTCTGAGGTCTTTGGCTGAACTGGAAGAGTCTCTTTTTTGTAAAGGTACATTAGGATGCAAAGAAAGACAAAGGCAGTGATACTGAGGCTGAATAAAGAAGAAGGTGGTTGGGCAGAGAGCGATAGTGAAAAAACAGGGATACTGAATGAATATTTCTGCTCAGTATTCACAATGGAAAAGCAGGGGGAGAGATCTAATCCAGTCAATAGAAGCACTCTGGATAGAGAGGTTGATATTAGTCCTTTCACAGAAGAAATGGTTCTGAAAGAACTCTCAAAACTGAAGATGGATAAAGCAATGGGGCCTGATGGGATTCATCCCAGAATTCTAAAAGAACTAAGGGAAGAACTAGTAATATCACTGACTACCCTGTTTAATAAATTATGGGAGGATGGTGTGGTACCTGAGGACTGGAGAAGGATGGATGTGATTCCTCTGCACAAAAGTGAGAACAAGACAGAGGCAGGAAACTACAGACCTGTCAGTTTGACCTCAGTGGTAGGGAAAATGATGGAATCACTTCTGAAGGAAAGAATTGTTGAGTACCTAGAGTTCAGTGGGGCACAGGACCTAAGGCAGCATGGATTCATAGCAGGAAGGTCATGTCAAACAAATCTAATTGATTTCTTTGACTGGGTGACCAAAGTAGTAGACCAGGGAGGGTTTGTGGACATGGCCTACCTAGACTTTAGCAAGGCATTTGACACAGTCCCGCACAAAAGGTTAATAAGCAAATTAGGCAGCCTGGGAGTGGGTCCCAGGGTGGTAGCCTGGGTAAGACACTTGCTGGACAACAGGACACAGCGGGTAATAGTAAATGGAGTCCACAGTGAAGAATGGAGGGTTACTAGTGGGGTACCACAGGGTTCAGTACTGGGGCCGGTCCTTTTTAATGTCTTTACCAGTGATCATGGATATCGTGAAGATTGTCCAAGGTCTGCGATCGACTTGCTGTAGTTTGGATCCTGGTCCTACGCGCCTCCTTGTGGGATGCATGGATGCGATTGCACCAATCCTTGCGAGGATAGTCTGGGGTTCTTTGGATCAAGGGGTGTTTCCGCAGTCCCTGAAAGAGGCTGTCATGACACCCCTTTTGAAAAAACCTTCCCTTCACCCCAACTGCCTTGCTAACTACAGACCGATCTCTAACCTGCCCTTTTTGGGCAAGGTTATTGAGAAAGTAGTCGTGTTACAGCTTGATGACTTTCTTACCACCCATGAAGTCTATGATCCTCTCCAGTCTGGTTTCAGAAAGAGGCATAGTACCGAAACCGCATTAGTTCAGGTACTTAACGATCTCCTAATAGCAAGAGATCAGAAGAGCCGTTCAATCTTGGTTCTTCTTGATCTCTCTGCAGCGTTCGACACCGTGGACCATGGGATGTTGCTGGAATTCAACTGGGAGCAGACTGAAACGTGGGCTGCAAAGTGCAGCAAAGCATATGAAAGGCTTAAATTGAATGAAGGAGCAACACACATATCAGGTGATGTTAAGACTACTTTTGTGAAACTTGAGAGACTATTAAAGAAAGAACTTGATTTGATATATAATATCATCACTCTAGAACAATATATAGCTAAAGAGCAAGCACCTAGAGGTCTCAGAGTAATTGTTTCACCGTCCTCTGGCTTAGAATTGTTTATGTTTAAAGAAGAATGGATGGCAGCAGCAGCACTATGTGTAAAAACATTTATTCAACTTATTATTAGAGCTGACTCAAAAAAGCATGAGGAATTAATTAATGACATTGATCTTGTTAAAAAGGAAGTTCTAGTGTTTAAAGACACATCTGCCTTTAAGGAGCTTGAGACCTTAATGAAAGAAAGAATCAACAAGTATGAAGCTGATCTTGTTTTGAAAAAACAGAAAAAATTAATAAGGGATCAGGAAGACTTCGATAATGACAGGATATTTGTTTGGAAAAGAAGAGGCAGCTTTCAAAATAGAAGCAGGAGCCGTTCCAGAGTTTGCTTTTCTTCCATCAATGAGGAAACTACAAGAGATACAGAAAGAAGCCCTTTTTTAGACCAGAGAGGGGAGACAGAGGAAGAAAGAGGAAGACAAGGAGGGGAACAAGAGGAGGAAAGTGCAACACAACAGGAAAAACGAGGCTGAGGGAGGGGCAAAGGCAGGGGCAAGAACTGCAAATAATTAATTTATCAAGCAGAGAATTGACACAAACTGAGACTGAAATATTAAAATGCGGACTTTCTTTTGTACCCACGCCACAACTCAGCCACTTCCAGGTCCAAGTGGATTTATATAAACTTTTTCGCAAAATCAGACTGAAAGCATTTTTTAGTAATAAATCTGAAGAACAACGACAAGAAACAATGGGTTTCACTAGTAATTTAGAAGAAATGCAACAGATGGTTGAATCCTCAGATGTACAGAGTTTAACCTTTGAACCAGTGGAGGACATTGACTTTATTTTAAATGCAATTGGACAGGACTACTTGAGGTCTCCTGGTTCTACTCCCCTCGGTGTAAGTAACATTGACATTTCAAATCAGAGAAAGATTTTGTTTTCCCCTGTATCTGACTTTTGCCCGCATGTATTTAGTCATGCTATTTCAGTTTTAGAGAATGTAGTACTTAAGAAAGTAAATGAAGTATTACAGAGAGCAGGTAGACCTAGAAATAGTAACTTCACACAAAATGAACTACAAGCTCTGAAAACATTAAAAACTGACACGACTATTGTTTTGAAACCAGCCAACAAGGAAGGGAATATTGTGATACTAGACAGAGAACACTATGTGTCAATTGCCTCAAAGATGCTTAATGACTGCACTAGTTATCAAAAACTTTGTAATAACCCTATGCATAAGTTTAAAGTAGAATTACATCTATTATTGCAAGAAGCAATGCACAGAGGAGACATTAGTGAAAAGGAATTGAAATATATGTGGTGTGAAAATCCAGTAATACCTAGTTTTAAAATACATAAAAATATGAGGGACTCCCCCCTGGGAGGCCAATTATCTCCTCAATAGGGTCTATTACTAAGAAATTAGGTAAATTTGTAGATTTTTTTCTATAGCAGGAAGTTATTAAACTAGAGACCTATATTAAAGATAGCACACATGTCATCTCAAAACTGTCCAGACTAGAATGGAAAGACACAATGGTTTGGGTAACAATTGATGTTGAATCGCTTTATACACGTATTCAGCACACACAGGGAATCAGTGCATGTTGCTATTTCCTAGAAAAAGAGGTTGAAAAAGATAACAAACCAGTAGATTTTATTTTGGAATCTATTCCTTTTATTCTGACACACAACCACTTTGAGTTTTCAGGTGAAAACTATCTTCAGATGTGTGGCACAGCAATGGGGGCTGCCATGGCACCATCCTATGTCAACCTCTTTTTGGGAAAATGAGAAGAACTTACAGTCTTCCAGAGTACAAACCTTTCAAAGATAAAATTGCATTCTGGGTACGTTTTATTGATGACATATTGTGTGTCTGGGATGGTGAGGTCTCAGAAATTCAACATTTTATTGAATGGTTAAACAAGAATGATATTAATATGAATTTCATTCATAGACTGGACCCTGATAAGATTGAATTTCTGGATCTGGAAATTCTGAGACCTTCACATGTACCAGGAGATGTTATAACCAAATGCTATAGAAAACCATCGGGCACTAACAGTGTACTCAGAGCAGACAGTGCCCATCCAGAGAATTAAAGGAGTCCATCTCATGGGCAGTTTCTCCTTTTGAGAAGAAACTGCACTGAGGAAATGGACTTTCTCATACAAGCAGAGCATTTAAGACAGTGTTTCATTGAGAGGGGGTATAAGGAAGAGTTGTTAGTAACAGCTATGGGGAATGCTTTAAAGCAAAATAGAAATAATTTGCTTAAACAGACAAATACTATGCTCCCTACATCTGATGATAGATTCCCTGTGAGCTTTGTCACTGAATTTAACAACTGGGCAGGCAGTTTTGGAGGCCACACTTAAAGAGGGACATTAACCTCCTGGAGAGGGTCCAGAGGAGGGCAACCAAAATGATTTGGGGCTTGGGGGACAGGACCTATGAGGAGAGGCTTGAAGAGCTAAATATGTACACATTGGAAGAGAGAAGGGACCGGGGGGACATGATAGAGGTCTTCAGGTACATGAAGAGGGTAAATAGGGGAGGAACAGTCAGGTGCTTGAAGGAAGGAGGAGGGGCCACTAGAGGGCATGGGTGGAAGCTGGAGGGGGAAGATTCAGGGAGAAAGGAGGAGGTGCTACTTCACTGAGAGGGTGGTGGAGCCATGAAATGCACCGCCTTAGGGGCTAGTGGAGGCAGAGACAGTGGAGGGGTTCAAGAGGGGTTGGGACAGGTATAGGGGAAGGGTTCTGGAAGCAAAATCCAATGCAGCAAGAATATCTGGAACTGGGAAGGGAGAAGCCAGAGAAGGCGAGGGGGGCAGCAAGGTCAGCAACCAGGGTGGGGGCTGACCAAAACGAGCAGACACGAAAGACCGTTAGGCCTATTCTGCTGGCATTTTAGTATGTTAGTAACTGGGTAACATTGTTTACAAAAATTGGCACTTGCTGCATACTGAGCCTGAACTGAGGAAAGCAGTTGGGGAGAAACCAAGAATCACATTCTCCAGGGGAAAGAATTTGAAAGACAAACTTGTACATAGTAGACTAACAATGCCAAATAGAAATACATGGCTAGGTACTAAACCAATAGGTAATTTCAGATGCCAGAGATGTAATATATGCAGCCACCACATGGTAGGAACAGTATTCATACATCCTTTGACAGGTTACAAGTATGAGATTAAGGAGTTTATTAATTGTGACACCACCTTTGTAGTCTATGTGTTGTGGTGTGAATGTAACCATATATACATAGGACATACTACAAGAAATTTAAAAGTTAGAATCCAAGAGCATGTGAGAAACATAATGAATGCAAGGACAGATACACCTGTGGGAGAACACTTTTTGAAAGCATATAACTCTGACCCTAAGGGCATGAAATTTATGGGATTAGAGTGGCAAACACCAATGAAGTTTGAGGTGATAGAACTAATGAGTTACTTAAGAAAGAAAGTATGTGGATATACAGACTCAAGTCTGTCAGACCAGATGGTCTTAATGACCAGTGGATCTGAAACCTTTTGAAAGATGTCCGAAAATAGTTGAAAAATAATAGAATATTTTCTTCTGTGTGAGAATTTGTGTCCTGTCTTTGATACTCATCCTGTTTTGTTTTGTCATTTCAGAATTTGATGTGAGATGTTATCAGAGTGGATCCCCATCAAAATGGTTTCCCTTCTCCCATTTCTGGTCTGAAGTGGAGGGTGATCACAAACATGACATTCATTTGTCTGTACTGTCACCATTGTTACAAATTTCATCTTCACTTCATTTCATTTTTTGTGTTTTGTCTTGAGCCATTTGTATGTTATTTAGTCACCTCACCTGATATTATTATTGTGTGTTCCACCTCCTTCATCTGTACCTGCCCAGTGTGTTTTATAACTTCTTCCTTTACAGTATATGTTATACTGAACTAATAAATTTTGGGTTTAAGAAAGAAAGGAGGAGATATAAATACACCTAGTTCTTACACGAATTGACAGCTTTGTTTAAACATTTAATTATTAATGTTTTAAAATAATTTACAAAGGGTCAAAAGTGTTATAAAGGTAAAAAACTGGAAGAAATTATAGATAGTCTTGTATAGTAATTTAGGTACACATATATGTTTTAACATATTGTTTCTTTTGGTCTGTATTTACAAACAAAAAAAATTTTTCTTGTTAAGCACTTTAGTACACACTTAGTATACATTTTGTAATTAATTGTTTCACCAGAAACATTAGAGTAAGGGAATATATAGAAGACAGAATGGGGTATTGAAAGAGTTAACTGTACCTTAATTGTGATGTCATCATTATGATTGTATATAAGTGTGATTGTTTGTAAAGTTTGATTATAACCCCCTTTGAAGGCATAGAGCCGAAGCGCGGGGGTCTGGACTTGCCATTTGGATTAAAATCACTTGCAGTATATTTTTCTGTGTCCTGGAGTGCTCATTGCCTTGGCTTTTGTGTGATGTTGCTGGATCGCCTGCGGCTACTCTGTGGACTGTCAGGGACAGTCCTCAGATGGTTCCATTCTTTCCTCACAGGCAGAAGTCAAAGGATAGTTTCAGGAATTTTTTCCTCTGCCCCCTTTGCTCTGTCTTGTGGGGTGCCGCAGGGCTCTGTGCTTTCCCCCATGTTGTTCACGGTGTATATGCTACTGTTGGGAGACATTATAAGGCATTATGGGCTGAGTTTTCACTGTTATGCAGATGACACTCAGCTCTATATGTCCTTTGTACCCGAATAAAATGATGCTGTCTAGGTTTTTAACAACTGCCTCGCTGAGATTCAGGATTGGATGAGTGCGAACTGGTTGAGGTTAAATCCAGATAAGACTGAGGTGTTAGTCATTGACCCGGGTCATTATGCAAAGAAATTGACTCCTGGGGTCCCCTCTGGCCTCTTATTAGGGGATACCCAGTTGAGACCTTCTGAACAGGTGCGAAATCTGGGCATTATTTTTGACAGTGCGCTGACACTAAAGATGCAGGTGTTGGCCACTGTCAGATCTTCCTTTTACCATCTGAGGAATATCGCCCGGATAAAGCACCTTGTTCCACATGATGACCTTCCTGTGCTGGTCCATGCTTTTGTTTCTTCCCACCTTGATTACTGTAATGCTTTATATCTAGGGTTACCGGGGGTAGATCTCCGTCACCTGCAGCTGGTGCAGAACGCGGCAGCTAGGTTGTTGACAGGGCTATCAAGAACTTGTCATGTCACACCTGTGCTGCACGAACTGCACTGGCTGCCAGTGCGATGGAGAATCACCTTCAAGGTCACATTGCTGACCTATAAGACCCTACATGGCCAGAGACCAGGCTACCTGCAAGATCTCCTTTGTCCCTATCATCCTCTCTGCCCACTCCGCTCCACTGGTGAGGGATTGCTAGAGGATTCCCAGGGTTTGTTTTAAATCATCTGGAGTACGGGCTTTCTCCTTTATGGCCCCGACCCTGTGGAATTCTCTACCTCGTCAGATTAGAGAGTGCCTGTCCGTGGAAGCATTTAAGAGATCCCTGAAAAGTTATCTATTTTCACTGGCATTTGGTTAGTTTATTTTATGGTTATTTTATTGTTCTTATGTTTTTATTTATTATTGTTGATATTTTATCTCTGCTTTGTATCAGCGCTTTGACTTCTTGAAAAGCGCTTTATAAATAAATTTTGATTGATTGATTGATTTATATGTGACATTGTGGAGGAACTGGAGGGGAAGGTATGTCTCTTTGCAGATGACACAAAGACCTGCAACAGGGTTGATATGCAAGGTGGGGTGGAAAGGATGACAAGGGACTTGGCAAGGTTGGAGGAATGGTCAAATGTGTGGCAGCTTAGATTCAATGGAAAGAAGTGCAAAGCAATCCACCTTGGAAACAAAAACCAAGGGCAAGAGTACACAATGGGGGATGAGATACTGACAGCAACAAAAAATAGCAAGGGACCTGGGTGTAGTCAAATTAGTTGACCTAAAGGTGGGCCAGCAATGTGAGAAGGCAGTAAGGAGGGCTGGGGGGATACTGGGATGCACAGACAGAGGCATCACCAGTAGAAAACAGGAAGTTGCTGGCCCTCTGTACAGACAGTTGGTAAGACCACATCTGGAGTACTGTGTTCAGTTCTGGAGACCCCATCTCCGCAAAGACATAGACAGGGTGGAGGCTGTCCAGAGGAGGGCAGCAAAAATGGTGCAGGATCTGCACCAGAAGACATATGAAGAAAGACTAAAGGAGCTTAAGATGTATAGCCTTGAGGAAAGGAGGGAGAAAGGGGACATGATAGAAACTTTCAAATACCTCAAGGGAATCAACAAAGTCCAAGAGGATAACATCTTTCAAATAAAGAGATGTGCAAAAACAAGGGTGCACAATTTGAAAATAGAGGGGGGATGGCTCAGAGGTAATGTGAGGAAGTATTTCTTCCCAGAGAGGGTTGTAGATGCATGGAATAGTCTTCCTGAGAAGGTCATAGAGTCAAAAACAGTGGGGGAATTCAAGAATGCATGGGACAGACATAAGGCAATTCTAGTGGGAAGTAGAAGGAAGTAGGCTGATGGTTAACTAGGATCTGCAGCTTATCCGTTAGGTAGGAAAATGGGCAAACTATGTGGGTCAAGCGGTTCTTATCTGCCGTCAAATTCTATGTTTCTATGTTTCTATTTTACATTAAATTATATGAAAATATTCAGACTTGTCAGATAGATTTTTATAGCCAGGCTATTCTCTGGTCTAGGAAAGTGAGTATGAACTCACTTGATCCTGTAAAGTCATGTGAAGACCTACAAGTTCTTGCAATGAAGGTGGTTCTTAAGGAATACTGGATTGCTTGATAATTCAGACAGTTCAAATCTGTGCAAAAATGTTGGAAGTTTAAGCATATACTAATGAGTGTATGGAAGATCTTGCTGCCTTCTGAAGTATACCACTAAGTATTTTAGGTGGAGAAAAGACAGGAAAGCCTGTGCCTGGGTACTGGGTACAAGGAAGCCACAAAATAGCTAAGCACATGTTACTTTTCCATTGTATTCTGTGAGTCCAGCTTTGGGTAGGAAGCTGGTATTGGTATTGCAAACATACAAATATATGAAGAAGTCAGCAGAAGAAGGCCATTTGGTCTATCAAGTCTGCTCTATTGCAGGATCCACAGCTTGAGCTAATGTCCCTGCCCTCCCTCCCCACTCCACCCATCCTCCCTACCCATGATTCTTACCTTCCCCATGCCTATCCCAGCCCCTTTTAAAGCTGCCCACTGTCTTCAATGAGATGACCTCTTCCTGCAGCGCATTCCAAGTGTCCACCTCCCTCTCTGTGAAGAAGTGTTTCCTGACCTCCCTCCTAAACCTCCCACCCTCCAGCTTAAGACTGTGCCCCCTTGTGATATGGTTGCCACTCAGCTTAAAGAGACTCTCCTTATCAACCTTATTTATCCCTTTCAATTACTTGAATGTCCCAATCATGTCTCCTCTCTCTCTCTCCTGTCTTCCAGGAAGTACATGTTCAGTGCCCGCAACCTCTCCTCGTATGCCTTGCCCTGCTGACCAGCTATCATCTTTGTAGCCATCCTCTGTACCTTCTCTAACAGGTTAATGTCCTTTTTGAGGTGTGGGCACCAGTACTAAACTCCATATTCTAGATGTGGTCTTACCAGTGTCTTGGGTAGAACTGTGACTGGAATATTGTTCTGATTATTATTTATACCTCTTTCTAGAGGGTAAAAGTCTGACAATGTTTGATAGGAATGCAAGGGTTTTGGTCGAGTGAGCATGTAATCCCCTCCAGCAAAGCAGAGGTTAAGTGTTTTGCAGGCAAAAAAAAAACTGTCTCTTCTATGAAAGACCTGTTAGGTAGAGGAAGTACTATGCAATATAAAAAAATGTCCTGGAACATATAAAGAAGGCCCCCAACAGGACATTAGTTGCTAAACATCCATCTGGCATTTCTATTGCTATAGCAAGTCTAACTATTGAAAATCAGGAAAGCTAGGTAGGAGTTAATGACCATTATTTTGAGTTTTTGGAGCCCACAGAACTCAAGGCAGACACCTGCTCTTATGGCATCAGCTTTGACTGATCAAATATGATCTGTGAGGCTTGGGGTACACTATAGGTCCTGAGTCTGGGATGTGCTTAATATCTCCCGTTGTGTATGGTCTCCAATTGTCTGCCAGCTTACAAAGGAGGAAGAAAATTACTAGTCACAGATGAGGGCCTGTAGAGGAGGGTCACATGCAAGGGGTTATTCAGTATGGCTGCACTTTGACCCTAACTTTGGAATCCAATGATATCTGAAGGTCTGAACCATCAAACAGTTTGAGCAATAATTCATGTGCATTTGACTTTCTTCTAGCCCTGGAGACTGGTTTTCTGGTTATAAATTAGCATTTCTGGGATTGCCACTTGAGGACTGTGAGCTGGCTGTCTTCAAAGACACTTGTGCCCACTGATCTAGCAACCCTGGTGCATGCCCCAGTTACATCTTGATTGGATTATTGTAACACTCTGTACCTTGGGTCATCCACAGAGTTGTTTCATTACTTGCACCTGGTCCTGTGACAGCCCAGTTGGTGGCTAGAGCCTTTCAGTTCGAGCATATCACCCCAGTTCTTCATGTTCTGCACTGGCTGGTGGTGCAGTGGCACATCAGGTTCAGGGGGTGCTTGCTAACTCGCAAGGTGCTGCACAGTCTGGGTCTAGGCTACCTGAAAGACCTCCTATCTCCAAACACTCCTGGCAGTCCACTGCTGTCAGTGGAGGTGAATCTCCTCTCTGTACCAAGATCAACACTTAACTCCTCTGGGAGAAGGTGTTCAGTAAAGCTGCCCCAATTTAATAGAATGTCCTTCCCCCAGAGATTAGAGAGACACCTTTGCTGACCTGTTCTTAAGTCCCATTTAAAAACTCAATTATTTTATTTTTTATTTTATTTATTTTTTTATATATTGAGTTCTTGGATTACACCCATGAGCAGTTGCTCATTTATGGGTTTTGTATCAGTTACAAGGACAAATGTACATCAAAACAGTAGTACATGTTTTAGACAGGGTAACAGTAAGACACAGTAATACAGTAGTACATTTTTAGATAGAATTCCTATAATGAACACATCAAATTTAGGATCATAAGAAGCAAGTTATTTGCCTGAGTCAAAGTTAGGGCACCCTACTGAGTTGCATGAGAGGAGATGATAGTAGGAGGATAGTGGTAAGGGTGCTAGAGGGTGAGTAGGGAGTTGGAGGAGTATACAGAATGGGTGAGGAATAGGTGGCAAAGGTTGTGATGTAGGATGGTGACCTGAAGTGCTATGGATAGGTCACATCAGATGAGTAGGTTAGATGTGAGATAAGAGTGCTAGAGTGCCCTTGAGGCACAGAAGGGGTGTTAGTGGATGTAGCCACAGCTGCTTGTTGAGATGAGGTGCTGCCATAGTTTGTATTTGAGAACACCAATAGTTGCAGCACTGGAAATGTCAGGTGGTAAGACATTGGTCTAGTGAGGAGCACAGTAGCAGAAGGTGCATTGTGCCAAGACAGTGCAAAGTCTAGATGGCAGAGTTCCTTGTGAAACAGGAGCTTGAGTGCATGGTTAAGACTTTCTGGACCCCTGCTGGTAGTAGACTGAGAGAGCATTTCTTGGCAAGGAGGCAAGATTGGTATCTTATTCTTTCCCTTAGTTGGAGCCAACTGGCCTGTGAGTAGAGGTCACAGGTGTGTGCGAGTCTTACAGCACCTGTGAGAAGGCGACACATCTTAGTAAGCACAATGGAAATGCATTGTAGGGTGGTGTCAGTTGCCAATCCATAGATAGCCAGTCCATAATCGACAAGGGAGACTATTGAGCTGTAGATAGCCAGAATCAATGCCTCCTAGGTTAAACAGTGCTTGCTGTGGCAAAAAATCCCTATTCTTGTATTGATAGCCTTGCTTCACCATCTCTCTGAGGACAGGGTGGGTGCCCCAGGACTAGAAGATGGTGCATATAGTGCCTATACACAAGGGTGGATCAAGGGAGGTGGCAGGGAATTACAGGCCTGTCAGCCTGACATCGGTGGTAGGCAAGGTGATGGAGGGCATTTTCAACGAGAGGCTGGGGGGGACCTGGAAAAGTCAGGGTGCCTGGACGATAGACAGCATGGATTTGTCCTGGGGAAATCATGTCAGCCAAACCTTGTGGACTTCTATGACTGGGTGGCGAGTGCCTTGGACCTGGGTAGACCAGTTGACGTCCTCTTTCTAGACTTCAGCAAGGCATTTGACTCTGTTTCTCATGAGGACCTGTTGGATAAGCTGGGAGAAATGGGGGTGGAGAACCAGATGATCAGATGGATAGGAAATTGGCTCCAGGACCGGACCCAGAGGGTTGTAGTTGGCGGGATAATCTCATCCCCAAGGAGGATCATTAGTGGGGTCCCACAGGGATCAGTCCTTGGGCCCCTCTGGTTCAACGCCTACGTCTCTGACATAAGGACAGGTATCAGGAGTGAGATGAGTCTCTTTGAGGATGACTCAAAACTGGGGGTGGTGGTGGATGGGGAGGAGGGGAGGGTGGCCCTACAGGGGGACCTGAAGGCTCTGGAAAGATGGTCTAGAAAGTGGAAGCTGAGGTTCAATGCAGGGAAATGCAAGGTACTGCACCTGGGGGCCAGAAACCCAGGCCAAGTGTACACCCTGGGGGAATGCTACAAGTCACAATGGCTGAGAGGGACCTGGGGTTGGTGGTGGATGTCAAGATGAACAACTCGAAGACTTGTAGGAGGGCAGCAGCCAAGGTCAACAGGATGCTGGGATGCATCGCTAGGGGGATCACCTCCAGAAGGAGGGAAGTGATACTCCCTCTGCATGACTGCTTGGTGAGGCCGCACCTCGAGTACTGCGTGCAGTTTTGGAGGCCACACTTAAAGAGGGACATTAAACTCCTGGAGAGTGTCCAGAGAAGGGCAACCAAAATGATTTGGGGCTTGGGGGACAGGACCTATGGGGAGAGGCTAGAAGAGCTAAATATGTACACAGTGGAAGAGAGAAGGACCGGGGGGGGCATGATAGAGGTCTTCAGGTACATGAAGGGGGTAAATAGAGGAGGAGCAATCAGGGTGCTTCAAAGGAAGGAGAAGGGGGCCACTAGAGGACATGGGTGGAAGCTGGAGGGGGGAAGATTCAAGGGAGGAAGGAGGAGGTGCTACTTCACTGAGAGGGTGGTGGAGCCATGGAATGCACTGCCCAGGGGGCTGGTGGATGCAGAGATGGTGGAAGGGTTCAAGAGGGGGTGGGATAGGTACAGGGGAAGGGTTCTGGAAGCAAAATCCAATGCAGCAAGACTATCCAGAACTGGGAAGGGAGAAGCCAGAGAAGGCGAGGGGGGCAGCAAGGTCAGCTCCCAGGGTGGAGGCTGACCAAACGAGCAGATGCAAAAAACCGTTAGGCCTATTCTGTTGGCATTTTAGTATGTTAGTAATGTGTTGAACATAAGACAGAATGGAGTCTATTGTGATACCCACGTATCTGAAAAACTGGACATGTTCCAGGGTGTCACCGCTTTCATTTCTGTTTGCAAGGGGTAATGCTTTGAATTTACTCTGGGTGCTGGAGTACAATATTGTCTTTGTTTTTTTACAGTTGATGATTAGTCTATGCTCCTTAAACCATTTCTCTGTGGCTGAGAATCCCCTTTGGAGTTCTGCTGTTAGTTGTTCTGGATGGGAGTTTCTGGTGAAGACAACTGCATCATCTGCGTAAAGGAGTATCTGGGTTGGACAGGAGGCCAGCAGTTGGTTTAGGAAGACTGAATTGTAGGGGCCCTAGAATTGACTCCTGTGGGACTCTGTAGTGGACAGGTCTGGTAACAAAGGTGGTGTCTCCTAGCCTGATCTCTTGTGAATGGTTGTGAAGATAGCTGTTGAATAATGAAATGGATTCTGGAGAAAGCCCAATAGCAGACAACTGATTCAGAAGGAGCTCATGATGCACCATATTAAAAGCTTTTGATAGGTCAATAAATGTTGCTCCTACCAGAAGGTCTTGGTTTAGGGAGTGGTGGATGTAACCCTGTGAATTCCAGGAATGCTGTGATGGTACTGTGACCTGGTCGAAAGCCATGTTGTTCAGGACAGAGGAGTTGGTACTAGTTCAGATACTCGACAAGCTGATCTGCTACAATCTACTCTAGAGCTTTGTGGGGTATGGAGATAGGTCTGTAGTTGTGTAGAGTCTGATCACCTGCTTTGTGCACAGGGGTTACTGATGCCGATTTCCATTGCAGGAAGAACTTGGAGTGGCAGAGGGAGAGGTAGATAATCTTTGTGAAAGGGCTGATGACTTCCTCCAGTGCCATGTTGATGAACTTAAGGTCCAGTGTATCTCCGCTGTGTCTTGATTTTCTCAGAGTTCGCACAAGGTACTTTCTTGCTTCAGATTCAGAGATTACCTTGGATCAGAAGAGCAGTCTGTTGGAGGGTGGTTGCTGGACTGTGTTAGGGTCAGCCAGGATTAAGGGATTAAAGTAGTCTGCTGCTAGTACACTGCTGAGGTCCATGAACGCATCATTAAATGCATTGGCAATTTGCTGTTGGTCCAAGGACAGTGAGCTATCAACCATGAGCATTAATGGGGCATTTTTGGGTTATTTTCCAGTTATGTCATTGAGATTATCCCAGAATGACTTGCTATTGTTCCAGGAGCTGGTGAGTGCTTTCTTGTAGAATGCACTTTTGGTATATTGGATGGCTTTTGTGCACTTATTTTGGGCTTGTTTGTACCTTTTGATGTTAGTGGTGGCACTGTGCGCTCTCACAATCTGCCAGAGGAGATCTCTGGCATTGAACTGATCCAGTAGGACTGAGGTGATCCAGTGATTGCAATGCCCTTTTATTTTCCTTGTCTTTACCTGGGCATGCTTGTCCCAGATGGTGTTGAATGTGTTTATGAAGTGGACAAGGGCTGTGTCTAAGTTGTTGGTTTCATTGTGATCAGTCCAGTCAATGCCCTGAAGCTCCGCTTTTGGCAGTGCAAGGTGACCTTTTAGTAGAACATGGTTTGTAATTGTTCTGGGAGGTGGCTTGCAGTAGTTGTAGGACCAAGTACAGGTGACGGGGGAGTGGTCACTCAATGTATCAGGGAGAACAGCAGTATTGGTAATGTAGGCAGGTCGATTGGTGAGAACCCAATCCAGGAGGGTGCTGGTCCCTCTTTTGTAGTTAACTCTGGTTGCTGTCTTGACCATTTGAGAGAAGTGGACTGCAGATAAGATGTCTTTGATTGAGGCAGCAGAGGGGGATAACCAGCTGATATTGAAATGTCCCATCATCATAATTTCTGTGTTTAGGTTCAGGGTGCCCACGTGGTCCATCAGGTCACTGATGCCAGCCATGGTTAGTTTAGGTGGGTTGTAGACAGAGAAAACCATTAGTGTCCTGTTATGGGGTCCCTGCAGAAGTTTTACGGTCAGAACTTGGATGTTGTTGGCACTGGAGGGTGCGGGAAGTACGTAACCTTGAAGGGGATCCCTAATGTATAGGACACAGCCCCCACCACTTTTTGAGAGTTGATCCTGTCTGAACAGGGTGTATCCAGGCAGTGTGATAGCAGAGTCCTGTACCTTGGGGGAGAGCCAAGACTCACCTATAGAAAGTATGTCTGGGTTATGCCCAGTGACCCATACTTTCAAGCTGTCCATCACTGAGAGTAAACTGCAGATATTTATGGAGGCAAGAGTGAGTCCTGCTGTGTTGTGGGACTGGTTTACACTGCATGGTGGTGGTCCTGGGTTCGGGTGCACATTTCCTGAGATCAGGAGAAGGAGTAGCACCAGGCGGGTGAGATGGTTTAATAAAAGCTTATTATTCTGACCCCTTTTTCTCTTGATGAGTACTGGCACTTTCATGGTGCTAAAGTGCATCACAAAACCTGGGAAAAAGGCCACCAGGAAGGGGTTCTTTAGCTGGAGATCTTTGGTCTATGGTATATAATCCCTGTGGCATGGTGAAGGCACATTTGTTACATGATGTGATGGTACCATATAGGTTTAGCACTGTTGTCTCGAAGTTGGGCTGTACGGATTGCTGGAATGGTGTGCCAGAAGGGCCTGCGAGTAATATTAAGGCGAGTAGGAAGATGTCCCCTACAGTCCCAAATGTGAAATGGGACATAGTTGCAATAGCTGTGGAGTCAGAATGGGTTAGTTCAGAGCAGATTATTCTGGATAGTAGTAGGTTTTTGAAATCAATAGGAGAGAACATGTAGACAGCTGTGATAACAGGAGGGTGAATTCCCTCTAGTGTCAACAGCATATAAGGAGCCAATGGGAATCTAGCCACTTTGTTAATATCAGTACATCATGTGGTCAGTGCACATTATATAAGTAAGTGTTGAGACAGAGCAGGAGGGTGGGGGGTGGTCAGGAACAATATGTGTGGGGGTGAGCCATGTCAGGGCTTCCCCAAGAGCTGGAGAGGTGGTGGCAGCAGTAGCAGATGCAGCCGTGTTATGTCCTGGGTGGGCAGGTTCCAGATCTTGCAGCAGTAGAAGCAGTGCATAGCCACACCACAGTAGCATCCAATGTGAGCCTACTGGAGTCTGGAAGGGCAGAGAAAAGCTGGGTTTAAGTAAGAGAAGGAGTCAAGCAGCTGGGCGGGGGCTGACGGAAGTCAGCCAGCAGGGGACTGGGGCCAGAAAGACAATAGGGGATTAGGCAAATGATAGTGCCAGGTCAGTTAGAGACAGCAGGGAGAGATTGTGAAAGGGTCTGGGTGTAAATCACAGCCACTTTCCAAGAGGTAGAGGCCTGATCAGTTGAGAAGGGTCAGAATGAGCACAGGTTCAGGCAGGGTGAGAGATAGAAGCCTAGAAGCAGTCAGAGGTTAGAGCAGAGGGAAAAGTGCTGAGCGACAGCCACTGGTAGGCAGTTAGGACTTGAGAAGTATTTTTTAAAACCCTAGCAAACACTATAGCCTATGGATCTTTAGCAAATCTAAACAATGCAGGCAGTGAAATGGTACAATTTCCAGCTAACAGTTAACAGGCTAGAAATTCATACATATATTAGTAATAATAAGTGCTATATCGCCAAAGGAATATGGGCAGTGAAGAGCGATTAAGTAGGATTGCATATAGTTAACAACGAAAGATCCCCTTACTTCAAGTCATGCTGCATAACCCCCCCCCAAAAAAAAAAATACAACTAAGGTTCCTTTAGTGGCAGATCTTTATAATCTGCTAATGGGAAACTGGGAAAAAAAACTAGAGAGATAAGGGAATACTATAGCTAGAGAGGTGATCAGCAGGAGATAGTGTGGGCCACTCAGATATCAGCTTTCACTGGCACCAAATTCAAAGTCAGGGCTAGTACCTTGCAGATTCAGCTGAGCTGTAGCACACAGAGGATTTTCGAACCCCTGTTATGGTTCAAAAATTGAGGAGTTCCTGGCCCGATCCGGGCTGGCTGGATCCATGAAAAAGAAGTAGAAAACAGGCTTTTTTAAAGGCAGTTATTTAAAGGCAATTATTTGTATTGAGTTTTGGGCCTGGTTCTGCTGTGTAAATTTTCAAATGGTGACATTTTTTAACTTAATACTTTATTTATAATTGACTTTTATTAAATGCGTTGGTTGTGCAGTGGAAGGCATCCAGAGCTACTGGGATTGGGTGCCATATAAATAACACGACCACGCCATGTGTAGGATTGCCTGTAGATAAGCAACATAGGGCACAGTCCATCTTTACTTATTTAACTCAGGTGCCATACATGCAGGGAGTGAGTAAATTGTGAAACTGGGACAGAGGGTGGTATTGGATGCTATTAGTTCCTTGTAAAAAGTTTGCTCCATAGGAGATGGACTCACATACCTATCTGCCTGTGGATGGATGCATCTGGAATAGTGGTTGTAGAGGAGCCCCACAATATTGAAATGTGCTCTGCATCACTCAACATTCAGAAAGTGCTGAAATGCCCTAAATACCTTGAAATGCTTAGAATTGTTTGGAAGTGTGCCAAGAGGTTACAATGCTCACTGGTCTTCCCTTCAGAGAAGCAAAAGGTTACAACCATTTCAGAAGCATGAGACATCTAGGAGTGTTTCAGCCAAGTTTAATTCCCACTACTGGTGCCTAGAATTCACCAATGAAGCTATGAACCACAGTCACTTGCACAAATAGTGATCCCCAGGGTTTGAACATAAATGAAGATTCTGATTTAGAGAAAGAGAGAGTTTGAGAGATGCCAGCAAATACTTCAAATGTTTGAAGACCACTGAAGACTACTGGCATTTATCACTGAAGCTGTAAGTCATATCCCTAAACAGGTAGTGAGGGATAACATTTGTCTATACATTAAGCCTATGCCTTTAACATTGATAAAAGGAATACTGAATGTCATCTGTAGTGTAGACCGCATGACATCAAATGAATGATTCCCTATAAGGTCAGTGCACAAAAGCTATAAATAAAACTTGTTATTTTTGTTTGAAACTTTAAATTCACTGCAGGATTGAAGGCATGTGCTAATGTACAGTTGGTGCAGCTGAAGATCGGAAATGCTACAGACAACACACATGAAGCTGCAAACTCAGATCACAGATTGACTGCTAATGTGCTAAAATGCACAAAATTATTTGAGAAGTCACATACATCTGACAACCTGGTGCTTTTGTTGGTTTTGGTAACTTCCTGATGGAATTTGTGGATTAGGCCCAAAATCAGTAGATATATTTGGCTTCCAACTAGTGCTATACAGAATGTGGAATTCTGCTGGTGAAATTAGTGTGGAATGACCATTCCGCCAGTGGAATTTCTACCAGAATTTCACTAGGTTCCTCTGTGGAATTCCACCTACTGTGATCTAAGGAATAATATTCTGCAAAACAACAGTTTTCCACTGAAAATTATTCTGCAACAATTTTCATGGAAAATAATGAAATCCGTGGAATAATATTCTGCAGAACAGCATTTTTCTGTGGAAAATCATTGTGCAACTATTTTCTGCCATGGAATCCCACTATTCGGCAGAATTTCACAACATTTTGAAAATTCCACTGAATTTCATACTGCTGGAATTTGAAAATTATGCACAGCACTACTTCCAACATAAACTTTGGACAAGTTATAGTTGTAACACAAACCAAGTTATCTTTCTCACAAGAACCAAGGTGTTTGATAAGAGCTATCTGACTAACCTTTGCTTTCACTGAAATGCATTATATGTTTAAATAATGATCCAGGTTTTATCATTAGAGTACATTTATTCTTTTCAAGCACTAATATACCATCACCCTTACAGCCAGTGTTGCTGGAAGGAGAGTTTGACTGCCAGGTCCAGCATCTGCACCAAGTGCTCCTGAAAGCTACACTGGCCCGTTGACTACTGGCAAACACTTCTGATCCATAAGTGATTATTATTCTTGTAGCAGTATCATTTACAACTGTGACTGTTGTTAAAATGAGCTTAGAATGTACTCTGTCTCCAGTCATGATTATATGGCTTTCTAGTTTTTTCTACTACAGTCATACTTAAAACATTGGAGCGACTCTTGATTTACTGATTTATTTATTGATTTATTGATGTCTGAAATGTTCTGCAGTCATACTGGTAAAACCGTGCTATGCAAATCTTGGCCCAGAGTGTTTGTGGTCAGATATTCCAACATACCATGCTTGCAACTGTTTTCAGGAAGGTCTTTTGCCTGTACGGATTAAGTTAATATTGTTATCTTTGGCAGTAATGGATTCTTAGCCTGCTGTTGCCTGCCTCCAACAGCATCAGTAAATTACTTTGCAGTGAAACACGATGATTTCTTTAGTCTCTTTACAGGTTCTTTAGTTAGATTTATCATAAATTGTAATGTGAAAACCAGTATGTAAACCACACGGAAATTATTTATTACTCCTAAATGGTTCCAATGATTTCTGTTTTTGTCTGTTCTTAAATTGTTTATATTGGCTTTCTGTTTTCTTTTTTTTTTTTGTGTGTGGGGAATAAATATATAAGTAAATCTTATTTCTTATGTCTCTTACAGCCTCATTAGAAATATTACTGCCAATAGAGCAGCAGGGTGTTAGCAGCAAACAGAATAACATCGTTATGTTGAATGCACTCTGGATATAGAAAAATAAACATTTGAAACAACATTTCTGAACATGATTTATTTCAGAAATGTTCTTTAAAGGACGGCTTCAGAAGACCTCATATTTGAAACTTTATTTTGGTGCATTTCAGATGGAAGGAACAGTGTGATCTAGTGCTTAGAACACATGCTTGCAACTAGGAGACCAAGGTTTAATTCCTACTAGAGCTGTTTTCTTGCTGTGAGACTCCAAACAAGTCACTTAGGCCCTCATATTCAGCCAGGCCATGCTAAATTAGTGTGGTGCTGAAAGTATTGAAACAGTGTGTCATGTGCTGCATGAACGCTAAAATGGCTAAATACTTGGCCATAGCACTTCAGCACAAGGAAGAGAGATTAGCACAAAGTTAATCCAGAGCACCTCACTACAGGCACTGAATATGGCTCAGCGTAAGGGTGGACAAATGTAGAGTGTTAACAGCAATGAGTATGGCAAGAAAAGACCAGTAAAAATGGATCAGCAAAGACAAACAGACAACACACCAGCAAAGGAATCAAAAAGGTTTAATAACAAACTATATAAACACTGGAAAAAGAAAACAGCAAGAACAAAACAAAAACAACAGAAACATAGAAACACTAAGGCCACAGCCACAATAAACAAAATGCCATAACCCAAAATAATAGTGGCGTTAAAACAAAAGTGTCTCAATCACTGGCATATAATTGTTCATTGGCAGTCCCTCCTTGAGAATGCTGTCCTGAGGTGTAAGCCAGTGGACCACTGGTCAGGCTCATAATAGTGGTGGTTGCCCTGTCCATTACCTGGTACAATGCCACCTCCACTAACACAAACCTGGACCCCACGGTCTCATAGCAGGAGCACCTGCCTCTGCAATGGCTAGTCCCTGCTCTCCCCTTCCAGTCCTGCAGGCGCTGCTGTGTTGACACCTATGGAAGGAAAGAAACACACATCAGCAAGCAGTGCATACAGTACATGTGAAACATGACCAGCAGGCAATGCCAAACAGCTGCGCACCTGGACCAGACATGGGAAGATATGCCAGGCACAGGTAAACAGATCCAGTCAGCTATAATAGTAGAATGCATGGAGCATACCAGAGACAGGATTTCTTGTCTCTAGAGTCACCAAGGTCAAATGAACAGAGGAGCAGGGCTACAATAGAGCCAAGCACAGAGATGCAGAAAACACATGACTCTGGCGGAAGGGACAGAGGTGAATACACAGCACATGCTAGAGTATCACAACCGCACCTCAGCAAATTGCATCTGACAATGTCTGGGCTCAATAAGCAAGGTGTAATGCACACACAAATAGTCCACAGCATCATATCCTGATCCTGAACACAAGTAACACATGTGTGCATGTGCAGGACAAAGGACCTGCAGGAGTTGCTGGTGGCCTACAGTCAAGGCAGGGCACAGACATGCAAAACAATCATTCACCTGCACAGTATAACTGTTTGAGGAAGGTATACTGTGGAGGACCAGAAACATGTAAATATGGTGTGCACCATACATAGGTGGCTAACAACAGTAGAGCCTGAAAGGGGCATGGTGTGTGCAGAGGTCCACACAGGACACATGCTCAGCATGAATGACATGAAGCACCAGCAGTGACAGGTTGGTGAGCATGTTTGTGCAAGCAGGGTGGGGGGATGTGGGGTGCACTGCAGGTGACCTGTACATGTGCCAGCTATATACCATACTACAGTGCCAACAATACCAGTGCGAGGAAGACTGTTGTAGCACCTTAACACAGATGACACTATAAAAGGGAACGATACCTTCAGGCTGCACCTCTGTCTTGTTGAGGTTTAGCTTCACCAAGCTCAATGTCATTGAATCCAGGATCTTGGCCAGGCATTTGTTATGCTCCATCACCATGTCTTGTGACTCAGTTATAAATGACATCTAGAACTGGGTATCAAGAACATAGCAGAGAAAACTCAGATTATAACATGACATGATCCTTTGCTCGGGCAGCATATATACTACCAACAGTATGGGTGGCTGGACTGTTCCCTAGGGCACCCCACACAGCAAGAGCAATGGGTGCAAAGAGAAATTTCTCAACATGGCCCTCTGTGTTCTATCACTAAGGAAGGATACAACCAGGAGATGACAGTGTCAGACAGTACTGGTGAGTCCTCCATACTCCGTCAGTCAGTCCAGTAGCAACCCATGGTCCACAGTATCAAAAGCTGAGGAGAGATTGAGGAGAAAGAGAACTGACTGTTCACCTCTCTTTCTTGCCCTTAGCAGCTCATTGTGCACTCTGACTAATGAACGGATCTAATGCTAGACTGTTCAAAGATGACAAAGGTCATGCGGTGTGCCTCAAGCTGCAATGTCATGATTTTCTCAATGATCTTGTCTAAAAAGGGCAGGTTTGAGACAGGTCTGTCTGTTTTAGATCTGTTTTGGAACTGATGGCGTACCCTATGAGAGAGATCAGGCTGCTTGAATGCAATGCAGTGAAGGGTGAGCTGGGTACAAGTTCAAGTTCATATACCATCCTTCAGGGTATGGGCATGCATTTTTACAGGTGCTCAATGGCTTCATGGCAGAACTGCTGTTAGATTTGTCCAGATTTATCATTTTGGATGATTTCAATGCCTTGGTCAGTTGTTAAACATCTCTTGTTGGAAATCTCTTCTTCCAGTTAATGTCATCTCTGGGCTATGTAAAGGCAGTTGCCTTTGGTACTCCCAACACAGCCATACCTTGGAGCTGGTCTTCTGATTGGGTCTTGCTATTAGCATGGTCCAGGTTGATCCAGTCAGTTGGTCAGATCATCACACAATGCAGTTTCTTTATGGGGGCTCCTTATTTAATCTCCTCTGTGAAAATGGTCACATTCCATTTTTTTAAAAATCTGGAGCCTCAAGGTCTCCTGGCGGCAGTGGACATCTCAAGCATGAAGACTACATGTGTTACGGAAGCCAAGACCATGGTGGAAAACTACAACATGGCTCTTACCATGGCTGTCAACTCCCTAGCACCTCTCTGTGTGCACCCCTTGATTTTCCGCCATAGCCCACCATGGTTTGATGGTGACCTATGGAAGTTGAAGACAAAGGGAGAAGGTTGGAACAGTGTTAGCAGAGGTCCCAATCGGGAGGATAAATTGGTGCTGAGGGCTCCTCATGATGAGTATCAGCAGGAAATCACTCTGAAAAAGTCAGTGTTCCTGTCAGATGGTGAACTCTGCTGTAAAGAACTGACCAGCTCATCTTTTCAGTGTGGACCGATTATTAAATCCTAGCTGTTTGCAGATATATAGAGCATTTTCAACAGCAAAGTGTGATGACCTTAACTGGTTCTTTCTGGATAAGACATCCTCTATCAGGGCTTGGATATCCTCACATGGTATTTTATTGGCCAGCAGTGTCCAGTCTTCGGACAGGGTCACTTCATGTTTATGGGAGGAGTTTGAGCTGGGGTTTGCAAAGCATGCTCTCCAGACAGTTCTTGACTGTGCCCCACCTACTGTATATTGGCCTCTGGGCCAGTCCAGCTTCTTTTGGAGTGCTGGAGCATGCTTGGTCCAGTTTTTGTGAAGATTGTTAGGCATTCACTTGGGAAGGGGATTTTTTCCACTGCTTTGGAAAGGACCGTGGTGAGGACCCTTCTTAAGAAACCGTCTCTGGACCCTGATTTTCTCTCAAATTACAAGCCTGTCTCAAACTTTCCCTTCCTAAAGAAGCTTATCAAAAATGTGGTGGTGGTGTAGTTGGAGCAACAATTGGATAACTATGACATCTATGAGCCTTTCTAGTCCAGTTTCTGGCCTTGTCATAGTACAAAAACTGCTCTGGTCAGGGTGCATCATAATCTCCTCCTTGCAAGGGATAGCAGACATTATTCCATCTTGGTTCTGCTTGATCTTTCCTTGACCTTTGACACGGTGGACCATGGGGTGCTGTTAGCCTATCTGGGGTACTATATAGGACTTGCAGGGATGGTGTTATGGGGTTTGAGTCCAACCTATCTGGCAGGGTGCAGCAGGTGGCACTTTCATCTTGTGCAGTGCTTTGGTCTGTTGTGATGTGCCTCAGGGATCAATCTGGGCTCCCATGTTGTTTGCTTTGTACATGTTGCCATTGAGGGAACTCATTAGATGATATGGCCTGGGTTTTCATTGTTATGTAGATGATTCACAGCTGTATGTGTCTTGTGATCCTGATGATAGGTCAACTGTCTTGGAACTGACCAAGTGCTTTTGGGAAATTCAGGACTGGATGGTGGCCAGATGGCTTAGACTGAATCCTTTGAAGATGGAGTTGTTACTGGTGGAGCCAGTTCAGTTTGTTTCATCAACTTCAAGTTGTACAATGTTACCATCTTTGGATGGTGTTGCTCTTAAAGCAATAGATAGGGTAAGGAATCTTAGAGTCATTTTGGATTCCAAGGCAACATTAGAACATCAGGTGTTGGCTGTTGTTTGCAGTGGCTTTTACCATCTTTATGAAATATCTCCCAGATCAAGCCCTTTCTTGAGCCTTCTGACCTAACAACATTGGTGAACATGCTTGTCTCTTCAAGACTGGATTAAAGTAATGCTCTGTACCTTGGGTTATCCATGAATTTGCTGCATCCCTTGCAGCTGGTTCAGAATGCAGCAGCCTGGCTGGTTGCTGGTACCGCCCAGTTCAAGCATACCATAACGGTACATGGAATACTGGTGCTCCATAGTATGCACTGCCTGCCAGTGTGGTGGTTCATCAACTTCAAAGTGTGCTTGTTAACTTACAAGGCCATGTACAGTTTGTGTCCGGACTACCTGAAAGACCTCTTGACTCAATATGCTCCTGGTCATCAGCTTTGATCAGTGGATATGGGCCACTTTTCTGGAATTTCTTTTCCCTGGAGGTAAGAGAAGCCCCTTCCCTGACCATTTTTAAATCCAGTCTGAAAACTCGTTTGTTCACCATGAGCTTTGGAGCATGATGCTGCTGTTTAATATTCTGATCTGCTTATTTATTACTTGATTATTATTTACTGTTTTATCTGTATTAAAGGAATAATGCATGACATGGTGTGTGTCATGCTGGGGTGATTAGGCACGAGGCCACAGGCTGAGTGCAGCTAATCACCCCACAAGTGACGTTATCCCAGCACGACACATACCCTGGAGTGCATTATTCCTATTATACAATGGCCCTTGTGTGTATAAACAACAAAGAGACTTTTTGTTTTCGGTTTAAAATATTTTTAATGAATAAAAATGAAGTAATGTCCTTCTACAAGGTAAAATAGCTCTCTTTACATTCCAAGTAAAGAAGTTATTTAGGAATAAGTTATTAAGTTAATAAATATTTCTGAACTGTTCAAACATTTAAACATTTTTTTAGCTTGAAATGCAACAGATAACATTTGAACTAAAGAAGATATTTTGGAATAAGTTATTAAGTTAATAAATGTTACTGAACTGTTGAAATATTAAAACATTTATTTTTTAACTTTAAAATGCAACAGATAAATTAAGTGGCTAAATGTAAACTTAACAAGTTCGTTATGAAATGGTAGCCTTTTTTACTTCAATAAATGATAAGTTGAAACAGAGGTTGTTGCAGTCTATGATTTGTAGATATTGAAAACACACATACTGTTGCCTTGAATGAAGAACTGTGTGTTACTTGTGTCTTGCTTCTCCCATTGTATTTTTTCTTATAAGGGAGTTATGCTGTGGTGCTCATACTCATCTTTATTGCCTTGCAGCATTTGTGTTGCTAGGGGTTCTTTTAAAGCATTTGCAGAGGTTGATGGTAGCTACTGAAGCATGTTGACATTGGGAGGTGGTGTTTCAGTTCGAGGGTGACCTGTGACTTCTGACCTTGCACAGGATAGAATCGAACTCCATTCTCAGCATTCCTGTAAAGTCAGTCCCCAGTAACTCTTCAAGGAAGACTCTTGTTTGTGCCTGGTCACTGAAATTATTTGTCGACTCTCTAAGCCTGCATTGCTGAAGATCTGGATAGCTGTTGCACGCAGGCTATGATTTGTTCGGAAGACCTGCAGCATGGCATATTTTGGGCAGCACTGTGGAAAGGTAATTGATTTCAATTGGTTCCATGCTGTACCAGATTTCTTCTTCTTTTTCCCATGGCTTTGTGGTTTGTCTCCGGGGGTGCATGTATAGGCAAGGAGATTTTGGTGGGAGCTTCAAGATATATTTTTGCAGGGCTGCTATGGGGCACTGGGGATGACCTGGCAGCATGAACATTGCTCCCCTGTGCTTGTCATGGTCCTTTTCAAGGGAGTGTCCATGATTTTTTGTTTTTTCACTAAAATTTAGGGAGACATAGTTCAGCCCCTCTTCAGATTTGTGGAACTCAAAGGAATTGGGTTGTAATTTACTCTGGCCTTCACAGCCATGTATGGTGAAGTGTATTTGGAGTTCAAGCCAGACATGGTGCAGCAGTCCCTCGGGAGTCTCTGTGCTTAGAGCTAGGAATTCACAGAGCTGTGTGAGGTCTGTATTGCTGAGGGGTTGGTGGTGTTTTGATTTATCTCTCCCCTCTCGCCTGAGGTTTTTGATTTGGGCAGAAAAAATATTATTTGAGCTTTGGAAGTCAGCAGTTGTTAGAATGTTAATATTTTGGCTTAAAGGTGGCTCATTTAGGAGCGGTTCATGCCCGCTCGTAAACCTATAAAACTGCCGATGCTGTAAGGCTCACCAAAGGAGTTATGGACTGACCCATAGAATTTGCGAAGTAGTGTATTTAAGTCACAGGCATTTATTGTATTGAAATCTATTTCTGTACCTGTCTCTGAACGCCAGTCCTTCAAGACATTGATGGCCCATGTTGCTTGACACTTTGTGGACAGCTCATTTCTGTCACACTCCAGCTTGTCGAGGTTGTCATCAGGGAGCTGAAAGTGTCTTAATTTTTCAGTTTTCTTTTTCTGCTGAACAAGTGGTGCTGTGTTTTCTTTTTCACAGGAAAACCACTGCTGAATGTTTTCCATGTTGAACAGAGTAGAGTTTACCTCAGGCAATTTTGACATCTGATTGCTGGAATGTGTGTCTGATGGCTGTCAGTCTGTCAGCTGTTGCATAAGGATATTTAGCAGATGTTCAGGTTCTGATGTGGCTGGCACTATACCCGTGATGATATGCCAGGATGACATCACGGGTACCCTGACATTCCAGCTAATCAGAGACCAACATTCTTTCTTGCCATTGCATAATATGCTTTATCAAACTGCTTGTTCTGTGAGGCACTCGGAGCCCCTCGGATTGGGCATCACATAAATAAAATTGCTATGCCTTGCCTATAATTTGCCAGGACCTCTGGGTCCAGAGATGATTTCTTCAGGAGGAGTCTCACTAATACATTTTTCAACACAGTCAGAAAGACACCCTCCAATAGAGAGCATTGAACAATCCTGACAAACAGTAGCCCCACACAGCTCACCAGTAGGCTCACTGGCCCTGGGTCCTGTTCACAAAATAATGTCATGGCTCAGAAATCACCCTCACATACCTCTTAAACAGTAACTAGACTAAACTCTTCCGATACATGACAAGTACTCATAGGACGACCAGACTCAACACTACTCCCCATAAATACAGGCACTTCTGGGTAGAGATGTGGTAAAGTAAAACTTTTCCTGCAAATTTTGTGGAAAATGATGAAATTAGCACTCTGAGGAGTTCTGCAAAGCTTCTACGAACATGAGGAGCTTTGGCTCCACTTGAGAATTGCATGAATTTCACCACACATTGCACAAATTTCAGTGTGAAGTGCAGAATTTTACTGCAAAGCATGAAATTCACGGGCTAAAGTTTGTGTTTTGTGGAGAATTTAGTGAATTGTGCGCCACAAATTTCACAACATACTTTGTGGAGAGAGTTTTTTTGACTCCGCTCATCCCTACTTCTGTGATAACTAGACTCAACATTACTGGGCTGCCACAACCTGCTTGGAGAAATCCCTGCTCAACTGGATGGCACTTGCTCAAGCAAATATGAGCAAACTCCTCACATTTCACTGATGAGTACACCTCTCTGGATTGCAGACAGGCTGGGTGTAATAGCCTGTCTACCATCTGGAAGAGCTTTAATTAAGGATCTAATATTGTGGGTCATCTAGAACCAGCCAGTGCATTCATACAGCAAGAGCTCAATATAGTGAAGTGCAGTATAAATATCATGTCTTAGACAACAATAGGAGTCATCACAGATGCTCAGCATGGCTGAGTTTGTAACACATCTGTATATGGGCGAGAAGGTTATGGGTTCTCGTCCCATACTGGGATTGGGCTCATACCTAAATGCTGGCACCTGAGTGCAATATTAGTGGGGTGCTGTACTCTTGGGGTGTGCCATGCTTCAGATGAGATGTTAAACAAATGTCCCTTCTACGCATTCTGTTGCTGTCCTGGTGGGTGTAAAGGTGGAAGTAAAAAAACCCAAGGAACTCTTCAAAAGAATGAGTAGGGGACTTTTCCCAGTGTCTTGACCAACATCCTTCTTCTCATAAAACCAGTTCTTGCTATTGTCTAGTCTGTGTGTGGGTGTCGATGTGTGATATGGCTGCCACTACACATTCAGTCACTTCACTGCCAGTCTAGCATTGCTTGTAAAGAGCTTTGGGATATATTGTGTATCAATACGCTATATAAATGCTGAATCTTCCTCATCCTCCTCCTCCTCTTCCTCCATCTTCTTCTTCTTCTTCTTCTTCTTCTTCTTCTTCTTCTTCTTCTTCTTCTTCATTTTTTCTCACTATAGGGACACCTAATAATGGGGCACCCTATAGCAAGGGAGCACTATATGTCTATGTGCTAACTTCTGAAGCATTACCCTGCCTACCTATCCAAGAAAATGTTTTTTAAACCCATATACTTCACACTGCTGATGGTGAATGACCAGCCCCTTTATAATGTTTTGCTACTGAATATGACATTTTACTTTCTGGAATTGCAGTCTTATGCTTACCTATTCTTTCTTTTAGACAGTGCTTCATTCCTCCTGGGAACTCAGGGACAGCACAAAAGATAAATCTTGTTAGGTAACTTACAGTTAATAAAATCCTTAGTTTTAGATTTACTGTGTTTACTTACTGATTTATTTTTTGTTCACTAGGAAAGGAGGGCTAGGCAAGTCTGTCTATTTTCAGCCTTGTGCTTGAAGGGATAAAAAAATCAGGTTAAGTAATGGGTGGTATGTTTAGTGAATGGGAAAGTTTGGCCAGAACACCAGGGAAATTCACCTATATTTCCTGTAGAGGGAAATGATGGCCGTTTCTGGTATGATGCCAAGATGGCTGCTCCCGGTGGGGTAGGAGAGCAAATGGATGTTGTGGAGGATGGGGAGCAGGTCTCCCCTCTTGCCTTGACAATGTTAGAGACTGACCAAGCTGAAGCTATGGAGATGGCACAACCTGAAAAAGTGGTGGATCACAGACTAAGCTTATAATAATGGATGATTGTAATTTTACCTGGGCAAATGAGGAAGTATGTAACAGAGCTTCCCAAACACTCCGAGTTTTCCAAAAATGTTACAGAGAAATTAAATCATTTGTACACTCTTCTGGCTGAGGAAGAATCTTTGTATCTATCAAGAAATGAGAAATGATGGGTGGAGATCTCAAAACTGTGAAAGGAAAGTTAATGTTTGACAGAACACCGGCTCCCCATGAAAACCAGGTCAGCTGACTGTCAATGATGTACTATCATCAAAGGAGCCAACACTCTGTGAATCGGAAAATACTAGCTTTGCTCGGTGCACAGCTCCAAACCAGACCACTGTTTCCACAGCCAAGGAAACACTGATAAAAAAATACATATCTTCAGAAACTTCTGTTGTTTTCCCCTGTTCATGCAACAGCACAGTCAGTCAGTGGAGTACCATCGGGAATAGCACATACAAGCCAACAAATGCTTTACCTAAGACAAACTCCATTTTCCACCAAGCCTCTAGCAGACCACCAGCAATGGACAGTGGAGGGAGCACTAGCTGCAGCAGGCTGTGAACGTTTGACTGAGACAGGTATGTGGATCTCAGAGCTGTCTCCAATAAAGATGCCACAGCAGGATGACTGTGCTCAAACAGTTACTGTAACCAGTATTAATAATGTTCAATATGATCAGGAACCCAATTTAAACATAGTAAAAAATGAGGAACCTAATATGGAGCCATTGGGTTTTCCTGCAGAGTTACAGCTCACTCCAAATCCTGTTCTCCACATTGATAATACAGAGACAGTGTCCCCCTCCCTCCCAAACCCACAAACTTCCTTGGCAGAAATCACGGAGGATGACATATCGCTTAATGAGGAACCTTGTGTCTTGGGACACACTCCTGCTGCAAACACAGGATCAGCATCATCTACTAGTAAGACTTCATAAACCCCACCTGAGGCTCCTTTGTCAATTTTAAATAAATTTAACCCAAGGCCATATGCTTCCATTTTTCATAGCCCAGTTTCTACAGCCAAACACCACAATGCGGTACAGCTACAATACAAAGGTGGTATGGATGAGACATTGGTCAGATCTGTGGTCAGATCTCTTTTAAAAGATTCCAAGAGATTTTTTTGCAAATGAAATCTATGTGTTGATTTGTATATCTGGTGAGACCACCTTGGATGTGAACTTTAAAACAGCAAATGCACTTGAACAATTTTTTTTCAATGTCATTCTTTAAAGAACAGACTTCTATGAACCCCATTTGTTGCAATATTTTTTCTAAACTAGTGCAAAAACTATCACAATATTATTCTGAAATGAAGATGTGAGTGTGAATGATATTGTCTATTGTCTAAAACAAAAGTGCATAGTCCTAGGAGATCCAGAAGCAATCACTGACTGAAAACATTTGGACTGAGGGGTGGAAAATTAGGGTGATGTTGAAGTCCTCAGATACTAGGATTCATTATTTACCTAGCAGTTTTTTTTTTCTAGGCAAGACTGGGGAGTTCTGTTTTATGCAGGACAATCCAATATGTGTTACAAATGTGGGTCAATGGCTCATTTAAGCAGCATATGTAAAGTGAGAGGTATTGTTTGCAATGAACTGGGACACACTAGTATACAATATGTGAATGAAATGCTATGCAACCTTTGTGACAAAATGGGTCATTCCTTCCAAAGTTGCCCATGGGTGGCACACAATCAGCTGGACCAAGCAGATGGTGCAGAACAAAGATCTGCCACAGGAGGTGGTGGTGGGGTGAGGACAGTGGAAGGATTTAAACATGTCTGGGATAGGCATAGGGAGACCTTAGAAGTGGGGAAGAGTGGGGAGAGGTCAGCAACCAGATAAGGTCAGTAGCAGCACAAGTGTAGGGTTATGAGCAGACTGGATGGGCCTAGCGGAACTTATCTGCTGACAATTTCTATGCTTCTATGTTTCTATTATACATTGCTTTAGCACAGTGTTCCAAGTCAGTGGCCAAGCCAGCACATGAGGCATCACACGCCACCTGAGACATTACACTATGCACCTAACCCAGATATCAGATCTACTGAAATTATGAAGACTAACCCTATAATCCAAACAGTGCACCAATTACAAGATGGAACCCCTGCTCCAGTGGATATGCCTACTGAGCCTGTGGAAGGTGACATTCTACAGAATACTCAGACTGACACTCCTCAGTGTGAAATGTGTATGCCTACTGATACTGTTAATATGACCCTACAATCCTGAACCCAGAAGAAGATGGATGGTAACTAGACATAGGCGAACTTGGAGTCTTCCGAATGCTAAAGTACAAAAAAATGACATGGTATTGGTTATAAATTGATATGAAGTCTTACAGCACTGCTCTGAGAAATCAGAAAATGATTCAGATACCTCTTCTTTGCGGTCTTCATAAACTGATCCTATGTCTGAAATGAAAGAGCCAAATGATTTGTGGAAGCATAAAAGGAAAGTGAAAGCTAAAACTAAAATGAAAAACAAGACTGGGGAAAAAGCTAACAACAGTGCAATTTCTGAAGCAACCCACTCATCATCACTTCATGACTCCAACTTTTCAAATGTATATTGCCAGCATTAATAGTATCAAGAACAAACTCCTATTGAAACACTCGGAGGTCTATTTTTTACAGGATACGAGATTTCATATTCTCAAGGACATTTCACTGGCAGGAAGGGCCTAGTATACAGGCATGCCTTTTTGGTCAATAGTGCCTGACAAATGCTCTGGAGTAGATATTTTATTTAATAACTAGGAAGTCATGGTTTTAGTTCCAGGAAAGATTTAGATTCTAGATAAAAAGGTCCATCATAATCTCAACAGATTCATTAATACATATGCACCTCAAACTAAGGCAGATAGGATAGACTTATTGAAAGTGGTTGAGCCTTATTTGTTTTCTTCCCATTATATTATATTTGGAGGAGAGTTTAATTGCCAGTTTTCATACAAGGATAGGAGTAAACACATTAAAATGTAAAGGACTTTTTGTGATGTGCACTTTCTGTCAAATCTAATAAAATCAGCAGGATTACTGTAACTGATGCTTATTTTACAGTTACAGAAAAACATGACCCCACATTTCAAAAAAGTCCACTAACGACAATAATTGATTTTTTCTTTACAACTCCTAGTTTACCACCACACTCTGCTGAAATTGAAATTGCAGAATTCTCAGACCATAATATACTAAAGTTACAATTTTTTTTTATTTAACCAAGAAAGACATATTAAGCTGAAAGCTTGTTTACAGGTGTGACCTGGGAGCACAAGAACGTTAAGTAACTTGCTCAGGGTCACACAGTATGCAAGTGGGGACTGTGGGATTCAAACTCAGGTCTCCAGGTTTGCAGCTCAGAGCCTTAAACCACTGTGCTATACTGTCCCCGTTGGTGACAACACAAATTTCTTCACAAGGCCATTGTATGTGGAAATTCAATTCCGCTTTATTATAATGCACCAGGCCACTCAAACAATACTACATTTCATAAAAGCTAGAAAATCTGTTTTTATTTTTTATGAGGAACCATCTATTTGGTGGGAGGATAATAAAACAGATTTAAAAATACTACTTAAATCACTATGCAAAACCAATAGTAAGGATAACAATTTTAAATAGCTTAGCAAAAGACATTTACAAAAATGATTGACTCTATTACATGAAACAGGGCAGAATTACTCTAAACAAACCAGTACTATTAAACAGGAAATGGTTCATTTTTACATGCAGCAAACCTCAAAAAGCAACAGGCTTTTGGAACTGAAGAGAAATCAGGAATGATATGCCCATATAAAAGTTGCCATGACAGGATAAAACAGAAAAAAATGGAAGGCCTCCTAGAATCACACAATAATTATTAGACTGACAACATAAAAAATTTAAATATAGTCTACCAATATACAACAGAGCGCTTTCAAAAAACAAATATCTCTTTAACTGGTATGGAACTTTTTTTAAATGATGTTTCTATTCTGAGTCTCCCAGAGGGCATGAGAACATCAGTGTCACATGACATACAGGGTATGGAAATAAGGAATGCTATTTCTTCCCTAAAATTTGGTACCACCCCAGGTAAAGATGGCTTAAAAAGTGAGTTGTGCAAATTAAACAGCCCTGAACTAGAGGAGGAACTTGTAACAATTTTAGCCATTTACTCATGTTGCAGTTATTGCCTTTAGAATGAATACAGGCATGCTGATATATTTACACAAAAAGTGAGCTAAAAAGATCACACAGAATTGGAGACCAATTAATCTCCTGAATATGGATGTTAACATTTTGGCCAGACTTGTAAATAGCAGATTACTTCAATCATCTAAACACCTTATTACATGAGCTCAGTCTTGTTCCATACCAGATAGACATATCTCTGACCACATAATATTACTGGAGGAAATAGTGGAAAGTGATAATACAGATAGGCTACAGGGATTTCTAGTTTCTTTAGATCAGTGAAGGGCCTTTGACTCTGTCAGTCATGAGTATTTATGGCATGAGCTATGGACATATAAGATACCAGAAGTTTTTTTTCAATGGTTACAATGCTTGGACAGAACTGCTACTGTTTCACCATGTGGGCCTCTTATCAGTGTACAGAAAGGGGTAAGACAGGGATGCCCTTTAAAACCCATCACATATGCATTCTGCCTAGATCCTTTATTACAAACTTTGAATCTACTTGTTCCCCTACAAAATGAGGAAGGGACTATCCCTTACAGGACAATAGCTTATGCAGATGATATAAGTCTAATAATGAGAAGCAAACATTCAGTAATGGAAGCATTAAACATCTGTTCAACATTTGGTCATTTTTCAAGGGCCACTTAAAATATTGACAAATACAGTATATTGGCAGATATTTAGGCAATAAAGTAACATGACTACAAATGGTCACTGGAATTAAAATACAGATGGAACCAATACCAGTTCTAGGAATTACATTTTGAAGAGGACCCTGATCTGTTAAAAATCATGTGCAAAGGTTTTTGCATATTATTGATAAACCTTGAACTGAAGTCCATGTGTCATGAATAGAGTTTCCTGAAAATGTCATGCTGTTTGGTTTTGTGGTTTTCTTTAAATTCGCATTTGTTAACTTTCTCTACAGTTGCTGAAAACAGTGGAGTTATTTCTGTCTCCCTCAGTCAGGCTTGGAGAACGATGACATCATATTGGAGTACTGTAGCTTGCTGCTTCAGATTCCCAATCATGGCAGACTGTAGAGTTAATGGTTTGCTCACCAGGTTTCCTACAAACTCAGTATGTGGATTGTGTTTAGATAGAGCAGCTTAAAATCGGTCATTCTCTTCTTATAAAAAGGTGATCATTTGAGTTTCAATGCTGAATTGAAGTAGTGGAAACCTTTCTCTGTGGGAGATCAGCTTTTCTGTATCACAGCTCTCACTTCTTTCTCATCAAAACTCTGATTTTTTCTAACTATATAACACAGGGTTGTTTAATGAATATAAAATAAATCTAAATTTTGTTCATTCATAGAAATAGTTTGTCTTTGATGTAGCCTTCATAAATAAAGTTATGTAAAAACACTTTTTTTCAATTCAGATTGACAAAGTAGTGCCTGTCACACTCCGACCTGGCTTGCATCACTGAGGCCTGGCTGGACAGAAATGCTGCTCCTGTGTTGGAGGCAGCTGTGCCAGCTGGGTACTCGGTGATACACTGCCAGAGATTGGATCGCAGGAGCAGGGGTGTAGCCATCTGTTTTAAGATGGAACTGTGGCTTATAGATGTGCCTGATGCGCCTGTGGGGAGCACCAGATCCTTTAAGTATATTATGGGTGCAGGTTTGGGTTGCAGGATACTTCTCATCTACCGTCCACCCAGGGATGGGAAAGAATTCCTGCAGGAAGTTGCAGACTTCATTATCGACATGGTATTGGAGTCATCCAGGTGGTTGGACCTGGGAGACTTCAATGCCTGGGTTGACGATGAACTCTCACAATTTGGTTAGGACTTCCTCCAGCTGATGATCTCACTGGGCTTTACACGGGTTGTTACCTCTGCTACCCATAATTGTGGTCATGCTCTGGACCTGGTGTTCCTCCAGGGGATGGAGATATCTGACATGGTGATGAAACCAGTTGGTTGGTTTGACCATCACACTATAGGGTTCAGTTTCATAGCTCCCCCAATAGATCTGCCCCTGTGGAGATGGCTCGGTACTGCCTTTAAGGGAAGTGTCCACCACTGGTCTAATGGCAGCGCTTGACCTATCGGGTAGGCTGACAGGAAGCGTGGAGCCAGATGACCTGCTACTGCACTATAATAGCACTGTATCAGGGCCCTGGACTCAATTACTCCTGTCTGTGTTTGCCCACTCACTCTTCGTGGTCACCCTGGTTTGATGGGACCTTGAAGGAGTTGAGGCAAGTGGGGCGAAGGCTGGAGCATCGCTGGTGGAAATCTGGCTTGGAGGATGACAATCTTAGATTGATGGCCCATTATAGGGACTATCAATCGGCTATCTCCCGTAAGAAGGTAAAATTCCTTTCCAGGGAGATTGCCGCTGCAGGGAATCAACCGGCTCAGCTCTTCCAAACTGTCAACAGGTTGTGAAATCCATCCTGTCTTGAGAATTGGAGAGCTTTTTCACAGGTTAAGTGTGAGGAGTTTGCTCTGTTCTTTGCAGATAAGGTGGCCACCATCAGGTCAGAGATCTGTTCAGTACACTCCAATGAGAAGCGTGGTGGTTGGTGGGAGGTTACTACTGCCCAGCTTGTCTGGTCTGACTTTGATCGACTGGTGATCACTGATATCGTGAAGATTGTCCAGGATTTGTGACTGTCTTACTGTAGTTTGGACTCTGGTCCTACCTGCCTCCTGGTGTAGAGTGTGGAAGTCATTGGACCGGTCCTAGTGGAGATTATCTGGAGTTCACTAGAGAAAAGAGTGTTCCTTGACCCCTTGAAAGAGGTAGTCATAACCCTCCTTCTGAAGAAGTCTTCCCTTGACCCAGACTGTCTCACAAACTACAGATCTGTCTCTAACCTGCTTTTTGTGGGTAAGGTTATTGAGAAGGTAGTCACGTTGTAGCTTCAGGACCATCTTACCACCCAAGATGTCTATGATCCTCTCCAGTCTGGATTCAGGAAGAGGCATAGTACCAAGACGGCCCTTGTTTGGGTACTTAATGATCTTCTAACAGTGAGAGATTGGAAAAGCCATTTGACCTTAGTTCTCCTTGTTCTCTCCCCAGCGTTTGACACCGTGGACCATGGGTTGTTGTTGGAGCACCTACGGCTGATCTGTGGACTTTCTTGTATGGTCCTCTGGTGGTTACAGTCTTTTCTCACAGGCAGGTCGCAGAGAGTGGTGTCTGGGATTTTTTCTTCTGCCCTTTTGCCCTGACCTGTGGGGTGCCGCAGGTCTCTGTACTGTCTCCCATGTTGTTTGCAGTGTATATGCTGCTAATGGGAGACATTTTAAGGTGGTATGGGCTGAGTTTTCACTGCTATGCAGATGATAGTCAGCTATACTTGTCCTTTGTGCCTGATCAGGGGTATGCTGTCTCAGTCTTTAACAGACAGCTCTCTGAGATTCAGGACTGGGTGAGTGCCAACTGGTTGAGGTTGGACCTGGATAAGACTGAGGTGTTGGTTGTGGACCCAGGTCATTGGGTAGAGGGGTCCTCGGCTGGTCAGCCTTCTGGGCTTGTGCTGAGGGACAATCAACCATCGTCATTTTACCATCTGAGGACTATCGCTCAGATAAAACACCTTGTTCCACCTGATGATCTTCCTATTCTGGTCCATGCCTTTGTGACCTCTTGTCTTGATTACTGCAATGCTCTTTACCTAGGGCTCTCAGGGGTGGACATCCACCACCTGCAGCTGGTGCAGAGCATGCCAACCAGGATGTTGATGGGCTTATCTCAATCTAGCCACATCATGTCAGTGTTCCGTGAACAGCACTGGCTGCCAGTGTGGTGTAGAATCATCTTCAGGGTTGGTTTGCTGACCTATTTAAGCCCTACACAGACAGGGACTACATTATTTGTAAGAACTCCTGTGCCCCTAGTGCCCTTTCCACCCACTCCATTCCACTGAAGAGGGATTGCTAGAGGTTCCCAAGGTCCGTTTAAAGACCTTGGGGTGAGATCTTTTGCATTTATGGCCCCGACCCTGTGGAACTCTCTACCTCATCAGCTTAGAGATTGCCTGTCCACTAAGACTTTCAAGGTTGCCTTAAAAATGTATTTATTTGAATTAGCTTTATCAGAGGTTTTGTAATTGGAATGCTGCCTTTTTAATTTGATTATTGTTTTATTATTTATTACCGTCTATTTTAATTATGTGTACAAGACCTTTGGTATTCTGAAAAGTGCTTTTTTTATAAAAAAAAAAAACAATGACTTGACTTGACTCATGAATAGTACAGCTGTCATTTCTCACATCCTGCCCAAAATGTGTTTTCACACTTGTGGAGAAGAATGGTGCAGTCACTGTGTGAATTCACTTTTTGGGACTGATTAACAGTATGACAGCACCAGAGTTCATGAGGTAGGGGTCCAAAAAGCTCATGTTGAAAATTTGGTGACAAAATCCCTAAAAATGGCCGTGTTACGAGCGCATGTTGAATGGTTTCTATACAGGCACATAGCTTTGGTAATTTACAATATTTTGACTCCAGATTTTCAATATATCCATTTATTCACACCATCTCATGAGCAGTACAGCTATCATGTCTCACATCCTGCCTGAAATGCTTTTTCACACTTGTGGTGAAGAATGGTGCAGTAGCTTTGCAAAATCACCTTTTGGGACAGATTAACAAAATGGCAGCACCACTACTCATGAGATGGGGTCTCAAAAAGTCCATTTTGAAAATTTGGTCAGAAAAAGTCTTAAAATGGCCCAGTTATGAGAGTTCATTGAAATTTTTCTAAGCACGTGCATAACTTTGGAATTTTTTTATATTTTCACTCCAAATTTTCAACATAGCCATTTTTCATACCACTTCATGAATACTGGCCCATAATTGGCATACAATTAAATTATCTGAAAAAGTAAGGAAATTCACTGCAAAAAAATCCATTAGGGTTGAATCCTAAAAAGTAGGGAAATGAGATCATAGGTTCCCAAGCCTAAGACCCCACCCCCATCCTTAGTTTCCAACCTGAACACCCACCACCACTCTCAGCTTCCAACCCTAAGTCCCTACCTCCACTCTGCACGCAGGAACAGATGTGAGGGGTGTGCCTTGGGGTTTCGAACCCTGATGTTCACCCCATTTTAACAGTTAATAACCTGACATGGGTACAGATTAAAAGAATGGGGCAAGCATTAGGGTTTGCAACCTCAAGGCACATCCCTCACACCTATTTCTGAATGCAGCGTGGAGGTGAGGCCTTAGGGTTGGAAGCCGAGGGTGAGGGTGGGGTGTTCAGGTTGGGAGTCAAAGGAGGGGCCATAGGCTTAGGATGTCTAAGATCTCATACTTGTGTGTATATATATATATATATATATATATATATAGACATATACTGACTGTTTGTATACTTTTTCTTTCTTAATAAACACCTGTACTCTGTTAATAGGAGAAGTCTGTTGCTGTCTTGCTGGTTGCCAAGATTTCTGCCTGGGGAGGAGGATGGTGAAGCTGTTGTGGGAGTAGGGGAGGGGGCCTCTTCCCCTACTACCTGTTTACCTGGGGTCCAAACTGTACAAGAGCTTTGCCTATTGAAAATATGGAAACAGAAAATAATGGCAACACTGGGCAATATGGATATAGACCTCATACAAAATGTTAGAGATACAGAGCTATTACTATGGGAAGAAGAAAAGATGAAATCAACCTGGGAAGAAACGAAAAAGCATCTACTCCATATCATGGCTGATGAAGAAGCAAAATACCTAGCAGGGAAGCAGAAACTGTATAAAACAAAATCCCTTGGAGGACAGTGGTGACACTGTCTGAGAGCTCCCTGACATTAATTGCTGTGGTATCTGCATTGTCAGCTGGTGAAGGTACATTAAAGAAGCCACCGAGTTGCTGTCCCAGTATGAGAACAAAAGATGTGCAGCTGTCAGTTTCATCCTCCGAGTCGGCAGCTTCCATGTTGGCCAGTATAATCACTGACCACAAAGCAGAAAGTGCTGGTCAGGACACAGAAACAGCCGAGGATTAAAGGACTTGTTCAATTCTGCAAGATGTGGACATATACAACTTGGACAGTAGCACAATCCACAGTCTCCAGTGCCTGGAGTCATTTCATTCAGAGAAAAGGAACAATGAACTCTTCTAGCAAAGTGCCCAAAGTGTCCGGAAAGGCAGATACAGGCAAGATGCTTGCCCTACAGTACAGTTCCTCTGCTCCATCAGCACAGCAAGCTCTTGTTCAATCAGAATGGTCAGTGAAAAGGCATTGGAAGGTGCTGGGTGGATACAAGTGCCAGACAGGAAAACATGGTTACCAGGGACTGTAGTAACTGCAGTTTCCGATGTTCCCATGAAAGTAAATGTAAGTGCCAATGAGCTCCATACTTCTAATGTTTCCTCTGATAATGCCAGCAAAGAGGGGAGTATTGCAGAGAGTGGTGACAAGTTACCACTTCCCAAACCATGAAATCCTGGAGAATCTGAAATAAATAATACTCCAGTGCCTGCTAATGACATACCTGCATTTCCTAAAGGCTGTCATACCGAAACTGATGCCTTTTCCCTCACATCTCAGTTTGCACTAGGAAATACTGCAGAAAGTTATAAGAGTGAAGTTTCTGATAATTCAGACTCAGCGACAGAAACTTTACAACAAAGAGATCACCCTTCTGAACACCCACCATGTTTTCTTATGGCTGATCTGTTTGCAGCAAAAAGGTGAACCTGCTCAGCGTAGAAATGCTGTGAGGTTAACGTACTCAGGAGACTCAGAACTTCCTCCTGGCATGATAGTCATAATTCAAACATTATTGAAAGAATCTATGGGTTTCGTTTCCTCAGAACTCTATGTAGTGCTACATGTTTCTGGGGAATCTATGTATGATGTAAGCTTCATGACTCTTAAATCTTTACATAAGTTTTGGATGAAATATGACCAGTTTAAGGAAGCACCCCTATGGTCACGATTTATGGCTATCACTCTTTGTAAGCCAGCAATAAAGACAATTACTATCCTATTTTGCAATGAAGGGATAAGTGTAGCTGGTATAATTTATGGGTTAATACAAAGATGAGAAATTCTTTCTTTTTTTTTTTTGGTGTCAGGATCCCTCCTCCCCTGCCAGGGAGCTCAGCCCCAGCATCACTTGTCTCAACCTCTTGGGGTTTACCTTAGGTGATTATCCAGTCTCAGGCTTACCCCACAACACGGGGCTGCTGAGCAGGCACCCCCCCAATGAAAGTTGAGAAGGGTAACTCAGGCTTGCCCTTAGGGTGGGCCACAGGAGCAGGACCCCCCCCAATGGAATTTAACAAAGCTCAGTCACCAACCAAGAGCCACGAGCAGGCACAGCAGAACCAACAGCTGAGAAGGGCATCATTCATGGGTGCTGGGGAATCTTTAACATTCTAAACCCACTTATGGGAGGCATGGCATGCAATGACATGATGGCATCAAAGTGCCAACATCTGGCATGCCTACCCATTATCTTGGCACTGGTAACATCCTCTCCCCAGCCACTGGCTGGGGTCTGGTATGCACCGGACACTAGCCAACCCTCCCCCTGGAGGAGGGGATCAGTCTATCAGATGTTCAATCCTCCCACCCCAGCCAGCCCTCCAACTCCACTAGTCCACTCCAGAACCCGAGGTGGTGGTGTCACAAGCTGAAATCCAACTGGTATGCCAGTGGTCCAGCTCAAATACGCCAAATTCTTTATTTGCCCAGCCCAATTATAGATTCTGAAGAGGTTTGGATAGGTGGCTGCAAATTTCAAGTTAAGCTAAGGCAGACTAATTTTGGGAAATGTCAACTTCCTGGCAGCTTTTTTCTAGGCTGGGACAGAGGGGTGTGTTTTAATCTGGGACAGCTTAGAGCATGTCATAAATGTGGGTTCAGCAAGCACTTGAGTACTGCGTGAGACATAGAGAAATGCAATAATTGTTTTAAGTATGGGGACGCTACCTGGCAGTGCTCAAACCCCTGTAAGTGTAATTTATGTGAGGAGCAGAGGCACACATTTAGGCAATGTATCTGGGCATCTCACAACAGAAGGGGTAGCATAAATCAGGATGATTTAATAAATAAAGGGTAGGCGCAAGGTGCTGCTAAAGCATCAGCTAAAAAGTTTGTCAAACAAATAGACAGTGATAGTGCCCAAGCTGCTGCTTCAACTTCCCAAACCCGGCCAACAACAGCTCATATAATGACTCCACTCCTGACTCCAGACACCTCAGACCTAATGATTCAGACCTCTCAAACATATACTAGACCTCAACTGGAGACTGCTGCAGGCCCCAGCACAGATCTGCCATTTGATTCCCAACCCCCTCCTCCATCTACTAAAGATAACAGGGTTTCTCCCCGAGAAATGCCCCCATTCCTACCACCCACAGACTCTGAAATTGAAGTTGTGCAGTCGAGGAAAAGGGATAAACACAATGCTACTCAGGATAAATCTGTGAAGTCATTACCAGTATCTGTACCTAACAAGTTGGCAACTTTTGCATCATGAAAGGATTGGGGAGACACTGAGGAAAATGAGGAGGACTTGGAGGCTTCCTATATAACATCCTCAGTTAGGGGTCAGTCTTTGTAATGTGACAATGCAAAAACAGTAGTGTCTGTTGCCAAAAAGAGCCAAATGAAGACTAGATCCCAAATAAATAATTCTGAGGTAGACCACCCCCCCAACTTTCCTAAACAGGTGTAGTCCCCATAATAACCCTGGTGACCTTGAATGTGAGTAGTGTTAAGGCCCACATGAATCATGTGACCACTATGGCAATTCTAGAATCTCTTCCTGGTAATGTGCTATTCATACGAGATACTAGAATTAAAACTTTTTTTGAGGTATCATCTATGAAAAAAACTATGGACTAAGGGCCCTTCCTATTGGTCACAGGGTATGAACAGGTGTGATGGGGTAGGTATTTTGTTTCGTAATAGTCACCTCAGGCTGCTAAAACTGGTACAAATGATTCTATGTGATAACAGTGATTGCCAAAGGGTGATTGCCATTACTGAAAATGTACATCACCAAAAATAACGGCGATGTACATTCACAGCGAGGAAACTACTCTCAACTGTTATTTATGTGGGGGGCTAACCCTACACTCCTTGCTACAAATAACAAACTCAGAGTGGGGGTGCATGTCAGGGATGGGGGGGGGGAACCAGGAAAAAAAAAAAAACACACTAGCACAGAAAAGCACAAAACATTGTGCTTTTCCCCAGCCCCAAACCCTGCACCCTCTCCACCAGAGCCAGCTTCCTTAACCACCACACCACTAACCAGCTTGGTGGCTTCCCCCTTCACTACCCCTCACATGCCTTCTGGATACCTTCCGGTATCCTGTCACACTTCCGTTCACTTCCCAGTCTCTACCTTTTCAGGATTTCTCTCTTCTTACAGGGGCTGAGATTAAGTCGCTCAAATCTTAGTCGTTCAGTCTCAGACACCCTTTAAATTGTATACCAGAAGAAACTGAGCCAGAGAGAGCTTTACTGGTGGATGTACTTGTGAGGGATTGGTGTTTCAGACAAATAAACATTTATGCCCCAAAAAGCGAAAGCTGCCAGGGTTACATTCTTTAAAGATGTAAGACTATATTTGCACACAAGTAAACTGTTAATACTGGGAGTAGATTTTAACTGTGGTCTGTCCTTAAACGACAGAAGGAGAGAAATGGGTAAATTGTATAATGATTCACTGTATTTAAAAGAAATGATTACTATCACTGGTCTGCAGGATAGCTGTGCACAGTATGAAGGTTCCCCTCAGACTATATTTACTAAAGGTTCTTTCTTTACAACAATCAACTTTTTGTTTATATCCTCAGCTCTTCAAATAAGTACAGTTAAAACAACCACAATCGAAAATCAGACCACTTTGCTGTGGCATGTCAATATTGTTTAGATAGCACTGTCCTCTCAGCAAGCCGCTTCCCATATTCAGGTCCTTAGAACTGAAAATGCGGAGATAGTTACAGACCCTAAGCAAGTTAATGAATGTATGGCACGATACTATCAGCTGCTATATCGATCCCGAATCTCCTAGGAAAAAGGGCATATAAGGGGTCAGTTGAGGGACTTCTGTGCGTCATTTCATATTCCTCAGTTGTCTGAAGCTATGAAAAGTGCCTTGGATGCCCCTATCACAGAGGCAGAAGTTAGCGAAGCCCTGTCTCAGCTGGCCAAGGGCAAAGCTCCAGGGCCGGATGGTATGACCACTGTGTTATATCAACTTTTATGCCCCGTAATCTGTACCCCCTTACTTGCTGCTTTGCAAGAAGCACACTTGACTGGCTCCCTTCCGCCAACAATGTGGGAGGCATTAATTACCCTTATCCCGAAGAAATCCGACGACCCATTAAGTTGTGCTAATTACAGCCCTATCTCACTAATCTCGGTAGATACTAAGATTGTAGCCAAGATACTTGCCAAACGGATGATGGAGGTTTTACCCTCCATCGTACACCCCTTTCAAGCTGGTTTTACTAAAGGTAAGGCAGTGGCAGATAATATTCGCCTCTTGCTTAACATTAAATGGCTAGCTTTACGGTCTTCCACCCCTATGGCAGCTATAGCAGTTGATTTTTTGAAAGCTTTCGATTCGGTAGAATGGACCTACTTGCATGCAGTACTTGACCTATATGGTTTTGGTACTTATTTTAAACAGTGGGTTCATGTTCTGTACAACAAACCCATGGCTAGGATACTTACTAATAAGGATATATCCATGCCCTTTTCCTTGCAGCGAGGCACTCGTCAGGGATGTCCACTATCCCCGTTACTCTTTCTGTTGGCCCTGGACCCTCTTATATGGGTACTCCAGGCCAATGAGAAGATCTGGGGAATTCGGGTGGGGAACCACGGATATTTGACAATGGCTTATGCTGACGATTTACTTCTCACCCTCTCTCGACCACAAGAGTCCCTCTCCCTGGTACTGGAGTCCCTGCATTCGTTTGCTAGAATATCAGGGTTGCATGTCAACCAAAAGAAAACTAGTGTTGCCCCCTTGAATGGGGTGTGTACTTATGAGTGCCTGCAGGGGACAGAACTACCATGGGTATCTGACAATCTGCACTATCTGGGAATATATATTCCCTTTACGTGGGGGCATATAGAGTCCAGGAATTTTACACCTTAATTGCCCAATTGACAATTGAGGTGGCGCACTGGAAGCGGTTAAATCTGTCCCTTTTAGGGAAGGTAGCAGCGCTTCGTATGCTTATGCTGCCCCGGGTAGCATATTTGCTAAATAACCTCCCCATAGTGTTGTCAAACAAAGTATTTCAAGCGTTAGACAAGCTAATTTCAGATTTCCTATGGGAAGGACGGAAACCTAGATGGGGTGTTAACAAATTATGGACACATTGGTCATGGGGCGGTTTAGGGCTCCCTTGGTTTTGGGGGTACCACTGGTCCTTTTTAGCTGCCCAGGCAGTTAAATGATTTGTTCCAACCTCTGATATTGTACTGCCGTGGGTACAATTAGAGAAGCAGATCTGTCAGACTTTCCCCCTTAGCCTACTCTTAACTAATGCTGCTATACCCCTGGACAAACTTACCCCAGTTATGGACGCCACAAGAAAGGCCTGGTTTCGCCTTATGAAGTCGACTGGGGTGTCAAAGCAAGGTGCCATGCTACCTTTTAGGCATTTGGAATTATGGTACAACCCACTTATTAGGGTGGACAACAAACTCCTGACATGGGCCTCATGGGAAGGGAAAGGGATTCATACTGTGCAAGACCTCTATTTGCCAGATTCTAGCACTTTAATGTCTTTTGAACAATTGCGTGCACGTTTTCTGTTAAAGTCACAGGACGTTTGGAGGTTCTTGCAACTTCGCAATGCAGTGCAGGTCATTGACTGGTCGAGTAAAGGGGAAGCGAAGTGGCATTGGCTGACTTCGCTACATTTAAAACTTTATTTTCGTGGGCTAGTGAGCAGGTTTTATAGTACCTGGCAGGAAGCGCAACCTGATCACACAGAGTCGTGCAGATTGGCATGGGGCACTGAAATTGGTAGTCAGATTGGCCCGGAGACTTGGTCCCGCTGGCTTCGTGCAGTGCACTGTACTTACAAGGATGCTAGAAGCAAACAAATCCAACTTAAGATATTGCTTAGATGGTATAGAACGCCTGCTATCTTATTCAGGTGGGGGGCTCTCTCGCACGCACGATGTTGGAGGTGCGAGCACAGCCCTGCTGACACCTTGCACCTTTTATGGAAATGCCAAATATTAGCCCCTTTCTGGTCAGCCGTAGCAATGGATTGCTCAGCAGTGTTGGGGCAGCCTATAGATCTCTCGCATCCTATGTTACTGTTGGGCTACTGGACTCAGTTAGAGCATTTGAGACCGCAACACCAGAACTGGGTCTTGGTTGCTCTGCTGGAGGCTAAGCGGCTCCTGTTAAGACAATGGCAGCAACCCTTACCTCTGCCCATTTCGTCATGGCATGCAGCTATTTCTAGGTTAGCTATCTTTGAAAAGTTAGCCTATGCTGCCAGAGGGCAGTTACCTGCTTACTTTTCCAAATGGGAGGCTTATCTTAATTCGGCTTTGTGTCAGGCTCCCCTTCCCCCCTGCTATGGCAATCACTACTCTGGGCCTCTGGCAGTGGGATAGACCCCCCCCCAAGTAATGTACAGGTCATCATATGGAGCTAATCCCTAAGTACACTCTCGGTGATGACCCTGTCTGCTGACACGCTGAGGTTTGGTGTGATTGATTTCCCCTTATATACTTCCTCAAAGGGCCGGATGTTAGTTATATGTTTGGCCTGAGTATGTAACTGGTAAACTTAATGTTGAGATGGCGGCACCCATTTGGCCTAGTTAGGAGTATGAGCTATAGATGAGATATGGTATACCATAGTTGATGGAAGAAGATGCTGTAATTTGACTTACTATGAAGTTCTGAGTTTTAAATATAGCGCTATGTGGGACAAATATTGGTATGTACACGTAATTATGTAATGCCTTATGGTGGCAGGAGTTTTTCTGTTTTGGATGTGATGCTTCTGGAAATAATAATAATTATTCTGTAATAAAAAAAAAGATAGCACTGTCCTCTCAACCAGGATACTCTGGAAACTAAATGATTCTGTTTTGGAGGTGGATAATATGGAAAAAAATGGCTAGAACTATTTACAGCAAGATGGTCTGCAGTAGCTGCATTTGATAGTTTATTAGACTGTTGGGAAGACCAAAACTGATATTTGGAGTTTGTTTTCAAATGAAAAGTAGGAAAACAAACAAAATAATTACACTGTTTGCTGCTTAGATCAAAACTGCATAAACTTATCTCTGACATGTACACTAAAAATTTGGATTGCACTAATAAAATTGAGCAGGATAAAGAAGAAATTAAAATATATCAAAACGAAAGGGTAGTATCTTTAAAGCGAGACTTGAAATTTGGCAGTGAGGCTCAATCACAACATTTGGCCATGTTTTCAGGATACCAAGACAGACTTCAACATAAACAGATCTATGGGCTTAGTGAAACAATGGATGGTGAAGCATTTACATCTCAGGAAGATATTATGGATATCATTAATTCTCATTTGCTAGAACAGTTTAGAATTCCGTCAGATACTGTATGGGACATATCTACATTAGCTGAATCTGACTGAACTGGAAGGAACTGTGCATCCCTCTCTAGGGAGAAATCATTGGTACGGAGTGGGCCAGATTTGGTGATGTGGGTGGCATCAAAAAGAAAAATGCAATCATGAAACTGAGACCAAGGATTAGGTGACTGGTGACTAGGATTGGATGACGAAGGGTGCTGCTAGGCTCCAGTGATTACTTGAAGCATTGCAAGGGCTGACAGTTATACCAATGGGACTTTTTAAAATAGTGAGGCATAAGTCAGCCCAGCGGCACTGAGGATTGAGGTGCTGGACATCTTACCTTGCACTATGCTGGTGACACGGGTTTGGAAATGACTTCGGGTTGTCATGGTGCCAGTGTGGGTTGGGGAGGGAGGAGCAGGATTGACCAGAGCCGGAAGGCTGCTCTCCTTCCCGGAAGGTGGTCAGGGTGGGTTGTTATTCTCCCGTAGTTCTGCTCCCATTGGGTGTGGGTATAGTGGGATAGCATAGGTGGAGGAGGCGGCAAGGATGGGAGGGTGAAAGGGGCTGAGCTGGCACCACGGTGTGCGTGTGTGCCTCCACAAGCATGTATGACCATGTGCCGGGGCCTCAAGTGGAGAAGTTACCTACAAAGAAAAAACAGCTAAAAACCTATATTTATAAAAACAAATATTGGGTCATAGCATTTCAGGTGCTGCACTATAGCTTAGCCTCCACAAGCAGTTTCCAGGACTATTTATGAGCTCTATACCTGCTACACAATAATTCCTCAAGTTACAGATCATTGGAAGTGTGTGTGTGTGTGTGTGTGTCTGTGTGAGTGTGTGATGAACAACAGCAATCATGCAAAATTCCTCTGGCGAGAGGCAGCCATGAGGTAGGCATCGTGTCACACCTAAACTTCTGCCTCCCCTGGAATTCCCTTGTATCCTTTCATTGTTTTTATTACATGATTATTTATTATTAACACCTCCACTAACCACAATTTTGAATAAATCCAAATTTCTTTGACAATGCTTGCTGCATTTAGCCATGCTATGGAAATAGCCCTCTGACAATAAACAAAATATTTCTCAGTATACTGAAAGTCAGGGATCTTTTAGGAGCTTATGGTGCGATTAGACATTTTATTGCTTTTTCCAGAGTGTAATTTCCATCCGCCACTGGCAGGCATAAGGTGCGTGCAAAAAAAATGTAAAATTCTGTCACTTGAGGAAGTTTTTATTATAGTCTGCTTTTGAAATTTTGAAGAATGATACATAATGAATAGCTACAATAGCTATATAAATTGTATGCTGTTTCAGAATCCCCCCCCCCAGAAAATTAAGAAATATGTGATGGCACTGCATAATTTGGCAGACAAGCACTGTACTTTTTTTTCCAGAACACATCGCTTGATTGATTGTTTTCTGTAAAACAGTGACCCTTATTCAGGAACCTCTTTCAGAAACTTGGTTGCAAGAAGAACCTAGCATGAGCTATGTATAGTTCTATTTAGTAACTTTAAAAAGTTGAGATGCCATTTCATACTATTTGGTGTAAAGATTAATAGGGCATCGGTAACTATGTAATCATATGAAGTAGGATTTAAGGAACACATAACTTCTAATATTTCATATTTTTTTACTATGCTTTTATTCTAGTGCCAGACTTTCTAAGGCTTAGCCGTCAACTCCCTTGACCTCTTCCCACTCCCAGGACTCAACAAGCAGGACTTCTTGAACAATATCTGAAGTTCTTTTCTTTACTTACATCTTAGGCTGTAGTTTTCCTTGCTGCTTATCCCTGTGAGGTTCTCCATCAGCCACTTCCAAAGCTGAATAAGTCCAGTAATGACCCAGGAACCTTTGAGCTTAGTGGATGGGGGGAGGCAGCTATCTTCCCAAAACAAGGAGATCTTAACGATCTTCATTCGGTCAGTAGTGGCATGGGACCTACTGTAGAAATGCTGGGACCATCATACTGCCACTTATGAAGTTATCCTTCCTGTTTCTTTCTAGTACACCAGATGCCAATAGTCTGTTGCTGAACATGCAATACAGTGGAGCCTGCCAGGATGCAATGCAATACTGCAGAATTCTGCCATAGTTTACTAAAGAAAACAAAGTAGTTTCAAAGGTATTTAATTTCTTCTGTCATGCAGGAATCCATGATAATGCAATGCAATGCATTCTGACAGGCTCCACTATATGCAGTTGCATGTTGTTGAACTTCTCCTACCCAAATCATGCTGCTTCTGGTGGCACAACCAGGGGAGGGGTGGTTAGTTTCACAGCTGAAGCTTCCACACTGCCTCCCCAGAGGAGAACAGCATTCCTTTTGGACCTCCATCCTCCTCCTTCCCCTTCATTATCATTGCTCTTATACTCCAGACTTGGGATAGGAAGCTACAGTAGGTCACTGCCATCACAAGTGGAAATGGTGCCCTTGCGCCAAAGAACCAGCACTGAGTCATTCATTTTGCATTTTTTTTATGATTTAGTTGAGGTTCACTTTGCCTGTATCTGTAGCTGCTCAGATCTAAACCTTAGGCTAAGCTTAATGCTGGTGTAGCAAGAAGTTAAACTCTCATGAGGCAGCAGTTTGTTGGCAACAGGCAGCACATACCTTTATTTGCTACGCAGTGAAGTGTCACTCATTCTTTTCATGCAGGAATAACTGAGGACTAAGGCTTGAGATTGACTCTACTTTCATTTAAAATATGAATGTTGCTACTAACAATGAGGAATGCTACTGCCTCAGAAACATATTAGAGGATTGTTGACAGAAGTTGCCTGACTGTTCTAAAATGCAAAATGCTGTTATTTCAGTTCTTGTTCTGGCTAACCGAACAGGAGGCTTCCTTTGATCTAGCAGACCAGATGGATATTTCTCTTAGTTATGATGGTTTGTATGCGTTACTCTTCCTGTTTTACTACTGCAGAATCTGCTTTTCCTCTCTACCTGTGGAGCACCTTCCCAGTTACCCATCTGCTGCTGAGCCTCTTGCTCTGTTTTACTCCAACCAATGTAACGAGGCTTACAAAGATTGTAGATTATTTCTCTTCACTGCCTGTTACATTGTTTTTGACCATGGATGATATTTTATTTATCAGCAAAATAAACTGTCAGAGTTAAAAAAAAATGGAATGCATTTTGTACTGGGCAACATGCTGCTTTTATCATACAAATAATTTATTGGTTCTGCTCCCAGATGAGTTTGACACTAACCTTCTGATGCATTCCGAATCTTGCAATGTAATTCTTGCTGTTTGGAAAATGGTTTACTACAGTCATCAGTGCATACCATTTCACCCACTCTGATGATATTTAAAATTACATTTATTTGGTTAAAACGTATGTTTAAACCTGTGTATTGAATTAGACTGGAGCCTGCTATAAAACAATCTAATGCTTTTGCTATGATGTATTAAACCTGTGCAAAATGCTAAAACCACTTAGTCTGCTGTCTGAATTTAACAAAATAAAATGAGGCTAATATGCTTAAAATCTCAATTGTAACGTGTTCAAGATATGGATTAGAAAGTGAGTTTTAGAGCTTGCCAGTTAAATACAAATAGATGATTATTTCACACACCAACTCTCTGAGAGGCACTATGCCAACTTATTTAATAAACAATGTGGTGGCATAATTGCTCCTGCAGACAGAATGAGTCCCATGTCTAAGAAACTAGTTTAACATAGTACTTATCAGAATGTGTTCACTTGTTCTAGATGCAATATTTTATGGATAGGCAGTAGGGACTTTTTTCATTTTCTGCTTGTGCTACTTCCCATTACCAGGAAATTTGCTTCCTGTGTCCCTCAAGTCTTAAGCAATTCCTTGGCTTTGTTCTCTTGTGGATTGCCCATTAGGCAAATACCACCATCAAGGAATGACAGGTAAGTTCCTAGGGCTACATAAGTGTGCCTGGTAGTCATGCCCTAGAAGAACTTACTTCGTTTTTTTTTTCTTTTTTTCCCCCTATTTTCTCACCTGCCCAAGACCTTGTATCATGATTCAGAATCTTCAGACTCCCAACTGCTGATATCAGTCTGTATGTGCAGTTTCTGCTGAACATATTGTGCTTAATAAAGTGTGTGGAGAGCTATGGTTATGTGACTTTGCTAGAGTATACCTGCATCCCAGATTGTTTCTGTGTTTCTGTATTTGAAGCATTTTTATTAATGAGGATTAACTGCAAACAAAAATTCTCATGTGCTTATAACATGAGGGTAAAGACATGGTCATGACGGCCTACCTCCTGATATAAATGTTTCCTCCCACCTACTTGTAGTTCCTGTGTATCATGTGTGCACCTGCTTTTGGACACAAAGCCAAAATGCTGCTGGTCAAAAACCATGGGTCAGCTCATGCAGATCAAGGACGAACCATTGCCAAACTTATATTGTTATGAATGTGCTGAAATTAAGCACTTTAACTCTTGATTCAACCAAGTAGAACATTTATGCCACTTCAGTATCAGTTTAACCTTTGCTCAATTCAATAAAATGAAGCACTCTAGGCCTTCCCTGGTGACCAGGACTACCTCAATGCCTACCCATCCCCAACTCAGTAACTTTCAACCCTCCACATCCCACTTTATCTTTCCTGTTATAAAAATATATTTCTAGCTCCTAGCTGTGTGCCAAGTACTGACTGAGATTTGTTTGTTTTTTATCTGACTAGAGGACATGGGGAGGGTGAAAAAAGTTGGGACTGAGTGGGGTTAGTGAGGGTTGATTGATGGGTGCCACTTATCTCAATTTGTAGTCTGCTAAACACCAGTATCAAGAACCAGAAGTGTCTTTGGTCAAGCTGTTGCAGCTGCACACACATTGCCAGTTTCCTCCTTCATACACCCTTACTGCAGAGTTCTTGTGTTCAGGATTTCAAGTGTTCTCCTACATGAGAAACACTCTACCACTGGGCCATCCAGGCAGCTGATGGAAGGCTTTTGTAACATTTGCCTATTGACTGATGTAATGATAAGTTGCATATCACACCCTACTGTGAGTGTACACATAGCACTATGAAGTTTCAAAATATTAGAAATTGTCAGTAGGGGTTGAGTATGTCTGTCCTATTTTCCAACTGAAAAGCAAATTATTTCCTCCATACAAATGATGATCCACATGTAAATATTGATAGGGACAGCTCCAAAAGGAGATGGACCTATCATTTTTACATAGCCTAAAAGTTAAAAAACGTCTTTGTTAAAACAAAAAATATGCAGTCACAAAGATCACTTCTCAGCCTCCCTGTTGAGATATACTATAAGATTTTTCTTTTAGAACTAACAAAAATAAGTCTAAAGGGAAACATAGTTGAAAAAATGATTGCAACTCCTGGCAAGCAGCCAGAAAACATCTGAGGGTTAATAATTGTTGTCATGGTCTTAGCATTCCCCATAAACTTGATTCCTGTAATATATATGATGCTGCATTTGAGATTTTAGAAGACATCAAATCTTCTAAGTAACTTTAATAAATACATGGCATAGTTTAATCTGCATGTCATGCACAGTACCTGGATCCCTTCTTTAAAATAAACAACATATATCTCTCAGGTAAATGGAACATTAAAACTCAAATGAAGCCACACAAATACAATATTATATACAGTAGCAGCAGGTATGTTAAAATGATAAAAAAAAATGTTAATACTCGAGTGTTGCTGTTCCTTGATGTTACCATCACACAAATGTCAGGTGCTGCACAACAATGCAACTTGCATTAGTTTTTTTCTCATCAGTTTCAATTTACTATCTGGACTTGTGGCAGGAAAGGTATTTAAACTGAAAACCGTATACTAAACCGATGGCTGAGTAGCAAATTAATAGTCCGGCATTGTAAGAATCTGGCTGCATCTGAATATTGATGATTGTACTTTCTCAGTCTCTCTGGAATTGGAGGGAGGTGGGTGGCAGAAGTGTTGATCATTGCTTTTCACTGATAAGGGAAATATTTCCAGAGCGTGAAGAATTCTCTGCTGTGTGAGAAGGATAAAACATAATCTGCATCAACACACTGAACTTCACTGCTGCTATTTGCATTGAAAATCAGGCCGAAGTTATGCTAAGCTTTCCATTATAGCCTCATGTATGTGAAAGGTCTTCCCCTTCGTTTGAATATTGCATCTTATGCAGGCGAAAAAAGCACATTTAAAAGGGGGGAGTTCTTTTAATTAGAGTGGCATTTAGCAAAAGAATCCTTAAATGTTGCCTCTTTGTGATGCTAAGCTGCACAATGTTTTCAAATGTATTTCCCTAGTACTTGCTTTTTTTATTACACAGTTTATGGTTATCATTATTGACTCAACAAAAAGAGAAATGAACAATTTTCTGTATAACTAGAAGATCAGTGCTGGATTAAGATGATTAACTAGAGAAGGGAAATAAACTGGAGTCTAGGAAGAAATGAAAATGTTAAAATGAAGACTTTGATACGTCAGTTAGACTGCACTCAAGAAGATAACAAAGAATCTCAGATTCTTTTTTTTGTATTTATTGTACTTTTGGCCCCTTGCTCCGAAGCTATCAACCACCTTCCTGCACCCACGTACTCTTTGATTGCCACCATCCTCCACTGCTACCGATACTCCCTGGCTTCCCCCCAGGGTGGGGCAATGGCACCACTGTCTGCGCGTCTATGATGGGGAAAGATGCCAGCTGCCTGGCATTGCCTCCCTGGCTTCCCCCCAGGGTGATGTTCGGGGCTTGCAGTGGCCCATGGCACCGTAATTTAGATGGTGGCTTGGAGGAGTGGTGGAGAGCCGTACAGGCAAGGCACAGTGGAGGTATCAGTAATCGGGCTCAGGAATTTTGTGTGCTTTTTTATGTGGGGGGCAGGCATGTGCAATGACATCCAGCATCTGTCCCACCCCTCTGGTCGCTCTTCAATGCCGGTTGCTGTGGTACCCCTAGCCTCTGCCAGGGGTCCATCAAGCACTGGACATTCACCCTCTCCTCCCCCAGAGAAGGAGAGCAGTCCCTGGGACTCTCCATCCCTCTCCCTCAGCCGGCCCTATGATGACCCAGGTCCATTCCTGAACCCGGGTCACCAGTGTTGCAAGCTTAAATCCAACCACTGTGCTGGTGGGCCAGCAAGAATCTCAGATTCTGATGAAATACATGCCTACAGATATATACACATACATGTTTTCTACTGCATCCACTTTACTACTGCAAGTCAAACGGCACAGGGTCATGTTGTTGCATACAAAAACGGTGTGGCACCATACTGTGCTGTCTAAACAGTGACTAAAATAAAAACACTTGATTTGTGTGGGTGTTCCACTCCCCGCACTCCCCATTATGGGGGGATGTACCCCCAAACCCTCCTATTAAAATAACCTTCTCTGGGGGGGGGGCAACTCGGGGACTGGGTGAAACTCGGGATAACCACACAAAAGACAATAAAAAAATTAACTAACCTAATCTGGAACTGGGAATAGAACCTCGATCCACAGCCACTCCATTGTCCTCCAGCATTGATGGTTCTACTCCTTGAGCGACAGCAGCTGCTCGGTGGACCCCCTTCCAGCAGAGCTCTACCCTCTGCAGCAGAGGTTTCCAGAAACAGCTACTGTACAAGGTCACTGTTACCACTCTACACTATTTGTGCCATGTGGCATTGTGTACCCAGTAGCTGTTTTTCCACACACTGTTACTGTTGCATGGTTTTGCCTGTAGCATTCTCCATACAACATATTGACCAGGTATGATGTCAAATGGGTGCAAGCATTTCTTGTAAGGAGTAAATCTAAAACATTGGAAAATTTTAATTTTCATATACATTTTAGATGTAAGTTGACAGAAAATTCATTTAGTCCCCATGTTAACACCTGCTTTAATTAATTGTGCAGTATGTAGTTTCACCCTGAACTCAGCAATGGCTCCATTTCTTGGCTTATCAGAAGTGTACTTTTATGTATTTACTTGCTTTTTTATGTTGTTTTTGTTAACTATATGGGTCATGCCTATAAATTGCCTAATAGTAGCCTCGAGTACTTACCTGGTTTATAGAAACTTAATTAAATATACTGCAAACATCATTTACTAGCCTGGTGTATTGAAGTCTTTTAATAATACTGTATGTTAAACTAGAAGACATTGACATACGATAGTGGAATTCTTTGTGAGACAGCTGATCTGTCAATTCATGTGGAAGGCAGTGTAGCCTGGTGACTGAAGCACCAAGCAGTGAAACAGGAGATCATAGGCTCAAATACCACTACAGCCACTGACTCACTCTATAACCCTGAGCAAGTCCCTTAATCTCTAAGGACATCAATACTCCCACTTTAGAATTGCACTTGTAGGACTAAAAACAAGATGTTACATCTTACTTGAGCAATCTAATGGAGAAAGAAAAATATTAATCCCTGTAAATCTATAAAAAATCATAAATGAGTAATATGGTAGATGCTGGGATGGGTTGGGTTACACAAGTGCATGCATTTATTTTCACTTCTTTGGTCCTGAAAAAAAAACCCACAGTGAGCCACAAGCAGCTCATTTCCAGGTGCGTTTTGGGGATAGGGTACACTGGAGAAGATGGTCACAAATTAAGCAGTATCAAGTGGGCAGCTGGTCATTTACTAGGGATTCACATTCCGATGGGGGATTGGTTGCCCAAGGTGTAGCTGAGGGCCACCTACTACCAGCCAGCTGATAATCCCAGAAAATAGTCAACTGTGAGGTTGCTATTTGATTATATTTCTATTGATATAACACAACTTTTTGATTGCTTTTATTTTTTATTTTCTCAGCTGCACATTATGGAGTGAGTTCAATGGGAGAATGTCTTATGTTCTGCATGCAATGTGTGGTTGGAAACTGTAGCATTTATTTCTAAGAGATTAATGAGTAATATAGTAGCCAATTACAAGCCTGGTTAGGTGCATGAATATTCAGTTAGACTTATATTACTGAATAAATTATAGTGAAGCTATGTACAAAGATCAAAACCAGTAAATCTGAATACAAACAGAATGACAGGAAGTTATTAATAACAAGGCAATAATTTCATTGTGGGATTCTGCTGACATCAAGAACCATGAGAGCAAAGCTCGAGTGGCTTGTGATGCCAGTCCTCAAAAGAAATGTAGAGTCACATTGTAAGAGTCATCCAGTTGTACGCGCAAACAGGTGTGCTGCGCAGAAAAATAGAGACAGCCAGCTCTGGCCCCATATTCATACAGATAGTGTGATATGAACTGACTGAACTAACTGTCTGAATATGGGGCATTGGTGGCATGGTGTACATCAAGCAGTCATCATGCTTGGAGCAGCGCTACCAGAGGTCTAGGCTGAAGGCCGCCAATAGGGGTAAAGCGTGACACATGCTGGTGAGCACCATGTCCCCCATGGGTGATATTCAGCCCAAACATGCAGATGCGCCTATTGGGCATGCTCGGCACTAAGGGGTCATTTGCATGCCCATTATGGGCTCATCTGCATATAAGTGCCCATGGAGTGTGCCTGGCTAAGTCCCACACCCAAGCTCCAATCCCTGTATGGAAACATTTGGTAATTCAGTGGTCCCTCCCCTACCCTGATCCCTTCCTCAGAAATTCATGTCATCTCTCTGGTGGTCCAGAGATCCCTCTCCTGCCCCCATCCCTGTCCCCATGTATAGTACAAGACAAATTAGTGGTTCAGGGATCCCTCTCCTGCCTTGATCCCTGTCCTCATATATAAAGAAAGTATAATTGGTGGTCCAGTGGTCCCTCCCCCCTCCCCCTACTCTGATCCCCATCCCAACAAACTCCCCAGTACCCTGGTAGTCTAGTGGCCCCCCACCCTAGAAGTTGTAATCCACCACCCCAAAACCCCAGACCTGCTCCATGCAGTCAACTGGCACAGCCTTCCTCACTTCACCACGGCCAACCACTGCCTGAATTGTCACTGAGTGTACCACCAATGCATTGAAAGTTTTTCCTTTCTAGCTCTTATCCTCTATAGTTTTTCCCACCAATGTCAGTGACACAGTCATCTCTGATTTCCCCACTGTCTTTCTTTGCTCATATTTTTTAACTGTTTACATAGAAACATAGACTTTGATGGTAGATAAGGACTGCTTGGCCCACCTAGTCTTTCCATTTCTATATCTATTGAATAAGCTGCAGATCCTAGTTACAGCTTACTTCTTTCTACCCCCAACACCAGAATTGCCTTATGTCTGTCCCATGCATTCTTGAATAACCCTACTGTTTTTGACCACATGAACTCCTCAGGAAGGCTGTTCTATGTGTCCACCACCCATTCTGTGAAAAAATACTTCCTCACATTGCCCCTGAGCCATCCCCCCTGTATCTTCAAATTGTGTCCCCTTGTTCTTACACATCTCTTTTTCTGAAAGATGCTACATTCTTGGACTTTGTTAAATCCCTTGAGGTACTAGAAAGTTTCTATCATGTCCCCCCCTCCCTCATTTCCTCAAGGGGATAGATATTAAGCCCCTTTAGTCTCTCTTCATATGACTTCTGTTTCAGACCCTGCACCATTTTAGTTGCCGACCTCTGGACTGCCTCCATCCTGTCTATGTCCTTGTGTAGATGGGGTCTCCAGAACTGCATGCAGTACTCCAGATGGGGTCTCACCAACTGTCTGTACAGAGGGATAGCAACTTCCTGTTTTCTACAGGTGTGATGCCTCTCCCTATACATCCCAGTATTCCCCCCAGCCATCCTTACTGCCTTCTCACATTGCTTCCTTACCTTTAGGTCATCTGATATGATTACCCCCAGGTCCCTTTCCATTTTTGTTGTTGTTAACACCTCCCCCCCCATTGTGTACTCTTACTCTGGGTTTTTGTTTCCCAGGTGCATTACTTTGCACTTCTTTGCATTGAATCTAAGCTGCCATACTTTTGACCATTCCTCCAACCTTGCCAAGTCCCTTCTCATCCTTTCCACCCCACCTTGTGAATCAATCCTCTTGCAGATCTTTGTGTCATCTGCAAAGGAGACGTGCTTTTCCTTCCAGTCCCCCTGCAATGTCACTTATAAAGACATTAAAAAGGACCGGACCCAATACTGAACCCTGCGGTACCCCGCTAGTAATCTTCCTTTCTTCAGAGTGGACTCCATTTACTATTACCCTCTGTGTCCTGTTGTCCAGCCAACTTTTTACCCAGGCTACTACCCTGGGACCCACTCCTAACCTGGCTAATTTGTTTATTAATCTTTTGTGTGGGACTGGTCAAATGCCTTGCTAAAGTCTAAGTAGGCCATGTCCACAGCCTCTCCCTGGTCTACTACTCTGGTCATCCAGTCAAAGAAATCTGTTAGATTCATTTGCCATGACCTTCCCAGTATGAATCCACCAAAGCAAACATATTCATATATTACCTTTTCCAGATTGTCTCTTTTATAGACTGAGGCATGTGATCCCCTAGAGTCATCCCCAGTGCCCCTTCCCCTTTTCTCCCTTCTCCTCCCCTTCCTTGCCCTTGTCCCCCTGTCCCATTGCCCTTCAGCTCTTGTAGCACTTTCTCTATCTCCTCCAACCCTTTCTCATCCCTTTCCTCAATGATACCCACTAAATATGCTTTCAGACTGCTATCAACCATCGAATCAACCAGTGGGTCCTAACCCCCATGCTTCTTTGCTTCCCCAGTCTTTGGGTTGTTTGGGTGCTTTCTTCCCTTGCTGGTCCTTCCATCATCCTCTGGCATTTTCCTCTTTTCACCTTTCTTCACCTTCTCCTCTGATTTCCTTTCCTCATCGAGAAAAGCTTGCACTTGCACAATGAGATGCATTGCCTGTTGCACCAATTTTCCACTGCCTGCTCCCTCCTTATTTACATTCTTTCTTTGTGCTATTTCTGTCAAAATAACTCCAAGCAGAATCCATTCATCCAAGGACTCTTTCTTTCTTTCTTTCTTCCTTTCTTTCTTTCTTTCTTTTGTTCTTTCTTTCTTTCTTTCTTTCTTTCCTTCCTTCCTTCCTCTCTCTCTCTCCCCTGCTTTGCCTTCATGCCAGTTACCTCTTGTTCCCCTCCCAGGGCCCCCTGTGTGGTACCATAGCTGCATGGTGTCCCTCCTGCTCTCCAGGCCATGGGTTTCAAACCCTGTCCTCTTGTTAACCTACAATGTCCTTTATTTGCTGACCATAAAGCATTCTTCCCTTCCAAATGACCTAACATGTCCATCCAGTCTTCCGCCCTCCTGATCGTCACCTAATATCCCCTTTCTGCTTCCATACCACTGTTTTTTTTTTATTACTGTTGTCAATTAAACCAACCTATTTCCTGTATCTGATCCAAACCTTCCTAGTGTCTTAAAATGAGCCTTTGTTTCCATTAAAATGAGCCCTCTTGTCCAACTCTTTGTAATCTTCCACATGCTAGTGAAATCAAGCCTTAGCACCAGTTTCACTGTTCTTTTCCTGATGCCTCGATCCCCCACCAACATTCTTCATTTTAATTGTGTGCAGTCAACTTCCAATTAAGGCAGGGCAAACTGCCAGATAGCCTTCTTATATTCCTTGAGGCATCCATCCCATCTCCCCACCTGCGCCCACAGCCATCGTTTTATGGGCCACTTTCTGACAATGTGATTTCACTACAAAATGGCTGCCCCTCCACTGCTGCCCCCCAACCCTGTTCCCATGAAGTACACTGTCCATGTCTTTTCCCCATTATCAGCAAACTCTCCTCTCCATCCATGTTCCTTTGTTTGCTCCTAATCTCTCACTCCCGCAAGATGAAGTATCTATCACTGCCACACCACCACCCCCTTGCCTCCATCATGCAAGATGGTGCACATCAATGATGTCAGATGCCGACCCATGCTGTTAAAATTGCAGGCTGGTTCCTGATACTCTGAGTCAAACAATTTCTACTTTATATCTACTTTCTTGGCCCAACTTGCTCCATCCCTGCCACAAGGTAATTTCTTTCTCAGTTTCTGCCCTGTTCATAAACCCTGCATTCAAGCCTATTGTGCTCCTATCTTTTAGCTTGCAGCTGGAGCCCCATGATAAAGAATAAGTAGTTCAGCTATCAAAGTAAAATATATACCACTGAAGTCTGCTGTCCAGCCTTAATTTAACTGCGACCAATACACCTCTGAGCAAATTACAAAAAACCCTCACACAATTAGAATCCTCCCCTTCCGTGCAGCTCCACACTTCCATTAACCTTTACTTTCAATCACAAAACATGGTGGCACAAAAGAACTACTGTCCCGTGACTCCCCTCCTTGGACCTTGCCACCTTCCGGAGCAGACTGTGCACCTAGATCCATTCCATACCCAAACTAGGAGCAGCATTCACTCTGATCCAGCCTATCAACTTGCTAGTCCCCTGCTCGACATTCCTGATGTTGCACCACTGCCTGGCTTGAAAAAGGCAGCTTCCTCCTTTCAGCTGCTGAACTTCTTCTGGCTGCCAGTACCCAAGGTGATCTCTGTACTAAAAACTCCGTTGCTGTCCTTCCATTTCCCCTGTTGGTCCTGGCCTAGCCCTGCACCACTCGGAAACCTGTCCTGAGCCAACAAACCTTTCTCCTGTTACTATGTGCCTTTTATCTTCCCCCTTTCCTTTTTTTTTTTCATTTTGGACCACTTTGAGCTTGTGCCTGTGTGGCCGTATGAACTTTGTAGTTGGGCACACAATCAAATCACTCACTCCTATCACACACCACCAAACTAGCCTTTAACTCCACCATCAATCTTAAATGCCCTAAAATAATTAAATGCCCTGATATTTGCTGCCTGCCTTCCAGGCTCCTAGCACTAGCTCCACATAAAAACTACAAGAACTTAAACAAACTTCTGAAAAATCCAAGTAACATCCTACTCATCCTGAATGCTCTGTGCCACATGTGTCTTTCCAATTAGCCAGCCAATTGATGTGCTAGATCTGAAGCTCAAAATCTAGCAAAAGAAGAGCTTTGCTCTGGCAAGCACCTTTTTTGCCAGTCAGCCAGTCATCCTTCACCTGCCACCCCTTACTCACATCCTTCACTGTCCCCCCTCCTTCTCTTTCCTAGCTCTGCCCTCCTCTCCCCATGCATTTCAGTTCAGGAAACCCCAGACAATCAAGGCTGCCCTTTAAGTGGCAACCCCTTTTGTGGTATGTACTGTACCATTCCAGCAGTGTTACAGCATGTTCACACACAGGCATCTGTCAGTGGTTCCAGAGATCATGGGGAGTAGGGGAAGAAACAAGGAGCAGCAGCCATCTGACCTGCCCAGAGGCATGACTTTCACTTCATGGGATACATGGAGGCTCATGGGAGATACACCATTAGGAGTGCTACAGGTGGTAGGAACTGTCTTCTCCTGGACTGAAAAGGCTTGCATCATTTTGGCTCCCCACCATAGCAGTAATCTAGAAGAGTAGAACCAAATTATCTCAGACCACCTCCTGATCCATCCAGACTTATCCACTTGCAGTAGACTATCGATCCTGTGATGGTCTTAGTGGTGCAGATACGTATGTGTAAACAGGCCTTCCGGGTGTGCCGTATAGGATTACCACAGCACCCTTTAAACATTGTATTCCGTTTCTTTAGGATATGCTGCCTATTAAAGGGGCATTCATTTGTATTGTTGTTTTCATTCCATTGGTCCATTGGTTAATTGCCTGCCAGTATCATAGATCCAACACCAGAATTAGTTATGCAGCTTTTTAATGAGTTGCACAACTTTTATTTTATTGCTTTGTGCTAAGAATATCTTCACAGTGTGAATTCTTTAGAATATATGTGACATATTCTCTTGGAAATGCCTGTGTCAACAGGATTTCACAGACCCTTTACATATTGCAGCACACCACAGCAAAAGTATCAGTATGGTAGACCCCGGAGTCAGTTGAAAAAACAATTATGACTGACTTACCACATATTATGACTGATTTTTTCAACTAGTTTGAAATTTCTGACTTCAACTAACTGAAGAAAATCCCACCAGTTTTTTTCAACTTTCACCATTGTTGCATTTTATTATGCAGCAGTTTGTTGTAGTTTTTTAACTTTGCATCTTTTTTTAATTTAAATTTTGACTATAAAAGCTTAATAAAATGTATGGGAAAGTCCCCCCTTCTTTGAAATCAATGGGGTGCGTGCACACACAGCCTTCGGCTTATGACATCACAAAACCGGGGCTGCATGTACCTATGCGGGGTCGTGTTGGTGGGTTACGGTTAGGAAGCAGCTCCTTTTTTAGCATTTGGGATTTATCAGCATTATAACTTCATAAATGGGCAGAAACAAAAGGAATTCTTTATGCCCCTCCACTCTGGAGTAGGTGAGGTATTGCATATGTTGGGGGGAGCAGCAACTAGTCAGCAGCAGCTAAGAAGCTGGCTGCTCTTTAAAATGCAAATACAAAGTGCAGTGAAACAAATCTATACACAGAAGGGACCCACTAAAGCACAATAACCAGTCAAAACAACAACAGAATATACTAAGCCGCTGAAAGTAACAAGTTGAAGCAGGGCAGTAAAACAGTACACGGTATAGAAAAATAAGCAGCAGTAATACTAGTTACTTAGAAAAAGAACTGTGAGTCTGAAATGCAGTATAGGTGCTCTTAAACACTCCACAGAAGCTAGAAGGTACCCTTTGCAAACAGAGCTAACCATCAGTATATGTTAGTTTACTAGTAGTCATAGAGTCTGTGAGACTAAAAAAAGTTTAAGGGAGGACCCCTAGAAATACCTCCTGTATGGTATACCAGAACTGAAATGTATCCATAGTTTCAATTTAAAGCTGAAAAAAACTCATGCAAATTAAAAAAACATTTTCTCACACAGTTTCTGAACTTGTTTTGGCTTTCAGCATGTACACTAATGTGTTTTTTAAAATTGTGTTCATCTTGCCATGAGGACTTTAATATTTAGTCTAGCCAATTCCTACAGTGGCAAACAACAAACATTTTGTCCATTGGACTTGACTGACCATGCTCTGCTCTCCAGCCTCCTATGGGTCCTGGAACTCACCAACCAACCACCTGCACCTTGCCTTTTCCACGACCTCGTGGGGAGTCTGACTTACTCACAATGCCACCTCAGTTAGAGAGAGTCCAGCTGGGCCACCAGAAGTAGATCGATGATGATCAATCACCTTGGTTTTTGCAAGTTCGGCCCCCTGGGCCCCATAGCCCCTAAGCCCTCAACCAGCCAGACAAGCCAGCTCGGCATGCAGCAGACACACAGACAGATTGAGTAGTCTTTGAGAGACCATCCTCCTCCTTCCTACTGCCCACTGCCCAGCCCTGGTGGGCTTTACATACACATCTCATATAGTACCTTGCTCACTGTAGTAGCCTGTTGCCAGTTCGGTCAGGTGTCGGATGATGATTCAGTCGGTGTCAGCGGGTGTCTCCATGGCTCAGGCTGCCGCCACTGCTCTACTTGGTGGTGGTGCCGGTGTTTTTTTTAAGCTGTGTGCTCCCTCTTCCCAACCCACATAGTCAGTCCTGAACCCAGACCCACATCCCCACTCCAGTACTCCACACATTGGAACTAGTGCACCTACCACTTCTCCTCCTCCTTTCCGACTCTGAAGACCTGACTGAGACTGAGTGAGAATCGCCCGACGGGCCTGGCCGACAGGGTCAAGGGCTGATCCCAACCATGACCAGACAACTGACTTGCTGCCTTCACACGATTGCTGCCTGGCTTTGCTGGAGGACTGACTGGGACCTGCACAGCCGCACACTAGTCTCTCTCCGGGCACTGGACACATCTGGACAGTTGAAACAGTTAACTTATTTTTAAATTAAAGGCCGAACTACCAAACTTGGTCTTTGCAGAAAAACGCTATTCACCCCGTTGCCCACACAACAACACAGATGCCTCCTCTCCTGACAGTCTCCTCACCAACCTAGGCATGCTCTCCCCACCACCTCGTGTAGCCAGTCACAGACACCCTCAAGCTCCTTACTTCTCCTTCTTGCTGTCTGAATTGGTGGATGCTTCATGTCCATGAGAAAGGGGTGCATTTTATTGGCTCTAAGGCTCAGTGCCGGCAGTTGAGGACCGTTATATTTTTGAGGCTGTCCTGGTCCCCCTGCTCTCCCCCACCCTCCCCACCCTGGAAAGAAAGAAAAAGAGAAAACACTGCAGTGCACCACAAAACAAACCTGGATGGGTCACAAACTCATCAACTGCAGTGGATTTCAGCTCCACTGTTTTATGACTGCAATCCAATGCAATTGCAACTGATTGCAACTGCATTGAACTGCAATTGACTATTTCAACTGCCGACCACTGCTCCGGGGTCTACAGTATGGTTAGAGTTGGTGTTCGTCTGGAGGCTTTGCATGCTACAATCTCTGGTAGGATTGTCCTGCATATCTTTTGCAAAGTTGTGGCACCTAATAAAGTAAGTTTTTGCACATTATTATTTAATGCTATTACATTATTTCTGCAACTTCTGTGTGCCACTGTTTTTTTGATGTACTGTACTGTTATCTGAGTACCTTATAATTTGTTTGCAGCCATGCTGTTGTTTTGCTGCTAGCTTTGTGATCATGATTTGTGGTAAATTGTAACTCAGACACTCAAAGATTAATTCAGATGAAATGCTTTGGGTTTATAAAAGATGACAATGTATCAACTCAGTCAACTTAAGCATTTTTAAGTTAGAGTATTTTGCAAAAAACAATTATGAATATTGATAGCAATTCTCATGTTTTTGCTGGTTTCACAATACAACACCCCCTACAAAACATGAAATCATGGTCATTATCCATCTAATAATCCTTGCATTCCTTTGTGTGCTTTTGTTATTCTCATTTTGATCAATTCAATAGTTTTTTTTAATAATGTTGGTTTAATAAAATGGTCATGTGCAGTACCCGAAACAAACAGATAAAACAATGTATGCACAGAATGATTCCTGTTATTGTGCATGTGATGGATACTTACTCTCAGATGTACATACAATTCTTTCTTTGACTATTTATGTCTTTAGATTGGCGTATTTGTGTTACACTTTTGCATGTAAATAGATACAGTACTGTTGTACAGTAACTGGCAGAAGATTGTCTTAAGTACTCCTGCAATGATCCTTCAAAGTACTTTATCAAAAAAAAACAAGGCTGGCTTTCTAGGAAAAGCAAGCAAAGACAGCATCTCTAAAGCATAATTGTATGACCTGACAAGCCAGGGCTGGGTTTAACACTGAAAGAATTTAGATTATCCGCTGGCATAATAAGATGCATGTTATTGACATGGGGGTTAGGCTTCTAATTAGGAGTGGGATTGGGATCAGTGTTCCACAAAAAATGCTTGTTTTTAATTCTAGATAGTCAAGTAAAGAAGGACACTGCCAGGCTTAAAATCTTGTGTACTGAAAAGTATTGTACTTGCTGGTCCAATACAAGGTATCAAGTCACCTACTGTACTTTGTTCATCAGAAAGCCTGGTAAAATCAAGGTCATATTAATTCTGGGTGCAGAGCTCACAATATTCCTCACCCTCCATGCTTTGAGAGAAGTAACAGCTTGGTTTGAAATCTGTGCATCCTGTATGTCATAATGGCCTCTCCAAATGTTGCATGTCCATTTGTAGAGCAGAAGAAATGTTTCTCTAATGTTGTGCATAACCTAGCAAACCTGTGTGGAAAGCATATTGTCAAAAAGGCTGCATAGTACGACTTGGCATCAGTTCAATTTAGATGTTTTTCTGTCTTTTTTAATATGTTCATTTAAAACCTTTTTTAATTTAACATATCTAGTGTGTATAGTATGTCCACATTTGTTGTGGTATATATTGTGCAGTGTGTAGATATTATTCAGTATTTCTTTTAAAGTATAGGCAATTTAGTTTACTGGCAACTATGTGTTCTGTCTCAGAGAACATGCACTGAACTAAACAGAGATTACGTCTACTACAAGGGCATGTTCAGAAGTGCCTGAAGTAAATATGAGTACTTATGTCCAGAGGCCTGGCTCTGATAGAGTAGGAGTAAAAAGTGGGAGGAGAAGGAAACATCCCAGTGTTAAATCACAACAGGCTGGTGTCAGCTTTGGTGAAGTGTGTTGAGCCAGTTGTCTGCCTGGTGACTTAATGACCGTTCATGTGCAGATATTTTTGAAGACACATTATCAGCACCAACAGATTAATTGAGAATGTGTTGGTAGGAGTAGCTGAGATACATAAAGTGATAGTCAATAAAAAGATGCACTATATATTTCTGTGTACATTAGGAAATAACACTAAAATCCAATTGAAATGAAAGAGCTCCTGTGATACAGCATGCTATCTTTGGATATTCTGCATCGTATTACTGGCTACCACTGTACTGTAGACCATCCCCCCAGACCAGATAGCAAGCACTAGAAGAGCATTTATTATGCTGAAAAATAGCCTCTGAACACCAAAGCCAGCATCTGAAGTCTCTGCCTGATGCCAGCAATGGCCCTTAATCCAGAAACATGAAGTCTGGCATTGAGAAGCCATCCTCAGTGCTGGTAAACATGTCCTGTCCCAAACATCAAGTCTGGAACCTGAAGTAAATCCCCATTTCTGGAAAGGCTCTCCCCATTCCAAAGATTGGCAACAGGATCCCATTCCCAATCATGGGAAAGTCCCCCCCAAACATCAAAGCTTACATTGAAAGTCTATTCCCAGTGCCTTTAAATACACCTCACCACCAAAATAAAATACATCAAGGAAGGCACAAGGAGCTACTCCCCATTTCCAGAAAAATCCCTTGAGCTTCTTGAAGTCCAGCACCAAGACCTCTCCCCAGTGCTACAAAAACACCCTCAATCCTAATCTGCAAGTGTATGACCAGGAATCCTTCCTGGATGCAGGGAAAAAAATATCCAGTTAAAGAAATCTGTCACCAGCAGTCCATCATTAAGGCTAGGAGCCTCCCTCCAATCCTTTACCCTCTAAGCATCCTCTCACCTACCTCCAACTCCAGCACAGCAGCCAGTGCAGACTCTCTTCGCCTCTCTGTGGCTGGTCACTGTCTAACAAATACCCATAGCAGCTTAAAAAAATAGGTACAAATGCTTAGCTATAAGCATTCTAATCACTTTTACATAGATGAAAGAGGTATTTGTTAGACTATGACCATCCACAGGTGTCAAGACTGCCTCTGCTGGTTATCATCTGGGGTTGGATAAAATGGTGTCAGGGGTTCCACTGGGGGCTTGGTACTACTGGACATCATGCACTGCATGGTAGAGGATGGGGGAGAAAGGAGGGTACCACTGGAGATGAGGGAGTGTTTGATATTTGGAGGGTGATGTAGGGAATGTGCCACTGTTCTCTGTTGAGTGTTTGGCATGTGATTAAGGAACTGAGAGGTTCCAGCTGAATACCAGGAAGTTATTGGTGCTGACTGGGGAGAGGAACAAGTGTGCCAGTGGATACCAGGAGTGATTGATAAGGCACTTTGTTGGGTGCCAGTGGACACCAGAGAGTACCAGGCATGGGACTGAGTCATGGAAGGGGTGCAAGTGAACAGAACGAAATGCTTGGCATTGGCCAGGGAAAAAGAAAGGGGCACCATTGGATATCAATGTGGGCTTTACAATGCCAGTTCAACATCCTTTATGTCAACTGGCATCTCGTTGACAGGAATCATGTCGACCGCAAGTTGTGGTCTACATGATTGCTGCGTGTCTCCCAGTCCTGTTTTTTTAACAGGGGGCTTCACCCCCCAAAACCCCCCATGCAGGGGGCTCAACCCCCACACACCCCCGTCTTTAGGATTCTCAACTCTAGTCGGAGTTGATTCAGAGTGGGTGTGCAGGACCGGGGGACAGCATGCCCCTGTTTCAGGCACACCAACAGAGCAACATGTCAGCAAAGTGTCTATTTTTCTGACAATGTGTATTTCGTTGTGTTGGTGTCACCATAAGGTGGCATACCCATCAAGGTGTGCTTTGATTGGGCTAAAAATGAGAGAGGTTTCCAATAAACAGTAGGGAGTACTTTGCCTTGAACTAGGGAGACAAAAGAAGGTTTCATTATACAACAGAGAATGTTTGGCATTTAGGAGAGCGTGGGAGCAGAGTGCCACAGGACACTAGGGAGAACTTTGCATGTGCAGGGGAGAGGGAGAAAAATGTCACTGGACACCAAGGAAAACTTGGCTTGGAACACAGAGAATGAAAGGGTTTCCACTGGACAGCAGTGAGTGCTTGGCACCAAAAGGGGTAAAACAACAAGGTGCTGCTGGATAACAAGAAGCACATGCTGTGAGGTTGGGATAAGGGGTGGGTGCTGCCAGGGAGCTTCAATGAGTACTTGGCTTGGGTAAAGGGGAGAAGTAGATGCAGTTGCAGACATACTCCATGGAGTGCTTTGCATGGGGCAGGGAGATGTAGGGTTGGATAGGTGGGCAACCAAATTGGTGCAGGGCCTGCATCAAAAGCCCTATGAGAGAAAGGCTTAAGGAATTAAGTATGTACTCCCTAGAGGAAAAGAAGGAAAGGGAGGGATATGACAGAAACATTCAAATACCTCACAGGTATAAACAAGGTACAGGAAAATAGCATTTTCCAAAGAAAAAGATGCTCAAGGAAAGGGGCCATACTATAAAGCTGGGGGCGAGGCTCAGAGGAAATGTAAGGAAGTACTTTTTCATGGAGAGGGTTGTGGATGAATGGAGCAGCCTCTCTGTGGAGATGGTGGGAGTTAAAATGATTACAGGATTCAAGAATGCATGGGATATACACAAGGGGATATTAGAAGTAAGGCAGGGGGTAAACCCCGAAGACCGAGTAGGGTCTGCAATGGTACTGTAGGTAGGGAAATTAGGGTAGACTGTGTGGGCCAGGAAGTCCTTATCTGCCAACAACTTCAATTTATGCTTCCATGTTTCAATATATGACTGAGTATTAGGGTGTGCTTAACATAGAATGGGAGAGGAAAGGATGCCACTGGTCAGCAGAAAGTGCCTGGAACTGGGCACGGAGGGGTTGCCACTGGACACCAGGGAGTGCTTGGCATAAGCCGGGAGAAACAAGGAGGTGGCTCCTCAAACAGCAACAGAATGGAGACAAAAGCAAAGGAATTGTACTGACTGAAATTTGTAGGCTCAGCTCCCCAGTCTCTGCTCCATAAACTCGACACAGGCTGTGTTCAGGATAAGAAATGTTATTTTCATTTGCCTCGAGAAGGTGCATCTCACATAAAAATCATTTGGCTGTTTGTTTTGAGGGAGGTGTGTGGTGAATCCTACTGTTGCTATGGAACTGAAAATAAAATTTGTTATCCTGAACACAGGCTGTGTGAAGTTTTGGAGTAAAGACCAGGGAGCTAGGCCTATAAGTTTCAGTGGGATAAGGCTGGAGAGAGGGAGGAAGGTGCCTCTAGACACCAGGGATTGCTTTGCATGGGGTACCGAGAGGGACATGCTGCCAGTTGACAGCAGAGAGTTCTTGCTAAAGGGAGGGAGGATACTTGTAACCTATGTCAGCTCCCCTTGCCAGATCAATCAGTTTTGTGATGGAGATTTTTAAAAAACTGTGAATTTATTACACAGACTGCATAATGGCAATTGTTGGGTAATTGACAAACTGCAAAAAGTAAGGAAATCTAAAGTTGGAGTTTGCAAATAGATTACCTTTACTGTGCCTGCTCTAACAAATCTTGCAGGTTAGGTAGCTTTACCCAACTAACTGATCACTGCACTATCTCAATTGTTCCTAGCTGCAGAATTTGCAGGCTGAGAAAGAAAGAAAGTGACTGCATGAAGCTATGGCTAGCCAAGAAATCCACCACAGTTGAAGGAACACTGAGTTGGTACTATTGGGGCACTAGTTCAATTATCAGTTAGATCACATTTTTTTTCAGTAAAAATGTGTTTCAAATGCTTAGCAGTTGCTCATACTTCCTTGCTGTCTAATTATCATCTGTGAATCCTAATTGCTCTACTTACAGAGAATATGTGCAGATATGGTTATTGAATCACCTAACTGGATTTTCTGACATTTTGTGCTTTGTCCATGACCCTAACATTATATCAGCACAGTTTTTGCAATGAACTAAATTGTTTAACACACAGAGCTGTAGGTGCAGTGCACATTAAGTAAGTTTTCAATATAGGTATATACAGTATATATATATATATATATATATATATATATATATATATATATATATATATATATACAAAACTGGTAATGATTAAAAGAAATAGATATGATTAATGTTAATATCATGAGCTATTAAGATATTTCCTGGCCCATTTGTTTGGTGGTTTCACTTCAATGCAAGTCACTGTGTTTTTACTGTGAATGCAGATTATTAAAGAAAATGAAAACAAGTTCAATTAATGTTTGTATCATTTCAAAGACAGGTTCTGGCTTTTAATTTGACTTTGAAGAGGTCATAATAGTTAAAATGGTAGACGGGGATGGTTAACTACTGTTTATAAAATGAGTTGAAAATTTCCTGTTTCTTGACTGGCTAAATAATTTCTGAAACCATGAGGTTGCTTTTCCATGGGCACTTAGATCGACACATGCTGCAGCAAATGGCAGCTTGCACTGAAGCCCAGTGCACCAAGGACCCTGCATCAGAATCTCTAAGAATTCTGGTCAAAGTGCCTAAGATCCCTGAACTGCTGCATGCGGACCCATGCGCCAAATATTAGGTGCAGGAAGGGGATTGGCAGAGGCTAGCAGCAAACTCTGGTAGTAGCTGTCCACATGTGGCAACAGCCACCTCATTCCCAAACTGCTATGCACATGCAGATCTGACACATCCTGGGGCCCAGGCGGCACCTAGAATTACCAGCATAGCTGCGGTCTGCCCCATATTCCGGGTAACAGTGACCACCAGGGAGAGTCTGCTGGTGACAGCAGGATTGAATACCATAGCAGACGCCTAGCACTTGGTCTGCACCAGGATATCGGCTGTCACTGCTGCTCAGTGTGCCCATTGCCTCAGTACTGCAACACACTGTATGAGCCACAGTAGGACAGGATGGCACGATGGGACTTGCCATGGAGGCAGCCACCAAGGTGGAACCTAATGTCTGCTGTACCAATAGGTGCTTCAACTCCAGAGGCAGCCCCATCCTGTCCCAGAGTCAGTACACAGGGCAACGATCACCAGGTGCTCTCAGAGAAGTCATACTGTGACACAGATCACTGATGCATGAACCTGCTCCCACTGATGGCAATGAGCCTACAGCCCATACACTTTCCTATGCCAGCAACAGGATGGTCCTGCCCACAGAGTCTGGGGCACTATGAGGGGGATGGCTGCTGCCTGTGCCCATCGGATATGCTGTGGCACCTGCACAGACCTACCATGTCCCAAGCACACCTGTCATGCAGCCAGACACTAGTCAGACAGTTTCCAGCTGTCCCCACAGTACAGTTTGTGAGTTCACGAGCCAAGACGCTCCAGTGTGCTACCCCCATACTACCCCATGTTGAGGACACTAGCCTGTCTGGGCTCATGGATGTGGTGCTTGGGGCATCAAAAATGCATGTTACCATGGACACATGGCCATAAGCACCCGATGGCACTTGGATTGTGGGAGGTTTTCCTGAACATTTACACTGTATGTTGCATGCACCAGACACCTGCACAAGCCATGTGCATTGTGTGATGTCAGAGCCACGGCAGGTACATGGGGCTGTTAGACCAACTCTGTCTGGTCTAACCACAGCTGATGTTTTCAGTGAGTGTGGGTCATTGTGAATCCCATTTTTGGTGATATAGCAGCTACACTGTGGTGCAAGTCCTCTCAGTGCCATCGTGCAGCCTGCAAATCTGCTGCAAGCCATGCACAAGGCTATCAGGCACAAGGAGTCCCATTGCGTTGCAAGCACTGTCTGGAAATCGGAAATGAGGCAAGGTGCAGCACAGAGCCCCCTTGTGTCATGTCTGTTTGATGCAAGCAGGGCCACAGTAATGGGGGGAAAAGTGGGGAAGTTGTCCGGGGCCCTGAGCTCAGGAGGGGCCCACCTGAGGAGCTGGCATTACCCTTGACATTAGCTGGTTTGGGAAACAGAGGCCTATTTCAAGTGACTTGTCTGGGGCCCCAAAATTCAGAGCTGCAGCCCTGGATGCAAGCACCTTGCATCATGCCTGACCCTTTTTAAAATCAAGCCCCGTATGTTAAGCCCTTAAAAATGCACACATTACAACAAGCTCAGGCAGTGGGATTTGGAATATGGCCAAATCAGGTACAAACTTTATGACCCTGATTGCCATAACAAACATGGCTGCACTGTTACTCACTGAAAAACTTTAAAAAGGCCCTGAAAAGAATAACTTCCTTACATTGAAAAAGTAATGATTAAACATTGTTTCCTTTCATGATCACACACATAAACTAAAAAAGTATTATTCACAGTTTTATTTATTGGTGCTTCTTTGCAACTCCAGGTCGTTAGTTATCCAGGGTTAATGCATTTCCAGGAGTTAAAGGCACTCAACACAAGTGCCTTGTGCCTTAGTGTACATCTGGACACACATTAACATCAGACAATCAACATCCTGCCATGTTTTATTATGTACATAATATGTGTTGACTGTCACAGTGCACACAGTGAATGTAAAAACAATCATTATTTGGTAGCAAACATAACATTACAATAAATGTTACAACGCTGAAATGGGCAGGCATTAGCAGTGAAAGGGTCTAGTGTAAGACATGACTGCAATACCCCAGCAAATATTTAACTGCTGCTCCTTGTTATCTGTCATACAGATATACAAGTCAAAACTTCAAAATTATATGGCTGCTGAAGGAGTAATTACTCTCCACCTTTGTTTTTATACAGTAAAATATAAACTTGTTTTGCATAGTTTTTTTACTGCATTTATATTGTGCAATAACATGTTTTATAGGACTTTGGATGGTGTCACTAAGTAATTTATTTATCAGATCAACTTATAGCAGGCTGTATCACAAGCCAGAAGATTAGTAGTTTTAGACAGTTTTAATTGGTCTAAATCCCTCCATTTTTACAATCAGTGAAGAATCAGAGCCTTTATTTCTTAATAGTGTATGGTGGAGCGTTCTTGGGGATGGAAATCCATCCCTCCAACGTCATTGTTGTGCTGCAATAGCTACATCATCATAGCTGTTGTGCTGCACTAGCTATGTAGCTACTGCAGCACAACAACTTGGAACACATTCGCTGATGCTCGTTCCTGGAACTGGAGTATGTTCGCACATTCTCATTATGCAAATCTCCACTGCCACAAACAGCCACAGTGGTGAGTACTGTACCCAAAGAGTAGCATTAAAAAAAAAGAAATGGCAAAGTAAGGACTTTGAAGTAATATTTTAAACTAAGGAAACTTTTTTACCGTGTTTTTGGATCATACACTATAAAAAACAATGTATGGTCCACTATCTTATAACAAAGCATGTGTAGTCATCAAGAGGTTGCCATGGCGGTTGGATCTCTTGAGCTTCACTCTCAAGGTTCATAAGATCACCATGGCAAACTGTTAATGACTACATACACTTGTTCTAGATAGTGGACTATACCTTATCCTCTATGTTATGCGCCCTTGTAATGCTTGGGATGAACAAGAACAACTTCACCGGTGGTCAACTTTAGCCAACAATTCTTACCTTGCTGGGAATTATCCCTTTATTAGACTGTAATTAATAAAACTAACATAACTATTTAAATAAATAAATATCTTTGATCTGTAAGGTTAATATTTGGGAACACGTTTATTTAGTGCACATTAGTTCTGGTATATTTTTTTCCAGCACAGAAGGCAAATTTATCATGTCCAACAATGGTGATCTGAGCCCCATAGATTAGCTAAATGTATGAACTAATCAGCATAATGATTTTCGGTTTAGAAAATGATATACTCCTATATTGTTCTTAAAATATTTTCATATTTTGTAACTTGCCAACATATACATGTTTGAATGTCAGTATTACAATACCTTTCTATACACTACACATGAAACATTAACTGGTTAAGATCCCAGTGCTCCCCCCAGACACAATGATAACACCAGTGCATGGTTTGAAATGGTCACAGCCATATATTTATTGAGAGTGCAAAAGGTACAGTGATAGTCATTTGCAGTGGGGAGTCTGATCTGAAGAACCCCCACCCTCAGTGGAAGATTTCAACAAGTTTCCTTCCCTTCCAACCAGCTGATAGGAGGGAGGCATGGTGAACCACCACAAAGGTCTCAGGGAAGAGGTAGTAGCCACTGCCCCCTACATTTGATGAGATATTGTGACCTCCCCTCCCTCCTTTGCTACAGGTCGGGACCATGCCGAGCCTGGCTATGCTCCCTCCCATTCTGAAGTCAACTCAGACAGTCCCACATGGCAGGATGACACCCAGCAGACCCAGACTCCCCTCCTGCTTACAATGGCTTCGACAAAGGTCCCATATTTTTGACTGTGCCCTGAGTCAAACCCTGATGAGGGCAAAACTGAGAAAAACCTTGACTACAGGGGAAAAACTGGGAAACTGCAGTGATTCTCAGCGAGCAGGGCTGTACCAATTGCACTCTTTTTCATATTACCCCCTCACTATGCCACCCTGTTCTGCACTCTGCCCCCTATCCTCCATTACAGTGTGGGTAGGTAAGTCTAGTTCTTGTATCCTCAATATACCAGACAGAAAGGCTAGATTCCTGATGAGGTAGTCCCTTTGTATCTACCCCAGCTCCACAGCCCACTGCCCCTACTTAACATGATTGGTCCAATGGCCATTTCTTGCTGGACTTACCCTCCCTCCTGTGTCACTTCCAATCCCCTTCTTTTGCAATGGAAAGCCCAAAGCCACACCCCCCACCGGCAGAACAGCCAGCCATTTGGCCAAAGAGAGGAGGAGGAGGGAAGTGGTGAGAGAGATTCCCACCTAGACTGCCTTAAGGAGATGTAAGACCCAAGCAGCCAATGTCACTTTTAGTCCATACTCTCACACAAGAACCATATTACAGAACCTTTCTGTACACTACCCATGACACATTAGCTGGTTAACTCATTCACACCACAGGAGCTCCTTGAGACTTCCACCACTTGTGCCTGTTATACTCTTAGCACTGCATCCTGGGCCTTTCTAAGCAAAATCAAGCCATAATCAACATGCCTCAAATGCAAATCTTGAACCATAAGTGCTACACACAAAATACGAGTGGCAAAGTTGTTCAGCACAATATTACCTTTCCAGTGGTGCTATGCAATCAATTGTAATCAGTTTGCTTTTTATTTTATACTAGCTGAAATACCAAACAACTGTGTGTTTTTCAGATTTTTTCAAGGTGCTTTGGTGAGGTTTGAGAGACAAATGTCAGCAATGCACACCATACCTTAAATAAATGTGAATAACTCCTAAAGAATAAGTGGTAGACACAAAGTATGAGTGGCAAAACTGTTCAGCACAAAATTACCATTCTAACACTGCTATGCTATCAATTGTAATCCATTTAGTTTTGATTTTATACTAGCTGAAATACCAAAAAACTGGTGGTTTTTTATCAGATTTGTTCAAGGTACTTTGGCGAGGCTTGAGAGACAGATGTCAACCATGCACACCATACCTTGAACAAATGCGAATAACTCCTGAAGTATACATGATAGAAATGAAGTATCAGCAGCAAAACTGTTCAGTACAAAATTACCATTCTAACGCTGCTATGCAATCAGTTCTAAGCAATTTGGTTTGTTTAATATTTAGGTAAACATAGAAACATAGAAACATAGATTTTGAAGGCAGATAAGGACCGCTTGGCCCACCCAGTCTGCCCATTTCTCTACCTAATGGATAAGCTTCAGATCCTAGTTAACCAGCAGCCTACTTCTTCCTACCCCCACCCCATAGAATTGCCTTATGACTGTCCCATGCATGCTTGAATTCCACCACTGTTTTTGACTCCACAACCTCCTCCAGAAGGCTGTTCCTTGCATCCACAACCCTCCCTGTGAAAAAATGCTTCCTTAAATTATCTCTGAGCCGCCCCCTCTATCTTCAAATTGTGCTCCCTTGTTCTTGCACACCTCTTTTTTTGAAAGATGCTACCCTCTTGGACTTTGTTGATTCCCTTGAGGTACTTGAAAGTTTATATCATGTCCCCCCTCTCCCTCCTTTCCTTGAGGCTATACATATTAAGCTCCTTAAGTCTCTCTTCATATGTCTTCTGGTGCAGACCCTGCACCATTTTAGTTGCCCTCCTCTGGACAGCTTCCATCCTGTCTATGTCTTTGCGGAGATCGGGTCTCCACAACTGCACACAGTACTCCAGATGGGGTCTCACCAACTGTCTGTACAGAGGGATAATAACTTCTTCTTTTCTACTGGTGATGCCTCTCCCTATGCATCCCAGTATCCCCCTCTCAGCCCTCCTTGCTGTCCTCTCACATCGCTTGCCCATCTTTAGGTCATCTGACATGACTACCCCCAGGTCCCTTTCCATTTTTGTTGTTGTTAGTATCTCACCCCCCATTGTGTACTCTTCCCCTGGGTTTTTGTTTCCCAGGTGGATTACCTTGCACTTCTTAGCATTGTATCTAAGCTGCCATATATTTGACCATTTCTCTAACCTTGCCAAGTCCCTTCTCATCCTTTCCATCCCACCTTGTGCATCAACTCTGTTGCAGATCTTTGTGTCATCTGCAAAGAGACATACTTTTCCTTCCAGTCCCTCTGCAATGTCGCTTATAAAGACATTGAAGAGGACTGGTCCTAATACTGAACCCTGCAGCACCCCACTAGTAACCCCACTTTCTTCAGAGTGGACTCCATTTACTATTACTCTCTGTGTCCTATTCTCTAGCCAATTCTTTACACAGGCTGTCATCTTGGGACCCATTCCCAGGCTGGCTAACTTATATATTAATCTTTTGTGTGGGACTGTGTCAAATGCCTTGCTAAAGTCTAAGTAGGCCATGTCCACATCCCCTCCCTGATCTACTAATTTGGTCACCCAGTCAAATAAATCTATCAGATTTGTCTGGCATGACCTTCCCACTGTGAATCCATGCTGCCTTGGGTCCTGTGCCCCTCTGGCCTCTAGATACTCAACAATTCTTTCCTTCAAGTGATTCCATCATTTCCCTATCACTGAGGTTAAACTAACAGGTTCTGTAGTTTCCTGCTTCTGTCTTGCTCCCACTTTTATGAAGGGAATCAGATCTGCCCTCCTCCAGTCCTTGGGTACCACCCCATCCTCCCATGATTTGTTAAAGAGGGTAGTCAGTGGTGTCACTAGTTCTACCCTTAGTTCTTTTGAATTCTGGGATGAACCCCATCAGGCCCCATTGCTTTGTCCACCTTCAGTTTTAAGAGTTCTTTCAGAACCCTTTCTTCTGTAAATGGGCCGGTATCAACTTCTGTATCCAGAGTGTTTCTACTGTTTGTTTTAGGTACCTCCCTCTTCCTTTGTAAATACTGAGCAAAAATATTTGTTTAGTATCTCTACCTTTTCACAGTCACCCTCTGCCCACCCTCCCTCCCCTTTATTAAGCCTCACTAACCCTCCGTTAGTCTTCCTTCACTCCCTGATGTACCTATAAAAGGTTTTATCCCCCTTCTTAACTGAGTTGGCTTTCTTTTCCTCAGTTTGGGCCTTTGCTGTTCTGACTGCCTTCCCAGCTTCCTTTTGCTTTAACTGATACAGTTCTCTGTCCTGCTCCTTCTGTGATTCCTTGTACTTCCTGAATGCTTTCTTTTTCTCTTGAACCATCACTGCCACTTCCTTTGAGAACCATAGTGGTATCTTACATCGTTTCATTTTGTTTATTTGCTTCACACAAAGGCTCGTTACCTCTGTGATGGCAGTTTTTTTATTCCCCATTGTTCTTCCACTCCCTCCTTCCTGCCTATTTGCTAGTGCATTCCTTAGGCACTCACCCATTTTGGCAAAGTCAGCCCTCCTTAAGTCCAGTACTTTTGCCTTTGTATGGCTTGACTCTATTGCTGTTTGATGTGAACCATACTGTTCGATGGTCGCTAGTTCCCAGATGGCTACCCACTTCTACATCTATGATCCTCTCTTCATCTCCATTTGAGAGAACCAGGTCTAAGATTGCTCCCTCTCGGTAGGCTTCAATACTAGTTGTCTAAGGCATGCCCTCTGTAGGGCATCTAGAATAACCCCACTCTTTGAAGTGGCTGCTGCAACTGCACTCCAGTTAACATCTGGCATATTCAGATCACCCATCAGCAAAATCTCCCCTTTCTCTGCCATTCTAAGTATTCTTTCTATCATTTCCTTCTCCATTTCCTCCCCCTGAGAAGGGGGTCTGTATACAACCCCTGTGCGGATTGTGGTGCCATTGCCGGTCTCCAAATTTACCCACAGTGCTTCTTCTCCTCCCTGTTTTCCCTTTTGTTCTGTTCTTTTGATTCCTTCCCTTATGTAGAGAGCTACTTCTCCTCCTCTTTTACCCTCCCTATCCCTCCTGTAGATAGTATATCCTGGTATGTTTACGTCCCAGTCATGGTTTTGTGTGTACCATGTTTCTGTGACTGCCACAATATTCAGATGTTCCTCCTCCATCAAGGCCACTAATTCAGGAAGCTTGTTACTCAGACTATAGGCATTGGTACTCATTGCTCTCCATTTTGATGGCTTTACCTTCTTTTGCAGCAACCCCTACTGACTTTTCTACCTCGGTCTTTTTCTCATTTAGTACCCTGTTTTGTAGGAGAGGCTGGGATTTTTCTGCTGCTTATCAGTGCCTCCCCCTTGACTAGTTTAAAAGCTTGCCAGTGAAGCATTTAAACCGATTGCTCAAAGACTTGTTCCTTCCTGGACAGATGCAGACCATCCTGCCAGTATAGGCTGGTGTCCTCCAGGTGGAACCCCAGTCCCCAATGAAGCCAAACCCCTGTGCTCCACACCATTTTTCAACCATTCATTAAACTGCATGGTGCAAAGTACCCTCGCCTCACTCATGCCATTGACAGGCAGCACCTCAGAGAAGGATATTGTGTGTGCTACTTATCTTAGGCCCTTCCCCAACTCTACAAAGTCCTTCTGCACTGCTCTAATCTCATGATGAGCCAAGTCATTTGTCCCTAGGTGGACAATGATGTCCAGCTCAGACTTCTGTGCAGCTGTTCTCGTGATCCTGAGGATGCTCTTCCTGTCTCTCCAAGCCATGGCACCAGGCAGGCACCTTACTGCAGTTTTCCCTGCTCCCCCCAGTTCTAGCCCCCTAATAATTGAGTCTCCCACCAGGAGCTGCTTCCTTTCCTTGTGGTGTCCTCTGCCTCCTTCCTGTGGGCCTCCCTTGTGACAGTTGTCCTCAGCCTCCTTAGTCTCCTCTGCGGGTGCATCCATAGGGGAGCTATGCCCCCCAGAATGGTGTATGGATTGTGAAGTGGAACAACTGACTGGGTGTGCCTCTGTTCCACCATCCTCACCCTCCCTGAGCCCACTGTGGTCCAACTGCTGTTCTTTCTTCACAACCTCTGAGGTAGTGGTGGTGGCTCTGGTGCTCCCTGGATGGTAGAGGTTCCCTCCCTACCATCCTGTGTGGCCTGGGGGAAGGTTCCCTTACTACTGTCCAGTGTGGCCTGAAGACGGGCAACTTCCTCCCTCAGGGCAGAGAGTTGTCTGCAAGTAGGGCAGCATTTCAGCCTCCAGAAAGACTCCCGGAAGACTGCTGCCCCACGGCCATTACATTGCACTAGTCCCCACATTTTGTGTGTGTGTGTGTGTGTGTGATTGGTTTGTTAAATAAAAATATATATTTTATACAATGTGTATGCTTATATTGTCAGTGCAGTGTGCTAGAGAGGATATGACAGTGATATGCACCTTGCACTCTTGAGGAAATGATGTCAGAACCCCAGGTATAAAGGAACTATTTCCAGGGTGGGTGGGGTGAGGGCTGGGAAGGGGTTGGGCCTAAACTCTGCCCTCACAAAACAATCAGCTAAAAGCTCTGACCCACCACTGCGATGAGTGCCTTCCTGTCAGCAAGATGCCCTACACAACAATTTGACAGAGAAAATACCCTGCTAATCAACCAGAAAAATCCAAACATCCAAGTCAGACACAGGTAAACCTCCCCAGTCCCAAAACAGGCCTGGTGGTTTGTGCTCTGAAAGCAGTCAGCCCCAAAATAAGTCATCTGTGCTTTAAACTCTTCCTGCACTGAAAATCTTAAGAATTCTAACAAACAAACGTAAACCTAGATCCACCTCCCTCTGTTGCTTGAAAGACTGTCTTTTCCTGTTTCACACTGCAGGTTTTGCTATGACAACTCCTTAACCAAGGTAACTTATTTAAAAATAGTTTAACTATCACAAACTCTTACGCACAGTAAATTATTTAAAAATAGTTTCTGTCCCAAAATCCTAGTAGTCAATCCAGCTACCCCCAAGGGACAACCAAAATGCAGTATTCAAACACTTGTGAAGTTACTTCCAAGATAAGCAGAGTTTGCAAGCTCCTTTTTCAACTCCTCAGCCACCTGTAATTTATTTAAAAATAGTTTAACTGTCAGAATATCCTAGTAGACAATCTAGCTACCTCCAAGGGGCTACCCAAATGCAATATTTAAATCCTTCTGAAGTTACTCAGAAGATAAACAGAGTTTGCAACCCCTTCTTGGTTAAAAACTAAATAAATATGTGAATAAAAAGCAATTACCAAGGGTAGTTAGTTTCACCTCCCACAGAATTAAGCAAAAGTGCACGTTGTTGCAGATATCAAGTGCAATATAGAATTTCTCACACAGCTCACAGCTGAATAAAGAAGTAGTGTCCTTCCAGGTCAAGAAGATGTGCTTTGTGAAAGCCTGCCCCTGTTTGCTATGCCCTGACCCAGCTTCTGCTAGAGTTCACCCTACTCCCCAGACCCCAAGACTGGTGTAACTTGGTGGCATTGGCATTGTTTCTGTCCCTCCCTAGCTGACAAGGTAATGTCCTGGACCTAGCTTGTGTGGCTCCATTGCAGTTCGGCTGACACCTCATTAGCTGCAAGCCCCTGTCATACCATCCCCCATCAGTTTTGACACCATGATCTGCTGAGGGAGAAAACAATGAAAGTTAGTTACAACAGATGGAGCAGACATATCTCCTTTATGTTTTTTAGCTCCATTTCCCCACCAACTGAACCTCGTCCTTATGAGTCCCCATAGCTGACACTTTGGTTGCTGCTCCAATCCAAAAGGAGTGAGTGCCGAAGTCAATTGGGTCTTGCCATTTGCTGCCAGTATGAGCTTGAGTACCCATAAGTACTGGAATTTCATCACCGGGGAGAGTCAAAATGTTTAAAGTGCATCCCTACTTGGGGAGGCTTCTCCAAATATTCCCTCACCATATGGATGATATCCTGAACACATTGGATTCAAGTGCTGATGGCCCACTGGTTGACTTTAGACCAGTGAAAATGCAGCATCACTCTGTCCCTTTGGAGCACTACATTCTCTTTCATGAGACCTGCCTGCCCTCATTCATGATTGTTTTGTGATACAAAGTCAAACACTCAAAGTATACCATAAAAGATCATTATGAGGCCATGTACAACAACTGAGCTTCTTATGGAATGTTAACAATGTGCTGGAGGAACACCCCAATAGCATATATTGTCCTAAGGCACAGGGGGAATCTGCAATCCAGACGTCTGGTTCCTCCTTCTGGTGCCACACCCAGAACTCCAGCATTTTGCTGACTGGGAAAGTATGCATAAAGTCCCTGAGCCCTAATGAATTTGATACCCCCAGTCCTTCAGCATTTTTTTGACTGGGATGATATGCATCAAGACCTTGAGCCCCAGTGTCTTCAACATCCAAGAGAGAGTGTATCCAGCTGCTGAGAGACTGTCTGGTGAGACAGACTGTCTGGTGAGACAGGCCCTCTGCTCTGGCCCTCAGAAGATATTCTCTGATCTGTGGTTCAGGGATGGGTCAGGCCTGTGTCCTCCCTTCCTGGACTCAGATTCCAAGGAATTGCTGCATCCCCTTCCCATAATTCTACCCAGTGTTGTGCACCAATGGCCAGCCTATTAGGTGTCATGTTTCCTATTCACCAGCCTCCACAGCCACATCAGTACCTGATATGGATGGTCTTCCACATTTGGAGCAAGGGTCTGAAGTGCTGCCACTGAAACCGATACAGAGCATCAGCAATCCCATTGTCCACCACTGCTAAGTGCATGGCAGTGAATAAGTTAGTTTGTAGCAAGAATTTTAGCAGGAATATCCTCATCAGATCCCCAATGGTTCTGCTGATCTAGCCCACCTGTTTATGATCTCCACTCCCCCATGTTGTCAGAGTGAAACACAGCTCTCTTGTTCCTCACTCTGTCACCCCAAAGGACCAATACCACCACAATATGAAATAAAGTCTGTGAATGTGGAATTTCTGACTAGCCCCCTCTTGACCTTACTTGGTGGTCAAGCTGAAGTGCTTAATGAACCCACTAGGACTGCCCTGCATCATGCCATCCTGATGCATCAGTGAGCAGGACCAAGCCAGTATTACTGACCAATAGGGTCTGCCACATAGAGATGCCATTGCAATTATCCAGAAGCATCACTCGGGTGAAAGTTTTCCCAGAGTTGCTCAGTTATCATAATACAATGATGTGCCCAGTGATACCATTAGAGGAGGCAGCCAGAAGTCTGTCAAAGGACAGTCCTATTGGTAAGACTCTACAGATGACATTCAAGGATCCCAACAAACTCTAGGCATGCCTGAATGTGACTATCTTGGCCATTACAGCTGCTGTCATCTCACACCATAGCTTGGTGAGCATCTCTGGTGGAAGACGGCATTCCATGTATAGAGAATCTAGTTCAATACCCGAGAATTGGATCATCATCCTGGGTCTCTCTGTCTCATCATGAGTCAAGGGAACCTGAAAGTCATTACACCTTGTGCAGAATGCATTCAACAACTGAAGGCATTGGGAACTCCCCGCTGGGCCCACAAAAAGAGAGTCCTTCAGGTAGTGCATTATGAAATTCCACCCTGCCTCCTGCACAACCACCCAGTGGAGGGAAGACCAAAAGTATTCAAAATCAGTGCATACAATGGTGCACTTAATAGGAAGACACATGTCATAATAGTATTGCCCTTTGAACTTCATACTTAGCAGCTCATGGTCATCTAGGCGTACTGGGAGAAGATGGAACGCTTATTCAGTATCTGCCTTGAACATGAAGACACCCTTTCCACAGGTGTTCAGCACTTCAGTCACACTGTTAACAGGTTGCATATTGCATGAGTGGAGTTTCTGTAGGATGTGGTCATTGATTGAGTCTTCTGCAGTATAGGAAAAATGATGAATTAATCTGAACTGTCCTAAAGTTTTCTTCTGTACCAAGCTGAATGATGACACTTGGAGATGGCTGATGGGCCTTTTGATGAAGGGGCTTTCAATTCTCCTGGCAACCAGTTCCTTTTGGAGCTTTGTCCTCACCTTGGCTGGGGCAGCTTTGCTGCTATTGAGTTGTCAGTCCCTCCCAGTCCCCCATTAGGGGATTCAAAACCCTACAGCAAATCCTTCCCCAAATACCCTAGCTATGCCCTGATCTCAGTATAAATACAGCCACAAGCTCTACCTATGAGCCTTATTAGCACTGGATGCTGGCCCTTTCTCCTCCTTGGGCTTCCTTCCTAAAGCTAGGCTCCCTTCCCCCTGTACAGTGCACTAGTGGATGCAGCTTGCCGGTCTAGCATCCATGCTTGTATTTGCAACTGAGAGTTGTATGCAAGCCTTTTTTAAACTTGAAACAAAGACCATTTTATTTCTCCTTGTCCTGGGCCTGTTTTGCCTCCAATTGGGCCACTGTTACCAGCAAGCTGCAATTGTGTTTTGAACGGGAGGCCTTTGCATGTGTGTCTCTACCTTGGGGACAGTGGAGGTATGCTGCCATACCTGCAGCTAAAGCAGAATGCAGCTGTGAGGTTGTTGACTGGCCTTCTTAAGATGAGTCACATTACTCCTTGCACTGCAGAAACTGTACTGGTTGCCGGTTAAGTAGCGTATTTCCTATAAGGTTGGTTTTCTAACTTATAAGGCCCTACACAGGCTGGATCCTGGTTACCTGTGTGAACTTCTGCATCCTTATCTTCCAGTTTGTCTCCTCCATTCTGCCCAGGAGGGCCTTCTGGTTTCCCCAGGACCAGACGTAAAATGTTGGCGGACAAAGCCTTTGAAGTAGCAGGTCTGTTATAGTGAAATTCATTACTTAAGGCTCTGAGGGAGGCCCCCTTAGTAGAAGTCTTTAAACAAGGACTTAAAATGTTTTGTTTGTCCAGGCATTTGGTGTTTAAATTCTGCATTTAAATGATAAGTTATTTGGTATTTAATTTAGTTTTTAGTGCTATATTGATATATAGGGGTCAAATTGTATATTGTGAATGTATTTGCAGCTGAGTAAGCTAGGGGGGAATGCTACAAGGCTCAATGGCTGAGAGAGACCTGGGGATGGTGGTGGATGTCAAGATGAGCAACTCTGAGACTCGTAGAAGTGCAGCAGCCAAGGCCAACAGGATGCTGGGATGCATCACTAGGGGGATCACCTCCAGAAGGAGGGAAGTGATACTCCCTTTGTAAAACTGCTTGGTGAGGCCACACCTTGAGTACTGCATGCAGTTTTGGAGGCCACACTTAAAGAGGGACACTGAACTCCTGGAGAAGGTCCAGAGGTGGGCAACCAAAGTGATCTGGGGCTTGGGGGACAGGACCTATGGGGAGAGGCTCGAAGAGCTAAATATGTACACACTGGAAGAGAGAAGGGACCGGGGGATATAATAGAGGTCTTCAGGTACATGAAGGGGTTAAATAGGGAAGGAGCAGTCAGTGTGCTTCAAAGGAAGGAGGGAGGGGTGACTAGAGGGCATGGGTGGAAGCTGGAGGGAGGGGAGATTCAGGAGAGAAAGGAGGAGGTGCTACTTCACTGAGAGGGTGGTGGAGCCATGGAATGCACTGCCAAGGGGGCTGGTGGAGGCAGAGATGGTGGAGGAGTTCAAGAGGGGGTGGGGCGGATACAGGGTAAGGGTTCTGGAAGCAAAGTCCTGTGCAGCAGGAGCATCTGGGACTGGGAAGGGAGAAGCCAGAGAGGGCGAGGGGGGCAGTAAGGTCAGCTCCCAGGGTAGGGGCTGACCAAATTAGCAGACACAGAAGTCTGTTAGGCCTATTCTGCTGGCATTTTAGTATGTTAGTATTGCTAACTATTATGTATTGAGATGTTGTGTTAGTTCCTCTTTATAATGGTGCCCTGGGCCTCCGTAGAAGGGCACCATAAATAAATCAAGCTACTACTACAACTACTACTATTATTACAGGGGCATGTCCAATTCCTCCCATTTCCTGTCTGGCTCAGTCTGACGATGCTGTCAGAAAACTTGGTGATAACAGAGCCACCCAATTCCTATAGCCCATAAGAAGGCTTTCCAAATGGTAGTCCAGAACAGAAAATTCCCTCTGTATTGTACTGGATCCTGATCACATACTACTGTGACATAGATCATAAAGGCTGAGGACCAGTTCAAAAATGACTGATTCATGCTGGGAGCTTCTTTTCATCTGACTTCTTACCTTTTTGTCCTTCCCTCTTTTTGTTTATCCTTGTGCAGCAAAGAAAACATGTCAATGAATTCCCTGTTTTTTTTTCATCTGTAGCATAATCTTTTTGGATTACAGGGCATCCAGAGGAGCCAACATGCTGGTGTATGTGTGGTTCTTGACCCCCAACCCCCTGCTACCCCCGGTCTTGGGTGTCCCCCAGTGGTTTGTGTTCTGCAAATATGGAAGTGAAAACAGCGCCTACAGTAATCCTAATGTTTATCAAAATGGAAGCTCAGAAAAAAACAAAATGATAGTACTCTTGTGCTCAGGTGATGCTTTAATATAGTTTTAATTACTGCTCCAAGGTTGGATTTTTACATGATAGCATCATCATTAATGCTGTGATTGCTGAAACTAGGAACAAACAACCCCAATGCTTCAACACTCAACCAGGCTCTTCATCGGGGGAGGTACTTGGACATCCCCTGCATCAAATTTTATACTCGTCTGAGAACAATTAATTAATTAGAGAGGCATTATAGCACACTAGTTTAAGGGCCCGAGCTGCAAATCTGGAGACCTGGGTTTTAATCCCATAGCCCTCACTTGCATAATGTGTGACCCTGAGCAAGTCACTTAACTTCCCTGTGCTCTCAGGTCACACCTGCAGACAAGCTGTCAGCTTAGTGTGTCTCTCCTGGTTAAACAATTGGAAAAAAAATAATTAATAAGAATTTGTTCAATCAAGGAAAATGCTATACCTTTAAATTTCATTAAGCTCTAAGTGGGGAAATGCCACAGTGTAGCCATTATTATCCCATCACAGTCATTACTGATAATCAATACAATAAATGAAAGGCTCTCTTCCAATATCACAAATAAATGGTTCCCACACCAAATTTTAATATAGAGTCATATGCAAAGGCAAGCAAACTTACTAATAATAGAAGTAATGTTTTATGAAAAATAAACATAACGATATCCATCCAATAATCTTGTCCAGGTCAAATGTGAGCAAACAGATCCACTCAAGATTTTTTAAATGTGTGTATTATGTTGTTGGTACTCCTCAGTAAGATGTGGTATAACTTTACTATTTACTAAACTGTTCCCATAGTACTGTATTGTATATGTAGAATGATTTATTTTAGAAGGATTAACACTGTAACAAAAATGCCTATAATTTATTTATTATTTAGTGAATATTTTATATTTCAAATGTTAGTCTGAATCTTTGTAGTCCCTTCTCAGACAATACCTTGGACCATTCCAGAACCCATCCCTCTGAGCTTTGATAATTAAATAAAATAATTAAAAGAATTTATAAAGAAATCACAAATCATTGAACTCCTGTACTTCCATAGTAACAGAGACAATAAAACCATAAAAACTTATATATACATACATGAACCCAAAATATCCAAAACACACAATGATTACAACTCAAAACTACTGTATCTGACCAATAATCTCGAATGGACATTATAACATTAAGAAACTGTAAAAGGTATACTGTATCCTATCTTAATGGGGGGATAGAAAAGAATGGATGAAGGGTAGAAGACTACATTGAAATTAATTAATACCACCTTCATCTTCATCTAGAGTGTCTGCAATAGCCATTGAAAGAATAATGGGAAAAACTGGCCAAAAAAATCGTGATACTTCACTGTCCAAATTTACTGTATAAGGTGGCATAGAATAATACATTTGAGTGAACATATACTTATGGATGATTAATTCAAAGTGCTCACTTATGGATTGAGTTTTGTTCCTACACCCACAGTAAATGTGTTTAATATTCAAATTGATCAGTTTAGATATTTAAACAACTAAATTTACACAAATATCACAAAATAATGGCAGTTACAATTTGAATGAAAGTGTTTCCTCGCCTGCTAACATGATGCCCCCTGACCTAAATGCAATATGTACCACAATCTAATTTTGAACAGAAATCTACCTTTGTATCTGGTTGTCAGATGAGTCACACCATTATCCATTAACAACGATTAGTAACTAAAGAAACTACTAAATTAACAGCAAATAAAAACACACAGTATTCATATAACAAGCTTCTGTTACAAGAAAGACAAACTTTAAATGAACTCAGAAATTTGAAGGGAATTGTAATTAAGCCTTCCAATAAAGGCAGGAATAATGTTTTAATGAATGAAGGAGAGTGTGTTCAGACATTGAGACAACTGAATGATACTTTCACCTATGTAAGTTTATAGTAAAATCACACTTTATTGTTTCAGCAGGAAATAAAACTTTTTGGGGGATTTGTCTGTACTTAATGAGGATATTAATGAAAAGGAACATGAATTTCTGTTCAGCAATCATCCTGCTATACCAACCATTTATCATTTGGCTAAAATTCACAAAATTCCTACTAATCCAGTAAGTCGACTGATTGTTTCCTGGAACAGATCACTGACAGAGAATTTGTCTCAGTTTGCAAACCATTTCCTGAAACAACTGGTAGTAGAGTCATCTTCTTGTGTAAGGATGTGGCTCACATTTTGAACCATCTGAGTGACATTACATGGCAAGAATTGTTTCATTGGATTATGGCAGATGTTTCATGTTTATAAATATATTTATTAAGAATGAAATAGGTTTACAGGCACTATATCAAATATTGTCACAGGTGACAGTTGAATTACCAGTGGGATTTATTTTGTCTGCTGTTAAGTTTATTCTTACGACTAATTATTTTGTTTTTGACAAACATTTTTACTTATAGGTTCAAGGTACAGTAATGGGTACATCAATGGCCCTCTCCTATGCAAACCTTTTCATGGCCTCAAGGGATGGTGGGGCCATCTACAACCTCAATAGGAATCCCTATTATAAGTTTTCTTTTTTTTATGGTCACTACATAGATGATCTGTTATTCATTTGGAATGGTCCAGAACATGTAATAGCAGAATTAAAAGAATATTTAAATGCAAACAATGTGGGACTTTTTTTTTTTTTGCTACTACTGATAAACATAAAACACATTACTTGACTCTATTACTAATGGGGAGGGCTGGAAAGAGAACTACTATGATGAGATACAGAAAAGCCATTGCTGTTAGTCTATTTTACATTGTCATAGTGTACATCTGAGACATGTGGTTTGGAACATTCCATTTCATGAAATCCTGCATTTGAAGAGAAATTGCTCAGATGAATAAAGCTTTAAAAAGCCAACAGAAGACCTATATGAATGGCTACAATGCAGAGGTTATAACAAAAATGTTTTTAATCTAGTACTCAGAAACTATCAGATAGAACAAGAGAGGCACTACTGTCTGGGAGAACCTTAAATGATGCTCAAGATGAGAATAGAATTATATTTGTTATTGAATTTAACAATTATTTGTATAGCATCAAATGGAGTATTGTCCAGTGCCAGCCTATTTTAACAACTGACAGTGATTTAGTTGTGATTAGTTACGTGCCACCCCATATTACTTTCAGGAGAGGGAAGAATTTGGCAGATAAATTCATTTCTAGTCATTTCTCCTTTACAGTGACTAAATGTGCATGGCTACTCCCAAAGCTAATGGGCATTTTCACTTGTCTCTATTGCAACATTTGTTGCTATGCAAATAAATCAAGTGTTTTCATGCATCCTACTTCAGGACAGGATGTAAAAATCAAACAATTGATTACTTGTACCACCAAATATGTGGTTTATGTTTTATGTTGTCAGTGTGGACACATTTATGTAGGGTTGATGACCTAGGAGTCCTACAGAAAGACTATAAGAATACTTCAGGGCAATTGTTAATAATCACTGTAGTAGCCCAGTGGTGAGGCATGATGGCAATCTGAAAGTATTTAAATTTCAGAGTTTGGAATAGGTACCACCCTAACGTCAGAGAAGAGATGGACAGAGAGACCTTTTAAGGAATGAGAACAAGTAGATCTATGATTTAGGAGCACTGTCACCATCAGGGCTGAAAGAAGAATTGGATTTAGTTCCATTTCTATAGACGATGAGTCCAGGTTCTTCATGATGTCCAGTCCTCGCTCCCCAGCAATATATGAGAACAATTAGAATGGCACCATTGAAGATAATTATTTATATATTTTTCTACCACCATATACAGTAAATTTGGACAATGAAGTACCCCCCTTTTTTTGTAAAGTTTTTCCCATTATGCTATCATTGGTATAGCACACACTGTAGATGAAGACTGAGGTGGTATTAATTAATTTCTAAGAAGTCTGCTACCCTTCCATCTTCCTTTCATATTGCTCCCCCATCAAGATCAAACATAGTATACTTGATATAGATTCTTGAAGTTATAATGTCCATTGGAGATTTTGCTTAAATAATTTTGAGTTGTAATCATTGTGTCGTTTGGATATTCTTGGTTCATGTACAATATGTCATTTTTAATTTTTTATTTTTCTGCATTTGCCTTACAGGAGTTCAATGATTTGTGGTTTCTTTATATATTCACTCCATTGTTTTATTTAATTATCAAAGCTCAGAGCTCTCACCCACCCTATCATATCCCCTACCCTCATGAGTCAACGGTAATCTACATGTACAAGACAATAGATCAATGGTATGGTACCTCCTACAGGGTCAATATATTAAAATTGGTAACAAAGAAAGAAAAGCAGGGGCTGGGCACACACCAAAGAACTGAACATGGAAACTAATTTATAATAAATTATAGCATGACAAAATGCAGAGGGAGTACCCCTACAGATTGACCTAGCAAGTGAGTCTTCCCTAGGGGGTAAGTAGGTGTACTGCCTCTGTGTTTTGTCATGCTATAATTTATATTAATTAGTTTCCATGTCCATTCTTTGGTGTGTACCCAGCCATTGCTTTTCTTTTTTTTCTTTGTGATATACATTTGGTTGGTACACCTTTAGGAGAGCAGATGTTCACTTCTTTCTCTGCCTTTTTACTGTATATTAAAAATTTGTATATAGCTACCCTTATCCCCACACCCTATAACTTACAGTGCCATTATACACACATCCTGGGTGTCCAAAGGACACCTATGAATGAATGAACACCTGTCCCCAGTTGCATGTCCCTTGCAGGCCTCATCCACTTCTGTGTACCTGTGCAGATGGTTAGGGTAGGGGGAAGTGACTGGGCATGCAGGAGGTGGGCAGACAGAGCACAATAATCAGAATGCCATTTGTGCTCTTCCTGCCTTACATCAGAGGGTGGTACACCGTCCATAGGGTTGCTGTAACAGGTGTGCACCCCCAAACAGGTGTCTGAAGGACTCATTTGTGGCCCATTGCCACAAATCCTAGCCCTAGCTCAGGGCTGAGGTAAGAAACACAGCTGCACAGCACAGCAACACTAAAAATTAAAACCTTCAGCAGTGCCTCCAGGAGATTCCAGTCCTTCCATGGACTGCTGTATCTCATGATCTCCTGATTCTTCAGGGTTGGGGATCTACTGTGGGACCAATCAGGGCTTCTGATTGGAAGCCCATAGTCTAGCCCAGGTCTTTCTCCCCAGCTGGACCCTCACATTGTGCAGACAATGCATGCATGCAGCTGGCTATCTGGGGATATAGCATCCTAGCTGTGCATGTCTGGCTAGAGCCGGGTATGCAGAGTGGTATACCATTCATGCAGCGAAAACATTACCATGAAGAGCATTACAGCAACAAAATTGATAGGTCACTGTAATGGTCCTTAGGTACACCAACTCTGTTTCCCCTATAATTTTGCCCTCTCCCAGATACAACTCTGACTCGGAGTTCATTATTTAAAATTTGGGGGGTGCAGGGCACAGAGCCCCCCACATGGGGGTGCAGGTGGCAAAGCCCCCTGCAAAAAACACATTGTTTCAGTGATGGCATAATTCTGACTGTCGGTATTGTGCCATCACTGTAATGCCATTCGACAAAGTTCTTGTTGAACTGGCTTGGTGGAACTATAGAGAGTACTGTTATGGGGCTCAGTATACACCCTTTCCAATGCATAAGAAGCTCATTCATGCATATAGCCCACTGTTTGCATAAAATGAGCAACATTAAATGAATTTAGCTGTTGTAGACACTCAGAAGAGTCTGTGCAAAACATTGCATAGTAATAATTTGTGTTTATCAAATTAACAGCAGTAAAATCAAGAAGGAAAGAACCAATTAGATTTAAACTGATGGAATACATTTTTAGTGAACACCATCTTTGTTACAGTGCAGAAAACATGCAGTCTTATTAACACAAGTACAGCATGTCTATATGAGAGAGAGAGAGAGAGAGAGATCACCATCTCTAGAAACATGCACTGGCTTCCCATTTCATATGTAGTACAACATTTACCTGATTTTCAAAATTTTATAGTAAACCACCCACACCTCTTTCCCTTACTTCTTGACTCCTGTGCCTTCACTGCGGGCCTAACTTGGGAACAATATTTTTTTTACTTATTAGCAAATGTGTTCACAGGAATAGGCAAGCTGAGTTGATGCTTGTCTTCTGGTGTGCCCTGGGTGGGGGTTACATGGTGTGTTGAATGCAACAAAATGTAAACTTGTACAATGTAAAACAGAAATGAAGTACACATAATATGTACATTATTGCTACACTGCAAAGAAATATGAAGTGTAGCTAGCAGTATGCAAAATTGTAACATAGGTACAAGAACAAAATCGGGTACAGGTAATACAGTGGAAACAAATAAAATGACATAGGAGGCAAGTACAGTATAAGTTGATTAACCCTAATGTGTAATAGCAACTCAGGGGAGGCAGGGGATACCCCTTCATAAAGTAAGGGAGGGAAGGAGAAGAGGAAAAGGAGGGTCGAGCAAAGGAAAATCACTGATAAAGGGGGAACAGGGAGTTGCCTGTTTAAAGAGTACTTAAAACAGCTGTGCAATGAAAAATTATTTTTCAAAAAATCTAGTTTCTGTTACAGTTATTAAACATATTAGCATACCTGTAAAATCCACTTTTCTAGGTACCTTCTCTGCTGCACATCATGAGTTTGTTTTATTTTCTAGACCCTCACCCTACCAAGTCCACAATGGTATTTCTAAACCACATGTGGCAGCTATCTTTTTTCTTGAGAAAAAAATGTTTTAAACATTTATAAAATATTCAGATTTTGTGGGAACGAGAAAACATTACCACCAACTAAAACTGGAAGATACCTGAAATCTTCATAGTGAAGAAAAGGTGGGGTCAAAAATGTTGCCCCATTTGGTAGGACTGCTGCTTTAAAGAATGTAAATACTTAAATGAGGGGTAGAATTGGGGAAAAAACTGGGGTATGGGCAAAAACTAGAATGAAAGCCTTTTTTTGTGGGACAGAAACCTGTATATTGGGTGGTTGATTGGCAGATGTTGGTTTATGGGGTAGTTATAAAGTTGTGGGACAAATACCATGGAATATGGTGGAGTGGTCAGATATTATTGAGTAGCAGAGCAGATACTCAGGTTTGGAGCAATTGTGGGGCAGATTCAGGTGTGGGGATCACTTACAGGGAAGATATTATGGTGTAGGTTAGTTATGGGTCAGATGCATGGGTTAAGGAGTTATTGGTGCAGATACAAAGGTGGATAATTGTGATGCAGATTCTCAGCATTGGGCAGTTGTGGGACAGAATGTTGGGTAGCTGTGAGACTAATAATAGAATATAGGTAGTATGGGTGCAAAACTGAAGTGCATGGTTGCTGAAGGAGCAGATACTAGAGTGTGGTGTGGTGTGGTTCCATGTCATTATAGCGATTGCAAAGTAGCAATTGCTATTATGGTGAGTGTATATAGCCAAAAAGCAAATTAGCAATGTATATACTCCCTGGCAACCCAACATCCAAAAAAATGAAAAAAGTTATTTTGTGGAGGGGGGGGGGGAGTCCACCCACCCACCCCCCGGAAATAGATTCTCAACTCCAGGGGTGTGCATGTTGGGGAGGGGCAAAACCCTACATTGGGAAAAAATTAAGTGCCACAGCTGCTGGCAGCTGCAAAATTGCCACACACCCGGTCCCAAAGCCTGTACCTGCTGCACCTGAGCTAGCCATCCTCACCACCACACCACACGGCTAGCTCAGTGGCAACAAGCACACCAGTCCCCAAAAACCCCTTCCCTATCCCTTCCCCTCACTATCCCCCCCCTTCCTGTTGCCTTTTACTACCCTCGCGTTCACGTAAGGTCACTACCCTTGCAGGCTAGCCCAGGAGGAAAGCATTGAATATGAGTTGCCATTTAGACAGTTGCTCATATTCACTCACCATCCTCACTGGATACCGTGTGGTATAGTTATTGGAAGCTATCTGGATGGGACATGGTCGTGTGCCAGATACCGTGGACTTCTGAGACAGAGTCAGGATTTGTTGTGATACCGTGCAAACCTGATAGTACCTTTACTAGAAAATAATGAAAAAGGAATCAGAATTTGCTACAGTGCCTGAATTCTGTTTTCCAACATAATCAATTGTTTGCTATGGACAAGATGTTATCAAGTTCCAAAGTGGTTACTGAGCAGCTACTTCTGTTATAAATAAAACTTTCTAAAACAATTTTTTTGTAAAAGGTTTAAATATAGACAAACCAGAAATCAAATAAAACCAGACATATCTCCAAAGATGGGACTACCAAATAAACAACACAATCACGGATAAGTCCAAGGCTATAGCAAACACCAGATGATGGTGCCGAAAAAAAAAAAGACAGTGTATAGCACAAAAAAAACCTAACAAAAACTTAAATGTGCAGAGCTCCAATAACAAAAGATTTCAAACAGGAAAGCTGCCTGGTAGAAGCACAAAAGATAATTAAAGTCACCTTCAACCTTCTGGTACCTTTCTAAGAGGAAAAACAGTGATGGGGTACATCTAGATACCCCACAAGGTTTCAGCCACCAGCTGGTTAGGAGTCAGTGAAAATTAACACTAGCAGAATTGTAAATAAAAAAAAAACATGAACAAACAAAAAACAAACAAACAAAAAATCATATCAACCAAAATGAATATCAAATTTTTTTAGAGAAATCAGTACTCCTATGTCAATAAAACAAGTCTATGCTACCACCACCCAGGGCATGCCTGGAAAGAAGCTAGTATAGCTTAGTAAATGGGTTGAAAAAATTCTGGTGTTTGACAGGCTGAGCACCCTGTCTAGCGGTTCATTTAAGTGCCAACATAGACTAGGCAAAACAAGTCCCAAGCCAATCTACCTCTGTGCCAACTTATATCAATGTCTCAAACACACTTTCCAAAAAGCCAAATAGCAGCCATTTTCTTTACTCGCATAATGAGTGAGCCCCACCTGCTAGCTACATTGAGCTGCTACAAACAGTGCCACAGTGGCATTTTGTCTTAATTATTCCTCCTCACCACACACAAAAAACATTTAAAAAAATCATTACTAGTACAATTCATCATACCGCATGTTGATCACTAATGCCGCTTCTGCTCTCCCACACTGCTTCACAGCGTTTCTTATGCACACAGTTGACAAGGCCAATCCAGTGAGGAAACCAAGCTGCAGAGTGACCACATTTGAAAACTAAAGGAAAACCTAAATGAAAATGGGATTGTTTAACTGATTACCCTCACTCTAAGAACACAGTAACAGGTGTGGGGGCAGTATTAGTGGAGAGACAGTCATTGGGGAAAAATGTGCTTTAAACAAAAGCAGTGCCCTCCACATAACACAATGTCCTATAATAGGAATGCACCAGTACAGGGACTACTTAACCACCAAGCTGCTTTTTGTCAAGGATTTTAACTTTTATTGTTTGTTTTATTAAACATTGTATTTATTTTTTTCTTACACTACACCAAACCCAATTTTCTAAGTACATAATACTTTCCAGAATGGGTGGTGTAGGCTATACCCACCCTTCTCATGGCTATAAGACCTTCTGACTGTGGCATTGGGCCTCATCACACACCCTAGGTGGATGGGTATAGCCCAATACCGCCAACCTGTGAGGTATTGTTGCTAACTTAGTCTACCTTTCCGGTCACAATTTACAAAAATAGATAGATAGATAGATAGATAGATAGATAGATAGATAGATAGATAGATAGATAGATAGATAGATAGATAGATCGATCTAATCACTTCATAACATTTTAGGCAAAAAACTAAAAATTAAATTTAGTAAAATGAGAGTTGAGTTCAAATGAATGTAGCAGCCATCTTGGCATCCCAAATTCTAGAAAAAGATTGCCATCATTGCTACAGTCATTACAGCACACCTGTTAATTTTGTTCCCTTTGGCTGTTGTTTCCTGGTGGAGAGTGTCATAAGTAGTTTCAGTTTCTCTCAGTTTCTAGTTTAAAATGCAGTAGCTAGAAGCATTATTTTTTATGCATGTGAAATGTCTGGTTGGGAGTTTTGAAAGTCTATATTTTGCAGGAATCATTTCTGCTTTACTGACCACATGCCACAGCATGGATTATAAGTGTGCATCAGAGATGAATTTTTCTTGCTTTGCATACTTTGTTCATCTTGAATGGTTCAAAGTGTCATTGGGCACTTGAGCAGGTTAGGACGGTTGAGAATGAGTAGTATGCAGCTCTTGTGCAACTGTAAACTTTGACTTACACTCTCTTTGTTCCTGCTATGGGGACCACCAGTGAGTCAGAGTGTCACAAGGAAGTAGAATCCTGATGAAGGGTTTTTATTCTTTGAGGTGTCAGAGGGATGGGTGTCAGGACCAAAGGCACCTTAGAAAAGAAGGCCTACCCCAAGTAGAGAGACATCCTGAAGGTGGAGGAGCAGAGGAAGGTGAGTGTCCAAAGGATGCTTGGACAAGTACAGTTTTAACCATGTGGAGAGGGGCATTGTATGGTCACCTGCTGCCCTCTGAACTACAGGCAAAGCCTTGTAATTCAAAGGGTCATCAGGCTCTTGAGTACATTAGGCTGACTCACAGCTGATCTAAATCCAATGCTGGACCCTGGGAGAGGTCAGGAGGGTACCTTACAGCTCCTTTGTTTGCCCTCCCTTCACGTGGACTGCTGAAGCATGGTGCCAGCTTCCTGCAGTCAATCTCCAGCACCTTCCACAATCCTCCATTTGGAAGTGGGAGTTGGGACTAAAAGTGGGTACTAGCCTGCTCGGACTTCTGAACTTTTTACCTTTGCCGCCCAGCTGCTCAGCACTCTCGCCACTCATCTGAATCCAGTGTTGGACCCACAAAGCAGTTGAGAGAGCACCTTCCAGCTCCTTTGTTTGCCATCCGCCCCCCCACACAGATCACCGAAGCACACCACCAACTGTTTGCAGCTCACTTCCAGCATCTTTCATGCTCCACCAATTGAAAGTGGGACTCAGGACTGAAGACAGGTCTCATTCTTCCTTATTAAGCTCACTTTGCAAGCAGTCCAGAGCACTGTAGTCTGGAACATTAAGCACAGCAGTGCAAAGGACATCAAAAACAACTAGTCTGCCTAGAGTCCTCCGTAAGGGGGCTATCAGCCAGGTACACTGCCCTCCAATTCCTCCAATTGCAAGCCTCCCTAGGACTGCTAAAGAGACTGCAGGCTTGCTGCCTGCTTTTGGAGACCATCAGATGGTTTATAATTATTTGGGCTGCAAAATAGCCTCTGCGCAATCCTGACTGCTTTGCTACATTTTTTAAGGTACCTCAGTAACACACTATCAAGATATACCTGTAACTGAAGATTCATATTTATAATTGCTAATTTGCATTGTACCAGGTATGCCCCACCTGTTGACTAACAGCATTGCCAATTATCTTCTAACCCGGGCTTCTTCTTTTTTTGCTAAATTCTTAAGATACCACATTAGCCCCCTATCTAAATATACCTGCATTATAGGTTCAGTAATTAACTTTAAGGCCAGTTAGCTTCCAAACCACCCTGCCCTTCTTTTGTCTATAAATCCTTATCTAGGTATGTCTGTATTACAGGTTCAATAAGTAACTTTATAGCTAGTTATCATCTGACCCACCCTGCCTATATTTTGCTAAATTTCTGGGTACCCCAATAACACCCAATCCAGGTATACCTGCATTACAATTTCAGAAATTAGCTTTTGTAAATTTGCAGTTTACCATGTGTTGTCCCTCTGCTGCCTATTAAAGGAGTTGTCCTTCATAGTAGGCCATAAGAGACACAAAGAGATGAGTGCAGGGAAGTGTACCAGAAGTGTCTGAGAGAGGCAGGAAAAGCAGTGAGAAGTGCTAAAGCACAAACTAAGGAGCAAATAGCTCAATTGGTTACAAAGGGAGACAAGACATTTTTCAGGTACTGTACATCAGTGACAGAAGGAAGGAAGGAAAAGGGGGGTGTAGCTCATCTTCAAGGAACCAAGGAACAGATAGTGGAGGGAGACGAGGAGGGAGAAGTGATCCTGAATACATATTTCTGTTCAGTCTTCACTGTGGAAGTGCATGGGCAGGGCCCACAGCTAGAATTTAAAGCAATGGAGGAAAAGGAGGTAAATACCAGTCTGTTCACAGAGAGAGGGTCCTAGAAGATCTTACAAAGATCAAGGCAGACAAAGCCATGGGTCCAGATGGCATACATCCTATGGTCTTAAGGGAACTGAGAATCGAACTGGCAGCCTCTCTGGCAGCCCTGTTCAGTGACCCCTAGACACTGCAGTGGTCTCAGAGTACTGGAGAAGGACAAATGTCCCTATTCACAAGAGTGGGAGTAAAGAAGATGCAGGGAACTACAGACAAGTTAGTCTAACCTCCGTAGTAGGAAGATAATGGAGACACTCCTCAAGGAAAGAATAGTGGAGTACCAAGAAGTCATGGGGATGTTGGATCCCAGGCAACATGGGTTCTCTGCAGGATGGTCCTGTCAAACTAATCTAATAGATTTTTAGACTGGGTGACAAAGGCAGTAGACCACGGTGGGGGGCTGTAGACATTGCCTACCTAGATTTCAGAAAAGCCTTTGATACCGTCACACATAGGAGACAGATCAACAAACTAGGAAGCCTGGGGATGGGACAAAAGGTGGTAAATTGGATTGAAAATTGGTTAAAGGGCCAAAAACAGATGGTAGTGGTAAACGGAAGCCAATCAAAGGAAAGGGAGGTGATCAGTGGGATATCTCAAGGGTCAGTTCTGGGATCAGTCCTCTTCAATGTCTTCATCAGTGACATTGCAGATGGGCTGGAGGGAAAGGTTTGCCTGTTTATGGAAGACACCAAGATCTGCAACAAGGTGGATACCCTGAGGGGGTGGAAAGGATGAGAAAGGACCTGTAATGGTTGGAGAGATGGTCAGATGCATGGCAACTATGGTTTAACACAAAGAAATGCAAAATCATGCATGTGGGGAGCAGGAACCCTGGAGCAAGCTACAGATTGGGGGGAGAGCTGTTGCAGTTATTAAGGAAGAGAAGGACTTGTGGGTCATAATAACAGAAGACCTGAAGGCCACAAGGCAGATAGCCATGTCAGTGGGGAAGGTCACTGGGATGTTGGGGTGCATTGAAGGGAGGGATCACAACACGAAGGAGGGAGTTGATAGTTCCACTGTACAGGACCCAGGTGTGGCCACACCTTCAGTACTGTGTCCAGTTCTGGAGGCCAAACCTTCTTATGGACATTGACAAAACAGAGATGTTGTAGAGGAGGGTGACCAAAATGGTGAAGGGTCTACATCACAAGCCTTACAAGGAAAGAGTCAGACACCTCAGTTTGTACACACTGGAGCAAAGGAGGGAGAGAGGTTACATGATAAAAACATTCAAATACCTCAAGGACATAAACAAGATGGAAGGGGACAACATATTCCAGTTTAAAAGTAGTGCCAGAACAAGAGTGCATGATATGAGACCGATGGGTGGTCACATTAGGGGTAATGTCAGGAAGTTCTTTTTTACAGAGAGTGTGGTGAATGCACAGAATAGCCTGCCACAGGAAGTGGTGGCCACCCATACGGTGGCAGGTGTTAAACATGCATGGGACAGAAATAAAGGAATATTAGAGATGGGACAAAAAAGCTAAAGCCAGTGATCTGATAGAGACACTGGCCACTTCATCAGATAGCATAAATTGACATACTGGATGGTCCTGGTGGCCCTTAACTGCCAACAGTATCTATGTATCTATGTACTATGGGACCCACTTTATACCCTACCCTTAGGCTTTGTGTAAATTACGTATCCAAACTTCACCCTATCAGGGTACAGCCCAGCTTGTAGTTCCATACAGAATTTTTATTGCACTGATGAGTTGTGGTAGTGGTTCACTGCTGATTCTACTAATAGCTAAGTTTCATATATTAATAATTATATTAGCTAAATTGATTCTGCTAATAACTCATTATCAAGATTGATTTTTTTTTTTGCTTTCTATTTCTTCCCCCACCCTGGTCATGGTTGGCCCTTGTCCGGCCACTGTCCATCACCTCCACTCCTTCAGACCCTCACACCTGTAACCCCCATGACATACTGACCATGGTGGGGCAGTGGGGACCCTCACCAGCTGACAGGAACCAGTTTAAGGGTGTTACCTCCGGAATGGAGCACAATGGGAATGGCCATCAAGTCGCAATGATCAGCCACCAGGGTCTTTTTTCTCAAGTTTCTTCCCCCATTAGAGCTGGCATGCAGTGATGCCACACTTGTCTTACAGCAGTGCAGCAATGAGCCCCAGCCTCTGCAGGGATCAGGCATGCACTGACAAAAGGTTACCCCCCTCCCCGGAGATGGACCGCTATCCATCAGATGCTCGATCCATCTCCTCCCTACCGACCCCCAGTAGCCCATGCTCATTCCTGAATGTGGGTCACCGGCATGGCACAAGGTGTGGCATCCAGTGCCTCAACTCTCAGTGCCACTTGGCCAGACAAAGTTGATTGTTGATTGTTGTTCCTGCTTATAATTGTCAAGTTGCTTGTAATAATGTAATAGTTAAGTTAAATTAACAAGTATCCTATCGACACCCTTTCTAGGTGAAGCCTTGTTCCTTGGTTTAGTATAAGAGTGCTGTACAGTGGGGAGATAGTTAGTAGTATTGACTGTGGTGTGCTCTTCTCTTGGGGTACACTCTGCAGGAAGGAGCACTATCTCATGTGCAGAACCTTTGTGGTGCCTCATGCTGAGCTGGCAGCATTGAGAGTTGATATATATCTGCTGCATCACCAGCTCAGCTGCTCCAGGGGAATAGAGTGTAGTGGGGAGGGTGGAGGGGAAGGTAGGCATGGTTAGCCACAAGGAGGTTATCCAGCCCCACACCATCCAGATGGCAAATTGCTTTGAACCCTTGGAGGAACCTCGAGTACGTGACTCCACTGGGTGGGGAGACTTTGAGTAGAGATGTGTAGAATGGGAAAATTCCAAATTCATGGAGTTTCAATGGCAATTTGCAAACTTCCATGAAATTTTGTGGCAGTTTGACGAAATTTTGTAGGATTTTTAAAATTTAGTTATTTGGTCATACCTCTACCATCTTTTAAGCCAGAGCTCTGACATATCTCAGGTACACTCCATTGAAGGAGGGCCAAACACATACCAAATATCATGACATTCTGATGGACAGTTCCAAACTTATAGGTGTTCAAAGTTTTGCAATGTATTTTTTGTACGAAATTTCATGATCATTTTTATCTGCATATACCTCAGGCATATATTGGTTCCGAGATCTTAAATTTGGTATAATGCCCTGATGATAGGTGTTCTAACAATGTGTCAGATTTCATGACACTATGATCCATTGTCTCAAATTTAAATGTGCTCTAAATCTGTCATTTTCTTTTTGCAGGAAATGTTGTGAAACAAATTTCATCTGCATATCACTCCGGTACCTTTGGAGCTAGTAAATTAGCATGAATAACCTTTTTTTAATGCCTATGTAATGTTCTAAATATGAAGAGAATTGTATTAGAGATTTTTAAGTTACAGGGGTTCAAAACTTAATTTGTAAAATTTTGTGAAAACTCTCAAAAATGTGGATGTGTATAGCTTCTCTGCTGTCACAAGCATAAACTTAACATTTGTCATACATATCTATAGTCAGTGTATCCTGGTGTCTAACACAACTGGATACATTGATTTAGCAGTTTTAAATTTGCAGTAGAAAAAAACATTATTGATAACATTTTCTTACACATTTATGGTAACATATAGATGAAGCATCCAGAATTCTTTTTGTGGAATATGACATTAACATTGCACATATCCCTACTTCATTTGATCAGCTGGGCTGATCTTTTTGCTGTCCTGCTGTTCCTCTCAGGGTGACTATCCTCTCCCCATTTTGGTATAGCTAGACTGACTCTCAGTAGAACTACTGATCCCACTGATATCCTCTTTGCTGTTTACACTGACAAACTCCCTTAAAACATGAGTCACCTATTCCTTTTTCTATTTACCTACCCTGTTGGAATAGCCAGAACTTTTCCTTCCTGCTGCCCCAGACATTGTCTTACCTCACTACATCTTTTTGAGTACCTGTAAGTCCTAGACCTGCATGCGCATCAAGCTCCCTAGATCGTAAATTTGCTGGATGTGATCATTAAATATCCTGCATCCAGATAGGAATTGTTGACACTGTATTCTTCCTTGCACCAACCAGGGGGTCTACCACTTTTTGTGCTACCCTTCTCAGCTGTCCATTTCTTGGATAAATTGTGCATCTTACACCTGAACCTGCTGACCCCTGCACTACCTGCCTCTCATACCCCTATATTTTAATTAGAATCCCCCAGATAAGGCTGAGTGAAATTAGCAAATTCCAGTTTTATGGAATTTTTCATGAAATTCTACAATTTTCACAAAGGCTAATGGGATTTGACTTTAAGTAAAGATGTTATTTTGCAATTTCTCACAGCAAGCAATTAATAAAACTGACACATACAGTCTCCTTGTAAGGTCTAAAAACCTGCCAAATGTAATGGTTTAGCATTCTTTAGTTTAAAAGTTTCAAGGGGTTATACATGTGTAGTTTATATTTTTGTAAAATGTAATTTTTAAATGTGAAAGTTTAACTACTTTTAATTCAATCCAATTTCAAGCTGCAAATATGAACTTTTTCAGAAATGACCATATGATATAGTAGTTTAAATGTTTCAACTCTGGTTAAATTTGGATATGTTGTTTTAAAATTAAAGGGGAATGACTGAAATAAAAATTTTGGCAGCATGTTTGGCAGGCTATATCTCAGTCCCATTTGAAGTTAGAAATATGAAACTATGTACATATACAAATGTAATGATAACCTGCATACCTAAAAATGTTATAACATTTCAATGAATACTATCAAAATTATACAAAAATTACAGAAATAAAAAGTTTGGCAAAATGTTTGGCTACCTATAACTCAGCTCCCATTAAAGCTTGAGCCTCAAAACTCAGTGTCTATACCTCTGTTAAATGCTTCTTTAAATCCTGACGTTATGGAGAAAAGTGGATAAGAAATGTTAAAATTATCTCAAAATAACTGAAAATTTAATTTTGATTAAATGTTTGACCACCCATAGCTCCACCTCCTTTGAACTTAGGACTCTGGAATTTGGTACACATTTGTAAGACCTAACCTACTATTTATGGTCATGTACATTTGAAACTATAGTGAAATAACTGAAATCTAAAATTTAGCAGACTTCCACAGAATTTTCACAAGAATTCTGCAAAATTGCTCGAAATTGGAATGTCATTCCACAGGCATTCCATGGGAAGACATTTATATTCTGCACAGCTCTAACTCTGAGTCATTCAGGGAAAAGGGGCAGGGCACTTGATGGTACCCAGGGAATAAAGAGGAAGAAATCAGTTAGGAGAGTTTTGGTGGTCAGGTATTCAATGGTCAGGGGGTAGAGAGGGTGGCAGAAAGAGGGTTGGATAGGAGGAGGATGGTTAGGTACTTTTATGGGGCAATAGCCACCTAGGATGTAAATAGGATATGGAGGATGGGTTAGAAAGAGAAGGGGAACTGAGGGTGCTGGCATCAATCATCTGGCAAACCAGACTGTGGAGATGGTGAAGTGGAAGTTTCACAGTCTGGTGTCCAGACTGAAGGCACACTTGTCCTCCCTAGCCTGTTATGAGATCCTCCCTGTGTGTGGCAGAGACAGAGAGAGAGAGAGTAATATAGAAGAAGGAGGAGGGAGAAGATAGAGAAATTTGATGGTTGGCTAAGGGGTTGGTGTCAGGTGAAAGGGTACCATTTTGAGAGGGACTGGGAGAACTTCTGGGACATGAGGCTCTTCAAGGATGATGGCCTTCACCTGACAGAAGTGGGGGTAAGTGTGATGGGGTAGAAGTTTGATGTCTTTATCAGACAGTTAAACTGATGGCAGGGGACAGGGAGTCTAGGGAAACCAAGGTGGATGGTGAGAGGAAAAGGAACCTAGCTAGTACTCCCCCACTCTTGGGGCTTATAAAGGCACAGCAGGAAAAATAGGGTTGAGGTCTAAATTGTGCTGGAGGAAGTGTCCAGGTAGGGAATCACAGAGCATGCAATCAACAAGAAAAGAAGGAGATCTGAGATAAATAAAGAAAAAGCACAAATAAATAACCAAAGGGATAAAGGGCTAGATGGAAGGGAGTCCTCCTCAATGCCAGGAGTCTAGGTAATAAAATCAGTGAACTCCAGGCAATGATGGCAGACACTGAGGTGGTCCCTATGACCATCACAGACACATTGGCCACATAAAATAATCTATGGGACCTGACAGTCCCAGGCTACACCATGTTTAGGAGGGACAGAGGAAAAGGTAAATAAAGCAGAAGGTATAGTGCTCTATGTCAGGGATGACACTGAGGCTGTAGAAGATGGACACATCAAGGGAAGTAATGGAGAAACAGAGTCACTGTGGTTGCAGCTTGGAGCAGCCTTGGGCAGAAAAATACAGGTGGGGTGATCTATAGACTGGCGGACAGGTGGAAGAGAGGGATAGGGAGCTTAGGGAAGAATTTGTCAGGGGAGTGACAAAGAGGGAAGTGTGGTGGTGGGTGACCTGACCATGCTGGAAATCAACTGGGATGTTCCAGCAGCCAGGAGCACCAAAATTCAGGCCATGTTGGATACAGTCTAAGACTCTCTGGTGGTACAGATAGTTGGAGAGCTCACCAGGCAGGCTGCCGTCTTCAATGTGATGTTCACCAACTAAAAGATCATAGGAGTGGGCTGAGTACAGCAACAGCAATGAACAGTGACCATAATTCTGTCTGATTTAAGCTAGCCCTGGGGACCAGTGAAAAGCAACTGCATCCCGGGGTCATTGATTTCAGAAATGTGGACTTTGACAGGATAAAGGAGTTGGTCCAGGACAAGTTAGTTAGGTTAGACAGCATAGGAGGGGTGGAGGAAAGATGGGGGATATAAAGTGATCCATTCTTTTTTTTCTTTTTATTTTCCTATACTCAGTCTAATACCCACTTTCAGGCATAGATTTTATCACCAGGTATAGGTATCTATTTAACATTCTAGTACAGGGGAAAACAGTTCTTCTACCTAAACCTATTTGTATATACTTTTTTATTCAGATTTTTTCTTATGTTCTTCTTTCATTTATTTTCTTTGTTTTAAATAGTTAAAGTATGGGAGCCATATTTTATCAAAAACATCTACCTTGTCTTCCTTTATATAACACATTTTCTACAAATTCCCACTATCTGTTAATAGGTTCAACCATTTTCTAATGCTTGAAGGTGATTCTTCTCTCCAATGCAGGAGAATAACATTTTTTTCCTAAGATCATTGCCAAAGATATAAATAAACTTGGTTCTTCAGCAATCTCCAAACTTGAAGACATGTCTCTCAACCTTTTGTCCTCCAAATGTGGACCATTGCCTCTCAAAATGTGAGCAAAATGTAGAACACTTAATCAAATATTTATCTAGGAAGCTCAGAACACTGTTAAAATGTTTACATTTATGTTCAGAAAGTCTGTTATCAATTGAATAATATATTGTTTGCATCATTTACTATAGCTTTTTTCTTTAAAATTTTAACACTGAATGTGGGACAAGTCCTCACAATGTGGAAAAGGGAGCTTTTGTGAAGTAAAATGAGGAACGTTCCTCGTAATGTGGTACAGTTGAGAGGTATGCTTGAAGACAAACCAAATAACAGAATACCTGGGTCAAATGGAATATTTTGATCTAACACTTGTGGTCATATTTCTTATTTTACTCCAGTACACTTTTAATTCTGGGCAAAAGATTAACATATGGCTTAAAGTGCCTTTATCACCCTTACAACAAGTATACAAGTCTGACTATGTGGAGTCGAATTTACAAAGTTTATTCGGGGTATAATACAAATTATGAATTATGTTAAATTGAATTTGCCTAAGCTTAGAATTTTTTGAGAACTTTTCAGGTATAGATAAAACTTCCAACCATTCTATATTATGATCCCAGTGCCCCAGTTCCTTAGACCAGTTTTGCTGCCAAATATCTATGTCCCAATTCCAGGCATCCAAAAAAAGATTATACATTTTGGAGAGTAATTTGATTTTATTCTGGGAGTTTCCTAATAAATGCTCCAGGGGTGTCATACCCAATGTCCCAATCATATTTTCCAAAAGGCAAACTCTTAATTGCAGATAAGTTAAATAGCTTCCATTAGGTAAATTAAATTTACATCTTAATACTTCAAATAACTTCAGACTTCCATTTTCTAAACACTGTTCCAGATGAATTAATCCACAGATCATCCAATTCAAAAACATGTATTTACCTGTGTAAATTTAAGATAAGAATTCATATATCAAGGGAAGAATAGTGAAAGTGTAAGTTTCAACTCCAAATGCGAATGTGCTTCTCTCCATACCTGGGAAGTAGTCTTGATTGAGCTTAATAGCCTATTTTTATATATTCGGTTCTCACTGTTAACATATAGAACCTGATTCAGTTTTTGAAAAGGTAAGTGAGGTCTCTCTAAAGCTTCACTTATTAGTGCAAATCCTTCTATATTATTATTAGAAGCGAACCATGATGAAGTAGGTTCGATCTGGGCTGTCAAATAATATAATTTTAGATTTTTAAGACCTAGGCCTCCTTGATTTAAAGGAGGATACAATGAATACAATTTTGGCAAACTGACCCTCTGTCTTTTGTTCTTCCAAATACATTGTCTAACCTATTTATCTATTTTAGTAAAGAAAGAATTGGCTAGAAAAATTGGAAGAGCCTGAAATAGGAACACAAATCTTGGCAAGATGTTCATTTTAATGATATTGATCCTACCTGTGATGGTTAGAGGTAGGTTGACCCATTTTTCTAAGTCATCTTGATTTTATCCAACAGAGGTTCATAGTTTTGTTTAAATAAATCTTAAATTCCTTGGTTAAAATAACTACCAGGTACTTTATTTCTGTTTTAATCAAAGAGTTAAGTAAGGTGTTTGAAATATTGATTTCCGAACCATTATATAAGGTTTTAAATTTCTCCCAGTTTACCTTATAACCAGATATTCTACCAAAACTTGTTATTTCCCACTTAAGCTCCTCCACTTTTTCTTTTGGATTATGTAAGAAAATCAAGATGTCATATGCGTATAGAGAGATTTTATAAAATATTTCATTGATATTCAAACCTTTGATTTGCTTATTATTTCTAAGTGATAAGGCTAGAGTCTCAATAAAAATTGCGAACAACAGCGGTGATAAGGGGTAGCCCTGTCAGACTCCCCTTTGTAAATATATAAAGTCAGAAAGATTTGCATTGGTTTTAATCCTGGCTCTAGGCCTTTTATATATCATATTAGTCCATCGCATAAACCTTTCACTGAAGTTCATCCTTGTTAGGCAAATCAATAAAATGGGCCAATAAACCCTATCTTTTTAAGCTTTTTAAGCATCGAGCGAGATGATTGCCATTTCTGATTGGGCAGTTAGTTCCATTATGTTGACAACCTTTATAATGTTTGTCATTAGACAGCTCCCAGGGAAGAACACTTTTGGTCTGGATGGATGATGGGATGAACTTGTTTAGCCGCTCTTTTAGTCCAGATTTTCATTATTATTTTATAATCAATATTTATCAACGCAATTGGCCTATATGACCCAAGTTTTAAGGGATCCTTGTCATTTTTTTAGAATAAGTGTGATTATGGAGTCATTTAATGACCCCGAAAGTGTCTCACCCCTTTCCATTTCACTGTAAGTTGGAGTAAGAGTGGAGAAAGTATGTCAGAAAATTCTTTATAAAACTCTATCATAAAACCATCTGGGACTGGTGCTTTCCTGTTTTGAGCATTGGATTACTGATTTAATTTCTTCTATACTGAGGGGTCTCTCTTTTGTGATTTATGACACTTCTGATAAAGTATTAATAGGAATATTGTCAAAAAAAATGTAATATCTTGTTGAGAAGGGTTAATATTTGGTGTGTATAAGTTGCTATAATAATTCTGAAAACCTTTATTTATTTCTGAGAAGGAGGAGGAGGAGGGGGATTATATCTGACCTGACTCCAATTGAATTTTGAATACTGCATTCTGATTGTGTTCGCATTGCAACTCATAAGCCAGTAATCTATCTGGTTTCCCAGAGAATAAACAATAGTTCAATTTAATGTTTTGAAATGCTCTTTCTGCTTTATAAGAAATTAATTTGCTAGTTTCTTCTCGAATCTGTAGTACTAAATTCAAATCCTTTTCTAGTCCAGATATGCTGTAGGACGATTCAGCTACTAAAAGCTGATGTTCTAATACTGTTAATTCTTCTTTTTGCTATTTTCTCTTAAAGGATGTGTAAGATATAATCCATCCTCTAATATAGGCTTTCAGAGATTTCCAGATTGTTACTGAAGTAAGTGCCACACTCTTATGGTCATCTAAAAATATGTCAATCTCTGCCTTAAGTTTCTGTTTGAAAATGACATCTTTTAATAAAGTGTTAACAAATTTCCATCTATGTTCCCTATGATTATTATAATCATTTAAAAAATTCACCACCAGGGTTATGGAGGAGTGGTCAGAAATTTTAGTGGCTCCATAATAAATTTTTACAATATTGTTCAGTATTTCCTCAGAAAGGAGAATGTAATCAATCCTGGAGGCAGGTTTATACACATTGGAGAAGAAAGAGAATTTCTTCCATGGAGGGGTATATTTCCCTAAAGACATCTATAAGTTTAACATCTAACATAAAACCCTTTATTATTTTCATGGCCCATTTCTTTGTATCTTCTAGCCCCTCGGATCTATCCAGTACTGCTAGTGATAGATTAAAATCACTGCCTATAATAAATTGCTCTGTAAAGTTGGATAATGTAATAAGAAAATGTACATAAAAATCTGGATCATCCTCATTTGGACCATATAAAGAACTGATTGTCACCAATTTATTATATCTTTGGATCGTGGCTATAACATATCTGCCATACCTATCAATTACTTTATCTTTAATGATAGTATTCAGATTGTTTTTAAATATAAGATCGACACCTCTGGAGTTACTTGAAAAGCACAAATGGATCCCATGCCCCCTAAATAAATTGCAAATGTAACTAAAATCATTGTCAGCAAAATGAGTCTTTTGTAGTAGCAGACAATTGGCCTATATTTGGTTCGCATATTGAATTATTTTGCACATTTTTAACCTATCTCTGGCTCCTTTTAAGTTCCAATTCAAATATTTTAAGTTTTCAGCCTTTGTTTTTTTTGTTTTGTTTTACCATAACTTTAATAAAAAACACCTTCTTAAATAAACTGCTATATTGTTTTTTGTTTTCCTCTACCCTGTCTCTTGTTTGGACAATGTGTTCTTAGCCTGAATTCTGTTACTGTAGTTTGTGTCCCCAACCCACTTAGATAACTTATTACTAAATCCCCCTTACTCAGACTTAATGCTTGATATCCCCCCATTAGACAGTCTACAAAGACAGTCATTGCCTGAGATGAGGGCAATGCGAGACTAACTCTGAGATCAACAGCTTATAGGATCTATTTAAATCTTTACTCTGATTTCCCCTAAAATTAAGTAATAAAGAATATCAATTCCAAATTGTTTTATTTTGTTTAAAGATCAAAAAAAAATTAATGTAAATGGTATTGAGAGATCACCATATTTTATCTTCTCTTTCAGGGTTGTCATATTCAAATATTGCTCCGAGGGTTGCCATAATTAACCATTGCCCCAGTATGAAAAAAATACATTTTCAAACATTGATCTGCCTCAGATGGGGGTATCAAAAATGTGTTGTCTTCCATTGAGGAATAATTTCAGGTACCCTGGATATATTAAATTGTGTGGAATATCTTTTTCTCTCAATATCATTCTTATTCCATCAAAGGTTTTCCATTTAGCCATGACTGAGAGGGATAAATCAGTGTAGACTTGGAGATAAAATCCCCTCACATGTAGACCTTTTTTCAGTTCTTGCCTTCTTAAGTATTTCTTCCTTCACCTGAAAGTGATGTGACTTAATGAAAACAAATCTTGGCAGGTCTCTTCCTGTAGAAAAGCACCTATGAGCAGAATCAAGTTCTGTCTTTCCTTTCAGCAATTTCTTCCCCAGTGCTTCAGTTAGAATTTCCTCCATACATTGAAGTGCATTAGAGCCTTCTGAGCACTCAGATAGCATTTTAAGATTGTCCCTTCTGGAATGAGACTGTAGATCCTGTACCTTATACTGAAGGTCTTGTAATTCTTTCTGATATACATACTGTTGCTTTGTTTAGTAATGGAGTGAGTTGATCTTCTGTGGTTCCCACTCTGGACTCTAGCTCTGAGACCCTTTTAGTTAAAGTATCCATCTTATTATCTAAAGATGCAATCAAGTCCTTTATAGACTCAAATGCCAGGGACATGCTTTGAAATCCTGTGCACATTTCTTCAAGCATGGATTCTTGGGCAGACTGAATTTTTAAGAAGGCATTTAGATCGTGGCCATCTTGTAGCTTCTGTGCATTAGGATTTAATGTCTGTTTTCTAATAGTGTTATATGTTTGAAAGTTGCTTTCTCAAGCTGTATTGTTAGGTTTAGTGCAATCTGTAGCCACAGTTGAACAGCTTGGCATGGAGTCCTGTGAGTTTACTATAGAGGCAGCTGATTGTATAATAGCAGCCTCATTGCACATAACAGCAGAATTCAAACGACTTGACACCGTATCCTGTACATTATATGTGGGTACTTCTTCATTTCCCTGTAATTCCAGAATCACATTCTCATCTATTTGGGCCATTTCTACATGTTCAGATCTCATGTTTAATGGGCCCTCTTCTCCCAAACCAGAAATTGGTGCTGTGAAGAATACATAATTCTGCCTGCGTAATTAGTGTGGAATGACTATTCCACCAGTAGAATTTCTGCTGGAAGTTCACTTGTTTGCCTGCAGAATTCTGCCTACTGTGATCTGCAGAATATTATTCTTTCAGTGGAAAATTATTCTGCAACAATTTTTAGTGAAAATATTGACATCCATGGAATAATATTCCCTGGAAAAGTGAATTTTCCACAAAAATCATTCTACAACCATTTTATGCTGTGGAATTCGTCCATTCCATTTCTGGTGGAATTTAGCAGAATTTCGATGGAATTCTGAATATTCTGAGGAATTTAGTTCTGCTAGAATTGGAAAATTCCACACAGCACTACCAGAAATATTTTCAATGTCATTTTGGTCAATGGAGGCTGCCCAGGTAGTGACAATAAATTGATCCATAGAGCCATCAGCTACCAGCTTTTGTGGTTTTAGGGTTCCATTTGCTGAGTTTACTCTTTTTCCATTTAGCTGGTTTTCATTTCAGTTGAAGGAGGCATTAGAAACGTTGGCAGCATTCTGGTTAGTAGAAGCATTACTTGTAGCTAAATCTGTTGAATTCATTGATTCAGATAGGTTTGTGGATTTCATGGAGGACAGGCTTGCTCGCCATCTGATCGGTCTAATTGACTGCTCAGGCTCTATTTCTTTCAAGAATCCAAATTTTTTAGACATGAGGCCTGAGGATCGAAAAAGATGGTGAAATTATAGCACCCAGTGAAAGAAAGGCTAATTCGGTAGGGCTTTTTATTTTTACTTTTCTTTTCCTTCAGGGCCAGGGACACCTAGCATGCAGATGTTTGGCAGTCAGGAGAACCCACAATCCTTCCCTCTAGAGTCGGTTCTAAGTCACACTCTTCCTGGTGAACACATCCACTGCCCCAAGGTACAATAGAGAAGTAGAACCTCACTTCAGCAGCCATCAGCAATCGTCAGCCTACAAATCAGTCTTTCTGCTCCAATTACTGCTAAAGCATGATAAACATAGTAGGGAGAAACAAATTTGTATTTAAACACAAAGAAGATCAAGTGGTTTAACTGCTATTGCATTTTTTTTTGTTTTTGTTTCCTCTACCCTCTGCGACCCATAACACCTATGAGTGCAGATGTCAAGTAATCTCCTTGATCAATGCCTTTTTATTTCATCCCCAAGAATAGATATTTTTCCTGCTGAGTCATCTTCTTTCTTTCTATTATTTTGGACCAAATAGCCAGTGGGGAGCAGATAGCCGATGTGGTCAGTTGTGGAGACACTCACTCATGCACCTTCATTGTGCCATCTTGGGGGATCCATTCTCAAGGTATCAAAGATATGACAGAGGACAGTAACCAAAAGTAACATGTACAAGTGACCAACACAATTCTTTGAAAGGGTCAGGGATGCAGTGAGGACCAAAAAAAAAAAAAGCCTTTATTAGGTACAAAGAAAAGCAAGGGGAGGCAGAATAGGGACAATACAAATTGAGAACTCAGAAAGTAAGAAGTTAGGTAGGCTAAAGCAGACTCTGAGCTACATATTGCTAAGGGGGTCAAGAGTGGAGAAAAGCAATTCTTCAGGTATATTTGGGAAAAAGAGAGGAGGAGGTTTTGTTAGGTTATCAGAGGGAGGTAGGGTAATAGAGGGGGACGGGCAAAAGGCAGCAGTCCTTTATGACTACTTTTGCTCTGTTTTCACCAGGGAACATAACAAGCCATTACCAGAGAATGGCATCAAGGTGGTCACTAAGGGGTCCCAGAGATGAGGCAGACCGTATTTAGCAGTGAAAGGGTACAGAAAGGGTTAGCAGTCTTTAAGACAGATAAGGCCCTGGGACTGGACTGGTTGCATCTGAGGCTGCTCAGGAAGCCAGCAGTGTGACCAACTGATACCCTGGTAGGGTAACTAAGTAGCACATTATAAAAACCTTGTTGATTCCAAAGGTCTGGAGGGTGGCTGACATCATTACACTCAACAAGGGGGAGGGCAAACAGAAAGCAGAAAGCTACAGACCTGTCAGTCTTACTTCAGTTGCTGGAAAACTGGAGGTGTCACTCATCAAAGAGGACCAAGTAGACTACTTGGAGAGCAATGGCCTCCAGGTTAGTAAACAGTATGGTCCATGGCAGGGAGGACTTGTCAGGCTAACCTAATAGTTTTCTTTTGTAACCCTGGTGCCATGTACCAATGGGCTACTACCCCTGCCTGGTGGCCACAGAACAGGTTGAGGGGCCTGGTATCTGTTTTGATGGTGACTTGGGGTTCTTTTCCAAATATAAATAAATAATTGTCCATTGCCTCCACCCAGAGTAAATATAGTGGGCCAGATGTCTGTGTAGTACAACCTAATAATATTTTAGAGATTTATTTAATTGTAAAATAGATTGGAATTAACTAAAAACCTTGCATGAGGGTATTGATGTTGTGTGAGAACTCAAACTGTATTATGTTTTTTTTTTAAGTTTTCTTTGTTTTTCTGGTTATGCTTTATTGCTAGTTATGTTGTATGCGATTGTAAATGTTTCTATTGTATGATTCTGAATACTGTATGGGACCTCGTTGAAAATGAGCTTTGCTCAATTGAGCTTATCCCTTATTCATACAAATTTTGATGAATAAAAACATTCTACTACTACTACTAATATGAAATAAACTGGAAGAACTCCAGTTCAATTGCACTTGTAACTTCTTTATTTTTTTAAACACATCATTCAAGGGTGACAGTTTCATGGCATCACCACATTCTCAGGCCCAGCTGTACTGTTCTTTCTTGATATCTTTTTCTTATACAGTGTCACTTCCTGTGACAAAATAAAATGATCAGGAATATAACCCCTTGGATTAGGGTCAGCTTTTCCTAAGCCAAAAAATATCAAATAGGGCAATTGATGGTTTTATTCAATAGAATGTTTTGCCACTGGTGATGTCATGTCTGTTCTTATGATGTCACTTTGATGTTCACCTATTCTTGTTTTTAACATCCATTCTGTCATCCTTATATAGATTTTGTCACAGGGCCATTTTAACAAGTAAATTACACCTGTGCTCTGACAATTCACAAACTGTTTGATTTTTATGTCCTCATCTCTAGCAGTATTCCTTTTTCAATTTGTATGTATTATTACAGTGTGTACAGTGTCTGCATGGGTAATTACCCTCGAAATCCTGACTTGACAGAAAATGTTGTGGTCTTTTGTCTGGTGTTTTATGTGTTGTGTGTGTTATTTTGTCCCAATTATCTTACTTGGTTTTATTACCACCATTGGTCCATCCTGAAAGATTCTTGGGCCCATGACTGTTGCCTGTAGTACATCCCAATGCTTATGGTACTATATTTTTTATTTATTTACTTATTTTTTATTAAAAAAAAGTATCTTTATGTTTAGTGGTTAGTAATATTTTATTATTTCTTTTGTCCACCCTAAGCATAGTGTCACCCTTAAGGAGAACTGTCCTTTCTTTTTCCTGTGTTTTAAACTTAGGTTGTTCCAATGTCTGTTTATTATAGCCCCTTTCCTTCAACTTACTTGTCATTAAAACCATTTCTTGTTCATATCCCTGATGATCAATGCAATTACATTTAACCCTGAAATGTTGCCTATATGGGACAGATTGTATAAGCTGCTTGGGGTGGAAGCTATCTGCTCTTAATAGTGAGTTCTTATCAGTAGGTTTCCCCCCCCATTCTTGTAAATAGTAAGATCCAGAAACGGGATTTCTATGTCACCTACACTCATTGTTAAGATGGTCAGTTCTATTGTTTAAGTATTCATGAAAGTTTTCTAGCTGTTCTCTAGAGACTACCCAGATGACCATAATGTCACCTATAAAGCATTTCCAAGTATAGGTATACAGTAGATATACTGTTTATAAATATTGCCTTCATTAAACACAAAATTCTGTTCAAAACAGTTCACATATAAATAAGCATCCAAGGGTGTCATGCTAGAGCCCATGGCTGTCCTTCTAATCCGTAAACAGTCCTGTGACTCAAACTTAAATTTGTTTTGTGTTAAAAATACTTTTGCCATTTTCAACAGTAAATCATTTGATGGTCTTTCTTCCTGTCTACCTGAGCATAATGCTTGTTTTAGAGCTTCACATCCTTTCACGTGGGGTATTGAGGTATAAAGATCTTTGAGGTCTCATGTTACTAGTAGGCAGTTTTCAATGTCTATATCTGTTTTATTTAAGTTATATTTGAATGACCCAAAGATCAGTTTAGAAGAGATTTTTGGGTAGCCTGAGCCAACCCCATTTTTTGATTGCGTAGTGCAAGCCTCTGGAATGCTGTACCTACCACCTCCTCTTCCAGTCACCCCACATGTGGAATACCATAAACAGTTGTAATACTTTACTTTGCATGCAGTTATTGACTATAGTTGATAATATTCTCACAGTTTTAATCAACAACATTAGACAACTTATTAAAAGGGGAATGGGAATGGAAATGCAAAGGACAAATGGCAATTTGGACAAACAATAATGATAACACCCGCTGTGCCCACCCCCAACAACAACACATCATTACCAAATGGACCCACCTCCCCATTGGTGCCAGTGCCCTCTAATGTTTATCTGGGTACTGAATTAAGGAGTCTGTTGCAGGCCTGATTGCAGAGTTTTCCAGGATCTTGTGGTGCTGCACTTTGTGGGAAATTTAGCATGCTTGCATTTTAACCCCCCAACAGGCTATAGTGTGCTATCACAAATTTAATAGAGAATGACATTTCAACCAACTTGCTCATGTTGTTTCAAACAAACTATAAACCCTGACTGTTAAGTCTCACCAGCAATGCCAACACTCTTGTGACCCTTGGATTCTGAAGAATGCCCAACATTGGGAACAGCCCTCAGGGGAAGGAAAACAATTCAGAAGATGTAGGCAGCAGCACACTGGAGCAGAATAGCCAGTCAGAAGATGCAGGGAGCAACACACTGGAGAAGGATTGCCAGTATAAAGACTTGGATTCTTTCAATCGGGTGACAACAGTTATGCCCTTCTGGTTCACACTTATATGGCAACAGCCCTCATGCCATCACTTCTTAGGAAAACAGTCTTTCTGGCACATCAACATGAAGCAGGAGCACTATGCAGTGGCTTCCAAGTTCCCAAGGAGCCCAAACCCAGGAGCAATCCTATAGTCCAACTCCACTATGGATCAAGAGTACACCTACACTCAGGCACTCACCTGTGGCTCCATGTTCCCCATTCCACCTCACTGGATAAGGGCTAGCTGGCCCCTTACCTGGCTCTGGATTAGCCTAGGCATGATGCAGATTTTGGTGTGTGCTTGGTTCAGCTCTGAAACTCTTAAGTGCATCTGTGGTCCACTGCCTCACATTTTCAACAATGTCTTCCATACAAGGCTCTCTGAAACAGTCTCTGAGTTTGGTGAACCTAGGGAAAAGTTCATATTTGTCATTCAGATTCAACCTTGGAGAGGGTTCTCTGGACCTATTGGCCTCAACTCTCTCCCACTCACAGCAGGTCTGTACCCTTCTTCTCCCTCTCTCTCAGACACAGTTCACTCCTGTCATTACAGAGCCTCTGTGACCAACTGGCCCAAGCTGAAAACTGTCCCAGGGGTTCAGGGAAAATGGCAGCTTTCCATTGGTCCATACAGCTGTCCATCAGGCAAATTAATAAACATTACATCCCTTTGATACCTGATTGGTAGCTCGATGAGGCACCAAAAGCAATATCAATACCCCCTATCCAGGAGCCATAGCAGCAGGTCTTTGGGCTCCTCAAACTTGGATTCGATGAAGAAAGATCAGAGACTGCAAATATGGCTGCCATTGTAAACAGTTCATACAGTGTGCATAGAGTCTCAACTTTAAGGTTCTCTTACAGTCCAAAAATATTACTTGAAATTAATTTGCCCCTACAGGGCCATTGCTGGGATTTTTAAAAGGGGGATTTTTTTTTCACAGTTTGTAATTTTCTCCAAAATGCTTGGGGTCTAGATGCCATAGGCCCCCAGAAGCCCTGGGATCCTAGGTGCATTTTATGGCTTATTTTGAAGCTAAGTAACTCATATCTGAGGTCCCCTCCACCATTTCTCTAAGTAAAATTATTATTTATTTATTTATTTTATTTTATTTATTTATTCTGATCTCAGATTGCACTTTTAATTTAGAAGCTTGTTACATAGGTACCATTTCAGATAGGATAACATTCAACTACAACAGGTAGGGATAACAACAAATAGTATCACATTGGAAATCATGATACCATTCAAGTACAACAGGTAGGGATAACAACAAATAATATCACATTGGAAAGTGTGAGGTGGGATAGAATAAGAACTAGAGCAGATACAGTAGAGGTAGAGGGGCAGGGTAAAGTAATTGTATATTTACTAAGTGCTAGATAATGACAGAGTCCATAGTGCAGGGAGTTGTTGGGACCCAAGGGGGAGCAGCCAAGATGGCCTTGTTGAGGGGGGATGACTAACAGAGGCACGTCTCCGAGAGGCAAGCCCTGGAATTGGGAGATACATTAGTTCAGAGGTGTGGGGAGAGGAGGGGGAGGAGGGAGGGAGGGAGGAAAAAAGAGGACATGGTGGGAGGGAGACAGAGGGGGAGAGGGGAGGTTTCGTGGAAGCAGCCACAGGAGGAACCAGTCACTAACTGCTTCTTGAGGTTTGGTTTAAATGCAGATGGGGGGGTAGGTTAGTTATATTATCCTGGAGGGAGTTGAACCAGAGGGGGGCATGATAAGTGAAGGATCTTGTACCTAGTGAGGTATGGCAATGCGAAGTATGAAGTACTGGTTCTCGGAATTCCATGTGATTCGGGGGTTAATGGATGAAACTAGAAGTTTCCGGACCCCAGGAGGGACCAAACCCATGCTAATGTTTTTTGCCAGGAGGCAGATTTGATATTTTAGTCTACCATTAAGTTGGAGCCAGTTTGCCCAGGCATATAAATCACAGGTGTGAGTCAGGCGTGGTGCACCTGTGACAAGCCAACGTGCTTTGTTAAGTGCTGTTCTAATGTGCTGAAGCACTGTTTTGGCTACTGAGCCATAGACGGCCAGCCTGTAGTCCACTAGGGATAACACTGAGCTATGAACAGCTGTGTTTAGGACCTCAGGAGTTAGGCTATGTTTGTGCCTAAACAGGAGTCCAGTATGTGTGTTGACAGCTTTGGCAATGTTGTCGATGTGGGGGAAAAGGAGGGTGTGCTGTCCACTGTGATTCCCAAGTATCTAAAGTGTGGAACTAATTCAAGTGGGTACCCCACATTGTTGCAGATTGTTAGCAGGTAGGATTTGTCCTTGCTGAGTGGGTTGGTGAACAGCATTGACTTTGTCTTCTTATAATTCATAATCAATTTGTGATCTTTGAACCATTTCTCAATGTTCGCGAAATCATGCTGGAGCTGACACTGAACAGCAATTGGGTCCTGGGCACTGGAGACGATAACTACATCATCAGCATACAAAAGGACACGGCCTTGGCAAGCTAATAGAAACATAGAAACATAGATTTTGATGGCAGATAAGGACCGCTTGGCCCACCCAGTCTGTCCGTTTCCCTACCTATTGGATAAGCTGCAGATCCTAGTTAACCAGCAGCCTACTTCTTCCTACCCCCACCCCCTAGAATTGCCTTATGACTATCCCATGCATGCTTGAATTCCATCACTGTTTTTGACTCCACAACCTCCTCTGGAAGGCCGTTCCATGCATCCACAACCCTCTCTGTGAAAAAATACTTCCTTAAATTACCTCTGAGCTGCCCTCCTTCTATCTTCAAATTGTGCCCCCTTGTTCTTGCACACCTCTTTTTTTGAAAGATGCTACTCTCTTGGACTTTGTTGATTCCCTTGAGATACTTGAAAGTTTCTATCATGTCCCCCCTCTCCCTCCTTTCCTTGAGGCTATACATATTCAGCTCCTTAAGTCTCTCTTCATATGTCTTCCGGTGCAGACCCTGCACCATTTTAGTTGCCCTCCTCTGGACAGCCTCCATCCTGTCTATGTCTTTGGGAGATTGGGTCTCAAGAACTGCACACAGTACTCCAGATGGGGTCTCACCAACTGTCTGTACAGAGGGATAATAACTTCCTGTTTTCTACTGGTGATGCCTCTCCCTTTGCATCCCAGTATCCCCCCAGCCCTCCTTGCTGCCCTCTCATTGCTTGCCCACCTTTAGGTCATCTGATATGACTACCCCCAGGTCCCTTTCCATTTTGTTGTTGTTAGTATCTCTTTCCCATTGTGTACTCATCCCTGGGTTTTGTTTCCCAGGTGCATTACCTTGCACTTCTTAGCATTCGATCTAAGCTGCCATACATTTGACCATTCTTCTAACTTGCCAAGTCTCTTCTCATCCTTTCCACCCACCTTGTGCATCAACTCTGTTGCAGATCTTTGGTCATCTGCAAAGAGACATAATTTTCCTTCCAGTCCTCTGCAATGTCACCCCACAAGACATTGAAGGGACCGGTCCCAATACTGAACCCTGCAGTACCCCACTAGTAACCCCTTTCTTCAAGTGGACTCCATTTACTATTACTCTGTGTCTATTCTCCAGCCAATTCTTTACAGGCTGTCATCTTGGGACCCACTCCCAGGCTGGCTAACGTATATTAATCTTTTGTGTGGGACTGTGTCAAATGCCTTGCTAAAGTCTAGGTAGGCCATGTCCACAGCCCTCCTGATCTACTTTGGTCACCCAGTCAAAGAAATCTATCAGATTTGATTGGCATGATCTTCCGCTATGTGAATCCATGCTGCCTTGGGTCCTGAGCCCCTCTGGCCTCTAGATACTCAACAATTCTTTCCTTCAGAAGTGATTCCATCATTTCCCTACCACTGAGGTTAAATTAACAGGTCTGTAGTTTTCTGCTTCTGCCATGCTCCCACTTTTGTGACGGGGAATCACATCTGCCCTTCTCCAGTCCTCGGGTAGCACCCCATCCTCCCATGATTTGTTAAAGAGGGTAGTCAGTGGTGTCACTAGTTCTACCCTTAGTTCTTTTAGAATTCTGGGATGAATCCCATCAGGCCCCATTGCTTTGTCCACCTTCAGTTTTAAGAGTTCTTTCAGAACCCTTTCTTCCGTAAATGTGCTGGTATCAACTTCTGTATCCAGAGTGTTTCTACTGTTTGTTTTAGGTACCTCCCCCACTTCCTTTGTAAATACTGAGCAAAAATATCTGTTTAGTATCTCTGCCTTTTCACAGCCACTCTCTGACCACCCTCCCTCCTCTTTATTAAGCCTCACTAGCCCTCCCTTGGTCTTCCTTCACTCCCTGATGTACCTATAAAAGGTTTTATCCCCCTTCTTAACTGAGTTGGCTATCTTTTCCTCGGTTTGGGCCTTTGCTGTTCTGACTGCCTTCCCAGCTTCCTTTGCTTTAACTGATACAGTTCCCTGTCCTGCTCCTTCTGTGACTCCTTGTACTTCCTGAATGCTTTCTTTTCTCTTGAACCTTCACTGCCACTTCCTTTGAGAACCATAGTGGTTTCTTACATCGTTTCGTTTGTTAATTTGCTTCACACAAAGGCTTATTACCTCTGTGATGGCAGTTTTATTATTCCCCATTGTTCTTCCACCCTCCTTCCTGCCCATTTGCTAGTGCATTCATAGGCACTCACCCATTTGTAAAGTCAGCCCTCCTAAAGTCCAGTACTTTGCCTTTGTATGGCTGACTCTATTACTGTGTTTATTGTGAACCATACTGTTCGAGTAGTGCAGCTAGTTCCCAGATGGCTACCCACTTCTACATCAGTGATCCTCTCTTCATCTCCATTTTAGAGAACCAGGTCTAAGATTGCTCCCTCCGGGTGGGCTCCAATACTAGTTGTCTAAGGCATGCCCTTGTAGGGCATCTAGAATAACCCACTCTTTTGAAGTGGCTGCTGCAACTGCATTCCAGTTAACATCTGGCATATTCAGATCACCCATCAGCAATATCTCCCTTTTCTGCCAGTCTAAGTATTCTTTCTATCATTTCCTTGTCCATTTCCTCCCCCTGAGAAGGGGGTCTGTATATAACCCCTGTGCGGATTGTGGTGCCATTGCCAGTCTCCAAATTTACCCACAGTGCTTCTTCTCCTCCCTGTTTTCCATTTTGTTCTGTTGCTTTGATTCCTTCCCTTATGTAAAGAGCTACTCCTCCTGCTCTTTTACCCTCCCTGTCCCTCCTGTAGATAGTGTATCCTGGTATGTTTATGTCCCAGTCATGGTTTTATGTGTACCATGTTTCTGTGACTGCCATGATATCCAGATGTTCCTCCTCCATCAAGGCCACTAATTCAGGAAGCTTGTTACTCAGACTATGGGCATTGGTACTCATTGCTCTCCATTTTTTGATGGCTTTACCTTCTTTTGCATCATCCCCCACTGACCTGTCTACCTCGGTCTTTTTCTCGTTTAGTACCCTGTTTTGTAGGGAGAGGCTGGGATTTTCCTGCTGCTTATCAGTGCCTCCCCCCTTGACTAGTTTAAAAGCTTGCCAATGAAGCATTTAAACCGATTGCTCAAAAGACTTGTTCCCTTCCTGGACAGATGCAGACCATCCTGCCAGTATAGTCTGGTGTCCCTCCAGGTGGAACTCCAGTCCCCAGTGAAGCCAAACCCCTGTGCTCCACACCATTTTTTCAACCATTCATTAAACTGCATGGTGCAAAGTACCCTCACCTCACTCATGCCATTGACAGGCAGCACCTCAGAGAAGGATATTGTGTGCTACTTGTCTTAGGCCCCTCCCCAATTCTACAAAGTCCTTCTGCACTGCTCTAATCTCATGATTAGCCAAGTCATTTGTCCCTAGGTGGACAATGACATCCAGCTCAGACTCCCATGCAGCTATTCTCGTGATCCTGAGGATGCACTTACTGTCTCTCAAGCCATGGCACCAGGCAGGCACCTTACTTCAGTTTTCCTGCTTCCAAGTTCTATCCCCTAATAGTGACTTCCCACCAGGGCTGCTTCCTTTCCTTGTGGTGTCCTCTGCCTCCTTCCTGTGGGCCTCCCTTATGACAGTTGTCCTCAGCCTCCTTAGTCTCCTCTGCGGGTGCATCCATAGGGGAGCTATGCTCCCCCAGAATGGTGTATGGATTGTGGTGTGGAACAACTGACTGGGTGTTCCACCATCCTCACCCTCCCTGAGCCCACTGTGGTCCAACCGCTGTGCTTTCTTTGCAACCTCTGAGGTAGTGGTGGTGGCTCTGGTGCTCCCTGGATGGGGGAGGTTCCCTTCCTACCATCCAGTGTGGCCTGGGGGAAGGTCCCCTTACTACTGTCCAGTGTGGCCTGAAGACAGGCAACTTCCTCCCTCAGGGCATAGAGTTGTCTGCAAATAGGGCAGCATCTCAGCCTCCAGAAAGACTCCCAGAAGACTGCTGCCCCACAGCCATTACATTGCACTACTCCCCCACATTTTTTTGCGTGTGTGAGTGTGATTGGTTTGTAATATAGAAATATATATATGTATATATATATATATATATTTATATTATACAATGTATGCTTACATTGTCAGTGCAGTGTGCTAGAAGGATATGACAGTGATATCGCTTTGCACTCTTGAGAAATGATGTCAGAACCCCAGATATAAGGAATTATTTCCAGGGTGGGTAGTGAGGGTGGGAGTGCTGGGTCAAACTGTGCCCTCACAAAACAATCAGCTAAAAGCTCTGACCCACCACTGCAATGAGTGCCTTCCTATCAGCAAGATGCTCTACACAACAATTTGACAGAGAAAATACCCTGCTAATCAAACAGAGAAAAATCCACACATCCAAATCAGAAACAGGTAAACCTCCCCAGCCCCAAATCAGGCCTTATTGTTTGTGCTCTGAAAGCTGTCAGCCCCAAAATAAGTCAGCTGTGCTTTAAACTCTTCCTGCACTGAAAATGTTAAGAATTGTAACAAACAAACGTAAACCTAGATCCACCTCCCTCTGTTTCTTGAAAGACTGTATTTTCCTGTTTCACACTGCAGGTGTTTCTATGAACACTCCTTAACCACAGTAACTTTTTTAAAAATAGTTTAACTATCACAAACTCCTACGCACCAGTAAATTATTTAAAAATAGTTTCTGTCCCAAAATCCTAGTTGTCAATCCAGCAACCCCCATGCTATTAGCAAGAGCTTCTTTGTAATACTGCTTTTTTGCTGCTTGGATGGTTCTAGTACATCCATTTCTTGACCTTTTGTAATTTTGGATATCGGACTGCTTACAAGTAGCCCTGGATACATACCAGCGATGGTCCCTGTGGTTCAAAAGTTCAGTGATGTCAGGGGGTAGCCATGGGCTGAATAGGAGTCTATTCAGAAATAGACTGAAAAGGAGGGGTCCCAGGAGTGACCCTTGAGGGACACCTGAGCAGACCGGTTTAGCATCAGAGAGCACAGTATCAATCCTGACTTGTTGTGATCAGTTATGCAGGTATCTACATAACCAGGTAACAGTGTCTGAAGAGAGACCAGAGGCAGCAAGTTGGTTGCTGAGGAAGGCATGGTTTACTGTGTTGAAGGCTTTGATTAAGTTGATGTACACTGCTCCAACCGGTTGTCCTTTGTCGAGGGATTTTTGGATATACCCAGTGTAGTCCAGCAGTGCAGTGGTGGTGCTGTCACCAGTCTTAAAACCATGCTGTTCTGGACATTGAAGAGTGTATTTTTCTATATATTCAATGAACTGATCAGCAACAATTCTTTCTAATGCTTTCAAGAGAGGTGGAAGAATGGAAATGGGTCTGTAGTTCCTGTGTGTTACTCGATCACCATTATTATGTGCTGGAATGACTACGGCAGCTTTCCACCTTTGGAGAAATTTGGAGTGCCTAAGGGATAGGTTCAAGATATGGGTTATGGGAGGGAGGATTTCTTCCAGTGTGAGGGCAACAAGTTTGAGATCAAGGGTGTCACTGCTGTATCGCCCTTTCCCTAGTACCTTACAGAGGTACTTGGTGGCTTCATCAGTCTTGACTGCCCTGAAATGAAAAGGGGGGGTACCCCAGGTGCTGAGGGGGATTGTCAGGAGAGGTATGGGAAAAGAAGTCAGGAGGCAGAACCCCACTGAGATCAGTGAAGGCACTATTAAAAGTGTTGGCTATAACATTAGGGTCGAGTGTGGGGGTACTATTAATGTGGAGCATGGTGGGTGCAGATTTAGATTCCTTACCAGTGGTCTCCCTAAGGTTGCTCCAGAACTTTCTGCCGTCGTTCCAGCTATTAGCAAGAGCTTCTTTGTAATACTGCTTTTTTGCTGCTTTGATGGTTCTAGTACATCCATTTCTTGACCTTTTGTAATTTTGGATATCGGACTGCTTACAAGTAACCCTGGATACATACCAGCGATGGTCCCTGTGGTTCAAAAGTTCAGTGATGTCAGGGGGTAGCCATGGGTTGAAGTGGCCCCTTGACTTTATGCATTTTGGGAGGTGCATGTTTGTCACAAGCTGCATTGAAGAGGTAGATAAGGTGGTCCAGAGCGAAGTCCACATCTCTACAGCCATGTACAGTTGAACAGTCCGTTTGAGGAAGATCTGATTTCAGCAGGCTTAGATGACCCCACATAATGACCCTATTAGTCATGGATCTAGCTGGGGGTTTGGAGAACTTATTTGACCAGCTGAACCAGATTGGGGAGTGGTCAGTGATAGCATCCTGGAGAACAGTTGCTTCTGATACAGTAAGTGCTCAGGGTGGTTTGTAAGAACCCAGTCTAATAGAGTGGTTGTGCCTGACCTATAGTTAGTTCTTGTGGGGGGTAACAATGATCTGTGTGAAATAATCAGCAAGGATAGTGTCTTTGTAGGGGATTGCTTCAGGTGCAAACCAGTTGACATTATTATCTGGCTGTTTGAAGTGTGATATGTATTCTGTACCTGAGGCTAGCAAGATGCTGATAATGTAACATAACTGAAGCATAGTGTCTGCAGCTGTGCTTGTTGACTTGTAGGCCAGTGATCTGGGGGCAGCTAAACCCCCAGAAGCTGTGGGGTACCAGCTGCTCTGGGGTTCATTTTGTGACTAATTTTAAAACTAAATACCTCATCTGTGAGCTGTCCTACATCCCTTGCTCTAAGGACAATTATTACTCTCTGGATGGCTTAGATTGTATACATGTATGTATTTAGTACTGTCTGAAACTAGCATGATGCTACTGTACTATTTTACTGTCCAAACCTTGCCTTAATCTCTAATGGCACCCAGAGCCCCCAGGATTGTGCGCCAAAATATAAATCAAAGATTACTTCTTTACTTAGTAGTTACTTACTTACTTACTGTGTGCTCATTTCATTCATTTGTGTTTTTGGACCTTCTTACCTATGGGATCTTTTGTTTAAGAGGACTGTGTCCCTGCAACACCACTAATGGTGAACCCTCCCCGAGAGAGTTCCTGTCTTTACAGCAACCCAAAAGGGTGACAGTCCCTGTAGCAGGAGACAGAGAAAGCATACGCTAAAGTGACATGTATGTTACGCAAGCATCTACATGCTACCTACTATTCATACTACATCAATACCTACCCTTGCCTTACCACCAATCATCTGCATTCTAGCATCATTTCAATCATATCAACCTTGTCAGTCATTCCCCTAAGTTGCCTAAATCATCAATATTAGGAGCCCTATGATCCACTGAGCCTGTAAAACCTTATTATGGGCCATATACAGCAACACCTTAAAAGCCATAAACTGCACTGTCTTCGTTTTCTTGTGAGGTGAAGACTAGGAGTTGCAGTACTTTGAATAAATTTATTCTGCTCTATGCTGCATTAATGCCAAATATTACTGTACTTAATTTTTGCACAATTGAATATTTAGGTCTGAACCAGATCTGAAAATTTGAGAGAGACACAAAAATTAATTTAAAACGTTTTGCTTTTTCAAAATAAATGTTTATTATAACATGATACATTTTAATAGATTTAAAAATGCTGACTTATGGCATCAATTTTTAGTTATGATAACATATTTATATAGACATATATTTTCTACACATAATAGAACTAAAATTGCCTTTCCATAGTGAATTCCAGTGTTTCTACATTTATTTCTCATCTATCTTTTCATCAGTTCATCTAACGTTTGGAAATTAAGCAATCTGTATTGCAGCTGCAAAATGCAGTGCATGTTTCTCAAAAATCAGACAAGTAGTTTAAAGTCACCCCTGCAGTAAAAACACGCAACTGGACACCTTAAATTTTGGGGAAGACCCTTTCTCAGAATGATTTACAGCAGCAATGACAAATAGAATTTCATGGGGTGTTCCACATAACCAGTGCTGTGCTTGTTTTTTGTTTGTTTTTCGACTCACTGTAGGGTCCGAGGTGACAGCAGTCTGCTGCCAAACCCCAAATGGCTCCCTCTCCCATCTGTGGCTTTAAGTCCCCAAATTTAATAGGGACACACTCGAAGGGGGCCAGCAAAATTTACCTTGTGGATGAACCTGAATTTGGAAATGAGGTGCTGACATCCTCCTGTACTAGTTCTTTTGGAAAGCCTTCTGGAGATGTTGTCTCCAAGTCGGCCACCACACTCCTCTATTCTTCTTGGTCTAATACTGGTGCAGTTGTGAGTTTTAGCAGCCACCAAGCTACATAGTGATCCCCCTGACATCCTATTGTGAGCTCCAATTCACCAGACAATAATGGGGGGAGTCAAAACACTCACAGGGAAGGAGCACATCCAAATGCACTGAGGGAACTGACTGGACAGTGAGGGTAGATCGGGGAGCGGTAGCAAATGAAGACGGAAGGCACCATGTGGCAAGCACATACTATGAATTTTTAAAGGGACAGTAAAAAAGTGCAAAAACAACAGAAAAGGGGGATGTTAAAAAGGTGGTGGGGGGGTTGTTTGAACCTGATGAACCCCAGCTGCCAACAGCCCTGCCCCAGGGTTTTGTACCAGCCCATCTGCCTTGCTGTTCAGTGGCAGAGTGGGGCTGGAAAGGGGCTTCCTCTGCTTGTTTCACCCTCCATTTTACTGTCCCCACAGGTGTCAGGCAGAGCCCTCCATTTTCATTGCAGCCTCAACTGCTGTTATAGCTGCAGTGCTCCCAATATGATACTAGCGCCTTACAGCACTCTCAAACATCTTACTTCTTTTTCCCCCCCAGGTGCCTCCGAGCCCCCTCTTCACCAATGTTATGCCTACAGGGTTGAAGCACACAGAGGAACCCCCTGAGAGCTGCAGGGTGGCTTTAACTATTAAGTGCTGCAGTGCTAGTAAAAAGAAGGAGACAACACTGTAGCTTGCATATTCAAGCAGGACTGCACAGTGTTCTACTGTGTCACCGAACCGGTGGTCAGGATTTAAACTCCTTCAGTCCCATCTCACAGATTTAACACTGGAGGGCCAGCAGGAACAACAAGGCAGACACCAGGACCAGGCCTGATGGGACCAGCTGGAGGGCTGAGCAGCAGTCAGGGAGAATGGCAAGGTAACCCCTACCAGTAGAGGGGTGTTAGAAGGTGTCCTACCCTCTAATTTACCACCACCATCTGAATCCTATTGCTCAGTCAACTATCTACCCATTTATCAACCTTAGTATCCACTCCTAGTCTCCTCAGCTTGTTTATTAAACTTCTGTGTGAAATGGTGCCAAAGGCCTTGCTGAACTCTAGGTAGGTCATTTTCACTGCCTCTTCCTGGTCCACTTCCTGGTTACTCAGTCAAAAAACTTGATTAGGCTAGTCTTGCATGACCTCCTCCTTATGAATCCATGTTGCCTTGGATCCTGAAGCCCACTGGTGACAAGGTAATCACTATTCCTTTCCTTTAACAGTGATTCTATTACCTTGCCCACCACTGATGTCAAGCTGACAGGCCTGTAGTATCCCACCTCTTCCCTATTCCCACGTTTGTGTAGAGGGACCACATCTTTCCTCTTCCAATCCCCTGGCACCACCCCCATTTCAAATGGCAGGATGAACACAGATGTCAGAGGTTTTGCCACCTCCTCTCTGAGTTCCATCAGTATACTGGGATGGGCCCCATCTGGAACAATTTCCTTGTCCACCTTTAGCATCATTAGTTCCCTAAGGTCCCATTCCACTGTAAAGGGACTTCTGTCCACCTTGCTGCCCCTAGTGCCCCTGCTCTTTAACCTTGGCCCATCCCTTGCCCCCTCCTCTGTGAACACTGAACAGAAGTAACTTGAATATGTTCTCATTTTGGTGGTCCTCCTCTACACTACCCCCCCTTCATTCTTCAGCCTTACTATCCCTCCCTTTGTCTTTTCTTTCCACTTATGTATCTAAAGAATGTTTTATCCCCTTTTTTCACTGATTTGGTGATCTTTACCTCTGTTTGTGCCTTTGTGCTCCTAACTGCCTTCCCTGCCTCCCTTTGCTTCTCCTGGTAACTTTCCCTGTCCCACTCCATCTGCATTACTTTGTATTTTCCAAATACTAGTTTTTTTGCTTTTACTTTCTCTGCCACCTCCTTGGAGAACCATTGCAGTCTCTTATTCCTTTTGCCCTTGCTAGCCTGCTTGACACAGAGGTTTGTAGCCTTTTCAATACCCTCATTTATTTTTGCCCTCTGCTCCTCTAACCCCTCCCCCATTTTCCCTAACCCTGCCAAGTTGTCCCTCAGGCATTCACCCATTTTCTGGAAGCTGGCCCTCCTGAAGTCCGGAACCCTCATCCTTGTGTGATTTGATTCGGATCCAGTTTTTATATCAAAGCACACCAAATGGTGATCACTTTTCCACAGGTGGTCCCCCTCTGTGACTTCCATGACACTGTCCCCATTTGACAGAAACAGGTCCAGTAATAGCTCCTCTCAAGTGGGTTCCACAACTAGTTGCCAGAAGAATGCCCCCTTCAGGGAGTATAGGATGTTCCTACTCCTGATTGATGCAACAGCGGGGTTACACTGTGACAGGATGATGAGGACAATTTTGATTTCAGCAAGGTCTTTAACTCAGTGCCTCACAGGTGATTGCTGAAAAATATGGAGGATCTGGGGGTGTCAAGTGACATAATAAGATGAGTAGGACATTGGCTGAGGGGGAAGTAGCAAAGGGTCATGTTAAATGGGGTTAAATCAGAAGGGGGGTCACAGTTGGAGTGGCAAAGAAATCTGTCCTGGGGTCAATCCTCTTCAAAATGTTCATCAGTGACACTGGAGAAGAAATCCAGGGCAGGTTTTGTCTCTTGTATCTTCATAGATTACACAAAGCTCTGTGGGAGGGTGGACAGTGACAAGGGAATTTGGGAGATGCAGAGTGACCTGCATAGACTGCAGAGATGTTCTGAGGTTTGGCAGTTAAAATTCAATGCCAAAACATGCAAGTTGATGCACTCAGGGAACAAGAACCCTAGGGCAGAGTACTGGATGAGAGGGGTTAAACGGAGCACTATGACTGAGGAAAGGGACCAAGGAGTCATCATGAGCAACACCCTCAAACAATCAAACCAATGAAATAAGGCCTTTAGTAAGGCAAATAGGATGTTATGACAGTAGAAGTAAATAGGTACATATGAACATATGAAAATGCCAGCAGAACAGTCCTCATGGTGTATCGTGTCTGCTCGATTGTGCAGCTAGCCTCTCAGTTTGCAGCTGCCCCAACCACCCTTCCTCTTTTCATAAATACCCCCCTGCACTCTGTTCCATCCCTTCTTAAAACCACCTACCATGCTATAGGCTACCACCTCCTCAGTGAGAGCATTTTACTTGTCCTCCACCCTCTACGTGTAATATTTCCTCCAGACTTCCTTCCTGAATCTTCCCCCCTCCAAACTCAGCTGGTGCCCCTTTGTGACCTTCCCCCTTCTGATCTGGAAAATCCCTTCTGTGCTAGTCTTGTTTATCCCCTTTAAGTATTTAAAGGTTTCAGTCATGTCCCCTCTATCCCTCATCTCCACCAGGGAATACATGTTCAGCTTGCCTATCTTATCCACATAGGAGTATCCCTCCAACCCCTGGATCATCCTTGTTACTGTCTGCTGGACACCCTCCAACAATCTGATGTCCTTCTTCAGAAATGGGCACCAGTACTTCACGCAGTATTCCAGGTGTGGCCTGACCAGTGACCTGTACAGTGGCAGGATCAACTCCCTATTTCTGGAGGAGAATCCCCTTGCAATACATCTCAGCATCTTGTTGGCTTTTGCTGCCGCTTTTCTGTACTGCGATGAGTTGTTCATATTCCCCGTTATAAGTACTCCTAGGTCCTTTTCCTCCTTGGTGCATTCCAGCTGTACCCCCCCCCCAGCTGATAGCTCCTCCCCTGATTTTAGCCCCAAAATGCAGAACCTTGCACTTTTTGGCATTAAACACCAACTACCATGCCTTTGACCACTCCTGTAGCCTGGTCAGGTCCTCCTGCAGTCCCCTCTACCCCTCAATGTCATCAGCCACAGCTCCCATCTTTGTGTTGTCTGTGAACAGACTGATCTTACTCCAGACCCCATGGGAGATATCCACTATGAATATCTTGAATAACACCGGAACCAAAACTGATCCCTGCAGCATTCTGCTCATCACATCCCTCGGCATTGAGAGCTCTCACCACCACCACCACCATTTGCTGCCTTCCCTTCAGCCAATTGGTGATCCATTTAACCATCTTTGTTCCCACCCCTATATATATTCCAGCCCCCCCCCCAGCCTCCCATGTGGCACAGAATAAAAGGCCTTGCTGAAATCCAAATACAGGACATCTACAGCATGGCCTTTGTCCAGTTCCCTTGTTACTCAGTCATAGTACTCAATCAGGTTTGTCTGGCAGGATCTTTCCAAGACAGACCCATGCAGCTGGCCATCCTGGAGCCCATTGTTCTCAAAGAAGGTTACCAGCCTCTCCTTTAGGATCATCTCCATGAGGGTACTGTCAAACTAATTTCACAGATTTCTTTGACCGGTTAACCAGTGTGGTGGACCAAGGGGGTGCAGTTGATGCCTCCTACCTTGTCTTCAGCAAAGCTTTCAATACTGTTCCACATAGAATATTGATTAATAAGCTGGGTAGGCTTGGGGTGGGTCAGAGGTTGGTCAACTAGGTGGCAGACTGGTTGGCGGGTAGAAAACAGACTGTGGTGGTAAATGGTATACAGTCAGAAGAGATGCAAGTCTCAAGTGGAGTACCTCAGGGATCAGTCCTGGGGCCAGTCCTCTTCAATATCTTCATCAGTGACATTGCAGATGGAATGAAGGGTGAGGTTTGCCTGTTTGTAGATGACACCAAGATCTGCAATATAGTTGATGATCCAGATGGGGTGGGCAGAATGAGAAGAGATCTGGAAAAACTGTCAAAATGATTGGAAGACTGGCAACTGGGGTTTAACGCAATGAAGTGCAAGATCATGCACTTAGGGAAAAGAAACCCTGAAGCTACCTATACTATAGGTTGGGAGGGAAGTTGCTGGCAATCACAAGGAAAGAAAGAGACTTGGGCATCCTCATCACAGATGACCTGAAATCATCCAAGCAGACCACTAAAGCAGTAAGTAAGACTATAGTGATGTTGGAGTGTATTAGTAAGGGTATCACAAGTCGTAAGAGGGAGGTAATAATCCCTCTTTACAAGACACTGGTTAGGCCCCATCTGGAGTACTGCATGCAGTACTGGAGGCTGCACTGACACAAGTACATTAACAAAATGGAGGCAGTCCAGAGAAGGGCAACCAAAATGGTGCAGGGACTGCATCAGAAAACATATGAGGACAGATTAACAGAGCTCAATATGTATTCCCTAGAGCAAAGGAGGGAGAGGTGATATGATCAAAACATTCAAACACCTTAAGGGCATTAATAAGGTGAAAGAGTCTAACATGTTTCAATATAAGAAAAATAGTAGGACAAGAGGGCACAGCATGAGATTAGAAGGAGGCCGATTAAGGGGTAATGTAAGGAAGTTATTTTTCACAGAAAGGTTGGTGGATGAATGGAATGGCCTACTACAGGAAGTGGTGGATATGAATATAGTGCAGTGCTTCAAACAGGCATGGGATAGGCATAAGGGAGCGATACAGATGAGTATGACTAGATAGGCCATTGACAGAGTAAAGGCCTAAGGCACATTCATAATGTAGAAAAAATGGGCAGACTGGAAGGGCCTTGCGGTCTTTATCTGCCATCAACTTCTATGTTTCTATTTTTTTCCATAATTGATGTGAGACTCACTGGACTTTTGTTGCCTGGTTCATCCTTTGGTCTACTTTTCTGAAAGGGTACAACATGGGCCATCCTCCAATCCTTTGGAACGCATCCTGTGTCCAAGGAGGTACTGAACAGGTCAGCCAGAGATCCTAACAGGACATCCATTAGTTCCTTGAGTACCCTAGGGTGAATACTGTCTGGACTCAGTTACTTATCTCCTTTAGAGCCTTTAATCCCTTCAGCACCCTATCCACTGTAATCCCTATATCTGTCACCCCTTCTCCCCACTGCCCACTCCCCCTCTCCCAGGTGGTGCCTGCCTCCCTTTCTCCTTCGTGAAGACAGAGCAGAAGTAATCATTTAGTGCCTCTGCCTGGTCATCCCCCTTCTCTACCCAGCCCCATCCATCCTAGTCCTCACAATCTAATCCTTATTTTTACGTCTTTCTCCAATGTATCTGAAGAAGTCCTTTTCTCCGGTGTTAATGCCCTGTGCCACTCTTAGTTTAAGGGAAGCCTTGGCAGCTCTGACCAGCCTGGTTACCTCACTGGATTTCTTCAGATACACCTCCCTGTTATCCCCCCTCCTGATTTCTTGAGTCTCTGAAAGGCCTATTTTTTGGCCCTCACCCCCTCCATGACTTCCTTCATCAGCCAGCTGGGCTTTTTTGTGCTGTCCTTCTTATTCTTTGTTCTTGTACATGTCCCAGTAGCCTCCACCAGTGCTTTCCTAATAATAACCCATTTCTGGCTGGCGCCTATGTGCAATTGAATACCCATCAGATGTCTGGCCAAAATTTTCTCCATCATTTTCAAGTCCGCCCCCTTAAAGTCTATCACCCTGGTGTCCGTACCTCCTGTTTCCCAGTCCATGTTGAGGGTGAAATATACTGTGTGGTGGTCACTCCCAGCCAGCAGGGCTTCAACCTCCAAATCCCTTATAGCCTCCCCATTTGATAGAACTAGGACCAGCATTCTGCCCAATCTAGTTAACTCCCTGACCATCTGCACCAGGAAGCTGTCCTGAAATGCCTCTAATAAGACCTGTTCCTTAGCACTCGTAGCGGTTGGGATGCTCCACTCCACCCCCAGTAGGTTGAAGTCTCCCACCACCACAGTGTTCCCCTTCCTACAGACCCTCCTGATTTGTTTAGCTAACTCGCTATCCAGATCATCCCCTTGGGCTGGTAGCCTGTACACCACACCCATCCTCACTGTCCTACCTCTTGAGTCCTGACACAGTATCCATACAGCCTCTGTTCTGCCTTCCTCCCCCTCCTCCCTTATGCACTTTATTCCCTCCAAAACATATATTGCCACCCCCCTTTTCCCTTAGCTCTATCTTTCCTGAATATTCTATATCCCTTTAAGTATTGAATCCCTGAGTGCTAATACCCCTCCCTCTTCAATCCTCCCCCCACCGGTTCATTGATATCTCCTGCTAGAGTCCACCCCAGGTGAGCCCCTGCCCTTCCCTCCTAGGTAATATTACTTCTTTATAGATCAGTGGTAAGGAAGGTCACCTTTGAGTGCTGTGCCCAGTTCTGAGTCCTCAACTCAGAAAAGATAAGAACAGGCTATAGGCAGTGCAGTGAAGGATGACCAGGATGATATAGGACCAACAGGGCACATCTTACAAAGATCGATTCAAAACACTAAACATGTACTTGCTTGAGACCAGATTGGATGGGGTGATATAACAGAGACCTTCAAATTCAAGAAAGGAATAAATAAGTCAACCGCAAAGTGTTATTTAGTGTAAGCACAAGTTAGAGGTCATGGGTCATGAGTAGAAAGTGACATAAGTAAGGTTCAAGCGGGATATTAGGAAGTACCTTGTTATGGAGATGGTGGTGGAGCCTTGGAACAGTCTGCCAGTCAATGTGGTAGAAACAAAAGTCATAAATGGTTTCAGGCATGGTTGGGACAGAAGAAAGGCCACAGTGGCTATTTATGCAATAGTATCAGGGAGGAGAAGGGGGGAGGATAGTTAGGGCTAGTAACCTGGAAGACAGTTGGGTCCCAGGGGTATATAAGGAACCACAGGCAGACTGAATGGACCATCGGTCTTTTTCTGATGGCATTGTCTATGTCTCTGTGTTTCTGTAATTTAGACTGAGTAGTATGTAGTGCTTGTGTAACTGTGAGCTTTGACTTACACACTCTTTGTCTCTGCTACAGTGGCCGCCACTCTGAGGGGTATCACAGGAACCTGGAAGCCTGACAGATGGTTCCTATTTCACAAAGTGTGGAAGGGACAGGGTCCCAGGACCAAAGAATCCTTAAAGAAGAAGGCCTAAAAGCACAATGGAAGACGGACAAGCACAATTTTCACTAAGGAGGAGAGTCATAGCGATACCGAGACTTGGATGCAACAGAACTACCAACCTACTCCAACTCCTATGGAGACTGCCTAACTTTTATGACCTTTGGCATGTAGGAGAAGAAAAACTCTCTTTGCGGAGGGATCCATGGCCTTAGACACCTTCCCTCCAGGCTAGGGACAAAATCAATGATTGCCCAGCTACCGCAATTTAGAACTCAGTTCAGGGGAAATTTTTTGGAGGAAGGGCTCTTATTCTATCCCTCTAACAAGAATGCAATAGGAATGCCATAAGCTAATCTCTGCAACTAGAGGAGGTTCTCCTTGAAGGAGGCCCACCCCCCATAGTGAGAAGGTGAGGAACAATAATCACTGAAAGATACTGACCCAGTATTCAACCAAGAAAGGCATAGCGAGGAAGTCAAAAACTTGAGGGGCATGGCATAGGTTGAGCCCTTGATGGGCAGAGTGTTTTAGTTGTTGTACAATCTTCCCTTTTGAGGAATGGGGAAGGGTAGTAGGTGGATTCCACATGACTCTTAGGCAGTCATAGGGAAAGATAGCCATTGAAGGTGCTGCTGACATTGTCTGCACAGCTAAGGGAGCCCTGGGATGCAGAGGCCCCCCCTCCAGTAGCCGAAATCATAAATACTATATCAAGAAGTGCCCTTGAGTTGATCTGTATGGCTAACGTTTCACCTTTGACAAAGCCTCTGTTCTGATGAAACATCAGGCATTTCTGTGTTCTCCCTGCTGTGTTTTTTTAAAGAGTCTGCAACGAATAAAACTGGACAAGTTTTGCATCTAACAGTGAATGGACTTCCACGCATTTCAACTAGAGGATGAGTGCCATGACTTATATTGGACTGTGTTAATGTTTTTTCACTGATCACCCGGTCCCTTTGCACAGCTGTTCTGAGACACACATGGCTAAGGGTTCCCCTGGAGCACAGGACATTCTCAGCAGAAGGGTGGAAAAAGAAGCACTCTGCCCAAGTCCAGGGACCCACCCTCAAAATGTGGACTTCTCGAGAGCAGAGACTGTTGACCTTCAGGTGGTGAAGCCCTGGAAGACATGTTATGGTCAAGGCTGGCATGTGTCTGTGTAGGAGTCTGGAAAACCGATAGTGAAGCCTGATAACCTCTGTGTATATGGTAAAAGGAAACATGGCAAAGCTGAACAACCAACTGGAGACAAACAAGGACTGATGCATGCCATGCTGACTGAAAATGGACAAAGGCTGACTGAATACATGCCTGATATGGAATGTATGGATGTATAACAAATGGTGGATGCACATAAACCATGAGGAAGGAGAGTGAGAATTACTAGTTGCAAATGAAGCCAGTTAGGTTGAAAAGTTATGCTGAAAACAGGACTTACAGCAGAAGATTAAAAATACAAGCAAGCTGATCTGAAGTGACTGAAGGAGGCTGCAAGGATGAAAGATATCTGAGTGCTGTAGCTCGTTGTCAGAGAAACTGGAGAGCAGTGTGCTGCTGACTGCTGTGAAGGCATGCCTTGGTAAATGAGCATATTAGCTGCAGAGCCAGGGTTTAGCTTGGGCAGATGTTGGAAACTGGAGGATCCAGAAGTGAACTGGAGTTGAAATTATCAGAGCAGTGAGTCAGAGAGACCCAGTAAGGGAATGTGGCATGCAGTATGGACAAAATTGGGAGGCAGGTACTCTAGGCCAGCAAAGGAAGCAACAGCAGCTGGCAAAAGGGATCAAAGAGGTGCCAGACCCCAGAAGCCACCAGGAAGTGGATGGGGGTGCAGGTTGCCATGAACAACTATGGCCAGACATGGAGGAGGGATGGCTGGTGGCAGCTGTGTGGCAGCAGAGGTACAGGTAAGGAATGTGGGAGAGACCAAGCTGCTATGTGGCGGTCAGAAAAAGCAACAAAAATTCCAAGCTTCTAAAGGACTTTTGGACATGTGTGGCTTTAACCACAGCAGAAGAGGACATAGGCTGGTTTTCTGATGCCCCTCTGAACTACAGGCAAAGCCATAAAATTACTGTTTTTAAAACTGTTCAATGCTTATTTTTTTCCACAAAGATTTTTATCCTCCTAGGCAGGTCTGAGCAGCTATAAATCCTGCCCTAGGCCCAACAATAATCCCTTACATCTTTAAGTCCACAAGCAGATACCCATGCAACAAAGAAACCCTGTGTGGCCTCAGGAATAGAGCAGCAGGGCAGATCATTGGGAAAAAAAACACACAGTTCTGCACACTGCACAAAAGTAACAAGACACATAGGAATTATTCCAAGTGAGCCAGGGGTTCTTCCAAACTGAGGACAAGGATTACTACCCCTGACTGCTGGGACACAGGCAGGGCTTCACTGAGCCCAAGCCCTGATTAAGTTCCACTTTTTTATTCCCTGGTCCAGAGACTTGCAATTAGTGCAATACACAAGCCCCACCTCCACAGATATGCCCCTGGTGCTCTGAACATGAGATCCCTTCCTGCTGTATGACCCACTTGCGCTACCACCCAGATGACTCATCAGACAGCAAGCCATGGCAACTCCCTCTCCAAGGGAAGCAACAGTACTATGGATGTTCAGTCTTCTTTCACCTGGCCAGCTCTGAGTAACCTGCATTCATTTCCTAACCTGGTTCACCCATGTGACAGGAGGTGAAGAGCCCAGCGCTTCAGCCCTTTAAGCCTCTGAACCAACCTGTTCATTTTTTTTTTCTATTATGTCTTTATGGTGCTATTTCCCTGTTGTTCCCATCCCCCCACCCTTGCATACCTGGCATGAGTGCACACTTGTGGAGGCACACACACACTGCACATTGTGGGATGCCCCACCCTACCGGTGGCCCGATCAGCCTTTACCGCCACAGGGACTCCACCATGGTGGGACTGCTGGAAGGTGACCCGACCTCCCAGGAGAGAAAAGCCACTGCTCAATCCTGTTCCAACCCTCCCCCCTGATGCCAGCACCTCGATGACCTGAGGTCATTCCCGAACCCAGGTCACCAGTGTGATGTGAAGTGTGGCATCCAGCACCTCAGCCATCTGCACCACTGTGCCAGCTCCTGCTGTTCATTTTTAATGGATTATTTTTTCAAAGGAAGCATGTGTTTCACTCATTATATTCTGAAGCATGGAGTTTAAGTGTGGCTCACTACTGAGTTTTTATTGATTTGCATGTCAGTATTAAAAAAAAATACATGTTTTGAAAACTTCATTTCCTTGTCTTTTTAACTAAACTGCATGTCAATATTCTATTTTAAAATTAACTAAAAATTTAGAGAATGTGTGTGTGTGCGTGTGTGTGTGCGCACTCGCACACTCAACTACCCTAATCAGGGGTGCCAAGCAATGTATGATCACCCACACTACCAAATGTACTACCACAGAGACACCCCTAGGTGTCACTAGTACAGCAGAATCATTTGTCTTCCTGCTCCAGTAGGATACCATCCTCTAGGAGATTCTGGGCCATCCTTGACAACCTCCGTTCATTGTCAGGCTCTGGGTGTTACCCCAGATAGCCAGCATGTGAGAGCAATCCGCATGGATGGATTTGTTATGAATTCCCTTATACAGCAAAGATAATAGTCAGCAAGTCTTCTGCCCATTGTTGGCCTCTTCTTTATTTGCTTGTCGCAGAGGGGATTCACTACAAGTTTTCTTCCCTTACTAGAGGTCATTCTGTGGCTTCTGCATGTCTACTGGAGAGAGAGAGAGAGAGAGAGAGAGAGAGAAAAAAGGACAGGGAGGGAGGGAGAGAGAGAAAGAGAGAGAGAGAGACAATGAAAGTGAGAGAAAGAGAGGCAAAGTGAAAGAGTGTTTGTTTGTTGTCAGAGCATGTATTTGTATACATAAATTCAATCCTCCTCAGTAGGAGAGACAATGAGTGAGTGAGTGATGAAGCAGCTCTCCAACAGAAGGAAACAAAATGGACCGGGGAACTACTGGCATCATATTTGAAGGGTTTGTGTCCAGTAAAGGCAAGTCAATGCTGAATTGGTGTCTAGAGGAATACCAAAATACATCACTTTTGACACCATTTAAGCAGGTCCAAATAGACTTGGCTTCACTTTGGAATTGTGGTCTAGCAACATCATGACATAGCAGCTTTTTTGGGGGAATCACATATTCTGAGGTCATGCAAGCCACATGACCTGCAGCTGACAATCAGCGATGTTTCTCATGAAGCAAATGACTTGGTGCTCTTTCCAGCTGTTTCTGAGCAGAGAAGGACATCATCTGAGAGCCCTTTATTTCTTTGCCAAAAGATGGATTTGTTAAGCAGAAAAAATTAGAGCTCTTCATAGAATCATGCATTATCTTTCTAGTCACATATTTACCTGAAGTTTCAGGCAAGCAGGAGGGGAGTAAAACTGTATGTTGCTGTGGAGGAGAGTGCAGTCTTTGCAGCAGGGCAAGGACAGAGGACAGGTTGTAGAACAGGAAGATTTTAGAAGGTTTTATTTGACAAATCATTTATATGTTACTGACTGCTATGTGTAGGTGAAGTGTTTACACTTCACTACAAGTTGTAATGCGTGATCTGCTACTATTTCTCATGACCCTTCTGATAGTACTAGGTGTTGTGAAGTGCTTAATTTCCTAGGCAAAGAATATATGAAGTGACACTTCACCCGTGAAATGTAACTTTACATATCTTTTAACCTAATGAAGACTCAGTGAAGTGATAGTTTGTTCAGGAAGTGTCATGTTGTGGGGTCTGGTAGAGGATTTGCCACTATGATAAACACAATTTATTTTCCCTACCCCTATCCCATATAGCACACATTAAAAAACACCATCCTCCCTCCATCTAGACCGAACATCATGAATAAGTATATTACTCTCTTTCCACCAACCATCTTGGCTGTAAGCATCCACATACTCCATCCATCCACCCCCCACCCCATGTAATTTTTAAATAGGCATGGGTTGGTACTAAAATACCCAACCCTCAAGACTACCCATGGATACCTCTAAGCTACTCGTTAGTACCCTAAAAATACCTGGATTAAAACAAGTAGTTGGTTTGGGTCGGGTAGTTACTACCCGATTCATTCAACTACTCTTTTATCCAACCCTCACCATAACAAAATTCATGTGAATGACTGTTTTTGACTATTACACTGTTTGTTATGTGCCCTGAGCTGTTATACCCATGGTAGGCATTGCTGAGGCAGGTACAAGAGGCACAGCTGCTCTTAGCGAGCCTGCTGCTGTTTCAAAAAATTATATGTATTTTAGGAATGGAGAGAGGATGTCAGATTTAGAAGTGGGTAGCCATCTGGGAAGAAGGGACCACCAAACAGTGTGGTTCATGATAAACACAGCAGTAGAGATAAGCCATATAAAAGCAAGGGTATTGGACTTCAGGAGGGCTGACTCTGGGAAAATGGGAAAGTGTCTCAGAAAAGCACTAGCAACTGAACACGAAGGATGAGTGGAAGAACAATGGGGAAAAATCAAAAAAGCCATTTCAGAGGCAACAAGCCTGTGTGAAGCAAATCAACAAAACAAAACAAAGGAAAAAAACACTATGGTTCTCAAAAGAGGTAGTGGGGAAGGTTAGGAAGAAAAAGTAGCATTCAAGAAGTATAAGGAAACACAGAAGGAGCAAGACAAAGAACTTTACAAGTTAAAGCAGAAGGGAGTGGGGAAGGCAGTCAGAATAGCAAAAGCCCAAACTGAGGAAAAGATAGCCAATTCAGTTAAGAAGGGTGATAAAACCTTTTATAGTTACATTAGGGAGTGAAGAAAGACCAAGGGAGGGATAGTGAGGCTTAATAAAGGGAAGGGTGGTTGGGTAGAGGGTGACAGTGAAAAGGTAGGGATACTGAACAAATACTTCTGCTCAATATTCACAAAAGAAGAGGCAGAGGTACCTAAGCCAAACAATAGAAGCACTCTGGATAGGGGGTCGATACCAGTCCATTTACAGAAGAAAGAGTCCAGAAAGAACTCCTAAAATGGAAGGTGGACAAAGTAATGGGGCCTGACAGGATTCACCACAGAATTCTAAAAGAACTAAGGCGAGAACTAGTGACACCACTAACTAACCTTTTTAACAAATCATGGGAGGAGGTTGTGGTGCCTGAGGACTGGAGAAGGGTGGATGTGATTCCCATTCACAAAAGTGGGAGCAAGAGAGAGGCAGGCAACTACAGACCTGTTAGTTTGATCTCAGTGGTATGGAAAATGATGAAATCACTTATGAAGGAAAGAATCGTTGAGTACCTAGAGGCAAGTGGGGCACAGGACCCAAGGCAGCATTGATTCACAGCGGGGAGGTCATGTCAGATGAATCTAATCGATTTCTTTGACTGGGTGACCAAAGTAGTAGACCAGTGAAGGGCTGTGGACATGGCCTACCTAGACTTTAGCAAGGCATTTGACACAGTCCCACACAAATGATTAATGAACAAATTAGCCAGCCTGGGAGTGGGTCCCAGGGTTGTAGCCTGGGTAAAACATTGGCTGGACAACAGGATGCAGAGGGTTATATTAAATGGAGTCCACTCCAATGAAAGGGGGGTTACTAGTGGGGTACCACAGGGTTCAGTACTGGGGCTGGTCCTCTTTAATGTATTTATAAGTGACATTGCAGAGGGACTGGAAGGTAAAGTATGCCCCTTTGCAGATGACACAAAGATCTGCAACAGGGTTGATACACAAGGTGGGGTGGAAAGGATGAGAAGGGACTTGGCAAGGTTGGAGGAATTGTCAAAAATATGGCAGCTTAGATTCAATGCAAAGAAGTGCAAAGTGATGCACCTGGGAAACAAAAACCCAGGGAAAGAGTATGCAGTGTGTGGGGAGGTACTATCAACAACAAAAGTGGAAAGGAACTTTGGGGTAGTCATATTAGATGACCTATTGGTAGGCAAGCAAAGTGAGAAGGCAATAAGGAGGGCTGGGGGGATACTGGGATGCATAGGGAGAGACATTACCGGTAGAAAACAGGAAGCTGTTATCCCTCTGTACAGACAGTTGGTGAGACCCCATCTGGAATACTGTGTGCAGTTCTGCAGACCCCATCTCTGAAAGAGCATAGCCTGGGTAGAGTCTGTCCAGAGGAGGGCAACTAAAATGGTGCAGAGTCTGCCCCAGAAGTCATATGAAGAAAGACTAAAGGAGCTTAATATGTATACTGTCTAGGAAAGGAGGGAGAGGGGGGACATGATAGAAACACTTAAGTACCTCAAGGGAATCAACAAAGTCCAAGAGGGTAGCATCTTTCAAAAAGCGAGATGTGCAAGAACGAGGGGGCACAATTTGAAGATAGAGGGGGACGGCTCAGGGACAATGTAAGGAAGTATTTTTTTCACAGAGAGGGTAATGGATGCATGGAACTGCCTTCCTGAGGAGGTTGTGGGGTCAAAAACAGTGGGGGAATTCAAGAGTGCAGGTACAGACATAAAGCGATTTTTGTGGGGGGGGTAGGAGGAAGTAGGCTGTTTGATTAACTAGGATCTCCAGCTTATCCAATAGGTAGGGGAATGGTCAGACTGGGTGGGCCAAGCAGTTCCTATCTGCCGTCAAAGTCTATGTCTATGTTTCTATAACCATGGCGGGCATTGCTGAGTCAGGTACAACAGGATACAAATCCATGCTGTCGCAGGTGACTCAGAATTGACTTGCCTTTCTGACCCTGAACATAGAATTCCCAAGTAGTAGCTGTAGAGATCATTTCCCTTGCTGTTGACACTGGTGATTGTGAAGAATTTATAGATATGCTACTGTCAGAGGAGCACTCTGATGGTTTGGCAGAGTTTGACTACATCAGTTAATGGTGTTAGTAGGGCAATGTCACATTTGGTTGGGAGAAAATCTCTCCAAAAATCACTGGGTTCGATTTTCAAAAGTCAGCGCAAGCCACGGCAAAGATGGCTTGCACCAGTTGCTGGTGCATCAGGGACCCTGCAGCTGATTCTTGATCAGGTAGGGTCCTGGCAGAAAAGTCCAATGGCTTGTGACAACTGTAACAGTGCACCGAACAGAGGGTGCATCTGGACAGGTTGCGCAAGCCATATGCAGCCATGTGGCAATGTTCCCACACATTCCCTGGTGATCTAGTGCACCCCCAAGCCCCAATCTCCCATTATTATAAATACAGATCCTTGTTGATCTAGCAACCCCAAAGCTCCAATCTCCCATTATTAAGATGCCTGGTGATATGGTGCCCCCCCAACCCTGATCCCAAGTTATTAGAAAGAGAAATCACTGGCAATCAAGTGTCCCCCACCAAGCCCTGAGCCCCAATTATGAAATATGAACACATCATTGGTGGTCTAGTGGACCACCACCCCCCCAACCTGGCAAGCAGTGCCCCACCACCTCAATCCTCCAATCCCCAAACCGAGCCAGTGATGGGCACAGCCCACTGGTCACCACTATGGCCAGCATTAATGAGCACATTCTTAATACAGTTCAGGGCTCATTGACAGCTCAGTCAGAAGCTGGCCTTGGTGGTGAGGGGTGGGCTTTGCCAGTCACCAGCTCAGCTTGGGGATGGGGGAGCAGGATGGGGAGACACTGCTTGCAGGGGTAGGGAGGTGGTCCACTAGACCACGAATGATGTGTTCATATTTCATAATGTAGGATTGTGGCTTGGGGGAGCACTAGATCACTAGTTATCTTTATTTATAATAATTCAGGATTGGCACTTGGGGGCACTAGATCACCTGGGATCTTTATTTATAATAACGGGATTGGGGTTTGGGGGGCTGCTAGACTACAAGAGACAGTAGGTTTTTGTTATACAGGGGCATTAGGACTGGGGGGTGCTGCACATTGACGCACAGTTCACAACCCTCTCAGAGGATTTCTAAGTACTGTTAAAGCAGCTCTTGGCTAGTTTAACAGTACTTAGACCTTTGTCATCTGGTAGAGTTTTGTGAATGCCAGATTAGGGGATATGGCAGCCTGCATCTTCCTCCAGTTCCTAGTACCATGCTGCAGCCCATTTTGTGGCAAAACGCTGGCACAAACCCCCTGTGCTGCATGCAGCCTGTGTTTCATGCAGGCTTCCTTTCAGAATAACTTATGGTGTGTCAGCTCACCAGCAGAGCAGCAAGGTGTCCAGTTGTGGTGCCAGCATTCCAGATTCAGTGACAGATGCGGGAGTCAGAAGGCCGGCCAGGGGGAGAAGGATTAAGCATCCTTGGGACTTCTCTCCTTCTCCTGTGGGAGGGGGGAAGAGTGTCTGGCACTATGCAGACCTCTGGTGGAGGCTGGCTATACTGTGGTGGCCAGCGCTACACGTTAGTGGGCAGGGCAGACACTGGCATCATTGCAAATCTCTGCCCCCAGGAAAAAGCTTGCACAAAAAATGACAGCCCACTAATGATGTCCCTCATCTCTGCTGTAGCTCCCGCTGCAGACCAAGATCACCCAGGTAGGTCCCACTCCCTTGGCACCGCCCTGGGGAGCAAGCCAGGGCTATGTGACTGAGTTCCTTAGGTGAAGAGGTGCCCGACAGGCAGCCCCACATAGGGAGGTAATCCTGGGGATGGGGGGTGGCAAGCAGTGTGGGAAGTCCAGATCCTCTGGTGCCAAGAGGGAAATGGAGCAGAAAAAAAAAATTGCTTGCAGTGCATTTTTGACACAAGGTGCCACTTATGTCATTTGTGTTTGATGCAGGCACATTGCATCATTCTATGGGCTTTGAGAATTAGGCCCAGTTTCTTCCCCTGCAGAAAGGTTAACTTCAATGTTCCTCTTAAAGCAGCATTCTAGCAATGTAGGCAACACATTGGTGTCATTCTTAAACATGTCATTTATTCTCTGATCAGGTGACAGTCTGAAACTCAAGTCATTTGCCAAGATAACGGTGGTAGTGTCTTCTTTTAACTGAAAGTCTTTCTCTATGTAATCAAGGAAAATGTGAAGAAATCTTATCTGAGGAAGTATTTGACTCAGAGTTGCACTGTCTGCACTGACATCACGTGACAGACTCAAATGGCTCCAATAAGGTGACCAAAGATTCAAGTAGACTTCAACTGCTGGAACTGAGCATGATGTCTACTTCACCTGTTTGATGCTGCATGGTGTAGTCATGTACAACTTTTTTCTGTTCAAGAAGCCTTTACAACATGTAAAATGTTGAATTCCTGTGAGTTGGAACTTCCTGCTTTAATGTATGCAGTGGTAAGTTGTTTGACCTCTGCAGCTCCTTCAGAATTTTTTTTGCATTCAGAGTGGCTGATATGCCCACATATTTTCTTAGCAAGACCTAACAGGTTTTCAGCATTTCTGTTTCCATTTAAGAAGTTATGGATGAGAAGATTTAAACAATGTGCAAAACAAGGTATATGTTGGTAGGTGCCATCTCTAACAGCTTTGACTGTGTTGGCACCATTATCTGACACTATGAACCCTGGAGATAAGGAATATGGAGTAAGACATTTCTGGAATTGTTTTTCCAGCTCTTGCAAAATATTCACAGCAGTGTGGTTCTCCTCAAACATGGTGACACATAATGCAGCCCACTTCCTACTACTTACAGAAGAGTGAGGATTATTACTTTTTAACTAAAAACTTGCCCAATGAGCTGTAACAGTCATGTAGTCAATTGTTTGGTTGCTGGTCCATATATCTGTAATTATGTGAACCTGCTTCACCTCAGAGAGTTTCAGCTGCTTAATTACTTCAGTACACACCAAGTCATACAACTATGGAGCAGCCTTTTTCCAGAAATACATTCTGCAGGGAACAGTGTACCATGGTTCAAATATGGTTCACGAACTTGAGGAAACCTATTTGAGCAACAAAAGCAAAAGGGAGTTGACAGTTGGCCACCAGGTCTGCAATGGCTCTATTTAACAGCTGTTGGATGCTGGTGGGTAAATTGTGATTTCTTCACAACACTTTCTTTTAATGTTAGTTGAAGAGATCTTTTTAATTTGGGGGGAATTTATTTTTTAGACCTTTTCACATGGAGTGCTACATTGGGATTTTCCAGTACTTGATGGTGTCAGAAAGCAAACTAAGTTTGTCTAGGAAGACTGCAAGGACACATCAAGTGATTTAATGCCACTTTCTGCTAACATTTCATTGTCACTGTGGTCACTGCCACCACCACCTCCACTACTGCCCATACTAACCACACTGCCTCCTGCACTGCCCCACTCAACTGGGTGTTTTGCTTTTGCATGTCGCATCATTATTGATGTTCCAAAATTTGTTGGTTTGCCACCATGGCTGATGCTCTTTTTACACAGACTGCATTCAGCTCAAGAGTTGTCTGCAGGGTCAATATAAAATAAATTCCACAATAAAGATTTACCTTTTTTGATTTGTGCCATGGTACCTTGCATTATTCCTTATACAGTCAAGGGACCTGGAGGAAACCCTACACTGCCATTTCCTTGTTGAGATGAATTGTTCTCCATCATGCTCATCTTATTCTTATATTTAGCATATTATTTTTTTTTCAGCACTTGCCTCTCATGCCTTACAACAGCATCCTCTTCTACCCCCTTAATTAAAATACTGACCTCATCTCCACAAGATCCAGAACTGGAAGTGCCATCATCATTATGTGGGAATATAGCCTAGGCTAGCCCATTCCCAGTCCCCACTATCACCACCATCTCTATCAGCATTCACTGCCTCAGCATCTGAGCTTATATTTGAGGAGGATGCCTCCTTGCATGTCGCTTCAACAGCTTAAAGTACCCTGGCACATACGGCAAAATGTTCAGTACTCCATGATTAACTCCAGTCAGTTCTTTCCAAAACTCTACTGTCATTTCATTGCTAACATGCTTTTTTAGTTCAGGACATTTAGTGCCAGTCCTGGGGATGTTATTATAATTGTCACTATGTTATTCATTAGTGCTATGATTCAAATTTTCTATATCATTAACAGTTGCACATGTAGCAGCACTGTGCTTCTTTTAGTAAACTTAGACTGGGAAGTACAAGACATAGTAGACACAGTTGTGAAAGGATATTGTTTCACTAACTGCTGGACAGACAGTGCAGCTGACTATGTCAACAAAGAAACAACCTTGGCAATCCTTATAGTTTCTGGGCCTCCAATGGGTCACTTCTAAACTCCAAGACCACCGGACAAATAACCCAACTCACATCCCCCTCTGGCACCACCTCTGACCCTGCTGAGATTGCGGACCTTTTTAACACAATATTCACTGACCTATCCTCCTATCTCAGCAAACTCCCACCCCAGACTCCCCCAGGCCTGAACAACCAACAAAACAGCTCCCCCACCTCCTCTAACACCCCCTCCTTCCACTTTAGATCTATTGGGCAGAATGTCATCCCCAACCTACTGAAATCTCTCCTGGCCAAAGGAAGCCCTGGCAGTGATGGACTGTATGCTACATTTCTAAAATATATCTCCCCAGCTATCATTAAACCAGTGGGTTAAGGCTCTGAGCTGCAGATCTGGAGACCTGGGTTTAAATCCCACGGCCACCTAGGTGCATACTGTGTGATCCTGAGCAAGTCACATAACTTCCTTGTGCTCCCAGGTCGCATCTGGAAACAAGCTTCGACTTAGTGTGCTACTCCTGGTTAAACAATGTTCCCTTTCCCCTTTTCCTTCCCTAAACCCCTCACTTTCATATTCAACCTCACCCTTTCTACATCCGCTGTGTCTGACTCCTGGAAACATGCACATGTGGTTCCAATTTTTAAAGCTGGTGATCCCCGTGCCCTTGAAAATTACATACCCATCTCCCTCCTCCCACACCTAAGTAAACTGCTAGAAAAAGTTGTACACTTCCAGCTATCCAAACATCTAGAAAAGTATAACCTCCTATGTCCCCTCCAGCATGGCTTCCATAAGCACCATAGTACCTCCACTGCTTTGGCCTTTTTTTCTGGCCACATTCTAAGAAACATGGACATGGGCAAAGCCACAGGTGCTCTCTTCATTTATTTATCAAAGGCCTTTGACCTTGTTAACCACCACCTTCTCCACTTCACCCTATTTCATTTTGGCTGCTCCCTGGGAACTACTGCCTTGTTTCTACAGCTATCTCTTGAACAGGTCTCGGTCTGTCATAATTTGTAAAGCTTCCTCTACTTCCCTACCCATTCATACTGGAGTACCCCAGGGGTTCCATACTTGGTCCTCTACTTTTTTCCATGTTTATAAATGCACTCCCCATGGAAAGCTTCAATTGCAAGGCACTTCTCTATGCAGATGAACTAGTCCTATATAACATCGATAAATCACTGGATTCCATCTCCTCCACCCTTACATGAAATTATGGCTCTGTCAATCAATTGTTCCTCTTCAGCAAACTCCAGGTCAATGAGAAAAAGACACAATCTATGCTCTTTGGATACAAACCATTTCTCACCAAAGTCACCAAAACCAGCTCCTCTCTCCTTGTACTCACCCCAGCAGTCCCCTCTTGAAAATGTCCCCGCTTTCAAATACCTAGGTGTTACCCTCGATCCCTCCCTTACTTTCTCCTAGAATATTAATAACACTGTGTGGTGAATCCACCAGAAGCTAGGAGCTGCCAACTGACTCAAGCATCTTCTGTCTAATGAAGTGTGCCTTGCCATCATGCAAGGTAACCTACTGGCCCTCCTTGACTGCTGCTCCCCTGTCTACTACCTTGTGTCCTCCACACTACACTCATGACTAAACACAAGCACAATTCCATCTGTCACTTTGTCCTTCAAGCTCACTACTCCACCCACCACTACACACTCTACAAGTCCCTAGAGTGGCTCCCACTACAAGGTCATTTTGATTGTGCCATGGGTTGCTTGGTGGACATTTCACCCAGGAATGACCACCTATCTCCCTATTCATCCTTCCTAACAGGCAGGATGACTTCTAGGGACCTTAGGTCATCCTCCATCCTGCCACTGGAAGTACCACATATCTCTGCCTCCACGGATAGTAAAACTTTCTCTGTCTATGCCCCCTCCCTATGGGACAGACTCCCATTAGCCATCCCCTCATCCCCCTCCCACCTGTCCTTCAAAAAAAATCTAAAAGACTGGCTCCTGACTGTAGCCACCTGTCACTGCTCTCCACAACAACACTAGGGCCTACTATCCACCCATGCTCTATGGCGCTACTGTATGCTGCTTGCCTCTACCTCTCTGACTATCCCTTTCTTACCTCTGTTTTGTATGTTCTAAAGCTCTCTTGTATCTTATTGCACTTTTGCACGGTTGTTCTCTGATCCTGCTTTGATCTCCAAGCTGTCCATGAAGTTTGATTGATGAAGTCTGCGCAGCTTTTTTCTGGCTGATGTTTACTTATAAATGCCTCTTGTAATCAGATAAAGCTACTGCCTGTTACTTGTACAACTGCTCTTGTTGTACTCACATATAGCTACTGTTTATATACTTGTATCATTGTTATTATTGTTTACATAACCAGCTATGACTATACATTCTTGTCTCATCACCTCACATTGAGGTGTGTATTATCCTGTGTTCCTATATGTATTGTTTTTTTTCCTTTTTTGACTCATGTTATTGCCACCTTGTGGCCTGGGTCATGACTGAAAATGGTCCTTCAGATCAGCTTACTTACCCAGTTATCAAATAAATAAATAAATAAATAAATAATAATGACAGGTCTCAGGTCTCAGGGACACCTCACAAATAGTATAATACAGCTGTAAAAGACTTTCACTATGCTACAGAGACAGACAGTACAGTTATGTCACAGTAATAAATGACAGGGCTCAGGGCACCTAACAAACAGTGTAATACAGCAGTAAAAAGATTTCACTATGCCGCAGAGACAGTGTAGCTATCTTACAGTAATAAATGAGAGGGCTCATGGCATCTAAAAAAGAGTAATATAGCCTTAAACAGCTTCAACTATGTTGCAGAGACAGACAGTGTAGCTGCCTATGTCACAGTAATAAATGACAGGGCTCAGGGCACATAACAAACAGTTTAATGCAGCCATAAAATGCTTTCACTATGCTGCAGAGACAGACAGTGTACCTATGTCATAGTAATAAATTGCAGAACTCAGGACACCTAAAACACTGTGATACAGCCATAGAAGGCTTTCACTGTGCTGCAGAGACAGACAGTATAGCTATGTCACTGTAATAAATGACAGAGCTGAGGGCATCTAACAAACAGCGTAGTACAGTTCTAAAAGGCTTTCACTGTGCTGCAGAGACAGACAGTGTAGCTATGTCACAGTAATAAATGGCAGGGCTCAGGGCACATAACAAATAGTGTAATACAGCCATAAAAGACTTTCACTATGCTGCAGAGACAGACAATGTAGCTGACTACTACGGTATGGCACAGTAATAAAGAATAGCGTTCAAGGGCACTTAACATTCAAACAGTGTAATATACTTTCATTTCAATTCAAATCAACTGCCCAGTGCCTTCTGTTTTTGTCTATGCCTTTACCAATATCTTGCTCCTTCTCTGTTCTCTCTCAATCCCCAGCACCACCTCCATGACTGAGGCTTATTCCACTCCCCCCTGGCTGAGACAGTTTCTCAGTCCCCCACTATTTCTCTCTTTGCTCCTTGTACTGTAGGTTTAATTAGCATATTGATTCATTTTAAAGGCAACTTGTTGACTCTATGGCCATGATTTGCGCTGCAGAGCGAGCGCCCATGAAGGTGCATCCACAGCCACAACACAAACTACTGCCGGCTTGATTCTGCACCACAGGCTCACAGCAGACAGAGCACAGACACCACTGACCAATCAGGTGTCAGCCCACTGTGATGTGCTCTGATTCTGCTGTAGCTCCATGAAGGACCCCACAGGCTGCCCTTAATGCCCATTTCTAAGTCCTTTACCAGTTACCTGTGTCAAATTACCCAACCCAAGAATTACACTGCTATGTCTGGTAGGGTAGTACATTACACAAACTACCCTACCTGGCCAGAAATAGGCTATACCTGCACTGTCCGACCCAGCTACTTGGTGGGTAGCCCATGCTTAGTTGTTATACATATACAGTACTTTAGTACTATTGTGTGCCTATCTCTGCTTGCTCTACGGGACCAAAATGGATGAGGATACTGCAGTATAGCCCTGAGGTTAGAACACAGAACCATAAAGCTGTAGACCCAACAGACTTGAGGTTGAATCCCACATCCTCCTTTTTCATACTGTGTAACCATGAGAGGTCAATTAACCTCCCAGTGCTCACAGGGTGAACCTGGAAATGAGCTTTAGCTCAGACATGCTTTCTGGGAAAAGAAGTCTAAATGGTGCAGACTTTGGTCTCAAAAGGTGACTCGGGGAAGCATAACTACTGTAAGAAAACAGTGTGAGCATAATAAATTTAGAAAAAACTAAGAGCTGCTAGAAATCAAAATGAAAATAAATGAGTTGCTAGCCAGCAGCCTGCCCCATCATGCCTTACAACACATTGATGTGGATGTGACCTGAGAGAGGATTGTTAATCACCGGAGACAGTAAGACAAAGGAATGAAGGAAAAGCACAGGACTGGCCGGGATCACTGCCTACAGGCAAATCAGGTATTTTTAGCCACCTAGTCTCCCATTACTGCCAAAAATAAATTATTTAAAATTTGAAAAAAAAATATAGCTGTGACTGTGAGAGTTCATCTACATTAGACTTGGTTGCTAGCAGCAACTATAAGCACACCAACATGCTAGTACAAACAAAAAGGAGGGATGCTGTGATGAGCAAGGGAGGGAGTAGATGTGGTTGGACCAATCTGCTGTATCAGTAATAATATCACCATGCATGTGGACTGTGTCTGGTTAACTCTGGTTGTGTGGTGCCAGCCAACATGGCCCTGGTGTGCAAAGGGAATTAGTGATGACACTGTGGAGAATGCTTCATGGGCTAGGAGTGGGGTACACATGGGGATGATGGTCTAGTGGAATTAGGTGGGGCGGTGGAGGCCAGGGAAGGATGGAGTGGACCAGGGTCAAGACTAAAGGGGGGTTTTAACTGTTCTAACACATAACGAGCAGATATTGTTATGCTCATGCCAGTCTCACTGGCACAAACATTGGTTATTAATGTCTCCATTTGTGTCATCCTAATTATAACAGTTCAGCTGGAAGAAGCATGCATCATGCTACTCTTTTATGGGTGCAAAAGTAAGAGCAACAACCTGATTCAAATCAGCACTGTTCAACATAAAAATTCAAAGTAACAAAGGTATTAAAAGGCACCAAATAGAATTTTGTGAACTATTAGTTGACGGTCTGATTTTGAAAGTTTGCATTTCCCAGATACATGTACTATAGCTATTTAGCCATATAGCACTGCCCAACCTCAGCAGTATAGTGCTTTACCACAGCACTGCCCCACCCTACTATAGCACTGTTCATAAGCCCCATCACAGCATGTTCTCCTTCCCATGGTCAGATAACAGTACTTCAATGCAAAAGTAAAAAAAATAGTTTCTATTCACATAGATATTGGTTAAAAATGAAGTTTTGCTGCCCATGCTTTACTCCACAAATTTCTCTGTTGTGCAACTAAACCTCTGTACTGAGGAAAAATAATTGTTTCCCTGTTTTAAACTAATTAGACCTGATTGCTGGGAAATTAAGTGGTATGTGTGGGTAGCCAAGCTCCATGGTTATGTTTTACTTGGCTGTATAAGAATCAACATTCTTTATACACTTTTGAATTTCAGATCCCTTCTTTGACCATGATGCGGAGGAAGTGCTGTGGTGGGGTGAGATACGAGGCTGTGTTGAGTGTAGTCTTCTATTTGGAGGGGGGAGTAGTAAACAGACCCCCCTACATTCATGCTATCAACTAGCACTATACAAAATTGAGTTTGGTGCTTTCAGTATCATTGATACTTTGACTTGGAATTGGAGTAGTTGGAATTTAAACTGCATACTCTTCCTTTTTATGGCTGCAGTGGGTGTTGCACTACAGATATCTTGCAAGCACAGTACAGTAAAAGGAGCTTACAGGATACTGAACAGACTTGGAAATAGTGGAGGTGAATGGCAATCACTGCACATTCACAGCATTGTTTTGTCTGCCAGCCACCGGTGGAACACGGCACTGTCTGCCATGTCCAAGATGGCCACCAGAATTCTCTGCGCATGTGCGAAGACTGGTGCATGGACATTGAACTCCAGTGGCACAGTCCACTATGTCCAAGATGGCTGCCAGAGTCCCCTGTGCATGAACGAGTTGTTGCACATGTGCAGGGGACTCTTGTGGCCATCTTGAACATGGTAGACTGTGCCACCATGCTGTCGGAGTTCAGTGTGCATGCACGGAGAACTCAGGGGGCAGTCTTGGACATGCCGTGTTCCACCAACAAAGTTGGCTGCAGTCATACCGGCTCTGGCCAGAGTTTGTTTTTTAAGCCATAGCTTTAGCTGTTGAGCTACATCAACAATCCTTATTTTTACTTGCAACAAGTGTTGCTGTCATCATCTAGTTATTCCAGCTACAATTATCTATCATCTCGTTGAGCCATTGCAGCATCACTAAGAGGATGTGCACAACATCTTCCATTCACATCACCTCTCACATCAATCACCCTCACCAGGTTGCTGTCTTTATTTGATGGCTGTAGGACATATATGATCTCAGAAAGCATGTCAATTCACTTCCGACAATTCATTCCATGATAACTCGCTCCCAACCGTTCACTCTTATTTCATTCGCTCCAACCACCACTCGCTCCATGGCATTTTGCTCCCACTCCTGCTTAATGGTATTGGTTCTGTGGACAGTCAAAATGACAGACAGAAGTATGGCACAGGTAAAAGCTAAATCAGAGGGCAGGGGGCTGAAAGGAGACAAAAAAAAATAAAATAAAAAACAGCAGGGGATGGGAGGTGGGGAGGCTGAGAGCAAGCCCTGACATGGTGTGGTGTAATTCAGAAGTCCCTCCCAAAAGCCCTATTTCACTGGGCTGGGCCAGAAAACATGAACCAGGTTAGCTTGTCTTTCTCCACAGTACCTCAAGCAAGCAGAGGGGGTTAATATAACAAAAATTCAGCAAGGAAGTTGGGGTAAGCAGAGATGGCTAATGTGAATGAGAGAATGATGCCACAGGTTACAGCTAAATTGGAGAGCAAAAAGGAGACGGAGAAAATAAAATAAGAAAACAGCAGGGGACTGGAGACAGTAGTGAGGCAGGCAGAGAGTAGGGGGTTTTGGGCTGGGCAAGTCAGGTCAAGCACTGGGGTGGGGGGGTTTGAGACAGCAAGTAGGAGAAGAAAGTATAGCTAGGGACTGGAGTCATTATTCCTGAGTGTATCCTGAGCTGTGTAGGACTTATCTTTTATGAACAGGACTTGGAACGTTTACATTATTGTGATAATTTATAATCTGCATACTTCCTGGCAATGAGTGAGAGGGAGTGAATTGCTGTGGAGCGGGATTAGCGGTAGTGAACTGACCAGGGAGCCGATCATCTTGAGTGAGTTGTCACAGAATTAATCGTCAGGAGTGAATTGACATAGACCCGTGATCTCATATGGTCACTGAAATTTTCCTGTAACTGAATGGCAGTGCAACAAAACTGGGCAAAAAAACCTGACCCGATCTTTCTTTCACTACAAAATATTTTGGACATCTTCCAGGTTTATTTGGTGACACAGTTTTCTTGTTCCACTAACTTCTGAGTATTTTATAAATGTTTTAATGTAGTTTCCCCCCCCCCCAAGACGAAAAGATGGCTGCCACATTTGGCTTTGAAATAGCATTATCACCCTGGCAAGGGTTAGCTGTGATAAAAATAATAAAAAAAAAACTCATAGTGCACAGCATAGAAGGTACCTAGACAATTAAGTATGAGAGGTATGCTAATATTTGGTTACCTAGCACATTTCAGTGACTTGTCTATTTTAAAAAAATCAAGATAATCTGTTTGATCTTGTATTTTCTTGTGGCAGTAGTTCAGATCATTAGGCTTTCTTTAAAAAGTTTGTTTTAGGTTCCCATTTCTTTGTTAAAGTAAGAGTGTTGCTAGATTATTTGCAGACTTGGAAAGCAGGAATCTAATTGGACTACCACATAGATGTATTACTTCAGTTACATAGAAATCACAATCAGTTTGTTCATTTTACATATATTTTACAACAGAAAGAGAGCCACTGAAATGAATAAAGGCTAGTTACTGCTGGAAAAGGTTTTTTTTTCCACCATTCACAGTTGTAAATAATAATTTAATAGGCTGTACATGGCCAATAGAGAAGCTTGACTGAAATAGCTTTTGAAGGGAAAGGTAGAGACAGCAACTTGTTAAATGTATTCTTCTCTGTTTCTGCAGGTGATACATCATGGAAAACTCATTGGTACTGTCACTGCAGCATCACTAAGACGATGTCCACAACATCTTCCATTCACATCACCTCTCACATCAATCACCCTCACCAGGTTGCTGTCTTTATTTGATGGCTGTAGGACAAATGTTTTGGCTTGTGAGTGGGAAATGTTGCCATTTGAAATAGTTCTGACAAAGAAGGTTTAATTGACAAGTTTGGTAAATAACAGTAGGAGGAAAAAAACACATGATACTTGTGTTAAAATCTCTTTTGAATTAGATGCTGTGCTACAGAAATACAGCTATTTTGTTTAAATAGATGAGCCACAGGTAATTCAAATCTCAGAGAAAAAATAAATCTATTATCTCTTTTTTAAATCACATGTAGTCATTACTAAGGCTCTGTCAGTAATGAATATTATTAATTGATGAATTTGTTTTTCTTAAATATTTTTTTAAAAGTGAGCACACATAGCTGGCTGCTCATTTCAAGCTGTGTCCTTGGGGAAAGGGGATGGAGATACACAGACAGACAACAAAAAGGAGCATGGCTACAGAACTGCAAGTGAACAGTAGCAAGCACAAGAACAGAACAATTGCAGTTTTGTATCTTGCAAATGTTGAGTATGGTAGAAATAAAAAAGCATAATGGCTAATCTAACACTTACATGTATGGAATATCACAAATTATGTATTATTTGCAGGTGCATGGAAATTTGTAAGTATAACTTTTTCATTGATCAAGTGATTTTGCGCATACCCAGACTTAATTACCCCCCCCACACCGTCCACTAAAACTCCACCTATAAAATGATCATTGTGATGTCTTCTGCTGTCAATTGCCTCACAGTACTGTAGCTGGCCACAACAAAAGAAACATGGCATGCAGTCCAAGTCCAGGTTGGTGTGTGATGAGATGATGATGTGAGGAGAGGTGTGATGCACAAGCAGGAGCCAGTCCTGGAAGATTTCTATTTTTAATTACACACTTTGCTTTGTCCGTTTCTCCCCAGCTTGTGTATCTATTCTAAAGACTGGGAGGAAGATGGATGGGGAGACAGAGCTTCTGAATTCCAGGTTCTCCCTTCTTGCCTGACAGTGATCCATAGGCAAATTTTCTTCCAAAAACAGACAAGCTCTGATGCCAGAGCAGGGATCCTGATCCATCTGCCATGTTGACTGCTGGCCAGGGGGCTAAGCCTGCCACAGCATCATAACTGAGCTACACACTCTAGTGAACTGCCTGCCTGGCTGCCCCAGCTGTGCCACTGGCTTTCTGCATGGGATCACTGCAAGCCCAGCCAATAGCATCAGACCACTGCTGCCCTTTTCTGTTGAACTGCCTGCCTGACTCTTTGGTAAGGTTTATAATCTGAAGTATTTATATGTTGGTTTATTAGGGGTGTGGAAGGTTAAGTCACTGGGTATCCCCTGGATTTCACCTTAGGGTTGTAGGATATGATGTTGAAAAAAAATGTATTGGGGCTGTGTAGAGCAAGGAAGCAATGGATATTTTTGAAGCAAAATGTAGATACTGTGTGGATTTTAAGTAGTACTGTTCTTGTAGACAAATGTAGGGGGATTAGTCAGGGGGAATGTTTAAAATAATGTTATGATCTGGGATTCAGGCTGGAGAGCAGGAAGGCTGAGGTGAATGTGCAGATGTTTAAAAAACCTGTACTGGTTCAGGATTGAAAGGGGAGTGCAAGAATATCTAAGGCTAGTAAGACAGATGTTTAAAAAACAGCAAGAAGATGGCAGACTCCCAACAAGTACATTAGGACCAGCAACAACAAAAAGCACCCAGCTTGAAGAGAGAAGTGGCTCACCCACCTCACCACTTTGATAAAATAAATTAATACCCAGGTATTTTATATGTGGTATTTATACTTGGTTGATGAATGGAAGAAGGCTTCTAGGCCCATATTTACCATTCCCCACATTAGTGGGACATCAAATCTGTATTTTCCCTCACCGAATTATCAACCTTTTTTTTAAAGGTTGTTATCGTGCTACTTTCAATTATATTATTTGGTAACTTATTCCATAACCTGCCAGTTCTATTAATAAATGAGAAATAGCTACCATTGTTTTTAGCAATGTCTAATTTGATCTGTTTTATATGCCCCCTCAAACCAGTTGGTTTCTCCTGCACCTGCAAGCCTATCTCATTCCTTAAGCCTGTATCATTTACTATCTTATATATTGCTAATAGGTCCCCTCTTATTCTTCTTTGCTACAGGGAGAAAAGACCCGTTTTTTATTTTATTTATTTATTTAATTTTGGTGACCGGGTAGGCCCACTGGGCCCCGAAGTTCCCTTTTTCAGGGATGACTCGGGATAACAATACATTTCTAATAGCGGTAAGTCATGGTTACAGTATTATACAGGCATAGTTTTGCTGTTTGCTTACATGGTTATCATCATGATACAGTATTAATTACAATGCTGCTAGACCTAGTGTTAAACATGGCAAGTTGTTGAGAAGTTTTGGGCAGGAGAGAGATTCCCATGCCAGGGATGGAGGTGGGGATTTTAGGGAACCTGGGCACCTTGGTTGTTGGGGGAGGATTCTCCTTTACTCGCTTTTTTTGAGCGGAGGGGAGTGGTAGCAGCGGCAGTTATGTGCTGTGGCAGAGGCACATGCTCGTAGCAATCATATGTGCTTTTAGTCTGGTGCTGAAGTTCACGAGTGAGGAGGCCTCCTGCAGCGGAGGTGGGAGGTTGTTCCATAGGTTGGGGGCTAGGTAGAAGAACGATCTGCCACCTGCATTTGTTCTTATTCTGGGGACTGTGAGTAGCCTTCGTTCAGACATCCTTAGCCTCCTGGGGTTGTGCTTTAGTGCTATAGTACCTGCTATGCTGGAAGGGTCGGGCAGCTGTAGTAGTTTGTATGCTTGGATGAGCAGAGGGTATTGCAGTTGGGTGGTCAAGGAGGGCCAGTGTAGTTGGGCCAGTGTATCACAGTGGTGACATCGCAGATGGTCCTGAGTGGTGAAATGAGCCACTTTTTTGTAGTGGATTTGCATCCTCGAGACCTCTTGTTTTGCCATGCCTTGTATTATAAGTGCGGCATAGGTCAAGGTAGGGAGCAGGACACATGTGGCAATGGATTTCCTTGCCTCAGGGATTAACTGGTCCTTGAGTCGATACAAGGTTCCAAATTTATGATGTAGGGTCTTGGTGATGTGGTCCACATGGTCCTTGAAAGTAATAGTTTGGTCTAGTGTCAGGCCTAAGTACTTAATGGAGGGCACTACGCTGATGCTTTTTCCAGTGAGGGTGGTAAGGTGCAAGGATGCTGACCTGTCATGACCCAGCAATCTGGGCCTGAATAGCATCACCTTGGTTTTATCAGAGTTTAGCATCATTCTGTTCTCTCTCAGCCATGCCTCAGTGGAGGAGAGGTCCTTTTGGAGGAGAGGACCCAGTGCAGCTACATCCCCCAGGGATCGGTAGATGACTGTATCATCCGCATACTGGATGACCGAGCTATCCCCACAGTAGATGCTTAGCTCATTGGTGAATACGGAGAATAGGAGGGGGCCAAGGATTGAGCCCTGCGGAACTCCCTGTCTTAGGGGTAGTAGTGCTGACATTGCTCCATTCCAGGAGACTCTTTGAGTCCTGCCTGTTAAGTAGCTCTCAAACCATTTTAGTGAGTGGGGGTCTAGTCCCACTTTGTTCAGCTTCTGGAACAGGAGATTGTGATCAACAAGGTCGAATGCCTTGGACAGGTCTAGGAAGACTGCTCCTGTCGGTATGCTTTTGTCAATTGCTCTGAGTGCATCGTCTGAGAACTTAATGAGGGCAGTATCCGTTCCACGGTTGGCTCTGAAACCGTGCTGAGAGGGAGCTATCAGGTGATGAGCCTCCAGGTAATCTCAGAGCTGGTTGTAGACAAGCCTTTCTTGCAGCTTTGCAAGTGTGCAGAGCAAGGAGATAGGGCGGTAGTTAGTTAGGTTTTCCCTAGGGCCAGCTTTGTGGATTGGGACCACATTGACCTGTTTCCACTGGCTGGGAACGATTCCTTCTCTTAGTGATCTATTTAAAAGCCAGGTCAGGGGTCTGGATAATGAGGCGGCCCCTGCCTTGAGTAGTCGAGGGTTTATCCCATCGGGTCCCCCTGATCCTTTGACTTTTAGCGCCTTTAGGAGGGCTAGTACCTCTTTTTGCTTTACCAGTCTCAGGTGGAAGGAGGGTCTTTCATAGTTGGCTGGTTCATTTACGTTTGGCACAGAGGGCTGCCCAGCCTTGAAGACCTCAAGGTCTGTGAAGTGGTTGTTGAGGGCAGCTGCTATTAGTGATGGGTCACTTTCCAGCTGACCGTTGACCTCAATGGGGCAAGGTTCAGTCTTTTTGTTGCCCTTGATTAGGTTGTTGACATGGTTCCAAAAATGCTTAGGGTTACCTAAGTTGGTTTTCTGGAGGTTTGTGAGGTAGTCTATTTTAGCTCGGTTAATGGCACTTTTGGCTTTGTTTCGTAGTGCTTTGTATGCCACAAGGTCAGCCGAATGGGCATACGGGTTTGGGGTAGTGTGTGTAGGAAGCTGTAGGAGACAATCTGCTCTGAGAGCTCAGCAATTCAAACATTCTAAAAGCTCTTAAAAAACAATCTATCCTTATAATTATAATTTATTAATGACCCTATTGCCTTAGTATATCATCTCTGAATCATTTCTATTCTATTAATTTCCCCTAATGTATTTGGATTCCAAAGTTGTGACCCATAATCTAAATGGGGTCTTATATATGTCTTGTATAAAGGTAGTAGACAACCCACTCTTTTGTTTACAAAACTTCTCCATATGTTTTTGATCATGAGATTAGTTCAAATTATGGCTGCCCTATGCACTTTAAACTTCATCTGGTGATCGACCAGAACACCACAATCCTTTTCCAGTATACTTGTTTTTAATCCTTGCCCATTTAATATATACGGTTGTTGTGCATTATTCTTTCCCATGTGCATTACCGTTAGAGATGGGTGATGTGGCCCCAATTTGCTCTGCAGAGTGATTCGCAGATTGAAGGTGAATTTGTGGAGTGCTCCACAACATGAAGTGGAGTATTTCACATTATAATGGGTAAAGTGAAGTCCATTGAAAACAATGACTTCACATTACTCCGCCTTTCCAAACCACTACTCCACCAATTCTTAAAGCGAAGTACATTGAAAACAACGTATTTCACCTCACTTCACCTTGTTTTCAAGCTCCAAAAGTGAATTTTGCAGTGTTTCATGGGATTTCAGGTCACATGGGCTCTAGGTTGTTCTACACAGCCTCAGTTTGGGGTAGTGTGTGTAGGAAGCTGTAGGAGACAATCTGCTCTGAGAGCTCTGCAATTCAAACCTTCTAAAAGCTGTTAAAAAAGCTTTTTTGAGTCATTTTTTTTTGCTGAAACTTTTTTTTTATGTAGTATTTATCCTTCCTACTGCCCCCCTTTCACCACTCAATCGGACTTCCTCTGTTGCGCTATCCTTCTTCACACTGCAGTCTGCCCCTAGAGCACCTGGTCCATATATAGCCTTGATTGCCAGATTACCCCCCGGTGGGGTGAATGGAGCCCCCTACTCCCCCCGACCATTGACTGTGGACACTGTGCAGTGGAGTCTGCCCTGATGATCCGAGGGCACGCAGTGAGGAGTCATCACCTAGGTGAGGAGAGGGTGATTTTCCTTTATTTTCTTCCCCCAGCGCCGGCATGCAGTGAGGGCCAATGAGCAAGGAGGCACGATGAGACACACCTCCTGCTCCGCCCCTCTGCCGATGTCTGTCCCGGAACCCACGCTGCTACTTCCCTCTACCGCATCTACCTCCTGAGCTCCCCCAGGAGGCAGTATTGCGGTGGGAACTTGCAGGTTGACCCTCCCAGAGAAGGAGAGCAGCCGTCAGATGCTCAGTCCTTCTCTTCCCCGGCTGACCCCCGGCGGTCCATGCTGGTTCCCGAACACGGGTCGCCAGTGTGGTGTGAGGTAAGGCATCCAGTGCCTCAGCCCTCAGTGCCACTGGGACTGCTTTTTTTGCTGAAACTTTAGTTCAGCGATTATAGGAAACCCTCCTGTGCTCATATCATCGAGCGTTTATTGTTTGTTTGTGGATTTTGAAAGTTTGTGTACAACATTCAGTCTGTGTACTGAGAGACAGTGGAAGTGTACTTTTGGGGAGGGGCGTATCTGTGGCGTAGGTAGAGTAACTTGGAGAAAAAGACTGTTTTCTGTTTTGGTGATATTTTTCTTGTATAACTGTGTTAATGTACACTCAGTAATATTTTCAATAATTCTTGCCATTTTTTTGCTGATTGTTGTGGTGCAGCAGTGCATACTTTTAGTTTGTTTAAAATATATGGTTATACTACTGAAGTTTTCAATTTGCTACGCTTTACTTAGTGTGTGTGTGTGTGAGTATGTGTGTCAAATCAGACACCTTTTATTGTGCCACATAATAATTTCAGCAATGTGAACCTGTAATCCACTGCAGTTGTGTGATTTTTGTACTTCTTTGTGGTAGCTTTTCTGGTACTAGTACTAGTACTAGTGACTGTTACTGTAGCAGTGCAGTACACTACTCCCCCCCATGGCCTGCCCCAACCAGCAAAGGTATTCTTTTTCAGATTTGAATTTCTGATGGTGAACACTGGTTAGGTGTTGTGCCTTTGCATCTGCATCTCTTCAGTGTGCAGCACAATCTTAATCTGTCTGTGCATTTGCATCTCTTTAGGGCCCAATCTCCATCTGTAACTTAAGTCACAGTTGTTTCTTTGGCTTCCCTTCAGAGTACTGGACAGGTGTGGTGCATAATTCTGCATCAACATTGTACTCATTAATATGTGTTTTTAAGTGAGGACCATCATCACAAGTCACTCATGATATAAATCACGTTCTTCATCACCACGGTCACAAATGCAGTCACAAATCACGATTCACGATCATGTCACGAATCACAACATTAATTGTTTTGCTAGTTACTTGGATGTATTGTAAGCATGTTTTGTAGTTTCTCTCCAGGCTTCACCACTCCACCATTTTACTCATTAATAAGCATTTTTAAGTTGGGGAGTTTTGCGCTACAGCTCATCGGGGAAGTACAGCCATAGGCATTCGTGCTCCTTCCTGTACAGCATGTGAGTTACAGTACTGTAAGTAGTGGTGGGCGAAGTGGCTCCAATTTGCTCCATGAAGTGATTCACTGAGTAACGTGGAATCTGTGGAGAACTCCACAATGTGAAGTGGAGTACTTCATTTCATAATGAGGAACGCAAAGTGCATTGAAACCAGTGACTTTGCGTTATTCCGCCTTCCCCAAACCACTTCTCCTCCAATTTTAAGTCGAAGTACATTGAAATCAATGTAATTCACCTCAGTTCGCCCTGTAATTGAGCTCCAAATGAAATGTTGCAGTTACTCATGGGATTGCAGGTCACATGGGCTCTAGATTGTTAGGCACAGCCTCAGTTCTGGCCTGGGTAGTGAGTGTGCAGTGATAGCTGGAGACGGTTTGTTCTCAGAGCTCTGCAATTCAAAACCTCTAAAAGCTGTTTAAAATGTCTTTTTGAGTAATATTTTTTGCTCAAAATTTAGTACATCAATTGTAGGAAACCCTTCTTTGCCCATATCATGAAGTGTTTATTGTTGTGTGTGGATTTTGAAAGTTAATTTAGAACAGTTGGTCTGTGTACTGTGAAATGTGCTATGGGGAAGGGGCATATTTGTGGTGTAGGTAGATTAACTGGGAGAAAACAGCAGTCTTTCTGTTTTCGTTTTATTTTTCTTGTATAACTGTGTTAATGTACACACAGTAATATTTTCAGTAATTTTTGACATTTTTTTGCTGATTGTTGTGGTGCAGCAGTGTACAATTTGTCTGTTTAAACATTTGGTTATATTACTAAAGGTTTTCAATTTGCTACGCATTACTTGAGTGTGCGTGTGAGTGTGTGTGCGATGCATGCCATTAAATCAGACACCTTTTATTGTGTTACAGAGTAATTGCAGCAGTGTGAACCTCCTATCCACCACACCTGCATGAATTTATAATACTGCTTTGTGGTATCATTACTGCTAGTGTATTGTTACTGCTGTGCACTAATCCCCCAACTGGCAAAATGTATTCCTTTCCAGATTTGGATTTGTGACTTGTGAGCACTGGTTAGGTGTTGTTGTGCCTTTTCATATGCATCCCTTGAGCGTGCAGTTCAATCTTAATCTGTCTGTGTGTTTGCATGGCACCATTAATTCTGGGAGACTGCATTTCTTGTTGCACTCTCATTTCACTTCGTAGCATTGGAGAATTTTCTGGATGCAAGACAGTAGCATTTTGGGGATACACATTAATTCTGGTGACTCTGTATGTGACCTGACCACTGCACACATGACTGAGTGTTCCATTAATTCTGGGAGACTTTGCATCTCTTGTTACACTCTCATTTCACTTCATCAGCACTGTGGAGTTTTCTGGACACGAGACAGTAGCACTTTGGGGATACACATTCATTCTGGCGACTGTGTGGGTGGGACGTGGCCAATACTGTTGTCACTCCATCTGACTTTGCATTTAAGAAGGAATGACAACGCAAAGTAATAATAACAAGGCAAAGTGAGCCTATCCTATGGGGCACTCCGCGTAGCGAAGTGCCAACGCGAAGTGGCCACTTCGCGTTCATACATTTATTAACACTGAAGAACATTCTGTTTGTTAAAGCCCACTCCTTGATCCTTTTTATATCCATTTTCATCTGATATTGTTGACTATCAGTGGCTACCAGACCACCTAACTTTATGTTGTCTACACATCTAGTTATGTTCTTGCTTATATTCATATGAAGGTCACTTACATACAGAGAAAATAGAACAGGGCCCAGCACTGAGCCCTGTGGTACTCCGCTGGACACCGCTGCAGGTTCTGAATACTCTCCTAGAACTCTCATTCTCTGTGTTCTACCTTTTAACCAGTTCTGGGTCCAACTTACTAACCTACTATCTATGTCTATTTCCACCATCTTTTTTAACAAGCCAACATGTGGAACCTTATCGAAGGCTTTCTGGAAGTCTAAGTATATTACATCCATCGGTATGTTATTATTCACATTCTTATTGATATATTCATAGAAACACAGCAAGTTTTTGTTACATCCCCTATTTTTCTTAAAGCTGTGTTGATTTATGTCTTAAAATCGCAAAATCCTAAGGTTCTCCTCTATTTTAATTCTCAGCAATTTTTTAACTAACTTACCCAATATAGAAGTAAAATTGATTGGTTTACAATTTGATGTTTCTGACTTGTTTCCTTTTTCATATAGAGGGATGACAGTTGCCAACTTCCAGTTGCCAGGAACTTCTTCTGTTTCAAAGGATTTATTAATAATTGCCACTGCTGGGTATTGAATTTGCCCCACTATTTCTTTCATCAGTCTTAGGCTAATATGATCTGGGCCTGCTGATTTATTAACCTTGATTTTATCCAATAAATCCTTTAGTTCTTCATTATCACTTTTAAGCCTCATTTATTATTAATAGTCTCTTTGATTTTATATTCCTCAACATCCCCTCTGTCATATACTGTACCAAAATACTCATTAAAGACTGCTGCCATTTCCCTAAGATGCTGTATTTTATTACCATCTTTATTTATTGGTCCCAAAGTATTCCTCTGTTTTTTCTGGGAATTAATATAAGAACAGAAGCTCTTGCTTAGGTTAAGTGTTTTTTTTTATTGGGGAAAAGTGCTGAGATGTGTTGTATACTTACAAGCAATTGTGTGTGGTAATGGATGCCTCATGGAACCGCTTAGCCAGTTATTAGACGACCTATTAAATTGGTAACATGCATATGGTTCCTATTTCAGAGATACTGGGGACACGTTATCTATCCTACGAAACATAGCTGTAGAGAAAAATTGGCTCCTGGTCACCTTGGATGTGGCTTCTTTGTATACCAGCATCCAGCACACAGGTGGCCTGACAACACTTGGCAAGACACATAGTGAGCATAGCACATTGTCAGAAGCCAAGGTAGAATTTATCATCAAATTAACCAAGAAAGTGTTAACTTGTCATGGCTTCACTTTCTTGATGAATTTTACATACAAAAGAAAGGCACAGTGCTATGCCAACATGTACATCTGTGAGTGGGAATATCAGTTCATTCGTGACCCTGATGTAAATCCATATCACCAGTATATCTACTTATACCATTGATATATTGACAATATGCAGCTTATCTGGAAGGGCACAGTACTGCACCTAAATGAATCTGTTGAATATTTATGCAAAATAAATGATAATCTAAGGTTAACTGTAAAATCTGATTATCAAAGTATACATTTCCTGGATTTACTGATTACCAAGGATGAATGCGGGGGTCTGAGAACTGACTTCTTCAGGAAGGAGACAGACTGCAATGTCTTATTGTGATTTGACAGTTGTCATCCCTACCATAATAAGGCCAACATACCCTGCTAACACTTCCTTAGGGTAAATAGGATTTGGTCTGATGCAAAACATAGGTCTGAGAGAAATCAAGAAATGACTGTTAGATTTCAGGAGAGGGTCTGTCCCCATGCTGTGAGTCACAAAGGAAAACAGAAAGATGATATTATTTTTGAATGTACTGTACTATGACTGCTTCCCAAAGAGAATACCAAGCTACTCAAATCCAAGATCAAACAGAAGTGGAAGTAATTGATAAAGTTTGTGACAACAATATTGATACTACTGTTGTATATTCCCCTACAGCATGACATGAGACATTGAATTTTATTACAATGTATGTCACCAATGCACAGGGTATTATAAATGTTATTGAAAAGAACTACCATATCCTGTTTCACACCTGGAAACAAACTTCGGCTCAGTGTGCCTTTCCTGGTTACTAACTTTTAAATAAATAAATAAAAACTGATTCAAATTTGGAACCATATATGAAAAATATGCCGAGGTTTGTTAACCATAAGGGTAAAAGTGTGAGGGACTGGGTGACACAAAGTTCCCAGATGTGACCTGTTCTTTAAAGAACTACTAACACCTCAAAGACAACCTTAACAAGCAGAATAATTAGGTACAATTCTGCCTGCATTCCATTATATGTTATTGATTTCTCCTCTCCAGTATTTATTACTGAGGAAATTTGTGTGAATATATGATCTTAATCCCTTAGAGTTTCTTTAGCATCCATCTGCCTCTATAGCTTACTCCCTTCTTCAAGTCATAATCCTCTTTTGTGACATCACAATCTGTTGCCATGGGAGTAATTATGATATCACAAGTAGTGCTCTGTGACTTCAAGTAGGAAGAAAGCAGGAGGAATAGACAAACTCTTCAGGAGCAAAGATCCAGTTTCCATGTAAATGATCTCACTACTAAATAATGGGGAGGAGGAATACAGCACTAATGGGAAATATAAGCTAGACTGTGTCTAAATATTAGGTTTTATTAAAGTTCTCCTGAACATGTCACCAGCTCTTTAACATAAGAATTGGTTGCCCTTCTCAAAGGTAACCATGTATGTAGGCAATGTAAATATTGCACTTTCATAATTCGTAAGGAAAAGAGATTTGTTAATACTACCACAGGAAATTTTTATGAAGTTACACGCTTTTTTAAATTATGACACAGAAAATTAAATTTTTCTTGCTACAGTAAGGGTACCTCTGGATGTCAATACATGGGTCAAACAAGCCTTAAGTTCAAGATTTGAATTGAGGACCATCTCCGTGACATTAGTCATGGGAATCATGAAAATGCCTTTGCACATCATGTACTGTAGCATGGTGCTTCCCATGTTTTTCAGTTTACAGGGTTGGATAAATGTCGACCACCAAAACATGGTGGAGATTTTAAGAAACTGGTACTAAGGAAATAATCAATGTGGGTGTTCAAATTGATAGTCTAAAGAGACCATTTGGTTTAAATGAGCATGTTGACCTGCTGCCTTATATTATGTGATTTAACATATGTTTTTTGTCCCCTCAGTCTGCAGTTCTGTTCCTTTTGAATATGTGTTTTTCAAGTCTGCCATGTACTGTACAAGTGATGGAACAACTTTTTGAAAAACCATAAATCCCAAGAAGTTTCACAGACGTCGCCATAGGAAACTGAATATGTGGATGGTTTTGTCTGTGTTCCTGTTGCTTTGGTTTTTTTATGTTTTATCAAATGTTGTTAATTTTCTACTGGAGCTTTCTATGTATGCTGTATCATGTACTGTTGTTTTTAGTTCCCTTTTGCTTTAAATATTTAAACTTTAAGTCATTTGATAGCCACACCTGTGTAAAATGAGCACATTTTTTTTCTTGGTGAGTCTTACCTTGAGAAAGTGCTGAATGGGTTCCATGTCATAACGGCGAACGCAGAAAGGTGATCGCCTTTAAGGAGAGTGTACATCATCGAAAATCAATTTTGGTGATGTACACTACAGGCGCACAGCAAAAGGGCACCAAAGACTTATTTTTTTTTATTTATGTGGGGGGGTCCGACCCATGTACCTTCCAACTTAAGGATTTTCAACTCCAGGGGGGTACATGTTGGGGGTGCAAAACAAAACAAAAAATTCCTAGACGGCACAAAAAAACAGACCTCGCCTAGTACCGGACCCGGTACTCTCCCAACCCTAGCCTGCCACTCACCCACCATGCCACATGGTCAGCTCAGCAGCCAACTGTGGCACTACACCCCACAAACCTTCCCTTCCCTTCCACCCATTATACAGCATGCTCGCTCCCCCCCTCATGCTCATGTACATATAGTGACATCCTGTTGTTATATTCACGGACCCCCCCCAACCAGTCACCTTCCCTTCCCGGTAGCCCTGTGCACAGGTGCCATGACTGAGAAGCCCTTTTTGAAAGTGCTCCATCACAGTTGCCATTGTCACAGGCTACTGCTGAATGCTCCATTATCTACTGCAGCCCCTTCTATTGCTCCCTCTGTCCTCCCAAAGGGTTTCAAGATCCTTCATCTAAATATACATAGTTTGTTGCAATAAATCAACCTTCTACAAACTATGGTGGCCACTCTAAAACCTGACATACTGATCATCATGGAAACTTGGCTAAAGAGCACGATCCCGGATCTCTTGGTCTCCATTCTTGGCTACTCCCTCCTGAGAAAACACTGAGCAAGTAGAGGTGGTGGTGTCACCATGTACTTTCTTACCTCTCTCCAATATTCTATTATTTATTCATCCACTAACCCAACATCCTACAACACAGTGGTTATTCATTTAATTCTGCTGTTCACCCTCCCCATCTTTATAGCTGGCATTTGCTGTCATCTAAATTTCCATCCCTCTATTGCTCTCTACCTCATAACCTCCATTACAGCCCTTTCTTTCTCTGGTGAACTATACATCTTAGGCAACCTTAACTTAAACTGGCTCTCTCCCAAGACATCCAAAATATGCAACTCTGAACATCTCACAAGTGATCTCAGAACCCACCCGCCTTAACCATAAGACACAAAATCACTGCCTGATCCACCCACCCCCACAGAGTAATTAGCTCTGGCATCCTCCCAGATGCTCTCAGTGACCACAACCCAATATTCCTTGTCAGGAAAATCCACAGACCAAAATCTCCACATGAAACCTTGCAACTTCACTCCTTCAAATCTCTAGACCTTGTACCTCTCTTACACAACCTATCTCTCTCTGACTGGTCTCCCTTAGTCTCCTCCCTCTCAGTTGATAAGGCTCTAGCCTACTTCAAAGAAATATTCCTTGCGAATTGGAATGTCTTTGCCCCTCTCAAACAAACCAGGGTTAGGGGTAACCACCTACCGTGGATTACTCCAGAACTCTTAGCCTGTCTTAGGGCCAGAGATTGTGCCTGGAAGTGCTGCAAATCCACCCAGCTTCCTAGCGACCTCACGGACTACCGTAAGCACCAAAACACCTGTACCAGGGCAACAAGGCTAGCCAAGTCTGATTACTTCAAAAATGCTTTGCTCACTAACATAAATTCCCATTCCAAGTTTTGGAAGGTGGTTCATGCCCTCTTTACCCCTTAGTCCTGCCCCCTTCCCCAGTGCTAAAGGTAAATGGCAATCTAGTAGCTGACTCCCATGCTGTAGCTGTGGAACTTAACTTCTATTATAGAGCACCTCCTGTGCAACCAAACTGTTGAATTCCCTCTCTAATTACCCCTCCTTCCTCAAATGTCACAGCTGCCCCTCTATCCTCCCCCCAAAAAATGTTCCACTTCCTATTTCCCCACACCCCTTCTTCTCATTTTCTTCAGTTTCCCCCACCGATAGTCTAAATGTCGTCCTCACCATCAACTCCTCAAAAGGATCCTCCCCAGATGACCTTGACCCTAAACTCCTCTCTCTCTCCACCCTGGCCATTGCCTACCCACTCTCCTTAATCTTAAATCTCTCCTTCTCAACCTTCAATGTCCCTTCCACATGGAAGCATGCAGTGGTCCTCTCCCTACCTAAAGGTGGAGTTCCCTCGCCCCCTGGCAACTATCACCCCATCTCACTACTCCCTACTCCCTAGCCAAACTACAAGAACATCTAGTCCTCTCTCAACTCATCTCCTTTCTATCTGATACCTCCTTCTTCACCCCATTCCAATCTGGTTTCAGGAAAAAACACTCTACCACCACCTTCCTACTTTGGCTCACTGACTCTATCCCCTCTGGGAAGGACAATGGTCAAATCACCTCAGCTATATTTGTTGTCCTTACCAAGGCTTTTGCCACTGTTTCCCACTCCCTTCTCCTTGGTTCCCTGTCATCTGCTGGTCTAACTCCTTCTGCCAATAACTGGTTTAAGGCCTCCCTTACTGGTAGAACCCAATCAGTTAAGATCCTAGATGCCATATCGCCACCCCCCCGATCTACACTGGTATCCATCAGGGTTCTGTGCTTGGTCCCCCCTTCTATTCTTCATCTTCATTAACAACCTGCCATCTGTCTGTTCCCCCACCTCCACCATACACATGTACACTGGTGATACTGTCCTGTATGCATCTGGCTCATGCCCAGCTGAGGTTACATCTAGCTTGCAGCACAACTTCAACAAGGTCCAGCTTCCCGTTTGCAAGCCATCAATTATTCCTCAATGCCAAGAAGACAGTCCCCATGATCTTTGGCACAAGGCAGAGACTCTCTAGGATTCCCTCCCTGCCCACTTTCTGCACTCTTGAAGGGACTTTACATGAGGACACCTCTTCCTTCAGATACTTTGTGGTTTGTTAGACCAACACCTCAACTTCTCTGGATGCATTGATGCCACCCAGAAAAAATTGTGCCCCAAGCTTGTGCCTTGTTCAGGAACCAGAGTTGTATCCCTTCTGCAGCTAGGCATGAGTTTGTCCAGAAGATGATCTTCCCCATTTTTTGACTACTGCAATGTAGTCTATAGTGCTGCTCTTAAGTCCTCCCTGACCAGATTGGACACTTTCTTCAACTCCTTCTGCCACTTTGCCCTTGATGCTCCCTCTTGCACCCACTACTGTGACCTCTATCGAGCCATTTTCTTCCCCTCCCTTACAGATAGACAACTCTCACACTGTGCTATATTCACCACTAAGCACTGGCTGGGTGAACTCCCTTCCTACCGCTCCCCCTCATTTATAACACCCCATCCTCCTTCCCACTCCCTCAGATCTACTGACAGTCACACACTAACTGTCCCCCACTGCTCCACCCTCTCCAGCCAGTCTGGATACTCTCACCATTTCCCTAAAATATGGAACTCTCTACCTCCCCAAATCTGACACTCCTCCTCCTCCTTCTATTCCATCAACACTGCCCTCTCTAACTATCTTGAACTAAACTGTTCCTGTTATTACCCACCTTAATTTTCTTCATCTTCCTCCTTACAGTTCATCCCCCTTCAGAATTTACCCAATGCCTCTATCGACTCTACTTCTTCTACTGACCCTAGCCCCTCCTAGGTGCTAGTTCTCATATATTTCTCCCTTCCCCTACTCTATCCCCCTTTTCCCTAGCCTTCACACTCCCCTTCCAGGGTTCTCAGCATCCTGAAGAAGTCCTATAGTGCCTAGGCTTGCCACCTTTTCTTCCCCCATCTACCTATCCTTGGCCTTCCGGATCCCCTTCTAGGGTTCCCAGCATCCTTGAGGGTTTCTTGGATCAGTCCTCATCCCCTCCCAGGTATTATTTCTCATTCCCTCCCTCTCACTATCCCTCTGTAACTACAACGCCTAACTGGAGGAAGGTTTACAATCGACTGGACGTCCCTGCCTCCTTGCAGGGTTCATCGCATCCTGAAGGGTTCTCTTTTTGGGTTAGGCCTTGTTTCCCCCTCTTCAGTGTTAATCACAGTTACTCCCTCTCTCTCTCTTTCTCTCTCTCTCCCTCTCTAATCCCTACTCCAGTCCCCTGTCCCCTTTCAGGGTTCCCTGCATCCTGCAAGGGTCTCTCCAGGACATGACTCTGCATTATCTGTCATCTCATCCTCTCTCTCCTTCACCCTTATTTCATGATAGCACTTGTCCACTTATTACCATTGCACCTATTAATTGTTCTCACAAATTACATATGTATGCAACACTGTATGTAACAACCACCTTAATTAATTGTATGTTATGTTGATCTTTGTAACTTGAATGTAAAATGTCTCATCCCTATTGTACCCCTTCCCCCCAGGTCACACCGGGAGATGAGCAACCTGTTGCTCAGTGTGCCCTCCCGGTGAAACAGTTCAATAAATAAATAAAGTACTATGGACAAAACTGTTTGCTGTTTTTGTGGTTTGCTTGCTGCTTGGAAGCATACAACGTATTTGGGCACTTTTTTGCAATAAAATGAAGCACTTTGTCTAAGTATTTGTGTACTAGTTTATTTCAGCAAGGTAGTGAGGTGGATGAACCACTTATCTCTTATGGCTAGTTTTTTTAAAAAGCTCTACTGATCTTTGATGGGGGAGCACCAAGGTGAGTAAGACAGATGTTAAAAAATACTGGGCTGAGTCTGGGGGGGTTGAAGCAAGTAGGACAGATGTTTTATAAAAAAAAAAATTTCAGATCTAGAATCGAGGGGTAGGGCAGGAATGATCAAGGTTAGTGGGGCACATCGTTTACAGACCAAAAAAGTGCACACAAGGTCAAGTAAATTAGTTTTAAAAAAAGTTTTACTTAGTCACCATTACTATGAATCAAGTGCGTTTCAAAATAACACATGTAAGCAGACTGTTAGACAAAATACTAGTTTTACACTGACTGCTCATTGATACTGCTGACTTTCTTGGGACAGGATAGATGTTTAACATGGAGAATAATGTATGGGCAACCATACATAACAAGGCTGTGTGTTCATCAAGGGGTTGAGATGACAGCATATGAACCTTGAGAGCAAAGCTCGAGAGGTCCATGCTGTCATTTCAACCTCAAGATGGAAACACATGCCAATGTGTGCGTGGGTGACCATATTTTATTTTTTATAGTATATGTTTTTTTTTACACTAGAGTGACAGACCCCCACTGAAGTGAAAACAAAACATCTTGCCATTTCATTGTTCTATTCACATAACAAAATCAAATGTCCAGATTTTTGAAAGGTAAAAGGTATGACTTTGGGCACTGGATGGTTAGTAAGTAGCTAGGTGTAGAATAAATGAGAAATTTAAAATTGTATAACCTTTGAATTGTGCATAACAACTGTTCGGAATATGCATAACAACACTTTCGAATGTGCATAACGGTTTAGAATGTGCTTAACAAGGATTTTGAGCAGGATGATTTTTATACATAACAAAGGGTAACCATATACTATAACACATTTACCAGTCTGGGATCAACTGGAATGACAGGAAGGGCCATGGCGAGTAGGTCAGATGCTTAAAAGAAATGTATTGTCCAGAATCAAGGGTGGGAAAAGTCATGGTGAGTGGGATGGATGTTTAACATGAGGTATTCATCTAGGAGCAGGGTGGGATAATGGGTGTGGCTTAGGTGAGTGGGAGAGATGTTTAAAAAATTTACTAGTCTGGAATTGAGGGATAGGGTGGGAAGGGCTAAGGTGAGTGTGACAGATGTTTAAAGAAATGTACTGGACTGGGAATCAGTTGGCGAGGTCAGGAAGGGCTGAAATGAGTGGGACAGATATGTAAAAAATTTACTGGTAAGCCCAGTGACATGGTGGGCTGAGGTACTGGCTGGATTACTGTCTACCACACTGGTGACCCAGGTTCAGGAACAGACGAGGATCACTAGTGGGCTAGCTGGAAGAGGGGACTGCTCTTCTCCCTTGGAGGGGACTTTCTTGAGTCAAACCACTTTCCTACCTCCTGCCAGAGCTCAGGAGGCAGCATTGGTAGGACTAACAGATGTGGGGGGAATCTGGCAATGCAACACTCAGATGCATCAACACGCACTTGCACGCTTGCATCACACACACACACACACACACACACACACACACACACACACACATATCCTGGGGCTGAAAATGGAGGAAAAGCCTTGGCTCACTCAGCATCCTTTGCAAGCACTGCATGACCCTATGTGGTTGGCCACCTATCCAAATATGGCTCTGTGTAAGTTGTAGTTAACTAGCAAGTCCATGAGATGGGTCAGTGGTTGGGTGGGGATATGCACCAGGAACAGGGATGCTATGGGAGAAAATTAAGTGCAAAAAAATCGCATGTCTGGGATTGATGATGGAGACTGGAAAGAGATGAGGTGAGGTAGGTGAGTGGGACAGATATTTAAAAATATGTAGTGGTCTTGCATTAAATGGGAGTATGGGAAGGGCCAAGACAAGTACGGCAGACAAATAAAATACTGATCTGAGAGCAAGGTGGGAGGGTAGAACAGGTTGACACATTAAACACTGAGCATTTACTTTGCTGTGTTTTTAATTTTATTTGCGCTTCTTTTTTGTTAAACTGCCTGTCATTGTTTTTTTGGGTATGGAGCCTCGCATAGGATGTGGCCAAGTGAGAATGCTAAGTGTGTTCTCTTCCTTGTGGCATGAAATGTCTCCACAAATCTACCAAGGTGTGTTACTTCATGAGTATCATTACTGCCCTGACATTCCTGGTAAGCAGAGTGGCATTTCAAGATGAGCGGTCGAGTACTGTGTGCTTGACGCAGCTTAAGTCTCTGCAGAGGATCCAAGGACACTCAAAATCTGCCATCTGGAGGGACAGTCAATGGAAAAAGTCTACACTCTCCAGGTTGGGGCCATATATTGAACCTACTGAAACTGTCACCTGCATTTAAAGAGCCCCTTTCTCTCTATTTTTAGTGAGCAACAAACAGGAGGCTCCCTTACTTGGGTGGGAGTTCATCCATTGCAGTTTTAAAGTATTATGTTTAGCCCACTAAGGAAGGGAAGGGATCATATTTTGACCTCAAGGGTTTAGCCGCTCGATCCCTTCCGCTTCCTGACTCTCTGATTCATCCCCGTGCTCCAATGATTTGTGATTTCATTATAGGACGAGCGCAGGGGCATGCTCCATGCACGTCTATGGGACTTTATTTTAAAAGCTATTTTCCTGATTTTATTCTTTTGGTAAAACCGGAAGCCTGTATTCAAGTAACCATGGCCTTGTTACATAAATGCTGGCTTCAATTTGTACCAAAAGTTGGAATAAAATTGGGAAAATAACTTTTAAAATGCCAATTCATACACTTGCATGGAACACGCCCCCATGCTGGTCCTATAATGACATCACAAAACGTCGGTGTGCAGGGCTGGATCGGAGAGTCAGGAAGTGGAAAGGATTGAGTGGCCAAACCCTTGGGGGCAAAATATGATCCCTTCCTTTCCTTAGGGGGCTAAACATAATGTTTTAAAACTGCAATGGAGAAACTCCCATTCAGGTAAGGGAGTCTCTTATTTGTTTTGCTGTGCACAGAGAAAGGTGCTCTTTAACACTACTTGAATCAGAACATACCTCCCCCCTCATCTGTGACCACTCTAGTAACTATACTAGGAAATCTCAGGTGAATCCATATGGCAGTTCCCTGGCCTTGGACATAAAGTAAGAACCATACCACCCACCTCCCCAGTTTCTCCTCATATGCTCTTCCTCCCTTTCTACCGTGTGTCTCTTATAAGTAGATGATGTCAGTCTGCATACCCCTAATTTTATCCAATATTCTTTTCCTCTTGACATGCATTTTGAGTCAATTTATATTCCAGAGGTGAATTTTAAACATGTCACCCATCATCACTATGTCTTATAAAGATAACATTGTCCCTTGTTGCCAACAGAATCTCTATGCAGTTGTTAGTTGAATCAGAGGTATCTATTTTCAAAGTAACAATGTGAACAAGACCAACCAGTTGTTCCCCAACTCATGTGTACAGTAGCCCCCTCCCCCTCGGTCCACTCTCCTGCTCCCAACCCCTCCCCAACTGTGGGCACACTGGTTGTTCCCTAAAACTCAGACCAGAAGAGAGATAAATCCCACCCACATGGCACTGTTCAGTTCAAAACCACAGCCTCAAGACTGCACAGAACTAAATTTCACAACTTCCTATACATAACACATAACAATACATCTTCCTTGATACTGGAACAGAGATAAACCCACACAGCAAGGTACAACTGAAAACCACAGACACAAATGACAATCGTGGCATGCAGTATCTCTAATAGTGCCATAAAGGGATGGGAGTCGAGAAACCAATAAGTCACTGTTCACATCAATGCAGCAGTCCCAAGAGTCACTCCCAACTGAAAAAAAAGCATCAGTAGTTCAGTTCAATTAGTTTTATTGATCAACAATTTGTTTGTCATTACATATACGTAATACAAACAGAATAATCATCAGACACATTACATATTCATAATAAAAATAGAATAAACATCAGACAACACTTATACATATCACAGTTTTCCGTTAAATGTATAACATTGAGTATTGCACATTTCTATAATTAACACTTTAAAAATAGCACATATAAAAAATTTAGTTATCATAGATCCTGTTCTATTGCATTTGTCTAGTCTGGGCACCAGGTTGCCCTACTTATGCTTGTGGCATTATTCTTGGTTATCTGTATGATGTTTTATACTATTTATAACTTTACAGAAGGAAATTACTTTCTCTAAGTCCTGAGAAACTCTTGATTTTAATAAACAAACAGCTTGATATTTTGGTTCCATATGCAATGACGCTAACATCTCCCCATGGCAATGGTTCCTTTGTTTGCTGTACAGAGGGTACAGAATCAGCAGGTGAGTAATATTATCCTCCTCTAGATTACACTTACATCTTTTTACCATTTTCTTTCCATAAAAGGCTCTGATTCCATGACTGTTGTAATATTTGAATCTAAACTTGGTTAATATTTTTCTTCTTCTATGATCTTTAATTAAGTTCAAATAAGGCTCAAAGTCAAATTGCCTCTTATTGTCTACTAGCCATCTACTGATCTAGTACCTTCTGTGCAGTTCCAGCTCATTTTGAGTGTGGATCACTCTTTTTTTTTCTTTTATTAATCATTCCACTTCTCAAGCGGGCCTCAGAAAGATCTCTGACAAACAATGTAGTAATCTATAAGGTTTTGTAATTCTATCAATGACGACTATACTTGGGAAGTATATCTGATGGCTCATATATGAAATGGTTTCTTCAATACGGATACAGGGAAGTCTATTTTTACTCATACTGTATTCTTTAATCCAATATTTTGCTAATCTTTCTTCTATATTACATTGTATTGATAATTGACCCAATTCCAATCTAACTAATGTAGAGGGAGCTCCTTTGTGAAGGCCAAGTAACTTTTTATAATATATGTTCATTAATGAATCCATTTTCACATTATTATCTAACCCCCATATTTTGGCATCATATAATAACTGTCTTTTTATTTTAGTGTTTAAAACTTTCAAACAGCCTTTTATGAAATGTCCCCTGTTTTTGTATGGGGGGGGGGACTCCCCTCCTATCTCTCATCCTCTCTGTCCATTCCACCTCCCCCCACCCAATCTCTCAGATCAAATGACACCCACACCTTAATGGTCCATCGCCGCTCCACCATCATCGGTCAGACTGGTTTCGCCCATCATTTCCCTAAAATCTGGAATTCCCTTCCCCACTGAAATACGACACTCCTCCTCCAACTACTCCCTTACCTCTTCCCTACACAATTACCTTTCCCTCAGCTGTTCCTGCTTTAACCCACCCTAATACCTGTCCCCAGTTTCTGCCTTCCTACCATAAACCTCCATGGCAGGGTTCTCAACATCCTGAAGAGGAAAATTAGGAAATGGCTACCCCTTCTCCTCATATTCAGTTCTTGCCTCCCCCCTCCTCTCCACCTGCCCTTCTGGGTCACCAGTGTGCACAAACTGACCCCATCCATTTTACTCCAACAGCACTTGTGTACTCCCAATGTTACACTACTGTTTATTGTACAATACCTTGAGTTCCAGCTGTTGCACAATCTTACAATGTTGTATTGTTTGTGCTACACACAAACTATTGTAACTGATCATCCTTCACAACCCTATGTAACACCTCCCCCCAGGTCACACCATGAGACAAGCAGCTTGTTGTTCAGTGTGCTCGCCTGGTAAAACATTTCCATAAATAAATAAATAAAGAAAGAAAGAAACTCTTCACTGCTGGTAATAAACTTTAGTTTTTTTGTTCAATATTTTTCATGCTTTTTCCAATTTAATTTATAGGTGACTATAATCCCCAGATAGCAAAAGTTATTTAATGTTTCTATCTATGGGTTATTATATTTCAATCTGTATTTACCAAGCCTGTTGCTTCTGTTATTTTCACATACCTGTACCATTAATTTAGTTTTTTCACAGTTTATTTCTAAACAAAGGTCAGTATACTCCTTTTGAAACTTTGTCAAACATCAATATATTCCAAAAAAGCTCATAACAATAGTGCCACATCGTCTGCATATGCTAAATAGGGGCAGCATCTGGATCCCACTCTGGGCATATGGAATTCTGCATCTTACAATTTCATCAGTGTCTTATTAAAAAATATATTAAATAAAATAGGTGACAGGACACAACCCTGTCTAACACCTCAGTTTGTTTCAAATTTGACTGTTTTATCTCCTTCATTACTGAACCTTATACTAGTTTTGTTATTCATGTAAAGGGTGACTATAATATTTAAGATAGCCTCATCCATATTATAGCCTTTCAGGGTCTCCCAAAGCTTTTCTCTATTCACTCTATCAAAGGTGGCCCTTAAATCAACAAATACAAGAACAATTTTTGTTTTTTTCACTTTAATGTACTTGTGGATCAAATGGGACATGGTGAAACATTGATCTAAAATTAAGTGGCCTGGCATAAAGCCTGCCTGTGCCTCATCTATTATATTATTTTCAAGTACCCATGAAAGAATTCTCTCATTTAAGATTTTTGTGAAAAGTTTTTGTTTTGTTATCTAAAAGCTGCTTGGACTATAACAGCTGGGGTTCTTTTTATTCTCTTTTCTAAATAATGGTACAATTATATTTTATTTCCATGAATTTGGAATTTGACCTGTTTCAACTATAAACTTAAATACTGCATACTATATGTACCATGATATACCTACTGTATTACTATGATGTATCCTTTACTGACTGCCTGCAATGTTTAGTACTTTGTATCAGGGACCTCCTTGTGAATTCATTTGTTTAGCTTTTGTTGACCAGGTAGGTACACTAGACAAGTTTTATGCCTATTTTCAGGTAAGACCCAGGAGAGTGCAATGAAAATACAGGTTCAGACAGGGTACATAATAACAAGAGGGGCAATGTACAGAGTAACAAAAGAGCCAGGTGAACATAGATAGTCTACAGTAAGCAGTAATAGGTAATATATATATATATATATATATATATATATATATATATATATATATATATATATATATATACTGTATATATGCATACAGAATACAATAGGTTAAGTCATTCAATGGCAATAGCAGTAATTACAGTGTGTGATTGACCTTTTTGTCAGAGTCACAGAAACAAATAATTCCTGAGCAGATAAACAAGCAAACTGCATGCTTCCCAGAGTTAAAGGACAGTAGGCAGCCTCATTAGAGCCTGCAAGGGGTATCCCAGGGTTGGGTGAGACCAATTTAGAGACCTGGTTAAGGTGGCTTGGGACACCCACACACAGAGGCCAGTTTCAAGTGCTCCCACAGGGAATTCCGGAGGCTCAAGTGGGAGAGGGAGGAATAAATGTGGTCAAGAAGGGAGTTCCATAGCCTCAGAGCACATGTAGCAAAGTCCCTATCCCCCATTTGAGTATGAGTATAAGGAACTTTGAGCACCCCAGGACCCTGAGACCTGAGGGAGTAGGAGGAGGATTCCATAAGCTTGAGAAGCTGTGCCAACCCTGGAGGGGTGCCGGTTCTGAGCACCTTTCCAAGGAAGGAGCCCAACCCAAAGTTCAAGTGATTGGCCAGGGAAAGCCAGCCCAGTTTGTCATATAATTTACAATGATGGGTGAGGCGTGGGGCTGCCAGGGCAAAGCGACAGATGTTGGTGTAGGTTGTGTTCCACTGAGCAAGGTGGACCTTGGAGGTGCTAGTGAATAGGAGAAGGCCATAGCTAAATGACGGGAGCAGCATACCTCTGGCCAATACCAAGTGAGCTGCAGACATCAGATTTTTCTTTGCCCTGTAAGCAAGACCCAGTTTACAGTTTATGGCTCTGCAAACATTTAGGATGTGACACCCCAGGTCGAGTTGGGGGTCAAGTGTCACCCCAAGGTATTTTATAGAAACTGTGGTTAGGAGGGGAGAACCGTCCACACCACTGACACACAGAGGGGCAGGGGAGGCCTTGATCTTGGCTAATGACTCAAAAAGCACGATCTGTTTTTTTTTAGGTTGAGGATCAGCTTGTGAGACGTTACCCAGGACTGAATATTCATAAAGTCCTCACTCAGCTGAAGGTTGAGAACCCCAATGTCCAGGGAATGTGCATGGATGACTAGATCATCTGCATATAGGGTGGTGCTACATTTGGAAGCAGCAGCAGGGAGGTTGTTAAGAAATACAGAGACAAGAAGGGGCCCCAGAACTGATCCCTGGGGGACACCAGTGGTCACCGGAGTAGGGTCAGAGAGGACCTTGTTGAATTTGGTCTGTTGTAGTCTGCCCAGGAGGTAGTTTCTAAGCCAACTCAAGGCAGGAGGGGACAGACCAAAGGACCACATCTGTGAGCAAAGTAATGCATGGTCCATGAGGTTGAAAGCCTTATAGATCAATGAAAATGGCCCCAGTGAGTTCGCCCTGATCCATGGCAACCCTGATGCTAGTTGAGACAGAGTCAAGGGCCATGTACATACCATACCCTTTTTGATAGCCATGCTGCACAGGGGACAGCAACTTATGGGCCTGAATGTACTCCATGAGTTGTTCGACCACAGCTTTCTCTAGGAGTTTGCTAATAGCCGATAGGATGGCAATTAAATGGTAGTTGTCCAGGACATTAGGGTTACCATGCTTCGGAACGGGACAATCCTCGCCACTTTCCAAATGTCAGGGATAACACCAGTGGCAAGGGATAGGTTGAAGATATGTGCCACTGGAAAGGTAATGAGGGGGGCACCCAGCTTCAGAAGCTTGGGCTCCATGTTATCATGGCCAGCACTGGAGTGTGGGGAGAGACCAGAGAGAAGTCTCTGCATCTCAATGACAGACACAGCCCTGAGAGAAAATAATGAGCAAGAGGAGTGTACCTCCTGAGGGATGGAGGCTGAGGGGCCACTGATATTCTCTACAGCAGGGAAAAGGGAGGTAAGCGTGGACAAGTCCAAAAAGTGGGAAATAAAAGCATTTGCAGTCGTGAGTGGGTAATTACAACTTGACCCACCAATGATCATATCAGATACCCCTGAGTTGGAGGAGCCACTGACTAAGTTTTTTATGTTCCTCCAGAACCTTCATGGGTCCCTAGCAGAGCTAAGCAGGGCAGATTTACAGTATTCACTTTTTGCCACCCTGATGGCTTTTTTGCACTCATTTCTGAGCTTCCTATACTATTGAAAGATGGACTGATCCAACATACCTTTGAAGTGAGCCCAACACTTGTCTCTTGCCTGCATGAGGGCTAAGAGGCTCCCGTGCAACCATTTTGTGGCAGACCCCCTTACTCTCCACCTAATAAGAGGGGGCGTGCTTGCCCTGCAGGGCACCAAAAATCAGTGAGAAACTGGGTGAAAGCAGTAAAGGGTCATGCGCACAAAGCACCCCTGACCAGTCAGTGATCCTCAGATCCTCATGAAATTACCCCCAGATCAAACCTAGAAAAATCCCTAACATGAATGATTTTGTTGGGAATTTTTTGTGAGGGGACTTTTCACGCACAAAACACCTGGGTGTGATCTGAGATGGAGTCAGGTAGGGTTCCAGCAGAGCTGATGCTCTTGGGATGATTTGATAGGACCCAGTCCAGTAGGGAGCTAGTACCACCATTTGCAGACCATCTAGTGGGCTCCTGGATAAGCTGAGTCAGGGCAAGACTTGCAAGCAGAGGTTCATACTGCTTGGAATTACCTCCATTCCAGTTTAAGTTTACATCTCCCAGGATCAGAAGTTCATTATCCCCAACAAAAGGACCAATGATATCCAGGAGGTGGGTAAGCCCAGGCAGACCACCCTCGTGGGGATTGCATGTGCATACAACATGCAGCTTCTTTGTATTTCCAAGTAACAAAACAGTGTGCAGCAGCTCACATGAAGACAGGGAGGACTGCTGATGAGTTACTGCTGATACTCTGAGATGACTCTTATAGTAAATTTGAATACCACCCCCACACACACATTTTTCCTGGCTGATCCTGCCTAATAATCTCATAGCCAGGAAGTGCACAGGCAGAGTCAGGTACTGAAGGTTTAAGACAGGTCTCTGTAATGCCAAGTATGTCAGGCGTACAGTGCGCAGTCCAGGCAGAAAGTTCATCAAGGGTGGGCAGTAGACTGTGAATGTTAAGGTGAGCAATTTTTAACCCCTTGCTTGACTTCCAACACACAGGGAGTGAAGAGGTCCGATAGGCGGGACCTGGGTTTAGCTCAATGTCACTAGCAAGGGCCAGTATCACCAGGAAGAGCCAGAGGAGATACCTTATGGGGGGAGGGGTGCCTCTGGCCAAGGGCATACAGGTAGATCATCTTCTCACCATGGCAGTACACAGAAGACATCTGAGGTCAAGGCAACAGGTAGGACAGCAGAGCAGTCTATCATGAGCTAGGAGGTTAGAGAAGGTGAAAGCAAACACCTCATGGGGGTCAGTCATACCCCAATGGTCCCGAGACAACCAAGAAGAGTCAATGACCATTAGGGAGAGAAAAAGGCCAGAAAGGAGACTAATAGAGAGGACGGCATGAGGTGAGGAGGGAAAAGCACCATCTCTACTAGACCTGGGAGTCTCCATTCCAGAGTTGAGCTCAGCAGTGGCCAGTGACACCTAACTCAAAGTGACAGCAAGGATGAGTGGGATCCATAGATTGGTGCTATTCATAATTTTATCAATTGGAACCCCGACAGGACCAGGTGCTTTATGTCTGTGTGAGGATAAACTAGCTACACTTATTTTTTCCCTGGTAATTTCTTTTTCTAAAACTACCCAGTTGTCCCTTGTTGTTTCAGGGCTATTTATCCCTTCATTATAAAATACATTTTGAAAATATTCTACCCATTCATGTGGTTCAGTATGGGTTTCAGTTTCATTAGTATAATTGTCCATACCTCTTGAAACCATCCTCCTAAACTTTTTGTTATTATTTTCCCAAACTGTTTTTCCAAACTCTTTCCACAGTTATTCCCTGTATTTCTCCCTTTTAACCTCTATCATTGCTTTATATTCATTTCTTGCTGTATTTAACATATTTTTGTTTTTCCTAGAGGGACTTTGTCTTACCAGCCTTATACTACTACTTACTTTCTTTTTGGCTAATCTGCATTCTTTATCATACCATTTAATTCCATGTATCTCCTTTATACATGAACCTTCTATAATCATTGAGACAATTTGTTTCAAAACTGTTTCTAGTTCCTGCAAGCAATTATCATTTTCAGTTAAGTTTGCAATTTTTATGATTTGTTTTCCTCTATACCTGAATCAATTATTAAACTTCTGAATAAATCATCATTTATTAGCTCCCATTTGATACCTTTTCTTATTATTTTCTCTGTCCTTTTTGTGGACCATAGGTCCATATGTATTTCAACTGGACTATGTTCGCTCTTTGCTCTATTTCCAATTATTATGTTCTTACAATAGGGAATTAATGTGACTAAAACCCACACCAGGTCTATTATGGTTGCCCCATTACTTCCAATATATGTAAAATTGCTCTCTGTGTCATCAGCCAGTCTTCCATTTAATAGTAAGAAATTCCTGTCTTCACATATTATTGATATTATTTCCTCTCTCTTTGATTCCTTTTGGTCTTGAAAGATGCAGCTTGGTCTAATATGGGAGAATTTCTCATTACAAAGTAAATCCACCAACTCAGAAGTGGGCTTCAGATGCTGCCCCACCCTGGCATTAAAGTTGCCAAAAATCACAATTCCACATCCTGGATTGCTACTCATAATTTCATCTACCATTCTTCCAGTACAAGAAGATCATGTGGATCTCTGTACTTAGAATTATGAGGGGGTATATACACATTTAATAGAATTGTTACTCTTTTTCCAATATTTTAATTCCTAGTATATGCTCACTCATGGACATAATTTCAGTGACCTCAATATCCCTCTTAATTTTCCACCAAATAATTAAGCCACCAGACATTGTTCCATACTTCTTCAATCTTATTCCATTTTGATAAATAGCTTGTAACCATTCAAATTCAGCTCTTCATTTATCTAAGTTTCCTGGACACAAATGCAATCGAAATATCTCAATTAAAGTATTGTATGATCAGTCACCTTTTCTTTAATCCCTGATATATTCCAAGATATAATATTATATAAGTTATTTATATTTCTTTTGATTTCTTCTCTATTAACACTAGCTCTAAAATTAGCTACATTGCTCTCCTTGAACTGTCAATCTTCATTATAATTTTGTAATATTGTAAATCTATTGGAAGTTTTGATCAGATTCATTTCATCCAGTGTACTGAGTTGGGCACTGTTTCAGTATTAGTCCTCTTTTGCACTTCTTTATAAATGTAAATTCCCACTGTATCAAGTACAAGTGCTCTTGTGATTATTTCTTGAAAGTCTTTTTTTATAATTTAACCAGACTGTAACTTGTCCATTATGATCCTATCTTTTTGCTCTTTTAATTCTTTAGTTCAGATTTGGAATACTGAGTAGGTTTGGCAGACATTTTTATTTATTTATTTATGTCTTTGATAACCTGGTAGGTGGATTGATCCATAAGGACTAATTTCAGCCATGACCCCGGGCCCCAGAGAGAGGCAACAAGGTGGACATTGGAAGATTGTACAAAAGTGCATATCCAGCAGTAATATAAATACATGTAGGGACAGTAAAACAATTAGGACACAGAGAAGTAGAGACTGGGTAACAGAAAGAAGGTCTAGGTCTGCAGATCAAAAAAGTATGTACAATTACACAGAACAAAAATAATTTCTACTTGCTTACATCTTAAGTTTTGTCTGGACTCAGAAAAATGGTCAATGCCAAAAATGAACATAGTCCTCATCAAATCTTCTTGTATTGTTACCTTCTTATTATTATAGTACTCAGGAAATAGTGTATTTGTGTTAACCACTTTGCTAATCTTTATTCCCATTTGCTTCATTTTAATTCTTTGGTTTTCTATTGCTTTTAGGATGAAAAATGGATCTGAGACCACCAGTACTAGTTCCTTGTCATCTAGGGACCTAATTACACTCAGATGGTTGATCATATTCTCTGTATTTCCATTTCTAAGATTGTTGCCATAAATTGTTTAATAATAATTTTCAATGTTTCATTTGTGATTATTCCTACTCTAAACAAGGGTAGAACATAATTCTTACCAACTGTTTTCCCCAAAAATGTCTGAAATTTTTCATTTGGTTTATCTGCGACATTTGACTTTACTGGTGAAGGTGCCTTTGTTGGAAAATCTTCTTCTTTGTCTTTATTCCCTTCTCCTATTATACTAACCATTTCTAACCCTATCCCTCTTCCTTCTTCTGTATCTGGTAAAACCTTTATTGTTGGTTCACATTGATCTACTGAGAATTTCTCCATGTGCTTTGATTTATGCAGATTTCCTTTGTGTGTGTTTTGGTTTTTGCCCGCTTTGCCCTTTTTGCTAGATTTCCCTTTTCTGTTTCTCATCTTTCTGCTTTTTTTTGATTATCTAATAGTCTTTCATTTAGACTAACCACTTTATAGTTATCCTTCACCTTTTCCATCAAACCGTTTTTACTTTTCTTATCTTTTTTACTTGATTGTCCCTTATATTTCTCATCATCAGCATGTTTGATAATTATTTGCTCTGGTTTTGAGTATGTAATCTTATTGCTCCCTTTGTTTTTTGCCTTTCTATTTTCCTTTTGTTGTTTTTCATCATTTTTCCCATAATGTAGCATTTAATTTTAGTTCCACTATTATACTATCTTTTCTGATATTTTCATCTGGAAGCACTAGCAGTTCGACATCAGATTCCTCAGCTAACATAGAATTTGATATTATCTCTATTTTGCTAGTGTCCCTCATGATCTGACCCACCCCATTTTCCTCCACATATACCTCTTCCTGAGAGAAGCTGTGGCAAGATATTTTGGCTTCTGTCCTATTTTCTATCTAACTTTTTTTTTTTCCAGAATCCTCTGTGTTTCTTGATTTTATCATTTTCCCCATATTCATGTGGGCTGTCTGATCTTAATAAATCAATGTGATTTTTTTTCCTTTTTTATACAAATCCATTTGCTGTAAGACATTTCCTGTTTAATATTGATTAATTTGTCATAAAGCATAACACTAGCCACATAAGGATCTTTCAATGTAATGGCCATATCCTTAGTTATGTTTTGTAGTACAGGTATAAATGACTCCTCTGGACTTATTAACTGGGTAAATCCCCAGTTAGACAATTCCTGTGATGAGGTTTCCATATAAGAAGTGTTAGGTAGTCCCATTGAATCCTTTTTATGTCTCCTAATTTTTCTTCCAGTTCAGTGGCCAATTCTTTATTTACATTTGTGGAATCCTGAATCATTTTTCTCATCTCACCTACTTTATATTAACAGATTCCAGATTTTCATAAGCCTCTAAAAAAATCATACTAAGCTTTAATTTAGGTTCTATAACATTATTAGGATTCTCTATGTTCTCCTTATTGACTTTATTTTCCCACTTCTGATTATTGTCAGATTCATCCTTGACCTGTGCCATATTTGTTATTTTTATTTCCCCAATATGTGTGGATGTCTTTTTGATTTTTCCCTTTTTTCCCTTGTTTACTCTTTCTTAAAAGGCCTGATGACCTTTGCATTTTATTTAAAGTGCAAAGTTCTAATTGTCTTGAAGGCTGTGGAGTAAAAATCATATCCTGTTTAGTTTCTTTGTTTCCAGCACAATGCATTTCCAACTTCTTGTTTCTACTAGCATTGCAAAATGAAAAAAATGTGTTTATGACACTGCAATACTTTCTAAATGTCTGTTTTTCAAGCCAGCCCAGTGGTGCCGAGGGCTGAGGCACTGTACACCTTACCTCGTGCTACACCGGTGACCCATGTTCAAGAATGAGCATGGGCCTTTGGGAGTCAGCAGGGAGGAGAAGGACTGAGTGTCCCATGGATAGCTCTCCTTCTCTGGGGAGGGAGGCCATCAGTAGTCAGTGTTCCACTTGCCCCTAGTGGCTGCTGGGGGGCAGTGCACTGATGCTGCAACAAAGGGAGGAGATGTTGCAGATGCTTGGAGATAGCATATGCAGAAGCATGCACACTCTCTCCGCAGGCATCACTGCATGCCCCACCTCCACACAAGGGAGAAAATGGAAAAAAGTTCCACCTACTTGAAGCTGTCCCCACAGTGCCACCCCTGAAAGGGCACCTCCCAGGCAGGGATCCATTGTGGGTGGGTCAAGACTCTCCTCACCACCCTGCCATGAAGGGTAAGTCATTTGTGCTTAAGGGAGGGGTTCTGATCCTTGGGGATGGTGCTGGGGTGACAGCTGAAGGCAGCAGTGCCACAGGGGCTTGGAAGAAATACTACAAGAGTTTGTTCTAACATTCTTCCACAAATAGGGTGAACCAGAGAGATTTAGGTAATATATATACAGTATGTCTAGACTTAATACATATATCTAAAAACTTCAAGTATTTCAGTATTACACACTGTTCTGTAGAACTTAAATAAAATCCTCAGCAATAACAGGAAAATATAAAAAATGTTCCAGTAGTGTCAACTCAGTTCCTCTGGAGATTCCTTGATAAACCTGCTGACCAATTAGGCAAATTTAAAAGTCAATATGCTCAAAATAAATAGTTTATAACTTAAGTCACGTTGGTTATAGATGGTTATAAGTTATGTAAATAGTTCTTGGATTACCAAGTGAGGGTCTGTCGATTGAAAAGGTTACCTTGTTCTTCTTCACCAAGTGGAACAAATCACACTGTCCTCTTGTAGGGATTGTCTAAATCCAAAACAGCAAAGATAGATGTGCTGCACAGCAAACAATAGCTGAGATGGTAGGGCCAAGTTCAAATTAAAAATACAGTTCAAATCAGTAATGCAGTTCAGATAAGTAATATAGTAAGATTCATTACTGGAAACCACCGAGCAAGCTTCAGAGCTTGCATGCTTCTGTTTATTCTGGTGGATTTGATTGGAATAATTACAGCAGTCAGGTTCCACTGAACAAAAGTCAGCCACTGTGAAAAAATAAAGCTAAAATAATATAAAATAATAATGATTTATTCTCCTAGGCCTATACCTAGGAGAAAGGGGGGGGGGGGTGAATTCCAGTAAATAGGGACTCAGGCATCCTAAACAGTAAGGACACTATTAGGTAACATATGCTACATGTTTCAATACTAATTATTCTTACTCTGTTTATTTTTAGATTGTATTTAGAAGTCAGAAGTTCAAGTATGTAAATATCTTTACATTAAATTGTGTCTATCAGAGGTTACAAAAAGCTGCCAAAATTATTGGCTGTAACAGTGTATCTCAATGGATGTAAAAGGCAGACTTCCTTGTACCCAAACTGTGGATTGTGTAGATGTAAAATTAAAAGGCAGGCATGATGCACTTTCTTGCTGAAGTCAATATCCACAGCAGTATCCTCTGAACTGAGTGTGATATTGCTAGCTAACTCGTTAACATGCTACAGAAGGCCGTGCTGGAATCCATGCTGTTGCTGTCTCAGAAAAGATGGAGGTTTCTGAATTCAGAATGCCATGCATGCACCTTTAGTAGGGCATAAGACAGGTATCTCAGGTAGGGATCAGGTGGAGATCCAGAATTTAGATCCAATGCAAGCTCAACTAAAACAGCTGCACCACTAATGAATGTTGAAGATTGAACAGGTGGCCAGTCAATCAATTTTGCAGTCTATATTTCTCCTTCCTAAAGGAATAGTGCAAATTTAGTCTAGTAAAATTGGGTTATCATATCAAACTACTAAAATATCAAAATATGAAGAAAGATTTAAAAAAATGAATTAACCCAATAAATTATTCTTAAACAATTATAGAATACTCATTCAGCACTTTAGAAATAAATGCAATAAGTAAAATGTACTATCATGTACTGAGAATATCTGAAATAGCAGTCTTAACAATTTTAACATTCTTAACATGAAGAGGAGACTCAGATATTAACCAAATCAAAGCAAGGTGCACCTATAAATGTAATGTATAAACTTATACAACAAATGCACAAACACACAAATGCTCAAACTCACAAACATACAAAAAAAAAAAAAGAAAAAAGAAACTAAACTAAATAAAAATACAGACACCAGCAGCTAATGGCCAGGGCCACTGGAAAATTGTGGAAAATTTTACCCAAAAATGCGGGGATTTTCTTGCAAAAATTGTGGGAAAATTGAAGGGGTTCACTATACATCTCCACTGCCCCTAATACATATTTTATTGTTTGCTGCAGTATGTATTGATCACATAAATTGTTAGATAAATGTATTGCCACTTGTAAATGCTTTTAATATGAAGAAAGATGTGTTTTTTTTAAATGCACTGTAAACTAATCATTATGTAGCATATCTTCTAAAAATCAAGACATCTAAGTCATGCAGTGCTAACTAGATTTTATTCAATAATTTACAGTTAGTCTGTACTGAATACATCCTGAAACAACATATTTTGCCAGTTTCTAGATGTTAAATAATGAAGCCTGTTTAAACTACTTGCTTTGGTGCTAGAAAAAAATAAACAGATAACCAGGGTGCCTAATGAAGATCTAGTAAGAAAAATATTTATTTTGTTAAAATGATTACTGTTCTTAATCAGCACTGTAAGTACATTTTAAAATCACATGATAAAAGTATCAAATCATACCAACAGCTTTTCATTGCATCATACAATAGTTTTTAACACATGGTACTTTTGTTCTACTCGGTTTGCAGTGATTTTACTAGGGTTGCAATTATTTTGTCTATTTGAAGGTAACTGTTTAACTATACTTAACCTGTTCAGCATGTTTTCAGAAATGTTTGGTTTTTGTAGGTTTTGTATGTGAGCATGCAGTTGCGGCAGACTGACATGTAAGGAATCACGGTCACCAACCCCCTCAGAAGCACATTCAAGTGTATAATCAGCAGGGCCATCCAAACTCTTGACACATTTGAATCAAAATCCTTTCAGATTGAAAGTATTTATACAAGGAAAATCTACCCTACCATTCAAAAACAAGCATTGTGGTCAAGGCTTCATTTAGGTGAATGGAGCACTTTGTACCTCTTCTCACAACTATTGTTTCAGTCTCTATGTCAGCAAAAAGTTCTCTGATTGTCTGCTTTAACACAGATTTTAAGTGTTCAAGTCTACATATGCATGACGAGAGGATTCTGAAACCAAAGCAGGGAAGTGAATCACATGAAAACAGAGTTCCATTTGACCCCTTCTCACCTCACACTGTACTGTTTTGGTCAAATCCAAGTCTGTGTACCATATCTGAGTAGATTTCATTGAGAATTTAAGTATTTTTATACAATTTCAGTCAAAACTTCCATAAATGTAAGAAATTGTGGATTTTGTGCCGAGAAGGGTGAAAATTGTGGAAATTGCGGAAAAATTGGGCCCGCAATTTTCCAGTGGCCCTGCTAATGGCTAAAAACATTTGGAGAACTGCCTAATTCTTACAGTGACTGGCCCTCTGCAGGGCCATCTTGTAGCTTCCTGAATCCTGTGAGGGCTCAGCCACTGGCTCAGACTCCAGCACCAGGAGTACAACCTTGGAGCAATAAGAAGTCACAGCAGCAAATTTATCAGCACAAGATGGCCTGGAAAGGACACTGATGTTAGAGCTATTCCAGATAGTCCCTCTTTCTCTTTTAGCTAACAGAGTCAAAAACTTCTAGTTAATGAAGCCTTGCTTACTCTTTTAGAGATCCCTTAGAAATATGCTGCTGTGAATAACTCTATTAATTGTGTTCTTTGCACTAGGTATGGTTAAGAGAGTTGTAAAAAGGGTTAATAGGTGTGACTGGTAATTAATGGGTATATTAATTGTTATTTATGCACTTTAAAATCACCTCTTAATATATGTGAACTATTGTACTTGGCGCACCTACTGTGATAATTTTGGCATACCATGGATCTGCATGGCAGAAGCTTTCCCCTGAGCATTGGACAGTCTCACCACCCATTGGGACTGCTGGAAGGTGCCACAGGAGACAAACAGCCTGAAAAGGAATCTCACTTAGCTAGGGACTCACCCTCAAGATGTTGACATCAAGGTGAGTGAGTAGGGAAGTGAAATAAGATAATGTCCTGTAGGAATGCATTCATAGGGCCTGATGGCATGATGTTGAAAGGGACTGACTGATAATGGCTAAATTGTTGAGAAAGGAAATGCTGGAAAAGGTAATGTAAATTGGTTGGGTTATGTGGTTGCAGCTTCAAGCTGGAATGCAATGCAGAGGGGCTGCTTTGAAAGATTACTAGTGCTGGTTATGAATGCAGGTAAAAGCAGGCTAAGAAAACAACAAAGTACAGGAGCATGACAGAGGCAGTACATAGAATCAAGTCAGCACACTGACACACACAGTGTAGCTAAGCACTGAAGTAAAATGAGGACAAGGGGGCATCAGGAGTGACTGCCCTAGAAAAGACAAGGAGCACAAACCACAGCCAGAAAAGGCAAAACCTTCTAACCAGAGAGTTGCAGAAAGAGCAGACCAATGAGAAAAGAATGCAAAAACCAAACAGAAAAGCCTGAAACAACCAAGAGGAAGTAATGCAGTAATAATAATAATTTTTATTCATTTATAAATGAACAAGGTAGACAAAATCCCACTGAGTGCAAAGATACACTCATTTTCGAGGGACACCTTATAAAAGTACATAATCTGGTTACAGTCTAGGGAAAACATTTATCAAAGACATAGAAATTTACAAAAACTCCATATAAATATTCAATACATTTTTACATTTAAGATATCAATCCAACAAGAGCGCTAATTGTCCTGCTACCAAAAAACTATTTTCTAATGCTGTGCAACATTCATGCAATTGATCACTTAGTTCATGGTACCATTGTTTAATCTGAGACCAATTCACTTTCACACCATAAAGTCTCAGAGTTATAGGTAGATTATTCCAAATTTTAGGACCCAAAATAGGACAGTGCTGCATACCCACTTTTTGTTGTATGTTTTGGTATTTCAAATTCTATGTAATGGGCTGATCTCAAACCCTTATTTGACTGCTTTATTTTTAATTCTTTAGTAATGTATTCAGGTAGTTCATTTTTAATAAACATATACGTAATTTTAGTTACATGTTGAAAGCATCAACCAGGGGTTGGTGTGTGTGGATGGGGTTGAGCAGAGCCTCCAGTGGCAGCAAAGAAATGGAGCTTCCAAATGAGACTGAAGGAAACTAGTTTATATATCCCAGGAAGAAGATGTGACTGGTTTCTCCCACTCATCAAACTGCCGGCTTTGATTTCTAAACAATTGCTCAAGTTCAAGGGGCAGATATTTAAAGAAACATAGTCAATTGAAAGGGTCAGTAATTTAATGTGGGGGGGGGGGTTACTGGGAAAATGTGCTGAAGTGCCACACAAATGAAATAAAATGAATGTAAAAAGTTAAAAACTTCAACAGTTTAATACCATTGTTGATATCCACAGACATCTCACCACAGTACTGTACATGACAGAAACTTATCTAGCTGTCCCTATCTAGCTGAAGTAGTGATTCTATCAAATTCTGGCAAGACAAGAACGTTATTTGGCCAACACTGGCTAAACTGGATTTGCATGTTCTCAGATGTCCTCCAACAGTGGTAGCTTTGGAATTTTTTTTAGCACAATTGGTGATATTGCTCACCACGTCATTCCAGGTGAATATTGACTTCTTAGCCATTCTAAAACTCAACTGACCATAGATCAGCTTCAGCTATCCATGTAATTATCCCATGTCCAGCAAGTCATATCTACTGTTATTCTCATTTTTACACCTCCTGCTGGTAAGTCTTCTCAGACTCTAGCTGGCACTGGCAGCACCACCATCTTACTCTCCACTCCCAGCCGTGCCACTAGCACAATGACTGTAATGTACACCACCACCTCAAGTCCTCCTGAAGATAGCACATCTTTTACAATGTCATCAATAGCAAGCTTGATGTGATCTGGTGTGATGTGTGGCTCACAGTCTGTATCATTTAAGTAAGATCTATCATGCCACCCAACCCACCAACAAGGGATGGAGACCCTGACAGCAAACAAGTCCTTAGTGATGTCTGCATACAAATGCACAAGTTCACTGATCTCATGGCATCATGTAGTCCATTGGCTACAACAAGTCTGGCTGCCAGCGGGCAGCAGATGTCATAATTTTGCATGTGAGTGCAATCAATATAAAACAAAACAACACAAAAAAAAAATTTGGTATCCATGCATGGTGAACCACTGGGATGATAAATATCATTATCTAACTTTATTTCCTTTTAATTAGTGTTTATGTTCTTGGATGGATGCATAACCTTTTTTACTTTTTTTTGTTAATTTGCAAGATATATGGGTCCAGTGAGGACGTAAGTAACTGGTATGGTAGTTTAGCAAAGACTACAGGGTGGGGTGGGTGGGTGGGTTACAAGGATCTTTCTCACCATGGACCATTTCACACTACCACAGGCAGTAATCCACAGTAAATGCATACCATTATTAGTTGCCACAAATAATTTTCAGCAACTGCATCATGTGCTGACCATAAACAATTTAAAAGTAAGCTACAAATCTACCTTTTAGCTAGCTTTTAATGTTTCTTGATTATTTTCCATAACCAATGTTTGCACTGTGTATTGCAAAATACCTTACAACTTTCAAAAGATATCATATACTGTGCCTTGTCTTTATATTAATTATTCATATGCACTGCTGACCTCAAGGCTCCCCCTTCACACACACATTTCATTTTTTTTTTTATTTATTCAGGATTTGGATAGTACCTTTGAGTCAAAGACTCGTTTACAAAGGTTCTACGTCACAAAAATTGACAATACAGTATCAAGGAAGACATACAATGCAGGAAACTATAGCAGCTAGATACATTGGCAACAGTACAAAAGTAAGATAGGTACATGGAAAAATGTACAGGGTAAGGTTCACAATCAGGACCAGAGAAACTTTGGGTGATACATATAGGTGATAAGTATAGAGTAAGACGGGGTGGGGGGAAGCTAGCCAGAGTCTGTTGTCATTGAGGGGGAGGATCAGGAAACAGATTCAGTAGCAGTCACAGTAGTTAGAGGACTGGAGATATGTCTTTAGGTGTGATCTGAAGAGGCCAATGGAGTTTTCGTTTGTGATGAAGCTGGGTAGGCCATTCATCCATGAGGGGCCTGGAAGCTGAAGGACCTCTGGAATAGGGAGGTATGACATCAGGGAACTGTGAGCAGCTGCTTGCTGGAGCTATGAGTTTCTTTAGGGGCTGTAGCCTGAGAGATTAAGGAGGTGAGGTCGGGGTGGTGAAGCCCTAGGGTAATTTTTTTGGCCATAAGACAGGTATGGAACTGGATCCTATTGTCTAAGTTAAGCCAGTTAGTGGAGTTATAAAGTGAGCAGGTATGAGTGAGGCAATCGCAATCCAGTACGAGGCAGCAGGCTTTGTTGAGGGAGAGACAGAGCCTATTGAGGGTCGAGGTGGTGGCAGCGCTGTATATGAGAATGCCATAATCGAGGAGGGAGAGGATAGAGGACGAGACTGCCAGTTTGAGGGCATCTTGGGTGAGGCAGTGTTTAAGCTGGTAGTGCAGGCTAAGGCAGACATTTAGGGCAGTGGACAGGTGATGTATGTGCTGGTGGAAATTGAGAGCTGGGTCAAGGGTGATTCCTAGGTATTTGAAGGATTCCACTTGCTCGAGTGGGGTAAGGTCGGCAGTTAGGACCTGGGAGCAAAGTTTTTTCCTGGTGTTCTGGGGGTGGGTGAAAATTATGAACTTGGTCTTTTTGTAGCTCAAAACAAGGTGTTGTGCAGTGAACCACTGTTCGGCTTCACTAAAGGAGGACTGGAGGATTTGGTGGAGTTGCAGAGGGTCAAGGTTGGAAGCATAAATGACTGCATCATTCTCATAAAGCAGAAGATTGCCTGAGCAGGTTGTGGTGAGGGAGATTAGGTAAAGGCTGAAAAGAAGAGGACCAAGAATGGACCCCTGCGGGACCCCTGAGAGAACTGGGAGCTTATTGGATAGGGTAGAGCCGATTTTGACTTGCTGGAACCTACCTGATAAATAGTCTGTGAACCAATGCAGGGCATCCTGAGAAAAGCCAATGTTGGATAGGGTGACTAGCAAGAGAGGGTGCTTGATGGTGTCAAATGCCTCAGTAAGGTCAACAAATACAGCGCCAGTGGTTTGGCCTTTGTCAAAAGCCGAGTGGATGTGTGCGGTGAATTCCAGGACGGCTGAAATCATACTGTGCCCTTTACTGAAGCCATGTTGCTGTTTACAGAGTAGATCATGCTTGTTGAGGTGTTTAGTGAGCTGATCATAGACAATACGCTTGAGGGCTTTTGATTGGGGGGGAGTATAGAGATAGACCAGTAGTTGTTGGTGGCCATACGGTCCCCGCTCTTAAATATGGGGGTTATGGAGGCAGATTTCCACTGAGAGGGGAATTTGCCTTGGCAGAGAGAAAGGTTGAGAATATGGGTGAGGGGGTAGAGTACGTCATTGAGGGTGAGCTGGAGGAGCTTCAGATCCAAGGAGTCCCAGCTATGGTGAACGTGTCTTAGTGCATGTTTTAGATACGGCTCTGTGGCCTTGAGGGTGAGGCACTGTAGATGAAGGGGGGGTTAGGCTGGGAGGGGACCGGTCGGGGGGTGGGTCGAAGAAGTTGGGAGGGAGGATACGGCTGAGGTTAAACAACGCTTGATTGAAGGCTGAGGCTATACTAGTGGGATCAGAGGTTAGTTGCCCATCAACAGCAATCAGGTTGGGGGGGTGGTAGGTTTTTTGTCACTGATTTCCTTGATATTATTCCAGAATTTGCACCCTGCGCCCCAGGTGGCAGTGAGGGCAGCTTTATAGTGCTAGGTCTTGGCTTTGCGTATTGTCCACATACATTTGTTTCAGGCCTCTCTGTACCTCTGCCTATCAGCTGGACGGCTGGTCTCATTTGAGAGGTGCCAAAGGGAGTCATGAGTGCGCATTAGGGCAAGGAGACGATCTGAGATCCAAGGGACAGGGTTGTCTTTGACTATCCTTTTGGTGAGTGGGGCAAATTGGTCACAGACAGCATTGAAGGTGCGAGTGAAGAGGTCAAGGGCTAGGTCTGGGTCTAGGGTATTAGTTAAGAAGGACCAGTCCAGTGTCCTGAGATGCGTTTTTAGGAGGTTATGTCTTGCTGGGCCAAGTTTGCAAAGAAGATTACCCTGGGGGGATCCTGGGAATTTTGCAGGACCATGTGCAGAGTACTGGGGAGTAATCACTAAGAGTATTAGGTAACACCATGGTGCTAGTGATTTTATGGGGATGGTTGGTGAAGACTAGATCCAGTAGGGAGGAAGTACCGGTGCGGGGATTCAGATGAGTGGGACCAAAGACTACTTGTGTGAGGTCTTGAGCTGTGGCTGCGTTAATGAGCGGGGAAACTGATTTAGCCAGCCAATTGGCGTTGAAATCTCCAAGGATTATTTTCCATTTTGATGTGGGAGGGTGGTGAGATAGGATAGGATTGAGTGGAAGGCTACTTTCTGGTCTCTAGGGGAATGTAGGCTGCTGTGATGAGAAGGGGGGTTTGAGAGTGACCCAGAGTGAGTTTGAGTGTAATGGCCTGAGGCCCGGATACGGGGTAGCTGGCATTGTATTGAGTCTTATACATGGATGGCGCAATCCCTCTCATGTTTCCCTTGATGATCTTCACAGAAGAGGTTGAACCCTGGCAGGACAACCGTCAAGTCCAGGGTCAGGGGGAGAGCCAGGTTTCATTCAAGGCAATGACATCAGGCTGGTGCTGGTGGACCCATCCCTGATACAGGTCCCACTTTTTAAGCAGGCTACAGACATTGAGGCTGGCAATGCAAAGCCTGCTGATGTGGGCATGGTTAGACACTGAGGTAGTAATCGGGCCAGGGTTAGGGTGCATATTACCAGATATTAGGAGTAGCAGTAGGAGTAGTGACCTGAGCACGGTGTACCAGGCCGATTTTTTGATTCGGTGAGTTGCATGAGCAGGGGTCCCAGGTGAGTGTGACAGGGAGGGAATAGGGAGGGATAGAATACAGGGGACTGACAGGAGAAGAGGGTGGGAGGAGAGAGGAGGTGGGGGATTTATAAGTTTCGTGGGGTACAGTGTATGGTGGAGTAACATCCTAAAGAAGGTTCTCCGTCTATGGCAGTGGTCATAGAAGTAAATGGTATAGGAGGGCAGGGGGAAGGCCTCATCCCCTGGGAGGGGGGGTGACGCAGTGTAGGTGGGGTACTCCTTGAGATTTGCTGGAGACTCTGGATGCTGGATAGGGTGGTCTGAGGGTGGTTGTCTCCAGCTGGTCTTTGGATAATCCGTGGCTCCAGGGGATTGACTGTTGGGGGAATTTGAGGAGGGGAGAATGAGAGCAGGGGACAGTGCAGAGGAGAGAGAAAGTATAAAAAGAAGCATGGTGAGGAGAAGGGAGTTGGAAGGGTGAGTGATAGCCAGTAGTGAGGGAGAAAAGGGAGAAGAGAGCAAAAAATGAGGAGAGCTGACCTCTAGTGGTGACAGGGTATAGGCTTCAGATGGAAAAGTGGGCTGATTGGTTCAGCCCTTGAGTTGCTGCCTATATAAGGACAAGCTAAGCACGAGTGATGGTGGGGGAGGTGGGGAGCTGATGCAACGTGTCGGCGGAGACTGAAATTTGGATTAGATCGTGGTTTGCAGTCCTGAACAACACAGACTGGCGCTGGCTCCTTCACGGCTTTACCTGGTGGTTTTTCTCTCGGGGGTTGGGGGAGGGCAAGTTCAGCAGCCCTCACGACCTCCAAGTCAGGACCCTTGGTGGATCCTGTGTGTGTGTCTCTTGTCAGTTTTATGCTAATTACTACATTGGGAGCCTAACTGGTTCAGCCAAATTGACAAAACTGAACAACATTTTCAGGCCCTATGTCGAAGGCAAACCAAATCTGGCACTGGATCACTTCCCTCTACCTTAAGCAGAACTGCTTAGCTTTACTTCACAGTTCTTTCACCCCATAAAAACTTTAGAAGGAACACTTGTAACTGTATGAGATGCTAGAACACTACACATAAACATATATCATTCTTCTGTAGTTGATCCCTGGCAATAAATGTTGATTTGCTACTGTACATTTTATCTGATGCCTTTATTAGTGCACCTAGCAGTTCTGCATAATGCACTCAAGCTTCACTCTCCTGGATTATATTGCATCACACACTTCAAGTGATTAAAAAAAATCATTACACAATGATGCCCATACTTAGTTCTATATATTTTATTTAAAGAAGTTAGACTGTGTACCTTGAGGAAGAGATGTCTAATCTTAAAGCACTGGGGCTTGGTCATCAGTATCTGACCATCTGCGTTTGCCTTTTGCTCTTTTAATTCTGGTACTAGCCAGTAAAAGCATCTAAGCTGCCAATCAAATCAACTTGAGTGCTTCATTTATTTAGTGATTGTTTAACAACTTAGTTGCTCTGTTCTGAAGAAGTTGCAAGCAACAGATCTACTTCCCAGGCAAGGCTATCTTCTGAGTGTGTTGCCATCAATAATGCTAGAAGTGCCATAAGAATTTATAAGAGTTCTATGTCCACAGCATGGAGATACACATGCAACTGGGCAATGCTCCTCAGATGACAATCATCTACTGCTACATGATTTCAAAACTGGCAGACCAGAGTCAAACTATGCTTTCATTACAAATTGTGCAGGAGAAACTCTCTGAGCTGAGAAATCACTTACACAGAATGGTCCTTTAAGAATTCAAGCTTCACATTCTGTACATACTGTGCAGCTGCTGAGCTAGCAAAGCACACAGCCATAGGACTGGGCATAAAGTTCAGGAACATTCAGGAACTTGTTTAAAATGTGCCCTCTACTAGTTTTAAAAAAAAAAAAAAAAAAAACAGATTGTCCACTCTCAAACCAGAATATCAATCATTTCTACTAGATACTATCAGATATGAAAATATCAGTTTACTTGTAGCAGTTTGTCATTTAGGTTTGAGGGAAGATAAGTTGTAAGTGAAGCTTTACTAGATGTAATTAAAACAAAGCATTTGTCAATGCCGAATGTGGTCGCGCTGGCATTGACTTTGGTAGTGCAGTGTGGAAACACATTTTTGGCAGGATGTGAAAAATGACAGCTGTACTGTTCGTAAGGAGGTGTAAAAAAATGACAGTGGTAAAAATAAGGCATGTAAGTATAGCAAATATGCAAAGTTACAAGGGGGCATGGGAAATGTGCAACGCACACTTGTAACACAGTCATTTTATGGAGTTTCGGCATCAAATTTTCAACATAGGAATTTTAGCACCCTCTGCTCATGTACAGTGTCACTGTCATTTCCTCAAGCTGTCTCAAAAAGTGATTTTGCACAGCGACCACGCTATTCTTCACCGGATGTGCGAAAACACATTTCGGGCAGGATTTGTGAAATGACAGCTGTACTGTTCATCAAGAGGTGTGAAAAAATGCCAATGGTGAAAATCCAGAGTGAAAATATTACAACTGCACAACGGTACGAGCGTGCGTGCAAACTGTGCAATGTACGCTTGTAACACTGTCATTTTATGGAGTATCATCACCAAATTTTCAACATAGGCATTTTAGGACCTCTGCTCATAAACAGAGTCACTGTCATTTTTGTAATCTGGCCCGAATACTGATTTCTCACAGTGACTGCGGTATTGTGCCCCGGAAGTGAGGAAACACATTTCGGCCAGGATGTGAAAAATGACAGCTGTACTGTTCACAAGGAGGTGTAGAAAAATGACAATGTTGAAAATCTGGCATGAAGATATTGTGAATTTGTGAAGTTACGAGCTTGCATTGCAACTGTGCAACACGCGCTTATAAAACAGCCAATTTTTTGGATTTTGTCCACCAAATTTGCAACATAGGCTTTTTGAGAGCCCACCTCATGAACACTGCCACTGTCCTTGTGTTAATCGGTCCTGAAAAGGTGATTCCATGAAGTGACTGCGAAGTCACCTTTCGGGACTGATTAACATCAAAACTGTGACAGAATTCATGAGGAGGGTTCCCAAAAATTTGGTGCAAAAATTTCAAAAAATGCCCAAGATATGGATCAAAGTTGAAAAAAACCTATTTATTCCATTATACAGCTTACCGGCATTTCCTCAGTTCGTGGTCAGCTTTGAAGAGTGCAGACGTGTTCCTGGTCCACTGAAGATCATCACGCTGGACTCCAGAGGTAAGTATGGGGTGAGGGGGGTGTGGGGAGGCAGGGTGCGCAGTGGGTGGGTGCAGGTGGTGGGTAGAGAGACTACAAGGGACCGTTTTCAGTTTACAGGTACCGAAAAAAAAAAACCATCATGGATGGTTTTCTTCTTTACAGGTGGTTTCTTTTGTTTGGGGAGGTACAGTAGCTGATGGGGGATTGGGCACCCCCTTCAGCACAGAAGAAGGAAGGGACATCATGCTGATGGAGAGTGGGCTCCCCCATCGGCACATTACCACGGGAAGGAGGGGTGGATGCCGATGGGGATTGGGCACCCCCGTTGGCAAACAATGAGGTGGGGAGCACATTCTGCCAATGGGGAGTGGGCTCCCCCATCGGCACATATTTCATGGGGCAGGGCAAGCCGACTGGGGGATTGGGCACCCCCAAAGTCGGCACTGTTGGCACTGTAGTGGCCACTGTGCCGCCATGCTACTAGCTGGCGAGCACATAGGAAGGGTCCACTATGTGTGATGAGCTTTGCTCGGATTGCAGCGAGCCTTTCCTTAGATGTGCTCACCAGCTTAGTATGCATGGTGTTGTGTTGGCATGTAGGCTGATTGGGGAATAAGGGACGCACCTACTCATGCGTGCCCTGCATTCGCCCAACAGCGACCGCACCTCCAAATCCCCACTGCCGCAACATCTTGGCTGCACAAGCATGCCAACATAAAAAGATAAATGAGGAGAGGGTTTTGCTATACTGCAAACAACTTCTGTATGGGAAGCTTTCAATGAGTGGAACAATCTTCAGTTCACAACAAACATTTAATTCAAGTTTTGATTTGGTGCATTTTGTATGAGTTAAACAGTTACAAGAAAGACTTAAGTGTCATTGTGGAGACAGTGTGATCTAATGGTTAGAAGACTGGCTTTGGAACCAGGAGATCAAAGGTTCAAACCCTGCTGGAGCTAAATAGTATCACAATGCTGGCTGTGTGACCTTGGCCAAGTCAACTAACCTCACAGTGCTCCAGTTCACCTAGCTGCAGAAATGGGCAGAAACAGAACTCCACTGGAAATGAGATGGTACTGTATAGCTCAGCAGGGCTATCCTGTGAAAATAAACGGAAAAAATAAAATATAATAAAAATAAAGAAAAACGTACCACATCAAGTTTCCTTAACAGGGACTGCTTGCATGCTGATGTGCTAAATAATGCCCCTGCAATCAATTAGTGAGAAATTGGTTGGCTAGGTGCCTTGTCTCCCATTGGGTCAGATACATGGGCAGTTTATAAATAGAAGACTTAATCTAGCATTCACTTTTGAAACTAAATCATTTAGATGTGCATCAAAGTGCAGAAAAGGGTCATGCTAGAAAACTGAAGTACTTAAACTCCTGGATTTAGTTTACTTCACTCTCTTTCAGAAAATTCAGAAATTAAATATAAAAGGTGTGTGGGAGATGTCTTCTGCAACTGCTCATAGTTTGTACAACCTCTTTGGGATACAGTGTGTATGGAAAGTGCTACATAATGTGAAATCCTCATCACCTTCCTACAGTTTTCCTTTTATAATTCTGCAGTAGTGACATCATTACTATGTCATTATCAGCTTTATACCAATATTACTGGATTATAAATAAAATAATAGATAGGGTACTGTGTATTAGGAGGCTATAATACCATCAAGATGTGCTGGGGACATGTGAACCTTAAGAGTGAAGCTCAAAAGGTTCCAACATGTCCCCAGAATCTTGAGGTGGTATTATAGCAGAGTAATCACAGGTCTCTGTCTTTTATTTTTTTGTAATACTGCATAGGGATCCAAGGAGTTGCAAGTATTCTTTGAAAATGTGCAGTAAATGCTGAAATGTGTCTGCTAGTGGAGCCATTTTTTTCCTGATTGCCAGGTGGTTGCTATGGATGCTGCAATGTCCAAATGCCTCTAAAGCTGCCAGCATGTGTTTCAATTCTTTGTTAGCATGTTTGTGAATAATTATCTAGGGAAAAAGGCAATGTGTCTTTGTGAAGGGTAAAGAAGGAGCTCTGTGCTGGCCCAGTGGCGCTGAGGGTTGGGGTGCTGGACACCACACTTCACACCACACCGGTGACCCAGGTTTGGATGCAGACTCAGGTTGCCACGGGTCAGCAGGAGAGGGAGAGGATGGAGCATCTGGGGACAGCTCTCCTCTCCCTGGGGGAGGGCTCTGGGGTTGTTCGGCATCCTGGTGGCCCCCGATGGAGATCAGGAGCATTGCAGGATACCGGCTAACATGGTGGGCAGAGTGCGGCAGGTGCTAGCAGGGGTTGCCATGCACTTAAGGCATCATTGTACATCACACCTTGAGTGGGAGGGAGCTACACAAATGTGAACAAGCTCTCTGTGGACCGTGGAGATGATGGGGACTCCAGTGGCAGGCCCACATCCCAAGGCTGGTCCAGTGCACCAGGAAAGCTTCCTAGTCAGCCCAATGCTCAGTAGGGTCCCTTGAGTCTATAAAGGTCACCACAGGAGGGAGAACCCTCCCCCGGGGGTACCAAGTCAGCCTGGGGACTGGACCTTGACTGGGTGATCGGTGGGAGCAAAAACTGGCAGTGGGGGGTTTCAGGCAGGGAGCAGAGGCCCTGCTGAGAGAGTACCCTGGAAGGATGCCTGGAACGCAGAGAGATAAACAGATTTGAAAAAGAAAAAACAAGGAGTGCCATGTATTAGTCATGTGACTTAGTTTTAGATTTTTTTTTTTAATTGAGTTCATTAAAAAAAAAATGATATGCCATTTTGTTGGGGTTCAAGAAGTAAATATCCATTGCACCCTTGTGGGTGCCTTAGCTAGAGCGTTAACAGTCGGATCGCTCGGTGGCCAGGAATGGAAGTGAATAAGAGACAGTGGTTACTGCTTTGCCACTTAATATAGGTGGCTCCAGGTGACAGACTGGGGAGTGGATTTAAGAAACAGGTTTGAATTAAAAAATACAAAAAACAGAGTGATTTCTAAAGCTATAGTCCTTATGTCGCAGCATGGCAGGCACAGAGCTTTAGAAGTGGCAGTTAGATAATAAGTGTGTGTGTGTGTGTGTGTGTGTGTGTGTGTGTGTGTAAAAGCTGGTTCATGGTAAGCACAGGCACTGACTTGGATCTTTCTTGTAATACCATCATTCACAGCTCAGAACAAAAGTGTCACAAGCTCTGAGCCACAGTATTTTTATTTATTTGCTTTTGGTAACCGGGTAAGCACACTAGACAACCAGTGCCTATTTTCAGGTGCAACCCAGGAGAATAACAGGGTAATTACAAGGAAGAGGATACACGGACAACAAGTACAATCAGGAGCATTGGGGAACAGTTACAATCTGGAGTGGGTAGGCTCCAACAAAGAAGCAGAATAGGGGTTACAGAGATAACATTTGCCTGAAAGTATTACAGAATAATTTACAAATAACAGTTAGATACACAGGTAGTACATGTATACAGGAGCAGGACATTATCAGTGAGTGCGACCCAGGATAGAGAGGCTGTCGAGGTTGTATGAGGACAGCCAACAGGAATTAAACATGATGACCTAGGGGCTACAGGGGAGAGATGCCCCCCTCCAGGGTGGAAGGCAGGAAGCGGCAACCTGGCCCAGTCGAGTACTGCCCCTAGCCAGCATCAAGGGAGGGGGGGAGAGAACAGATCAAGGGGCAGGGCACAGGCAGGTAGCAGCAGGCTTCAGGAACTGCCATAGGGAGGTTTTGAAGCAAGAGTGGGAGGGAGAGGCTCGGACCTGGAGGGGGAGGGAGTTCCATAGCTTGGGTGCGTGGGAGGCAAATGCCCTGTCGCCAGTAAGGGTGCGGGTCCTAGGAACCAGATGGGTCTGGGACTCACAGGACCTAAGGTGGTAGGTGGGGGAGGCATGTTTCATGGGGAGGGCAAGTGAGGCAGGGACAGAAGTACGGATGATGTTGTCAATGAAGTTGCCCAAGGAGTAAGTCCGAAATTTGTCGGGGGGGAGCCAGTCAAGACGGGAGTAGAGCTCGCAGCGGTGGGTAAGCCGGGGGGCTGAGAGCGCGAAGTGACAAATGTTATTGTATGTGGTGTCCCATTTAGCCAGGCAAGAGGAAGAAGCAGAGGCAAAGGCAACAACACCATAGGAGAGGGTGGGCAGGAGTACCCCTGGCTAAGGCCAGCCGAGCAGCGGGGTGAGGCAGTCCTTGGCTCTGTAGGCAAGGCCGAGTTTACTATTAGTGGCATTGCATATGTTCCGGATGTGCCCAACGAGGTCCAGCTGGGGGTCAAGGGAGAGTCCTAAGTACTTAATGGAGACTACTGTAGCCAGGGGGGAGTTGCAGGCATCAAGGATTTTTAGGGGCGTCATGCAGGAGGCAATTTTGGCTGTGGAGCTGAATAGCATTGCCTGAGTTTTCTTAATGTTGATTACGAGTTTATGCCCTTCCAGCCATTTAAAGATTCTGGAGAAGACAGAGTTGAGTTGGGCATTGATGGTGGTGATGTCGTGGGAGCTGGCCAAGAGGACGAGGTCATCCGCGTACATGGTGAGGTGCCCTTCGGTAGCAATGGATGGTAAGCCATTGACAAACAGGGAGAACAGGATCGGCCCGAGGACAGATCCTTGTGGGACTCCACAGGATACGGGCGGGGGCGAGAGGGTATGATTAAAGCAGGTGAGTTGCATCCTATCCCCTAGGTAGCTGGAGAACCAGTCGAGGGAATGGCTGGAGAGGCCAAGGGTGTGAAGGGTGCCAAGAAGGAGGGGATGATCAACACAGTCGAAGGCTTTGGATAGGTCCACGAATATGGCCCCTGTGAGTTTACTCTGGTCGGTGGCGGTCCTAATCCTTGAAGTAACCTCAGCCAGGGCCGTTGAGGTGCTGTGATTTTTACAGAACCCGTGCTGACAAGGGGAGAGTACATTGTATTCCTGGATGTAGTGTTGGAGCTGAGACACAACTGCTTTTTCTAGCAGTTTGCAGGCAGCTGAGAGTATGGCGATGGGATGATAGTTGTTTAGGTCCTTGGGGTCACCATTTTTCAGTACTGGAACGACCCTGGCAATTTTCCAAAGGTTGGGGATGACCCCAGTTATGAGCGAGGTGTTGAAGATGTGGGCAAGAGGCCTGGCAATAAGGGGAGCCCCCAGGCTGAGAAGCCTGGGTTTAAGGCCGTCGTGACCCGCCCCTACATGGTGGGAGAGACCAACAAGGAGGGCCTGGGTCTCCTTCACAGAGATCTCCTTGAGGTAGAAGGGTGGGCGGGGGGTCTGATGGCTGGAGCCGAGTGCTGAGGCTATGGGTAAAGGAAAGGGGGAGGACGGCAGGTCAGTGAAGAGACGGTTGAAGGAGGAGGAGGCGATGGTGAGGGGGTTATTACAGTTAGCATCACCAATTGTCATGTCAGTAACTTGAGTATTGCGCGAGCCACTGACTAGGTTTTTTATGTTCACCCAGAAGCATCTGGGGTCACACGCAGTAGCAGTCAGTGCAGAGCTGCAGTATTGGCTTTTTGCAGAGCGGATAGCCTTCTTGCAGGAGTTTCTGAGCTGGCGATACAGCTGAAGATCCGATAGGTTAAGTGAAGCCCTGCATTTTGACCAGGCCTTGTCCCTCTCCTTCATGAGAGATAGGAGCTCCCTGTGAAGCCATTTAGTTACCGATCCATGAACCCGCCTTTTGAAGGGGGGGGGGCGTGCCTATTTTGAAGAGGAGCAAATGTCACAAGGAAGAGGTCAAGGGCTGTGACAGGGTCAGGTGTGGCCAGGACGTGGTTCCAGGACACACCCTGAAGGTCCAGGAGGTAGGAGGGGATCGAGAATTTCGAATAGTCCCGCATTGTTACCACTCTGCAGGGGACCCTGGACGGGTTAGAGCCCCAGATGCAGTAAACCGGAGAGTGCTCAGAGATGGAGTCGGGAAGGAGTCCAGACATAGCAATTTTGTCCAGACAGGATCCAGTCGATGAGGGACGCCCTGTCCCTGCGATTGGAGAGTAGGGTGGGTTCTGTAATGACCTGGCTAAGGGAGAGGCCAGAGAGTAGTGGTTCATATGACTTGGCATGAGGCCCCAGCCAGTTAAGGTTAAGGTCACCTAGTAGGAGCAGCTCACTGGAGCCCACCTTCTCCTGAAGTAGCTCCAGTAGTGACGACAGACCCTGCAGACCCCCCTTAGGAGGGTTGTATGCACACACTATGTGTACTTTTTTGGTGTTACCAAGGAGAAGGAGAGAGTGGAGGAACTCGCAGTGCAGGGTTCAAGGGGAGTTGTGAGGCACAATGGTGATGTTTAGGTGCGCCCTGAAGTATATGAGTACACCTCCACCTCTTTTGGTACTGATCCGGTCGAGTCTAGCCATACTGTAGCCCGGGAGAAAGCAGGCTGAGTCAGATGTGCGGGGTTTGAGCCATGTCTCAGTGATGCACAGGACGTCAGGTTTGTAGTAGGCAGACCACGCGGTTAGTTCCACCAGATTTGGGAGGAGGCTACGGATGTTCAGGTGGGCTATTTTTAAGCCCTTGGCTGTCCCCCGGGGGGGGGCAGAAGGGTGTAGGGGGTGGCAGGGAACCCAGGCTGCCGGTGGATGAGCCAGCTAGAGAGGGGGAGGCCATGCTACAGAGGATAGGCTGTCCTACCGCAGTAGGTCCCTGGGCTGAAGGGCAGATAAGGAGATGTGGGGAGGGAAATTAAACAGGGGAGGGTCTAGGCTGGGGGGCAGGAGACCCAGGATGGAGAGCAGAAGTAGGAGTCTATGGGAGGGAATAGGCTACAGGAGACGGCAGGGGATTTCCTAAGAGAACAGCAGGAGAGAGCAGCAGCAGGGACAGGTTTAGTACTATGGAGGCTTAGTGCAGGAAAAGTGTGAAGCCCCTAGTGGCTAGATGGTATAGCCTGCAGATGGAGAAGTGGGCTGATTGGTTATTTGTGCACCGCAGCTACCTATAAGAGGGAGAGCCGACCACGGGTGGTGGTGGGGGCAGTGGGGGGCCGAACGCATGGCGTTCGAGGGCCGAACCTGCGCCAACAGAAAAGCATCAGTAGCAGTAACCCTGAGTGAAACGCGGGCCCCTGGCATCCTGAAATCAAGCGCTGGTGAGGAGTTTTGACAAAAAGGCACCAAGCAGAAGAGACCCGAGACAATTACCTTCAGTGGGGGAGGGCAGCGGGAGCCCTCGCGACCTCCGCTCCTCGGTGGTCCGGGGGTGGGTCCGTGCGAGCCCGTAGACAGGATCTGTGGAGGACAGGAGAGAAAACAGGGATGAGTATTTAAGGTGAGAAGAAGGGGAGAGTCAAACAAAGAACCTGGGGATGAGATCAGGGATTGGGCCGACACACAGCAGCAGCAGATCAGATTACTGTAGAATGAAACACTCAGTGCACTGTAACAGAATATGGCTGCTGTGACTACACTCAGCTCACTGTAACAGAACTTGACTGCCGTGAATAATTACAAACGATATTAAAAGAACACCAGGCTGCTTAAAAAAATAATATGTCTGCACTGTTTGTAAAAATTACTCGGCTCACTGTAGCGGGATCCGACTGCTGTGGCAATACATTTACATTTGAAACAGGTAGAACAGTTTAGGCACAGCAGTACTAACAAGTCCAGATGCAGGGGAGAGCCTCCAGGATACGGGGCACAAGGAGGCAGGTCCAACGGGTGGTCTTGGTCAGGTGCAGAAAGCAGGGTGGAGGGAGAGAGGAGTTCTGTAATAGCTGCGCTATCTCCAGACCTGAGCCAACAGAAAAGCATCCGTAGCAGTCACACCAAGTGAAACGCGGGCCCCTGGCATCCTGAAATCAAGCGCTGGTGAGGAGTTTCAAAAAAAAGGCACCAAGCAGAAGAGACCCGAGACAATTACCTTCAGTGGGGGAGGGCAGCGGGAGCCCTCGCGACCTCTGTTCCTCGGTGGTCCGGGGCGGGGTCCGTGCGAGCCCGTAGACAGGATCTGTGGAGGACAGGAGAGAAAACAGGGGTGAGTATTTAAGGCGAGCAGAAGGGGAGCGTCAAACAAAGAACCTGGGGATGAGATCAGGGATTGGGCAGACACACAGCAGCAGATCAGATTACTGTAGAATGAAACACTCAGTGCACTGTAACAGAATACGGCTGCTGTGATTACACTTAGCTCACTGTAACAGAACTTGACTGCCGTGAATAATTACAAATGATATTAAAAGAACACCAGGCTGCTTAAAAAAATAATATGTCTGCACTGTTTGTAAAAATTACTCGGCTCACAGTAGCGGGATCCGACTGCTGTGGCAGTACATTTACATTTGAAACAGGTAGAACAGTTTAGGCACAGCAGTACTAACAAGTCCAGATGCAGGGGAGAGCCTCCAGGATATGGTGCACAAGGAGGCAGGTCCATCGGGTGGTCTTGGTCAGGTGCAGAAAGCAGGGTAGAGGGAGAGAGGAGTTCTGTAATAGCTGCGCTACCTCCAGACCTGCGCCAACAGAAAAGCGTCAGTAGCAGTCACCCCTAGTGAAACGCGAGCCCCTGGCGTCCTGAAATCAAGCGCTGGTGAGGAGTTTCGAAAAAAAGGCGCCAAGCAGAAGAGACCCGAGACAATTACCTTCAGTGGGGGAGGGCAGCGGGAGCTCGCGACCTCTCGCCTCCTCGGTGGTCCGGGGGTCCGCAAGAGCCCATAGACAGGATCTGATTATTAGTATTATGAGAATCAAATGTGATATTATGGCATCTGAAGTGTGGTATTACGGGAACCTTTTTGTACAGATTTTGATGCCAATATATAGCTTATCTATATACAGTATTACATATAGGATAAAGTATGGGGTGCAGTGTGTAAAATTTGTGTTTACACACTGCACTCCATATTTTGTTTTATTTAATTGAGGGGTTGCCTTTTTGTCTCCACTTTCTCTCACACAAAGAGCTGTGAATTAAATGCCGTAATTAACACTCATTTATTACAGCATTTAATACGCAGTTCTTTGTATGGGAAAATATGTGACCCGTTAATTAAAATAGAATAATGGCTGGGAGACTGTATATTACAAGGAAATGATAGCATCAAGAGGTTACCTTGTCCCCAGAACCTATCAATGATATTACCCCTTGTAATATACAGCCTCTTACCTGTAATTGTTTGTAATATATGGATCTGATTTAGATTATTTTGTGATTTTGTAATGTCAAGTGGTTGACCGCTCCAATGAAGGACTGTCTAGGTCCTGGCTGACTACCACTCACTCCCTCCCTCCCTCCTGTAAGCATGCTCGTAACAAGCCTGTTCTAAATTACAAGTTTAGTAGCCACACCTACTTTTTCATTGTTTGGAGGTTTTGGTAAATACAGGATCAACCAGATAATTCCTTTATTTAAAAGAAAAACAAAACAGGGAAACAGTGAAGATGTGATGCACTCTTGCTAAGTAAGAGACGGGCTCCATGTTTTTCAAAGTGTTCCACCCACCCACAGACAGAAAGTGTCCAATCATGAGCTGTGGTTTTAATCATGAGGATGCTGCTGTTTGTTTGACACTTGGGAGGAGTGTAGTAGCGACTGAATGGTGTGGGAGAGTCCTGAGCTTGTGCTCTTCAGTATTTGTGATAATAGTGTCGTTCAGAGCTTGGAACAATAGTATTATGAGCTCTGAACGATGCTATTATCACCTACAAATCATAGTATTATCAGTTCTGCTGTGTGATGCTATGTGCTATTACCAGGATTTTTTTGTATGCTTTTGTGTGGTATTATTTTCAGCATCCATATATTACAAGTAATTAATCATGTAGTTTCCAATATCATAACTTTCAAAATAGTTTCAGTGTGAGACAAAATTACTCTTTTTTTGCAGATACACTTTGACTCCCTGGCTACTGCTGTATCCACCAAAACCTCTTAATATTTGCACCCGATTGATCCCCCCCAAAAAACTGATGCACTTCAAAGACTTGAACTGGAACCATTCAGTAGCTAAGCTATTCCTCCTACTCTAGTGATCCTCTTGTATGTATTCTAAAGTTATACCAAGACAATGCACAGCCTGACTATATAGCTATACTGTGTTTTTTGAGTATGTTAGAAAACCACTTGATTTTAAGACATGTAGGACACATGGGACAAATTGCTATTGATTTGCAACAGTGCAGCATATCACGAGCATACATTGACTGGCAGGGGTAGACTGCTGCTGATAATATTTAGTACTGAATTAACTCAACATTTATGTTTTTTTTTTATTTTTTTGTGGTTATAAAAGATCTCTTATTGAAATACCAGTGCTTAAGAAGGACCATTGCACTTGGCCTGCACAGTTATTTATCCAAAAAGGATCTGATGTCTAAGAATAGGGCATCACACCACAATAATATAAAAATAGAAAGTAACTTAAAAAAGATTTCAGTCCTAGTAAAGCTTTTGTTCTGTGGATTTTGTCCGAACTGGATGTTTGGAGCAGGTGTCAGCAGTATGGAGATATCTATGCAGAAGTCTATCTATGCTAGCCTACCTTGTGTCAGTTATGCTACTACAATACTGTCCCCCACTATGGTATTGTCTAATGTCTGCTTAAACTGGTACACTGCCTTATGCTGAACTTATTGTGTGCACCTAAAACTCCTACCACCCCAAATCCATCTGCCGTCTCTACTATATTCTAAGATGTAATGTTTCTACTGCACTTTCCCACTAAACTTTATATTGTTGTTATACTCTGGACGATATGTCCAGCACTGTACTGTTGTATCCAGTAATGTAATGTACCCACTGCCCTCTTCCACAAAACTGTATACTGTCTCTGTCATCCTGTATGATGATATGTCCTTCACTGTATTACCTACCTGTATATGCAAAAGATATGTAACTAACCCTGGGTCGCCCCTGAAAAAGGGACCTTCGGGGCCAAGTGGGCCTACCCAGTTAACAAAATTTAATAAATAAACAAGTCTGCTCTTTATTGCTTCCAGACAGTAGTCATTTCATGGAAAAATGTGACAGAAGCTGATGTCACTCTTGGGTTACCTGTAGTTTTGTTATGCACAACTTCACTAACTGTGAAATCACTTCTGTCTAAGGTTCCATAAAATGGCCACTGTATTCAAACAATATAAGGCAGACTTACACATGCCTTTCTCCAGACTATGGACATCTACAGGTTTACACAATACCATATTTAAAATGCTTTACATTCAAACTTTGTTAGAGAAATCATCATGTACTGTATGCCACATTAATTATAGAAACATAGAAACATAGACTTTGATGGCAGACAAGGACCACTTGGCCCACCTAGTCTGCCCATTAGGGGTCTACTCATTCATCAGTTTACTGTATTTGCTTCTGGACTATTTCTTGAGTATATATTTACTTAGAAAATACAATGTTATATTCTATAAAAGTAATTATGGCTTATCTAATACAAATGATTTAAATGAATAACATCTTATATTTGAAAAATGTTTGCTGAGTGTCTATGAATGGCCATAGACTATGCAAGGTGCCCATCTTTCTCTGTACATGGCCAGCATTTGTAAATAGTGCTGTTGAAGGAGAAGGCAGCAACTCACAGGTCAAAACTGTGCAGGATCAGGAACTAGCCTGGGTCATTGGGGGTCGTGGGGGGGGTTGAAGGATAGAGTGTCCCAACGGATGATGTTCTTCTCCTCCTGGGTGGGAGAGGAACATTTCGGGCTGTACTAGCCCAGTGTCCTGATGCCAGTGGAAGCAGGGGTGGCAGGGTGAACAGCTGTCATGGGTTAGGGAAGGGGGGGAGGGAGGGTGCTGTTAGGCGCTTTGACGATGAAGTGCGATAACATGTGGTCAGTCTGGACAAAAATGTCCTTCATGCCAGCACCCTCTAGGGGTAGGGACTGCACAGAAAAAGGGAGAAAAATCAAGAAAAACTCCCTGACATTGAGCACCATAATGCCAGGATCCTGGTATGCTGGGACCCAGCTGAATACTGGGGAAGATGAAAGAGGTATCCCCCCCCCCAAGGCCAAGGCTAGGGACAAGTAAAAAATACAAAACTGTGCAGGAAATAGTAACAGCACCACCACTTCAGGCATTTCCTACCACAATGTCCCTTGGTCGGGAGGGGGCAATAACTTCTGGGGTAACTCCTCTGTCCAGGGGTATTTCCATGGTACAGACTTGTCAGGAACCACCCTCTGTGTAATTGTACAGTTCCCCAGGTGTGGATTTGGCCTAAGCCCCTGGAGGGAATCATTGCTATAACTGTCCTTGCTAACAAAAGAGTGGACAGGGACTCCAAGCAGTCCTTGCCACGGCCAAATATCTGTACCCCTTTCAAGGGAGACTGCTTACCTCCTTCCATGTTGTTGCCTACATGCTGCATGAAGGGGGGCTCCTGTTTTTTTGTTTGTTTTTTTGTAAAATCTTTATACTGAATGTAACATAAAAAATTTAATAAAGTAAACATGTTTGGGGTATACATACATTCTCATTTCATTGCAATCATTTCAGTCATATTTTGACAAGACAACTTCAGGTTATTGTGTATTATTCCAACTGTTATACATAGGTTGACATAGAACTGCCAAGAGAGGTAACTCCACTATATGCCACCTGCTTCTAACTGTTGCCCTATGTCAAAGGGTAGGGACCAGGCCTGCTGATGGGTTAAGGATCGATACCAATTGATAAGCAAAAGATGTAAGTCTGTTTTGGCACACAGTCACCATCAACTGATCTTATAAAGGAAAATTGCTATTGGTAATTGCTTTTAGGAGAGGATCACACATCTTCTGCCTTCATAAGGTGGCAGTATAGCGTAGTGGGTTAAGGCTCTGAGCTGCAGATCCGGAGACCTGGGTTTGAATCCCACAGCTGCCTAGGTGCATACTGTGTGATCCTGAGCAAGTCACTTAACTTTCTTGTGCTCCCAGGTCGCATCTGGAAACAAGCTACGGCTTAGTGTGCTACTCCTGGTTAAACAATGTTCCCATCCCTTCCTTCTCAAATCTCTCCCCATCCCCCATTGGCTGAGTACTGAGTTTTCTCTAGTTTTAAGCAGGTCATCATGTTGTTTACCCATTGTTGTAATGCTGGGGCATTGACTGACAGCCAGGATTGTGCTATAGCTTTTTTGGCATTCACCAGGGCCAGAGACCATAATTATTTCTCTGGACCCCTATGTAGATGCTCTGGCTCAGCTCCAAACAGTAGTTCCATGGGAGACCTTGATAGCCTACAATTCAGCACCCCGCTCATCATTCTATGCACTTCATGCCAAAACGGCATCACTTTAGGACATGTAAGTGCCATGTGGATGAAGTCCGTGTCATCACATGTGCATTTTGGATACTGCACAGTTTGCTGGGTCCATTACATGCATTCTCCTGGGGGTTAGGTAGGCCCTATATATAAAGTTCAGTTGTACTTGCCTGAGTGTGTTGCTCCTAGAGCAGTTACATATGTTTTTAATAGCTATGGTCCAGGTTGTCGCATCCATTCCCACCACCAAATCATGCTCCCACTTGGCTTTGATACCTTCTGCAGGATCCTCAATGGCCCCTTGGAGTGTACCATAGCATGTGGTGAGTGGTTTAGAACAGGGTTGAGGCACATACAGCTCCTCTTCTATAGGGGATGGAGCTACCCAGCCTGTTGTAGCATCTAGTGTTTCCCCTAGTCTATGTCTTACCAACATGTATACAAAGTAGTCTCCTAGGATGATATGAAATGATGTCATTAGGGCGAGAAATTCCTGTATCCTCCCTCCCACGTACAGTTGTGCAAAGTAATTTAACCCCCTCTTCCTCCATTCAGTAGGCGTTGATGCACCTGAGCTGAGTGAGCTCCTTTCATTTGCATTGTAGTGATTAAATCAGTTTACGGGGATTGGGCCAAAGGGTGACCAACTTTCCTGTGTGTAGCCATCCAGATGTTAATGGTGGTCTGGGTGCAGGGGTTGGGCACTGGGGGTGTTTGATTCCTCCCCAGCGCACCAGATAAAAATTGTGTCCGTAATGGGCCTTCCAGGTCCTCCTCTTCCAACTCAAGTCACGCCGGCGGATTCCCATGGACCCCACTAGGCAGAAATGCCAGCTGTGCCACCCAGAAATAATGCTGAAAATGTGGGAGTCCCAGACCCCCTCCCTTGGGGTGGACATTTGAAGTATATTATGCTTAACCCGTGCCTCCCTTCCCCTGCAGAGGAATCTGTATAATATGGAGTTGATTTGTTTAAAGTGCTGCTGGGGAAGCCAGATGGGCAAGGACTGGTAAAAGTATAAGCACCTAGTCAGAATCATCATTTTAATAGTGTTGACTTGGCCTATCAGAGACAAAGGGAGATTCTGCCAGCACTCACACTCCTCCACCACCCTTTGAATCAGTGGGCCATAGTTCATGGCGTACAAATTTCCAGTTTTGGCTGACAGCATTATTCCCAAATATTTCATGGAGTTCACCATAACCAGGCCTCCTAGCTTTTGTGATAGCTCTGGTTGATGCATCAGACCAATGGGAAGAAGTTCACTCTTTGACCAGTTCACTTTATGGCTAGAGAGGGAGCCATATTCCTGCAACAATGTGTGTACTGCGGATAGGTCTCTTATAGGGTCTAATAAATACAGGTGCAGGTCGTCTGCATACAGAGCCACCTTATGACTCCTTTCCCCACCTTGAAGGCCCTGAATGTCCTGGTTTTGTCTAATAGCTGCTGCCAGGGGTTCAAGAGAGATGAAACATAAAAGAGGGGACAATGAGCATCCTTGTCAAGTCCCCCCTGGTCAGGGTGAATGGCTGTATTAATTCCCTATTGATTATTAATTGTGCTGTGGGCAGTGTGTACATAGTTTTCACCCAACTCAATAACTAAGAGCCCACTCTTAAATGCCCCAGTGTCTCAAACATGTACCCCCATTCCACACGGTCGAAGACCTTCTCTGTGTCTAATGGCAGTATGGCAGCCCTGTGGTGCTTAACAGTCCTCCCCAATCTGTGGATCACATTGAGGGTTCTCCGAATGTTGAGTTTGCCCTGCCTGCCCTTAACAAAGCCAGTTTGGTCAGTGTGGATCAGAGCTGGGAGGCTACCACCTTTGCTATGATCTCATAGTCTGCAGTTAGCAGAGATATTGGTCTGTATGATGCACATGGCATTAGATCTTTACCTTCTTTAGGCAGTAGGGTGATAGTGGAAGACCATGTGGATGAGGGGAGCATACATCCTTCCAAGCTTTCCTCTAGCATAAGGGTCAAAGACTCCAACAACAGAGTGGTAAATGCCTTAAAATAGTCTATGGAAAGGTCATCCAGGCCCGGGGCCTTCCCTCTCTTCAAAGCCTGTGATAGCTCTGTGTACCTCCTCTGCCGACTAGGATGAGTCCAAAGACCGTGACTCCTAGGCTGAAAGTTTGGGTAAGCAAGATTTACTAAAAAAGTTTGCCAATTGCTCGGCCAGTGGGGTCAACTTCAGATGTATAGAGGGCTTTGTAGAAGGCCGTGAATTGTGCCCCAATTTGCAGGGTCCAAGAGGTTAAGGCACCCCCCTGCATCTGCATCTGGCTTATAGTCCTCTCCCCTTCCTTTTTCTGCAGCTGCCAGGCCAGGTACTTCCCTCCCCTATCCCAATCAAAGTATGCTCCTACATGTGATAGCAAAATGGCAAGCTCAATTGTTGCCGTACACAAAAGATTATACTACCATTTTAATTGTTGCACTATGTAGTACAATGCAGGGGTTGGCTGTCTCATGTGGGCCTCCTCAAAAGCTTCAATTTTACATACTAACATATTAATTGCCTGCAGATTAGGCCTTATGGTCTACCGAGTCTGCTCGAACCTCAGATCCCTTGTTGGGAACCGAGGCCCTCCCCCCCTTGTGATCCGATACATCACCATTCTGTATCTGTCCCACCCTCTCTTGAAGCCCTCCACCATGGAAATCTGGACCAGCTCGCCAGGTGGTGTGTTCCAAGGATCCACCACCCTCTTAGTGAAAAACTAACTCCTCTTTCCCCCCCCCTCATCTTTCCACCTTCCAACTTCAAACCATGCCCTCTGGTGACACCTTCCTCCTTTAGTCTTAAGATCCCCTGTGTGTTTATCCTATTTATTCCATTGAGGTACTTGAAGACCTAAATCATTTTCCCCCTGTCTCTCCTCTCCTCCAATGAAAACAGGCTGAGCTTCTCAAGTCTGTCCTCATATGTCAACTCTGCCAGTCCTCGAATCTTCCTGGTAGCCCTCCTCTGTACCCTCTCCAGGAGCTGTATGTACCTCTTCAAGTGCGGTCTCCAGTACTGTACACAGTACTCGAGGTGTGGTCTAACCAGTCCATTGTACAGCGGCAAAATCACATCCCTACTCCTAGAGGTGATCCCCTTACAATACATCCCAACATCCTGTTTGCTTTGCTAGCCGCTCTCCTGCACTGCTCAGAGTAATTCATACATGCATCCACCATGACCCCTAGGTCTTTTCCCCAGACCGAAGCCTCCAGCACCTCCCCTCCCAGGGTGTACCTGTGTTTAGGGGTTCTTTGCCCAAGATGTAACACCTTGCATTTGGTGGTATTGAAATTTAATTTCCATGTGTGAGCCCACCTTTCCAGGTCCCCTTGCAGGGCGAACCTCCCCTCTTCCCCCTCAACTACTACTCCCATCTCGGAGTTGTCAGTGAAGAGACTCATCTCACATCCTATACCCACCCTGATGTTAGATATGTATGCATTAAACAGGATCGGACCCAGGACAGAGCCCTGTGGTACCCCGTTGCTGACCTCTCTAGGGTTCGAGAGCTCCCCACCAACCACTACTCTCTGTGTGCCTCCAGCTAGCCAGTTTCCTATCCATCTGACCATCAATGGGCCCACTCCCAACCCCGTCAGTTTCTCCACCAGACCATTGTGGGGGACCAAGTCAAATGCCTTGCTGAAGTCCAAGAATACTACATCTGCAGGCATCCCCCTGTGCAGTTCTGATGTTGCCCATTTGTAGAACTCCATAAAAATGGTTTGACATGATCTACCTGGCACAAACCCAGGTTGTTGACTATCCAGCCCTCCCTCCTTTTCCAAGAACACCCCCAAACATTCCTTCAGTATACTCTCCATTCATTTTCCCACCACCGAGGTCAAACTGATGGGTCTACAGTTACTTGGTACTTCCCTTGACCCCTCTTTATGGATTGGCACCACATGCACCTCACGCCAATCCCTAGGTACCCTCCCTGTCTCAAGCGACCTGTTGAAGAGCTCCACCAGGGGTACAGCAAGTGCGTCCGCCAGCTCCCGTAGTACTCTCGGATAAATACCATCCGTCCCAGGAGAGTTATCTTTCTTGAGGGCTTTAAGGGCTTTCCACACCCATTCGGTGGAGATAGCATCATCCATCCCCCACACCTTGCTAGCCTTTCTATCCTTGTCCTGGTGTGAAACCCCAGGCGTGCTTCTTCCACCCTTATGCTCCAATTCTGTTGCTCCCCTGATCCCACCAACTACCACTTCTATCCCTCCTCATGCCTTGCTTTGTAAATATTCCATCCCTCTGCCTAGTGAACACTGAGGCAAAGTACTCTTTTAATACCTCTGCCTGGTCCCTCGCCTCTTCCACCCATCCACCATCTGATCTCAATCTGCCAAGCTGACCCTTAGTTTTTCTCTGCTCCCTGATGTACCAGAAAAAAACCTTTTCCCTGCCCCATATCCCCTGTGCCAGCCACTGCTCTTTACTGGACTTTGCCCCCCGCACCATCTGGGTGACTTTTCTTGATGCAAGACGGTACGTTTCCATTTCCCTTTCCTCTCTCGTTGTTTTGTATTTTTTGTAGGCAGCCTTCTTTTCCCTGACCATTACCTGAACTTCACTGGTCCACCAGCATGGTTTATGTGACCTTGCTCCCTTACGCTTCACCTTAGCACATTTCCTGACTGCCTCATGAAGTCCCCTTTTTATGACAGCCCATCTTTTTTTCACATCTGCCATTGTTGTAATCATCTTTAAGTGATCCTTGAGAATGTTTCCCATGCCCATAAAGTCTCTTCCCCTGAAGTCCACAGCCAGTGTCCTAGATCTCTCTCCCCTCCCCCCATGCTAGTTTGAAACCTGACAGTATCATGGTCGCTCCCAGTCAGGGGATCCTCTACAACCAGGTCCCTTACCAGATCCCCATCCAACAGAACCACATCCGTGACATGCCCCTCCCTCGTAGGCTCCATCACATGCTGTGTTAAGAACACATCCTGGAAGCCGTCCAGCAGCCTCTGCACCTTGGCCACCTTAGAGGACATGGTTCCCCAGTTTGTAGCTGGCATATTAAGGCTCCCCATCAACACCACTCTCTCCCCTTTTGGTTGACACTGGGCAATAATGTTGTCCAACAAACCATCCTCCTGAACATCACCCATCCCGGGGGCCTATATACTATACCCAGCTTGACCTTACCTCCTGCTGGTGTTCATAAGGTGACCCATAAGGCCTCCATGTTTCCCCCTGCCTCATCTACCCTAGCAATTTTGCATCTAAGTTTTTCACATTCTGCTGAGGAAATTTTCCTTTTGTGTGCTGCATATGCAATCACCTGCCCCCGTATATAAGCCTTTAGGGCCTCCCACCTTCTCCCATGCGAAGTGTCCCCTATTTTATTGTAATGTAAGAACTCTTGGATAGATTCTGATATGAATTCCCTGAGTTTCTCCTCTTTTAAAAGCAGTGGGTCAAGATGCCAGAGTTTTACCAGTGATGCCCCCTCCCTTTCTCCAATGCTGCCACCAGGTATGCATGGTCTGATAACACTATTGGGGAGTAAGATGTTGAGTGCACCTTAGACAAAAGGGACAAGCTAGCCAATATCCTACCCAATCTGGCATAGGAGTGGTGGGCATGAGAAATGAAACTGTATTCCCGTCTGGTTGGGTGCTGGTGTCACCATGCATCCACCAAATGGAAGGTATCCTACACTTCTCCCAGTGCCTTTGCATTTCTTGATCTCTGCACTGGGGCCGGGTTGGATCTATCTAATATCATGTCCCCCACACAGTTGTAATCCCCTCCCAGGAGCCATGGGCCTGGCATAGATGCCATATCCAGGGCCAGTTTCTGAAAGAACCCTGGGTCTTCTACACTTGCTGCATATACCAAACCCTCTGAAATAGGTCCCATGCCATCAATGGACAGGTGTGCGAGTACATATAACTACCCAGCATCCTGAATTTCCCTGTGGATTTGTGCTCTCATACCATGTGGCAGCCATATAGCCACCCCCTTGATTTAGTGGAAAAGCTTGAAATAATCCACTCCCTCCCATACTTCCTTCTGTTTTAACAGCCTCCTCATGTGACATGTGCGTTTCCTGCATTAGTACCAGTTGCAGTCTAGCCCTCTTAACTTCAGATATTACTTTCTTCTTCTTAACCACTGACTTCAACCCACTGACATTCCATGTGACAATATTTACAGGATTACCCATTGTCACAGTAGTTTTTAAACATTCCATACATAGTTGTTGTTTCTCTCAACCTGATGAGTTGTTGCATTTTACATTTATTCAGTATTGCAGAAGTGTTCCCCCATTTTAACAAACTGTTAACTTTTTCATACCCCCCATCCCAACTTTTTAATAACAAAACAGTTCCCCCCCCCTCAAGCCGCCCCAACCTGGGGAGCTCGAAACCCACCCCTTTTGACTGGTCGTCTCAGCTTTCCTTCAAATTGATGGCGACTAGTATCATGTTTCCTATTTATTTACTTAGCTTTTGTTGACTGGGTAAGTGCACTAGACAAATCCTGCCTATTTTCAGGCACGACCCGGGGGAGGGGGATACAGATGAATGCCAACTGACCTTGAACCAGATTAAGCTGTTGGTGGAATTTTTAGTGAATGAGGAAAATTTGGCCAGGACATCATGGAAATTCCCCTACTCTTTTCGATAAGTGCCATGGGATCTTTAACATCCACCTGAGCTACCACCAATCCAGGCAGATGGGACCTCGGTTTAACGTCTCATCCGAAAGACGGCACCTCAGAAGTGCAGCACCCCTCTCACACTGCACTACAGTGTCAGTACTGGGATATTAACCCAAGTGCCAGATGTGGGAACTGAACCCACAGCCCTCTGATCTCTCAGCCTCAGAGGCGAGTGTGTTACCTACTGAGCCACTGACACTGACTTGGGCATTTGATGTATTTGGCTTCCAGGGCCACATTTGCCCCTTCTACAGACCCTGAACATACTCCATAACCTTATCTATTTTATTTCCTCCTTTCCAGTATGCACAGTTCTTCAAACCAGGTGGTCCCCCCCCCCCAGTGAGCCATTGATTGTAACTTATTTATTTAATGCCCCAAAGGGAAGATGACTTACCAGTGATCCATTATCCTCTGCTGTATGAGTGGCTTCGAGCATCGCCCCTGCTAGTCTTGTGCGTCTTTGTTATCTTCTCAACAGGGTGGGGGTGTGACAAGGCATCATCCACCCTGCAATGCAGTAGAAACAGCACAAAGCATCAACTTACACTCGAAAACCTGTGGCACTACCCCTGCCCCCTGCACAGCATCAAGTTAACAATAAACCCTTTTGGAGCAAGCAGTATGGTGCTGTCCACCCCTTAGCCAGTATTTACCCTTTAAATTGGAGAAGACCCCCAAATGATCCCCTCTCTTGTCTTCTACATACCTCCACATGGAGACTTGCATTCCTTCATATCTCCCTCCCCTCGTCTTTCCCAAATGAGGTTTGTAACACATAGTAATGCTAAACATTGGGTAAAATGTTAACTAGCAGGCGCATAAGAGTCCCAGTCTGACACCCCCCCCAGCTCCTGTTTAATCCTGCTTTTACAGATCCATAATGGTTTTCCGAGCCCATTAGTACCCATGCCCCTTGGCATGGTCGGGCTGCTGCTGTTGCTGTGTGCCAGGTGAGAGCATAGGAGAGTTAGTCAGGCCTTGTGGTAGTAGATCCACTAATGTCACCCCCCTCCAATACTCAATGGCCATGGTTCCAATGGGCCCAACATACAGTTTCACTGGGGGGGTCCTGGGCAGGGAACCCCACGAGTCCTGGGCCAGCAATGCTGCAAATGTGTCAAATGGATGCTTAATATCAAAGGCCCCACTGCTCCCTGTGGTTCAATATCAGGCAACTCGTGCCACGAGGCATGACGCAGCAACCCCCGGCCCACTGATTGCAGAGAGACCTATGGCCCAGGGAGAACGTGCAGATTCACAAAACAACAATAAACATTGAAAAGGAAAAAAAATAAACTTTGCTACTGTGCCTCTCCTATGGTATCAGTGGGCTTCAGCAATCAAACTGCATTTTTATACAATGAACAGTTCCTCTCTGGAGCATACTTATCTATTAGGTGCAGGGCCAGCCTGAGACAGGGACCTTCTTTCTGACTTCTTCATTTCTTCGGCCACCCATTTCTCTACTTCCAGGTAATTACTGAAGAACTTCAGTGGGTTTCCAGGGTGACTGATGTGCAATTTTGCTGGATAGAAAAAGGCAAAGGTCCATTCCAGACCATACAGCTTGGACTTGACCGCGTTAAACTTCTGTCTGCATTGTTGTAGATCATGGCTATAGTCTTGGTAGATAGAAATGCTAGAATTCTCCATCTGGATAGTCCCCTGCTTTTTTGCTGCTGCCAGAATAGTTTCTTTATCCCCAAACGAAGGTACTCAATTAGACAATGCCTGGGGTGCTCCTCTGACGTGGTGGGGGACCCACTCTGTGCACTATTTCAATCTCAAGCTTTTCAGCTTCTGGGGGAAGACTGAGGTGCTTTACTAGCCAGGACGAATCCTCATATCTGATCTCTTTCCTTCCATTCCTTCTGGCAGGCCCACTATTCGCAAATTGGATCTTCTAGAGCAGTTTTCTTGTTTGTCCACTCTCTCTTGCAAATCAGTCACAGTCTCTGTCAAGTGATTGCTCTCTCGAGACTATGTGCACAGTATCTTCCAAGTTGTTTTCATGCTGGTGAAGCTCCTGAATGTGTGTCTCATGAGATGTCGTGGTCTCCATCAGCCCGGGAACTACCGATTGGAGATGGACAATTTGGGCCATGATGTTCGTAAATCCGGGCCGCATCTCAGATTGCATGGTTGCTAGCGTACTCGGGACTCCCACGAGTGAACATTCCAGTGAGGCCATGGTGCCTTCATCCTCCACTGGTGCTTGGTTCTGTCGGCATGTACAAGGCTCCGGTCTCACCCATGGCTCGTTTTGACTGTCCAGGACTTTAAATGGAAGTTTAAGGTGACGATTTTTTGGTTTGGTAGATACCATCGACTTAAGTACACTTGCGGTTGGAGTTTGAAGCAATTTCCAATGATTGGTCTGTAGAAATATTTGCTTTCAAAGATAATGCCAAGGGAGCCACACTAAACTCTGCCCGCCATCATGCCAGTGCAAGCCACGCTCCCCAGGAGATTCCTGTTTGAGTTCACGCATAAGCCACCAGTATATTTAGGATGTCTGTGGTGTTCACCCTATCTTCATTCTTTGCTGTCCTCTTCGTCATCCCCTTAGCCCTATTTGTTGGTCAAAAAATAGATTTCCCTTTCACTTTACACTGTACACTCTTACTGACCCTGCATGGCAACTTGGGGTATGCCTTGACTGATTTAAACTGTAAACCAAAAACTTTATTTCAGTTGTATTAGCTGTTGTGATTGCATTAAACACTTCACCCTTCACTCAGACACAGGGCATAACACTTTAAACAGTAAGCTGCTGGCAAGACTCCAAACATTTATTTCAATCTTGAGGTAGTGGTGGAGAAACTGCAGCCAGTGCCCTGACCACAGCTCCTATTTCCAGGCTAGGTTTAAATCACCATTCCAATCAGTTATCATATTGAGAGTAATTTGGCATCAGTTAGGTTTTGCAATAAATAGAGGATGGGCAACTATGCACAACCAGTGTGTTCTGCAACAGAGGGGTTGTGATTCCCTTTGACCTCGAGAGCGAAGCTTGAGAGGTCCATGGGAATCAGAACCCCTAGATGGCAGAACACTCTGGTTATGCATAAAGTTGTTCATCCTGTATTTTTCATAGCACATGTGTTATGTGAAATGTGTGCATTGTGTTTTTTCTCTTTCACAATGAAACTGACTTGTGCAGTCTCTAGAAGTTCTAAAATGCTATACTACCACGAAAGGGTACAATCACAATCACCTTTGAATTGTGATACAACAACATTTTGAAAAGGATGGATTTTATATAGAACAATGCTCTACTAAACACTATTTCCTGTTACTGCACAATATCCCTGACCAGTCAGTCATGTGTTCAGTTCTGATTTGCAGCATAATTACTTTCAATATATTTACAGTTTATGTCACAGTTCCCCCCAACACATTACTTTTGGTTGTAACATTTCCTGTGTATGTAATGAGTGACACTTATGGATGTAGGCAGTTATATTTTCAATGCCCCTCAGTGTATGTGTGTGGGGAATGAGGACATCAGGGTGTATCCAGCCCTGCATGACACAGAAAGAGTGGCATGGTGCTCTAGTGGAAGGCAAACAAAGGGGTGTATTGTCCCAAAATCATGCACAGCACAATGAGGTATAAGCTGCCTTGATCAGTCTGCCTTAAGCCCTGTGCTTCCATCGGGGTCAGCCAATGTCTAACATGGTCACATCAACAGTGGTTTACCAACTAACCAAGTAGGTTCCTCACCTCTGAGGTTCAGATCCTCAAAACAAACTGCCTTGGTTTTCCACCATTCATACATGCCTCATGCTCTAGATCACAGCCCCCCCATCACTTCAGGATTTATTTATTAGTTGTTTTAAATTTATTGCAAATATTTTACCAGGAAAGACATAATGAGCTGCTAACAGCTCATTTCTAGATATGACCCAGGGATGATCAGTAAGGGAGATAGTTCAATAGAAGAAAAAAAATACACAGTATAAAGCAATACAGTATATCAAACCAGCCAAATCGTAAACATTGTCAGGTACGTGTAGTATGTAAAAACTGTGTTTTGATAGGCAGGAAGACATTATAAATACAGGTTTAGAGGAAGAGGAGGAGGAGGAGGAGGGGAGGGGAGGAAAATGGCTAGGGCAACAAGAGGGGGGAGGGGGATGAAGACAAGTGGTAGAGGGTTACGTACAGCCACAGGTGAGAGTAGAAAAGTATTGAAGAAGAGACTTAAGGGAGACAGCAGAAGAGGCAAAACAGATTGACAGGGGGGAATTGTGGATCAGAGTTTAGGAAAGCGATTTGAGAAGGTTGTTTGACAAAATATTACTGCAGAGAGGGTTAAAGAAAGATGGGGAGAGGACAGTAGAGAGATATGGTATGAGGGAAGGATTACATCTGCCACATCTTCACCAATCACAGGAACATGGGATAGTTTGAGTAGAAACCATTAGGATACCCTCCTTGAGGGTAAGTTCCCATTATGTCCAAGTTTGTCTCCAATCTTGGATTCTGGTTAGGGCTCTAACCTCTAGATAACTGCACTGGAGGAAGCCAGTGACACCCAGACCCAAGTAACCTGACATCATTCCTAAGTCTGCAGGCCCCATCCAGCTGGTGACAGCTGGAGAGGTGCACCCATAAGGGCTAAAAAGGAACTTTGCACAGTTGCACTCTGGAGTGGGAATACAAGAATGAATTAAGAACTGCTTTTGTCAGGTTGAAGTCCCTATTTATATGCCCCCAGTGAGTGCCAAATATGGACTGGGAACCCTGCCAAACAATGGGCAGTTGCAGGTACAATGCTTGCAAATAGACTCGCAGTACTGTCACTAAGCAAGAAACACATGCAGTAGCAGGATAACAAGATGCACATCATTAACATTTCAGAGCACATTTCAGAACATTGTTTTCAGGCCAGGACTTAACCGTTTAAGTGCACAATCTCACTGATTTAGAGCTAACAATCTCATTTAGACTATTAGCTAATTTATTTAAAAAAGAAAAGTAAAAAATATAACAGTAGGTTTAAAAAATAATTAAGGTAGACTTGTAGCAGAAAGAAAAGAGACTGAAGAAATGATTTTAAACTATTATACAGGGATATATGAAAATAACAATACCATTGATCACCAAACAATGAACGACTTATTAACAAATGCAAAATTACATATGACGAGTATTAATAGCGAACCATGTACAGTAGAAGAAATACATGAGGTAATCAATATGTTACCCAGGAACAACATTTCCAGTCCTAATGGTTTCTCTAACAAGGTTTACCAGGTGTTTAGAGCTCAGCTTGCCCCATAGATCCAGAGGATGACACTGAAATGGCTGGATGGAACAAGGTGAGTCCATTATCTATGATGGATGCAAAAGTAGTCTTTTCACCTAACTAAGCCAAACTAAGAGAGTCTATACAGTAGGAAGCTATAGACCTATTGCCAATTTAAATTCAGATTACAAAGTTATTGCAAAAGTTATTGCTGTTAGATTACTAGGTGAGCTCCCACGTTCCATCCACGAAGACCAAAATGGTTTCATCCCTGGGAGAAGTACTGCATTAGCACTCAGAAAAGTTCAGTCCTTTATCAGGCACATCCAGGAGGACTAAACAACATATTTCACACTAGTGTTAGACATCAGTAAGGCTTTTGACTTAATAAACAGATACTACATGTACTGAGTATTTGAGAAGTTGTGATTGCTAACTAATATGCAGAAAATTATAAATATGTTGTATAGAAATCCTACGGCTTACTTTGTAGTGAACGATCAGCTATCTGATAAAATACAGATCAAAATAGTGTTAGACAGGGCTGCCTCCTTTCTTTAATTTTATTTATATTATGTATTGAACCATTACTTTCTCATATAAGTGCAGACTCTCAGGTTAAGGGGATTATGGTGGACAAACAAGAAATTCAACTAGGTGTGTTTGCAGATGACACACCTGTTCTTTTGAAGGACCTAAACAAGTCTATTAATGCTTTACTGTCTTTAATCAACAATTTCTCTTCTTTTGCAGGTTATAAGTTGAATCACCAGAAGTATATGCTTATGCAATTTACTAGAGGGAAGAAGGACAGTGATTATGAAAAATTATGCAATTTTAAGAAGGTGGACCAGATTAAATACCTAGGAATAATACTCTATTAACAAACCAAACAGAATTTAATACTCAGTTGAATTCTGGTATAGCAGAGGAAATAATAATACAAATATTAGACTTGTTTCCAAATCTGCCCTTATCTCTATGGGGCAGAGTTGAAGTTATTAAAATGATGGTACTCCCTTATTTGGTTTACATCACTCAATCAGTATATGGGAGACCAAGTCCTAAATGATTTGCTGAAATTAAAACAATTGTTTCTAAGTTTTTGTGGAAAAGTAGTAAATCTCGTATTGCTTGGCCATATATGAATATGTCACAGAAAGCTGAAGGCTTTGATTGTCCTGACCCATACTTCTATTTTATGAGTCAAACATGAGCTAATACTGTATGTGGGAATGGTCTTTTTCTAACAGTATTGATCATAAGATCATGCAGGGAATCTTAGAGACAAGACAACTATGCATCTTGAGGATGTGTTTGAAACCAATTTAAAGAAGTTAAAAAATCATTATGTTTTCATACTTTAACAATCCATGGCTCTCAAGGGAGACACACATTTGAGGAAGGGAAATTCTCATAGTTGCATGTATCCTTACACACTTATAAGCATGCCACAGATGACCATTTCAAGAAATTAATAAAACATATGCTAAAAAATGGCATTGACTCCTGGATGCACTTTTTCAAAGACAACAAATTCATCTCTTTCAAACATCAACGAGAAGTAAAGGAAATTTGGTTAAGAATGTTATCTCCTATGGAACCATATATACAAATTTAAAAAAAATGTACTAAAACTAGATTGTTTGGTTCTGATTTTTCACTTCAAAAGAAGAAAATAAATGAAATAAATACATTCTTCATCTGTTAAAAAGACTATCTAAAATATTTAAAATAATAATAGACTTCTATAAAGCAATCAAAAGTGAGGTTATTAATAGCTGGGATAAAGAACTGGGATATAAATTAAAACAAAGTGAATGGGAAAAAATCTAAATCAGTGTGAATAAAAATCTCATATCTGCAAAATAGAGATCTATAGAAAAAAATGATTATCAGAGCATATATTACTCCAGCAAGCATTGCCAAAATAAACCCTGAATTCAGTAACTCTTGCTGCCATGCATGCAATAATGTAGGGATTATTTTTCATAATTTTTGGGAATGTCCCCTGATTAGATTATGGTGGACTTCTGTAATGTTTTTTTTTCTTTTTATCACAATTAGTAGGTTACATATTCCATGCACTCCTAATATTCTCTTGTTTAATTTATATAATTCTTTAGTTTTATCCAAAAATCAAGAAAAAGTATATGTCTAGGTTCATCTGCTACAAAAAGAATCATTCTTAGATACTGGAATAGCCAAAGCTGCCCCCCAGGTACTGAACATGAATGGTGGCACACATTAAAGGAGACTTTAATGTTTGAATTGTTAGGATACACTATAGAAGAAATGGAAAAACCATTAAATGATTCATGGAGGGAGTTAATGCAGATTTTTCCACCATTAATGAAAATATGAACAACTGTTTATTAACTCTGTCTTATCCTCTAGAAAGTCAGGGAGGGAGGGAGGGTTTTGAGTTAATGTCTTGTTTTTTCTGTTGCTATTTATTTTTCCTTTTTCCTTTTTATCTCTTTGTATTGTATAACAATTTAATACTAATAAAAACTTTGAAGGGAAAAAAAGTTAGCTATCTCTCTGAGGATGCTAGATGCATTATTGTGGCCAGAGCCATTCTGTCACCTCTAGATTATGAGCTCCCTGTCTATGCTGTTACCTGTCACATAGTGCTAAACAGAGTATAGCTGATTTGTAAAAAGGTGTGCCTCTTTGTACCTGGTGCAGATAACCATACTCATAACTGTACCTTTTACACACTCACTAACTGGTTACCTTTACCCAGAACAATATAGCTCCAGGCCTGTTTGTTAGCCAAAAAGGTGTTCTTGGGCCTAACTCCCCCTGAATTAACAAATTACTTTCACACTGTCTCCAGCCAATACAACACCAGGCACATGGCCAGAAATGCCCTTAATTCTCCATTCTGGTCACTTAGCTGGGAAAGTGGTCATTTACTGTCAGGGTCATTAGCTCGCCAAACAAATTGCCCCAAACACTGCTGAAAAATCCGAAGTCCAATCATTTTAAGAGATCTTTGTGATCTGCCTTTGCAATCCAATACAATTGTAACCATCAGTTTTATTCAGTTTCCTTCTGTACATATCCTGTGACCTTTTAAACCATAATCTGTATTGATTTTTTTCCAAACTGTATGTAATGGTCCTGCCTTAAGCGCATGGAGCCTGACTCAACTGCATTTCCACTGGAACTGCTTATTGTAACATTTTTTGTGACTTTGTATTTGACATGGAACTTTGTAAATGAGCACTTGTGCTCAAAGGTAATCTGTGAAATTTTCAATAAATATATAAATAAAATAAATACCTAAGTGCACTTAAATTACATGTACATTATAGTAACTTCTGCAGGCTACATTTCATAGCACCAATGTAACTCACAACATGATTTTACACACTGCATGGGTCTATCTAACCCCTGTTATGACAGCTGGGTACACTCACCTGTCACAAGGAAATCTCACACACTCATCAGATGTGTATGATCAATAATAAAACTATACTTCATTCATTGAAACACTTTAGTCATTAAGATTCAAGGAAAACACTGTTCCAGAACATTAAGGGGGGCTTGCCTAATTAAGAGGCAAGATGGTTTATCCCTGGCAGCATTCCCAGGAGGCATGGGAGTCAGCTGATTGGGGGAGAAGGAAGAGGGGGGACAGCTAGGTAGGCAGAGGGAGGGACCAGGTGAGTGACAAGTGAAAAGGTGTGGAGTCGCAGAGGTGGGAGCCCTCAAATTGACTGGCAAGAGGAGAGAGAGAGAGAGAGACAGAGAGAGAAGGAGGGAGAGAGGGTGAGCGAGAGGGGGGATATCAGTTAGCGCCCAACAGAAGAGATCCTCTTCTTCTTGCTGGGTTTTGGATAAGAAACCCACCCACCGTCACGGCTATTTCGGGAGCAGGGTAAGGCACAGGGGATTAGGGCAGATTTGATGGGTCCAGTGGTGACCTGGGTGGACCTGCCAAAGGTGGACTGTGGGGGGGGAGAAAAGAAAAGACACACACAAAAAAAAACTAGCAGAATAGGTAAAAGGGGAGGGGAGGGGCCCAGCCTGGGGTTTACACCAGGGCTGGGAGCATAGGGGCCTAGGTGATACACCCTGACACCCAGGAAGAGAGCATGAGTTTACACACAGGCTCTGACAAAAGCCAAGGAAAGAAGAGGGGCCCTGGATGTACATCTTGGCCATTAACTTGTCATAAGTAGCATGGGGGACCAAGGTGTACACCTGGGCCCGGGAAAGAAATCATTGTTAAATAGATGTAAATAAAATGGATGTTTGTGGGTCTTTATTGATGAGTAAAATATAACTGACATATTGATATGTGATCTGAATTGCTCAATAAATACATTGCTGACTTGAGCACCCAAAGTAAAGTTGTGTGGTGTGGTTTCTGGGATGGGCTGGTCATGGGACAAGTGTTATATTGTGGCCAAGGTTGCAGCAGAAACAATAACACAGTTTTCACATCATAATGAGTCAACTAACAATGTCCACTTTGCTGTTCTCTCACTCTTAAACAAGAACCAGGTTGTCCATTAAGAACATGAGGTTACTTCTTCTTTTGGCTCTGGGGAACCCAGCCATGAACAGTCTCCTATTTTATTGGTAGTAGCAAGAAATTTACATTTATACAGCAACTTCTTCCTATGATCACTTGAAGATCTACCCCATTACAAAGTTTAACACAAGCCACACAGTAACACCTGTAAGAGAAATAGTTAGCATCATATGATACAGCACCAGTACCAGTTTCTGAGTCCAGTTCTTTCTGTGTTATCTTGTATGTCTTGCACTGGTGGTTCCACTCTGGAATGCTAGTGGCTGGAGATGTCTGGACACTGTTGTAGCCAAGGTGAAGGCCAATCAGGAAGAACAGAACTCATGAATGGTTCTTCTCCCAGGTCTATGATGACTTCTTGGGAAGCTCTGGGTGCTCTGATGATAACAAACAGGTCTGTGTATAAAATGGCAACTGTTCCATGAATATGTCCAAAAGGACATGGTAGGTTGGAGGCACCCAAGTCTAGCTGTCAACAGAGCTCCCAGAAATGCATGAATGTCTTGAGCAGCAAGCAAGTCTACAACTGGCCAGATGTAGGTCTGAGAATGACCAGGACAGCCAGACATTGTTTGTACTGTCCCTGTAGCAGCTCTGATGCAGCCATGACACACAAAAGGCAGTTCTCTGTTAGGCAACAAGTGTAATAGAGCAGGAGCCAGGTGCATTTATCTATGTGTCTGGGTCCAAAAGGTTTGTTGACTGCTTCTCATGTAAAAAAGTGCATAGAATTCAGATTTACAACTCTTATTCATCCATAGTTGCACGCTGTCTTGGAAAATGCACTTTCTTAAGAGTAACTAAAAGTTTTACATTTATGTAATAGACTCGGTTTACTTATTTATTTAATTTATCTAATTTATTTAATAGACTAAGTTTACTTAGTTATTATTGTAATTTATTTAAAGTTTCAGATATGGCTAGCAAGACTTCTCACAAACCGCAGAGGTGATGCATCCTACACACTGATCCAGGAGTTAGCACAGAACATGAAGACACACTATTTTTTGATGATGCTCTTTGGGAGAAAGTAGTTGATGCAAAGGAAAGGCATTCTAGTCAAACACTGTCAAAGTACAACATGGTGCATCTTGAATTGCCTGAACGTTACTCCAGCAGCCACAAGTATCACTATATCTGCTACAAGAACTTCACTGTATATAAGAGTTCCGGTAAACCTGTAGCTGATAAAACTTTAAAAAAAAGACATCATAGAGTTATCCAACAAAATTGCTTCGCTCCCAAGTTCATAGTGCTCCATCTGAATCTGCAGCATCTATATCAGGCATATTCCCAAATGAATGTATATGTTGCAAATCATACAAGAAAATGAATCCTAGGGGGTCAAAGGAGACTTTTGAATATTCTACAACATGTGTAACTTATGGGACAGCAGATAGCATAAAAAACACAGCAAAAGAAATGGATGATTGACAAATGGGTATGATGGTAGGTAAAATTGTCTCATAGCCAAAGAAGTAAAGTACCACAACAGTTGTAAGAACAATTATGTAAAAAAGGCAGAACGAATAAAGGGCATAGATACAAAATGTGAATACAGTCAGTTGAGGGACAGCCACCAGGTTGCCTTTTCCAGACTTGTTAAGTATGTGCAGTGCATCATTGTTAATGGAATGCAAGAAGAATCATTGTTATCCCTACACAAAAGGTGCATGGACATTCTTATGGAGTGTAATGGGTGTGAAACAAATTACACTCCACAGAGCTTGTAGTCAAAACTGGCAGATCACTTCAAAGATGGTATCATATTTGATACCAAAAGTAGAAAAGAGGTTATAATCATCAGGAAATATTGATGGATCAATGAACACAACATTGATGGATCAATGAACACAACAATGAAGTCAACACTGCTGAAGAAACTTGAGACTAGAGTCCAAAGTAGCCACCCCAATGCTGTAAATGCCACAATGGCTGATGACACGTTCTTGATCAGAAGTCTTAAAAACCTGCCACCAACATTCCACGGTGTGGCAAAAAGCATCCTCTCTTATTTGCTGTACTTCTGCAAATGAAGTCCACCTTGTCAGTGACTGTTACAAGTCACCATCAATCAAAGGTCTTGAACAAGAGAAGAGAGGAGAGGAAAGCATAGCTTCACTCCACTCTCCTATCTCATAACTGGTCCTGACCAAAGCTGACCAAGAGACTTTGCTGGATCCCTGTCTTCATCTTGTTCAGAAGATGATGCTGCCCATTTTTCACTACTGTGACGTAGTCTATGGTGCTGCCTCTAAGTCCTCCCTGGCTAGAGTTGACACCTTCTTCAATTCCTCCTGCCACTTTGTCCTGGATGCCCCTCCCCATACCCACTACTGCAATCTTTATCTTGCCCTATCCTTCCCCTCTCTTACAAATAGGTGACTCTCACACTGTGCTAAATTCGCCTCCAATCACTGGTTGGGTGAGCTCCCTTCCTACCTCACCTCCTCCTTTATAACAACCCCCCCATCCTCCCATTCCCTTAGATCAACTGACTGTTATTTCCCTGCAGATCCACCCTAATCAGCCAATCCGATTACTCTCACCACCTCCCAAAAATTTGGAATTCCCTCCTACCTCAAATCCGACACTCATCCTCTGCCTACTCCGTTAGCTCTGCCCTCAATAATTACCTTGCACCTAGCTGCTCCTGCCATGTCCCACCCTAATTCTCTCCATTAAGCCCTGGATAAACCTTACCCCTCTACCATCACCTTTATTTTTACCCTGTGCACCCACACCCCCCAATTTTCTAGCTCACCTCCCCCTCCCCTTCCCCCAAATTGCTCCCCCTTACTGGCCTCCCTTGAACTCTCACAGAATGTAAGGGACCCCGAATGCTCTCCATGGGTCCTTGCATCCTGACCCCCTAACAAGGTAACCCACATCTTGAAGGGTCCTCTCTTGGGTTAGGTCCTATTCCCCCTTCTAGCATTTAAGTCACACCTCCTCCTTGTCTTTCTCCTCCCTCTTTAAATCCCTACAGCCTTATCCCTCTTTCTGTTTAGCCCCATAGCCCCCCTGCTGGGTTCCCCACATTCTGAAGGGGTCTCTCTGGGACACTGCTTATCCCTTTCTCTCTTGTCCCACAGTCCCCTTGTAGGGTTCCTCACATCCTGAAGGGGTCTCCAGGGACATGACCCTTCCTCCTCCCCCCACCTTACCCTTTCCTCTCCTTTCTCCCCTTTCATTTATGTGAGCACTTTTTTACTTATTAACCCAACACTTATTATTGTCCACTCTTTCTACATATATTGCGCAACACTGTTTTAACACTGTTTGTAACATGTGCCTTACAACTGTATGTTAATGTTGATCTTGTAACTTGAATGTAACTTGAACATGACTCTCCCCCTTCCCCCATCTCATGCCTCCCTCTCCTTTCCCCCTTTTCTTTCACATAAGCACTTGTTTATTTATTAACCCGGCACTTATTATTGTCCACTCTTTCTACCTATTAAGCGCAGCACTGTTGTAACACTGCTTGTAACACCTGCCTTACAACTGTATGTTAATGCTGATCTTGTAACTTGATGGTTTAATGTCTCACTCGTATTGTACCCCTTCCCCCCAGTTTGCACCGGGGGCCAAGCAACTTGTCACTTAGTGTGCCTTTCTGGTGAAACATTTCAATAAATAAATTAATCTTCATTCAAGATGTCACTCCTAGATTTTCTAGCTACAGCATGGAATTCTGATGTCTTCTGTGAAGCTCTATGTGATAAAAAGCTCATATATGCAGTAGGAGAAACTTGTTACTCATACAAAGTGGAAGCTGGACATATGTTCAGATTAGAGTGCAAGGCTCTAAAAAGCAAACACATAGAAGCACACACAAGAATCATGCAACACATACACTACATTTGCAGTTAAAATGAGGGTGAAGATGTGCATGTAGTGGTCAGTGCAGATGATACTGATATTCTGATCATTCTGCTGTATCATGCAAATCTAAACAATAATCTCAAACTGCACATGGACGTTGGCCATTCAGGTAATAACACAAGAAGATTCATAGATGTATCCCACTTGTCAGCAGAGTTAGGTAGACCTATGTGTGTAGCTCTACCAGGTCTCCATGCACTGACAGGGTGCTACTATTCATCAGCGTTCAAAGACAAGGGGAAGGTGTGACCTCTAACAATTATGGAAAAGAATACAGAGTACACACAAGCATTTGGGAAACTGGGATGCCCACACTTGTCCAATGAAACTAAAGATACAATTGAAAGCTTTGTGTGTACCTTGTATGGACAGAAAGTAAAGAATGTCAACATAACCCACTACAGTATGTTCAACGTCAAGTATTGACCGAGTGACAAAGACACAGAAAAGATCAAAGAAGCAGATGCAAACTCACTGCCACCATGCAAATCAACTCTGACATAACACATCTACTGTGCAAATTACATTTCATTGTTATGGCAAAATGCAGACAAACCAAAAATGACACTACAGAAGCTAGAGGACAATGGCAGGACTTAAGAGGATGGTAATTACAAGTCAGCTTGGTTCACATGTGAAGCTGTACCACTAGCCTTACGTGAACAATTGAAGGAACATGACAACAATACAAATGAAGAAGATGATGACAGTAACTGTGATGTTGATACTGATGAGACAGATTTGCTTAAAATGTCAGATAATGAAGACAGTGAACAAGAATACTGATTGCTGTACTTACATTCATAAAACATCATAAAAATGTGATTGTTTTAAGTTAAATATAGAATAAAATAAATAATAACATTAATATTTAGCCTTTGATACATATGTTGCTGTTTTTTACAATGTCTGTAGTATTTCAATAAAAGCTTATAGAATTGAAATTAAAGAAAGAACCATTAATTAAAATATATACAATTTTCATCGACAGTTCATTTTTACATTGAAGAAGTGCATTTTCCAAGAAAAAGGTTCATTTCTGACCGAATAAGAGTTGTAAATCTGGATTCTACACACTTTTTTACATAAGAAACAGTCATCAAACCTTTTAAATGCACCTAGCTCCAGGACTGTAATGCAGGTTTGGGTCCTCAGTTCAGAAGGCTGAAGCAGTGTAACTGCAATCAGATACCCAGAGTGTATTCTGCTTTTTGAATCCATTTTAAACTGGTTAACTTTATTTAATATTTGAAAGAAATGTTTTAATGTAACACTGGTTCACACAGGATCTCGTCATGATGAGCTATACGTACAGCACACATGGGCTCAAGGTAGCATATTTGAGCAATCAATAAAATGCAAATTCCCAGATGAGCAGCCCATTTGTAACACAAATCCCACTTCAAGCATTCCCTACCACAGTGTCTTTTGTTGAGGAGAGGGGTGCTCAAAAAAAGTTTATGTATAGCAAGTACTATCGCATTGTGTATAACTACATCTTTTTATTATTTTTTTTATTATTTATTTATTACAATCTCAGAATTTTACATACTTTTGAGTCTGAAACTCATTTACAAAGGTTCCAAGTCCAAAAGAAATCGTAACAATTAGCTAAATACAACACTGTAAAAAAAACAAACATGGCATGGATATAACAAAAAAAAACAACAACAATCAGAGCAGTCATTATATCAGACTTTGTAAAATTTGGCAAATGAGAACCATAAATAGATACCAGGGTAAAACCTAAGATAAAATACAATAATGTATCAGTATGTTATAATAGACTGTTAAGAATAACTTTGCCGAAGTCAATAGATTAACATGGGTCAGCCAAGACAAACAAAAAGGAGCAGTGAAAAAGAGGGAGGGAGGGAATACAGTAGGTGGAAATCAGGGTTCGGGAGCTACAGAATGAGGTGAAGTACATACAAACATATGAAACACCTGCAGAAATAGCCTCACTGTCTATCGAATCTACTCAATTGTGCAGCTAGCCCCTCAACTGGCAGCTGCCCCACCCTCCCCTCCCCACTTCATAATTACCCCTCCCTCACTCTGTCCCAACCCCTCTTAAAACCACCAACTGTCCTACTGGATACCACCTCCTCGGGCAGAGTATTCCACTTGTCTACCACTTGTTCTGTGAAAAAATGCCTCCTGATTTTCCTCCTGAATCCCTCTCCCAATCTCAGCTGATGCCCTCTCATGTCCCTCCCTCTTCTAATTCAGAAAATCCCTTCTGTATTGGTCTTGTTTATCCCCTTTAAGTATTTAAAGGTTTCAATCATATCCCCCATCCCTCCTCTCCTCCAGTTACATACATGTTCAGCTCACTTAGCCTATCATCGTAGGACCGTCCTTCCAATCCCTGGATCATCTTAGTCACCCTATGCTGTACCACCTCCAACAATATGATGTCCTTCTTCAGAATGGGTTCCAGTACTGCACACAGTACTCCAGGTGTGGCATGACCAGTGACCTGTACAGGGGAAGGATCACCTCCCTATTTCTGGAGGAGATTCCCTTTGCTATCCACCCCAACATCCTGTTGGCTTTAGCTTCCGCCTTCCTGCACTGAGCTGAGTTGTTCATATTCCCTGTTATAAGAACCCCTAGATCTTTTTCCTCCTCTGTGTTTCCCAATTGTACCCCCCCAGCTGGTAGCTCCTCTCCTGGTTTCTATCTCCGAAGTGCAGTACCTTGCACTTCTTGGCATTGAATCCCAATTGCCATGTTTCTGACCACTCCTATAGTTTGGTTAGGTCATCCTGCAGTCCTCTCCACCCTTTGATGTAGTCTACCACAGCTCCTATCTTTGTATCATCTGTGAACAGATTGATCTTGCTCTGGGTCCCGTGTGAGATACCAGCTATGAATATCCAAAACAGCACTGGTCCCAGTACCAATCCCTGTGGTACCCCGCTCGTCACCTCCCTCGGTGATGAGAGTTCCCCCTCCACTACCACCCTTTGCTGCCTTCCCTTCAGACAGTTGGTGATCCAGTTGACCATCATTGTTCCCACCCCTATGTATTCCAGCTTCCCCCTTAGCCTCCCATACAGCATGGAATCAAAGACCTTGCTGAAACCCAAATACAGGACATCCACCGCATGGACCTTGTCCAGTTCCCTGATCACCCAGAAGTAGTACTCAATTAGGTTTGTCTGGCAGGATCTACCTGAGACAAACCCATGCTGTTGACCATCCTGGAGTCCACTGGCCTCCAAAAAGGTCCCAGCCTCTCTTTTAGGATTGTCTCCATGAGCATTACCACAACTGATGTGAGGCTTACTGGCCTGTAGTTGCCTGGTTCATCCTTTGGGCAACTTTTGTGAATGAGCATCACATGGGCCATCCTCCAGTCCTGTAGTACACATCCTGTGTCCAGGGAGGTGTTGAACAGGTCAACCAGTGGTCCTGCCAGGATCTCCTCTAGTTCCTTAAATACCCTAGGGTGAAAGCTGTCTGGTCCTGGTGCCTTGTCCAATCTCAGTGCCCTTAATCCTTCCAGAACCCTGTCCTCTGTAATCCCTATATCAGTCAACCCTTCCCCTCCTGCCCACTCTACCCTCCCCTGAAGTATCTGCTCCCTTTCTCCTTCATGAACACAGAGCAGAAGTATTCATTTAGTGCCTCTGCCCGATCTTCCCCCTTTTCCACCCATCCCTCATCCTTCTTAATCCTCACAATCTGGTCCTTGCTTTTCCTTCTCTCTCTGATGTATCTGAAGAAGTCCTTTTCTCCATCCTTAATACCCTGTACTACTCTCAGCTCTCTAGAAGCCTCGGCCACTCTAACTAACCTGGTCACCTCCCTGGACTTCTTCGTATGCTCATCCTTGTCATTTCCCCTCCTGATTTCTTGAGTCTCTTGAATGTTTTTCTCTTAGCCCTCACCCCTTCCATGACTTCCAGAATCAACTAGCTGGGCTTCTTTGTCCTTCCCTTCTTACTTCGTGTCCTAGTACATGACTCAGTGGCCTCCGCTAGCCCTTTCTTAGTAATATCCCATTTCTGACTCGCATCCATGCTTGGTTGAATTCCCACCAGATGCCTTCCCATAATTTTCCCCATTCCTTTAAAGTCTTCCCCCTTAAATTCAATCACCTAGATGCCCGTACCACCTGCTTCTCTCCCCATATTGAGCGAGAACCACATCGAGTGGAGGTTGCTCCCTGCCAGAGGGTCCTCCACTACAAGATCCTTTACAGCCTCCCCATGTGATAGTACCAGGCTGAGAGTCCTTTCCAATCTAGTTGGCTCACAGACCAACTGCACCAGGAAGTTGTCCTGAAATGCCTCTAATATGACCTACTCCTTTGCACTCATGGTGGTTGGGGAGCTCCAATCCACTCCAGGTGGGTTGAAGTCCCCCACCACCACTGTGTTCCCCTTCCTACAAACCCTTCTAATTTGCTCAGCTAACTCCCCATCCAGATCATTGACTTGAGCTACCCCCATTCTCACTATCTAACTTTTCAAGTCTTGAAACAGCATCCATAGGGGCTGTGTCCTTCCCCCCTCCCCCTCCTCCCATGTACACCTTATCCCCTCCCATATGTAAATTGCCATGCCCCCCCTTTCCCTTTGGTCCTATCCTTCCTGAATATTCTATACCCTGTGATCATCATATCCCAATCCTGGTACTGGGTGGCCCACGTTTCCATGATGGCTGTGATATCCACCCTCCCTACTGATAAGAGAGCCTGTAACTCAGCTGATTTGTGACCTAAGCTTCTTGCATTCAATGAGACCACCCTCCAACCTGTTTATTTCCCTACCCCTCCCTGATTCCCCCCTTAATCTCCCCTCATGCCATTCTCCCAATTTCCACTCGTTTGGCTCCCCTCTTTGGGATTCCTGCCTACCGGCTGTCCACTTGCCACTCCCCCACCAAGTTTAAATCCACCTTTGTTGCTATGTACACCTTTATCCCCTGCTTTAATACTCCCTTCCCCTCCCTGCTCAAGTGTAGCCTGTACCCTGCATAGAGATCATTAATGTCCCAGGTTCTTCCCCAGCTCCCCACTACCCTGTACCCCTTGGCTCAGCACCATTCTCCCAGCCAAGTATTGAACTCCCCAATTATACCTTTCCTCACCATACTCACTCAAGGTACTGGGAGCACCTCTGAGAAGGTCACTGACTCCTCCATCTTCCCACGCAGCCTACCCAGTTACTCAAACCTTTCCCTCACTACCTCCACCATCTCCCCCGTCAGGTCATTTGTAGCCATGTTCACCATGAGGTGCAGTTTCTTCCTACCCCTCCTTGCTCACTTAAGAATTGACTGATTCACCCTACCCGCTGCTAACCTAGGTATGGACTCCACCCATATGCGACTATGTTTTTCCCTACTGCCCCACCTGATCCCTTTTAGTATAGAGTCCCCAGCACTAATACACCCCCCTCCTCATCCCCACCCCCACCCTATTATCTAGGTACCTATTTTAGAATTTGCCACCTTTTTAACTCTACCTTTCTCTGCTGGCTCCCCTCCAACCCTGTCCTGTCCCCTCCCCCATTGCTCTCCCACTATCATTCCATCCCCCATCCACCCTTGGCTCCCCCTTTGCCACATCCCACTCCATGATCCCTACCAGCACTGCTTCTCTCCCCTATACCCCTGCCCTTGTCTGCCCTTCCAGCTGTGACCCCCTTTTCCCCTACCACACTCATCTGATGGATTACTTTCTCTTGTGCATTCCCCTCCATTCCCCTCTCCTGCCCTCTCCTGATGAGCCCACACCCCCTCCTCCTTCCCAGTGTTGCCAGCACTGCAAATCTATTACCTGCACCCTCTGCATTGTTGCAAATTGCTTCTGTCCTCCTGACTTGAGCCTTCCCTCCAGTGCTAGGCCCCTTATTCACTTTGCTCCTGCAGCCCCTCTCCATCCCTTCCCTTGAACCTCTGTTACTTCCATGCTGCATCTTTATGTTGCTCCCTGGAATAGGCCGTCCTGCACCAGGTCCCCCCCTTCCTCCCATCCATTCTACCACTCTCTACCAAGTCTCAGCACTTCTTCCTTCAGACTCCTTAGCCTGTGACAAATTGGACACCCCCCAAAATCCACAATATGTCATCCAGACCGCTGTCCCACATCCATTGCAGCCCACTATTCTACCCATGTTGGTCCTCCTAGCATTCTGCTGCCCCAAACCACTCACTGCTGCACAGTCCCCTCCCATCCCCATTAGTGCCCCTCCACCCCTTAGTGTGTCCTTCCCTAGCACTCTCCATTTGCCTCTTTCACTGTCTCACTAGCCCACGTTATACCCCCAATGGTTAACACTACCCCTTGCCTTCCTCTATTTCCTTAGACTTCAAGTGTACCCCATCCACCTCTTCAGTGAGCCCTCCTTCTGTTTTATAATTTCCTTACTATAGTGATTCAATCCTAAGAATCCCCCACCCTAATTGCCTGATGCCACCCTCCAACTGTCCCCACAGTTTCTGCAAGTTAGCTAGCAGACAGTACAAATCACTTCAGCTGCTTAAGCCTACCCCCTATATGCAGCCAGTGCAAATGCTAATAGTTACACTTAATGTGACTATACCAGTCTTTCAATGTACAATCCAATAACAGTTCATTGAAATGTTGTGGTTCCAGTTGCAGTCATATGTCCCCAGCTACAGCTCCAGCTTCACTTGTGTGCCCACTTCCTGCTCCTGAAGCTCAACTTATGCCTGTTGACTCCTTCCCCTCCAAACCCATCCCTTGACCCCTCCCTATTGGTTCAGGCATACCGGGAGGAACCCAATAAGGCCATTTAATAAGGAGGTGGTGTGGGGCTGGTGTGGTGGGGGTGGGTGGGTTGGAGAAAGTACAAGCAAGGAATTACAGCTCCTCTTGGACTTCTGGGCTTGCAGCTGGGCTTGGCTTTATAGCCAACCGCAAGCTTTAAAAATCCTTCCCTGTTTCTCCAGCACCTCCTATTGGTGCCTCGCCTGGAGCCACCCAATTAGTTCCGACCCTCTTTGACTAGACAGAAAGCTCCCGTTACCACTCACTGCCGATGCCTTTATGGCATTCTTTTGGTCACCTATCCAGACTTCAGCTGCTCCTTTCTCAACACCGATGCGGCAATATGGCCCTCAGCTGCCCTGCTTCTGCCACTGACGTGGTGCAATAGCAAGGAATTAAAGCTTCTTCTGGACTTCTGGGCTTGGCTTTATTGTCAGGAAATGAGGGGATATGTGAGGGTGAAGTAGGTTAAGTTGGGCAGTCGCAGCCATTGAGAGGAAGACAGTACTGTCTGTGCTGCCTGAGGTTGCTTTTAAACTGCCCTAACTTGGAAGCAGTTTGTACCTCATTTTGTTACTGAGACCTTTGAAAAGATTTTAGATACTTTTTTTCATATTGTTTGTAACCAATGAGGATTTGTTTGACAAGAACCAAAAATATTTTTTTTTTAATATCATGTCCATTTTTAGGATTCCCCTCCTCATCCCAACAGATGAAATAGGGTGAAACAACACATACCATCAGTTAGTCAGTCATCGTTAGTTTTTGAGACATTACAGTTTGTTAATAATATCCATTTAAACTGTCGATTGTCCATAGAAATCAGCCATCTCAGCTGAACACCACTGGCAGACAAAGTGCTGAATGTCTGTTTAACCTCTAAAAGCAAGGTTTTTGTAATCTAACTTGATGCCCAACTTATAAGTCCAAATGGTTACACACACAGGTAGTAGAATGCAGAACACTTTCCATGGTTACTCATGGTTACCAGGGATGGTGCACACGGGCTTCATTTTCCACTGGGCTCTCCAAGCACAAGTTCAAGACCCTGCATTTCAGTTCCCAATCTGTCTGGCATGTCATTTTGCTTTTGCTAAGGTGTGAAAAGATGTCAGAATCTGTACCACACTACTGAGGACTACATACCAATCTTCAGTTCTCTGCACAGACCAGCACACATATGCTGCTCAAACACTGTTCATCAAGATACAAGGCCTGGGTATGATGCACTTAGCTCTAGAAAACACTGCTGTGTCCGCTCACCTAAGGATCCCACACAGATCCGATCTCTCCCAAACCAGCCTTGTTATACACAGGTCTTGGCTGATGGGTTACTACTGGTGGTGTCATTTGTCTCTTCACCTCATTGACATCCGATAGGGGTATAGTAGATATCAAAACACAATTTGCTTGATTCAAAATGGATGGTGCAAGCTGGATCGAAGGCAGCTTGCACCAATTGCTGGTGCACCAGGGAACCTGCACCCAATTCACTATCAGGTAGAGTCCTGGCAGTAAAGTCCAGTGGTTTGTGGAAACCTTGGCCCTGCTCCAAACAGACAGCACATCTGGAAGGTGTGCTGCAAGCCATGAGGTTGCTGTGCAGTAATAGAAACATGGACAACCATCCCTGGTGTCTACTGCCCCCCCCAGCCTTGTTCAGCTTTTAAATAAAATTAATGTATGTCCCTGCTGGCTAGCAGTCCCTTCCAGCCCTGATCACCCTTTAAAGAGAATTAATTAATGTCCCTAGTGGCCAGCGGTCCCCCCAACCCCCTTGTACTAAACAAATCACATCACCAGTGGTCTAGTGCCCCCACAATTCCATTCTACCTGTATGCTTTAAATGGATCCTTCCCTGGTGGTCTAGTGGACCCCTTTACCTATAACCAGTGTCCCCATAAATAATTAAATAACTTTCCCTGGAGGTCTAGCCGACTCCTCCCTCCTCCTGATCTCTCAAGAAATAATTAAATGATATACCTGGTGATCTAGTGGACCCCACCCGGCAGGCGTACCCCACCATCCCACTCCCCCCATTCGATCTTCGAACCGGCAACCTGCACAGCCCTGCTCTCACCACCATGACCAGCCACCCACTGAGCTGTCAAGGAGTGCATACTGTATATAGTATGTGCTCATAAATTGACAGCTCACTCACTATGCTGTCAATCAGTGAGCACATGCTGTATAAAGTATGCTCTCCTTGACAGCTCAGTTGGTGGTCAGCTGTGGTGGTAAGAGGAGGGCTGTGCCAGTAGCTGGCCCAAGAATGGGACAGGGGGACTGGGGTGGTGGGGCATAGCCTGCCAAGGAGAGGGGTCTACAAGATCACCAGGTATGTTATTTATTTCTTGGGAGATTGGGGATAGGGACAGAGGTCTGCTAGGCCACCAGAGAAAGTTATTTAATTATTTCTGGGGACATCTGTGGAAGGAAAGGGGGGGTCCACTAGACTACCAGGGACATAAATTAATTTTATTTGAATGGAGATCAGAGCTGAGGGGAAGCCGCTAGCCACCAGAGACATGAAGTACTATTATTTGAAAGCAGATCAGAGCGGGGGGTGAGACCATGGCACATTGCCACAAATGTCTAGCCTTCCCAGAGGACACACTCCAAAGACTCTTAGACCATCCCTGGCTCGTCTAACAGTATTTAGAAATTTGCCATCTGGGAGGGTTTTGTGAATCCTAACATAGGGGTTATGGCAGCCTGCATCTTCTGCAAGCCCCCTAGCATCATGCCACAGCCCATTTTGTAGCACAAGGCTGGCACAAGCTCCCTTTGGTGCAGCAGACTGCCTTTTTGAATAGATCCTGGTACATTTTTTTGGTGTAAGCTGAACCTCGCACAATTCTTTGTGCCTTGTGCAGAGCAGTACCCAGCAACCCCCAGCTGCCGGTGCCCGCACCCCTGGACCAGGTCTGGCATGTGAATCCATACGCCCATGGACTCAGGCCGGCCAATGTACAAGACCCCCTCCAAGGATCTGTGACACAGACACCCAGTGGCTATGCCACTCGTGTCTGGGGTGCAGAACCTGGCCATTAGCCACTGCAGTTGCCCCCACCATTTTCCACCAGATTTTTCCTTGAGGTGCCAGACGTGCAATGTCATCAGTGCACCTCCATGCAGATGCCTGCCATGCTCCTCCTCCCTTATTGTGCCTGCAACTGTAGTGCACCCGACTTCTGCCAGGTGCCACTGCAGTGCGGTGCAGATCTCTCATCCACCCTAGAGGAAGGAGAGCAGTCGTGGGATGCTCGATCCTTCCTCTCCCCTGCCAGCCTCCAGTGGTCCAAGTCTGTTCCTGAACCCGGGTCACTGGTGCGGCGCAAGATGTGGTGTCCAGCTAGACTGGCAGTCCTTAATGTCAAAGGTCACGAGATGACAGCCCCCATATATTTTATACCACTGGTCACTGAAACCATTATGTTCAATACAAATCTTCACACTGCCAATCCTTCCCCGCATACTAGGAGTCCTGCAGAATCAGATTTAATGCAAGCCTGAGAAGGGATAAAAGGGGAGGTGCAATTGTAACTGCACATCAAATTGCCTCTACCGTGGCCATGCTAATTATGTCCCCTTTTAATGGAGACTGCTTGCTTTCTTTCATACTACAACCTTTGTTCCTCGTGGATAGGAACTCCTCTTTGTGCCCCCACTTGATCCACCAGCATATCTAGTGTGTCAGTATTAACTTTTCTTTCTTCTTCGCCATCTTTTTTTTTATCATTACCTTGACTAATTGGTGTATATTGGGAGCTGTGTTTATCTGTATACAAGCCTTACACTGCTATATATTGAATTTGTTTGTATATTTTGGATGCTTTATTTGTCTACATAAAGTCCCTGCACTACCAGTAATGAACTCATTGGTGAATATTGACTGATGTGGTTGTCTGTAAACAATCCCTGCTCCACCAGTGTCAAAATGATTGGTATATATTTGTGCAGTGTTTATATGCAAACATTCCTGCTCTACTAGTATCAGACTTATTTGTGTATATTGGCTGCTGTGTTTGTCTAGCTACAGTCCTTGGACTTCTAGTATTAAACTCACTATTGCATATTTGTTGTGTTAGTTTGTATACCTTCCCTGGACTACCAGTACAAAACACATTGTAATATATTGGCTATTGTATTTGCCTGCATACATTCCCTGCACAGCCAGTGTCAGTCATTTTTATACAGTGTTTCATTTTTGTTTGTTTGTTTCTATACAGTCCCAGAACTACCAGTATAGATGCATAAATTAATTACAACAGAAAAGACTAGAAGTCCATCAAGTCTGCCTTGATACCCAAGACTGAATGGCTCGGTTCATCCAGATTCCTCCCTGCTCCCTATCTCCACCTTATTTCTAATAGCTCCTCTGAAAACATTTCATTGTGTTTTGAACTCTGATCCCAGGACTGATTACTGGGCAGACCATTCAACCTGTCAACCACCGCTCTATGAAAAAATACTTTCTGATGTCATTTGGTGCTCCCTGGTAGTTATACTCTTCTTTAGCTTGAACAGCTCTGTGGAGTCCATTCCATGACATCCCATATGTATTTGCATGTTTCCTGCCTGTCACCAATCTCTGACTTTTCCCTATTCTTTTTCAACAGCAGGCTCTAACAATGTATGCAATGGTCCAGGTGTGGTCAAACCAATGGCCTGTACAGTGGCAGTATCACCTCCCTCCAGTGACTAGTGAACCCCATCTAATGCATCCCAATGTATCTATTTAGCTTTTCTCCGAGTCATAAACCTCCTACTTATGTGACACCATGTCAAATGCCATGCTGATGTCCATGCACAAGAGGTTGACTGTCTGACCCCTATAAACCATCCATGTCACTCAATTGAAAAAACTGTCAAGATCAATTGACATGACCTGTCTCTGTGGAACCCATGTTGATTTCTGCCCATAATTCTGTTTTCCTCTAGGAAATCAGCTATCAGTTTGTACCAATGTGATAAACTAATTGATTTATTATGATATAGCACAGTACTTCTAATTATGCAATGTTTTAAGCATTTATACTTTTTATCTTATTGTAATTTGGCTGTCTGTAAATTAAAATTAAACCTGCACAACACTCAAAGCTGCTATTTCATAAGTGACTTGGCAACATGAGGAGTTAGGGCAGTAAGAATGCAGGAATGGAGTGCTGGGGGAATAGAGTGACTGCATTATATAGTTTTGTTAACCAATATTTTAAATGAGAGTTTTATTTTAAATGTGAGTTTTATGGGACCAATTCAATAATCTATTTGTTACTCAATCCATAGTGGTGCCAGCATACACATGTTTAACATATTGCTGGTCAGCGCCACTCTGCTGGGTGGATTCTACACATTGTGGAAACCCCAACTGCAGGCTACATCAATGCAAGCATTTAGAGGTCTGTACCTGGGTGGGGGAGGGCATTCTAGAAGCACAGTCAGCTGGAATCCTAGTATCCAACTGAATGCCAGTGTGTCAGTGTAAAGCGGTTCCTCTGCTCCACGAAGAACAAGTGACTGTGAGGTAATGCAGTCCTCTAAGAACAGCCATTTCACTGTATGGATGACATATTTTCAATAAAAACATAAATCAGCACTCTGTGCTTCATAACTCTTCATGTCATATGTAAGGGCTCAGGGAAATAGGCGGAGGTGCCATATGAGCCCCACAAAAATCTGGGGATGCCATTCTGGATGACATATAAGTGCTATGGCAGGGGTCTCTCAGCATAACCTTTACAGCTTCCAACAGATTTCTGCAGAGGGTGTCTCACTCTGAGATTTGCATGGATTGTGAACATCATGGAAAATGAAACAGGGGGCAACACCTATGGTCAGCCATGTCTATGTCAGACAGCATACAATTCGTAAGGATTAGAAAGATAGCACTCACCACCACACACTATACAGCACCTGTAGTCAAGGGATCACCATGTACTCCATAATCTGGTATTCCAAACATCACTCATTCGTGTAGAGTGGCAGTAATAGATAGAATGGCAGTAATAGATAGAATGGCAAGTAGGTAGGTAACAGAAAGTCTTTCCTTGTGAAATGGATTGTGACCCCTACCTTTGCCTATCCCTGGGCCAACCACTCATGTAATGCCATGGGCAGGTTGCAGTTGGGTGGGGTTAAGCCAGAGTCTCTTACTCAGTGGCTCCCCAGAGTGCTCTGCAATTCCAAAAGGTGCACTACCTGGCTACTGTAAGCCCTGCACACCAGGAGAGGACCTTGGGACCCTTTTGGGGATAGGGCCCTTATTCCTGTTCAAATGGCTGTCCAAGTCTTAGAGGTACCCATGGATGGGAGATGAGGTTGTGTTATGCACAAACTACTGCTTCTTGAATGGCTTCCTTACAAATCTCTACATTTTAATTCCTATGTTTTAAATATTTCATTTTGGGATCTCTGATGTTAATAATCATTACACAGAATGGCATTCTGTGCAAAGAAATTTCTGCTGGTTCTGAACAAAGAAGCATGTCCTGTATGAGCCCAGGCTATGGAGCCAGGGCTTTGAAATGTGGTTTAAAACAGAATTTCTAATGACAGAGAATTACATAAAACTCTGTGAAATTGTGCAGATAATCATTTAAATCTCCCTACATGAAAAGATAATTGCTCCAGAAATTAAGTGTACCTGGGGTTCATTCATTTGGTCATGGCTAGTTTCTTATATAGTGATGATTTGATATTAAAGCTAATTAAGATCAGGTCAGAGTTGCTGAAGGTCAGACATTAATGTACAGGATCGCTGAAATGATAATTATAAACAGATTAGGAAGTTACGGTCTTTTATAAGGGGTTATTAGATAATTACTATGAGAGTGTGAGCTATACAGTGGTAATGGATTATCAACTACTAACAGCATTTTTAGAATGAGTGTGTGCTACTGCTTCAAGGACTAAGAAAGGAAATGCTGCCGAAATTAAATGTAAAGCCACTGTAGATTTGCTTTTTTCACACATATTTTTATTCATATTTTTTATCTATCAAAAACAAACCAACTATTTGTTTACTGGAAATTTCTTAAGGGGTAAACTGTGATTAAAAGAAAAGCTTTGATTTGCATTGTACCAATTCAACAAAAATAAACTTATGTTAGCAGAGTAAGAATGGATCTGTCCAATGGTCTAATAGCACAGTAAATGGTTTGCTGACGACTAGGGTTTGAGTCTCATGCCAATGTTATCGCATACTGATGCATAGCAGAGGCAGTGGTGTACATCTGTTTTCATAACCCCCTGTCTCAAGGACGTTTGGTGTCTACTGATAGTACATGACTTACAGTGGTGGCCCAGGGGGAGGGAGTTGTGTTGGTATGAATACATAACTTGACATAGGAGGGTGAAATCCCATCATTGGCACAATTAGATATGTTACATGCTATAGGTTGCAGTGTCATATGTACAGTCCTGTTCCAGCGAGTGTTGTTCTGACTGTAGTGGCTGGGCCTGGTCGTTGTTCTGTTATGTATTTTGTCTGGACTGAAATGTTTCCTGTCTACTACAGCAAGGAAGGAACAAAAAGCAGATTGAAATAATGGTAGTACTCACGTAAATAATATCTGCTCGCTCCCCCTGCCTAAGTGTGGAATCTGGACAAACCTATACATTTTCATAGGGTAAACTTTTGAAAGTTGAAGTTGATTTCTCAGAAGTTCTAGCCAGGCATGCTTAGTTCTTGCTTTAAGTTTAAACTATTCAGAATGTTTGGGTTTCAGTAAATATAGTAAATTTGTATAAAAGTAAATTTTCATGTAAAATTAAGCTTAACTGGGAAAACGTCATCTGAAGACACACTGGGCCCGATTCACGAAGGATGACTCAGAGCTTGCACCGTGGCCTGTGTCATCTGCAATGTTAGGCTTGTCACAATGCAGCATGATTCAAGAAGGGCTGGTGCATTTGTGACATTTTCCACAGTTTACGGCAGCGTGTGCCAAAGGTTTTGTGCAAGCCCCATAAACTGGATTCCACTTGGACACAAACTTAAACTAGCAGGGAGCTGGTCTAACTTGCTGCATCTTGTGCACCCAATTGTAAATTGCGATCAGCGCCAAATGTCTGCCGCAAGCCCCCTGCGTCATCTGTTCAGTGCAATGGGGACTTATGGCAGACGCAACTGTTTGAGAATTGGACCCATTATGTTTCTTTTGAGGATGTTGCTGAAAACACAAGTATCTAACCATATCTTCCAGGCGCACGTAATTCAGCATCTTCATATTAATCTGTATACAGTAATAGTGAGAATTGTTAACCAGGTAGGGTTTCTGAATAAAATCTGAAAGCCTAATATATTGCAGGTGTAACATACAATATAAAGGATAGTGACAGCTTTGCAATGGAGTTTAAATTTAATCAGTTCCTGACTAGTATTATCATCAACAGGTCAGTAATTCTGCTAATAATGAACAAATGTAATTTATTTTATTCAAGAAAAAATTTACTTTTGTTCATAGTTCATTAGCAAATCACAATATTGTTCTTTATGTATTTACATCATGAATGATTTTAAAAGTATAGCTGTACTGTATATAAAGTACGTGTGTTTGTCTAAAGATGATAACTTGTTCTGTCTTTATCATGAGTTTCAGCTATGAAATTTTTTTTGTTACTGTTTCTGTAAACTATATACTGGTAAATATGTATGTAAAGAGTACATTCTGTAGATTTAAAACCTACCTCTGGGCAAAAGGCTGCAGGTTAATTGCTTTTAATAATGATATTTGCAAGCCAGTAATAAGGTTTTGAACATGAGGGTGGGTTTAGGTTGACATCAGTGAATATGTCATTACATACAGAGCAGTTAAAAGCAGACACATTTTCAAGATCAACATTTGTATATTTAAATAAACAGAAGACAAGTTTTAAAATACTGGATCAAGAAGTACTGAAATCTTAAGAAACAAGCCTAGCTTACTAATTCCTATCATAATCCAAAGGAGGAGTGGGCATTGACCTTTTCCTATTGGGAATGCATGGGAGGGAGTTAAGCAGGTTTACTGTACAAAATTAATGAGTTATGTGTGTTGTCACTGGCTGGTCATCTTGTCAGTAGCAGTACTAAACATCGTCTATTGGCAGTCAGGCAGGGTGTGCAAAAGAAGGCCATGAAAGAGAGGTGAGACTTTATGTGATACACATGCTTTAGAAAATTATATCTCCTGAAACTGAACCTGTACGCCAACAGTGCCAACCACTGAGTTTTAATCCCATGCGAACACATTCCTTCTGATGAGTGTAATCTAATTAAGAGATTTTTTTCTATATAGATTATTGTGCCCCAGCCTGTATCATATCTAACCTCTTTTGGGATCAGCAACCACCCAAAATCATTAGCCAGGAACTGGCACTGCTGATACCTGCCCTTCATTGTTTGACAGCCCCCCCCCATGGTGGGACTCTGCTAGGTGGCTATTCTTCCCCTGGCAAGCAGCATGGATCCAGTACTTGTCCATCCACTGGAGCAGGCTCCCTGATTCACTATGAGGGATCACTGTATTGGCAAAGACTAAAGTCATCATCAGCTAGGCTGGCTCATGCTATGCTGCTTGTCAGGACTACCCAGCCCAGGATAGTCTGGGTCCAGCTCCCTCAGTCCACTTCTGAACCCTGGTCATGGGCACTGAAGCATGATGTGTTTCCACTGTGCCAGCAGGTGGTCAATGTGTTTTTTTTTCAACAGTGGTTGATGGGCTGGGGTTTGTCAGCTAAAGCAGTGCATATAAACTGTTTCCAGATTGGGAATATCTAGTGGAGAGAAGCGCACAGCAAATCAGGCATCAGTTTTATCCTTGTCATTGGATTGTTCTGCAACTCTTATCTGGCATCACTGATGCAGCAGGTATGGTGTATTGTAGTGATAATGCAATGCTTAGTGGAAGAAAATAGAGCATCTTTGACTTGTCCAACCATGAATCAGGTGGATGACTTGCAATACCACCATTTCAGTCTGACTCAGATCATCCTTAATGAACCTCCTGAGCAGAAAGTGAGCGATGGATTGTATGTCTTGCTGCTGCTGCTGCTACTTCTCCTACTGCTGCTCATAAAGGCTTGGCTAAACTTGGACAATGCCCATCATGGAGGGGAAAGAGAGAGAGAGAGAGATGCAGCCTGCATACATAATCATCCATTAATTAATAGAAGCTGCAAGGTAAACTTATCTGTTAGAGGGGTTTAGGTACTAGAAGTGATGACTCTAATCAGCAAGATAAACAATAGGTTATGTAGGGCATGTTTGGGGTACTGCAGCTCTGTGCATGAGATGTTCATTTTCTAGCAGCCAAAGGTCAAACTGAACTGCTGTAGGAGTGTGGGGTGCTAAGAGTGCTTATGCCAGCCTGCAGTGTATCACTAGGGGACTGATCCACAGTGGTGAATAAGACACAGGGAAAAGTGATGGGCAGGCCAGTAATCCATGTGTTGCTACAGAGAAGGGTACAGTGCAAAGTATGCTTGTTGCAGCTGCAGCCTGTAATAGGGTGGGAACTTTCAGTAGGTGCATGTGTCAGGAATTTGCTGGTGGCCAAGAGATAAGTTAAAGATTTTTGTCAATGGAGGTGTTAATTCACTGGCTGCCCACTTCAGATATTTTGCTTCTGCTTCATTGAATCCTGGTTCCTTCATCATATGTAGTTTTGACAAAACCCTCCATATCTCCTGGGGTTTAATCTTTTTAAAATAGAAGATGGTCTATCTAAGGGAGTGTTTTTATCCATTTCACTGTTTTCTGATGTTTTGATTAGAAATTTTTCAAGGTTTGTGAAAGTCTCTTTCAGTAAATTGTCTGTTATGTGGCTGCCTCTACTCATTCTTTTTGGGCAGGACTATGCAATGCAAGATCAGTAGGAAATAAGATCGCTATTACAGTGGATTTTATTTCTGATTCCACTTTCAGTTTGGTTTGTATCACAGAGAACTGGCTGAGTGATGATGCAGGAAACATGTTGGGAGCAGCCAACCCAGCTGGGTTCTCCATCATCCACTGCCCAAAGAAGGATTGGGGCGGATGGTCAACTGTTTTAGATCTGAGCTGAACATGGTTGTACACCAAGTGACAGATACCTTATCATTTGAGAGCATGGTCATGTGTGGGTGTCCAGGTGCAGACTGCAGAATGCTTCTCTTATACCAGCTTCCATTGCATGGGGAACATTTCCTTCAGGAAACTGGACTTTGTTGCTGACAGGGTGCTGGAGTCACCCAGATGGTTAATTCTAAGTGACTTCAACACCTGGATTGACAATGAACTCTCACTCTTTAGATAAAATTTCCTCCATGTGATGGAATTCCTAGGTAGGCACATGTGTCAGGAATTTGCTTGTGGCAAAAGATAACTTAAAGATTTTTGTAACTGCATGAGTTAATCTGCTGGCCACCCAATTTAGGTATTTTACTTCTACTTCATTGAATCCCATTGTAGGGGATAATCTTTGAGACACACCACAATCATTACATCATTGGTTGTGTTCACCTGACAGGTTGCTTTATGCACATGTGTCTTCTAAAGAAGTCAGATTCCTTTCTTCTAGGATCCTTCACATCTTGGGTCAGCTTTCAATGTGCATCTCAAGAGGTTGCAGCACAGCTAATCAACTCCTGAATATACAGTGCTACATCTGCTACAGATACAAAAGGATCCATGGTAAGAACTGGATGACTTGTATTAGAGATTGAACTAAGAAACAACCAACCAACCAAACAAATAAATTCTTAAGGGCTTTGTTTAGCTGTCTCTACCTGATAGTTAGCAATGCATTGGAATCGATTCACAGTCGGCTGTTTGATTGGAAATCTCTCAAGGTTTGTGAAGGTCTTGTTCAGTAAATTGACATCTATGAGCCTTTCCATTAGGGATTTAGGGTCAAGCACAGCACTGAGACTGCACAGGTCAGGGTAGATAATGGCCTCCTCATGGTGAGAGATAGAGGTGTGTGGTCAATTCTCATTTTCTCCTCAGCTTTTGACACTGGAGACCATGGGCTGTTGTTGCACTGGAAGATGGAACACGTAGGTCTCACAGGCAGAGTCATCTGCTGGTTTGAGTCCTACCCCAAACACAGGACAAAGAGGATTGTTTTGGGAAATTTCTGTTGATGCCCAGTGTTACTGCCCTGTGGTGTTCCCCAGAGCTCGGCCCTCTTGCCCATGTTGTTTGCAGTATATATGCTGCCCTTGGGTGGGATCATTAGACAGTGTGGGCTGGGATTTCACTCTTATGCAGATGACACCCAGATATATCCCTTTCTTTTGTACAGAGGACTCTGGGTGCAGTCAATGTGTTAATAAGTGCTTGACTGAGAGCCAGGACTGGATGTCATCAAGCTGGTTGATGTTCAGCCCCAACAAGACTGAGCTATTGGTGATTGAACTGGGTAGTAGCAGAGAGTGACAGCCACTGGGACTGTGGCTGGGCATTGATTCAGTTCAACTAGGCTTAGGGCTGCCACAAATGAAAGAAATCTGGGGTCATCCTGGACAAAGGGCTGACATCTGAGGCTCAGGTGTTGGCAGTTGTCCAGAGTGGCTTAGATTCTTCTGTGGAACATCAGACGGATTAGATCTCTCATCCTCCCTAGAGACCTAGTGACAGTGATACATGCTTTTGTAATGTCTCATCTTGACTACTGTAATGCTTTATACTTTACGGTCAGTGGAGGTACACTATGGTGCCTGCAGATGGTGAAAAATATAGCTTCTAGGTTGCTGTCTAGCCATTCTAGGTCAAGTCATGTCTCTCCAGCACTACATGAACTGAACATGCTACCGGTAAGCGGTGTGTTTCCTTTAAAGTTGGTCTTCTAACTTATGAGGCCCTACTCTGGTTAGATCCTGGTTATCTGTTATATCCCCTGCATCCTTAGGTGTCCTTGCACTCTCTTCACTCCACTGAGATGGGCCTCTTAGCTGTACTGAAGACCAGGCTATACACTTCAGGCAACTGGGCTTTTGAGGTGGCTGGCCCAGTATTATGGTACTCTCTCCCAAATGCTCACATAGAGGCCACCATTGTGAAAGCCTTTACGAGGGGCATGAAAACATGTTTTGTTTCATCAAGCCTTTGTGGATGGATTCATCTCCCATTAGTTGCCAACCCTGCTGAGTTTCAAGGGATCATGGGTTTTTAATCTGTCGAATATATGAATTATGTGTTGTTTTATTGAAATGTACACCATTATTATTTTTGTACTGTATTGTTCGGTACCCTGGACAAATGGGGAAGGGTACCTATATAAATAAAATCAACTACTACTACTATTTCCTTACACTGTTTTATTTCCTTACTTTCATATTCAATTTGTTGTATATTTGTTTGTTTTTTAGGGTTCAATAAATACCCGTTACTTTTCAGAAATAATTTTGAATCACCACTTTTTTTGGTTTGCTCCTTTTCATAAAATTCTACCGTAGCTTTTTTAACAATCATTTTACATTCATTAGTAACACAGCCATAAAAGAAAGAACATCAAAACACAGGCAAAGCAGTAATGCAGCCAATGATACAACACAGTAACCTGCAATAAGTGACATGTCACAAAATACTGCATGGCAAAAAGGCTTAGTTGCCATTGAACTACACTGTTCCCTGCAGTATACTGCAGCATTTTTGTGATATACTGTAGCATTACTGCACTGTGTCCTGGCTGGCACCACTGTACATGTGTTCACTCTGAATTTACAGACTGTCGTCGAGGCACAGGTCACAAAGCATAGGAAAACCAGGAGCAGTTGTAGAATTTACCAAAAAGATTTATTTATACTAGTAGTAACATAAAAAAATAAACTTTTTCAGTATAACTACTTAAAAAGGCCAAATAAAATAGAAAAAGTCCATCTGAGTTTTTCTTCAATCTCTGTGTCCATTTTTCTCTTTCAAGCAGTTGCAGCTCAGCTCTCTTACAAGTCCTTCCAACCCCCATTCTTAACAAGCATCCTGTTCTTGTACGTATCAGGCAGGTGCAGGCAGTAACACAGTGTCACTGAGCTGAGTCCCCTTTTTCACAGCTCTTCTGTAAAAGGCTTAAAAATTTGCACTCAGGTAACCTCTTGAGTTTCCAATAGCTTTTTGCAATCATCTCAAACCACCATTATATACATTTCAAAAATTAGCACTATATATTTTCTAAACAAAGGGATCCCAATATCAATTACATTTCCACATAATGATTTGCATATATTTTTATATCAGCAGATATGTATGGGAGAAAAAGAAAGACAGCAAGGGGAGACAGTGAGAGGCAAAGAATTGCAAGACTGTCTGGGTGATCAAATCCTAGGTCTCACAGGAAAATTTGATGTTCAACCAGACAGACAAGAAATAGGAAAGGAATAGAACAGGACAGATCCCTGCATTCAAACTCTTTCCATAACAGCAGGGACAGGGTCCTATTTTACCCTGTCACATACGCCCCCCTCCTTAATAGGGAACTTGTTTTATTAAACAGGTTTCCAAAACATTTTATTAATACTCTACTAATATTAGCTTTTAACTTTCAGAAATTAAGCACATGTGCAGTATCCATTTTTCTATAACAGTACAGCAAACAGTAAAGTTTAAACTCATTCATTTGCTTTTCATCCTTCAGAACCCTCAATTTCTGATCCATATCTTGACAGAAAATCAGCATTGCTACTCTCTTTACCAGATTTGTGTATCACTGTGAATTTAAACGGCTGTAGTGTCAGGTACCACCATGTGATTCTGGAATTTTTATCTTTCATTTGGTTAAACCAACCGAGAGGATTGTGATCTGTTATGAGTACAAAGTCAGTTCCTAGCAAATAAAACCTAAGGGGCTCCATGGCCCACTTTGCTTTTAAACATTCCTTTTCAATGGTAGAGTACCTATTCTCTCTGTCATGCAACTTCCTACTTATGTACAGAATAGGATGTTCTGTCCCATCTAAATTTTGACTCAGTACTGCACCTAGGCCTACCTCGAATGCATCTGTTTGTAACAAAAAGGGTTTCTCAAAGTCCAGGCTTCTTAAAACAGGACCTGAACATAATGCAGCCTTAGAAACATAGAAACATAGAAACATAGAAACATAGAAGTTGACGGCAGATAAGGACCGCAAGGCCCATCCAGTCTGCCCATTTCTTCTTCTACCTTATAAATGTGCCATCGGCCTTTGCTCTGTCAGTGACCTATCTATTCATACTCATTTGTATTGCTCCCTTATGCCTATCCCATGCCTGTTTGAAGCCCTGCACTGTATTCATAGCCACCACTTCTTGAGGTAGGCCATTCCATGCATCCACCACCCTTTCTGTGAAAAAGAATTTCCTCACATTCCCCCTTAATCGGCTCCCCTCTAATCTCATGCTGTGTCCTCTTGTCCTGCTATTTTTCTTATATCTAAACATGTTAGACTCTTTCACCTTGTTAATGCCCTTAAGGTGTTTGAATGCCTCGATCATATCTCCCTCCTTTGCTCAAGGGTATACATATTGACCTCTGTTAATCTGTCCTCATATGTCTTCTGATGCAGTCGCTGCACCATTTTGGTTGCTTTTCTCTGGACTGCCTCAATTTGGTTAATGTCCTTGTGAAGGTGTGGCCTCCAATACTGCATGCAGTACTCCAGATGGGGCCTAACCAGTGTCTTGTAAAGAGGGATTATTACCTCCCTCTTACGACTTGTGATACCCCTACTAATACACCCTAACACCCCCCTAGCCTTACCTACTGCTTTAGAGGTCTGCTGGGATGATTTCAGGTCATCAGTGATGATGATGATGCCCAAGTCTCTTTCTTCCTTTGTGACTGCTAGTAACTCCCCTCCCAGACTATAGGTGGCTTCAGGATTTCTCTTCCCTATGTGCATGATCTTGCACTTCTTTGCATTAAATCCCAGTTGCCACTCTTCTGATCATTTTGCTAGTTTATCCAGATCTCTTCTCATTCTGCCCACCCCATCTGGATCATCTACTCTGTTGCAGATCTTGGTGTCATCTGCAAACAGACAAGCCTTACCCTCTAGTCCATCTGCAAGGTCACTAATGAAGATGTTGAAGAGGATTGGCCCAGGACTGATCCCTGAGGTACCCCACTTGTGACTTGCATCTCTTCTGACTGTATACCATTTACCACCACTCTCTGTTTTCTGCCTGTCAACCAGTTTGCCACCCAGTTGACCAACTTCTGACCCACCCCGAGCCTACCAGCTTATTTATCAATCTTCTATGTGGAACAGTGTCAAAGCTTTGCTGAAGTCAAGGTAGGCGACATCAACTGCTCCCCTTGGTCCACCACTCTGGTTACCCAGTCAAAGAAATCTATGAGATTAGTTTGACAGGACCTTCTTTTGTAAACCCATGCTGTCTTGGATCCTGTGCCCTATGGATTCCAGGTGTTGCACTGTCCTTTCCTTAAGGAGTGCCTCCATAATCTTGCCCACTACTGAGGTAAGACTGACTGATCTGTAGTTCTCTGCCTCCTCCCTGCTACCACTCTTGTGGAGTGGGATCACATGAGCCCTTCTCCAGTCTTCTGGGACTTCTCCTGTGCTCAGAGACTCACTAAACAGTTCTGCTAATGGCTGTGCTAGTTCCACCTTTAGCTCCTTAACTACCCTGGGATGTATGCCATCAGGTCCCATTGCCTTATCCACCCTGAGCTTATAAAGATATTGATTTTTTCTTTTTTTTTTTACCAATTATTTTACCAGGTGAGACACACTAAGCTGAAAGCTTGTTTGCAGGTGCAACCTGGGAGCACGAGGAAGTTAAGTGACTTGCTCAGGGTCACACAGTATGCAAGTGAGGGCTGTGGGATTCAAACCCAGGTCTCCAGATTTGTAGCTCAGAGCCTTAAACCACTGCGCCATACTGCCTCCTCTGGAATTTTTATCTTTCATTTGGTTAAACCAACAGAGAGGATTGTGATCTGTTATGAGTACAAAGTCAGTTCCTAGCAAATAAAACCTAAGGGACTCCATGGCCCACTTTGTTTTTAAACATTCCTTTTCAATGGTAGAGTACCTATTCTCTCTGTCATGCAACTTCCTACTTATGTACAGAATAGGATGTTCTGTCCCATCTAAATTTTGACTCAGTACTGCACCTAGGCCTACCTCTGATGCATCTGTTTGTAACAAAAAAGGTTTCTCAAAGTCCAGGCTTCTTAAAGCAGGACCTGAACATGATGCAGCCTTAATGGCCTGAAAAGCTTCATCACACTCTGGGGTTCATTTCACATTATTTGGGTACCGTTTCTTCGTGAGTTCAGTTAGGAGAGTAGCTAACTCAGCAAAGTTGGGAACAAATCTCCGATAATAACCAGCCAGCCCTAAAAATGACCTGACTTTTTTTTTGTTTTAGGGACAGGGCTGTAAGCTACAGCTTCTATTTTAGAAATTTCTGGCTTAACTTCTTCATTTCCCAAAACATAGTTCAAATATCTTGTTTTCTGCATGCCCAGTGCACATTTGGTAGGATTAATAGTCAGACCTGCATTTTTGATAGCTTGGATAACTGCTCGTAGATGTTCCAGGCGGCTTTTCCAGTACAGATGTACACCATGACATCATCCAGGTACACAGCACAATAACCAGTGTGAGGTGATAAAATTATACCCATGTACCCCTGGAATGTAGCTGGTGCACCATGTAAACCAAATGGCATTGTGGTGAGCTGATAGAATCCAACAGGAGTGGCAAATGCAGTTTTGTCTCTGGATTCTTTAGCTAAAGGTATTTGCCAGTAACCCTTGGTGAGATCGAGGGTACTACTTTGCACTCACCAGTCTGTCCACCAAATCTTCTATTCTGGTCATAGGATAACTGTCAAATTCTGACACTTGATTAAGTTTCCTACAATCAAGGCATATTCTAATACCTCCTTCTTTTTTGTTTACAATTACCATTGGAGATGACCAAGTACTCCTCGACTCCTCTGTGATACCCAATCTTTCATTTTTTGTATTTCCTTAACCATGTCAGCTCTTAACCACTCTGGTAACCTTTATGTCTTTTGCCTAATAGAAGCTATAGATTGTTTTTGAGTGGGGTTATCTTCCCACATTTCTTTTATCACATCCAGTGGCCCTCTTGGCTGCCTAACATACAGCAATTCAAATGGTGAAAACCCTGTTGATGCCTGTGGCACTTCTCTGTAAGCAAAAAGTAGATAAGGCAAGTATTGGTTCCAGTCTTTCCCTTCCCCTTTTACAAACCTTTTTAACATGCATTTTAGGGTTTGGTTAAAATGCTCAACAAGACTGTCTGTCTGAGGGTGATAGGGGAAGGTTCTTATGGCAGTGATGTCTAGTAGTCTGTACAGCTCAAGTAATGCAGCACCAAAATTATTACCCTGCTCAGTAATCATTTCTTTAGGTATGCCCACTCTCCTGAAAATGTTTGCAAGCTCTGCTGCCACTTTGAAACTGTGACAGTATGCATCGGAACTGCTTCTGGGTATTGAGTAGCATAGTCACATACAACAAGGATAAATCTATTACCCTTTGTACTTTTTCTAAAGGACCAACAACATCCATTGTAATTCAAAAGGCACATCTATCAAGGGTAGGGATCAGGGGTGTAGCCAGGGATTTCAAATCTGCACACCAAGTGGACTCACTGCTACCCCCCCCCGTTAGGGTAAGCTACCCCCCCTCCCGGGGTGTAGCCAGACAATATACAAGCGTACACCAGGACCGTGTTTGTTGCCTCATTTGGCACAATAAATACAACTTTTATATCTCATGACAGTGGTTGTTGCCATGCATGGGTAAATACAAATGCCATGCATTGTTTCCTAAGACACCCACATACCAGCCCAGAGCCTGTAAAGTTGTATTGTCCTTGGGATGCAAAGAGAGTATTAGTGACCAGTCCTTCTAGTTTCGACTCCTATGAATAAAATTACAGAAAGATTCAGTATTTTCTTTGTTAGTTTTCATGGAAAAAGGAAGCAGTTCAGAGCCTATTTGCTATCCCCCCTTAAATAAAATTGCACACCATGGAGTGCTTGGAGTATGCATGCCTACACCCATGGTAGGGATACCAGGGGCACCTTGTCTTTTCTAGTGACGGGCTACTTTCTGACACTCAGCACAGGAATTACAGTAGGCAGCAACATCTTCATGAATTCCAGGCCAGTGAAATCTATACAACAATCTGGCAAGGGTGTGATCCCTCCCTGAGTGACCAGCCATAGGACTATCATGCGCTATCTGTAACAACTCTGTTCTATACTTCTGTAACATAACCAGTTGTTCTGTCTGTTACCATGTCTGAGGTTTAATCCAAACTCTGTACAGTAATCCATTACATTTTTTAAACATTGGTCCACCCTGTTTTTAGTTTCACCCCCAGCTGCTTAAAATAACCCTGGAGAGGAACACTGTTAGTTTGTTCTGAAAGAAAATCACAATCAGTGATCAGTTTAGTTTCAGCATTTTCATGTGTTAAACCCTTATGTCCATCAGTCATGTGTTGCCACAGTTTCTTCAGGCATTGTCTTTTTTTTTCCTGGATTTCTGGATCTTGGAGTTGTGCTCAATCAAGTCCGAATCAAAATCATTGAAAGGAAGAGTGTCTCCACCATCTGAGATTTTCTTTACCTTAGCACATGTCACCACAGCTGCTGAAACATCAGAATTTAGTCCCTCTTTGATTAACACAGTAAATCCTGGAAAGTCAATACCAATAATCACAGGTAAAGGTAACTTAGGTACTACCCCCACTTTCATTTGGTGTGACACACCCTTAATGGTCAGAGTCACTTGGGTGGAGGGATAATATCGAGTGTCCCCGTGGATTCAGATGACACCAGTACCTGGTCCTTTTGTACAGTGTTTTCCCAGCACTTCAGCATGCACTAGGCTCTGTCTGCTTCCCAAATCAATAAGTCCCTTTACAGTCTTATTCCCCACCTTCACATCTGTTAAGTACTTGCCCCAATTTGCCAAAGACAAATCTGCTCAAGTGCCACTCTTCTTACTTTGGCAGTTTCTTGCAATGTGGCCTGGCTTATTACAGCTGTAGCAAATAATGTCTTTGGGTACAGATTTGTTACCCCTACCAGAGTTCTTATCAGACTTGGAGTTTTAATGGGAAAAAGAGTGTCTTACCAGTGCTTGTCTGTTATCTCACTGCTGTGGCAGCTTTCTGGCCATTTGGTAGTCCTCAGCCAAAGAAACAGCCTTTTCCCCACTGTCTGGTCAGTGTTCCTTTTCCCAAAACTACACATCTGTAGGCAGGGTGTTGATGAATTGCTCCATGGCAAATGTGTCGATGATCTGTGGGACTGTTTTGCCCTCTGGTTGGAGCCATTTTCTCAGGAGTTCTCAGAGTCAGATGAAGGCTTCTTGAAGATTGTCAACCAAGTTGTACCTCAGAGATCGAAATCTCTGCCTCTAGGTCTCTCCGCAGATGTCATATCTTTTCAGGATTTTGCTTTTCACCAGGTCATAGTTTACTGACTGTGCATTGTCCATATTGTTGTAGGCAAGTTGGACTTTCCCTGTCAGGTAGGGTACCAGTCTGAATGTTCATTGCTGCTTTGGCAGGTGGCAGGCTGTGGCAACTCTTTCAAAAGTCATCAGGTATGCCTCTATATCATCCGAGGGACACAACATTGTAAGTTTCATGGCTTTTAAGTTGCTTGCATTTTGTTGCTCATCTGGATGTGTGCCAGATCCTCTGCCTTTGATAGCTTGCAAGGCATCCTGCCATCACTGCTCCCATAGCTACATCTCTTCTTTCATCTGCTGCTCCTGTCACCACATCTCTTCTCTCCTCTGTGCTTCTAAACATTGAATATCTTTTTCTCTCTCTCGCTGCTTCTCAGTCTCATTTTGTTGTATAGCCTACCATTTGAAAAAGTTCATCAGGTTTTCAGGTTCTGTCACTGCCTGTTCTTTTTCCATAACTTACGAACATATGAACATACGAATGTGCCAGCAGAAACAGACCATCCGGTTTATCTAAGTCTGCTTGAGTGTGCAGCTAGCACTCCTAGTTTGCAGCTGCCCCACCCCCCTCCGTCATCCCACTGCCACCCCTCACCTTCCTCACCTTCAGTCTCCCCTGTTCCCTGTCCTGTGCCCTTTTGATGCTGTTCACAGATTTACATGATACCACCCATTCTGGTAGTGCGTTCCATTTTGCTACCACCCTCTCTGTGAAATAGTGTCTCCTCATTTCCCTCATAAATATTCCCCCTCTATTCTTAGCCCATGCCCCCGATGTCCCTCCCTCTCCTTAGCTTAAAGACCCCATCTGCCCCATCCTCATTGATTCCCCTCAGATACCTGAATGTCTCTATCATGTCCCCCAAGTCCCTTCTATCCTCCAGAGTGTATATATTCAGATATCCCAGCCTACTCTTATAGTCTCACCCCTCCATTCCACATATCATCTTTGTTTCCCCTCCTCTGCACCCCCTCCAGTAGCCTGATATCACGCTTTAGGTATGGCCTCCAAAACTACACACAATGTTCTGATTGCAGCCTTACCAGTGTTCTGTAGAGGAACAAGATCACCTCTCTTCATCTGGATGAAACCCCCCTTGCTATGCACCCCAGAATTATGTTCACTTTTGCAGCCACTCTCCTGTACTGGGCAGTATTGTTCATGGTCCCTGTTATCATTACCCCTAGGTCCTTCTCCTCCTCAGTGAACTCCAGCTTAACCCCCCCAGCCAGTATTCTCTCCTTGGGTTCTTCGCCCCAAAGTGCATAACCTTACACTTCTTTGCATTGAACCCCAGCTGCCACCTCTTTGACCACTCCCTAGCTTGCTTAGGTCCTCCTGCAATTGCTTCCATCCCTCCCCTCCATCCACCATGGCTCTGATTTTGGTGTCATCAGTGAATAGACTTACCTTGCTCACCACCCCATGTGCATTGTCAGATATGAAGAGCCCAAATAATACTGGCCCCAGCACAGAGCCCAGTGGCACCCCACTTGTCACTGGCTTTGGAGTTGGGAGCTCCCCTCTCACCACCACCTGTTGCAGACTCCCGCTTGAACCTAAAAAGAATAATGTGCAATATACTGACTCAAATATAAAATCTGATAAAAACAAAGAAAATCAAATTCCAATGTTTAGGTTTAAAGTAGTGACTATTTCTGAAGTACATAAAATAATAAGTAACTTAAAGATCAATAAGGCTTGTGGTCCTGATGAGATAGAAAATAGATTTTTAAAGGAAGCTGTACAAGAAATAGCACCCATTTTGACTGGTATTTTCAATTGGAGTTTAAGGGAGGCATTTTTTCCCTCAATATGGAAGCAAGCAAAAATAATTCCTATAGATAAAGGGGGTGACTCTATGGCTACATCTAATTATCGTCCTATAGCACTATTGTCAACTGTCTCAAAAATCTTGGAAAAAATTGTTCATGGACAACTAATGCAGTATTTGGAGAAATATCAGAAAATAACCCCGTTTCAGTCGGGTTTTAGACAGGGTAGGTCCACTGATACCGCACTCACGGACTTCCTAGATTTAGTTGCTACTCCCTTAGGGGAGGGGAGGTCGGTGGGTGCGGTATACGTGGACCTATCAAAGGCTTTTGATTTAGTAAATCATTGTACCTTGATCAAAAAATTGAAGAGCATGGGAACAGAGGAAGAGACTTGCGGATGGTTTACATCATATTTAGATAAGAGGACTCAATTTACTATAGTAAATGGTTATAAATCCGGATTGGATTATGTGACCAGGGGGGTACCCCAGGGTTCAATCCTGGGGCCACTCTTATTCTTGGTTTATTTGGATGACTTACCGAGGTTGATAAAAAAATTCACAAGTTAGACTTTATGCAGACGACACAGTTTTGATTGCATCAGGTAAAAATTCTGAAGAAATTGTACAAAAATTACAAGGTGATTTCTTAACAATGCAATATTTTTTTCTTCACTTGGACTCTTGATAAACAGTGAAAAAACACAAACTATGCTTTTTGGTAGTGAGAAGAAAAATCAAGTGTCCTCAAAATTAATAATTAAGACTCTGGAAGGAAATATTCTAGAACAAACACAAGTCTATAAATATTTGGGTATATACATTGATCAAGGTTTAAATTTTGAATGACATATAACAGAATTAATAAAAGAAACAAATTCAAAACTGGGAGTATGAGAAGGATTTCAAATTGTCTATCAAAAGAAATGCGATTAAATATAGCAAATCAACTTATATTACCAATGATAGATTATGGGAGCCATGTTTATAGACATACTTCCAAAAAACAGCTACATCATCTGGATGTTCTTTACAATAAAATAACAAGATTTGTATTGAAATGTGACATTGGCACCCACCATTGTGATATGTATACAGAACTAGGTTGGAATTCATTACATCAGAAAACTGAGAGAAATTGGTTGAACCAGATAAAAGGATTAATTAAAAATTCATCACTGTACTACTTGACTAAAACATTAATAAAACCTGATCATGGATTAAATCTGCGGAAACAAGGTGCTAGAGATTTTCTGGTCCCAAAAATAAAAAAAGGTTTTGGTAATATGACCTTCCAATATAAAGTTTCTACAAGTTGGAACAGACTTCCCCTTTACCTTAGACACTTGTCTTTTACAGAATATAAAACTGCAATAAAACATGAATTATGTTTTAGATGTTTGTGTAATAGGTAGTTATATGTTTAAGAGGTTTGACTTATGTCTTGTATCCTTTGATGTAATGTTCATTGAGTGTTATGTATATTCTGAATGATATGTTTTTGTACATTTTGTGATTATTTAAAAAATTTTATGACACAGGATTGCCTTGTAAATAGGGACTTTTTGAACCCTAATGGCAAATTTCTCTGTATAAATAAAATGTTACTACTACTACTACTACTACTTAGCCAGCTTGTAATCCAGTTCATCATTTTTGCCCCTACCCCTACACCAGTTAGCTTCTCCCCAAGCTGCCCAGGAGGCACTGCATCAAAGGCCTTTCTGAAGTCCAAGTAAAGAACATCCACCACATGACCTTTATCCAGTTCACCTGTCAGCCAGTCATAATATTGTATCAGGTTGGTTTGACAAGACTTCCCCGAAACAAACCCATTCTGCCTCACATCCTGGAGGCCATAGTCCTCCAGGTACAACACCAGTCTTTCCTTTAGTATTGTTTCTATGAGTTTGCACACTAAGGAGGTGAGACTTACCGGACAATAATTACCCGGTTCATCCCTTGGCCCACTCTTGTGTAATGGTACTACATGTGCCATCCTCCAGTCCAGTGGCACACATCCCAACTCCAGTGAGGTGCTGTACAGATCTGCCAGTGGCTCTGCCAACACCTCCACCATCACCCTCAGCACCCTGGGGTGGATACCATCTGGCCCTGGTGCCTTGTCTACCTTCAGTGCCCTCAGTCCCTCTAGGACTCTGCTTGCCTCAATTCTTCATTCTGTCACCTCCTCTCCCCTGTCCCCACCCTCCTAATCCATGGTGGCAGCAGTCCCCCCTTTTCTTCTATCAACACTGAGCAAAAGTATTCATTGAGTGCTTCTGCCTGCTCCTCCTCCTTTTCCGTCCACTCCCCACCCCTTTTTGTCCTCACTTTTGTCTCCTTGCACTTCCTTTTCTCCCTGATGTATCTGAAAAATTCCCCCCTGTTAATTCCCTATGCTAATCTCAGCTCCCTCTAGGCCTTGGCTTCACTCACTTTTCTGGTCACCTCCCTGGACCATCTTGCATATTTGTCCTTGTCCACTTCCTTCCCCATCCTCCTATACCTCTGATGCGTCACTTGTTTTGCCCTCACTACCTCCACAACCTCAGTGTTCAACCAGCATGGTTTTCTTGCTCAGTTCCTGTTACTCTGTGTCTTGGTGCAGGATTCTGTTGCCACTGTAATCCCCCCATTTAATAATATCCCATTTCTGCTCCATGTCCATCTCCTGCCTTATGCCTTCCAGTTTCCCTTTCAGTACTTCCTGCATCCTCCCAAAGTCCACCCCCCTGAAGTTTACAACCCAAAGAACTGATTTCTCTGGCTCCCCACACATCGTGATATTAAACCACACCATTTCATGATCACTGTTGGCTAATGGGTCCTCCATCTTTATTTCCCTTACTTCCCCCATTCAACAATACCAGACCTAAAGTGTTCTTTAGCCTAGTAGGTACAGTAACCAACTGTGTAAGGAGACCCTCCTGGATTGCATCCAGGAGCACTTGCTCCCTAGCACTGGAGATGACCGGAATGCTCCAGTCAACCCCCAGCAAGTTGAAATCCTCCATGGTGACCACCTTCCCTTTTCTACATACCTTTCTGATTTGTCCTGCTAATTCCCTGTCAAGCTGCTCAGACTGGAACAGTGGCCTGTATACCACCCCAAACCTCAGTTTCCTACCCCTTGAGTCTTGGAGCTGCAGCCAGATTGCCTCTGTTCTCCTTTCTTCCCCCTCATCCCTTGTGCATTTGAACCCATCCCTCACATACACTGCCACCCCTCTGTCCCTCCCCTCCTTATGATCCTTCCTGTATAATTTGTATCCTGGGATTGCCAGATCCCAGTCCCATTGCTCAGTTGCCCAAGTTTCTGTGACAGCTGCAATATCCACCCTCCATACTGCTAAGAGTGCCTGTAGCTCAGCTGATTTGTATCCTAAGCTTCTTGCATTCAATGAGACACCCTCCATCCTGCCCCCTTCCTTTCACTGGCCTTCATCTCCTCCCTTCTACTGCCTCCTTTTTTGGCCACCCCAAGTCCTTCCCTGCTAGCCTGGGGTGGTAGGCTGTGACATAGAGCTATCAGATCCCTGCCTACCTACTGTCCACTTACCACCCCCCCTTCTAGTTTAAATCCACCTTTGTTGCAATATACCTCCCCATTATTTGCTTTAATACCGCCTTCCCCTCCCCACTCAGGTGCAGCATATGCCTTGCAAACAGATTGTTATTATCCAGGTACTGCCCCAGCCACCCACAACCCCATACCCCTTAGTTCAACAACATTCTACCAACTATGTGTTCAATTCCCTAATCCTCTCCTTTCTCACTGTGCTTGCACAGGGTTCTGGGAGCATCTCGGAGAAGGCCACAGACTCCCAGTCTCCTTGCACAATCTTCCCACCTCCTCAGTCCTCTCCCTTGTTACCTCCACCACTTCCACTGCTAGGTCATTTGTCCCCACATGTACCACAATATGTGGTTTCCTGCTACCCCTCCTTCTGCACCTTAGGATTGCCTGTCCTGCCTTGTCTGCCTTTAATCCTGGTATGGACTCCACCCATATCTGACTGTGCCTCTCCTCCTTGCTGCCCCATCTGATCCCCTTGAGTATGGAGTCCCCCAACACCAGCACACACCCCTCCTCTTTCCTTGTGACCATCGCCACCCACCCACCCAGGTTCTCATTTCTGGGGCCATTCAAGATGGTGCTTTTACCATGTGCCCCAGTGTTTTCCTCCCACCCCTCTCAATTGAGACCCCTCCCCCTACTTCTGTTTGAGTGTCAACCTCCCTCTCCCTCCTCATCTCTCCAAGTATTATTCTTCCCCTTGCCACACCATGCTCAATCTCTCCACTAGTAATGCCCCTCACTCCCTCCTCTTTATAAGTGCTGTCCCTTATGCAGTCTCCTCCTGCATCCTCTTTCCTATGTGCAGTTAGTATAGCAAATGTGTTCCCTACTCCTTTGCCTTACTATGTGTTTTCTCCTCCCTCCTGCCTACTGCTTCTCCTCTTTTTCTAGGTCCTAGTAGAGTCCACCCTTCATCAGCTGGCTTCCTGTCTAGTTTGCCCCCTCCTCCTGACCCCTCCCATGACCCACTGTTCCTTCTCTGTGGTTCCTCTACAATACTCTCTGATGTCCGCCCTCCTACTGATGCAGTCCTCCCCCTTATCCCTCAAGCTCCCCAGCTCCCTGCCAAGCCACTGAACCTCTTCCTTGAGCCTCCTTAGCCTGTGGCATATTGGGCACATGTTTGTCTGCATTGCTGCCCCACAACCATTGCACCCTGCAATCCTACTCATGCTCCACACTACCTATACAACCTCTACACACTAACTCTCCCTATATCAAGTAGAATTAACTTATCATAGCCCAGCATCTAACAGAAATTTTAATCCCAAATGCCCTTGCACACAGCATAAGACAGCTAACTACAGTACTAACTGGAAACCACAATCCTACTCATAAGGACTATAGACCTCCTCATAAGTTTTACATATATATATATATATATATATATATATATATATATATATATATATATATATTATGGTGGCACGGTAGTGCCCCTATAGTTACGGCTGAGTACCCCATTTAAGGTTAAATGGTGAAATGTTGCACCTTAATAACTTTGCCACTGTACATCAGATTTGCCTGAAATTTGGCAGGTTCAGAGCAGTAGCATAGGTCTTGGGATCTGCCAAGTTTTGTACTGGTTGAATATATGGTTGTGGAGTTATTAAAAGACATCTTGGAGCACATTTACATTTTTTTGCTCATTCTTTGCTCACGCCTACAGGTCGCATGGTTTGTGCGACAAGTCCAGATACATCAGGGAACATGCAACCAGGGTCCTCGATGTGCCTTTCAAAGTTTTTATGGAAAAATATTAGACAGTTCAAAAGTTATTCAAAAAACAATTTTCCCATTATAGTCAATGGGAAAAGTTAACAAAAAGTTCAACAGTGTTGCAAATGCAGTTTTTAGTGTCGCAAATGACCCTTATAGTGTTGTGAGTCAGCCATTTTTTTTAAGTTAGTGGTCAGAGAAATGCTTGGCATTTAAATTTGGAACCCTCTAGGGACACAATTCTTTTTGTGTTTACCTAGTCGAGCACTGAGGATGCTAGCTGTGTCTTCTTTTGGGGGTTTAAACACCCCAGAAATATGTTTTTCAAATTTTTGTAAAAAGTAGTCCCGTAAAGTAGTGTCCCACTCACGACACTTTTGTGATTTAATTTGCGAAAGTGTCGTGATTTGTGACACAATTTTGTGACACTATGCCCAAAATAACAGGAATTCTTTGCCACCCTGCTGCAAAAGAAAGGTTTGGTCTACTGGGCTGACATTTGGAGGGAAGACAGCCAACATGCCGTAGATGTGCCTTTTGGTAGTTTGGTGAAAAAATATTGGAGGGCTGCAATGTTATGGCACTCTGAAGTTGACGCTTTTTCCCATAGGATAACATTACTGCATCCACCACATTACAGGAATTCTTTGCCACCCTGCTGCAAAAAAACACTTTGGTCTTTTGGGCTGAAATTTGGAGAGAAGAAAGCCAACATCCCACAGATGTGCCATTTGGTGGTTTGGTGAAAAAATACTACAGGGCAGCAAAGTGACAGCACTCAGAAGTTGACGTTTTTTCCATAGGATAACATTATGGCGTCCATCGCGCCTTTCGGGGTCTGTATCTCGGAAACGGTGAGAGATAAGGACTTTTTGTCAGAAAAATGCTTAGCCCCCAAATTGTGCACTAAGTATAAAACTAGCCAGGAATGTCATAAGTCATACAAAATTTTAATTTTTTTTCTACATCGTACTTTTCCTGAGATATAAGCAATTTAGTATTCCAAGTTCTCCTTTTCTGCTCTGAGGCTCACTATTATGCATACATTCTTTGTATTCACTGTGTTTTTCAATGCAGTTTTTGGGGAAAAGAAGGGTGTGCCCTTTCGTTACTGTGCCAGTTAGCGTTTCCATTTGTGTTTCCGTTACCTTTCACATCACCGTTCCCTTGTATGCCACCATGTGCATTATGGTTTGCGTTTTCATTTGCGCTTCTGTTTGCATTACTGTTACCATTTGCATTTCCATTACTGTTTATGTTTTCATTTTCTTTTGCATCAGCCTATGTATTGTAATTTGCATTTGTGGACACCCTTCCGTTTGCATATGCATTTGTGTGTGTCTTTTATTTTGCATTATCATCGCTATAACCGGTACCATTGGCGTTTCCTTTTGGTTACCATGACCGTGTGAATTATGATTTGCGTTATGTACATGATTGCGTTTGCATTTCTGTTTCCTTTGGCGTTACTGTTGCTGTTACCGTTACCTTTTACATTTCCAATTGCGGTACCATGACCGTGCACATAACAGTTTACATTTCTGTACTTGTTTGCATTTCTGTTTCCTTTTGCTTTATTGTTTCTGTTACTGTTCCCATTTGCATTAACAATTACGGTACTGTGACTGTATGCATTGCGGTGAGTTTCTGTTCATGCTTGCATTTGTGTTTCAATGCCTGTTTCCTTTGGCTTTATTGTTGCTGTTACCGTTACCATTTGCACTTACAGTTGCGGTTCCATGACTGTGCACATTACGGTTTGCTTTTCCGTATGCGCTTGCGTTTGTGTTTCTGTTTTCTTTGGCGTTATTGTTGCTGTTACCATTACCATTTGCATTTACAATTGCAGTACCATGACCGTGTATGTTACGGTTTGTGTTTCCGAACTTGCCTGCATTTACATTTCCCTTTCTGTTTTCTTTGGTGTTATTATTGCTATTACAGTTACCATTTGCATTTCCAATTGTGGTACCATTACCGTGTGCATTACCAGTTGCGTTTCAAATGCGTTTGCATCTCTGTTTCCATCACTGTTCACTTTGGCGTCACTTTGCGCTTGCGTTTCTATTACCGTTTGCTTTACCATTTACATTTGCGTCGCCATGTGTGTGACCATTTGCACTTGCATTTGCATTGCACTTACTGTTACTATGTCACAAAAAAATCACATGGTGGGAGTGCAGGGCATGAAGGGCCCGCGCTCCCACCACCACATTCCATTCACAATTTATAGTCCCCATTCTCCAAAAGAAGGGAAATTAATGGCAAAAAACTCTGTTTAATGCATCAGTTAGGGTTGTTCCACAGCTACAAAAGTGAGAAAATTTGATGTTAATGTTGAAAGCCCCCCTTTGCACCCCAACCAGCATTGGGGTGTGCTTTGGGTCATTGGTCCTAACTCTCACCCCATTTTCCTATACTTCACTACCATAGCTTGTTTACACATGGAATGGGGTGAGAGTTAGGGCCAATGACCCCAGTGTGCCCCCCAATGGCAGTTGGGGGCAGAGTGGGGGGTGCAAGGGGGGGCTTTCAACCCTAACATCGAATTTCCTCACTTTTGTTGCTATGGAACAACCCTAACTGATGCATTAAACAGAGATTTTTGCCATGACTATATATATATATTTATATATATATATATATATATATATATATATATATATATGCATATCTTTAAGAATTAGCTCATATGGTTGTTCCTTATTTCCTCCTTCCTGACCTGCTCTGAGGGCTCAGGTCTGTTTGCAGCTCCCCAAGCTCCTCCCTCACAGCCTTCAAACCCAACCCCCAAAAAGGCTGGTGGAAGGGGTGAGTGGGAGGGCTTTTACGAGGCAAGTCTGGGCATGCCCTGTGCAGTCACTCCATCCACAGAAACCTTTAAGCTAAGTTCCACTTTAAGCTAAATTAAAAAAAGGAAAACAATATCAAAACTTATAAAAATCCTCTACACACAAACTCTCTCAACAGCAAGTAGAATTAACTAACCCTTCTCTCCTGTAGTTTAAAAAACAATAGCAAAACTTACAGAGATCTTCTCCACGGCAAGCAGGCTTAACCACTCTGTCTCTCTTGCAGTTTGATGACTCACTCTGAATTTAAAGGCTATGTGGGTGGGCAAGTCTGGGCATGCCCTGTGAAGTCACTCCAGCCAAATAAACTTTTACAGTCACTCCAGCCACAGAAACCTTTAAGCTAAATTCCACTTTAAGCTCAATTAAAAAAAATGTAAAACAATATCAAAACTTACAAATATCCTCTACACATTAACTCTCTCGACAGCAAGCATAATTAACTAACCCTTCATTCCTGTAGTTTAAAAAACAATAGCAAAACTTACAGAGATCTTCTCCACAGCATGCATGCTTAACCTCTCCTTGTCTCCTAGAGAGTGCTGGCTGTACAATCTCAGTGTGGACTCCTGTCTCTGCTAGTTTTGCTGCCATTCTCCTGGTAACCACTTGTGGACTTGCTGCTGCAGAATCCATACCTTTCTCTGTGCTTCCTTGATACTAGGTTCAGTACCAAAGCACAAAACTCCTGGCTTATAGAATATGCATGGTGTAAATCCCACTTCTAACACCTTCTGTCATCGAGGCACAGGTCAGGAAGCATAGGAAAGCCAGGAGCAGTTATAGAATTTACCAAAAATATGTATTTACATTATCAGTAACAAAAAAATAAACTTGTTCAGTATAACTACTTACAAAGGCCAAATAAAACAGAAACATTCTGTCTGAGTTTTTCTTCAGTCTCTGTGTCCATCTTTCTGTCTCAAGCAGTTGCAGCTCAGCACTCTTATAAGTCCTTCCAACCCCCATTCTTAACAAGCATCCTGTTCTTGTAAGTGTCAGACAGGTGTAAGCAGAAACACAGTGTCCCTGAGCTGAGGCCCCTTTTTCACAGCTCTTCTGCAAAAGGCTTAAAAATGTGCACTCAGGTAACCTCTTGAGTTTCCAATAGCTTTTTGCAATCATCTCAAGCCACCATAATATACATTTCAAAAATGAACACTATATATTTTCTAAACAAAGGGATCCCAATATCAGTTACATTTCCCTAGAATGATTTGCATATATTTTTATATCAGCAGATATGCAAGGGAAAAAAAAGACAGACAGCAAGGGTAGACCATAAGAGGCAAAGAATTGTGAGACTGTCAGGGTGATCAAATCCTAGGTCTCACAGGAAAATTTGGTTGCACAATCAGACAGATGAGAGACCGGAAAGGAATAGAACTGAACAAATCCCTGCATTCAAACTTTTTCCATAACAACTGGGACAGTGTCCTATTTTACCCTGTCACATAGATGATGAAACTGGACCCAGTGACTGTGTCAACAAAGTTCAACAGAAGGAACCCACCACACCCACAGTCCCCAAGAACTAAAGCACTGGCACCATGGGCAACACACATCCAATTACAATGGCAGTATAGCCTAGATATTATGGTAATGAGCTGTGAATGAGCTTGGTGCATCCAGCAGGCCTGGGTTTGATTCCCACAATCTCCACTTGCATGTTGTGTGACTCTGGACAAGTCACTTAACCACCCCAGTGCTCCTGGGTTGCCCTAAAAACAGCACTTGTGCCTAGTGGACCTTTCCTGGTTACCAAAGAATAAAATTAAAAAAAATATGTTCCAGTAAAGGACACCAGCAGGATGCTGGACAGAAAAGGGAGTGGACATACTACAACAAGAGCAGCACACCACACATTTCACAGGTCACACATTTGACTGACCCTCTCCCACCCAACTGCCTGCACCATCTCCACTATTGACAGCTCTGGAACACCAGCTTGTTTGTGCATCCACTCAGCACTCTACAGGATATGCCCTTCGGCCCCATTATAGAGACTGATAGTAGTCAGAGACCATGCCAGCATTAACCGATAAAAAGTGATGGTCAGTACAAGTGATATAAACTGAAATACATTGTCAGAACTCCAAAGGGTATGACAAGAAAGGGAATGCCTCCAGGAGCTGCACTAGTAGTGCACAGATGTTGATGCCCAACATAGTGCCATAAGCCCTGAGCTCCATGTTGTCCATATATAACTTGGTGTTGTATATGCTGTGATCAGTACACTTGAGCAGGTTGTGAAGGGGGATTTAGGCATAATGTCTGGCATTCTTGATTGTGGCCTTGCAGCCCTCAGTTAAGCATGGCCAATCAAGGTGCACAGCCAAGTTCCTTTGGATGGTACATCTGACTCAATAGTCACTGCGTATGTGCTCTGCCACATGAATATGCACTGGAAGAGCCAGTGCAAGGCATAGGTGAAATTAAGCCTTCCCAGTTGTATGCAGGACTCTGGCACACAGCCACTCCTGGAAAGCAGAGAGGCAAATCATGTGGTAGTACAAGGCACAATGTATGACTCAGTAGGCCCCTCATGATTAGGCAGTGGTTTGTGTATACCCACACTGTCATTCATTGTCATACTGCACCACATATGACCTTGTCACATAACTATATAGTAGACACAAAATGCATCGTGTCATGATGTACATTTATTCTTCCAGCACATCACACTACCCACTCCTCACAACCACAGTTCAGAGCACAGTAAACCAGAGCACCCATCCCTAGATGGCACAGGTGTCCATGGTCCATTGCCAAGCAGCCCTACCTGCTAGGTAACTAGCAGCTCTGTTGTTGTGAAGGGCTGGTGGTCATCATGACAGCACAGTCCGTGGAACAATCATCATCGGCTGTGACATCTTCATCCTTGGGTAGGGGCATGTTTGTATACACAGTTATATAATGCAGCATGCAACAGACAATAAATGCACAGCACATCTTCTAGTGGGTCAGCAGCAGTGTGCCACCAGTCTTATCGAGGCACCTAAATAACAACACACATTGTTTTGTTTTGATTTTACTGTTCAGCTCTTTGTCTTAGCTGGTCACAATGTGGGCAGGGGGAGGTTGTGTCAAGGCTCCCAGATTAGTTCAGCATTATGTCAGTACATTTCATTATTTCTGGAAAACATAGAATGTTGTTTTTTTGTATAACCAATGCAGATCTAGGGAGACAGTTTCTGTGAAGACTGATGAATTTCACTTTACAACACACAGACCCATACAGACCTTGGTGTTCTGTTGTGTGCTGGATTGTGCATGCTGTTTTCATTCCAGTTTTTGTGTCTGGGGTGATGTTGTTAAAGGTATATGCCATTGCTACTGCAGTTCTCTGGTGGCATTGTTTTGGGACACAAAGTCTGCATGTGCAAAGGCCAATCTAATGCCATTGGTTAGGGTCCACATTTGGATATCTAGACACACTCCTGGGTGCAACTTCGCATGCATGACCTGTGAACTTGTGCGTAGTGAATGCCCTCATGGTACATAATGTGCACTATAGATGTGCATCTGCCGAAATCCATAACTTTTGATGAGTACCTACAAGCTTTAATAGCACTTCTGGATCCTTTAGGGGTTTGGCCCTAGGCTGTCTCAGGCATGTTTGGAGAACAGTGTATCTTTGCAAGAAACATTGCTGCTATGGTAATGGTAAGTGAGCTGCAGACTTATGAATGTCCTGATTCACTAGACAGGCAGTCTGTTTGTAAAGCTGTCAAACAACTGGTTTAAAATAAGCTTTTGACATTAGTATTAGCTTATCAAGTATGAAAGAGAAGGGCAGTTGAATAACAAACCAGATCCCCTTAGCAGGATCTTATAAGTACTCTTCTTAAAAGACTGAGAAATCACAGGTATAAGTTCTGCAGTGAGGTGAAAACATGTTCCCCCAGGCACAGTTTTTGACCTTTAATCCTAGGTAGATCAAAGTCACATAAACTATTTGCCATTATAGGGGATATAATCACAGAAAATGTTGTTCTAGATGACCTGATAAGCAAACATGAATGACTGGTTTGCATTTTTAAAAACTTATTGAGACCCCCAATATAGCATGCTCAGGGCAGCATTTTGTTTTCAGTGTGGTCCAGCTACCAGCAAATTGTTAGAGTGAGGTGGATAAAACTCCACAGGGGCTGAGACATTCTATCACACCAGTATTGACTTGAAAGCCCTTAATTTGCCAAAATCCTAACACATAGCAGTCAAGGGTGATTATATCTGGTCAGTAGTTAACATGTGTAATTTTTTTTACAAACTGTCTACATGGTACAGTAGGTGCACTGAAACACATGATGGTCAGATGACTTGATGAAGGCAGTAAGTACTCAAGTGGTTGGAGAGGTATTCAAACCTGTAGTCTCACCATAAAGTGCCCTACAGCTTGACAATACTGCCTTCTAGCCATCACATAATTTACAAATCCCATTTAGCCAGCTAGTTATGCCTCTCATATGATCTAAATGTTAACATAGTTTATTTGGTAATTGGGAGGGTGGTGGTGGAAGAAATCAGGGAAGCATAAACAGTCCTTTTTTTTCCCGAAGCACTAACAGTCCCTCCAACAGAATGAAGCAGAGTGAAGGGAGGACTCGAGTGGAGGTATATCCCTCATGGTTCAAAATAAAGAAAAAATCAATATGGATGAAGTGAAAGGGGATGGAAACAGAGCCTATAAAAAGACAAGGGAAAAGGAAACAGGTCAAAAAGGAAACAGAAGGAAACAGTAGTGGTAGCAGGCAGAGTGGTAACAAAATGTGGAAGGTCACATTTGCAAATGCAAGAAGTCTAGGAAAGAAACTTCTGAATTTAGAGGACATCATGGCAGAGGCAGATCTCGATACCATAGCCATTACAGAATCATGGTGCACAGGAAACCACGTCATGGCCATACCAGGCTATACTTAGTTAAGAATGATAGGGTGAGGAGGAAGGTTGGAGGGTGGTGCACTATGTAAGGAAGGGTACCAAAGCAACAGAGACACAAGGAATCTTGGGGAATGAGGGGCTGGAGGTACTGTGCATCACTATGGAGATGGGAAACACACTGAGTGTTCACACTGTTGTGATCTACAAGCCTCCAGTGCAGGGGGAGTATTTAGATGAGAGACTGGAGGAAGTGATTCGTGTGACAGCAGAAAAAGGGGAGGCACTGCTGGTGGGGTACTTCAATCTGCCGGATGTAGATTGGAACCTCCTAGCCACAGTTTCAGCTAGAAGTAGGGACATTCTGGACACCCTGTAGGGGTGGTTTCTAAGGCAACTAGTTAAGGAGCCCATTCATAATGGGGGCAATACTGGCCTGGTGCTCACTAATAAGGACAGTACTGCAGATGTCAAGTGGAAGGCACCTGGTGGTGACCAGTGTCACTGTGCAGTGTGGTTCAACATAAGGATAGTGCTGGAATCAAATCACACCAAGATGAGGGTCCTGAACTTCAGAAGGGTAGATTTAAAAAAAAATCGGCAAATACCTTAGAGACCACCTAGTGGGTGGGATGACCTTGGTGGCTTGGAAGAAAACTAAGCTAAGCTAAGGGAAGGCGTAGTGAGGGCAACACACCATTGTGTTAAGGAAGTAAGCAAAAACAAGAGGAAATAGTTAATATTAACCCCATTAGTGCACTATACCTTAGCACATAAATTTGTTAACATATTTAGAGTTGCTCATAACCCCTATCAGAGACAGATGGAATAAGGGAAAATCAAATGATCATGAACTACTCCAAGTCCCAAGCCATGCTTTTTGGAACTCCTCATAGACTAAAGGACACACTCACTCTCCTTACTGTGATCACTGTGTATGGCACCCCTTCCCTTGCTACTGTAACTAACTTAAAGTACCTAGACATAACACAGTATCCCTCACTGGATTGCTGCTGTCACATACTATCTGTATGCAAAGCTGTCAGTTCTAGTCTAGGCATTCCTTATCGTGTCGGAAGTAACCTCTCACCCTCTGCACACATTACAGTTGCCCACTGCCTCCTCCTTCCCAAGCTGTGTTTGGACTCCCCGTGTTTGTCCACTCATCTGATCTTCTCATGTGTGTAAATGGACTATATGCTACAACAACATCTGTAGATTCACCCTATCCTGCTATTACCTCACCCATCACTGCCAACTCTATAGCAACTTAGGCTGGTACACCCTGACTGCCCTGCATCTACTAAAAATCATACACAACATCCTATACACACAGATGCCACCCTCACTAGCCTCCCTCCTGCAAGCCAATGTAAACTACTGCACCCTCAGGTCATCTGCAGCTGGGCAACTATTCAACCCCAGATCTAAAACCAAATATGGCTCACGACCTTCTCCTCTGCAGCCCCTACCCAGTGGAGCTGCCTCCCCACTGATGCACACTCCTGCATTGAACCTAACACCTTCAAAAGGCAGCTCCACCTCCTCCTACTAAATTGTTCAATATGTGAATGTCCCTAACAATCCTCAACACCTTGCACTAATCCCCCTCATGCTTCCTCTTTTCCCCCTGCTCTCCTCTCACTATCAACTGTACCTCTCTTGCCTCAACTGTGCACTCTCACCACTCTCTCCCCCCACACAAGAGCATTTACGCCTCTTTTCCCCTGCTCATAACCTCTGCACTGATAGTGGTCTCTCTTTATATCTGTATACTGTCCTGTGAGATTACTCAATTCAGTTCAGTTGAATTTTAATTTTTTGACAAATAACATTGTCATTACAAAATTTATACAGTTTATAAATGCACAATATCAAAAACAGACCTTTGTTAGTGCAGTAAATTAAAAACTTATAAAATACTGTCTAAATACAGATTGCAAGCACATAAAACTTTAATTTTGCAGAGTGAAAAATCACTTATAGTCATGAAATTAATTTGCAATCATACAATTATTGCTTGGTATACAAGATGATCTACTCCAACCCATTATGATACTCCTTTGTAATATCTTCATTACTTTGTAAAATATGGAGTTTTTTTTTTGTTCTGTAATTTTACAGAACTTTGCTAATCTATCCAGCAATTTCGTATTGTTAGATGATAACATAAAGGTGACCTGATACCTGGGTTCCATATCCAGGGTTGCTAGAATGTTACCCAGGTATAGGCTCCTCTCAAAACCATAAAGGGAGCAAAGTGTCAACAAATGTGTCATAGTGCCTTCCCCATTGTGAGATTACTCTTTCTGTAAATGTTGTTCCTCTACTTGCTCTTTGGATACTGTAGGTTACATATAAAACTGTATTATTATTGTTATGTCACATGTTATCTTGTAAATTGCTCAAAATGATGTATTGTACTTTCCAAATTTGTCAGATATGTTATATTGTACTCTTCTGTGTCATTCCTGAAAATTGGCATATGTATGCCTAGTGTACCCTACTCGGTCAACAAAAACTAAACAAGTAAATAAAGGTTTATTCTGCATAAAGTGCAACCATGCACACAATGCTGGAGGCTGGGGCAGCATCTGTGTTGGCGTGTACAACTTTGAATTTGTGGGTAAAGCTTTTTTTTCTTTTTAAATATAATCAATGCCTATGGTGTATTTTTGTTTCAGACCTTAATTCTAGAGTGTGTGCAGCCCAGCTCCTTTGACTGTATATAGTAATAGTCCCTGGCATCTAGTGGAGCCCTTCAACCAATCATCACCACCCCACCCGCCCTGCCACTTAGGACCCCCTGCCCTGCACACCCCCACACAGTTGCCTGTCCTAACTCAAAAAAATGGTGAGGAGGCGAGTGGAGGGCTGTGCCAGTCACTTGCTTGAGGTGGAACCGGTGCTGGGCAGGGGATCCTAAAAGGGTGAGCATGGGAGGGTGATCAGTCGGGGGAAGCCACTGGACACCAAGGGCAATTACCATGTAGGACAACATGATGAACATATATGAACATATGAAGAAGCCAGCAAAAGAAGGCCATTTGGTATATCAAGTCTACTCATGTTGTAGGGTCCACAGCTTGAGCTACTGTCCCTGCCCTCTCTCCCCACTCCTCCCACAGTGCATTCCAAGTGTCTACCACCCTCTGTGTGAAGAAGTGCTTCCTGACCTCCCTCCTAAACCTCCTACTCTCCAGCTTAAAACTGTGCCCCCTCATATTATGGTTATGCCTGTAGAAATTGACAGAGGAGGATTGTGGCTGGGAGAGTGATGGAGAAAATAGAAATACAAATGGAGCAGGGATTTGAATGGCATATATATTACCTGTAGCACTCTGAAGAGTGCCCCTGGCTAGAGACTGATGGCTTTTACAGATCTCATAGTAAATGGTGAATGGAGAAGCATACCATTTGTGTCTTAAGGTGCCACCCACTGCTGTTTAGGGTCTGGAGCTGCTAATGTCAGACAATACAGTGTGAAACATTTGTGGAGTAAGACATATGTCAGGAAATGCCATGATCAGGGGGTGGGGAGTCCACTAGATGCCAGAGTAAGATGTTGTATTTAATAACATGTGCAATTGATGGTGGCATCCAGATTCTTGCAATTTGCAACACAGTACAATACAGTTGTTCAGAAAAGAACATACTCTTATCAAGTGAGTCTGTCTCCCAAAACTCAGCAAGCATACCCTCTAATTCCTTTCCTATATAAAATGTTATCTAATTGTTTCTGAAGGTCTAAACCTATTGCTCTGAACTGGTGATTATGGTAAACTGTTCCATAAAGACACAACTCTATCCATTAATAAATTTCCGTAAAGTCTAATCTGAAGCCCTTATCTATTCTGCCTGTCTCTGATAGGGGTTACGAGCAAACCTAAATATGTTAACTAATTTATTTGTGAAGGTATATTGCACTATAGGGGTTACTATTAACCCAATATTTACACAATGGCTTTAAGATATTTGCACTTGAGAGGTTAAGCTTACCCTGTACTTTCTGAAGTGTCTTAGAAATGTTCTTGAAAAGTTAAGAAGATATTTTATGTTGATATGTGTCTTTCTTCTTGGTGTCTAAATTTCTTTGCTACTGCACATCAATGCTCGATTGGCCAAGATCTTTCCTGGTTATTTTTCAACCTGCAAGGAGCACATAAAAAAGGGACTCTGACCCACCAAAAAGTGTTCTAAGTTTGACCAGTTCCGAGTTCCAGTACAGGACCCTCCTAGTTCTGAACATCTGTGGGTGCACATCTCTGGCTGCATCCAGCCAAACAAGGCCTGCAGGCCCACAAATGGTGGCAGGGTTCCTTTGTGGGTCCAGGTGGCACTGACTCACTCTGGTGTGGGTCTCTGGAGGCTTGGGCTATGACTGTTGTCTGAGACTGGGAACAGCAAAAGCTCATTGAAGGTCCACCATCAAGGAGAGCCTCTTCATGGCTTTTGTACCACCTGTCCCAGGTATGCTGTAATGACAAAGAAGTAACAGATAAATACCTGTTCTGGTGGGTGCTTGGTGCTCCTACAAAAAAGTGGTGTGAAAGGCATGTGTGCTGCTGAAGATCAGGGCATTTAGTAGCAGTGTGGATTGGGGGGGAGGAGGGATGAATCAGGTGGGCTGGTAAGCTGCTGTTGCTGTGAGTGACCATATTTTGGTACTGGAATATGAACCTAAAAGAGGCACTGGGACAGGAGCAGTGGCTGGTGAAATATAAATCTATTACACTATTAGTTAATGTTCAAGCTATGTGTAGAGTTCATTCTAGGAGAGTATACCACTCCATAATTAACCTCTACTAGAGACAACAATCAATATTTCTTTGCTGAACAGGGCTGGATACACCCCGGGTCCCCTTTCCGGTCTGTGAGAGGAACACAATGTAACCGGTATCTGGACATATGTCACCTATATAGGTGTGCCATGGAGTCACTGAAGCTGACTTTTTTGTTTTGAAACAAAAAAAGAAACTCACTATTAAACAGTACATTCTTTATACAAATGTGCATGCCCAACCTCTGGATTATGGGATTATTCAAAGGATATGCTTGCAATTCAATGGGTGGGAGCACCCAGCCAAGCCCCCTGCTAAAGCTATTTAAGTCCACTCCCTGCAGCCTCACTCAGAAGCATTATTTCTTTGCTGCAACCAGAGGCTCTGCCCCCCCCCCCCAGTGTTTGTTTCCCACTTTGCCTTTGTGATTTTTGGACTTCTGCTTGATTTGTGCCTTTCCAGTTTTCTAGGTCAGCATTTTGCTTTCTACCTTGCTAACTGCAGTTTGTGCTTCTCTCAGTTATGTATTTCTGTTGCACTCCTGTTCTCATGTACTTTGTGTTTGTTTCTGTTTTGGTTCTTTTTGGGCCTTCTAGTTTTCCCAGTGCTCTGCCTTCATCATTTTCTTTTGATTTGTGCCATCAGGCTCCCATCTTGCTCTTTTTTCCATATCTCTTGCAATCTCTCAGTACAACTAAGATACTTAAATGTTTACATCTGGCTCCCAGCCAGGCAGCCACTCCCTTTTGAGTTCTTCTGTTGTTCACTTCAGCAGTTGTTGCTTCCTTGTTTTTTGTTCCTATATGCTCCTGCTTACCCTAGCAGTTTACTGATCTGTTCATAGATTACCAACAGGTTAGTAGTGCAGCTTCTACCATTGGTAAATCCATGTTGAGTCTGGTCAACTCCATTAATAACAATTGATATTCTATCCTTTATTATGCTTTCAACACTTTCCCAATAACACTAGTAAGGCTGATTGGTCGATAATGCTGCATATGTTATCTATTCTCCTTTTTAAAAATTGGCACAATATGTGCTAGCTTTCAGTCACTTGGAACCCCAGTTTTATTAATGGATTGCTCAAACAGCAATTTCTGTTGTGAAAGTACTGTAGATGGCCAGACATTATCTGCAGTAGGCCTGCCGATATTTCATCCGAGCCCAGAGCTGAATGTTTATTTCATTTGTTATTTTTTTCTTGAATTTCCTCTTTGGTTATATTTATTGCATTACCTAAGTATGTTAGGTCCTTTATAATGTCCCTTTGACCTTCTTTATATACATTACAGAAGTATTGGTTAAATGCTTCTGCCATCTGCTTATCGTCTGTTATACTAGTTGACTCGTGTTTAATAGGCCCTACTTCATTAGATGATTTCTTAAGCAAATTTATGTATGAATAAAATTGTTTGTAGTTTGGTTTATGTACATTAGTAGCTAATTTTTGTTCCATATTCCTTTTGCTTGCCTAATTCTCATTTTACATTGTTTTCGTACTTTATTGAAATTCTCATATGATGAATTAGTACAAAGTTTGATGTATTTTTCTATAACCTGTCTTTTTTTTTAATGAGTAGCTTGATTTTGTGGTTCATCCACTTCAGCCATCTTTGAGATCTTGCTTTTTCGATTAGGGGGATGTTCTCCTTTGCTATCCTAAGAATAATATCTTTAATGGTTTCCCACATTTTGTCAACTGTTTTATCGCTTAAAATGTCATCTCATGCAATGTTTGCCAGGTTGTTTCTGATTCCCTCTCTGTCAGCCTTGTCTAGTAAGTATATTGTGGTACAGCTCTTCCTTGGGTTATGTGTGTAGTTTACAGTAAATCTTGTTGTTTTATGGTCACTACTGGAAATAGGTGTACCTGTAACACAGTCCTTAATAATGACACTGGGCAAAGCCAATACCAAATCCAGAATTTCATTGACCCTTGTGGGGTCCTTAACATGCTGTGTATAGTTGAGTTCACTACATGTGTCAAGGAGGAGTGTACCCAGATTTGAGTTGGAGTGGCTGTCCAACCAATTTATAACAGCAACATTAAAGTCACCCACAGTTAGGATTTCACCCATCTCACCTGTGTTGCAGATCTGAGTCATTATTTGTTTTGTTGTATTAGTAGTGCTGTCTGGTGGTCAATATACACATCCAGTTATTATGGATTTTTTGACACTTCCATTAATTTGTACCCAAATTGATTCAAAACTAGCACTGGTTTTGATCTTTGATGTTATATCAGTACAGACTATATCAAGTTTTATATACAGAGTGACCCCTTCCCCCCTCTGTGGGTCCTATTATTGTAAGAAGCCATCTATATTTTTACCCCATGTCCCAGTGTCATCCCACCTCCACGTCCCTGTGATGGCTATAATATCAACAGCTGCAGAATTTAAGTTGGCTAGAAGATAGTCCATTTTATTATTTAGACTTCTTGCATTAAAAGTTAGTAATCTTAGTTCATGTTTACTTTGCATTCTCTTACAAGGTGATTTGCTACGTACACTGATGGTATTTCCTTCCCCCCACTGTACTAGTTTAAATGTCCAGATCTCATGATTTTATAATATTTGCTGCCAGCATCTGGGCTCCTTTTCTGTTTAAATGAAGTCCATCTTTTGCAGAGATCTTTTTTATTATAGAATGTGGCCCAGTTATCATACTTTTGATATTGTTATCTCAACATAACTTTTCCAACCTTGCATTTAACCTTTGAATAGCAATGTTTTTTTCCCTATGTGCTCTTGGGATAGGTAAAATGTTTGAGATGATGACATTATGTCCCTCAGTCTTACTCTTACATGAGGTACCTAGTTCTATTGAATCATGGCATATGTCTTTCTCATGTAGCTTTCCAATGTCATTCATGCCAATATGTAGAGTGACAGTTGAGTTACATGGGCTATTAACTGTAGTGAGACTTTTAGCAAAGTTGTTTATTCTAGCACCAGGGTAGCATGAAACCATTGTTTGTTCTTTGTTATTACCACAAACTCCCTCACAGTGATTTTTATGTTGCTTGCACGCATGTGCAAGAAACATAGTGCCATCATCGGAGATTTCGGAGGTGTGTCACCTCCTCCTCCAATTCAGTCAGTGAGCTGGCAGGCGTGGTCCCTGTAAGCCAATGTATTTTGGAGCTGTCTATGACACGCTCCAAAATGCAGTGGCATACAGTTGAAAGGGGGAGCTACGCTTCAGTGAGCAGCGATAAGAAGCGTAGCTCCCCACATGCAGGTGGTGCGCACCCCCAACGTGATTGTGTAGCCGATGGGGTGCCCAATCCCATCGGGCTGAGCTGCGCCATCCCCCACCCCAGTAGTTGGTGCCACGCTGGGAGCCCACCCCAGCGTGGCAATCGTCTCTGGCCGACAGGGGTGCCCAATCCCCATCAGCTGAATGGCCCCATCCTTGTGCCATGCTGGAGCCCACCCAGCATGGCAAGCGTCCGACGTCTTTTTTTTTAAACCTATAAACCAAAACGGTCCTGCGGCGCTTCTCCCCCCACAACCGCACTTATCCACTGCGCGACTCCAGCTCTCCCAATAACTCCCCCACACCCTCACCCCAAACTTACCTCCAGACTCTGGCACGATGATCTTCGGTGGACCAGGAACACGTCTGCACTCTTCAAAGCTGACCGCGAACTGAGGAAATGCCGGTAAGCTGTATAATGGGCTAGATCGGGGGTTCAACTTTATTGCATATCTCAGGCATTTTGGGAATTTTGCACCAAATTTTCAGCATGGGGTTTAGGACTCTCTGTGATGCACTGTCATGGTGTTATTCGGGCCCGAAGGGTGATTTCGCGCAGTGACTGTGCAGTGACTGCAAATAACCCTTCAGGCCTGAATACCACCATGACAGTGACATCATTCATGAGAAGGGGTCCCAAAAACCCCATGTTGAAAATTTGGTCCAAAAATTCCAATAAATGACTGTTTTACGAGCGCATGTTGCACAGTTCCTATGCAGGCTCGTAAGTTCATGAAATTTCAATATTTTCACTCCAGATTTTCAACATTGCCATTTTACCACACCTTCTTATGAGTAGTGCAGCTGTCATTTTTCACATCTCACCCAAAATGTGTTTCCGCCCTTGTAGCGCAGAATGGAGCAGTCGGTGTGTGAAATCAAAGTACGGGACAAATTAAGAAAATCACAGTGACACTGTTCATGAGCAGAGGTCTTACAATGGCTATGTTGAAAATTTGGTGAAAAAATTCCTAAAAATGATTGTTTTACGAGCGTGCATTACGCAGTTCCTACGCAGGCTCGTAAGTTCACAAATTTTCAATATTTTCACTCCAGATTTTCAACATTGCCATTTTACCACACCTCCTCATGAGCAGTATAGCTGTCATTTTTCACATCCTGCCCAAAACATGTTTCCGCCCATGTAGCGCACAATGGCGCAGTCGGTGTGCAAACTCAATGTATGGCACACATTAACAAAATCACAGTGACACTGTTCATGAGCAGAGGTCTTAAAATGGCTATGTTGAAAATTTCGTGAAAAATTTCCTAACAATGACTTGTAAGTTCACAAATTTTCAATATTTGCACTCCAATGACTTCCAAATACCTAAACAGCACATAGAAGCAAGCAACATTCGGCATTGACAAATGCTTGTTTACTCTCCTCTGTGCTGAAGGTCATAAAAGTTAAGTAGTCTCTGCATTAGGTGGGCCTTAATGCAATACATTTATATTAGTATAACATTTACCTAGGTAGGTTGCCCGTGTGAGTTTGGTCGGATGGTGTCCCTCCTTCAATTTTGCTGTTCCCGCTATCCTTACAGAAGTCGTGCCTCTTTGCTATCAGTTCCAGCATCTATAAGTCATTGCTCTATTCAGTCTCCGTCTGTTTCTAGTCATCATAGATGCTGTCCATCTGTCCTCCTTCAGGCTCTGTGGTCACTACTTGCTGCTCACTACTTTTCAGAGCTCCTTCCAAAAGTACCTTTAGCTTAAAGAAATTATGCTCCCGCAGCACCTCTAGGAGTGGAACCATCCTTAAGAAGATTCCTTTGCCTTCACTCTACCCTAACAAGGTGGTAGTTCCCTGAGGAGCAGAGAGTGTGAATGGCCAAAGTATTCACCTATGACAATCAACAACACATTACTCCTCATTCGAATCACATCACACCGGTGTTGCGTGAACTGCACTGGCTGACATTTCAGTGGCAGATTACCTTCAAGGTTGGGCTTCTGACCTTTAAGGCCCTGCAAGGACTAGGTCTGAGCTATCTGCAAGAGCTCCTGAAGCCTTGCTACCCCAGATGACTGCTCCGCTCAGCTGATGAGGGGTTGTTAGAGATTCCCTGGGTATGGTTTAAAACATCAGGGGCCCGTGCTTTTATGTATGTGGCCCCAACCCTGTGGAATTCTCTACCTCATCAGACTCATGAGTATATGACTGTGGAGAGCTTTAAGAGGGCCTTGAAGACTCATTTATGGCATCTTGTTTATGTTGATTATTTTGGATCGTTATTTATTGCCTGTTGCAATTGAATTTTTATGTTTTTATTTATAGGATTTCATCTGTCTTTTAAAGTTGTACAGTGTCTTGACTAAAGAAAGGTGCTTTAGAAATAAAGTTATTATTAGTTGTTGTTATTATTATTAATTTCACACAAACATAACAACTCACTAAGTTGCATAAGCTGATTGAACTTTATTTACTGTCATTCCATGGTAGGACAAGAGACCCTAAGTTAACCTTTTGCCATCATTGCACACATGGTAGTTTTTTAACCATTTATGCATCACAACCACCTTTTATGCTGTCCCCGCATGCCATATAAACAGTGTATGAAACATACAGTACTGGCAACTGATTTGTTTATTGCTATTGTTCTGTACAGTAAGTGCATCTCTGTGGTAATGTCCTCTGTTACCCATACCCTAATGCCAGAGTCTGACAGACATTTTGCTAATGCCAGAGTCTGACAGACATTTTGTTTTAGGTAGGTTTAAATTTATATCCATGCCTTACTTCAGTGCCATCAGTGTGGGAACAAAGAATATCTATTTTGTAAATGTTAGCCATCCAGTACTGCAATGCAAATAAAATGAATAACAATTGAGTGTATGAAAATCAAGTTATTGCCATGAATATCTTTGAAATGAATTATATAGATCTCAAAGGAATTCCTAATGTACTTTGCCTGTGGCATCTTATATAGGGAACATTATCTTGCTCTGTTCAGTGTATGAAAGACTCCTTCTATATGGCAACATAAATTTAGCACACATCAGTATCATCCTGATATAGTCAGCATGTTGTACATTTGTGACTTACTATAAGCACTTCTGTGTATTTAAAATAAGAACATGTTAAAAAATCTTCCTTTGTCTTACTGGGAATGCAGTTTGGATAAAAACAAGACAAGCAAAAACTTCTAATGGAAATGTAAAGTATTTCTTTATTTGTTTTTTTATATTATGTAAGATACACAAGGCATACATATGCCTATTTTCAGACATGACCTGGGAGAATTACAATAATACTGAATTACCAAAAAATAAATTACAGCATCATCAACCATGCAAGTAACATTCAGAAACAATAAAGGGATCCACAATTAAGTAAAAAAAAATATATAACAAGTGCACAAAAAGATAGCAGCAAGAACATCTTAGGAAGTAAGACGAAACAACAGTATAAGTGACACCACAACACCAGTACCTGAGAACATAGGAACATAGGAATATTCAGACAAGAGGAGGCACAAGCCCATAAATCGTGTGTGCCATTTTTCAATGGGAATAGCCACTGACTCCCATACTTATCAGATGTTTATCTACAGTAGATATAACTTAAAACTGTTAACTGTGTTACATTCTACTACTTCTGTGGTCAAACTATTATGGATTCTCACCACTTTCTGAGAGAACCATGCCCTCCTCCTTTCAGTCATGAAATGCATACTCCTTAATTTGTAATGTAAGCCCCCAAGTGTCTAGGGGTGTTCCAAGTGGAAAAGGGGGGAGGGGGAATTGCAGCAAGAAACACAGTCCAAAAATGTACAACTCATTTACCTAGTTCTGGAGTTCATCATGAGGTGAAGACAGTCATGCAGTGGGTTGCTGGCAGCTGATGGGGCAAACCTGGTTAGAGAATCACCTGCAGTTTCATTGAATAAATCCATTGTCCACTCCAGAATTTAAAAGTGTGAAAAACAGATTTAATGAGGCAACAATAAAACAACCACTCTTTGGAGCAAACTGAGGTAGCGTGAAACACAGTGGGCACATTTATATGGTCGATGAAGCATGGCATGGGCCAAGATAACAGCTTTAACTTGATCCAACAATACATTTACTGCTTCCCCTCCCAGGAACCAAATAAGGATTCATCTTGATGGGAGCAACTCAAAGATTTGCAGCTTGCAGGCTGAGAGGCAGAAAATCCTTTTCTCTTTCTCCCTCCTGCACAAGATTTCAGATTCATTATTCCGGGCAACATGTGGATACCTCCCATGCTGACACTACTGAAGCACCCCACAGAGCAGCTCAGAGACTTTACCTGCTAGTCATAGAAACATAGAATTTGATGGCAGGTAAGGACTGCTTGGCTCACCTAGTCTTCCCATTTCCGTACCTAATGGATAAGGTACAGATCCTAATTAACCAATAGCCTACTTCCTCCTACCCCTCCACTAGAATTGCTTTATGTCTGTCCCATGCATTCTTGAATTCATCCTCTATTTTTCACTCCACAACCTCCTCGGGAAGGCTGTTTCATGCAACCACAACCCTCTCTGTGAAAAAATACTTCCTCACATTACCTCTGAGCCATCCCCCCTCTGTCTTCAAATTGTGCCCCCTTGTTCCTGCACATCTCTTTTTTTGAAATATGCTACAGGGTACCTTCTTGGACTTTGTTGATTCCCTTGAGGTACTTGAACATTTCTATCATGTCCCCCCTCTCCCTCCCTTCCTCGAGGGTATAAATATTAAGCTCCTTTAGTCTCTCTTTGTATGTCTTCTGGTGCAGAACTGGCACCCTTCTGGCTGCCCTCCTCTGGACAGCCTCCACTCTGCCTATGTCTTTGCGGAGATAGGGTCTCCAGAACTGCATGCAGTACTCCAGATGGGGTCCCACCAACTGTCTGTACAGAGGGATAACAACTTCTTGTTTTTTACTGGTGATGCCTCTCCCTATGAATCCCAGTATCCCCCCAGCCCTCCTTACTCCTGGTGATCTTCCAAATAAGAGATGGGAGCATATGGAGGGAGGTCCTTTTCACTTCATGCTGGGCAAAAACAAGTCCAAATGCAGACTGGGCGTCGCAAGCCAGACAACACAAAGAGCACTCCAAGTGGGGACCAAGGACTATCTAGCTAGGGGGCTGCTTATGAAGACTGATGCCCTGGACTCCTCTGCAACTTCCTGCTCCATTCAAAAGCTCTCCAGCTCAGCTCGTAAGGCACTGATAACATCTGGGGGTGACCATAGAGTAGGGTTTCACTTCTGCCCCACTGATGATCCAGGCTTTCACCATGAGGCTGCACACTGGACATACTGAGTGCACCCAGAGGGACCCTCTGCTCTACCCTTCTTTGGTGCTGGAGTTCACAAGGCAGGCTCACAAATTTCCACCTGGACTCCAGCTCCAAAATGATGGCACAGAGGTTCCACTCACTCATTGATCTCATCATGGACCCTGCTTATTCATCAAGCTGCCGATCTTCAAGGGCAGTAGCCCGGGGTGGTGAACGCTCCACCCTTGCCCCGAACCTTGGACCTCATTGCTGAAAATAGGCTGCAACCACCAGAAGTCTCCATCAGCCCTCTCCCTAAGGCACCAAAATCCCCTTATTTATTTATACCTGCTACCCCATGACCCCTCTGACCAGCAGGGGGCCTACAGAGACTGAGCAGGCACAATCCCAAGGCTCTAACTAGTAAGCTCCGGGAAGGGGCCTACAGTGATTTATGACCTCTTGTTGTTTAGTAATGTTTATAAATTCAATATTCAGATTTGTTCTCAGGTCTTCATTAGGGCTTTAAAAAATAATATCATATCACCACTGAGTGTCCTCATCTCTAGTTTGCATAAAGCCAGTTTCTCCAAGCATCTACTAGTAACTTAGTCCTTCCATCCTGTTAATGATCTTTGTAGATTTTCTCTGCACTCTTTCCAACTTATTATTATTATTTCCTTTGTTTAATGGTTTCCATATTTGACCTTAGTGTTCCATGTGAGGACAAATCAATGACCTGTATAAAAGCAACACTACCTGTCACTCCCTACATGTTAGATTCTGTCTTATACATCCACACTTCAACACTATTTCATCACAGTGTTTGGAGTATTTTAAAATGTTTTCTACTATAACTCATATATCTTTCTCACAGTCTAAAGCTCTTAGCATTTTCCCACCAGTATAATATTTTGCCAGCATATTATTACTACCATAGTGCACTACCACACAGGTCAAGGTTATAGTATATTTTGCTCCTTATCGGCCATGTGTACAGTTTATTTAGATCAGATGTAGTGATGTAATGCCATTCTCAGTTTCAACAATATGGACCACTTTAGCATCATCCACGGTCTTTGCCAGCCATGCCTTTTGCCCACCTGCATGTCATTAAAAAAAATATTGAATAGGGTTGGCCCCCAAAAACTACTCCTGGGGATCTACACTCGTCACTTTGGTTTCTGTTGATTCATAGCCACTTATCTTAACTGTCTGAATTCTATTTTCCAGCCACAATTTAATCCATTTTACAAGCTTAGGGTTAAATTTGTTAATCAGCATATTATTTTCTAATTCAGCATGCTCTACTGTATCAAAGGCTTTGCTAAGATCCAGGAAAATCACATCCACTGGTTTGCTTTTGTTGAGTGCCTTACTGACTTTATCACAAAAGTCCATCAAATTAATTAGACATGACCTCCACTGATTAGAGCCATGCTGTGTCAATTCCCAGTACCGTTCTTATTAATTTGTTAATTCTATTTCTCACAATTATTTCAAAAAGTTTCTCCACCACCAAAGTTAAGCACATTGGCCAGTAATTAGATTTATCACTCTTTATCCCTGTTTTAAAATTGGTACGACCACTGCTTTTCTAAATTCTAATTGGGCTTGACCCAGTTCCAAAGTTGTATTAAATATTTCAGTTAATGGATCAGCCAACAACATTTCCAATTCCCTCAACATCCTGGGGTACAAACTGTCAGGTCCCAGAGCTTTATCTATATTTATGTTCTGGAGCAGATTTAATACTTCTTCCTTGTCTATTCTAAATGTAATATCACCCTATCAACCTTAGTTAACTCTGTTTTCTGGAACACAGATCCAAAAAATGTATTGAGGGTGCCTTCAATATCCCCTTCATCCTCAAACTTCCTCCCATTTTACAATAGTGGTCCTACTGTTCTATCACCACCTTTTTTTGATCTCACAGAGGCCCAAACAGCTTTTCTATTATTGTTAGAGCTTTGTGCCATATTTAATGTTTTCATCCATTTAGCATTTCTATTTGTTTTACACTTCCTTACCATACACTTAAACTGCTCCCACAACAGCAACTTGATTTTGCATCATGCTTCTCCTCCTTAAACAAACCTCATAAAATGCTAATTTTGCAAAATATTTCAACAATAAACTGCATGTTGTGAGGTTACATATCGATGGTGAAGATAGGGGATCAACAATCAACAGACTGACAAGATGGATGCAGCTGAATTTTCCCCTAGAGACACAGCAAGCCATGAGGCAGGACCAGGCAGCTCAAACCCCAACTCTCTCATAACTAACTGATGCAGGTGGAAAAGTGGAACTGGACACAATTACAGTGGAGCTGGTAGCATTTCACAAAAACTTAAAGTCATTGATAGTGAAAATCAAGCATGCAATCAGTGCTCTTACTATCCCTGCTGATTAAGCCGACCACCATCTTACCGTTTTTGATGACCAACTTGAGATGGTGGAAGCAGTGTCCATACAGCTTGCAGATATGCAACAGCAGCTTTCAGACTGGAAAGAAGACACAGAAAACTACATCTGTAGAAAGAATATACATATCTGTTGGTTGTCTGAGAAGTCAAGGGGCAACAATTTGTTACAGAGTTCTTAAATTCCCTCTAACATACATTAGAATTGAATAAGGAGTATAAATTGGACATAGAAAGAACACACAAGGTCTTACACTCAAAACCACGCTCTCCAGAGTCACAATTGCACTCTGTCATTATGCACTTCAACAGCTGGGCTGTGAAAAATGCATTCTGCAAACAGTTTGGGGATCTATGTGATAACAGCGATCGCCGATGGGCAATTGCCATTAGGGCAACTGCACACCACCGAAACAATATTATGGTGATGTACTCCCTGGCACACAGCAAAACAGCACCAGGGAGTTGGATTTTTTGTTTTATATGGGGGGCTTTGCCCCCTGCACCCTCCTACTTAAAGATTCTCAACTCCAGGGGGGGTGCATGTTAAGGGGGTGCAAATGTGGAATAAATACAAATTCAGGCTGGGAGCAACAAAAAGTAACTGTGCCTGGACCAAAACACATCACCATTCCTACTGCAGCCCTATACCCACCCACCATGCCATGGAAGCAGCTCAGCAGCTCGCTGCGGTGCCACCCCCTACAACCCCTCCATCCCCTCCCACCCCATGCTCAGCATGCTCGCTCCCCCCCCAACACATTGCCATGTAGCAACAGGATGTCACTATATCACGCACAGTGATGGGCGAAGTGGACCCAATTTGCTCCGTGGAGTGATTCATGAAGTGAAGGCGAATTCACGGAGTGCTCCACAACGTAAAGCGGAGTACTTTGTGTTATTAATGAGTAATGCGAAGTCCATTGAAAACAATGACTTTGCTTTACTCTGCCTTCCCAAACCACTTCTCCACCAATTCTTAAGGCAAAGTACATTGGAAACAATGTACTTCGCCTTATTTGTAAGCTCCAAAAGTGAATTTTGCAGTGTTTCCTGGGATTTCAGGTCACATGGGCTCTAGATTGTTCTGCAGATCCTCAGTTTGGGGTAGTGTGTGTAGGAAGCTGTAGGAGACAATCTGCTCTGAGAGCTATCTGCAATTCAAACCTTCAAAAAGCTGTTAAAAAAGCCTTTTTGGGTCATTTTTTTTGCTGAAACGTTAGTTCATCGATTATAGGAAACCCTCCTGTGCTCATATCATTGAGCGTTTATTGTTTGTGTATGGATTTTGAATGTTAATGTACAACATTCAGTCTGTGTACTGAGAGACAGTGGAAGTGTGCTTTGGGGAGGGGTGTATCTGTGGTGTAGGTAGATTAACTTGGAGAAAAAGACAGTGCTTTCTGTTTTGGTGATATTCTTCTTGTATAACTGTGTTAATGTACACACAGTAATATTTTAAATATTTCTTGCCTTTTTTTTGCTGATTGTTGTGGTGCAGCAGTGCATAATTTTAGTTTGTTTAAAATATGTGGTTATATTACTGAAGTTTTCAATTTGCATGCATTACTTAGTGTATGTGTGAGTATGTGTGTGACGCGTGTCATCAAATCAGACACCTTTTATTGTGCCACATAATAACTTCAGCAATGTGAAGCTGCTATCCACTGCAGCTGTGTGATTTTTGTACTTCTTTGTGGTATTTTTACTGGTACTAGTACTAGTGACTGTTACTGCTGCAGTGCATAATTTTAGTCTGTTTAAAATATGTGGTTAAATTACTGAAGTTTTCAATTTGCTATGCATTACTTGGTGTGTGTGAGTATGTATGTGATGCGTGTCATAAAATCAGACACCTTTTATTGTGCCATATAATAATTTCAGCAATGTGAAGCTGCTATCCACTGCAGCTGTGTGATTTTTGTACTCCTTTGTGGTATCTTTACTGGTACTGGTACTAGTGACTGTTACTGCAGCAGTGCATTACACTGCCCCCAGCCAGCCCCAACCGGCAAAGGTATACTTTTCCAGATTTGAATTTCTGATGGTGAGCACTGGTTAGGTGTTGTGCCTTTGTGTCTGCATATCTTCAGTACACAGCGCAATCTTAATCTGTCTGTGCATTTGCATCTCTTTAGGGCCCAATCTCCATCTGTAACTTAAGTCACAGTTGTTTCTTTGACTTCCCTTCAGAGTACTGGACAGGTGTGGTGCTTAATTCTGCATGAACATTGTACTCATTAATATGCATTTTGAAGTCAGGACCATCATCACGAGTCACTTGTGATACAAATCATGTTCTTCATCATCACGGTCACAAATGCAGTCACAAATCACGATTCACGATCATTCACATTACGAATCACAACATTAATTTTTTTTCTAGTTACTTGGATGTATTGTAAGCCTGTTTTGTAGTATCTCTCCAGGCTTCACCACCCCACCATTGTACTCACTGATATGTGTTTTTAAGTCTGGGAGTTTTAAGCTACAGCTCATCGGGGAAGTACAGCCGTAAGTGGTAGGCATTCACATTTCTTCATCATCGTGGTCACAAATGCAGTCACAAATCATAATTCACGATCACGTCACGAATCACAACATTAATTTTTTTTAATAGTTACTTGGATGTATTGTAAGCCTGTTTTGTAGTATCTCTCCATGCTTCACCACCCCACCATTGTACTCATTAATGTTTGTTTTTAAGTCAGGGAGTTGGACAGTGTCTGCAGTACATACACAGACTGGAAAGAAGACTGACTGCACACATGCAGTTTAGTAAAGTATACTTGCACTGCTCAGAATACAAAGTGTCATGCATATGGAAGACAACAAAAAAAGGGCATAATTACATACAAGGGTCGGGGATGGTGGAGGAATACATTTTATAACACAGCAAGGAAGGTGTGGGGGGCACATGGTGTGAGAAAAAAAATAATGTGGGATTCCATGGTGATCCAGCAGCAGTTCCAGCATGGACATAATTTGCAACTGGTGTTCCTCTTTGTGATCCAGCTGCTGTTCCACAGCACTCACCCTCTCGTTGTTATCCTCAGCAGCACTCCAGAGAACTGCCAAGTCAGCCTGTGTTATATGCAGTTCTCTGGGGTCCACACATTCTGCAGGCTGACCTGCTGGTGGTGGGGGGGGTGGGGGTGCAGGTGGAGCAGCAGGCCCTTCTCTTCTTATGGATGCTGCAATTCACAGCTGCACCCTCTGCCACAGAACGGCCAGCAGGTGCAGGAATGGTCCGTTCTGTGGCAGCATGCCACTCCAACTGCTGGTGATTGAGCATATGGGTGCACTGGCCCTCAGTCCTCAGGTGAGTCCCCCGGGGGCCATGGTGCACCTCCACCTCACATACGCAGCACTTAGCCATACTGCTGTCCCCCCACACGGTAAAAAAACTGCCAAACAATGGAGGTGTGGGGAGGACCAGGCACAGACAGGGGATGGCCAGATGAACTGGCAGCCGGCTGGTCACAGTGCTGAACAGGGATGGGATCCACACCTGGGCCCGGGGGAATATGCACATCCTGCTCCAGAGAACCTGGACTTGGTGGTGGTGGTGGTTCAACTGCCTCAGAGTCAGGACAGGAGGTGGTGCTAGTTCTGCTTCTGGAGGGGGGGAGACACTCACAAGTATCGAGCGGTCCAACAGGAATGGGTGCCCATGCCCTCCACACATGCACACGGTATGATGCTTACCACTACCACGCTCTCCCAGAGCTGCCCCCGCCCCAGACATTCCCTCACCCTGATCCATCTCTCCTACTGAGCTCCCTCAGTCCGAGCAATTACTACTCACACTGTCACACAACATACACACACAGTCACACAGACAAACAACTAACTACTTATAAAGGTAAGAAAAATAAAATTTACAGAAAGAACAAATTAAGTAAAAAAGAGTACAGAAAAGACAAAAAAATGTAGCTTTTAAAAAAGTTGTTGGGTCTAAATCAAAATTTTAATCTCCTCGCTCTGGTCTTAAAGTATCAGCAGTCACAAAACACACTACTCTCTCTCCGTCTGCACAGGAGAAAGTAAAAGTGTCTGCTTGTATGACTCACTTTCTTCCTGCCTAGTTAAAGAGCATGTGACTTACAGTACTACAAGCCATGTGATGTGTATGGGGGCTACCAAATCTGAAACACCAAGTGGATCACTTAGAATCATAATGAGGAATGCGAAGTCCATTAAAAACAATGACTTCGCCTTACTTCACATTGCCATTCTGCCTTAACGCGAAGTGGTAATGACAAGGTGGAGTGAGCACTTTGCATTGCCCCCTCCGCGTAGCGGATTGGCAACGCAAAGTTCTCACTTCACGTTCACTTCACCAGTGGAATTTAAATTCACTGCATCTCTAATCGTGCACCCCTCCCATCCGGTCGCCCAACTTCCTCAGTCACCCCTATGACAGGTGGCGTGATTGAGTCGCCCTTTTGCTAGGCACCCTGTCATGGTCAGCAAAGTCACAGGATACTGCAGTTGGGTGCAAAACAATTTTATTTTGCAGCCTTTAAAGGCTTTACTTTAATAATGACTATCCGGCTGCCATAATGAAAAGCAGGCTGGCTTAAATTTCAGTTATGCAAGCCATTTATCAAACATTAGGTAAAATTCAAAATTCTTTATCTAGTGCTACTGCTAGCACACCTTCCAGGGAGGCCAAAGATATATCAATCAGTGCAGGAAGTGACAGAAGAGCTCCAGGAATAAGACTTTTTACCCCAGACTGGCACAGCAGAATTCTGCCCACAGGCCACAGACACCCCTTGTTGACAAAAAGCTGGTTGAAAACTACTCAACAACAGCAGACTGCAACAATGGCAGAAACCATCTAGAAACTGCAGGATGTGAGGGGGAAATGGTGGTACCTTCTATTGCCAGACCCACCAAGAATCTTTTTCCATTCATTTGGGGGCTTGCCAATTTAGGCGGTGGGCTGTGGGGTTTCTTTCATGATCAGCACCACTTTGGGAGAGGGGGGACTTTGGTTAGGATGGGGGCCCTGGCTTACCATGGAGCCCATGGTTAGAGTACAGAAGCATAGTTCAAACCCCAGAATGCAGGCCTGGAATTGCATGAACAAGAGCATTTCATGGAGGCTAAGGGATCCAGCAGGAAGGAAGCTGACTAGCACCGTCAGACCTTGGCAGCATGATTTTAGCCATGAGTAAAGTCCTAAGGGTGGTCTGAGCACCTAGTATAACTAAGATCACGTACATCCTCTAGGAAGATGGGTCTCTGGCTGAATGGGGGTTCTCTGTTCAGGCTAGAGCTCAGCTCCCCTCATTCATTTTAAATGAATCATAGCATAATTGCTGCATTGACATCAGCTTCTTCAAAGAGATACCGAAACCAGCTGCGGTAAGGAAACCTGCTTGATGCCTGCTCCCAGTGGCAAGACAAGGCAGGAAAAGGCAAAGTTTTTTTATGAAGCACCCAATCCAACAGAGGGTCTGAGCACTGTACAGGGTTAAACATAAAACCAGGCAATAATACTATAATATGTTTTAACTAAAAGAAGCAGAGGCACAAGCAGTCAATAATCAGTGAATGCCTGTTGAAATTGGCAAGTCTTCAAAGAAGCTTTAAAGGCCTCCACTGTGTAGGCTATATGAATATTCAGAGGGAATAAGTTCCATGACAGTGAAGCAGCCACTCCAATAGTTCCATCCCTAGACAGTTTTGGTCCTTTGACTCTTCTGCTTCAGCTTAGTGCTGCTATGCACAGGGCATGCTTCCTTCAAGTGGCTGCAGACTGGCATGGCAGTAACCTAGACACTGCAGCAACTCTTCAAATGTTATGAAGAAACTGGGTGATTTGATATTTTTTGTTGGACCAACAAGAGGTTCACAAAACACAAGCTTTAAGGATACACAGACCTCTTCATCAGGCACAGCAGCCAGGTTCTACAAAAGACAAGCTTCTTTACTTAGGATAGATAAAGTTATTGGTGAATAAACTTTTACACAAGTGTATAACAGTCCTTTTGATAAGGAAATATGCAGAGAAAAAAAAACACAGTCTTTGAAATATTAGGTTGTTGTAAATCAAATTAGTGATGCAGACTCCTCTCCTGAAATGGAATGTGACAGCATGAGGCCTATAAAATGTAAAATGTTTATATTCAAAGAGCGTCCCTAAGTACAGAATGTGTGTGTGTGTGTGTGTGTGACTACATCATACATAAAACCTTGTTAATGTATAAGGCGCACTAAAATTATGTCAAATGTAAGTGATAATATATATAAATATATGCACAGGAAATGCATATGCACCTGAACCAAGAAGAAGACAGTTGTCAGTTAAAATTTGTATTGCGTCACGAAACCAACATCTATATTCAGTCCATTAATTTTAGTACCAAGAAAGTGAATAAGTTTCAGCTCATAAGCTGTCTTTTCTTGTGTATTTCTGAAGTGTTAGTTGAGAACCAGGACAGAGAGGTTAGAGATGAAGTGATCAGATTGATAGAAATGTTGTCCTACTGTCTTTTAAGTGTATTTCTCCTGTATGGTGTGATGTTTGAGTTCATTTGGGTTTGAAGGGAGTTTCTGGTTTCCCCCACGTAGCCTGTATGTGGACACTTTATTACACTGGATGTAATAGACAACATTCTGGGATCCACATATGTAACTCCCCTTTATCTTGAATTGCTTGTTTTGGGGGGGGGGTGTTGATAAAGTCTGAAGTAGAAATGTGCTGACATGTTTTACATTTTGGAATACAGAAACATAGAAACATAGAAGTTGACAGCAGATAAGGACCGCAAGGCCCATCCAGTCTGCCCATTTCTTTTTCTGCCTTGACCTGTTCAAAGACCTTCAGCCACAGACCTAGAATTGTTTAGGAAGTGGCCAGTTCCAGGTTCCTGGACCCACGAGGGAATGCTCCTGTGATCTCTAAGTGTGGCCCTAAAAAGTTGGAATGTACCCGTGGAACTGGAATAAGGGGATCCTCTGGGCTTCACTCTATATACTGGCCCAATTTGGGACGGACTGGCTCATTGCCAGTGCCACCTGCCCCCTCATGCCAGTGCGGGATCGGGTGTACATATGGCAGGTCACTACAGATGCCCCTCTGCCAGGTGCAATGTCCTTCTCTTAGTAGAGTATGAACTCTCTAGGAAAGGGATCCTATATCGTTCTCTTATCCTCACCAGGGGCTCAACCCTATGTCCATCAGCAGCGGTTATTCACCCCCTAACCCTCTCTCTTCATCGATTGCTTGCAGCGCTGTTACTACTGGCAGGAGACATCCAGCCTAACCCTGGTCCTGTGGCACCTAACGTCTCTATTTCTTCTCCATCAGATAAGGCATGGGACACAGCCAAGGGCCTGAGGTTGGTCTATAGAACATCTGCAGCCTGAGACCAAAGATACACAAAGTCCAAGCTTGGCTAGCGACTCCACAATCTGGACATACTAACAGTCTCGGAGACCTGGTTAAAGCCCCATATTCTGGATCATGAGGTAGCTGCTGCTGGATATGCCTTCTACAGAAAGGACAGACCCTCTAGAAGAGGGAGGGCTGATATATGTAAGGGATACAATTACGTCCTCCCTTGTTAGTCACCCACTTGCTCAGTCCCGGAAGCTGAAGCAATACTCATTCGCTCACTCTAGGAGGGGCTAAGCACCTCACAATAGGTCATGCTATATTCCCGCCCACAAATGCCCTCAGCTCTCTTACCGTCTGCAGAACCCAGCAGTAGAATCTGCTTCAGAGATCATCCTACTGGGTGACTTCAACCTAAACTGGGCCCTTGAGGCGAAATCCACCCTCAACACTAAACTTAATGACTCCCACCTCACCCAAGTCATTACCTTACCAACCAGAATGAATCATGCCACTGGAAGGCATACTATAATTGATTGGGTCCTGACCTCCTCCCTAACAATGTAAAATTGCAGGGACCTTGGCAGATGCATTGAGCGATCACCGCCTGTATTCGCCATCTGGAAGAACTGTGCAATAAAGTCCCTCCCAGGATTTTACCCTTAGGACTACTCCAACTTCCGCTCTTATAAGTATTGTATTTTGTTCGCTACTTAAATGACATTGACTGGAGCAATATTTGGCACCTCCCCTGTCTGGAGGATGCTGTCAATTTCTTCCAGACATCCCTCATGAGAATTTTGGACCTTCTAGCCCCTTTAAAGACACACAGAGTAAAGGGAAGCTGCTACAAATGGATCCTGCCTCTCTAAAGCCCTGATGTCCACCGGACATGGCCTGGAATAAGTACCAGAACTCAAGGCAATCGGGGACCTAGAGGCCTATAGGGCCCTTAGAAATCAGTGTAAAAGGTTTTGTTAGCTAAGAAAGCCTATATCACCAACCTTCAAAAACTAACCTTGGCAATCCTAGGCTTTTTGGAAGCACATTAACGAGCTTCTCAAAGGGAACATTCAACGCCACCCAGCCCAATCCTGGCTAATGGGCAACTAATCTATGAAGGATCTCATATTGCTGAGACCATAACCTACTTCACGAATCTGGAGGCATATAGCGGGGACCTCCCTGACACAGTGTAACCGGTTTACGGTGGCCCAGGACCTTGACCGCCCGCTGTTTCACTTGAGGCTGGTCAGGGAAAAAGAGGTCCTTACTACCCTTAAATCCTTTCCCCTAAGAGGATCTGGGGGCCCTGATGGGATCCAAACAAGAATCCTAGAAGAGGGAGCCCCAGCCTTAGTTAAACCCCTAACTTGGCTGATCAATGGGTCCATAACGGAGGATCAGTACCCAAGCTCTGGAAACAAGCACTTGTGATTCCCTTACACAAGGGAGGAGCAGCAGAGCCCATTGAGAATTTCAGGCCTATCTCCTTGCTGTGTTCCATAGCTAAGGTACAGGAGAAGCTTGTTTACTCCCAACTCCGACTACCTAGAAACTCACCGGTAATCTCTCCATCTCAGCATCGGGTTCCGGCCTAGCCATGGAACGGATACTGCTCTAACTAAATTCTCAGCTGATGCCCTGAGTAATAATGATGGAGGGGTCAGCACAGGGGCGGCTCACATTGACCTATCCAAAGCATTCAACCTGGTAAACCATAACCTCCTTCTACAAAAATGTGTTCTCTTGGCCTTGATTCACACTCACTGGGATGGTTCCAGAGTTATTCTCGAACGCACCCAGAGGGTAAAGTGGGAGGATAAAGTCTCTAAGCTAGCTCCACTTAAAGAAGGGTACCCAAGGCCTATCCTTGGCCCCTTCTCTTTACACTGTTCATTAATGATCTGCACAAAACTGCTGCAGTAGCAGTGCTATTCAGTATCGGATGATGCAGTCATTTACAGAGGCTCCCATAATTTACCCGAGCTGCAGACAGCCCTCCAAGAAGACATCCACCTGATGGAGGACTGGCTAACTCTGAACAAAATGGTTCTAAACACTAGCAAAATGAAGGTAATGCTCTTTGGCCTAGATCCTTGGGAACAGAGAGGTCACACCACCTACAACTCCATTCCAGGGTGGGTGCAAAACTTGAGGTGATTCCTCTACCAACACCTTGGCCTTACCCTGGACCAAGATTTACCCTAAAGAATCATGTAGATCAAATCACAAAAGCCATACATGTAAAATTAGGCATCCTCTATAGACTAAAGGACCAAATCATTCCTGAAGCCAGGGTAGTCATTGCCACAAGCGTGCTGCTCCCAAAGCTCACATTGGGGCCCCGATCCTCCAGGGCATGGCCCGCATGGAATTAGGAAGGCTGCAGACTCTGTACAATAAGATAGTCCACTTTGCCACCTTGTCTCACCCCATGACTCACCACTGTGAGGCCCAATCCAGGCTCAGGTGGCCGTCGCTGATGCTCGCCTAGCTTACCCTTCCTCTGCCTTACATACAAGATACTTGGTCCTCTCCCCTAGCCTGGTTGGGCTGGCTAGGCAAAACCCAACCCACGGTGCCTGCGCCATCAGGCCAATCTCCTTGAGGTCCCAAAGATTAGGACCAAAGCCGGTCCAGGTCCTATGCGATAACGCCTCTTCCACCTGGAACAACTCTCCTTGGAGGTCCGGGAGGCAGAGACTGTTTCTAGCTTCCGGACGATGCTGAAGGGACACCTGCTCAATAGGAGCATTTGTCTATGCCACAGTACCTGACCTAGCTCAGCCTCTTGAGTAGCTCACTTGCCCTCCCAATCAGCCATCTTTGCAGGACATTTGGTCCTCTTCTTGCAGGGGTGCACTTAGGTCTCTATCTTATCCTCTTCCAACCTATGCATCTATCAGCTAACCCTAGGTCTACAGACTTGCCCACACTTCCTGTGTGCCTGGTATCTAATCTACTATTTAAGATGCTTAAAGCTTAACGTGCTCATTATTTGTTACCTTTATGCTTTCCATTGTTTTGTGTCTGCAAAGATATGTACTCCTACCTGTAAATTACTATTCCACTCTCCAGTCTGTATGGAAATGTTACCTCCTGGTTGTTGTTGCACCCGGGTCGCCCCTGAAAAAGGGACCTCTATGGGCCCAGCGGGCCTACCCGGTCATCAAAATTGTATAAATAAATATAAATAAATAAATTAATGTGCCATCGGCCTTTGCTCCGTCAATGGCCTGTGTATTCATACTCATCTGTATTGCTCCCTGATGCCTATCCCATACCTGTTTGAAGCTCTGCACTATATTCATATCCACCATTCCCCGAGGTAGGCTGTTCCATGCATCCACCACCCTTTCTGTGAAAAGAACTTCCTCACATTACCCCTTAATCGGCCTCCCTCTAATCTCATGCTCTTTTGTCATGCTATTTTTCTTATATTGAAACATGTTAGACTCTTTCACCTTGTTAATGCCCTTAAGGTGTTTGAATGTTTCAATCATATCACCTCTCTCCCTCCTTTGCTCTAAGGTATCCACAATGTGTCTAGTTCTGGCAGATGTTCCTGCTGGTATTGACCAATCTGTATCTGGCATGTTGAAGTCTCCCATTATCAGAACCTCCCCTTTAGCTGTTATGTTTTATATATCTTCTAACAGTAATGTGTCTATGTCCTCCACCTGGTCTGGAGGCCTGTAGACAACCCCAGTTCTTAAGGCAGTCCCATTTCCTGTTTCCAGGGTGTCCCACAGTTCTTCTGGCTCCTTATGTGTATTCTGAATTTCTGTAGCTTTGATATTTTCCTTGACACACAGAGCTACTCCACCCCCCCTCCTTTTGCACCTCGGTCTTTTCTGAACAGTATATAGCCAGATACTGAAGTCTACCAAGTCTGGTTACTGGTAAACCACATCTTGCTAATTACTACTATGTCCAGTTTAGTCTCTGTCATTATTGCCTGCAGGTCTGGGATCTTGTTTCCCAGACTGCAAGCATTTGTGTACATGATTTTCCATTGGCCATATTTCAGTGTATTAGTTGTTGGGTGAGGTCTGGCATTTCCTCTATGCATCACATGGGGAGCTGGACCTTTTTACATTCGCTTGCGCGCATGCGCAAGGAATGTTTTGGGAGAGTAACACACTTGGAGGTGTGCCTCTCCCATCCAATGCACTGCTCCTTGAGCAGGCGTGGCAGTCCTGCACTAATGGGTGCAGGAGCTCAGTATGACAGCGGTGCTCCTCTGCTTCAAAGGAAAACACTGCTTCCATACTGAGCGCCGCCGCTGTCCCCTCCGTCACGCGCTCCTCCCAGCGCACGCCACGCCGCCTGTAAAGCTTTCCTGCCACGCTGGAAGCCACACTTCATGGCAAACGTTGTTGTTTTGCCGATGGGGTGCCCAATCCCCATCGGCTGCACGGCCCCCTGCCATCCTGCTGCCATGCTGGAAGCCCACCCCAGCGTGGCAAACCATTCTTTGTTTTGCGGTGGGGTGCCCAATCCCCTTGACTCCCTCGCCCCCGGCGTGGTTTGCTGACGGGGTGCCCAGCATCCCGTCGGCCTCGGCCCCCACATCTTCTGCCACGCTGAGCTCACCAATGTGGCAAACATCCCACATTGTCTTTTTTTTTTTCCTGTAAAACAAAATGGTCCTGGCCAGCGTCTCCCAACCCCAACAACCCGCACCCATCCACTACGCATCCAGCCTTCCCACACACCCCACCCCATACCCTCCCGACTCTGGCGCGACGATCTTCGTGGACTGGGAACACATCTGCACTCTTCAAAGCCGACCGCGAACTGAGGAAATGCCAGTAAGCTGTATAATGGGCTACATAGGGGGTTTCAACTTTATTGCATATCTCAGTCATTTTTTGGAATTTTTGCACCAAATTTTCAACATGGGGTTTTTGGGACCCCTTCTCATGAATGATGTCACTGTCATGGTGTTATTTGGCCCAAAGGTGATTGCAGGCACTGCACAGTCACTGCATGAAATCACTCTTGCCGGTCTCGAATAATGCCAGACAGGACATCATTCATGAAAAGGTCCAAAACTCCATGTTGAAAATTTGGCAAAAATTCAAAAAATGAGTGTTTTACGAGCGTGCGTTGCGCAGTTCCTACGCAGGCTCGTTAGTTCGCGAATTTTCAATATTTTCACTCCAGATTTTCAACATTGCCATTTTATCACACCTTCTTATGAGTTGTACAGCTGTCATTTTTCACATCCTGCCCAAAACGTGTTTCTACCCATGTAGCGCACAATGGCGCAGTCGGTGTGCGAAATCAATGTATGGAACACATTAAGAAAATCACAGTGACACTGTTCATAAGCAGAGGTCTTAAAATGGCTATGTTGAAAATTTGTGAAAAATTCCTAAAATTACTGTTTTACGCGTTGTGCAGTTCCTATGCCGCAGACGCTTGCTTAATGTTCAATATTTACACTCCAGATTTTCAACATTGCCATTTTACCACACCTCCTCATGAGCAGTACAGCTGTCATTTTTCACATCCTGCCCAAAATGTGTTTCTGCCCATGTAGCGCACAATGGCACAGTCGGTGTGCGAACTCAATGTATGGGACACATTAAGAAAATCACAGTGACACTGATCAAGAGCAGCAGTCTTAAAATGGCTGTGCTGAAAATTTGGTGAAAAAATTCCTAAAAATGACTGTTTTATGAGTCTGCGTTGCGCAGTTCCTACGCACGCTCGTAAGTTTGCGAATTTCCAATACTTTCACTCCAGATTTTCAACATTGCCATTTTACCACACCTCCTTATGAGCAGTACAGCTGTCATTTTTCATATCCTGCCCAAAACGTCTTTCCCCCCATGTAGTGCACAATGGCGCAGTCGGTGTGCGAAATCAATGTATGGGACACAGTAAGAAAATTACAGTGACACTGTTCATTAGCAGAGATTTTAAAATGGCAATGTTGAAAATTTGGTGAAAAAATTCCTACAAATGACTGTTTTACGAGCGTGCATTGCACAGTTCCCATGCATGCTCGTAGGTTTGTGAATTTTCAATATTTCCACTCCAGATTTTCAACATTGCCATTTTACCACACTTCCTTATGAGCAGTACAGCTGTCATTTTTCACATCCTTCCCAAAACGTGTTTCTGCCTATGTAGCGCACAATGGGGGTAACAAAAAGATCATGCTGACAATTTATTGTGCAAATACCAGCAATCACACAGGGCATTAGGGTAAAGCACCATACATGCCAAACACCACTGCAAATACCTGCAAGCGAACGTTCGGCATTGACAAATGCTTGTTCCTTACCTTGCGATGCAGATGAACTGCAAACATGCTGAACTCCTGTTTGACCACTAGCTGGGGGGAAGGGTGTTCTTCCCATTCGACGTATAGGGTGCTGCACCCCTCTCCCCATTTGTTAGTTTAAATATTCTGCAAAGGCATTAAACTTCTGCCCCAATGCACTGACTCCCTCCTTAGTTAGATGCAGTCCATCAAATTTAAAGAACTTTTGCTCCCAAAACTGTTGCCAGTTCCCTACAAACTTGTGTCCTTTTTACTGGCACCAGCCCTTGAGCCACATGTTTAGCTCCCCTATCTCCCCTTCTCTGACCTTCCTTCCATCTGCCCCCTCTGCCAGACTGGCAGGATCTCAGAGAAGGAGATGCTGGACGAAATGGATTTAATTTTTCACCCAGCCTGGTCAGGTGTTCCTTGGTCTCCACAACTGACCGGCTGGTGAGATCATTAGTCCCTATGTGTACCAGGATGTCATTGTTTTCTCCTGCTTCCCGGACAATTTTAACAATGCGGTCAGTGTCTCTCCACGCTGATACACCGGGGAGACATCTGACCATTTCTCCTGGCTGGAGATAGGTATCAACTTCCAGAATCATGGAGTCTTCTATGATCAGAAGTTTTTTTGGATTTCCTTTTTGCTTTTTTTGTTTTGGCTTCTGTTTTGGGGGGGTTCCGATGTGCTAGCTCCTGTGCAGCAGTGTCCTGCTTTGCAGTGTCCTCTGCCCCTTTGTTTGATTTCAGAGACAGAGGCAGATACCTGTTGGTAGTTCTTATATGGTTTGTGGATGTAATATGTTGGAGAGCACTGAGTGATGAGGCACCCGATTTGCCCCACCTAACCACCTGCCAACCTCCCGGACCAATTACCCTCTGAGGTCGAGGTGCTTCTGTTGGATGTTGTGGAAATGGTGGGTGGTTCTTATGATATATTTCCTCTTGAATATGAAATTTGAGGCACGCAATCTCTGCTCATGCTGCCTGGAGCTCAGCCCTAAAATCTCCAATGGCCCAGCATGTAGGATAGTGTCCTAAATCCTGTATAACTTTCTTCTGAAAAGTGTTCCACAGTACCTGCAGTTAATGACATCCATACCAGATAATTTGCTGGGTTTATAACCTGGTCAGAGTAATTAGAAGGGATATTGCAGGGTTTAGTGCCTCCTAATTCCTCCTAATGTACTTTATGGTGAGATTAATTGCAGCTGAATTTATCCTTCCCTGATTACCCTTGGTTTATGAACAGTCCTGCCTATTGGCAGTCAGTACACACTTAACCAGTTGGACAATATTCCAGTTCTCACAATGAAAAGCGGAGCCCAATAAATTAAACTTTTATACCTTGGATTGCTTCAGACTTGAACTTTATTATTTTCTGATGTCGAACTAAAGCCAAAACAAATACAGTGCTTGATACATGACACACAGATACTATTCATGGTACTGTTTCCTCTTTCTTGCTTTTGTATATTATTACTTATGGTTTGTTTTTGCATGACAAGGTACTGTAAGGCAGAAACCCCTATTCGGAGTTCCACTTACCTCAGAATTTTCTTATGAATGACTAATGACTCTTCCAGGTACCAGGACAGAGGCTTGCACCCCTACCCACCCACAAACCAGGCTGTATAGTGCAGCATGAAGCCTCTCCTCATAACTTATGCAGATTTGGAATATACAGTAGCACTCTTTGCCCAACAGCAGAAACAATATGCTCTTATTCAGAAGCTGTGCTTGGGTTAAGTAGCAGCAGCAGGCTTAAAACAAAAAAAGCACAAAACTATTCATTAAAAAAGCCACTTTGACTCAAAACTTGGTAAAAATCGTGCAACAATGTTTATTAATTTATATATACTGAAGTGCCAGCATTAAAAAGTGGGATACAGAGGATTAGCACTTTGCATCCAAAATGTGGTGCTTATCAGACATAAAGTACCATATTTGGAGTGTAAAATGTCAAGGGCAGCATTCATGTATGGGGGAGAAGGACCCACAGCTGCAGGAAAACCTCCACGCTAGTGGCAAACATAGAAACATAGAAACATAGAAGTTGACGGCAGATAAGAACCGCAAGGCCCATCCAGTCTGCCCATTTCTTTTTCTACCTTATAAATGTGCCTTCGGCCTTTGCTCTGTCAGTGACCTATCTATTCATAGTCATTTGTATTGCTCCCTTATGCCTATCCCATGCCTGTTTGAAGCCCTGCACTGTATTCATAGCCACCACTTCTTGTGGTAAGCCATTCCATGCATCCACCACCCTTTCTGTGAAAAAGAATTTCCTCACATTCCCCTTAATCGCCTCCTCTAATCTCATGCTGTGTCCTCTTGTCCTGCTATTTTTCTTATATTTAAACATGTTAGACTCTTTCACCTTGTTTATGCCCTTAAGGTGTTTGAATGCCTCGATCATATCACCTCTCTCCCTCCTTTGCTCAGGGTATACATATTGAGCTCCGTTAATCTGTCCTCATATGTCTTCTGATGCAGTCCCTGCACCATTTTGGTTGCCCTTCTCTGGACTGCCTCAATTTGGTTAATGTCCTTGTGAAGGTGTGGCCTCCAATACTGCATGCAGTACTCCAGATGGGGCCTAACCAGTGTCTTGTACAGAGGATTATTACCTCCCTCTTCGACTTGTGATACCCCTGCTAAATACCCTAACACCCCCTAGCCTTACCTACTGCTTTAGAGGTCTGCTTGATGATTTTAGGTCATCAGTGATGATGATGCCCAAGTCTCTTTCTTCCTTTGTGACTGCTAGCAACTCCTCCCAGCCTATAGGTGGCTTCAGGGTTTCTCTTCCCTATGTGCATGATTTTGCACTTCTTGCATTAAATCCCGGTTGCCACTCTTCTGACCATTCTGCTAGTTTATCCAGATCTCTTCTCATTCTGCCCACCCCATCTGGATCATCTACTCTGTTGCAGATCTTGGTGTCATCTGCAAACTGACAAGCCTTACCCTCTAGTCCATCTGCAAGGTCACTAATGAAGATGTTGAAGAGGACTGGCCCCAGGACTGATCCCTGAGGTACCCCACTTGTGACTTGCATTTCTTCTGACTGTATACCATTTACCACCACTCTCTGTTTTCTGCCCGTCAACCAGTTTGCCACCCAGTTGACCAACTTCTGACCCACCCTGAGCCTACCCAGCTTATTTATCAATCTTCTATGTGGAACAGTGTCAAAGCTTTGCTGAAGTCAAGGTAGGCGACATCAACTGCTCCCCCTTGGTCCACCACTCTGGTTACCCAGTCAAAGAAATCTATGAGATTAGTTTGACAGGACCTTCCTTTTGTAAACCCATGCTGTCTTGGATCCTGTGCCCTATGGATTCCAGGTGTTGCACTATCCTTTCCTTAAGGAGTGCCTCCATAATCTTGCCAACTACTGAGGTAAGACTGACTGGTCTGTAGTTCCCTGCCTCCTCCCTGCTACCACTCTTGTGGAGTGGGATCACATGAGCCCTTCTCCAGTCTTCTGGGACCTCTCCTGTGCTCAGAGACTCACTAAACAATTCTGCTAATGGCTCTGCTAGTTCCTCCTTTAGCTCCTTAAGTACCCTTGGATGTATGCCATCAGGTCCCATTGCCTTATCCACCCTGAGCTTAGCAAGCTCTTGTAGGACCCTTTCTTTTGTGAAGGGAGTAGTGCTCACCTCCCTCCCCTGTGTCCATGATGCTGAGCTGTGGGCCCTGTCCTACCTTCTCTTCAGTAAATGCTGAGCAAAAGTATCTATTTAGGATAGATGCCTTTACAGGGTCCTCCTCCTCACATGCTCCCTTTTCTCCATTAAGCTTAGCAATACCCCCTCTGGACTTTCTCCTTTCACTAATGTATCTATAGAAAGTCTTGTCACCTTCTTTTACTGTTCGTGCTAGTGTTTCCTCAGTTTGGGACTTTGCCTGCCTTACTGCCTTACCTGCTTCCCTTAGGGCAGTTTGGTATGCCTCCTATCTTCATCCCGCTGTGTTCACTTATATTTCCTGAAGGCCAGCCTTTTGGCTCTGACCTTTTCTGCTACTGTATTGAGAACCAAAGTGGTTTCCTTCTTCTTTTGCACTTCCTTTTCTGTCTAACACAATGGGATGTTGCTTCAAGTATTGCATCCTTAATGCTTGCCCACTTTGCCTGTACCCCCTCACCTGTGTTTCTTTTTGTCAGGGCTAGCTTAACTCTGTAGGCCATCTTATCAAAATCAGCTCCTCTGAAGTCCCATATTTTTGCCTTGGAATGGGATGATTTAGATGTAGTAGCCCAACTGAACCATACCATGTGATGGTCACTGGCCCCAGATGACCTTCTACCTGGAGATCTGTGATCCCTTCTTTGTTAGTCAGTACTAGATCTAGGATAGCCCTGTCTCTTGTGGGTTGCTGTACCAGTTGTTTGAGGCCCTCCCTGCAGAGAATCCACTATGAGTCTAGTTCTGGCAGATGTTCCTGCTGGTATTGACCAATCTGTATCTGGCATGTTGAAGTCTCCCATTATCAGAACCTCCCTTTAGCTGTCATGTTTTGTATATCTTCTAACAGTAATGTATCTATCCTCCCTCTGGGCTGGGGCCTGTGAAACAACCCCAGTTCTTATAGCTGTCCCATTTCCTGTTTCCAGGGTGACCCACAGTTCTTCTGGCTCCTTATGTGTATTCTGAATTTCTGTAGCTTTGATATTTTCATTAACATACAGGGCCCTCCTCCCCCCCTTTTTGCACCTCGGTCTCTTCTGAACAATACATAGCCAGGTACTGAAGTCTCCCAAGTGTGGTTACTGGTAAACCACGTCTCACTAATTGCTACTATGTCCAGTTTAGCCTCTGACATTATTGCCTGCAGGTCTGGGATCTTATTTCCCAGGCTGTGAGCACTTGTGTACATGATTTTCCATTGGCCAGATTTTGGTGTGTTAGTTGTTGGGTGAAGTTTGGCATTACCCCTGTGCATCGTATGGGGAGACAAACCTTTTTTCTTACCTGGTGATGCAAATGAACGGCAAACATGCTGAATTCCTGTTTGACCACTAGCTGAGGGGGGAGGGGTGTTCTTCCCATTCGACGTATGGGGTGCTGCACCCCTCTCCCCATTTGCTAGTTTAAATATTCTGCAAAGACATCAAACTTCTGCCCCAATGCACTGACTCCTCTTTAGTCAGATGCAGTCCATCAAATTAAAGAACTTTCGCTCCCAGAACTGTTGCCAGTTCCTACAAATCTGTGTCCTTTTTCCTGGCACCAGTCCTTGAGCCACGTGTTTAGCTCCCCTCTCCTTCTCTGACCTTCCGTCCATCTGCTCCCCTCTCCCAGACTGGCAGGATCTCAGAGAAGGAGATGCCGGATGAAATAGATGATAGTTTGTCACCCAGCCTAGTCAGGTGTTCCTTGGTCTCCACAACTGACCGGCTGGAGAGATCATTAGTCCCTATGTGTACTAGGACATCAATGTTTTCTCCTGCTTTGTGAACAATTTTAGCAATGCGGTCAGTGTCTCTCCATGCTGATGTACCTGGGAGACATCTGACCACCCCTGGCTGGAGATGGGTATCAACTCCCCGAATCATGGAGTCTCCTATGATCAGAAGTTTTTTGGATTTCCTTTGTGCTTGTTTAGTTTTGGTTCCTGATTTGGGTGAGTTTTGTTGTGCTAGCTCCTGTGCGCAGTGTCCTGCTCTGCAGTGTCTTCTGCCTCTTTATTTGATTTCAGAGATAGAGGCAGATACCTGTTTATAGTGTTTATATGGTTTTGGAGGTAATGTGTTGGAGAGCAGAGAGTGATGGGGCACCTGATTTGCTCCTCCTAACCACCTGCCAACCTCCTGGACCAACTACCCTCTCATGGCGAGGTTTTTCTGTTGGATGCTGGGGAAATGGCGGGTGGTTCTTATAATGTATTTCCTCTTCAATATGAAATTTGAGGCATGCAATCTCTGCCCATGCTGCCCGGAGCTGAGCCCTAAGATCTCAAAGGCCCAGCATGTAGGACAGTGTCCTAAATCCTGTAAGACTGTCCTTCTGAAAATTGTTCCACAGTACCTGCAGTTAATGAAATCCATTCCAAATAAGTTGCTGGGTTTGTAACCTAGTCAGAGTAATTAGAAGGAAAAAAAAAAGGAAAAAATGCAAGTAATGGTTTAATTGTGCTTTGTTTAACTTGTTATAACAAGTTAAATTACTAGTGCCTAATAAATGATATCACCTTGTGAGGCCCACTGATCCGCCCTTCCTGCTCTGCCACAGGATATGTCACAACTGTGGTACCCTATAAAAGGAGTGTAGCGTGGGGTGGTTGGGGATGGGGGTGGGTGGTTGGGCCCTTCCCCTGCCTAAAAAGAAGAACCACGGACGAAAGAACAAGGAGGTAAGAGCAGAAACAATCAGTCAACAACAAATGCAGTAACCCTGAAAGCTTATCCTAATGTTAGATAAAACTGTAAAACCTGTAAAGCACCACCTGCAATAATTTAGAGAAGATATACCCTGTAAGAAACACTTTGCTCCAGAGAAAAATAAAGCAGTAACAGAAGATATACCTTGCAAAAGACAATTTGAATCAGAAGATTACAGCAGTAATCTATTATTGACACACCTGTAGGCACACCTTGTAGAAGAAGGTATACCAGCAACAACAATTTGAATCAGAGAAAAAATAAAGCAATGAAATGTTAGCAACAAACAGTAGCAATCCTGTGAGTAAAAATAAAACACCACCACACAGTAAATCTGCTTAGCCAAACTAAGTCTTAATCCTTCTCCCTTGCTCTGGTAAGTTTCTCTACTCTGCCTTTCAAGCAGTCTTAGAAGGAAAGAGCTCAGGTGAAGCTAGGTGCCTTGGCCAGCAAACCAAGGAAACCACTTGCGAAGCCTTAGGTCTCCCGCAGCTGCGGGTATTCACGTAGGTGGTGCTGGAGTATGACCAGCTCCACAGAATATGGCAGCTTGCGGATGCTGTTTTCATGGACAGCACTGCAGCTACAGGAGACTGCTACAGGCAGCAGAACCCACTGTAGCACCCTCCACAACTGCCGCAAGGGTGTAGACAGGAATACTCACTGTACACATTTGTGTACAGTTTTGTTGAGTGCCTGTCACAAACCATAAGCCACTCTGTTAATATTATCATCCTAATCTGTAGTATTTGGGTTTGTGTAGGCCACTGAGGAGTGTCCAATACATGTATAACCTCTTTAGAGAGTAGAGCAGTCATCTGACAACAATCTGACTTGTTTGGAAAGGGGTGTCATTTGGAAAGGATGTATACATTTTTTTAATTTTGGGGGGTGTAACTGTTGGAGATTGAGTACAAAATGGAAATTTCTGGCTACACTCCTGAACTGCCGGGGCTGTGAAAGGTACCGCTGCAGCTGCGGACGATTCCAGTCCACAACAGCAGTTGCGGAGGAAAACTTTAACATTTTCTCTTCATGAATCCTGCCCCAAGCCTCTGTATCCCACTGTTTTATGCTGTCACTTAAATATATGTAAATGAATTAATGTTTTGGTACTATTTTTTTGCCAAGTTATAAGTCAAAGTGACTTTTTACTGAATTTCCATGTGTTGTTTTTTTATTTCTCCTTGAATGCAACGCTCTGCCACACAAATTGATGGCATGTAATGCACTCTGTGCATAGCTAACAATACCCATATCAGACCCATAATTTACACAGTGAGCCCTAAAAGGAGGAGAGACAACTGCAAGTCTTCTCTTAGTAGTCTAATACTAACTCGTGGCAGGGTGGTGGTACCTTAGTTAGATACCACTACTCCTGACCACATGGCAATTGCTTGTCACCATGGAAGCCAGACCCTTTAAGGCTTTGGACAGACGTTCACATCCTGGATGGTGCCACTAAAGCCATGGTGGCATGCCGTATACATAGGGTGGGTACTGTATGTCAACCTGCCCCACCTTGGAAGTCACTCACCAGCATATCAATCTGCTCACTCCCCTAGGCAACAAGGGACTCAGTCCCAGTTTGGAAGTCAGAAGCCAAGTTGGCAAGGCTCCCTTTTCTACTAGTTTTCTTTTTAACTGGGAGGAAGTAAGGATCCCAGCTTGCTCCCATTCCACTTGGATTATTCTGTTAACTTGCACAGTTCAAGGTTCAGGGTTTGGCTGTTGCAGGGTTTTAAGGCGTGGCAATACCTTAACTCTTATACACAACTTGAAGCTAAAGTACAGATCTGAGTACGTACTGCTGTCCTGATGTCCAAGAAGAGGACCCCCAAAATGGCTGGGGTGGGGGCCCCTTGATGGCTAGTCTCCTATGTCCTGTCATAATGTTATCACTTTTGACATTCAAGATGGTATCTCAGAATGTCAGTGGATTGATTAATCTGATTAAAAGGTCTAAAATGACTACTCATTTATAGAAACTGAAACAATTTAATTCTCTAGCAAAACACCTTTTAGTGGAGGAACACTCCAAGCTAGTAAAATATGGGATGGAGCAGGTATTTGCTTCAGCATACAAAAAGGGGCAGAGAAGAGGCACAAGAATTTTCATTCATAAAAAGAAATCATTGTTTAGGGTGGAAACCTTATACATAGACAAGAAAGGGTGGCTGGTGCTAGCAGGTATGATACAGGGGTGACAATTCACAGTGGGGGGTATTTACATACCGCCAAGCTCGTATTCATCTACCCACCAGTGCCTTTTTAACACAATAGTTGAACTGAACTGGGGCCACTGCTACTAGAGGAGGACTTTAACCTACTGATGGACCCCAGCAAGGATAGCTCAAACCCTCAACTCTTCAGATCTACACCAGGTCAGAGACACAGATGTAGGTTGATCAAACAGCTGGGATATACAGATGTGTGGTATAATCCTCAACTCAGGTCCTACACTTTCTACTCATGGGCCCATGCCCACTACTCCAGAATGGATTACTTTCTAATTTGTTCAGAGCATATAGGAAGGGTGACCCAGGCAGATATTGCCCCTAGTTTGCTATCACACCATGCTCCTCTCACAGTAGAACACATCCTCACCCGCAGACAACATGAGTAGGCAGTGGAGATTCAATCTTACCCTCTTGAGGGACACACAGGCAAAGGATCTTATGGAAACATGGATTACCCAGATAATCAGGGAAATTCTGCACCAGATTTATCACATTCATTTCAGTGGGGCACACTCAAATCAATTCTCAGGGGCAAGATGATTAGTTACGTGGCTGAGAAAAAAAACAAATAAAGAAAACAGATACAAGAAAAGCTTGCATGACAGAACACCCTTTTTTCAAATGGCCCATAGGTATAGGGACCAGTCAGTGCTTCCACAAATCCAGAGGGTAAAGACTCAGTTAATAGAGCTGCTGATATATAAAACAGAACAGGCTTTCTTATACCTGAAGCAAATGTATTATGATGGTGGGGTTAGACCAGCCAAAATCTTAGCTTATAAGCTCAGGCAATAACAAAAGCTTTCAACCATTATGAAATTAACCCAACCAGTGGCAGACGATACCACTATCGCACCTCTGAAATACTTGAGATTTTCTTAGTTTTCAATTCCTCCCTATATACACAGGGACAAGAACCAGCAGATAAAAGCTACCTGAGCTTTTTCACCCTCCTGACTCTCCCTACCATACCCGAGGATCAACAGGCCACACTGACTCATCCCGTAATAGTGATTGAAATATACAGAGTGATAACTACTAATAAAACAAATAAAAGCCCAGGCCCTGATGGATTTTCAGAGTTTTACAAATCCTACAAAGCCACCTTACCACTCTCTCTCTAATCAACATTTCAAGACATATTAGAAGGAGATTCCCCTTACCTCCTAGCTGGACATATGCTAGTATATCTGCCATCCTAACAACCCACACAGATTCCATATACCGTGAATCATACCAACCCATCTCCATTCTTAACCAGGACTATAGGCTGTTAAAAGACATAATGGCTAAGAGAATAGACACACTGTTGCTGACCTGGATAACTAAAGATCAAGCTGGGTTTATCTCAAAAAGACGGACTTCAGATAATATTAAGAGGACAATCTACCACTTAACAGAGGCAACACATGCTCACACCCCTCTTCCGATTCTCAGTATGGATGCCCAAAAAGTATTCAGCAATGTGTCCTGGATGTTCTTACAACACACTCTTGAACACTTTAATTTCCCACATCTTTTCTGCAACCTATTCACTACCCTGTATACTAATCCACAGGCTGCTGTAAAAGTTAATAGAGAGTTCTCTAACAGATTAGGTTTGATGAGATGTACCGGGCAAGAATAGCTCCTCTCCAGGCTATTGTGTGCACTTTATTAAGAGCTCCTAGCGTAGGCTATTTGGGAGCACAATCTGATCTGTGGATTACAGGCTGGGGTGAAAAACAAAATGGCATTTTATGTCAACACTCTACTGGTCTACCTAACAGATCCAGAGGCATCTCTTCCTTCTCTTTGCTCAGTGCTCCAATACATGGAATAGCTGGGGGGATATAAACTGAACACTGACAATGCAGAAGTTCTGCAAATGCATTTTGGCCCTCCCCCATCCACGCATACCGAATTCCCATTTAAACCAAATAGACCTACCATCCAGTATCTGGGAGTCTTAACCCTCAGAGAACTGGAGCAGCTACACACATTAAATTATGGTCCACTGCACAACAAGTATTTGAGGATCTCCAAAGATGGACTCCACCTCTGTTTCCTATGATAAAGAGTAGAGGCAGTCAGAATGAATCTCATCCACAGGACGTTATAGCTCTTTCGGATCCTCCCCATTCTCCTATCTAATGAAGACATTAGTAAATGAAATAAACAGATTTCCCACTTCCTTTGGTCCAATAAAAATCTCTCAGTGGCCAATAGCAGGCTATAACTATGCAAAAATCAAGACAACTAAGCACTCCACAACTTTAATCACTATTGTTAAGCAATGCAATTTTCTCATGCATTTATGTGGCCGGACACTTCCACACTACACTGGAAGGCAATCGAGCTTCACATAGCTCCCCAACCAGAGCCTATGATTCTCTTCATGGGTCTCTCTGAAGACAGAAACCAAGACACACACATACACACCCTCAGTTTTACAAAAACATACAAACATACAAAAATGTCAGCAGAAATAGGCCTCATGATCTGTCAAGTCTGCTCTATTGTGCTGCTAGCCCCTCATCTCACAACTGCCCCTTCCACTCCTCCTCTCCTTAGATTTACCCTCCCCCGTCCCATCCCCTCTTGAAACTGCCCACTGTCTTACAGGCCACCACCTCTTGTGGCAGAGTGTTCCAGTTGCCTCCCACCCTTTCTGTGAAGAACTGTCTCCTTATCTCCCTCTTGAATCTTCCCCCACAGTCTGAGACTGTGTCCTCTCATGTCCCTTCATCTTCTTGATTGAAAGCTCCCCTCTGTTCGAGTCTTGTTCATCCCTTTCAAGTACTTAAAGGTCTCAATCATGTCTCCCCATCCCTCCTCTTCTCTAACGAATACATATCTAGCTCACTCAGCCTTTCCTCATAGTAGTTGCCCTCCAACCCCTGGATCATCTTTGTCACTCTATGCTGCACCCCCTCCAACAATCTGACATCCTTCCTCAGGTATGGGTGCAAGAACTGCATGCAGTACTCCAGGTGTGGCCTGACCAGTGACCTGTACAGGGGGAGGACTACCTCCATACTTCTGGAGGAGATTCCCCTCACTATGCACACCAGCATCTCGTTGGCCTTCACTGCCACTTTTCTACACTGAGCAGAGTTGTTCATGCTGCCCATTATAAGTACCCCAAGGTCCTTTTCCTCCATGGTGCTACCCAACTGTACCCCTCCAAGATGATAGCCCCTCCCCTGGTTCTTTGCTCTGAAGTACATTACATTGCACTTCCTAGCATTGAATCCCAGCTGCCATGTTTCTGACCATTCCTGCAGTTTAGTTGGGTCGTCCTGTAGCCCCTTCCATCCCTTAATGACATTAACCACTGCCCCCATTTTGATGTCATCTGCAAACAGGCTGATCTTACTTTGGATCCCATGTGAGATGTCAGCTTTGAATAACCAAACAATACCGGCCCCAGCACTGATCCATGTGGCACCCTGCTCATCACTACCCTCAGGGCTGAGAGTTCCCCTCCCACTGCCACCCTCTGCTGCCTACCGTGTAGCCAATTCTTTATCCGTTTCACTGTCTTTGCTCCCACCCCCGCAGCTTCCAGCTTTCCTCCCAGCATCCCATGCAGCACAGAGTCAAAGGCCTTGCTGAAATCCAAATACAGGACATCCACTGCATGGCCCTTTTCTAGTTCTCTTGTCGCCCAATTGTAGTACTCAATGAGACTGGTCTGGCAGGATCTGCCTTAGACAAATCCATGCTGATGCCCATCCTGGAGTCCATTGTCCTTCAGGAAAAGTCACCAGACTCTCTTTCAGGATTGTCTCAATGAGCTTCCCCATGATTGATGTGATGCTCATTGGCCTGTAGTTTCCAGGTTCATCCTTTGGACAACCTTTGTGGATGGGCGCCACATGGGCCATCCTCCAGTCCTGTGGCATGCATCCTGTGTCCTGGAAGGTATTGAACAGGTCCACCAGTGACCCTGCCAGAACCTAAGCCAGCTCCTTGAGTACCATAAGGTGAATGCTGTCTGGCCCAGGTGCCTAGTCCACCCTCAGTGCCCTCAGTCCTTCCAGTACCCTGTCCTCAGTAATCCTCGTATCTGTCACCCCCCTCCTGCCTACCCCACCCCTACCTTGTGGTACCCACACAGCTTTCTCTTGCATGAATACAGAACAGAAGTATTCATTTAATGCTTCTGCCTGATCTTCCCCTCTCTCCACCCACCCCCATCCTTTTTTATCCTCACTATTTGGTCTTTGCTGTTTCTTCTTTCCCCTTATGTATCTGAAGAAATACTTTTCTCCATTTTTAATACCCTGTGCCAGCCTCAGCTCCCTGGAAGCCTTGGCTGCTTTGACTAGTTTGGTGGTCTCTCTGGATTTCTGCATGTGTATCTCCTTGTCTTTTCCCCTACCTGACTTTTTAAACCTCTGGAGTGCCTCTCTTTCTTGGACCTACCAACCTCTCTGTCCTCCTGAGTCATCCAGCTGGGCTTCTTTGCCCTCCCTTTCTTGCTCTGTGTTCTAGTACATTGCTCCTGTAGCTCCACTAGCCCCTTTTTTATGACATTCCACTTCTGACTTGGGTCCCAGCCTGGTTGAATCCCCTCCAGACGCCCTGCCAGAATTTCCCCCATATTTTTAAAGTCTGCCTGCCTAAAGTCAATCACCTTGGTGCCTGTACCCCAACTTCCCTCCCCATGTTGAGTGTGAACCACATCAAGTAGAGATCATTCCCTGCCAGTGGGTCTGCCTCCCTAGATAGCTTACCATCTCCCCTTTGGACAGTACAAGGTCCAGAGTGTTTCCTGCATTAGTTGGCCCATGGATCAACTGCATCAAGAAGTTTTCATGAAATGCATCTAACAGGACTCGTTTCCTTGCGCTTGTGGTGGTTGGGGTACTCCAATCCACCCCAGGTAGGTTGAAGTCCCCCACCAACACTGTGTTTCCCTTCCTACAGACCATTAGGATTTGCTCAGCTAACTCCCTGTTCAGGTCCTCCAATTGAGCTGGTGGCCTATAAACTACCCCTATTCTTAGTGTCAGCGTGGCTCAGTTGGTAGCACATCCGCCTGTGGACCAGAAGGTCATGAGTTCTCATCCCACACTAGGAATGGACTTGCACCTAAAAATCGCTGGCATCCAAGTGCAGTATTGTGGGGTGCTGTACTGCTGGGGTGTGCCATCCTCCGGATGAGATGTTAAACCGAGGTCCCTTCTACCCATCCTGGTGTTGTCCTGGTGGGTGTCCAGGTGGAAGTAAAAGAACCCAGGGCACTCTTGGCAAAGACTAGGGAACATTCCCAGTGTCCTGGCCAACATTCCCCTTCCCATAAACTGGTTCATGCAATTATCCAGGCTGTGTGTGGGTGATGATGTGCGATATGGCCTCCACCACACATTCAGTCACTTCACTACCAGTCTAGCATTGCTTGTAAAGCACTTTGGATGTAAGAAAAGCACTATATAAATTCTGATTCTTCTTCTTCTTCTTCTTCTTCTTAGTGTCTTGCCTTTTGAACCCTGAAAATCCATCCGTAGGGCCTCTATCCTGCCTCTTCTTCCTCATCCCTTGCATGCCTTATCCCCCCTCCTGTACATAAATCACCACCCCCTCTCCCCTTGGTCCTATCTTTCTGAATATCCTATACCCCGGGACCATCACCTCCAAGTCTTGGTACTGGGTGGCCCATATTTCTGTGATGGCCACAATATCCACTCTCCCCTCTGCCAATAGGGCCTGAAACTCAGCTGACTTGTTTCCAAGGCTCCTCACGTTCAGTGAGACCACTCTCCAACCCATTCCCTTCCCCTCCCTAACCCTTCTCCCTCCTTTCTCCCCCCCATGTCCCCTCCCTTTTACCTTCCCCATTAACTAGGTTGTAAGCTTGTTAGGCCCCCTCCCCACTCCGGGACCCCTTTCGACCAGCTGACCACTTGCCACCCCCCCATTCTAGTTTAAATCCATCTTTGTTTCTGCGTACTCCTCTATCTTCTGCTCAGTACCACTTTCCCCTTCATTGCTCAGGTGTAGTCTGTCCCTGGTGTATAGGTTATTCCTGTTTCAGGTTCTAACCCAGCCACCCACCAAGCCACACACCCTTGAGCAACACCATTCCACCAGCCAAGTATTAAACTCTCCTGTCCTTCCTTTCCTTGCTGTACCTGCACAGGGTACTCCAAGTATCAACTACTGGGAGTAGCTGATACTTGGAGAATACTAGTACAAGACCATAGGATCAAAAAAAGATTCACATTATCTTGAAATGGAGGCCCATTACCTGAACTTTGGCCACTCCAAACTTGACCACACGTTTATACAGTGGGAATGATGAGACCAGAGGAAACATTTCTATTTTATTATGGGGGAGCCTTCAAAACATTCCAACAATTACAGTTCCAGTATGCACTAAGATCCTCAGATCATTTTCACTTTCTCCTAGTAAGAGACTACTTGGTAGCCCAGCAAGGGTGTCATGGAACAGGGAGGCAATGCATCCTCTCATGGACCTTATATTTAAGGCACTTGGAGGACAGATACAGGACCACATGGGGCTCAATTTTCAAAGCCCCCAGGTCCACCGATGATATGGCACATGGAGCTTGCAGCAATCTCCCAGCCAGCGATCAGAAGTTTTGCTCCATTGCCCCAATTGCCACAAGTTAGATCAACATTTCCTTGTCTAGCTTGTGGCAGTCCTTGGGACCCATTTTACAGTGCTTGCACCAAAGAGTTGGTGCAAGCTGTTGTAGATCGGATAAACTGTATCAACTGCATCCAAACTATTAAAACCGGGTGCAGTCATGGCCAAGGGGATTGGTGCAGCTGCATCAAATCTGGGGAACTGAGCCCATAATTTCAGTTTCTTACAAGGCGCTATGAGGACAGAGGGAAGCAAACATACTAGACATATGCAAAAAGTGAGAGATAGGGTTGGGATGTGTCATATCAAAAGCAGAGTGAAACAATAAGTTCTAGGCAGCAGAAGATCACAAACTCATAGGTCTGGTGTGAATTTGGATGGAAGAGTGAAACACTTTTTTTTTCTGAACACCCCACATAATAGAGAAATACAACACTCACTTGGGGAACAGGATGTTGGAGACAGTGTGAACCCCTAAGGGCCATACATGCACACACATTTTTGGGGATTTCTCCCAAATATGTCCCTACTGGCAAGAGATAGCAAAGGCAATTCAGAAACTTTTCCCATCTCTAGGTCCACATACACCACAGATACCATTGCTACTACTGTTTCCTGACCATATCATTGCAAAATACCACCAAACATGGGTGCACATCTGGCTTGCAGCAGCAAAGAAAGCCATTGCTAGGAGATAATAGAATCCAGAACACCCACAAATGGAGTGGGAGTATATAGTACAAAATAAATGTATGATGCTTACAGCAGGGATCAAGTTGAAAATAGAACAATTGTATAATTTCTGAATCCCTGTCTACTATGGGTAAAAGAGCACCATCTAGATATCATTCCATAAGAAGAGTTAACCAAAGCTTCAATGGAAAGGGGGGGCAGGAAAAAGCAGATGGTGAAGCTACCAAAGGATTTACATTCTTGCTTGTGTTTATAATGACAGAATCACTGATGATACATAATGATTGATCAACCTGTAACTGTGCATTTTTAATGTGTAACTGTACAGCTCTGCAAAAAGGTAAATAAATGTTAAATTAAAAGAAGAAAACACCTGTACCTGAGAGAAAAATTATCTCTGTTGAGAACACAAGATAATAACCAACATTACTAGGATATAAGAAGTTAAAAATTGAGTTGGTCTATTCAAAACTGCAGAGGTAGTTGACCTTAATAAATAAGCAGTCAGTCACTTTAGGAAATTGTGGATGGTAAAAGTGCCCACTGCTAGGCTGAGCTGAGCCAAATTAGGGACAGGAACTTTGCTTGTCCTGGGGGAATGGTGGTATGGGTGCTACACATGTAGGAGATTGGGGATAGGATTTTTGATTATGGGGTGGGGAAGAGGGTGGGTGACATTTCTATGCTGGTGGATGGGTTAATGTTTTTTTCACCATTTATAGTGAAAAAAAAATCTTCAGTGATTGAACTTAGGGGAGTCAGGTAAGTACACTATGATATAGTATGCTACACTGCCTTGCATATAACATGATGTTCCTGACTTTACACCAGCATCACAAAAGTAAAAATTGACTGTATATCTAAATCTTATGGATTGGACTGTGTATTATGTGCACAACCCTAGTCCCAACTGAACCATTGGCCTTGAAAGTATGAAAACTGAGAAGAGCGCACATACTATATGCAAAATGTTCAAAGTATAGTATATAAACCACTGTGAAGTAAGAAGCTTTGAATCTTGAGGATCAACATTTTTTTTCTCATCGCCTACACAGGGACTTGAGAATTTTTCTCAGAACAGAACCTTGATCTTTTCACTAGTATCTTATTTTAGTATAACTCTAAAAATAACTTTCATTTTAAAATAAATATACCTTTGTTCTCTATAAAAATCAAAAAGGTAATTACCATTGATGTCCTAAGCCTGGCTTTTATGGGTGCCTAAGATATGTGAAAAACACATGTCAGAAATGTAGCTATGTTGTCCATTCAGTAAAGGTGTGTAGTTTGTTTTTACAGTGCAGGTGATGACAGCAGGGATACATAGTCTCTGTGTGGATTTCGTGAAAACAATGGCTTGGTTCTCAGAAGTACTTGGTTGATCAAATCTACTGTTTAAACTCTGTTTTGAAAACAGCCTTCTTCAATTAGTCAGTCTGTGTGGTCTAGAGTTTAAATAGGGAAGACAAATTCTGAGCACTGGTGTCCAGACTGAAGGCTTTCATTCAAGTGGGTAAACTATTTTACTTTGATATTGTGTTTCTTGAGTTACAGGTGATATGCTTGTTAGTGTCCATGTTGTATAGTTATGTACGTCAGAAAAGACGTTTTCCATAGCCGAACAGTATCAGCACTTAGATGGCGCATTACTGTCTGTCAAAGGACAAGAGGAAACCGTGGATGCTCAGATCTTTGCTGTCTCGTTCTGCCTTGCTTGAGTGATACTAAGAAGGGCATGAAGCTGTAGGAAACTGAATCTGTTTGAAGTGGTTAAAAAAGGTTGCAAACTTGTAATTTGAGTTGTATGTCTACAATTGTTGAAATATAATTTTATTTTTTACAGCCTTCCTTTAGTCAGAAATCTATATTAAATGTTAAAAAAATGGTTAGATAGCACATTTTTGCTTAGCATGCTGTCACAATTAATACCCCATATAGCTTGTATAATAACTACTATTTTACTTTATAACTGTTTTATATAAAAAGTCCATGGACCTGTTTCATTAGATTATTGTTATGTAAAGCAATTCAGATAAATTACATTAATCTGTAGCTTTATCAATCACTTGCTTATGATATTTTCTACATTTATTTAGCAAATTCATAACATAAGCCAACCTAAATAAATCAGTCTACTTAACGGAGAAATGCACTGGACCTCTGTGACTTTTTTTTACATGTAAATTATTTTTTAAATACTAGTTTCAACACTGTTATTGTTCCCTCTTGACAAACCTTTTAATTACCATTTTGTAACTGTATGATGTAGTATATTCCCCTTTCAGCCACAAAATTATATACTAGAACAGCCAAACAGTGTGCCAGTAATCTAAGGTCCTGATCCTCAGAAGACTTCCAACCCTTATGTATGTATGAAATACCGGGAATGACCACAAAGTGCCCTCTTTACACAGAATGTTCATCTTCGGGGCACTCAAGGTCAATCTAAAGAGGGACATGCACCATCTCTGCACCCGGTCCCGAACCACACATTTTATGCTGGTTGCCTGAACAAAGGTGGGCCAGAGGATGGGAATGCACTGCACCCTCAATGCAGTGACCATGGAGTGAAGGGCTGGCAGAGAAGGCAGAGGCCATGCAGCACTAACAGCTGTAATAGTGACTACATGCCCCTATCGCCAAAACATAAACTGTTGTCCTGGGGCCTAATCAGCCCCCCCCCCCATCTTCTGCCCCAACCATTGGAGCCTCCATGGTGGAGAGGGGGCAGTACAAGCCTTGGCTGGCATTTTTTTTTCCTTTTTGCAGTTAATTCTTTTTATAGAACACAAACAAGTAAGTACATTATGCAAATATTGCAAAGAAGTTGAGAAAATATAAAAACCTTACTTGATATAATAAAATGCAAAGCAGTTCTTTATAAGAGAATACACCTATCGAAGATAATGCAGAACAGGAATTCTGTTATGTTTTTAACAGCTATTTCAGTATCACAACATCAACAACATATTATGCAGTTACAGATAATTAATGCAAAGTTATGTATGTATGGAACACCAGGAGCAACAAAAATGGTTCAGGCTCTGTTTCAAAAACGATTAAGGAGAAACTAAAGGACCTCAATATGGGCACACTGGAAGATAGGAGAGAGAGGGTGTGCGTGTGATAGAGACCTTTAAAAACCTCAAAGGTGTGAATAAGGTATGGGAGAGGGGCATGATTCAGAAAAAAAGATGCTGTAGAACAAAGGGACATGCTATGAAGCTTTAAGGGGGTAGATTCAGGAGAGCTGTGAGGAAGTTCTTCTTCACAGAAAGAGTGGTGGAGTCATGAAACAGCCTTCCAGCGGAAGTGGTGGGGGCAGAAACAGTGGTGGGGTTCAAAAATGCCTGAGATAGGTACAAGAGAATCGTAGAGATGGGGGGTGGGTAGACAAAGAGCTGTAGATCAAGTGGGGACTGCAGCAAGAATGAAGGTAGAAAAATGGGCAGACTAGGTGGGCCAAACTGCCCTTATCTGCCATCAGATTCTATATTTTTATGTTTATGTGTATAATGGGATGTACAGAAACAATAAAGTATCTTTGTGCCATCCCCAAAAGTCTGATCTAAGGTAGCAACTAAATAAATGATAAGGATGAGAAGGCAGGGCTAGGGGAGTGGGAAACTGTGGTAAGGGAATGGATCTGATATCTAATAGGGTGTTGAAGGAGATGTGCAGAGAGGGTGATGGCCCTTGACTTGTGCCAGCCAGAAACCACTCATGAAAGTGGGGCACTCCTTTCAAGGCTACCAAAGGAAGGGGATATAGGGGAACACAAGGGGAAGCCAGAAGATAAGGGAGAGGGGGTAATCTGGCAATGTTTTAATTACTGTGGCAGTCCAGTTGGGTACAGCAGCCCTTGTAGGAGTGCCCTATACCATTATCTCCCACTCCCTGCCATGGCAGGGATCCACTGTCAACCAGGCATAGACATTTGATTGGATTCATCTAGTTAGGAGCAGATCCAGTGCCAGTAACCCCTACTCCATGTGTGGATCCATGCTAGTACATCACAAGAGGCAAGGGTTGTGGATGCTGGCAGATGTGCTGGTTTCCACAGTTGCAGATCAGTGCAGTCCAAATGCAAGCATCTTGCATTTATCTAGTGTGCCTTTGAGGATCGGGCCCTAAGATCTTACAAGGGCATAAACTAAATAATATATATCTATATAACCTGTGTGTTAATCAGAAATATCCCCAGAATTCACAAGAAAGCCAGTGAAGATGAAACAATAGCAGATTGCAAAGCAGTATAACCTACTTCAACAAAAAGTACTGACATGCAGGATGCAGTTCTCCATTAATAGTTTAAGAGTTAGTCAAATGGCAGTGATCAAGGCATGTACTCTACTAGGATTTTCAGTAGTGATTTTTAACCCATTTTAACCAGATTGAATTAGTATTCTTATGGTTATTGTTCAGTGCTAATACTTTCTATATTCACAATAAAGAAAAAAATAGGGGTAAAACCAAAGGAAGTTGAAGTATCTGTGAAAAAGGTTAGATACATAAGAAAAGAATCAATTCAACTGCAGGTAATTTTCCAGATGTTATTCTAGTCAGTAAATGCAGAGGTGAACAGAAATTATATATTTAAATCTAAACATTGGGGGAAGGGCAATTTTCAAAAGGTGGAAGATTAACTGTGTTTCCTTCCCCTTAGTTACCTTGTAATAGGAACTTCAATTAAAAAAATGCTTGAATTCTGATGTATCAACTCTGGATTCCTATCCATGGATAACTCCAGTGTCTATATCAGGGCAAATAGATAAATAGATAAATAGGTATGAAGATGTGTCTGGATAATCCCAAAAAAGCTGGATCATTTCACTAAACAATGACCTGTATACATAATTATACAATCCATACAAAAAACAGAAAGTACCAAAGGCAGTGAAAGGCACAACATTAGGGTATTTTTATACTGTATAAGTTGCACAAGAGTGTGTGTGTGTGGGGGTGGCACTAATACAAGGAGCTGATGAAATATTGAGCAGTACTCCCACAGTACAGGTCCCCCTGCATCATAGTCCTACAGCACAACACTGTACCCCAACTCTAATTCTCTTTGTTCTGCTTCCACTACAGCACTGTCCCCTCACCTTTAACATAGCTTTTAACATAGCACTGTCCCCCACCACAGCACTGTCCCCTCCTACACTGAATGCATTCATCCCTGTCCACATTAAATGTGCTTGTTTGCTATCTGTCCATCACTAGTTGATTTCCTCCCCCAGGACATACATAAAAAATTTGGACTTGAACAGAAGGAAGAATATTTTCATATGAGGTTACTCATAGGTAATATTTGTAAGTTGCAAATTGCCAGCCATAATATGTAATATATGATATGTAACATTTTTAAGGTTTCAAAGTCAGTTTTCCAAAAACTGTTTTGATGTTTTCCTTATCCTGATCTTGTTCTTGCTTTTACTGCTCCTTTCTTATTATATATATATATATATATATATTTTTTCATATTCTTTTTCCTTTGATTGCATCTCTTTCTTTTTCTGGACTGGCACAGACACTGCTGTTACCTTGTCTTCATAGGTAAAAGTATGGGGTGTTCCTGGGATGGAGGGTAGTTCAAGGTACACTGACCAAAAAATTCTACAAAGCTCATGAATAGTGTCGACACCAATGCTGGCTGTAATGGAGCTTGCCAGTGAGGAGAACATTTAAGTGGACCTGTCATGACAGGAGAATGAGAGTAAGGAAGGAAGAGGAGGAAGAAACATGAGAGGAGAATGTCAAAGGTCAGGGAAAAGCACACGATCCATGCATGGAGGAAGAGAATCAGGTGAAAGAAGGGGTGCAAGTGGAGGAGTACAGGGAGGAAGTATAGGAGGAGCAGCAGGTGGCAGAAACTGGAAAAGAGGAGGTGGGTGTGAGGAAATAAATGCAGTAGAGAGAGATAGAGGAAGAATGGAACAACAAAATCTGATGTCAGTTACAAAACATCTAATGGTGGTGAGTGTGCTACTGAGGTGTGGAGACCTTCAGCGGAGGAGATGACAAAAGTAAAAATGATCTTGAAGAATAGAAAAAAATAGAAAAAGAAGTTTCTCAGGCATGGAAATCTAAAATCAAGCCCTACCCCCATTACACATATCATGAACATCCCCATGGTATTGCACTAACTGCTGTTTATCTGCCTGCCCTTCCCCAAACATGCACACCACTTAACTTTAGTAGAAAAAAAGAAAACTTCTCAGAGTTGAAACCGAAGTCCTCCCAATGTATTCTCCACCCCCACACTCCATTTCACTGTAGATATAAAAACAGATCATTTGCAGTGTGGGAGAATTTTATAGAGGGCAACATACATCCACTAACAGCATGTTGTAATTAGAGTTGTAAGTCGAAGACTGTGTACTTAAACTTTGGCAGGCAGTGCTTTAGGTGATCATTTAAAACAAGAACATGGCATCTTCCTATCTGTCTTATTTATTCCCAGTCCCCACTTGCATTAGAATGGCCAGCACCAGCAGGGACAGTAGAAAACAAGAAGTGGTGCAATAAAATGATTCACTCAAGTAATTTAGTCACCAGTGCAGCTGTGGCAGCCAACTGTTCCATCCCCATATACCAGCACTGCTTCACAAGCAGTCCAACCACCACCAGCCTGAGCCAAGGCCAGCATAAGCCCCATCAGCGCTGCACTATATTTGTTGTAACAAATCAAACTACACTTTCCGTGTCATACTACGTGCATGCTAAACTGCCACCCACTCACCCAAATTCCATAAATCATTTAGAAAATGGGCTTGAAAAATAAAGCATGCTGATTGACTGAAAAACCATGCCAGGCATGCATTTATTTTTCAATAGAGCCCACCAAAGAACAAGTGCCAATTCAAGGTGATCCATTACTTGGGGTATCCTTGGGCCATCCCGGATTTTCAAACTGGCCAGATGTAATTTTTTTGCACTCGCTAAATGAGCCGTAAAGTAGTGGCCAATTTTCCCCTTGTTCTCCCTGGCAAAATTCACACTTAAATCAGCAGAGCTTTGATGAGAATGAAGTTGTTCTGTAAAATCCCAAACTGAGTTGAGATAGAGTGCTAGCTCCGGTATTGCTACTGTGTCTGAGAGTAGCAGTATTTTCCTTGTTTTCCATACTGTGGATTGATGTCCCTCTGTGATATGGAAAATGAAGAAACTACAGCTTCTGACACACACGGTACTGCTACTGGAGCTAGCGCTCTTTCTTTCTCACTTTAATCATTTTAGGATTTTACAACCAAGCTACTTTCAGAACCAAGCCAGCAACTCCTTATCCCTTCAGCAAATGAAAAAAAAAATCACAGTACCTCACTGCTGCTCCTTCACAATGCATTTAGCCTAAAACAATACATGCCAATCTCCCAACGCTGCCATTGAGCTAGTGCTGACACTCAGGGGACAAAAAATTACAGTTGAAAAAAGCGTTGACTGAAGGAAAAATAAATAAGAATAACAGCAGTAAAACACAATGGTTTCAATGTGTGTGTGTGTGGTGGGGGGGTAAGCATGACATCCAGCTCCACTCTTTTATCTCCAGGGGCTCAAGTAGTTCAAAGTATGTAGCTCAATAAATAACAAGCATTTGTCAATGCCGAATGTTGATTGCGTTGGTCTGTTAAGCTCACTCAGTAGCCCTCTGTCACTGGCTCAAGTCTGTTTGTCCCATTGCTGCAGGCTGCTCTTTTGTAGTGGGATGCTGTCTGCATTGGCACCTTGTTGTGCTGAGGAAGAAATACGCAGCTGTCCTGACAGAGTTCCACTGAGGTGGCTCACTCCCCCTCTCTGACTCACTCATTCTGTTTCTCCAGGTGCTGCAGGCTGCCCTTTTGTACTGGGCTCCTGCCTGTGTTGGTGGCTTTTTCTACCCACAAAGAAATCCACAGCTGTCCTGACAGAACTCCTTTGAGGTCACTCACACCACCTGTCTCACTCACTCATTCTGGTTCTCCTCGCGCTGCAGGCTGCCCTTTTGTACTGGGCTCCTGCCTCTGCTGGTGCCTTTTTCTGCCCACAAAGAAATGTGCAGTTGTCCTGACAAAGCTCCATTGAGCTCGCTCACTCCCCTTCTCTCACTCGCTCATTCTGTTCTGCCGGTGCTGCAGGCTGCCCTTTTCTACTGGGCTCCTGCCTGCGTTGCTGCCTTCCCAATGCCCACAAATAAATTTGCAGGAGTTACAGTACAGCTCTGTTGAGCTTACTCAGTTGCTCATTCTGGTTTTCCTGTCACTGCAGGCTGCCCTTTTGTACTGGGCCCCTGCATGTATTGCTGCATTTTTCTGCCCACAAACAAATCTACAGCAGTCCCAACAAAGCTCCGTTGAGCTCACTGAATCCCCCTCCCTCACTCACTTGCTCATTCTGTGTCTCCTGGTGCTGCAGGCTGCCTTTTGTACTGGGCTCCTGCCTGCATTGGCGGCTTTTTCTGGCCAGAAAGAAATCTGAAGCAGTCCCGACACAGCTCCACTGAGCTTGCTCACTCCCTCTCTGTCACTCTCGCATTCCAGTTCTGCTGGCACTGTAAGCTGGCCATTTGTAATGGGCTCCTGCCTGCATTGCCACATTTTCTGCCCACAAAGAAATCTGCAGCAGTCACACTAGAGCTCCATTAAGCTCGCTCACTACCACTCTGTCACTCGCTCATTTTGTTTCTCTTGGTGCCACAGACTGCGCTTTTGTATGGGGCTCCTGGCTGCATTGGCACCTTTGTCTGTCCACAAAGAAATCTGCAGTTGTCCTGACAGAGCTCCGTTGAGGTCGTGCAGTCTCCCTCTCTCATCGCTCATTCTGTTTGTCCTGGTGCTGTAAGTTGCCCTTTTGTATGGGGTTCCTGCCTGCATTGGCGCCTTTTTCTGCCCACAAAGAAATCCCAATAGTCCTGATAGAGCTCCGTTGAGCTGACCAAGTCCCCTTGTCTCACTCGCTCATACTGTTTCTCCCACCGCTGCAGGCTGGCTTATTGTACTGGGCCCCTGCCTGTATTGACGTCTTTTTCTGCCCACAAAGAAATCTGCAGCAGTCCTGACAGTGCTTCAGTGAGTTTTCTCACTTCCCCTCCCTCACTCGCTCCCTCTTTCTGTTTCTCCCAGTGCTGCAGGCTGCCCTTTTGTACTGGGCTCTTGTGTTGGGGCCTTTGACTGCCCACAAACAAATCTGCAGCAGTTCTGACAGAGCTCAGTTGCGCTCGGTCACTCCCCCGCCTCTCACTCGGTCGATCTTAATCTGTCCCAAACACTGATTTCCCAGAGTGACCATGCTATTGTCTGGCAGGAGTGCAAAAACATACTGTAGCCAGGATGTGAAAAATGACAGCTGTAGTTTTCATAAGGAGTTGTGGAAAAATGCCACTGTTGAAAATGTGGTGTGACAGTATTACAAATTTGCGAAGTTACAAGGGTGCGTGGAAACAGTTCAATGCACGCTGGTAACACAGTCATGTTATGGCAGTCCCGACAAAGCTCCATTGAGCTCGCTCACTCCCCTTCTCTCACTCGCTCAATCTGTTCTGCCAGCACTGCAGGCTACCCTTTTCTACTGGGCTCCTGCCTGCGTTGCTGCCTATTTATGCCCACAAAGAAACTTGCAGCAGTTACAATACAGCTCCACTGAGCTCACTCACTCGCTTATTCTGGTTTTCCTGCCACTGCAGGGTGCCCTTTTGTACTGTGCCCCTGCGTGCAGTACTGCCTTTTTCTGCCTACAAGCAAATCTGCAGCAGTTCCAACAGAGCTCCGTTGAGCTCACTGACTCCCCCTCCCTCACTCGCTCATTCTGTGTCTCCTGGCGCTGCAGGTTGCCCTTTTGCACTGGGCTCCTGCCTGCATTGGCAGCTTTTTCTGGCCAGAAAGAAATCTGAAGGAGTTCCTACACAGCTCCATTGAGCTCGTTCACTCCCCCTCTGTCAGTCACGCATTCTGTTTCTGCCGGCGCTGCAAGCTGGCCTTTTGTACTGGGCTCCTGCCTGCATTGCCGCATTTTCTGCCCACAAAGAAATCTGCAGCAGTCACAACAGAGCTCTGTTAAACTCATTCACTACCGCTCTGTCACTCGCTCATTCTGTTTCTCTTGGTGCTGCAGACTGCGCTTTTGTATGGGGCTCCTGGCTGCATTGGCACCTTTGTCTGTCCACAAAGAAATCTGCAGCTGTCCCAACAGAGCTCCATTGAGGTCACTCAGTCTCCCTCTCTCTCACGCACTCATTCTGTTTGTCCTGGCGCTGCAAGCTGCCCTTTTGCATGGTGCTCCTGCCTGCATTGGCACCTTTTTCTGCCCACAAAGAAATCCGCAGCAGTCCTGATAGAGCTCCGTTGAGCTCACTAAGTCCCCCTGTCTCACTCACTCACTCATACCATTTCTCCCACTGCTGCAGGCTGGCCTTTTGTACTGGGGCCCCTGCCTGCATTGATGCCTTTTTCTGCCCTCAAAGAAATCTGCAGCAGTCCTGACAGCACTTCGGTGAGCTCGCTCACTCCCCCTCCCTCAGTCACTCTCTCGTTGTGTTTCTGCCAGTGCTGCAGGCTGCCCTTTTGTACTGGGGTCTTGTGTTGGGGCCTTTGTCTGCCCACAAACAAATCCACAGCAGTTCTGACAGAGCTCAGCTGAGCTCGGTCACTCGCCCCTCTCACTCGTCAATCTTAATCTGCCCCAAACACTGATTTCCCAGATTGGCCATGCTATTCTCTGGCAGGAGTGGAAAAACATATTTTAGCCATGATGTGAAAAATGACAGCTGTAGTGTTCATAAGGAGGTGTGAAAAAATGCCATTGCTGAAAATGTGGAGTGATAATATTACAGATTTGCGAAGTTACAAGGGTGCGTGGAAACAGTTCAACGCACGCTTGTAACACAGTCATGTTATGGAGTTTCATCACCAGATTTTCAGCACAGGGATTTTAAGACCTCTGCTCATGAACAGTGCCACTGTCATTTTCTTAATCTGTCCCGAACACTGGTTTCCTGCAGTGACCACGTTATTCTGCGCCAGAACTGTGCAAACACATTTTGGTCAGGATGTAAAAAATCACAACTGTACTACTTATGAGGAGGTGTGAAAAAATGCCACTGTTGAAAATCTGGTGTGACAATATTACAAATCTGCGAAGTTACAAGGGTGCATGGAAAGTGTGCAATGCACACTTGTAACACTGTCCAATGATGGGCTATCATCACTAAATTTTCAACATAAGCATTTTATGACCTCTGCTCATGAACAGTATCATTGTCATTTTCTTAATCTGTCCCGAACAATGATTTCCTACAGCAACCGCTCTATTCTGCACTGGAAGAGTGAAAACACATTTCAGCCAGGATGGGAAAAATGACAGCTGTACTGTTCATAAGTAGGTCTGGGAAAATGGCAAGGTTGAAAATCTGGAGTGAAAATATTATAAATTCGTGAAGTTACGAGTGTGCGTGCCAACTGTGCAAAGCATGCTCATAACACAGTCAGTTTATGGAGTATCATTACCAAATTTTCAACATAGGCATTTTAGGACCTCTGCTCATGAACATTATCATTGTCATTTTCTTAATCTGTCCCAAACACTGATTTCCCACAGCGACCATGCTATTCTGTGCCGGAAGTGCGAAAACACATTTTGGCCAGGATGTGAACAATGACAGCTGTACAGCTCACAAGAAGGTGTGACAAAATGCCAATGTTGAAAATCTGGTATGAAAATATTGCAAATTCGTGAAGTTACGAGCGTGTGTAGCAACTGCGCAATGCACGCTCGTAAAACAGTTGGTTTTTGGATTTTTCCCACAAATTTGCAACATAGGCTTTTTGAGAGCCCACCTCATGAACACTGGCACTGTCATTTTGTTAATCAGCCCCAATGGGTGATTCTGCGCAGTGACCACAAAACCACCTTTCAGGGCCGATTAACGCCATGACAGTTCAAGAATTCATGAGGAGGGGTCCCAAAAACCTCATGTTGAAAATTTGGTGAGAAAATTCCCCAAAAATGTCTGAGATATGCACTAAAGTTGAAAAAACCCTATTCATTACATTATACAGCTTACCGGCATTTCCTCAGTTCGGGGCCGGCTTTGAAGAGTGCAGACATTTTCCCGGTCCACCGAAGATTGTCGCGCCGAGCTCCAGAGGTAAGTATGGTGTGAGGGGGGTGTGGGGAGGATGGGTGCCAGTGGGTGGGTGCGGGTTTTGGGAGGGGAGCGGGGAGACTACGAGGGACCGTTTCCTTTCTTTCAGGTACAGGAAATGCAAGAAAACATCGCTGGACCACTGTCAACATCACAGGGGCATGTGGCACGCTGGAGTGGGCTTCCAGCATGCCACCGGAGTCTGGGGGGGACAGCTGTAGCTGATGGGGGATTGGGCACCCCCACTGGCAAACAACAAAGGGAATATTTATGCCGACGGGATTGGGCACCCTCGTCGGCAAACAACTAAAAGGAGGGGGAATTCCTTTCTGCCAGTGGGGATTGGGCACCCCATTGGCACACAATTAAACTGGGGTGTCACATTATGCCAACGGGGAGGGCTCCCCCGTTGGCTAATAACATGGGGGGGGGGTTAGATATTGTTTGTGAATATGGCGGCAAGCCACTGCCATGTTCACAAACATTATCAGAGATCCTACATTCCACCCTGCAATGACGGGTCACTCCCTCATTGCAGCGGATGGCTGACGCTGCAATGAGGAGGCAGCCCCTGATTGCAGCGGCTGATTTTTTAGAAAGTTGTGGCACGCTGGCTGAACTAGTGTCAGCAGCAGCATGCCACAGCATTGGGGAATGGGGGACAAGCCTTTGCAGGCTGTGGGGACATTGGGCACAACAGTGCCACACCTCCACAACCTGCTTCTGGAGAAACCTGCCGCGACATGTTTCTTGCGCATGCGCGCAATCAACATAAAAAGCAGTGTAATGCAGGCATAGGAACTATTTGATTATTAAATGAATGAAAGACATAGAGTTTTAGCTTAAAAACAAAGTTTTTCTTTTTCAAACATAATAGAGTGGCCCATTTTCTAAGCACGATAATACCCTCCAGGGTGGGTGGTATTGGGCAATACTGGATCTTCCAGGGGCTATAAGATCCTCTATCTGAGGCACTGGGCCTCATTATGCCCCTGTGCAGTCTGGTATTGCCCAATATCACCCACCCTGACAGGTATTATTGCTTACATAACTTCTTGGGGAGATAATGCTCCTTGATTCTCAGCCATTTTGTATAGTAGAAAACACTTGGCTTTCAAATACTCCTGCATGAAGTTAAGTCCAAATACAACATCCCATTAAACTACTTGTTTTCTTATCACATTCTCCACATTTTATACAGTACACGAGGCAGTATACATGCAGATGGTGACACTTCTGAAGGCGTGAAAGAGGGGTTATACGTATTTTACTGCAAAATTTTGAGCAGTTGGGCAAAGAAAAGCTTCCTGAGTCTCAGTTCTATTGGGTTGTGTTCAAATTAAGCATTATTACAATTCCCATTCTACCTCCACCAGCACCTGCCCTTGCAGGAGTTATATTGAAGCAGACAGCTTCACGGAGACACAGCATTAGAAGAAATGGCTGAGTTAATGTGTCTGTCACAGAGGGGAAGCAAACTATGAAAAAAAATAAATTATGTGATTCATACAATCACTACTAGACTTCTGCAGATACTCTCATGATCTGAAGCTGGGCAAGATTGTGATGGACAGGGGTAGTAACATGCTGAAGGCATGGATGATAGGAAATTCTCTTTACACACATTCATTTATGACATCCATTAAATCCAATAGTGAGTCATGTTTATTTATTTATTTAAGAGTTTCACCAGAAAGTTGCTCATCTCATGGTGCATCCTGGGAAAGGGTGCATAGGAATAAACATACACTAAAGTCATCAAATCATCAAATAACAACAATGCCAAAATGATACAAGAAATACAATAATACATTGGTGAGCAACTAAAAGTAATAGTATAACTTCTAAATACAACATGTATCAACAAAATGTTATATGACTTGACAGTGGACAAGAACTGTGGGTCCACAAGTGCAAATGTTGGGGTATCACAAGCATGTGCTTGATAAACATGCACAGTTGAACGATATTTCCACTAAACCCCTAAATGTGTTGTTATCCTCCACCATTTCCAGCAGAAGTGTAATGTTCCTTAGCATTACTCATTTGAAAAGAATGTGTTCACTTCAAATAAAGGCAACTATTTTATTTACTGTGTTTTGATGTGTTAGTAATTACTTTCTGCATTTGTAGTAAATATCTGTGCGGTGAAATAAGGTGGTTTCACCTTTGCTTTTTCGCAATGCTAGTAACAAAAAACAACACAAAACAAACAAAACAAAAAAGCTAATGTAATATAATTATTTTATTGTGATGTCAGAAACTGCCAGCTACTTTATTTAGGAACCTAATGTATTTAAATGAGAAACTAATGATATTTTTTTCTATCTTCTTCAAAAGAAGTAGATACTTATTTAAGCAACAAATGTTACTTGTTTTATGTTAGCATTATTGTGGTCTATGCATGATTTTACCTTTTTTTAATGATAATTTTTTTCTTTAAAAGTAAAACACTGTTAAGATGAAAATATTATCTGCTAGAAAAAGATCAAATATTAAGAAAAATCAGATATTTCTATTAAATCTCAAATATTTTAATGGAGGAAAGCTTTACCTCTCTATAAAAATCTGGAAACAGATTTAAGGTTTACAATTAAAATACACCGCCAACATTGCCAGGAAAGATTTTCTACCCAATGAAGCACATGTGGTAGTGGTGCTAGATGTGGCAACATTGGTGATGTTTAAGGCAATGATTGTGATGATGGTGGTGGAGGAGGAGGTGAAACCACTAGTTCAGCTGGGTCAACCCAGCAGCAAGAGTAAACACAGTGTCTCTTTCCTTCTTCCCCACTTATGCACCTGCATCTGGGCGGCGCTCGCTAAAGCTACTGGATGACTGCAACTGTCTCCTCGACCACCGACTGACCACCCCGGGCCCCCTGTGGCCAGAATCCAGCTCCTCCAAGTGGGATCAACAGCAAGGTACCTGCGTCTGGGTGGCACTCACTGTAGCTACCAGACGACTGCAACTGCCTCCTCGACCGCCAACCGACCCCTCAAGCCCCCTGTGGCCAGAATCCAGCTCCTCCGAGAGGGATCCACAGCAAGGCACCTGCGCCTGGGCGGTGCTCGCTGAAGCTACCGGATGACTGCAACTGCCTCCTCGACCACAGACTGACACCCCTGAGCCCCCTGTGGCTGGAATTCTGCTCCTCTGAGTGGGATCCACAGCAAGGCATCTGTGCCTGGGCGGTGCTCGCTGAAGCTACCGGATGACTGCAATTGCCTCCTTGACCACCAACCATCCCCCAGAGCCCCCTGTGACCAGAATCTAGCTCCTCTGAGTGGGATTCACAGCAAGGCACTTGCACCTGGGTGGTGCTCGTTGAAGCTACCGAATGACTGCAACTGCCTCCTCAACCTCCGACCGACCCCAAGAGCCCCCTGTGGTTGGAATCCAACTCCTCCAAGTGGGATACACAGCTAGGTATGCCTGCTGATCTCCGCTCCAGCCACTCTGAATGGCGAACCCCTGATTGGTGCTTTGCACTTGTAGGCGGTTTCCGATTGGGCCACCTACTATCCCACTGCGCGCCGATTGGAGCACATTTCCTATAGACACAAACAGGGACTTTTGGTCTGTTCCTCAGCTGTTCTCCTCTCTGAAGAACTGTTTAGCACTAGCAAAAATTTTCTCACCCCCCCCACCCCCCAGGCCTCCTTTAAATACAGTGTTGCTCCGCCCCATCATGGCTTATGCACTCTAATTGGGTCATCTTGCTGTGTGGGAGGTGGCTGTATCTAGGCTACTACTCAGTTGTCTGACCCTCACTTTGTTTCACACTTTCATCAGGCTCAGCTACTGTCTAATCCTATCCTAATTTCTCCCCAGTCCACAGACTACCAGCATCTTTAGGGAAACTGCTTTGTTGTCCCTCCCCTGCTACACAAATTTCTATACTCAATAGTGGGCAATATGGCCTGCCTTATCATCCTACTTCTAATCCTGGCAAAAAGTATGACTCATAAAGCACTGATCCATGATAAGTCAGGAGTCATCCCAGAATGTGAACCCACAATCATAGTTCCTGCTGCTTCTTCATATTGCACCCCTGTTCTTAATCTGTCGGGTTTTCATTTTAATTCTCATCCCTCTCCTCTTTCCCTCCTTCCTTCACCAATGTCTTTCCGTGCACTTCCCCTGCCAGCCTTAAATGGCCATGTCAGCATCTCCTATGCCCTGGCTAGACGTACCTCAGTGACTGAACACCACACAATAACCCAAACGAAAAGAGGCTATTTCTACATGATAAATGCCCTTAAGAAACTGTTTGTAATTCTCCTTTTATTTTCAGGCAATGTTGAACTAAATCCAGGTCCTCCAACTCAAATCACTTCTCCTTCAGAGTTTGCAGCTGCTTCTGGGATGAAACTGATGATTGTCAATATTCTAAGCCTGCTCAAAAAACTTGATCATCTTCAAGTCTGGGTAGTCCACACTGACCCAGATCTGATTATAATTACCGAGTCATGGCTGAAAAAGACTAACACTGATCCTCAAATTACTATACCGGGCTTCAAGCTCTTTAGGGCTGATAGGGATTCGGAGGGGGGGGTGGTTGTATATGCCAAATCCACACTTGATGTTAGCAGCATTTCCTGTAAAACTAAGCCTAAGGAATACAAGATTGTCTCGCTTAAACTTCACCTTCCATCCACAGAGTACATCATGATCATTGGTGGCTATAGACCCCCGTCTGGAGGCACAGAAATTCTTAACGTTTTGAAATCCCTAACTTTGGCTGCTAACAAGGAAACAATAATCCTAGGGGACTGCAATATGGATTGACTTCCATAGACTTGGTTTGCTGGCCAAGGCACCTAGCTTCACCTGAGCTCTTTCCTTCTAAGACTGCTTGAAAGGCAGAGTAGAGAAATTTACCAGAGCAAGGGAGAAGGATTAAGACTAGTTTGGCTAAGCAGATTTACTGTGTGGTGGTGTTTTTTTTTTACTCCAGGGATTGCTACTGTTTGTTGCTAACATTTCATTGCTTTATTTTTCTCTGATTCAAATTGTTGTTGCTGGTATACCTTCTTCTGCATTATTACAAGGTGTGCCTACAGGTAGTGCTAACAGATTACTGCTGTAATCTTCTGATTCAAATTGTCTTTGCAAGGTATATCTTCTGTTACTGCTTTATTTTCTCTGGAGCAAAGTGTTTCTTACAGGTATATCTTCTCTGAAATTATTACAGGTGGTGCTTTACAGGTTTTACAGTTTTATCTAACATTAGGTTAAGCTTTCAGGTTACTGCATTTGTTGTTGACTGATTGTTTCTGCTCTTACCTCCTTGTTCTTTCGTCCGTGGTTCTTCTTTTTAGGCAGGAGAAGGGCCCAACCCACCCCCATCCCCAACCACCCCACGCTACACTCCATTTATAGGGTACCACAGTTGTGACATTTCCTGTGGCAGAGCAGGAAGGGGCGGATCAGTGGGGCCTCCACAAGGTGATCTCATTTACAGGGCACTAGTAATTTAACTTGTTATGACAAGTTAAACAAAGCACAATTAAACCATTACTTGCATTTTTTTCCTTCTAATTACTCCGACTAGGTTACAAACCCAGCAACTTATTTGGAATGGATTTCATTAACTGCGGTACTGTGGAACAATTTTCAGAAGGACATTCTTACAGGATTTAGGACACTGTCCCACATGCTGGGCCTTTGAGATCTTAGGTCTCAGCTCCAGGCAGCATGGGCAGAGATTGCACGCCTCAAATTTCATATTGAAGAGGAAATACATTATAAAACCACCCGCCATTTCCCCAGCATCCAACAGAAAAACCTCAACCTCAGAGGGTAGTTGGTCCAGGAGGTTGGCAGGTGGTTAGGAGGAGCAAATCAGGTGCCCCATCACTCTCTGCTCTCAACACATTACCTCCAAAACCATATAAACACTACAAACAGGTATCTGCCTCTATCTCTGAAATCAAATAAAGAGGCAGAAGACACTGCAGAGCAGGACATCAGTGCACAGGAGCTAGCACAACAATACTCACCCAAAACAGGAACCAAAACTAAACAAGCACAAAGGAAATCCAAAAACTTCTGATCATAGGAGACTCCATGATTCGGGAGTTGATACCCATCTCCAGCCAGGGTGATGGTCAGATGTCTCCAGGTACATCAGCATGGAGAGACACTGACCGATTGCTAAAATTGTTCACAAAGCAGGAGAAAACATTGATGTCCTAGTACACATAGGGACTAATGATCTCGCCAGCCGGTCAGTTGTGGAGACCAAGGAACACCTGACTAGGCTGGGTGACAAACTATCATCTATTTCGTCCGGCATCTCCTTCTCTGAGATCCTGCCAGTCTGGGAGAAGGGAGCAGATGGATGGAAGGTCAGAGAAGGGGAGATAGGGGAGCTAAACACGTGGCTCAAGGACTGGTGCCAGGAAAAAGGACACAGATTTGTAGGGAACTGGCAACAGTTCTGGGAGCGAAAGTTCTTTAAATTTGATGGACTGCATCTGACTAAAGAGGAGTCAGTGCATTGGGGCAGAAGTTTGACGTCTTTGCAGAATATTTAAACTAGCAAATGGGGAGAGGTGCAGCACCCCATACGTTGAATGGAAGAACACCCTCCCCTCAGCTAGTGGTCAAACTGGAATTCAGTGTGTTTGCCGTTCATTTGCATCACCAGGTAAGAAAGGTTTGTCTCCCATACGATGCACAGAGGTAATGCCAAACCTCACCCAACAACTAACACACCAAAATCTGGCCAATGGAAAATCATGTACACAAATGCTCACAGCCTGGGAAATAAGATCCCAGACCTGCAGGCAATAATGTCAGAGGCTAAACTGGACATAGTAGCAATTAGTGAGACGTGGTTTACCAGTAACCACATTTGGGAGACTTCAGTACCTGGCTATGTATTGTTCAGAAGAGACTGAGGTGCAAAAAGGGGGGGAGGAGTGGCCCTGTATGTTAATGAAAATATCAAAGCTACAGAAATTCAGAATACACATAAGGAGCCAGAAGAACTGTGGGTCACCCTGGAAACAGGAAATGGGACAGCCATAAGAACTGGGGTTGTCTACAGGCCCCAAGACCAGAGGGAGGACATAGACACATTACTGTTAGAAGATATACAAAACATGACAGCTAAAGGGGAGGTTCTGATAATGGGAGACTTCAACATGCCAGATACAGATTGGTCAATACCAGCAGGAACATCTGCCAGAACTAGACTCATAGTGGATTTCCTGCAGGGGGAGGGCCTCAAACAACTGGTACAGCAACCCACAAGAGACAGGGCTATCCTAGATCTAGTACTGACTAACAAAGAAGGGATCACAGATCTCCAGGTAGAAGGTCACCTGGGGGCCAGTGACCATCACATGGTATGGTTCAATTTGGCTACTACATCTAAATCATCCCATTCCAAGGCAAAAATATGGGACTTCAGAGGAGCTGACTTTGATAAGATGGCCAACAGAGTTAAGCTAGCCCTGGCAAAAACACAGGTTGAGGAGGTACAGGCAAAGTGGGCAAGCATTAAGGATACAATACTTGAAGCAACATCCCATTGTGTTAGACAGAAAAGGAAGTGCAAAAAAGAAGGAAACCACTTTGGTTCTCAAATACAGTAGCAGAAAAGGTCAGAGCCAAAAGGCTGGCCTTCAGAAAATATAAGGGAACACAGCGGATGAAGATAGGGGGGCATACCAAACTGCCCTAAGGGAAGCAGGTAAAGCAGTAAGGCAGGCAAAGTCCCAAACTGAGGAAACACTAGCACAAACAGTAAAAGAAGGTGACAAGACTTTCTATAGATACATTAGTGAAAGGAGAAAGTCCAGAGGGTATTGCTAAGTTAATGGAGAAAAGGGAGCATGTGAGGAGGAGGACCCTGTAAAGGCATCTATCCTAAATAGATACTTTTGCTCAGTATTCACTGAAGAGAAGGTAGGGCAGGGCCCACAGCTCAGCATCATGGACACAGGGGGAGGAGGTGAGCACTACTCCTTCACAAAGAAAGGTCCTACAAGAGCTTGCTAAGCTCAGGGTGGATAAGGCAATGGGACCTGATGGCATACATCCCAGGGTACTTAAGGAGCTAAAGGAGGAACTAGCAGAGCCATTAGCAGAATTGTTTAGTGAGTCTCTGAGCACAGGAGAGGTCCCAGAAGACTGGAGAAGGGCTCATGTGATCCCCTCCACAAGAGTGGTAGCAGGAGGAGGCGGGGAACTACAGACCGCTCAGTCTTACCTCAGTAGTGGGCAAGATTATGGAAGCCTCCTTAAGGAAAGGATAGTGCAACACACCTGGAATCCATAGGGGCACAGGATCCAAGACAGCATGGGTTTACAAGGAAGGTCCTGTCAAACTAATCTCATAGATTTCTTTGACTGGGTAACCAGAGTGGTGGGACCAAGGGGAGCAGTTGATGTCGCCTACCTTGACTTCAGCAAAGCTTTTGACACTGTTCCACATAGAAGATTGATAAATAAGCTTGGTAGGCCCGGGTGGGTCTGAAGTTGGTCAACTGGGTGGCAAACTGGTTGACTGGCAGAAACAGAGAGTGGTGGTAAATGGTATACAGTCAGAAGAGATGCAAGTCACAAGTGGGGTACCTCAGGATCAGTCCTGGGGCCAGTCCTATTCAACATCTTCATTAGTGACCCAGCAGATGGACTAGAGGGTAGGCTTGTCTGTTTGCAGATGACACCAAGATCTGCAACAGAGTAGATGATCCAGATGGGGTGGGCAGAATGAGAAGAGATCTGATAAACTAGCAGAATGGTCAAAGAGTGGCAACTGGGATTTAATGCAAAGAAGTGCAAAATCATGCACATAGGGAAGAGAAACCCGAAGCCACTTATAGGCTGGGAGGGAGTTGCTAGCAGTCACAAAGGAAGAAAGAGACTTGGGCATCATCATCACTGATGACCTGAAATCATCCCAGCAGACCTCAAAGCAGTAGGTGAGCTAGGGGTGTTAGGTGTATTAGTAGGTATCACAAGTCGTAAGAGGGAGGTAATAATCCCTCTGTACAAGACATTGGTTAGGCCCCATCTGGAGTATTGCGGCAGTATTGAGGCCACACCTTCACAAGGACATTAACCAAATTGAGGCAGTCCAGAGAAGGCAACCAAAATGGTGCAGGGACTGCATCAGAAGACATATGAGGACAGATTAACAGAGCTCAATATGTATACCCTTGAGCAAAGGAGGGAGAGAGGTGATATGATCGAGACATTTAAACACCTTAAGGGCATAAACAAGGAAAGAGTCTAACATGTTTAAATATAAGAAAATAGCAGGACAAGAGGACACAGCATGAGATTAGAGGAGGCCGATTAAGGGGAATGTGTGAAATTCTTTTTCACAGAAAGGGTGGTAGATGCATGGAATGGCTTACCACAAGAAGTAGTGGCTATGAATACAGTGCAGGGCTTCAAACAGGCATGGGATAGGCATAAGGGAGCAATACAAATGACTATGAATAGATAGGTCACTGACATAGCAAAGGCCGATGGCACATTTATAAGGTAGAAAAAGAAATGGGCAGACTGGATGGGCCTTGCGGTCCTTATCTGCCGTCAACTTCTATGTTTCTATGTTTCTATGGATTGGCTCACTGCTAAATCCCACTTCCTAAAATTCATCTGTGATGAGCTGGGTCTTACACAGATAGTAACTGAACCCACAAGAATCAATACTTCTAACTCTGCCAATAGCTCACTCCTAGATGTCATCTTAAGTTCGCATCCCCATAAAATCTCACATTCTGCAGTTTTCCATAACGACATGAGCGATCACAGTATCATTGTATGTACAAGATTCCAATCTAAAATCCAGCAGCACCCCAAATTCAGAATCAAATGCTCCTTCCGTAAATTCAATTCAGTAAACTTCCTAACCGATATAGCTATGATCAGATGGCAAGATCTAAATCTTGCCAAAACTGCTGATGACGATGTCTGTGTCCTAAATGACAAGCTCACCACCCTAATTAACAAGCATGCTCCTTTTATTAAAATGAGGGTGCAGAAAATCTCACATACGTGGTTCACCCAAGAGCTCAAATCAGCACTCACCAATAGAGACAAGCTATGGGCTAGGGCCAGGCACACAAAGAACCCGGCAGACTGGCAGGCGTTTAGAACTGCCAGAAATGCCTGTGTTAAAAGTGTAACGTGCTACTAAAGCAAACTTCTACATCTCTACTCTGGAGCAGGCCAAAAAAATACTCCCAAAAAAATCAGGAAGACACTGAGATCCATTGAAGGCCATCCTGCTGCTTCTTCCCTTCCCGCCAAGATTCTGGCCAAGGACGGGATGGTTGAAAACAAACTGCAAATCCTCAAAGAACTTAACCTTCACTTTGCCATAGCCGGGTAGGCATTCGACTCCTCCCCATATGCTAGCCACCTGAATAGCAACACTAGCCCAGATTCTACACATGCTACTCCACCTCATCCCTTCCTGCTGTGCCTGTTTAGCTACAAAGAAGTCGAAGAAATAATTTTTAGCTTTGACACCAAGAAAAGTGCAGGGGACGATGGTCTTGCAGTTAGGCTTTGCCCAGCTCACAGCTCCCATCCTCCACATCTTCAACCTGTCTATTACCACAGCCACTGTTTCATCCTGCTGGAAATCTGCTCATGTTCTTCTTCTCTTGAAATCAGGAGATCCTTGTGACTTAAACAACTACCGACCTATCTCTGTCTTGCCCATTCTCTCCAAAGCACTGGAAAAACTTATCTACAACCAACTAAAAACTCCCCTTGAAGTGCACTCACTCCTAAACCCAGCCCAATCTGGCTTCAGGTCGAAGCACGGTACCATCTCAGCCTTGGCCAAAGTCTCTAATGACTGGATCCATGCTATGGACACCAAGAAGGTTACTGGTGCAGTCTTTCTAGACCTCAGTAAGGCCTTTGTCACTGTAGACCATCACCTCCTAATCACCTGTCTTGCCTATATAGGTGCCACTCCACTTACCTTGCAGTGGTTTAGCAGTTATCTCACTGGAAGGATACAAAAAGTCAAAGCTGATGGCCTACTATCTTCCCCTTCCAACTGCCAGAGCAGTCCTCAAGGTTCCATCTTAGGACCAACTTTCTTCCTGTACGTCAACAACCTAGACTCCCACATAAAGAATTCTAGCATACATTTTTATGGATGATACTTGCTTTTGTTTGCATCAGGTTCGTCCTTAACTGAAGCCAGGGAAGCACTCCAAGCTGACTTTATCCAGTTAGAAAGCAACCTTGTCAATGCCAAGCTTCTCTTAAATGCCAAAAAAACCAAGGCAATAATTTTCTTGAGACGTGCCTTGTCTGGTGCCCTACCTACCCTACCTAAAAACTTCATAGTTACCTCTCTAGGTGAATCCTTGGAAGTTGTACCTAAATTTAAATATCTAGGTATGTGGATAGACAAAAAGCTTTCTTTCAATGACCACATCGAGGATCTATCAAAGAGGCTTAAAGCACACTTGGGTTTCTTCTTTAGAAACAGGACCCTCTTTTCTCTCACCACATGCAAAAGACTTGTCCAAGCAACATTCCTTCCCTTGCTTGACTATGAAGAATTTATCTTTATCTACTCCCCAACCTTGAGCCTATCTAAACTGGACATACTCTACCACCGTGCTCTTCACTTCATTACTAACTCTGCGTACAGGACCCACCACTGTGATCTTTATGCAGCAGTTGGGTGGACCTCTCTCGCCACCAGACATCTCCTGCATGCAGTCATTTGGACCCTCAAATTACTACTCCACAAACTGCCTATTTAACTTCTCTCATACACATCTCACAAAATGCCTACTCCCTAAGGAAATCTGGCCTTATCCTATTAGATGTTCCCAGGACTCGTACCACAACTGAACAAAGAGCTGTCTCATACGCCCTCCCCAACATTTGAAACCAACTACAAGCCATGCTGAAGCTAACCAGCATCATATCAATTAACTCCTACAAAACACTAGCTGTCTCTAAATTAAAAGACATAAGTAGGTGCTACTAGGTCCCCAACTCTAAGTCAACTTCCTAGGTACCAACTGGCCCTCTACTTATTAAGCTGAAATGTGTTGCATAATTTGGCACAAGGTTAAAGCTGGAATGTATTGCATATATAGCATAAGGACTTCTATTTTGTATACCTCTTGTATTTTATATTTTTTTTTGTTGTTCTACATTTCATATCTCCTGTCAATGCAATTGTGAACTGTATGTGTATGTACCTCAGGACCTCCTTGTGAATGAGCTTGCTCAGCATAGTCTTTCCTGCAATAAACTTGAAACAATAAATTTGAACAATACTCATTAAAGAAGTGGCAGAGATTTATCTTACACAACTTACAGATTGGTTTGACAGGTTCAACAGCATTAACACGGGGTCACAGTTTGCCATGGTAACACTACTGGCTCCCAGATATAACAATTTGTTCATTCTCCCTGAATGTACACACTATATCACACAAAACCTGTTGCATACACTTATGCCAGAGCATTAAAGAAAGCTTGCAAAACAAACAAAAAAAAACACAGCAATAATGTGAATACACAACCTCTTTATCATACTGCTCCTCCTCCTCCTCTTCTAGTGTCTTGTCATTGTTCCAGTGCCTGATACGAGTGAGATAACATGACAGACTTGGATAGTGATGATCCTGAGACAGCCCAAGGCATTTGGAAGCTACTGGATGCTGAATACTGACACTGCTCAGACATTTTGGAGGAAGACTCAGACTTGTTACTAGAACACAAGGCAGGCTTATCAAAGCAGAGCTTCTGTCTAGCAAAAATAGTGATCTAATCTGATTCTTGAAAGAAAGGCATGTTGATTGGTCACCAGTGGCTCAAGCAGCTTCGTATTTTCTTTGATGTCCTCCAACATTGGCCACTTCTGAAAGATGTTTAATTCCACTGCAGGATATTCCCTCATCATATCACTTAAGGCTAGATCCAAGGAATCTCACATTCATAGCTTTTCTTAAACTTGACTTACCATATATCAGCATTGGCTATTGATTCAATTATTCACATGTCAAACAACTCACTTCTACTGCTCAAACTTCTACACCTCCTGGTGGCAATTTTCTCTGGACTACCACTGATGATGGAACCACTGTCAAACTCACCATTCTCAACAGCCATGGAACCACAAGGACTACTTGGAGGCACAACCTAAGTGCAATTCCTCATACTCCTGATGACACTATGGTGACTTTCACGTCACCATCAACAACAATCTCACAATGGTCATGTGTGCCACTCTCACCAGTGTGTAAACTATTAAGTAACAGCCTTTAAGCCACCACACCCACTGTAACTGTGACAACAACAGAATTAATGACTGGTCACACACAGGCACATTGTGCACAGATCTCCAGTCTGATATCATGTAGCCAACTGAATATAACTTTCACTGCTAGTAAGCAGCAGTTGTGTTCAAAGTTCAATAAGTATAAAAACAATATATATATAATGAAAGAAAAAAAAGGAAAATAAATCCATCATTGAGCACAGGAGAGGTCCCAGAAGACCGGAGAAGAGCTCATGTGATCCCGTTCCACAAGACTGGTAGCAGGGAGAAGGCAGGGAACTACAGAGCAGTCAGTCTTACCTCAGTAGTGGACAAGATTATGGAGGCACTCCTTAAGGAAAGGATAGTGCAACACCTGGAATCGATAGGAGCACAGGATCCAAGACAGCATGGGTTTACAAAAGGAAGGTCCTGTCAAACTAATCTCACAGAGTTCTTTGACTGGGTAACCAGAGTGGTGGACCAAGGGGGAGCAGTTGATGTCACCTACCTCGACTTCATCAAAGTTTTCTATACTGTTCCACACAGAAGATTGATTAATAAGCTAGGTAGGCTTGGGGTGGGCCAGAGGTTGGTCAACTGGGTGGCAAACTAGTTGATGGGCAGAAATCAAAGAGTGGTGGTAAACGGTATACAATCAGAAGAGATGCAAGTTATTACAAGTGGGGTACCTCAGGGATCAGTTTTGGGGCAAGTCCTCTTCAATATCTTCATCAGTGACATTGCAGATGGACTGGATGGTAAGGTTTGTCTGTTTATAGATGACACCAAGATCTTCAACAGAGTAGATGATCCAGATGGGGTGGGCAGAATGAGAAGAGATCTGGATAAACTAACAAAATGGTTGGAAGAGTGGCACCTGGAGTTTAACGCAAAGAAGTGCAAGATCATGCACTTAGGGAAGAGAAACCCTGAAGCCACCTATAGGCTGGGAGGGGAGTTGCTGGCAGTCACAAGGGAAGAAAGAGACTTCGGTGTCTTCATTACCGATGACCTGAAATCATCCAAGCAGACCACTAAGGTAGTAGGTAAGAATAGAGGGATGTTGTGGTGTATTAGTAGGGGTATCAAAGTTGGAAGAGGGAGGTAATAATTCCTCTTTACAAGACACTGGTAAGGCCCCATCAGGAGTACCATGTGCAGTACTGGAGGCCAGACCTTCACAAGGACATTAACCAAATTGAAGCAGTCCAGAGAATGGCAACCAAAATGGTGCAGGGACTGCGTCAGAAAACATATGAGGACAGAGTAATGGAACTCAATATGTATTCCCTAGAGCAAAGGAGGGATAGAGGTGATGTGATCGAAACATTCAAACACCTTAAGGGCATTAAAAAGGTGAAAGAGTCTAACATGTTTCTGTATTAGAAAAATAGCAGGACAAGAGGACACAGCTTGAGATTAGAGGGAGGCTGATTCAGGGGTAATGTGAGGAAGTTCTTTTTCACAGAAAGGGTGGTGGATGCATGGAATGGCCTACCTCAGGAAGTGGTGGATATGAATACAGTGCAGGGCTTCAAACAGGCATGGGATAGGCATACGGGAGCAATACAGATGAGTATGAATAGATAGGTCATTGATAGAGCAAAGGCTGATGGCACATTCATAAGGCAGAAAAAGAAATGGGCAGACTGGATGGGCCTTGGGGTCTTTATCTGCCATCAACTTCCATGTTTCTATGTTTCTAAAATATTATGAAATGCAATGAAAATTTTGTTTTTGATGCATGTTGTAAATTCTTTCTGTTTTTGTGGGGGGGTGTTATTATATTATTGGAAAATATATGTGGCAATGAGAATATAGTAATTGACATGGAAGTAAAGTAAAGAATTAGGTTGGGGTATATGTCTTCAGCTCAGTAATGAATACAAAATGCTACTGTAGCTCAACACTGTGCTGTGGTAGACTTAGTAGTTTGCAAACTCTTTCACATCACCCCAAACCCTTGGCCCTGTGCTTCCATCCCTCCATAGATGCACAAATAATTCAGATAGTTATCTGAGCCTTAAAAATGCTTTCAGAACCTTTTTATTGTAAGGTACAAAAACGGTTTTAACCATCACTGTCCACCCATATATTATTGCCTGTGAAGGGAAAGGAAACTAAGAACAACTAAAATGGTACTACACTGTCTTCAGCCTCCATTTGGGTCTTTTGCCATCACTATTGTATATTACTCTCCAAAATCAATGCTATAAAAATTATCATAACCTAAAAAAGGATGTTGTAAGGTTCTTTTACATAAAATGTCATGGATTGTGGATGGTTATGAACTTATTTAAACATGTTCTCTCATCCCTTGTAATGATTATATTAATATCTATCTATCTATCTGTCTGTCTGTCTGTCTGTCTGTCTGTCTGTCTCTCTGTCTGTCTGTCTATCTATATATCTATCTATCCATCCATCTAGCAAAAAACTTTCTTAATGCTCCAGATATGGTCAAAGAAACAAAAGTTGGGAAATGAGGCATTAGGGTTTCTCTAACACCCCCTCCCTCCCAAACCAGGTAGAAGACCAGGTGTGGTGTGTGTCTTGGGCTTCTCAAGCATAACGCTCACTCCATTCCATCTGTAAATAATGTTGGATGTGTAGACTTTATGAGACTGTGGTGAGCATTAGTCTTGAGAAGACCAAGGCAAACCCCACACCTGCTGTTCTGCCTGGTTTCGGAAGCTGGGGTATTAAGGAACCCCTAACACCTCATTTCTTAATTTTTGTTGCTTTGACCCTGACTGGTGCATCAACAAAGTTTTTTGCAACATTTTCCTTACTTTTTGAGATAGTATAATTATATCCTTATTTTCTTGTGGGAGTAAAGGGCACAGAGGGCCCTGTGCATCCATCTGCCCATAGATGCATATATGTGTGTGGTTGTGGCAGTACAGGGCTGTCAGGGACATGTGCTTCCATTTATAAGATGACAGTGACCAAATGGTATGCAATGCCATCTTACTATCCCACCTCATAAACTTGGTACAGAAAATTTTCAAACACCCACCAAAACATAATTCTGTGTGAGTGCAACGCCTTTCCACACCACAAGTGGGAAAACACATTTTATCCAGGAGCTGAAAAATTACAGCTGTAACATACATGAGGTGGGGTAATAAGAAGGCTATGTTGAAAATATGGGCTCAAATTATTTAAAATTCACAAAGTTACGAGTGCGTGCAGAGAAATTGAAATGAATGGTCATAGTTGTCCAATTTTTAATAATTTTGACTCCAAATGTTCGACGTAGCCTTCTTATGTCCCCACCAAATGTACCTGGTACAGAAAATGTTCAAATCCCTGCCAAAACATAATTCTATGCAAATGCAGCACCATTCCGCACCACAGGTTTGAAAACACATTTTAGCCAGGATTTGAAAAATGACAGCTGCGACACAGATGAGGTGGGGTAATAGGAAGGCTATGTTGATAATATGTTGTGAAAATCTTGAAAATGTTTAAAATTATGAGGGAGTATAGCAAATTGCAATGAATGGTCATAATAGTGCCAATTTTAATCATTTTGACCCCCAATTTTCAACATAGCCTTCTTATAACCCTGGCTCATGAACAATAGGACTGTCATTACACAAGTCCCACTGGAAAGGTAATTTCACCAACTGACCATTAAATCACCTTTCAGGTGGGAGTTACATAACGACAGTCATATTGTTCATGAGGTGGGGTCCCCAGAAAACCATGTTAAAAATTTGTGTTCAAAATCTTAAAAATTGCCAAAGTTATGCATAAAAGTTGAACCCCCCATTGAAATACATAGAAGTGCATTTACCTTAGTTTCTCATATTGCAGTTGCCAGTTCCAGCAGCAAAACATGTCTTAGATTGGGAGAGTGGATCTCAAACCTGGGACCTCCTCAGGTGAGTGAGGGGTGTCAAGGGGGTTGGGGGAAGGTGGGTACACAGTGGGAGGTCAAGGGGGGGTGGGTGTGTGATCGGTGATAGACTTTTTTTTTACAAGTTAAAATATTTTTTAAAAGACATTGGGGGATGCTTTTATTATTTTCAGCATACAGGGAGGGTAGGAAGATGCCACTAACCACCAACAAATGAAGAAATGTGCACTGGGGATTGGAGAGGGGGGCCACTAGACCACCTGGAAAATATAACCTTATGGGGGGGGGTTACATATAGCGATGAGGGAGGGCATCAGGGATCAGGGAAGGATTGCCAGTAGACAGCCAGGAAATATTAATAATTATAACAGTAAGAATATTAGGGCTCCGGAAGGGAGAGCCACAGGAACGCCAAGAAAATATAACATTGTGTAGGGGGTTTCATGTAGTGATGGGGGAGGGCATTGGGAAACAGGGAGGGAGGACAACTAGACCACCAGATAATTCTGATCATTAAAATTACTAGTATTCTGTGCTGCAACCTGCATGTTCTGTAGGTGGCATTGTGCCAATAAAATAAGTTGTACCATAATTGCAGCAAAAGGAACAGAGTTTTGCAAAACACTGAGTCCTTTTTCAGCAATTTTCAGCACCCCCCCCCACCCATTTCATGAAAATAGTGCTGCAATTTGAGGCAGTAGAAACTAAAATAAACATAGTTCTGCCAATTTTGGCAGCACACTACCCCCAAATCAGATTCCCGGGCCATGATTAAGTAAACACAACTGTCGGTGTTTACCATCTGTCAATATTTTTTGAAATATTTAAATTTGTTTGCCTAGTTAACTTAAAACAAGACTGCAGAATCTCTACACTATATTCTGCATTTGCCACAATAAATATCACTTTCGCTGCAACAAAACAGTTGTTTTGCAGAGCACATCTAACTTTTCCCATAGGAAATAACTGACAAATTGAAGCTTTAATAACTTTTGAACAGATTAATATTTTTTCACCATACCTTCAAAAGGAACATCTGTGACCCAAGACCTGTACACCCTGAACATTTGAGACCACAACTCCACACAGTTTCTGAGAAATGGAGTGACAAAGAATTTACACAAAAATGATAATTTTCACATTTTTGGATACTCTGTTTCTCTGCACCCACTGATCCGACTGAAACAAAACTTGCCACATCCAGAGATCTTTGGTCCCCAATGGTGCATGCAAATCTTCATGGGAATCGATGGATCAGTTGCTATGTTATTAAACTGCAAAATGTTGACGTTAACATAGAAGTGACCATTGATTCCTAACTATAGGGGAGGCACTACCTAAGGAAAGGGTAGTGGGATATCTAGAAACCACCAGTGCCCAGGACCATAAGCAACATGGGTTCACAGTGGGTAGGTCTTGTTAGACAAATCTCATAGTCAAGGTGATGAAGGATGTAAATCAGGGGGGCATGGTGGATGTAGGCCTACCTCGATTTCAGCAAAGCTTTCGACACCGTCCCTCGTAGGAGTCTGGTTAACAAGATGGGTAGTCTGAACATGGGAGACAAGTTGGTAAACTGGGTTAGGAACTGGCTAAAGGGACAGGCATGGGGAACCATAGAGGTTAAGATGGAGGGGGGTCAAAAGCTGTAATCAAGTACAAGACTTACAGGCAGACTGGATGGACCTGGAGGTCCTTATCTGCCGACAGTTTCTATGTAGACACACACATATATATATACATATATATATACACAGTATATATATATATATATATATATATATATATATAGCTATATCTATCTGTCTAAACATACATATATATTTTAGTGGCACGGTCGGGCCACTATAGTTAGGGTTCAGCGGTCACGTCCATGTTAAACTCAAAATCTTGTGCGTTAATAACTTTGGACCCGTTCAACAGATTTGCCTGACATTTGGTATGTGTGGTGGGGCATGGTAGATCTCTTGATATGCCAAAGTGCATTTTGGTTGGACTTACGGTCTTTGTGTACGAAAATACTGAAAAATGTGAACTTAACCGTTTTAGGAGGTGCTCAGAAATTATTTATAAGTGCCTCTTTGCATTAGCACTCCTAATACACACAGTCAGCGGCTGGCCATGGAGGTGAGAGGTGGGCTGTGCCAGTCACCATCTGGGAAAGGGTGGGGGGGTTGCTGGGTGGGCTGGCATTACTGGGTGGGAGGCCACTAGACTACCAGGAAATTGCAGATGGTTATGTATTCTATTGTGATGGGGGGCCACTAGACTACCAGGTATATGAACAGCTATAATAATTTTATACAGATCGGGAGGGCCACTAGACTACCAGGGATATAGAAAACAATATCTATGAAATACACATTGGGGGGACACTAGACTACCAGGGAATTAGAGACTGTAATCTATTTTATCATGATCGGGGGGGGGACTAGACTACCAGGGATATTGAAAAAATGATTTTTTTTATTCAGATGGGGCAGAAGGAAGCCCCCTGAGCAAAACTCACCCTCATTTAACTTTCTAGGGCACCCCTGGGCTGAGAAAATAAATTTTTTAATTTGGCCATCATGTCCCTCACTCTTTGTTTGTGAGTGAGCAATTTCTTTGATCGGGAGCCTGCAAATTCTTTGATTGTGAGATTCTTTGATTGCGATGGTGCATCGCGAGAGAGGGACGAGATGGCCAGATTAAAAAATCAATTTTCTCAGCCCAGGGGTATCCTAGGAAGACAAATGAGGGTGAGTTTTACTCAGGGGGCTTCATTCTAATGAACCATGTTGGTGATTTACGGCAATTCATTGAATTTTTTAAATTAGAACAGTTTTTATTCTTTGGTTGTGACCCTCTTAAAAAGTAAGTTAATTCTATGCAAAACACTTTGTTAATGCATCAGTTAGGGTTCTTCTACAGTGAAAAAAGTAAAGAAATTCGATTTTAGGGTTCCCACCCTTTGCACCCCACCCCTAGCCCACCCCCACCAACAGGCATCAGAGTGTGCATTGGGGTCATCAGCCCAAACTCTCACCCCATTCTCCTACACTGCACCACCTCAACTTGTTTACACATGGGAAGGGGTGAAAGTTAGGGCCAATGACCACAACGCACACCCTGATGCCTGTTGGTGGGGGCGAACTGGGGGTGGGGTGCAAGGGGTGGGAACCCTAAAATCGAATTTTCTCACTTTTTTGGCTGTAGAAGAACCCTAACTGATGCATTAACAAAGTTTTTTTTGCATAGAATATATATATATTTATAAAATGGTGTGGTAAATCATAAAAATCCCAGTGATACAATTGGCCAAAACACATCACATGACCGTGCATTATTTCCCAACGACCACACACCTTCCACTACGACCGGACGCCTGAACTACTTTCCACTCCTCATAACCTCTTCACCAGCAGCAAGACCACTCCACACCTGGTGCAGCTAGACACCCACACTAACACACATGTGCAACTGACACCCACACCCATAAATAAATATACCAGTAGTAGCACCACACTGTAGAAACAGATCTGTTCATCCTACCATTATTGTTTACTGAAAATTTAATTTAAAAATCAAATCCTGCCTGCCATGTTTACAGTGTCACACTGTACAACCACTTTATTACTGTAACCACTGTGACCACTCTGACTAACAGAAACCTAACTCTATATAAAAACTATAACATACATTCCTTTGTATTCTTCTCTTCATTTATTTAAAAAGATGCATTTCCACTCACAATACCACGATCCTGCAGTACTTTCACTTTCAATAGGGAAATGTAGCGTGACTGAGCGGTGCTCATTTTAGAAAGTGAGAAGCTGTTACTAGGTCAAAGTAAGACGTGGTGTGTTTAAAAAATCAGAACAGTGACTGCCTTTTATTATTTTGTGCCGGTTTTCCCTAATATTAGCTCCATATGCGATGAGGAAGCAGCGAGGATAAATCGAGCGACTCGGTCATTTTGAAACGTAGACGGAAGCGAGAGCGAGTGTTGCCATAGCAACACTCGCTCCGCTTCAGTCACCTAAAATACGACTCACTCGATCTATCCTTGCTGCTTCCGCGCATATGGAACTAATATTACGGAAAACTAGCACCAAAATAATTAAAGGCAGTCACTACGATTTTTAAAACACCACGTCTTACTTTGATCTAGTAACAGCTTCTCACTTAAAATAAGCACCGCTCAATCACGCTACATTAGAGCAATTAAAGTGACACTGCTTTACAGAAATACTTTTCACACCAAAATGACTACATAAAGTTAAAATCATTTACAAATACAGTTTTCACATCAAAAGTGTCACCTCTGCCAACATATCATTTAATTACTAACTACACAGAAGGACTACTCCCCAAAAAAAATCTATAGCCATTTTATAAGATAGATATACCACTCTGAGGTGTGCGGTGGCGCTCTGATATCGCATGCCTTGTGCGGTTGGCAGCGCATTCCGGCCTGCGGCCTCGCATGCATAATGCGCACCAAGGCGGCGATATCAGAGCACCCACTGCACACCTCAGAGTGGTATATCTATTACATATATATATATATATATATATATATATTAGAGAAAAAACTCTGTTTAATGCATTAGTTAGGGTTGTTCCACAGCGACAAAAGTGAAGAATTAAGCTATGGGTTGAAAACCCTAACTCCGAATTCCCCCCCCAGCACCACACACACACAGACACACACACACACACATGGAAGTATGGGGGAGGACCAAGTCAACACAACCAATGACAGACATCCAGCAGCAGGTGACAGAAATAACAAACAATTGTCTAAATGTACTACGAGACATCCCCAACCACCTGACCAGGTACTGCATGCTCAGTGGAGATCAACAGCAAAACTGAGGCCATGTACACAAAACATACACATCCCTGATTGCAACTGCACACAACGTACCACACTTAGTAGTTGCAAGGCCTTACCTACCGATGCCCCACACCAGACAACTCCACATGTGATGGGCCACCTGAGCAACAGAGTTGAGCAAAACCAAGGAGTTGTACAGGTATAATATCTCTGATTATAACAAGGGTTTGAGAAATGCAGCTTTCTAATTGACTGTAAACATTGTAAGAGCCTTATGTTTAGTTTTTATTAACATACACGTAGAGCCTAACCATATGATGAACATGCTTTAATGTTATTTAAAAAAACAGTTTTATTATGATAGCAATAAGCCACTCCCAGGTATTATGTTAATGGTCAGTTTATCACTGTGTAGCGACATGTGGCACTCTGCTACGCCTCATTCAACATTAAACCCCTACATGGTGATTAACAGACCTTTAACATAACCATTGGTCATGCCTTATTGCTTAATTGTCTTTATGACTAGATACTCTCCCTCTGCTAGGCACTGCAGGAGTTTTGCAACACAGTGTCACACCCAGTTACACCATACTCCGTCTACTTACTGGAGAATGGCTGTGAATATGAACTCATGAAGATGAACAGTGTAACTTGATCATTACAGTCATCGAAACCTTAGTGTGATTATAACTGACAGAGTCAGTGATAGAGAATAACCCTTGCCATCCTAGTACATTCATCCCATTGTGAGTTAAATCAATACTAAAAGACATTCTGTTTATATCTACACTATACCGACTTGATTGCTGTTGTACCACAATTGAAATAGTTATCACTTTGACAGCATCAGTGACAGAAGTGTGGCAAACCCAAACACTACGTATACAGCCTGAGTATGAAACAACTGTTAAAAAAATTACGCTGTGTCCATAAGTAGCATAGATCACTCATTGCAACAATAGTAAATGTATCACTACTTGAATAAGTTAGTCATCACAGATGCAATGAGATTGTCTTTATCAGGTACAACATACTGAGTAAGTGCCTACAGGAAAATCTATCCTATAGACATCTCCGATACAGGTACGTCATTGTTGGCTCAGTAGTCCTATGATATTTAGAAGTTGCTTGGCCTGATCCATGCAATTACACTGTTTCTTACAAAGAATACTTACTGCATCTTTAGTATTGAAACACACTGAAGGTCTATGTATGTACATTAGCAGTACAGCTTCATCAGTAAGAATGCATCTGATACTGGCGATGCAATTTCACAGCATTGAACAGGCAATGCTTTTCCATACGTTTACATCAGCCTCTCTATCTTCAGTAAACAGTTGCAGTAAATGTACTACTATGAAAATCACATACTAAATGTAACACTACTTTTGTCTTGAGCATGCTAGTGTCTTGTAGTTAATTTATGTACTTCTCTTAATTAATGTATACTCACTAGTGTTAAAACCTTTCTACAACTGTGATCATGCACCTTTAGCATTTATATTGACTAACGGCACAGTAATAGTTGTGGTGTGGTGTGGGGCATCGTTAGGTAAGGCCTTGCAACTACTAAGTGTGGTACGTTGTGTGCAGCTGCAATCAGGGATGTGTACGTTTGGTGTACATGGCCTCAGTTTTGCTGTTGATCTCCACTGAGCATGCAGTATCTGGTCAGGTGGGTGGGGATGTCTCGTAGTACATTTAAACAATTGTTTGTTATTTCTGTCATCTGCTGCTGGATGTCTGTCATTGGTTGTGTTGACTTGGTCCTCCCCCATACTTGCATATGTGTGTGTGTCTGTGTGTGTGGTGCTGGGGGGGGTGAATTCGGAGTTAAGGTTTTCAACCCTAACAGTGAATTTCCTCACTTTTGTCGCTGTGGAACAACCCTAACTAATGCATTAAACTGAGTTTTTTGCCTCTAATTTCCCTTCTTTTTGAGAATGATAACGAGAAATAGTGAATGTAATGCAGCGGTGGGAGCGCGGGGCCCATGATGTCTTGTGGCATAGTAACAGGAACAGCAACGCAAACAGAAGCACTAACAGTGGCGAACATGGTAACGCAAGCGCGAATGAGAACAGAAAGGGTGACGCACACAGTGGCGTAGACGGGAATGGTCTGCCATGTGATGTGTTGTCACATAGTAACATGGTGCCTGCAAATGGAAATGTCAATGGGCATGGTGACGCAAAGTGAAACAGAAAGAGAAACAGTACTGTAGACACAAATGGCAAAAAATAACAGAAACGCAAGCGCAAATGAAAACACAAAGGATAACGCACATACAGCCCCGCGCTCCAGCTGCGTAATGCGGTGTCGGGACTGCAAGGCCCTTTGGGTCCCACGCTCCCACCACATGATGTCAATGGGCATGGTGATGCAAAGTGAAACAGAAAGAGAAACAGTACTGTAGACACAAATGGCAAAAAATAACAGAAACGTGAAGTGCAAATGAAAGCATAAAGGATAGCACATGTGGTGGTGCAGGCGTCAACGATGAGTAAAGCAGATGCGGAACCGCAAGCAGAAAGGGCAACAGTAACAGTAATGTAAGCGCACAGGCTGGTTTTCCCCAAAACCTGCATAGAGAAAGACAGTGAGTACAAAGAATGTATGCATAATAATGGGTATCGGAGCAGAAAATGAGGACTTGGTAATAGGTTATATCTCAGGAACCGTATGACGTAGAAAAAAAATGTAAAAGTCATATGATTTACAACTGTCCAGGCAAATTTTGTCCTTAGCCCCTTGGGGGCTAAGCAATTATCTGACAAAAAGTCCGTATCTCGCACCGTTTCCGAGATATGGGCCCTGAAAGCGCGAATGCCGTAATGTTATCCTATGGGGAAAAAAGAGAAGTTCAGAGTACCATAACTTTGCCTCCCTGTAATATTTGTTCACCAAACCACTGAAAGGCACATCTGTGGGCTGTTGGCTGTCTTCCCTCCAAATTTCAGGAAAAAAGACCAAACTGTTCTTTTGCAGCAGGGTGCCAAACGATTCCGGTAATGCGTCGGACGCCGTAATGTTATCCTATGGGAAAAACCGTAAACTTTGGAGTGCCGTAACTTTGCCGCCATGTAATATTTTTTCACCAAAACACTGAAAGGCACATCTGTGAGATGTCGGCTGTGATGCCTCAAAATTGCAGCCCAAAACTCCCAACCATTGTTTTGCAGCACAGTGCCAAAAAATTGCTGTCACTTTCCCACAGACTAGAAAACTACTGTCGCAATTTGCGAAAGCTTTAGCAAAAAAGTTTGACACTTTCGTGAGCACCAAAGTAATTTGTGAAAGTACTTTTTCCAGAAATTTGAAAAACATATTTCTGGGGTGTTTTACCCCAAAATAAAGACATGGCTAGCATCCTCAGGGTCAGACTAGGTGAATACAAAAATAATTAGGTTGCTAGAGGGTCCCAAATTTAAATGCCAACCATTTTTCTGATCACCAACTGAAAACAAAATGGTGGATTTGCAAAAGTAACAGGGCCATTTGCGAAAGTAAATATGCATTTGCGACACTGTCAAAAGTTTTGTTAACTTTTCCCATTGACTTATAATGGGAAATTGTTTTTTGAATAACTTTTGAACCGTTTAATATTTTTTCACCAAATCATTGAAAGGCACATCAGGGACCCTGGCCACACGTTTCCTGAAGATTTTGGGCTGGTCGCGCAAACCGTGCGACCTGTACGCGCGACCATAGAATTCCAGAAAAAGCGTAAATGCACACGCAGATCATGCTTAATACCTCCACAGCCGTGTATCTGAATGCTACAAAACTTGGCAGATCCCAAGGCCTATGATTCTTGATCGTGTATTCCAAATTTCAGCCAAATCCATCAAACAGTTGCAAAGTTATTAAGGTGCAAAATTTGGGGGTTTAACATAGAAATGGCTCCTCCACCCTAACTATGGTAGCACTACCGTACTACCATAATATATCTATATATAGGCACATTCATGCTCCTATAGTTAGGGTTGAGTAGCCTGTTTAATGTTAAACCTTAAATTTTGCACTTTAATAACTTTGCAATTAACCACTGGCTTTGCACAAAATTTGGTATGTGCTGTCCTGTGCGCTACATTGTTGATGTAGCAAGTTTTGTTCCAGTTGGATGTGCAGGCTCTTAGATTTAGATAGTGTAAAAATGTTAAAAGGCCCCACTTTTTGCAGTTCTTTTCTCATCGTCTTGAGCCCAGATGATGTGGAATTTTGGTGTGATTTTTTTTGTTTATGGTAGAAAGAACATGGGTAACAGAACTGCCAGTGTTTGGTGCAAAGATATTAACTTGTGGCAAAGTTATTCAGTTTTTCAGTTCCCATTATTTCCTATGGGAAATTCATTTTTCAGGATTGAGGTAAAAAGTTCGATAAAGGATTTGATCTCACAAAAAAGGATTCATTCTTGCGAGATCCATTCCTTTTTTATGAGAATAAAATAATTTTTTTGTGAGGAAGAAAATCCTTTTTCATGAGCCACCATCTTGTTTTTTTCTTTCACCAAGTACAAAGGTGGAAAATACATAAAACTGCTGAGATGTTTAAAAACAAACAACAGAACATAGCTAAACAGGATCTGTTTAGTTAGAGTCTGACATTTGATTTGATAATTGTGCACACAAATGCTTTTTCTGGGCACCCAAATTCCTGGGTGCCCAGCTTAGGGAGAGGAGTGCTTCCCCGGCATTCTCTGTATGAGAACACCAGTGGGCCGATTACATGAGTCATGGTGCAACTTGCGGATGTGTGCGAGTTGCACCATGCAGTGCTACGCCAGGGACCCTGCACCATATTACAGAACAGGCAGGGTTCCTGGCACTTAGCCCAAAAATTGCAGCAGCCACAGGCTAGCGCAAAAGCATGGCACACCAAGCCTGGGTGCCACAAGTCACAGCATGCATACAGTTGCCCCCCCCAGAGTCTCCCTACCCTGGAACACTGCCACATGCACCAGGGTCATTGGGGGGCTAGCCAGGTGTTACTGGCATTCAGGGGGGCACCACGAGTTACGGAACCCAGGGTTCCCCATCATTTGGGAGGCATGGCTGTGTCAGGGGAATGGGAACTTGGGCCTCATGCATGCCACAGCACAGTGGAGTGGGCATCCATCATTTGGCATGGATGGATGCCCCTTAGACCATCTCCCTGCTGGTCTAACTTCACTGTGCTAATGTGCTCTTGGAATGGCATTCGTGGGTTACAGCAGCCACCCTATTGGAAAAGGGCACAGTTGCTGCCATAGCCCACCCTTGTGCCATGCTGCTGTGGGTTGCGGGCATAGTGGGTGGTGTAACCCATGCCTGGCACAACCCACATTCATCATGGCGCAAGGTGCCTTTTGTAATTCTAACTGGTGTTATGCCTGACGTAAGTTGCGAGTTGTGCCATCGGGTTCGGTGTAACTTGCCTTGCACCAGGCATAACGCCTTTTGGAATTGGGCCCCCGGAATTTCTTGACTTCTGCAGCTGCAACTGAAATCCTGCTGTCTTAGTCAGAAATACAAACAAAAATATATAAAATAAGGAAGTAGCATGCATGTGCGGTGGTGACTTTACTGGATAGGCATCAGAATAACACAGCTATTTCCAAGCCATATTCAGCTATTGCTTGCGAGCAGCGAGTCCACCGATCAAGTCACCCACCAGTTCTGGCAAAGTGCAGTACAGCAAAAAGAGACCTTGCCAGCACCTGATGGTCTCTTATAAAAAATGACACCCTGACAGCACCCCACATCTTAAAAGATTGAGACCTTAACACCACCCTTCAGCATTAAGCACTCCTCTAAGCAGCCAGCAATACCTGAGGTACTTCATGGAACCTTGATTGTTTGACAGCAATGCTGCAAGTACGTATGAAAATATTAAACACCCCTCTTAGAAACCAGAAACTATCAACTCATTAGGCAGGTTTTCTAATCTGGCAGCTTATTAGGATGCTTTACTAACAGCAATTCCAGCCTTTGGCACCCTCTGTATATGGACTGCAATGTCTGTTGTAAGCAGCATTAATAGTACTGTTACCAATAATTTTGACTTTTGAGAACTTTATTTCGTGATCGTCTAGTATAAAGGTGTCTGACTTAAGTGAGTTCAAATACAATATAATTTGATGGTAACATTATGATAATTTTTATTACTTTAAAAAAAAATTGCGTTTATTATTTTTGTGTGGGGAAAACCTGATGGTTATTGAGTAGGATGCAGTGGATGTATTTTTTCACCCCCACCATCCAATTGCTGTCTCTGGTGTCAAGTCATTTTTTTCCATTCTGGCTCTATGAAAATGGCCACCAGGCTGGGTGTGCCATCGGCTGTTCAGTAGTTGCAGTCCCTGTGTTTTAGTTTAAAAAAATGTTTTCTTCTTTATTTAATTTGTTTTTAGTCTTGTTTTTGTTTATTACTCTATCCCCACTTGCCTGCATTTTGTGTCGTGATTTGGAGCGAGCTAGTGAGTGGGTGATTCCGCTGAGCAGTCTGTTCTTTTTTGCTCTTCCTATTGCTGTTGCTGTTGAAGAACAGGGGGATGCAGGGAACTTATATATGGATTTTTTGAATGCTGTTTGGAAGCCCTCGAGCTGAAAGCTGGGGTGTTCCGGTAATACCCTGGTAGCAATGGTATTTGCAGTGGTCTTGCTGTGGCTGAGATGTATTCCTTGTCTTTAAATCATTGTATGCTGCCTTGCTGTGTATGTGCAGTTCTCTCCTTTGGCTGGACCTGAATGGTTTGGTAAAGTGGATCTACAGGTGGATCGCTCCGATGAGGACTGTTACCAGAAGATTGTGGATGTAAGGATTTAATGGCATGGATTGGAATGGACACTGAACTTGGTATTTGAATTTGGAAATCTATTACTGGATCTGCATTGGTGGATTTGCGGCTGTGGATTTGGGGGCTACAGTGGCTCAATTTGCATTCAGTGAGTAGGCCTGAACTGACCGGGGGCCCGTGCACTGGTCTGTGGCAGCTCAGGGGTCTGTGCTCTATCCTCTAGGAAGCCAGCAGCTGGAGCTCTGTCCTCTAGGGATCCCTGGGGAACCGATTGTGTTGGGTTCTGGTGGGGGGTCTCATGGTAGCTGGTGCGGCCCGGTCGTGGACTCTGGGCCAGATTTTCAGGGCTCTCCCCAGCTGTAGAGCTGACTGGTCCTGAACAGGACTATTTAGATTCTTTTCCTGCTCCTGGTCATGGTCAGACTTTTATTTTATTCCTTTTGGGCAGTGAGAGTGCCTTAACATTTTCATTTTTTTTTGTTTTCTGGAAGATCTTTAAACTCCATTTTATAACCTGGTGGCAGTGAGAGTGCCATAAACAGTATATCCCTAGGCCCTGATAGTGAGATCATCAGTGGCCTGAGGATTATTTGCCATTATCATTGAAAGAAAGATTGTTTATATCATTTGCTCAGGGGTGTGAGCTCCTGAAGATTTTTCAATAGTCCTGCTGGTAGTGAGAGGACCAGCGGGACTTGGACTATCTGTTTTTTTCCTCATACATCTTTATGACTGCACTATTATTATTTTGTTTTTTATATTTATTGATGTTATGGTTATATTTGTTTAGCATAATTCTTTTTTGTTCTCCTCTGAGCTGTGAGAGGGTTTTGGGGTGAGGAAGTTCTGTTATTTGTGTTTGACATTGTAATTGTTACTTGATGTATTGTAGGGTTATGATTTTAGAATTATTTCTGTAAAGGAGAAGGGTGTGATTTGTATGGGTTTTAGTTTTAGTTTTATTGGGTATACTGCAACTATTTTTAGGGTAGTCATTTATGAGAAAACTAGGATTTTGGTGTGGTGCTTTGGCTCTAGTTGTAGCTATTAGCCTGTGGAATGTGCCTGTTTGCCCTCCCGGTCTTATGCTATTTGTCCTCTTATCTCCATGCCCTCTGCCCATTCTCCTCCCCCCTCTGCCTTTTTCTATCTACCGGTGCTGTTGGGTGCTGGGCATTGTAAGTAGGAGGGATGGGATGGGCATGGTGGGGGACACAGACATTGGAGGTCTAAGGAGCAGCCCTCTCGCATAGGGTTGGTTAGGTCCAGAAGACGCCCTGGGGTGAAATTGAGCCTGGAATGTGGTAATCCATGTCTAGTCCCCATAACCAAGGGCACCATCTCTTTTGATGGGCAAGTAGCTGAGACAGCTCATGAACCCCGTCCAACTCTGGTGGTGTTATGCAATGCCAGATCAATTAAGAATAAAACTGCAATTATTTCAGATTTTGTTGGAACAGCCGATCTGTCTTGCATCACTGAGACCTGGCTGGATGAAAATGCTGGCCCCAGCTTGGAGGCAGCAATTCCAGTTGGGTACTTGGTGATACACTGCCCGAGACTGGACTACGGGGGCGGGTAGCGGTCTGTTTCAAGATTGAGTTGGGCCTCACTGGTGTACCGGTTGAGGAAGCCAAATCCTTTGAATGTACTGTGGTAGCTGGTGCAGGCTGCAGGATAGCTCTCGTTTATCATCCACCCAGGGACGAAAAGCGATTCCTGCAGGAAGTGGCAGATTTCACTGCCGATATGGCATTGGAGTCGCCCAGACTGATGGTTCTGGGTGACTTCAATGCCTGGGTTGATGATGAACTCTCGCCTTTTGGTCTGCACTTCCTCCAGTTGATGACATCACTGGGCTTCACACAGATTGTTTCTTCAGCTACCCATAATCATGGTCATTCTCTGGATTTGGTTTTCCTCCTGGGGATTGAGGCCTCTGACTTGCAGGTGGAACCTGTCAGTTGGTCCGATCATTACACCGTGAGGTTCAACTTCTGCCCCCCTTCGTAGGTCTGCCCCTGTGGAGAGGGTCAGTTATCGCCCTTTACAGGATGTGAGCCCTGAAGACCTGGCAGAGGTGGATTGACCTCTCGGAGTTTCCTGATGCTAGCTCGAGTCCAGAAGTTGTTGGTTCAGGCCAATAATGAGGCCATTTCCTCAGCCCTATACCTGATAGCTCCTGTCAGTGTTCATCCCCTCCCACTCCACCCTCGGGTCCTTTGGTTTGATGGGTCTTTGAGGGAGTTGCGACTGGTGGGACAAAGGTTAGAACGTCGCTGGCAGAAATCTGCCCTGGAGGCCGACCACCTTAGTTTGGTGGAGCATTACCAGTTCTACCAATCAGTGATCTCCTGTAAGAAGGCAGAGTTCCTGTCCAGGGAGATCGCTGTCACTCAGAACCAACCAGCTCAACTCTTCCGAACTGTGGACAGGTTGTGCAACCCAGTCTGTCTGCAGCTCCGTTGAGCTTTTTCACAAAAAAGAGTGTGATGATCTTGCTCGATTCTTTGTGAATAAGGTGGCCGACATCAGGTCAGAGATCCACTTGACTCACTCTATGGGGATGCGGTTGGTCGGTGCTCGGTCACTATACCTCGTACTTCCTGGAATACCTTTGACCTGTCGGAGTTCAAGGATATTATGCGAATTGTCAAGGGGATGCACCCTATGTGCTGTAGTTTAGATCTGGGCCCAACTTCCCTGATCTTGGGTTGTTATGAGATCATTGGCCCATTTTTGGCTCAAATTGTCTGGTGCTTCTTGGAATCGGGTAAGTTTCCAAGCTCCCTGAAGGAGGCGGTGGTGACACCCCTTCTGAAGAAAGCTTCGTTGGACCCAGATATTTTTGCTAACTACAGACCTATCTCGAACCTTCCCTTTATAGGAAAGGTTTTTGAGAAAGTAGTGGCAATCCAGCTGGAGAACCATTTGACCATCCATAATGTCTACGAACCTCTCTAGTCGGGTTTTCATAAGAGGCATAGTACTGAGACTGCTCTGGTTCAGATGCTCAAAGATCTCCTGATGGTAAGAGATTGGAGAAACTGTTCCATTCTGGTACTCCTTGATCTCTCTTCAGTCTTTGACACTGTAGACCATGGGATGCTGCTCAAGTGCCTGAGGTCCATCTGTGGCCTGTCAAGTACAGTGCTCAGATGGTTTTCATCTTTCCTAGCTGGTAGAACACAGAGAGTTGTGTCGGGAATTTTTTCTTCTGACCCTTTCTCTCTGTCTTGTGGGGTTCCTCAGGGCTTGGTGCTGTTCCCCATGTTGTTTTCAGTGTATATGCTACCCCTCAGAGACATTGTAAGATGGTATGGGCTGAGGTTTCACTGCTATGCAGATGATACCCAGCTCTACCTGTCTTTGGCCCCCAACCAGGTTAGTGCTTTCTCAGTATTTAACAACTGCCTTACTGAAATTCAAGACTGGATAAATTCGAGCTGGTAAAAAGTTGAATGCAGGTAACACTGAAGTTATGGTTGTGGACCCGGGTCGCAGGATAGAGGGGTGAGGGCTGATCAGCTCTCTGGATTATTTCTGGGGGGGGGGTGCTCAGATCCGTACCTCAGAACTGGTGAGTGACTTGGGAGTGCTGCTTGACAATGGGCTGACCCTTTGTTATCAGGTGTCAGCAGTTGTTAAGTCATTAAGTCAGCCTTTTACCATCTTAGGAACATTGCCAGGGTCAAACATCTTATTCTGTCTAGCAATCTGCCTGTGTTGGTCCACATCTTTGTGACCTCTCGCCTTGACTAGTTGAACTCCCTTTACTTGGGGCTTGCTGGAGTTGACATCTGCCGCTTGCAGCTAGTGCAGAATGCTGCCGCTCGATTGCTAACGGGGTGTCTAGGAGGTCGCATATCACCCTTGCGTTCCGCGATCTGCACTGGCTGCTGATTCAGTGGTGGATTACCTTTGAGGTAGGTTTATTGACCTACAAAGCCCTACACAGACTTGGTCCCGACTACTTGAAAGAGCTTCTGATTCCCTACACCCCTGTACGACAGCTCCGTTCGGCTGACGAGGGCTTGCTGGAGATTCCGAGGGTTACATTGAAATCTTCTGGGGCTCGCGCTTTTATGTTTGTGGCCCCTACCCTTTGGAATTCTCTGCCCCGTCAGCTTCAGGAATGCATGACCGTGGGGAGCTTTAAACAGGCACTTAAGACTTTCTTGAGGAGTCAGGCCTTTTATGAACTGTCATGATTTTTATTAGTGGCCTATTTTCTAATTGTAATATTTCTATGGAATTTATTTTAACATTGTAAAGCACCTTGGCACTTGAAAGGTGCTCAACAAATAAAGTTTATTACTATTATTATTATTATTATCATTATAGTGGCATCCTCCCCGCATGCCAATCACTGTCCTGGTGTCTAGTGGCACCCCCACCATCCAATCACCATTCCCTAAGTGCTATTTTACTCCCCTCTCCTGCCCACCCACCATTTTCTTTACAGTGCCAACATCAGGGGGCCAAATCCCAATGTCACCATTACAAGCCCCCCCTCAGCAGTGTGGGACACTGGGGAGCCCACCCTCAGTATCCTGAAATATTTTTTTTCTTGTACCTGCAAAACGAAAATAGTGCCCAAATGTCTGTTTTCATTTTTAAACCTGAAAAATAGAAAACAGTCTCTCATCATCTCTGTTGTCCCCCTTCTCCATCCCAACCCTCCCACTGAGCACACACCACCCCACAAACCCCTTACCCTATACTTACCACTGGAGGTCATAGCCTGTCATCTTCTGTGGACTGAGACATGTCTGCACTCTTCAAAGCCGAACCGTGAACTGAGGAATAAAGATAAGTGGCCTATAATTTATTTCAATGGTGTTTTGAACATATGTTCATAACTTTGCCATTTTTGGGGAATTTTTTCACCAAATTTTCAGCATGGTTTTTTGGGACCCCACCTCATGAACACTGCAACTGTCTTTTCATTAATCAGGCCCAGAAGGGGATTTTGCAATCGCTGCACAAAATCACCTTTCTGGATGGAATAACAATATTTCACCGCTAGTGTTCATAAGTTGGGGTCCCAAAAAGGTCACGTTGAAAATATTGGGAAAAAAGTAATAAAATGGCTGAGTTACACATGTTCGTCAACATTTTTCTATGCACTCGCATAACTTTGGTAATTTTTAATAGTTTGACTCCAAATTTTCAACATAGCCATTTTTTTTCACACCACCTCAAGAACAGTATAACTCATTTTTTCACATCCTGTCCAAAATGTGTTTTCGCACCTGTGGCACAGAATGGCACTTTGGCATGGATTTGAAAATTTGCACGTAGGAGGTTTATGAGGTGGGGTCATAAGATGATTATGTTGAAAATTTGGGATCAAAATATGCCAGAGTTATTACCATTCATTGTAATTTTGCTAAGCTCTGTCATAGTTTTGCAAATGTTAAATATTTTTTCCACAGATTGTCAACAAAGGCTTCTTATTAACCCACCTCATGTATGTCACAGCTGACATTTTTCAAATCTTGGCCAAAATGTGTTTCCACACCTGTGGCACAGAATGGCATTACAGTTGAGCAGAATTACGTTTTGGAGGGGATTCAAAAATGTTCTGTACAAGGTACATGAGATGGGGTAATAAGATGGCTATCCTGAAAATGTGGTCACTGTTGTCCTATAAATGGAAGCACAGGGCCTGAAAGGTCTGTGCTTCTGCAGCTACATACATACATATGCGCATCTATGGAAGGATGGGACTGCAGGGTCCAAAGAACCCTGTGCTCCCACAGTAAAATAAGGATGCTGTTATACTATCTCAAAAGTAAGGAAATATGTTGCAAAAAACTTTGTTAATGCACCAGTTAGGGCAAAAGCAACAAAAATTGAGAAATGAGGTGTTAGAGTTTCCCTAATACCCCGCCCTCCCAAACCTGGCAGAAGAGCAGGTGTGGGGTGTGCCTTGGTCTTCTCAAGCCTAACGCTTACCCCAGTCTCATAAAGTCTACACATGTGACATTATTTACAGATGGAATGGGGTGAGCATTTTGATTGAGAAGCCAAGGCACATACACAACTGCTCTCCTGCCTAATTTTAGGAAGAAGCCGAAATATTAGAAAGGAAACCCTAATGCCTTACTTCCCAACTGTTGTCACTTTAGCCATATTTGGAGCATTAGTAATATTTTTTGCAACATAGAGAGAAAGATAGATAGATAGACAGATAGATAGATAGATAGATAGATAGATAGATAGATAGATAGATAGATAGATAGATAATTAATACAAGGGATGAGAGAACATACTAACATACTAATTGCCAGCAGATTAGGCCTTACGGTCCATCGAGTCTGCTCAAACCTCAGATCCCTAGTTGGGTGCCGAGGCCCTCTCCCCCTTGTGTTCCAGAAACCGCTATCATCCATCCATCCCCACCCCCCTGGGCCAGGCCATCATCTGGTACATCCACTTTCTGTGTCTGTCCCACCCTCTCTTGAAGCCCTCCACTGTGGATCTCTGAACCAGCTCGCCAGGCAGCGCATTCCAAGGGTCCACCACCCTCTCAGTGAAAAACCTCCTCCTCTTTTCCCCCCTCACCCTTCCACTTTCCAACTTCAAACCATGCCCTCTGGTGATACCTTCCTGCTTTAGTCTAAAGATCCCCTCCATGTTTACCCTATTTATTCTCTTGAGGTACTTGAAGACCTCAATCATGTGCCCCCTGTCTCTCCTCTCCTCCAATGAAAACAGACAGAGCTCCTCAAGTCTGTCCTCATTCGTCAAATCCCCTAGTACTAGTATCATTTTAGTTGCCCTCCTCTGTACCCTCTCTAGGAGCTGTATGTCCCTCTTCAAGTGTGTACACAGTACTCAAGGTGTGATCTAACCAGTCTATTGTACAGCAGCAGAATCACTTCCCTGCTCCTAGAAGTGGCCCCCCCCTTACGATGCATCCCAACATCCTGTTTGCCTTGCTAGCCACTTTCCTGCACTGTTCAGAGTTATTCAGACATGCATCCACCATGACCCCTAGGTCTTTTTCCCCTGTTGAGGCCTCCAGTGCATCCTCTCCCAGGGTGTACCTGTGCTTAGGGTTTCCCCGCCCAAGATGTAACACCTTGCACTTGGTGATATTGAAATTTAATTTCCATGTGTGAGCCCAGTTTTCCAGGATGTCCAGGTTCCCTTGCAGGGCCAACCTCCCCTCTTCCCCCTCAACTACTGCTCCCATCTTGGAGTCATCAGCGAAGAGACTCATTTCACACCCTATACCCTCTCTGATGTCCGATATGTATGCATTAAACAGGATCAGACCCAGGACTGAGCCTTGCAGTACCCCACTACCAACCTCTCTAGGGTTTGAGAGCTCCCCACTGACCACTACTCTCTGGGTGTGTCCAGCTAGCCAGTTTTCAATCCATCTGACCATCAAAGGGCCTACTCCCAACCTTGTCAGTTTCTCCACCAGACCATTGTGGGGGACAGAGACAAATGCCTTGCTGAAGTCCAAGAATAATACATCCACAGGCTTTCCCCTGTCCAGTTCTGATGTTACCCATTCGTAGAACTCCACAAGATTGGTTTGACATGATCTACCTGGCACAAACCCATGTTGCCGACTATCCAGACCTCCACCTCCTCCAAGTACACCCCAATCGTTCCTTTAGTATACTCTCCATTAATTTTCCACCACCGAGGTCAAACTGATGGGTCTATGGTTACCTGGTACTTCCCTTGACCCCCATTTATGGATTGGCACCACATGTGCCTCTCGCGCCAATCCTAGGTGCCCTCCCTGTCTCAAGTGACCTGTTGAAGAGCTCCGCCAGGGATGCAGCCAGTATGTCCTCACATCCCATAGTACTCTCAGATGAATGCCATCTGGTCCAGGAGATTTATCTTTCTTTAGAGCCTTGAGGGCTAACCACACCCTTTCGGTGGAGATAGCATCATCCATCCCCTCCACCTTACTGGCCTTTTTATCCTTATCCTGATGTGACACCCCTGGGGTGCCTCTCCCTCCCTCTTGCTCCATTTCTGTTGCTCCCCTGATCCCACCCACTACCGCTTCTATCCCCATAGTGCCTTGCTTTATAGATATCCCATCCCCCTCCCTAGTGAACACAGAGGCGAAGTACTCATTTAATACCTCTGCCTGGTCCCTCGCCTCTTCCACTCACCCTCCTTCTGATCTCAATCTGCCGAGATGGCCCTTAGTGTTTCTATGCTCCCCAATGTACCAGAAGAACCCCTTTTCCCCTAGATTGTATCCCCTGTGCCAGCCGCTGCTCTTTACTGGACTTTGCCCCATCACCATCCGGGTGACTTTTCTAGATGTAAGATGGTACATTTCCTTTTCCCTATCCCCTCTTGTTGTTTTATGCTTTTTGTAGGCCGCCTTCTTTTCTCTGACCGCTACTTGAACCTCACTGGACCACCAGCATGGTTTATGTGACCTCGCTCCCTTATGTTTTACCTTAGCGCAGGTCCTGACTACCTCATGAAGTCTCCGTTTTATGACCTCCCATCTCTTTTCCACATTTGTCATTGATGTAATCCCCTTCAAGTGATCCTTGAGAATATTTCCCATGCCCACAAAGTCTGCCCCCCTGAAGTCCACTGCCAGTGTCCTAGATCTCTCCCTCCTCCTCCTCCCATGCTTATTTGAAGCCAGACAGTATTGTGGTCTCTCCCAGTCAGGGGATCCTCTACAACCAGGTCCCTTACCAGATCCCCATCTGCCAGAACCACATCCAGGACATGCCCCTCCCTTGTGGGCTCCATCACATGCTGTATTAAGAACATATCCTGGAAGCTGTCCAGCAGCCTCTGCTCCTTGGCCACCTTAGAGGACACGGTTCCTCAGTTTGTACCTGGCATATCAAGGTCCCCCATCAACACCACTCCTTCCCCTTTTGGTCCACACTGGGCAATGATGTTGTCCAGCAAACCATCCTCCAGAACATCACCCATCCAGGGGGGCCTATATACTACACCCGGCTTGACCTTATGTCCTGCTGGGGTTCATAAGGTGACCCATAAGGCCTCCACGTTTCCCTCTGCCTCTTCTACCCTAGCAATTTCTACGTCATCTCTAATGAACATAGCCACTCCACCCCATCTGCCCTCCTTTCTATCCTTCCTAAGCATAGTGTACCCCACACGTTTAGGTCCCAGTCATGGTTTTTGTTGGGCCACGTTTCCATGACCACCGCCACATCCACCCCCCCTGAACAACATGGCCTGGAATTCTGGCAACTTGTTTCCCAAGCTCCTGGCATTTACTAGCACCACCCCCAACCCCTTATCTCTGATCCCCTTTGTCGAACCCCACACAGGTTCCTCATACTTCCATCCTCCCTCTGCTCCTCCTGAAACCTCTTCTCCCAGTCTGTTTCCCCTTCCCCCCTTGGGTTTGATGGCTACTCCCCTCATCTGGAGGAGAGGGCTTCTGGTCAGCCCCTCCCTTATCCCTCCCCCTTCACAAGTTTAAACCCCACCTTTCTTGAATGTAGTCAGCCACCCCCTGTTTAAGGATTTCCTTCCCTAATGGGGCAAAATGAAGCCTGTCCTTGGCATACAGTCCCTTATCCTTCCAAACTCCTTTCCAGTTACCTAAGACTCCCAACCCACTCTCTTCACCCCACTTCCTGAGCCAGTCATTAACCTCTGTGATCTTCATTTTTTTCTCCACTGAGGCCTTTGGTACTGGCAATATCTTTGAAAAGGATATGTTGAATCCATTATCCCGACAGACTCTGGCAAGTTCTTGGAACCTTGCTTGGACTTCCAAAACACTATTTTCCTCTAGATCGTTAGTTCCCAAAAGCACCAGGAAATCCAGTTTCCCTCCACAATCCCTAACCAGTTCCTACACCATGAACTTTGCTCTGTGCACTGTCAACCCAGAGATACTCACTATCTTCACCTGACTATGGCATCCACCCCCCTGTTCCTCCCACTGGATACCCCTAATCATCGAGCCTCCCAATAACAGAACCTTAACACCGCCATCATCCTTATGGTTACCTCCACTATGCGCTCTCAACCCCCCTTCCCCCCTTTATTTGTGATCTCAATTCCATGGGAATCTTCCTGCCTTATTAGAGACCCCCTTGTCACCCTCCCCTTTCTGCCTCCCTTGTTATTTTGCCCACTTAACTCAGACCCCCCCAATAGATGTCCCCTTTAACCCTCTCTTATCTGAACCATTTATCCTGGCCCTGATGGTTTCCCCTTCCTCCCCACACTGCCATCCTCCCCCCTTGTAATAGTACCCCTACCTCCAGAGGCCCACTGTGGGTCCCCTTTACCCAGGGCCCCATCCTTGGTACAGACCCCCCTGCTGAAGGGGGGCCCCTCCCCCGCCTCCTTGTCTCCCAGTTTCTCTCCAGTCATGCTCTCCTCCCTCATGTCTGCAATATGTTGCATCTCCCCCATCTGCTTAACATTTATGCTTCCCCTTCTCTCTCTGGGACTATTTCTATCTTTTCCATTGCCGATCTGTGATGCCCTATGGGTATCCAACTCCCTCCCCCCGGCCTCTCTATCAGTTTCCTCATTTCCACCAACCCCATCCTCCCCCTCTAGGTTGCTTAGTAGCTCAAATTTATTGTAACACTCTATGCCAGCCTCCATCAAGTAACCTGAGTTACCCTCGACTGCCCCTCTAAACTGCCCCTCTTCCTCCCCTCTTGCCCTGTTCTGCTTAGGAGCTCCCTTCCCACAGTCTGCTCTTTTAGGCTTCCCCACAGCAGCCCCTCCCTTCTCACTGTCTGCTCTTCTAGGCTTCCCCACAACAGCCCCTCCTGACTCTTCCCCCTCCACTCTCTTTATATTAGGAATGTTTACCCCATACATTTTCCCCTTAGCATCAACATCCCTATCTAAGGGTCCTCTGTCCCTAATATCCCCCTCCTGCTTGCTGTAACATAACATCCTGTAATCTCTGAGCATTGCCCCAGTCTCCCCTCAGCCTCACCCTTCTGCCACCCATATCCACACCCCTTATCCTTGGACACCCCCCAACTCCCCCAGCTTACTCCTTAACCAATATACTTCACTCCTGATACAAGATAGCTGTCTACAGAGTGGGCAGCCTCCCTCTCTCCAGGCCCAATTGAGAATTATTGCCATCCCACAGCCTGTGCAGCCTACAACCCTTCTGAAGATGCCTGCCATGGTGGAATGTGGCCACCTTGTTTGTTCCTCTCTGTTCATAATGGCACACACCCCTTTTCTTAGTCCCTTCCCCCTGGAATACTCTGTATACTGACTTCAGTTATTTACGAACCCAATTTCAACCCCACCAATAAGGTTCCCAAGTCTCACAAACACATATAGTTCAGTGTGTGTCCAGTCCCACTAACAGTGTGTGTGTATGCAGACATCAGGTACCGTATGATGTCACAGGCCCACCAGTTCCTGTTGCTTCAAAATTTCAGTCACAAACAGAAATGCACAGCCCTTCAATCCCAACCCCAGTGGCTTTTCAGTATTTAAGAAAGCCTACAAAACAGAGATTGAAGTGGGAGGACTCTACCACCACCAGGCAAACATCACATTTAAATTTCACTCTAATTATCACTGCCAAACAAGTGTTCCCACACCCAGCACACAAGCCCCAATAGTTACAATATCACAGCCCAAGTAACAGTTCTAATTCCAAGTAGTAATTTTTAACACACAGAACTAATTTCAAGTACAAAACTATTCAAATATTTCAGTTAAAACAGATGATAAAACCAAACCTCTTTCCTGAACAACCTCCTACCTCTGTTCCCAAGTGGACAAACATGTTTAGATAAGTTAAGAACCATCCATAACCCATGACATTTTATGTAAAAGAACCTTAAAAGATCCTTTTTTAGGTTCTTATAATTTTTAAAACATTGATTTTGGAGAGTAATATACGGTAGTGATGGCAAATGACCCAAATGGAAGCTGAAGGCTGTGTAGTACCATTTTAGTTGTTCTTAGTTTCCTTTCCCTTCACTGGCAATAATATATGGGTGGATAGTGATGGTTAAAACAGTTCTTGTACCTTACAATAAAAAGGTTCTGATAGCATTGCTATGGCTCAAATAACTATCTGAATCATTTATGGCTCATCAAAACCTTTCAGAACCTCGGAACCTTTTGTGGTTCTCCAATCCCTAATTAATACTAGTCTATCTTCTATATTTGTACTTTATAAACAAATATAAATTTGTAAATTCTGCAATCCATGTGTGGTTTAAAATGGTCCCATTTGACCCAGCCCACCTCCTGGTCAAACAATAGATAAAAATAATACTTAAATAAATAATACTGCTCCATAACACAAAACAAATACAAAATAAATGGGCACATTAATGAAAACTGCAGTGCAGATTTACAAAATGGACTGTTCCAAGCAGATTACTAAACAGAAAACAGAAGGCTTCTGAAACACCCTTTGCACATTCAGTGCCTTTTTTTCCATATGAAGCAGATGCCTGTACTGATACTGATATAGACTTTGCTATTTTACACAGTAAGGTCTAGATTTTCAGAGCCCTTGTCTGTTCAGCAGCTGTAGGAGAAAACTGGCACCAGTTGGCCACCACTTGAGGAGCCTCAGTTTTTCCTGCAGCTGTGGTATTTTCAAACATGGATCCAGTTTATGACTGTCTCCATTATTTATGGCAGCTTGCAGCCATTTTTTCAGCACAGCCACAGGAAAATGTTACACCCAGTGGGACCAAGTGTAACATCCCTCCATCTATGCTAGGTGAAAATGCAAAGCTCCACAGGTGTGGCAATTTCATCCGGCAGTGGTGACTGTGGTGTGGCACTTAGTTCCTGGATGGACTGAAAATCTAATCTTATGTGTATCTTGAGCTGGTACATCTATATTCATGTGGTAAATCCTTGGAGAAGGTATACTACTCAGAAAAGATTACTACCAGGCCATGCTGGTCTCTGATGTGAGCAGCTTCTGGTTTAGCATTACTGGAGTTTCCTCAGTTTGGAATGCTGATCTGATGGCAACACCAATACAGTGACATACCTCGCTGTCACCAAAATTGACACTTTGCTGACAGGTCACTGTGTTGGTGCTTCCAAGACAGGGGCACACTGTCTCCCAGTACTGCACCCCATTCCTGAATCAACTCTGACTGGAGTTGATAATCCATAGTATGGGGGGCAGAGCCCCTTGCATGGGTGGTTCAGGGGGTGAAGTCCTCTGATAGAGAAACAGAATCGGGAGACATACAGGATTTATGACTACCTCAACTTGCGGTCGACATAAATCCCATCGCTGAGATGCCAGTTGACAAAAGTGTTGTTGAACCAGCATCGTAGATCCCCTCAGTCTATACCCTGATTGCTTATATGGTAAACACACAGTTCCAGAATGCGATATCATCTCCACTGGGGCATACAAGTACAGCCTGCTTCACAATGATTGTCTGGTAGATTTTGGAGCCCAAAGAAGGCTTGGAGAAAAAATCAGGTGTTGGTGCCTAAAATCTGGGCCTAATATGACCAGTATCTAATATATTCAGTGTACGGCATTTATTATCCAAGAATCTCTATTTTTTTCTTTTTAATTCTTGTCTATCATCTCTGTATATACATATATATTACACTTTTGTGCATGAATTGTCCAGCAGCAATAAGAACAAAAAGACAACATCAAGTTGCTTAAGTCTTTGTGATTCCATCTGGGGAAACACTCATAGGTGGAATATGCCTGTGAAGATTCTTTTCTAGTTCGAGCTTGTGGTCCTCTTGTAACTGTATGAGAATCTGTCCACAGTGTTTTCTTATTTTGATTTTTTTGCTGGTACAGGACAATAATCTAGGGAGTGTCTGAACTGTATTTCTTAGGATTTCTTAAGAACACCCTGAAATATATTTGACCTTTGACCCCACCTAAAGGAAGTACTCAAATTCTAAATCATGTTGTGGTAGATGAGATAGCATATATTTAACCAAAAAATGATTAAGTGGAATGTTTCACTGAATCAAATATACTGTAGCTGATATTCTGTTATCAGAAGATATCCTTAAGATCAAAAACTCTATTATTGTTTGCACAAATATGGAAGTTTTTTCAGTAGTTTAGTATCATTGGATAATCATATTGCTCCTCATTTAAAATACTAAGGAAATTAAAACTATCTCTGATTCTTGATTTAATTCATAATGTAAAACAGGACAAAAAAAAGAAATTAACAGACAAACTAGAGTTACAAGAAAAACTCCTTCTAGGAAGAACTTGAGAATATAGGTTAGAGTAATGAGCTATGAATTTGCTAGCTTCATTCAGTAGACCTGAGTTTGATTCCCACAATCTCTACTTGCATACTGCGTGACTCTGAGAAAAACTCTTAACCACCCCAGTGCTCTTGGTTTGCCCCTCTAAACAGGCCTTGTACCTAGTGGGTCTTACCAAGCTACTAAAAAACAAATATTGAATAATTTAAATAAATTGTGTAAAATGACATTTCTAGTTGAAAAACTAACATATTACCAAACTATGAGAGATATGATGTTAGAGGTTACAGGGACAGATTTTGTAGCACAGTTTTGGACCTTGGTAGCCAAAGGATGCAATTCATTCTCTATTAATCTATATGTAGTCATTGCCCCTGAGGAGTGGATAAAAAATTGCAATGATCTGTTTTTGATCCTGGAGAATCTAATAGATCCTTATGTGCTTTAGATAGTATTTTAAAAAATAACACATGAAGAGATAATAGAAGTAATCCCATCTTCCAAGCTTGATAAAGCACCAGAATTAGAGAAGTTACCACAAGAACTTCATTTTTTCCCCAATTGGTGGTTGAAGGTCTTATATAGATTTTTTAATACAGTATGTACACATATCATTGTAAATTCCCTGATGGTTGGTTATGCCATACCATTGTTCCCCTGCATAAAAAAGGTTCCAAGTCAGATCCTGTGAATTACAGAAGCATAAGATTAATAGAAAACTCTGCAAAGATTTTCAGCAGAATTAATCTGGAGAAACTGTCATTATGGGTTAATATATCTGGCATTTTATTAAACTCCCAACTTGGCTTCAGGAGAAATTCATCTACTATAGATAATTGCTTCAATCTGTTACACTTAATTTACAAATGCACTACAGTTCATAAGCAATGACTGCATTTTGCATATATTGACTATTCTTCAGCCTTTGATTCACTTAGCAGACATAAATTATTGGAATTTTTAATGAAGAAGAGGCTAGATGACTCTTTGTTAGCAGTAATAATTGCACTGTAATCAAGCAATACAACAATTGTACAATATTCCAGAAATGGTCATTTGGCTTCCCATTTACCTCTAATAACAGAGTGAAACAAGGCTTTTTACTGGCCCCACTTCTTTTTAATCTTTATGATAATGAAGTGTTGACATTTATTACAAACACAGCAACTGATGCCCCTAAAAGGAGTCATAAACCAGTTCTGATAATAGCATACACAGATGTCTTGGTCAGTTTTTTTCTTATTTCCTTTGGGGCTAGAAAAGTAGCTGAATAATTTAATTGAAATTTTCAGCAATTTAGATTTAAAAGTTAATATTTCTGAAACATCCATTAAGGATTTCAGAAGGGGTAGTGCTACATTTTCCTGGCATATCAATGATACAAAAGTAGCCATAGTCAAAACATTGTTTACCTGTGCTTAACTTTTAATAAATCAGTGTCATGGTCAGATCATATTTACTACTTGAAAACCAAATCTCAACAAACCATCACAGGCCACCTTAGATTTAACAGACTTTATTATGTGTGTGTGTGGGGGGAGTTCTCAGTCACAGCTTTCATGAAGACCTTTAATGCCAAAGTTGCTTCAGTGGCATTATATGCTACTGAACTTTGGTGCGGGTCAGAATTAAACAAGTTAGAACCCACTATGAATACATTTTGCAGTGCAATTTTAGGTGTTCCTCAGTGTACACCAGGTGCCTACATAACATCTGAGCTGGAACAAAATAGTCTTCAGACTTTGTCACATGCCAGAATAATAAAATGTTGGTTCAATGGAAGGCCATCAGTCTGTGTTGTGATTGTACAACTGTTGTGATACTTCAGCTTGTCTCTTTTTCTGGTTCCCTAACCTTGGCAGAGGTGCCACAAGAATAGTCTCAAGGCTAAAGGAAATTTTTTAGCTAAAAAAAACATACCAAAGGCAGAGCACCAGGGAAGGAGGAGAGTAGGGAGGTGGACCGTGAAAATCCACTAGGCAGGGAACTGATGGAGTGTGGGGGATTTAATTAGTTAGGACGGGGCAGGAGCCTGGTGGCCCCCATTGAACCACAGGGAAAAACTTTTAATTTAGTGGAAGGCCAACAGTGTGTGTTGTGATTATCAAACTGTTGTGATACTTTGACTTGTCTCTTTCTCTGGTTTTCCATCCTCCAACAGTAGTGGTACCAAGACAACGGTCTCAAGGCTAAAGGAAAAGCTGTAGCTAAAGATACAATAGTACAAAGGGAAATATTACAGGAGCCATCTCCTCCAACTTACAGAATAGTCACAATAACATGGAGGAGAGGAAAAAAACATGTAGAGGAAATCTCTGGTGAACCAAAGTTATTGGATTAGCCTTCCCTCCAAGCTTTAGGTTGAAGAGGCTAGATGTAGATAAACTTGGCAGAGTTCAGAATCTGGTTCTCTAATATATGTTTCAAAGGAGAAAGATGTCCCATGACACATGACTTTAATTATGTGAGCCAAAATGTTCTGTATGGCTGCTGAGGTGGCAGCTCCTATTCTAAAAGAATGGAAGGAAAAGGAAAAGGAAGAAGCTTCAAGACTCAAGTGAAGCAGAAGTGTTTTAACATGGAGGACGATCCAGGACATAGTCATGATGGAGAAGGTCTCAGTGTACTGAAGTCAATGGACAGAGTTAGGAAGTCTGTCTGAGGAGTGCAGCAAATCAAATATTTGACTAGGTTACCAGGTTGAGTTTGTAGCAAAATATGAGACATGGACATTGATTCTGACAGTTTTGGATCAAGACAGAGTGAGGACAAGATGATCTGTAGAAAGTTTCTGTAAACAGTTATTAGTAAGATGGATGGACTGAACATTGTGAATAACAGTGCAAATCCTCCAGGTCATAAGAATCCAAGGAAGTCCAGGGTTGTAGTGGCTTGTAAATTAAGGTCAGCGGTAGGTTTGAAGAAGCCATTACTGAAGATAAGCATTAGCTGAGAATATAGGTTTTAGTCTATCGGTTTACTTGGGGAGGAGTCCAGAGGAGTCTCTTCCTTTATACCATGCAAGAAGGCTTTGATTGCTGGATTTGAGAGATATGATATTGTTATATCAGGATGGTAAGACATCAAGGTCATCTGAATTCCAGAACTGTATAATTTGAGTGTTGTGGTTGGTAAATGAATGGTTCAAAAACAGTATGAGGCAAATGCCAAAATGAGAGAGATGGAACAGCGGAAGGGGTTTACATTTTGTAAAATTCAGAAGGTAGAACATTTCTTCCAAGTTGTTTTATATGCAGCTTGAGTAGATGTAGCTAAGGAATGCCATACAGTATGCAAGACATCATTGAGGAATCTGGTTATATCATTTGCATCTTTCAAAGTGTTGGTGGAGGGGTCATCTCCAGGCTGGCTTGCAGGATGGCAGCTCTGAATTGCTGAAAATTGAATCATGATAGATAGTCAGCTAGGAAATTTGAAGAACCAGGAATATACACACAATGAACAGTAAAGTGGTACAATAGTCAGGTCCAAGCTAATCATCTCAGGAAGTTCATTATGGAATGAGAAGAAGAACACCCTTTATTTATAATGGCTAAGGCTGCTTGGTTGTTTGTGTACATAGTTATGACCTGATTGTTACATGCATGTCCTTAAGTGAGTAGAGCTGCAACAATAGGGTATATAATGAACAAAGATGAAGTTGAATGGAATGGGAGAAGATAGTTGATTTATGGAGGCCAGATACAGGCAAACCAAGAAGTTCCGTGAACAGCAGCAATGCTTGATGTAGTTGCATCTGTAAAGACTGAGAGATGACTTGAGCAGGATGGGTCCTTGCAAAACATGGATATGCTGTTCCATTCTGATATAATTTAGAACCACTTAGCCAGGTCTGAATGAGCAGCAGTATATATGGCTATATGATGGTCAAAGGTATAACTGAATGAGCTAGAGTGAGTAGATGGACTCTGGCCTCGTGGAATGAGTCTCATAGCCAAAATGATTTAGCCCACTAGAGAAAGGAGTTTTCATTTTGTACAGGATCGTTTTGTATAAAACAGTGAAACCAGGTTTGAAATTATCTGTAATCTCTCCTTAGGAGGATGGGCTTGAATTTTTATGGTATCTAATTCAGTAAACTAGGTCTCTAGTGAATGAACTGGTCATTCTGTTTTGTCATCAGCAATGGAATGTTAAGTGAGGAGAATAAGCACAAAAGGCAGGTGATGCTTGAGGTTGGGGCATTGGTGAGAAGGAAATTATCCAAAAGATGCAAAATGAATGGACGTCAAAAGACATTCAGTAGAATCCAACATAAACAGCTAGAGAGGATATCAAAGAGACCTGGACTTTTTTACATCCCAAAGTTAAACATACAGCAAAGTAGTACTGAATTCTTTAAGAGATTTCCTAAATTTCCCACAGGGAAGGGTGAACAGGAGACATTTTGAAGGCAACTGTGATATCTGCTTTAGTTAACCAAGCACCATCTGCAGTTAGTTTAATGATTTTAAAAACATCATCACTTTTTGCATAGCAAAGTGAATTATATTCAGATGGATTGAGGGAGTTGATTCCTGAGTCTGTTGTAGAATAAGGAGCTGACAGGTCAATATCAGACATTTCTTCCCAGAATACTTTCAGGTGGCTATGCTTATACTCTAGGACTTACTCTGAATGATGGAAAAGGGGGAACTGCAAAGGGACCATTGATAAACCCAGTAGACAATTCTTTTTCTGGTGAAGTAACTACAACTTGGGGTTCACCTGTAGCAGATTTGAGATCAATGGATAGATGTGGTAGGAACTGCATGAAGTCCTGCATAAAATCCATTGGAAAGGCCTTAAATAAGTGTAACATCCCTTTGACACACCCTGGCTGCTCAGGAGACCTCCGATGCGGCTGACCTGGGTTCTACAGTGGTCAACAAATATGGTGTGGTGCCTCCACCCGGGGTAAGTGGCAGGGTATACCTGTGGGCAAAGAACAGGTTACCACCTCACAGGGAAATATGTAACCTATCCCTGAACACTTTCTGCACACAGCAACAATTCTCCACCCCCAGCAACTCTACGGCAATAAGTCACAGCAGCAGTAGTTAAAATACAAACAATGAGATTATTTATTGAGGGAGGGGACAAAGGGAGAATATGAAACAACACAACACTTTTTGAACCAATGGTTCCCCACACAGTAACCCCTCCTCCCACCACTGGGTGTACTCAGAAATGTCCCTACTTGGTGGATACCTCACTGTGGTGATGATGCAGGAGTGGGGTCTTTTTCGTCCGGACCCAAATAACTATTAACTACTTTTAACTCTTGGACTGTCTGCCTGGGCACAGCTTTAAAGTTCATGTACTCCAGCCCAGACCTTACCCCCTGTATCCTAATGAGGTAGCTAGCTAATAAGACTCCCCAAAACTGCAGCTTGAGGTATTTACAGTTCTGAAGTTCACAAGGGGGGTTTGCAGCCAGTTGAGTTGTAGACAGAATGGCAGTTGCACAATACTGTGGAGGTTTCTGGATGGTGGTGCACTACAAGGTCACAGATCTTGAAGCTTGATGAAATTTAGGGTGCGCTGATGTTCACCTGCCTGGCCTTGCCAACTTCACCTGGGGGTTTTTGTAGACAGTTTCACACAGGCAGGCTTGTCGATGTCTTCCCCACTGGTCTGCTTCCTCTTCTTCACTCAGAGGGAAAATGATAAACGTGGTCCCCTAGACCACTCTGTTGCAACCCTGGTCACCCAGTCTAAGTTAGGTGCTTGCTCAGTATTTTAACTGCAGCACTCTCCCTCTGGGTGTCTCTTTTCACAGCAATGCTGGACCCTTTCAGAGTCACATGCCCCAACACTCACAATCTCTCCCGCTTGCCATAATTTTCACTCATCAAACAATTACTCCGCTGAGGGAGGCACATATCTGTGGTTCACCTGTCTTTTCAAGTTCAAAGTACTACCCAACCTTGAATTCACCAGGGAGCAAAGTTAGAAAATCTCAGCAGCATAATCCAGTTTCTATGCCTTCTGCACACAACTTGGTAATTTCACTTTAAAGTTGGTTGCCAAAACCGACGGGAGCACACATGCAGGAAATTTGGCTCAGGAGCCCACAACAGTTTATTCCCTCACTCCACACACTTCAGCTCCTCTCGACAACTCTTCTTTGGGCAGCAAAACCAGCCCTGTTAATAGATTCTGGCAGATAACCCTCTGATTGACTGCCGTTTTCCTCAGTAAACTCAATGCCCTGTCACATTACCCAGCAGCCTCCTGAGTTTTTTAGTTCTGGGGGGGCTGCCATACTTGTTTTCATCAGGGCCTAAATAGTTCAGCCCTTTATCTTTTATACCTAAGCCCTTAAAGAAAGCTGAACACATCCCCCCCAAGACAGGAGGCTTCCTGGTTGTCACTTCATTGGTTCCCCGGCTCCCCTGTATCCCAGGACCTGGGGATATACTTTAACATTGGCCACATGGCTGAAAACAGAAATGGAGGTGTGGCTTCTTTATATTTTGTCCCTGGTGGCTGTGCATGCCCTACATAGTTTGGGCAGCCATTTTAGTTTACAATTTTGCGGTCCAGATCCTTCTGCTTTCTCAGGACTGCAATTTACATTCTCTAAGTGCCCGAAGGCAGAGAAATGGTGTCAGGGACCTCAGAACCACTGTTACAGAGATCCATGCAGCCGAAGACAGTATCGTTGTTGGTGGCAGCAACTGCGAGGTGACGGTATGCACCAGGATATGAATCTCACCCAGGACCCCGTGGAGCAGTGGATTGGCAGTGCTGGGGCTGGAGCTATCAAGGTAAGCCCAATTTGGGGGATCTACATAAGCAACTGCACAAGACAGAGAGAAGGATGGGTGGATAACCAATGTACATGAGTAATGTTTATTAGTGCCAAGGGATGGGCAGAGTGTTATTTGTAACTTTGGAGCAGGTGTGGAATTTGATTTTTGGTGAAAAACAGTTTTGAGTGTGCTTCTCCAAGGTGACTACAAAAATGCACAAAGAGTTCAGCATGGTGCAAAACAAGCTTTTTCATTTAAATTATTACATACTGCTTTCCCATAAGAAAAGACTATGTGATTACCTTGTTTATCCATAAGATTTTTTAGCCCATAGAAGATGTGTTATGCAGTAGATAGGCAAGTTGAGGTGGAAGTAGTAGGTGGTCAATTATTAATGACAGTTGAAGGATACAAAACAGCCAAATGAGAGCAAGAGCTGCAGATTGTGCATGTCAATGCCCATTTCCCAGCAAAATGTCTGCAAAACAACTCGATAAGAGAAGCCAAAGAAAAACATGAATTGAACTTTGACAGGAAGGCAGCAACCTTAGTTGAACAGGATTTGTAATAATCATTAAAATGGGTTCCACCATATTGAACAGCTAGAGTAACAGCAAGAGAAAAGTAGGGGGACTGTTCTTCATGCCTGGATGGAAATGCACCGCAAACAATTTCATGGTAAATAGAAAATACATCAATGAATTCTGATACCTTTAATTTCTTTAGGGAATTTGGATCCTTAGCCTTTACTATGGATACATCACCACAGGAAACACTTCTGTTTTCTATAGTTTCATGGCACGATAAAGACCACTGAAGACCGCTGTTTGTTTTCTGAAGGTGGCGGGTGCAATGGAGGAGAGCTGCATCAGCTGCTGAAGGAGGGGACTGGCACCACAGGGAGTTTGGTGGGATAGGAAGGAGAGCCACATCAGTGACAGAATGCCAGACAGCCACTGGAGGTTCCGCATGGACAGCGTCAAGAAGGAGGGCTCCAGCTAGAGAAGTCAATCAAAGGAAGAGGCACCAAGTTTGTCTGTGCAGCTGGGCTTTAAAACTCCAGGGCCCAGCTGCAAGCCAACTAAAGACCACCATCTTTTTTTCTGAAGGTGGCAAGTGCCATGAAGAAGAGATGCATCAGTGGTGAAGGAGGGGACTGGTACAAGAGGGAGTTTAGCAGGGACAGGAAGGAGAGCTGCATCACTGGCAGAATGCCAGACAGCCACCGAAAGGTTGGCGTGAACAGCGCCAAAGAAGAAGGCTCCAGCTATAGGAGCCAATCAAAGGAAGAGGTACCAACTTTGACTGTGCAGCTGGGCTTTAAAAGTCCATGGCTCAGCTGCAAACTGAGTAACGACTGCTGTTTTTTTTTTCTGAAGGGTGAAAATAAAAAGCTCTCACCCCTGCCCTCCCCTACACCAGCCTTTATTAAATACCAAAAAGCTGTGGGGGTTGGGCAAAGGGCTAGGAAGGAGTAGCTTGGGGGCTACTATAGTCTTGGCCAGCAGGAAATTCTTTAAGAGGAAGCAAAGTCTGGTATAAAACAATGAATTGTCTCTACACAGCTTAAAATGGCATATCTTAGAGAGGCAGTCATTAGCTTCATTGTTTGGAGAATACAGCATAAAGTGAGTGGCTTAGTTACAAGTGGGAAGGAGGCTCAGGTAGTGGTTAGTTGAGGAATTAAATGAGAATTTAAATCAAAGATTCTGAGAGTGAAAGATCATAGGGGATTGTGGGAGGGATAAAGGGGCATAGGCAAGCATGCATCAGACAAGGGGATGGAGAGGACAGTGGATAGGGGCTTTTGGAAGGGAGATGGGTAGACAGAGAGCAGAGACAGCTGGGGAGAATAGTGTGTAATGGATGTGGGGCAGCAGTATTTATGGATACACTGTGGAGAGTGGGGGGGATGCACCATATACATTAGACTAGTGCAAATGGCTTCCAAAATTGTCAATCTAAGGAGGGATATAGTTTTTAATTTATTTATCTTTTTACCAGGAGAGACACACTAAGCTGAAAGCTTGTTTACAGGTGTGACCTGGGAGCACAAGGAAGTTAAGTGACTTGCTCAAGGTCACATAGTATGCAAGTGGGGGCTGTGGGATTCAAACCCCGGTCTCCAGGTTTGCAGTTCAGAGCCTTAAACCACTGTGCTATACTGCTTCCTAGTTGGTATGAGGCTGGGGGTATCGGAGGAGGGATTGCTCTCTATGATCCTGATGGCAACAGGGGCAGTGGAAGAGTGGAAGGTAACAAGGGGAAGTGGACAGGCAAGGAAGAGAGACTTGCTGATGGCGGGAGCAGGACAGAGTCTGAGGGGGAGATTGGCAAGTGGTGGGGAGAAAGGGGAGCAGGCTTCAGATGACTGGACCGAGGGGAGCTGCTGGTTCCTGGGCACCACGGGGTGGGAAGGCAGTAGAGGAAGGTTGGACAACAGTGTCAAAGAGGATTGGTCCTCTATTTGGGCTGGGGGCAGGCTGACAGGGAAGGGGGAAGGAATGGAGGGCAGGTGGTATGAAGTTCAGATAGGAGAAGGGAGGGGGATTGGAGGAGAATGAGGAGGGAAGGATGGAGAGACCAATGGCAGGAGGTGAACACAGGGGAGGGACTCAGGGGTTAGAACAAAAGAAGGGTAGGGGAGCTTCTATGTAGGGCTAGGCACACTAGAGGAGACCAGATAAAGGCAAGGGGGATGAGCAGGAGCAGCAATTGGGAAGAAGAGTCTGTAGAAGGGGACAGCGGGGGGAAGCATACAGGAGGGGAAAAATCCATCAAGTCAGGTGCGAACTCTGAGGGGTGCAAGGCAGCTTGACAGGAGAGACCAGGAAGGGGGATAAGGTGATGGAAAGAAGGGGAACATACTGGGAAGATGGGGGCAGAGTGGGTGACCAGGAAATGGAGTGGGGAGAAATAGAGGGATGGGGAAGGATAAATCAACATGGGGACGATCCATCGGGTGGGGGGGAGGACAGAGGAGTGAGGGGTCAGGAAGCAGGGTAAGGAAAGCCCAGCTAGCTTGAGGGAGGGGAGTAAACAGAATGTCAAGGCAAGTCTGGGGGGTAAGATTTCACCAGCCAATGGGGGCATGAGTATGGAAGTGCAGGGTGGAAGGAAGAGTCCTACAGAAAATGGGGTCACGAGGGAACATCGGGGGAGAGGAAGAGTCCACCAGGAAAGGAATCAAACTCACCCCAAGGAGCAGAGGAAGAGGAGAAGGTCATTGCATTTGGGGACTTGATAATCGGGGGATCTGCTGGCTTTAAATGAGGTAAACTATAGAGGTAGATCGGTGTTCTGCGAGCCTGGAATGAAAGCTGGGAGGGTAGTGCACAGAATTAGGGAAAGGGCAAAGGTAATGGGGGGTAAACCCCACCTTGTCATCCATTTGGGGACCAGTGATCTGGAGAGAAATGAGGTGGAGAAGGTACAGAGGAGGTTCAGGGTGCTGGTGAAGGGCTGCAGAGAGGAGGTGAAATTGTTGCCATTCTCAGAGGTTTTGCCGGTCCCCTGTTGCAATTCTGTCCAGAAGAAAAGGATTAAGGATCTCAATGTCTGGCTGAAGGAATGATGTGAGAAGGAAGGGTTTGCCTTATATAGGGGATTGGGGGGGCACATGGAAAGATGAGGACTTGTACTGGAAGGACAGGATTCACTTCAGTGACAGAGTGGCTAGGGTTCTTAGAGGAGGTCTTCCGGGTTACATAGTCAGAGTTTTGAGTGGTGGTTTAAACTGCTAGGGGGGAGTACAAATCTAGGCAGAAGGGAGGGGGAACAGGAAGCAAGGATAGCCTAATCAGCACTCCCCCGCAGGAAGGGGCAAAGAGGGATGGAGGCAGTAACAAGGACAAGGGGATGAGCATGATAGGCAGGGCCTTGGGGGTCATAGTAAGGGGGGGTGTCACTGGAAAGGAGGTCGGGGGCATCTGGTGGAGAGGCCTGTACACAAATGCCAGAAGCTTAGAAAATAAAATAGCAGAGTTAGAAACCATAATAGCAGATGAGGCAATAAACATCGTGGCCGCAACCGAGACCTGGTTGTCAGAGCACCAGACATGGGAGGTGGGTATCCCGGGATTCAGAATCTTCAGGAAGGATATGTCGGGAAGGAAAGGGGTTGGGGTTGTGTTGTATGTCAGAGATGACATCAGAGTAATGGAGGAGCAGGGGAGACCTGAGGAAGCAGAGGTCCTATGGATGACGCTGGACAAAAGGTCAGGAGAATCCTTGAGAATGGAAGTGTTCTATAGGCTCCCAGCTCAGAGTGAGGAGGTGAATAGACAGATGCTGCTGGAGATTCAAACACCCTATGACAAATACAGAAAGATGTGACAACTTCTTCACTATGAGATCCATGGCAGTATGGAATAAACTCCCCAAAAATATTGTGACCATTAAAGATTTCAATAAATTCAAGAAAGCACTTTATAATTATCTAGGCTAATGAAATCAGCCCCACATGGTGTTGAGGAATGGGCTAGATGAGCCTCAGCCTAATTCCACCCTATCTTACAACATACAAAGTACAAAGATACAGAGAATGGCACTTAATGGGAGATTTCTGCTGGTTGGGGACCTCAATCTCCCAGATATTCACTGGGAAATCCCATCAGCAGGTTCAGCCAGAAGCAAGGAAATCCTAGAGTCCCTCCAAGGGACTTTACTGCAGCAACTGATTAGGGAACCCACAAGGGGTGGTAATATTTTAGATATAGTCCTAAACCATGTGGAAAGCATGGAGGAAGTAGAGGTGGGGGATAACCTTGGCACAAGTGACCACAACACGGTGAGGTTCAAGGTGAGGATGGGAAGGTAATAATGCCAATCGAGCACTAAGATCATGGACTTCAAGAGAGCAGATTTCAACAAGATGAGATTAAAATTCATGGAGGAAATAGAGAGTAGGGAGAAGCTGGAGGACATGAAGAAGTTATGGAGGTCAATCAAGGAGGGGCTGCTATGGGCCACAGAAACTTACATCAGGAATGTCAAGATGAATAAAAGGAGGAGGAGGCCATTATGGTTCACCCGGGAGGTGGGGAGGGCAACTGGGGATAAAAGAAGAACTTTTGCTAAATATTAGATGACCCAAAGGGATGAGGACAGGGATTCCTACAGGGAGAAGAGGATGGTGGCAGGGCAAATCATAAGGATGGTAAAGGCGGAGACAGATGAGATGATAGCTAGTCACACCAAAAACGGAGACAAAACCTTTTTTAGGTATGTTAGTGAGAGAAGGATGGCCAGACAAGGGGTAGACAGGTTTAAGGGAGACAGGGGCATACAGGTGGAGAAAGACTCTGAGAAGGTGGAAGTACTGAATAAATATTTCTGCTCGGTCTTCACGGTAGACGGGGAGAGAAGTGTACCAAAGTTAAGGAAGAGGGTTAGGGAGTGCACTGGTGTCGACACAAGCCCATTATCAGAGTCCATGGTAAGAGATGAGCTGAGGAAGCTACTGGTGGTGCCCTGGGAGCTGCGGGAGGAACTGACTGCACCATTGGCAAGATTGTTCAACTTGTCCCTAGACTCAGGGCAGGTGCCTAGGAATTGGAGGAGGTTGGATGTGGTATTGCTTCATAAAGGTAGCAGCAGGGAAGAGGTGGGAAACTATCTTTTGATCAGCTTCACATCAATGGTGAGTAAAGTGATGGAGGCACTGGTCAAAGAGAGGGTGGACAGGTACCTAGAAGAAGAGGAGCTGCAGGATGAGAGGCAGCATGACTTCACTGAAGGGAGGTCATACCAGATGAACCTCATAGAATTTTTTGACTGTGTAACAAGAGTAGTGGACCAGGGAGGGGCAGTGGATGTGGTCGACCTCGATTTCAGGAAGGCCTTTGACTACATTCCTCATAAAAGGTTAGTCAACAAGCTGGAAAGCATGGGGGTGGGGCCAAAAATAACAAAATGGGTAGAAAACTAGCTGAGGGACAGAAGTCAGAGGGTAATAGAGAAAGGGATGTACTCCATTGAAGGGAGGATGATGAGCGTGGTGCTAAAGGGGTCGGTGATGGAGCCCTTACTGATCAATTTATTTATAGCAGACATACCTGTGGGACTGGAGGGGTTGGTGTGCCTGTTTGCGGATGACATGAAGATTTGCAAAAGGGTGGACATTGGGGAAGGGGTGGAGGCAATAAGGAGAGATCTGAAGAAGTTAGAGGAGAGGTCAGAAATATGGCAGCTGAGTTTTAATGCCAAGAAGTGATCAGTGATGCACATGGAGCATAATAACCCACAGGCCAAGTAGATGCCAGGAGGAGAGGAAACAAAAGGGTTTGACCAGAGATGGACCTGTGGATTATAATTTTGAATGACCTCAAGATGGGGAACCGGTGCAGGAAAGCAGTGAGCAGGGCAAATGGAATGCTGGCTTGCATAGGGAGGGGGGTATAATGAGTAGAAAGAGGGAGGTACTTATGCCACTCTACAGGTCCATGGTGAGGCCACATTTGGAGCATGGGATTCAGTTTTGGAGGCTGTACCTGTATAAGGATATTGATGTGGTAAAGAGGGTCCAGAGAAGGGCTACTAAGATGGTGCAGGGCATGCATCAGCTGTCCTATGAGGAAAGACTAAGGGAGCTGGACCTGTAGTCAGTGGAGACCAGAAGGGAGAGGGGAGACATGATTGAAATATTGAAGTATGTGAAAGGGATAAAAAGGACAGAAGAGGGGAGCCTCTTCAAGAAAAAAATACACGGATAGGACTAGGGGCTACAATCTGAGACTGGGAAGGGGGAGATTCAGGGGGAGTTTAAGGGCATATTACTTCACCGAAAGGGTGGAGGATTCTTGGAACAGGCTACTGGAGGAGGGGTGGGAGCTGAAACAGTGGGGGGATTCAAGAGGGCATGGGACAGAAATCACCTTGGCATTCCACTCAAATTAGTACAGCTGGGCAAGCAATGTGAGAAGGCAGTAAGGAGGGCTGGGAGGATACTGGGATGTATAGGGAGAGGCATCACCAGTAGAAAACAGGAAGTTGTTATCCCTCTGTACAGATAGTTGTTTCTGGTGACCCCATCTCTGCAAGGACATAGGATGGAGGCTGTCCATAGGGAGGCAACTAAAATGGTGCAGAATCTGCAGCAGAAGCCATACAAGGAGAGACTAAAGGAGCTTAATTGTGTATACCCTTGAGGAAAGGAGGGAGAGGGAGACATGCTAGAAACTTTCGAGTATGTCAAGAGAATCAACAAAGTCCAAGAGGGTAGCATCTTTCAGAAAAAGAGATGTGCAAGAACAAGGGGGCCCAATTTGAAGATAGATGGGGACGGCTCAGAGGTAATGTGAGGAAGTATTTTTTCATGGAGAGGGTTGTGGATGCATGAAACAGCCTTCATGAGGAGGTTGCAGGGCCAAAAACAGTTAGGGAATTCAACAATGCATGGGACAGACATAAAGCAATTCTAGACGGGTGTAGGAGGAAGTAGGTAGTTGGTTAACTAGGATCTGCAGCTTATCCATTAGGTAGGGAAATGGGCAGACTGGGTGGGCCAAGCGGTCCTTATCTGCCATCAAAATCTTTGTTTCTATGTTTCTACTTCAAATACATCGGGGTCATCCTTGACAGCTGCCTTACTTATGCCCAGTACATTGACACTGTCACCAGGGCAGTAAACATCACGATCGGCCTACTACACAGGCACAAACATCGCCTGACACCAAATGCCCTTTAACTTGCTAAACACAGCTCTATCTTATCCATTGTAGACTACAGTCTGGTAATCTATGGCACAGCATCCTTATCATCCCTCAGGAGAATATCCATAGCTCTTTATAAGGCATGCAGGTTACTCACTGGTGCTGCACGTCTCACCCACACATGTGAGCTCTATGTCCAGACGGGCTGGCTTCAGCTTAGTGCAAGGATTCAATATCATACCTGTCTTTTAGCCAAAATGCACTTCTCGACCTTATGCCTCCTGCTATGGAAAATCTGTTCATCCACCACTCCACTTCTCAAAATGCTCAAAGCTCTGGTAGTCAGCTTCTCCATGTACCAAGATGCTGAACATCTGTGGAGCAATGCTCATTTGCCTACAGGGCTCCTCTTTGTTTAAATGCACTTGGCAGTGATATATCATCACTTCCTTACCCAGGCATGTTCAAAATCATGCTTCACCAGCATCTCACCTCTAATAGCACCTGCGACTGTTATGATTAATTCCCCCTACTTACAAGCAATTGTCCTACCTAGCAGGCTGTCGTTTGGCCTCACCTCACAGCAACATCATTCTCCACCCCCATCTTGGACAAGGCCTCTAGCTGCCTCTTCCACCCCCCCATCCCTCTTCCCAACCCCTCCTACACTCTCCCAGCCCCTAATCTCTACTTTTTAGCATGACATGGCCTCTGGCTGCCTCCTCCAACTTTCCAGTTTCCATTGCTTACCCTTCTCTCTCTGCTTCACCTTTCACCTTTTAGCCATGTCTCTTTGACAGTTACAACTGTTTACTTAATCTGTTTGACTGTATAAATTTTCTGTATTTTGGAATCATGCATTTTTTTGCTTCCCCTGTTTCTTTGTATTCCCTCTTTTGATGTGGAGCCTTTGTAAAAGAGCTGTGTCTGCTCAAATGTATTGTAATCCATGACAAGAAAGAAAGAAAGAAAGAAAGAAAGAAAGAAAGAAAGAAAGGGAGAGGGGTGGGGCAGGGAGGTATGGGGATGTAAATACGATGGGACAGGGCAGACTAGATCGGCCACTGGTGTCCTTTTCTGCTGACAGCATTCTATGATTCTATTATATAAGAGGGACTATGAGACTCATGTCTTTCTCTTTGATAATATCCTTTCTGACATGATCTGGTACCAGATGGGTGGGAAAAGCACTAGTCGGTAATTGAGAAGTTGGGAGTATACATGGACCTGATGATGGAGGTATGGTCAGAAATGAAGATGCCAATGGTGCAGTAATGACCAGTAATGAAACTGAAGGAACTCCCAGAGCACACATGAGTGCAGCAGTAGGTTGCATTTCTTGAGCTCTGGATGGTATGGATTCTAAGGCAGCTACTATGACATCTAGGTTTGAAACTGAGGAGTTGATTTATAACAGCAAATCATGTTGTTTTGAAAACTGAGATGAAGCAGCAGATTGATCCGGAGTGTGAGATGCAACAAGAGTGGTGGCAAGGACTGAATTAGTAGAACTAGCAGCTACATAAAGGTTAAACAGTATTTGTTTGTTTGTCAGTAGCAGAAAAGGGAACTTTGAGACTGTGAAGGTTGCCACAAGTTTGGGAAATATCCATCTTTTAAAATTCTGTCTGAATTTAGGTGTGACCTTCCTGCAGATAATTTGAGGAGTATCCAAATCTTCTAGGTCTGATGGACAAGTGGTTCTATCCTTAGGTAGTGATATAGCAGCAGAGAGTGTCATAGAAGGTATGGGGAGAAGCAGTGCCATTGGCACACTGGAGCTAGTAAATACGGCTTGGATGGAAAAGCTAAAAAGGTAACAAGAGGAAGGCAATAATGGCAGCCGAAGTAGAAGAGCAAGAAAGCAGACAACATCAAACTGAACCAAACTGAAGGGAGGCAGGACAGAGGGGAAACAGAGCAGGAGAACACAGGAAATGTGTCGATACCAGGAGACAGAGCAGCTGGAAAACCAGGCAGAGGGATGGAGAGAAAGAGAGCTGAAAACAAGCCACAGAGAGGTGGACAAAGGATGGAGGACAGAAAAAGTGGTAAAGCTGTACAATAAACAATGGAGTGGGGGTTGGCAGAGAGAGAAGGAAAGAAAGATGGCTAAGGCAGACCCACAGAGAAGGGCTGGAGGGCAGTAAAGATTGGAGGACAGGTAGAGAGGTGGAGCCACAGAAGAAAACAACAGTAGAATGGGGGTTGGTGGAGCCATGAGCACAGAGAAGGAACAAAAGTGGCAGTAAAAGTAAGCAACAAAGAACAGAATGAGCCTGTAATGGCTCCCAGCCTTCCCGACTCTATAGCACATTTCTGGCTGCCGTCCCCAGCGAGATCTCCTGCAAGCTGGCTAAGCTGCAGTCGGGCGTCTAGCCTGTAATGGTTCCCAGCCCTCCCAACTCTACGGCGCATTCCTGGCCACCGTTCCTAGTGAGATCTCCAGCAAGCTGGCTAAGATAACCACCGGCAATACGGCATCTGCCTTGATTGGCTAGGACTTCTGGCACTCTGCTATACTAATGGCCCTCACAGAACTCCAGTTCTTCTGATTGGCTGTACCTCATTTCCCCTCTGAGCTTTTCTCCATGCTGCCCTACTGAAGGCTTTTGTACCATGCTTAATTGTTTCATATAACGCTGTATAACTCTTAACAAATATAACTGTAGTACCTAGTCTGTGATCACAGCTCTTTAAGAATTGTAAGATAAATGGTCCAACCTGTAGAATTACAGCTCTTAAGAATTAAGATTAATGCTACAACTTGTTGAATATTATAGTCCTGCTACATGTGGCCAGACCAGAATTGTACCCACTCAGATGTTGCAGTACCTAACCTGTGATTATAGCTCTTTTTTTCAGAATTTTTTAGAAAACAATACAGCTAGAAATACATTTTTACTGCATAGATAGTTCTCCTAATTGTAGTCAGCTTAAAACAGTTTACACTCAAATATTGTTTTTCTGATTTCTATCTGAACTGCCTAATCTTCTCTTTCCAAACCCCCCCCCCCCGCCAGCTCTCAAGGTCGTCTTTTCTTTAAATGCTCACCCCTCCATGCTCTTTTCCTACCCCCTTGACTTGCTCTCTGAAACTCTCCCACCATTTAACACCTATTTTCTCTTCCTCTCCACCCCTTATTGTTCCTAAGTCTCCACACCCTGTCTGCCCTCCAACTACCTTTTAGGATCCTTCCTCTTAATCACCTTTCTCTCCATCTCTTTCTCTCTGCAGCTGCGGTTGGGCCTCTAGCCTGCAATGGTTCCCAGCCCTCCTGACTCTATGGTGCATTCCTGGCAGCCATCCCCAGAAAGATCTCCGGCAAGCTGACTAAGGTAACCACCGGCAATACAGCATCTGCCTTGATTGGCTAGGGACTTCTGGCACTCTGCTATGCTATTGGCCCTCACAAAACTCCAACTCTTCTGATTGGTCACACCTTGATTCCCCTCAGAGCTTTACTCCTCGCTGCTCTACCGGCGGCTTTTGTACCACACTTAATTTTTTTGTATAACGCTGTATAACTCTTAACATTTATGTATCCCACCCTGCCACCCCGACCCAGGCCTCTATTAAATAGAGGTAAATCCCACCTCTCCTCAGTGTGTTTTCACTCATTGGTTCTCTTCTCCAAGCACCTACCCTATTCATACTTTACCCTTTCTCACTCACCAATTCCAGATGTAATGTCGAATTTGCTTCCCAATAAGTCCTCCCCTTCACTCTCATATTTCTACTCACCCCACATTATCTCACTCCCATTTTTCCACAGTAGCCAGCATGCCTAAGATCCCTTTAGCACCCCCTTTAGCCCCCCAACACTGATCTTCTCACACCTCTTCACCCTCTGTCAAGTGGACTGCTGTGACTGCCCTGCATCTCAGGGGCTATTCTGTGCACTCCAACCTCCAACCCAGCCCTAGCCATCTTCTGGCTGTCCAGTGCACTCCAACCTCCCTCCAAGTCCACAAGCATTTTTTGGTTTTACCTGTATCAGCTACTCAAAATGTTGCTACTTGAAATAATATGTTTCCTGGCATTCTGTTAGATGCTTACCTCTCCCTCTGCAGAAAATCCAAATGCGGCCCCAAGTGATATGCTGCCCGTAGTAACTATAACACCACCTCTCCAACACTGCACCAAATCTACCTCTACCCAGGAGCATGAAACCATCAGTAACACACCACCACTCCCTAACCTGACATTGAGCTCAGGCCACTGGGTGCAACCTCTCTCGCCTCTGCTCCCCAAGATGATAGTTACAAATACTAAAACTAAGCATTCCCAATCAATAAATTCTAAAAAGTTGCAGGCCATGGCTAACATCAAGTGGCAAGCTATATGCTAGGCCTGGCTACTTCTACTTCTCTCTGGAAATGTCCACCCCAGCCCTGGCCCAATAGTTCACACCACAACTCCAACCAAAACTCAAGGGGGCTTCACTCTAGTCTCCATCAATATCTGCAGCCTCCTCCCAAAAATGGACCAACTACAAGCATGGGTTACCCACCACCAGCCTGATATTTTATAAATCGTTGAGACCTGGCTTAATCCAAGGGTTGTTGATGCGGCCATCCAATTGCCAGGCTACACACTGTTTAGACTCGACAAGGTTGGTGAGTGCGGAGGTGGCTGTGTCCTCTACATAAAAGAGCACCTCTGAGGTCAATGATTGCCTCCAATCATTTCTGGTGGAACCACCCAACTCCTAGTGGTAAAAGTTTTATTATGAACTAACAGTAAAGCTTTAACAGTGGTGTCCGTATATATTCCACCCAAGGACTAAACTAGCAGCATCAAAACTATCCACGACTTCTTATCCGACCAACATCAGAATTTTGAACTAATAATGATGAGTGATTTTAACATCAGCTGGTCTGCACCTGAAATAGGTCCAATTAAAGATGCCCTAACTACACTACACATGACCCAAGTAGTGACTTCCTCCACAAGCATAAACTATCGCACAGGAACTTGCTCTATAATTGACTGACTTATCACTGACCGACCAGAGAGAATATCAATCAATCAATCAATCAAAATCTTTATTTATCCAGGCGGACACCATTGAGCAAGGCTCATTTGCAAGGTGGACCTGGTCAAGAATACATCAAAGTACAGTACAGAAGCAGGTATACAAAAAGCAATAATATACAAGGAAGAAAAAGTATATACAGTGTATACAGTGCAATACATGGTTGAAATAAATAAAAAAACAGCATTATTTTACAATTGAAGAAGTCAGCAGATGTACAATCAACCACAGGCATACAGGGGTTATAAGCAGAGATCTTTTGAGTGAGGCAGCCAGCAACTACACCTATAGGGGAAAGAGGCCGTGTATGGGGTGGCAGGTTAGAGAGGTAAAGAAGAGGAGGGATATATTACCGATGACTGGGGGAAAAATTGAGCTAAAACCACAGAAAGTGATGACGGCCGTCGTGTACTTGTTTATTATGATAATGACGAAGGAGGGGTAGATAACTGGGACACTACTATGGATGGGGTGAGAGTTTAGCCAGGCTGGAGTGGACAGGGAAGGGTGGGTGCAGCAAGAAGAGTTAATAGGGAAAGAGTGAGAGCCAGGGGTAGAAACATGGCGAGCATCAGGATGGAAAGGGGGAGTTGTGGAATTAGTGGGCTAGCAGTGAGGAAAACATTTGTAAGGTGCTTTTATGTACTGATCGTAGAGCACCTTGAAGATATTCAGACTAACAGGGCAGCTCAGCTTCAAGTTCCTTTGTAAACCATTCCACAATGTGGGTAAAGAGAAGCTTAGAGCAGCTTTTCCAAAATGAGTTTTGACCCTTGGAACATGGACGGCATTTAGGGAATAGCTCCTTAGAGTGTAGGTGCCTAACATACTCTGGGGTATACAATTTGAGACATATGAGGGGAGCTTGTTGGTCACCGCTCTGAAGGCCCATCGGGTGGCATTTCTATTCCTTCTATAGTGAAGGGAAGTCCAGCCTAACGATGAATACAGGGAGCAGTGGTATGTGGAAAGTGGAAGGCCAATAATGAACCTGATAGCTCTGTGGTAGAGGGTGTCCAACTTAGCCAGTGCAGAGGCAGTGCAGTGGCTGTAGAGCAGGTCAACGTAATTTACTAAAGATAGGAAGGTAGCTTGAACCAGTTGAATCTTGGCCTCCTTTTTGAGCAGGTGGTTAATTCTGTAGAATAGTCCTAATATTTGCCTTAGTTTCTTCTGTAGTTCTTCGAGATGGTCGGCGAAGGAAAGTTTATAATTGAGCCAAACTCCTAGATATTTGAATTTAGCTACATACTCTAGTGTTTCTCCAAGAACAGTTGTAATTTGTGGGATAGCTCCCCCCCCAACAGGAATTGCAGCATGCAAGGAGGAGGAAAAGAGCATGGCTTTTGTCTTTTTCGCATTGTGCAAAAGCTTTTTGTTTATGAGCTGGTATTGTAGAAGGTTAAATTCAGCTTGGAGGTCCTCACAGGCTGCTTCCAGCGTGGGACGACTCAACTCAAGAAAAACCTGTACTACTGTCATCCCTGATGCCCTGAGTGACTATTCTCCTATCCTCTGTCGCTGATCTAACAAATCCCCCAAGTGTCCATGTAAAACTGCCACTAACAGGCTGTTGAAGAGAGGGAAGCTGAAGGCCTTTAACGCCCACCTAAGCCTCCAATACTGGAGCTTCATAAACTATGCCAACGATGTTGACTCTGCTTTAGAAGGATTTATACAAAAATTTAATATGTCCACTCCCACCATAATGACACCATCCCTGGCTGACCCCCCCCTTAGGCTAGACTGACCAACTAAATAGTGAACTACAAGGCTGAACCCTATTTACCCTATCCTCTTCAACCTTTAGTTGGATGTATAAGATTTCTTTGGTATTTGAATGTCTATATAACTGTTTTCTGTTCTCTGTAAACACTGTTATATTTGTAATGTTTGTACAACAATGACCTGGAACCTTTGAAAACGAGTCCTGGACTCAAAGGTATTAAACCTAAACTGAAATAAATAATAAAAAAAAAATATATTTTCCCCTCTAATTAAATGGAAGATCTGGGACTCCAGTAACACCTGGATCACCCCCGAGTGCCTCCAGCTGATGAGACGTAGAGATGAACTGTGGCTCACAGAAAAAAGTACTGGCTCCCATGCAGACCTACAAGATTATAAAACAGCTGGAAACAATTGTATGTGGGCTATTCAGAAGGCCAAAAGTCAACACTTCAGAACAGAACTAGCAAATTCCTGGGGCAACATCCGAACGTTCTGGGATTATAGCAAAACAGTGTCTGGGAAACCAAGTAAAACACCTCCTACCCTACTAAATATTAAGGGTACCCCTACTATGGACCCTAAAACTATTGCAGACACATTTAACAAGGCATTTACTGACATTAGTGGAGTCTTACCTCCTGACTTCCTACTACCACCTAATGGCGACTCCCGTTCCCACAGCCCTAACCATCATTCCAGCTTCCCCCCTCCCTTCTACCTGAAAGTTGTCTCTCCTACTATGGCTAAAAAGTACCTCTCCAAAGTGCTAGGAAAGTCAAGGGCCAGCAGCAACTGTCTTAACCTTAAACTAGTTGAACTTGTGCATGATACTGTCCTTATCTCCCTCTCAAAAATTATTAACCTACCCCTTATCTCAGGTAAACTTCCCCGACTATGGAAAGCTGCCGTGGTCACACCTGGTCACAGAAACAGTGACAAATCCAACCACTCAAACTACAGACCAATATCTATACCCCCCCACCCAAAGTGCTTGAACGCGTACTCGCTGATCAGTTGTCTGACTACCTCGACAAATACCAGTTACAGTGTCCACAACAACAAGTTTTTTTGGAAACAGCATAGCACCGCAACCTCCCTAGTCAAATTTACTGGATATATCCACAATGTCCTAGATCGAGGATAGTTGGTGGGGACAACTTACATTGACCTCACCAATTGATACTGTAAATCATGAGCTACTTCTGAACCAAATATCCACCACAGGGCTCTCTCCAGAGTCCGAGGGCCTGATTTAGAAGCTACCTAACAGGGAGGGAGCAAAAAGTTGAAATTCACAATGTTCTCTCTGACAGCCAACTTGTTGAAACTGGAGTGCCCCAAGGATCCATTCTCGGCCCTCTCCTTTTTAGTTTATTCCTCAGTACCCTCCCACTGACCGTAAAAGACAACATATTACTGTATGCAGATGATGCAGTGCTCTACTCAAGCCACTCCAGCCCTGTTGAGCTTGAAAGGCTAATGCAGGTCAATTTCTCTGCAGCTGAGCAATGGTTTCTCAATTCCAAACTACATTTGAACTACAAAAAAATGTAAACCATGATCTTTGCCTCTGCTCAAAACAAATACAAGTTCTACCAACTACATATCTTCAACAATCTTAACTCGCCCCTTGAAATGGTACCTTACTTCAAATACCTCAGTTATATTGGACAGCACATTGTCCTTTACTAAACACATTGAACTAGTAACCAATGCAGCTAATGCCAAACTTGGCCTGCTCTACAAAAACAAATCTTGTCTGTCCAAAGAAGCCATAAAATGGCTATCAATAGCTCTGTGCTGTCGGTTATTGATTACGGCCTCGTAGTATATGGAGCTGCAACTGTCATGGCACTCAAACGGATTGAAACCACCCTTAACAATGCTTGTAGGCTTTTATTTGACACAGACTGGATGACCCACATGTGATCTCCACACACAGTCTGGCTGGCTAAATCTCAGAAATAGAATACGTTACCAGGTTTGCCACCTAGCAAGAAAATCCACCCTGGGACTAACCCCCCCCCGGCTGTCCAGAACCTACTAAGCGTGCCTAATTCCACCAGATGTACCAGGGGCGTGAACACCCTCTCACTAAAATTCCCCTTCCATCGCACCTCACAAGGTCAGTGGTCCTATGATTCCATACTCCTTCCTAGATAAATTCCCTTGGTAAGGATATTCTTATGGTAAACAAACTTGGGCTGTTTAAAACTAAGCTTCTTATATGTCTTGCACTGTCCAGTGGCTGTGACTGTGAGACCTAATAACAATCTACCTTCTCCACTACGTAAGACCAGTTCCAGCCCTACCCACTCCTCAGGAGTTGAGTAGATAACTATCTACTCTCTGCCCCTCCTACCCCTTCTTTTTCTCCATCCTCTCCTCTCCTCTCCTCTCCTCTCTCTCTCCTCTCCTCTCCATACCCTCTCTTCAACCACTTTCCCTCCCTCCTCAGGCCACTCCTGCTCTCTCTTCTCTCACTTCCCCCCTTCACTCACTTTCTCCCCCTCCTGGGCACCTCTGGCCTCACCTCCTCTCCCTTATACCTACCCCCTCTCTCCCTGCCCACTAGCCCTCCCTCCTCTGCTTCTAAGTCTGTCTACCAGTCTTGACCCACCCCTCAAGCTGCTTGCATATCCCCCTTTGCCCCCCTATGCACTTGATTACTTAAAATATTTTGCTACTGTCCACTTAGACAAAAGAACTGCTTTAAGCAATTCTGGCTTGTCTCCACAACTCCCTGTCTCCCCTCCTCTCCCTCTCCCTCTCCCTCTCCCTCTCTCTAATTCAGTTCTTGTTCTTGTTCCTCTAGTGCTACAGTGCTATTCTATCAAATGTCAATGTTGTGTTATTGTGTACCCTGTCTTCCCTGATATGCTTGTAATCCCCTGTACAATGTTATTGACATGGAAGTGCTGTAAACAACCCCCTGGCTCAAAGGTACTTCTGAAAATAAATAAATAAATAAGTAAAATAAATAAGAAGGGAACAAGCAACAGAAAAGGAGGAATTACAAAACAGCAACAGAGACAAAAAGCACATGAATAGAAAGTACATGAAACCCAACTAGGCAGGAAGCCGATAGACTGTGGGGGATTTATGTAGTTGGGAAGGGGAAGGACTCCGGCAACCCATATTCAACTGCAGGGTAAATCTTTAAATCAAAAATCTACATAGCAGAAAAGAAAACTCTTATTGGTAAATGTAGAATGTGTATATATCTGGCCCATATGGGTTTCGAATTTCCTCAGCTCAAGACATTAAAATCAGTTTTACAGATGACGCAGCAAGAATCATTGTGTAATATAGTGAAGAGGAATGTTGTGTTACATTACTAATACAAAAAGTATATCATCCATAAGTTTTGTTCTGGTGCTGCAGAGGAAGATCTGCTTAAAATTAAAAATTCTAAATTGAGCATATGGTTTGCTGAAGCAAAAATTGCACGTGATTTGGTTCAGCAAACACAGACTTATCCTTAACTATAAAAAAACTAAATCTATGTTCTGCAGTAACTCCCACAACAAGAACCACCAGCACCCATTGACCATCACAAACCGCCTTGGAGTGGCCCTTGATGAGGTGCATTCATTTAAATATCTCGGGATCTCTCTTGACAATAACCTGTCCTATGGGGCCCACATTGACAGCGTAGCCAAGGCAGCTAACATGCTACTTGGACTCCTCTACAGGCATAGGACACACCTTACCCTTGTAGTCCCAAGGGTCACTGTCCAAAGCTCGGTAGTCTCCATTATCGACTATGGCCTCATCACATATGGCTCTGCCACTTCAACTGCCCTCAGATGCCTTTCCACCTCCCTAAACAAAGCCTGTCATCTTATAACTAGAGTCCATCATCTTACCCACACCTGTGACATCTTCACCCAAACTGGCTGGCTACAATTATCAAACCATCTAAAATACCAAACCTGCATTATGGCAAAGAAGATAACCTTGGGCCTTGCCCCCTCTGGTGTCCAAGCCCTCCTCAGCCCAAGTAGTAATCCCTGCCATACCAGGGGATCTGGTTCTCAACTTCTGCTGATTCCTCACTGCCAAACATCTATGGGCCAACGTTCATTTGCCTACAGGGCCCCAAGCTGGTTGAATAGACTCAACAGCAAGATCTCTTCCATTCCCAAGCTTGGCCCCTTCAAATCAAGACCCCACCTATCTCTCTGCCTCCAGTACATGTGACTGCCTCATCTAGCCAGCCCTTCTAGCTCCCCATTCAGTACTGCCTCAGCCCCCCTCTAGCACTATACCCCCCTTTTGTCCCTTGTCTCTTCTCTCTGCTTCTTCTCTTCCTCCCCCCTCCCTACCCCTCACCCTCTCCTCTTACCCCTTCTACTTGCACTTCTCTATGTGCTGTGACAATGCCTCTGGCAGCTCTTACCTCCCTGTGTCCTACCCATGTCTTGTAATTGATGTTGTACACCCCCAATTGACCTTGACCTGTCTTCTCCAAAGTGTAGGCATGTTTCTCTTGTAATGGATTGTAAACCTGTTTAACCTGTTTATCCTGCCTGTAATTCCTTGCCTTGATGTATTACCATGCATTGTTTTATTTCGTTGTACTGTTCTCAAACTGACATGGAACCTTTGTAAAAGAGCTTTGGCTCAAAGGTACTTGTAATCCTAGACTTAAATAAATAAATATATACATACCTTGATGTTTTATCAGATCCGGATCATAGAAAGGCATGTACACATTTTCATTTCAAAGGAAGTCCTTCAAACTTATTATCAGCAAGATATAATAAGAGTCCAAATCCTGAACATGATGAGATATGCAATTGCTATCTGGGTAAGGAAGATAATTCATATATTCTTATTTGCTGCTTTTCTGCAAAACAGGAAATCTTTGCTGGGAAATATATTAAGAAAAACACCATTAATTTTACTGCTAAGGAATTAAAATATTTAATCTCTTACTTAAATGGAGACTGTCAACCTTTTTTGCATCTTATTATTACTAGGTAAAAACCCACACTTTATGATTGCTCACCTTCTCTAAAATTTATTGATGTTGTTCATTGTTTTATCTGCTTCCTTGCTTATTAGAACTGAAATGCATGGTAATGTATATCTATATCTAGCCTTGTTTTGCTTTAACTCATCAAACTACTCTTAGCTCATACTTCCTGCACATTAGAAATGCCCTCAAACAGTGCAGCCACTCATTGTACAGTAGTCTCTTCTACTCCCACTTCATAATGAGGGACTAGATTGTGTTGGGGGTGTTCCTGATTCCAGGAAAGATGTAGTGGGAGTTGGTCAAGAAATATAAACAAACATGCTTTGGTGTGGTAACACCAATGTGGTGGGCACTCTGTTTTTCACTTTTTAAAAGAAAAAGAGGATCTGAATCAAACTACTATTTACATAACAATCTCTATAGAATGTGAACAATCATAAAATGTGTTTTTTAAACTATGGACATTTTGAGGCCTAAGGGGATTGACAGTGTCCCTTTAACTCCAAAGATCTGTATACTACTTCAAGAGTGGCTGTGTTTGCCTATAAGGTGTTGCTAAAGAAATGGATGTCTACTTAAATTATTAAAGCAATGTCAGATAAGAGACTAATTTGATTATATATCTTAGGTATCCAATGTTCATGCACTGACACTTTTGACAGCTGAACCACTGATTCACATCTTTCCATGTGTTGTTACATGTCCTCTTTTTAAAAGTATTTAGCGTTTTTCTCCATTTTCTGTTGTAATAACATGTTTGTTGATTAAATAATCTAAAACTAAACTAATTCCATATACTGTACTATCAGTTCCTAAGTTCCTCTGGGCATGGTGGATGTGAGGTGGGGAAACTCAGAGCTCCCACCAGCCAGCATGTATAGGTTGCAGTCACTTTGCAGCAGTGTGCCAGAGTTCTGCTGTTACCATGCTCTGAATGTAGCCAGCCGTATTTACAGAATAGTATGCAAATGCTGTAATATTCTATTTTCTATAGGTTTGACAGGATGCTGACTCCACAGACAGAACACTGACCCCTGTGTATCAGATAAGTATTGTTTCTTGTTTAACCTTCTCTATCTGTGCTTTTTTGTCCCTAAAATTCTATGGATCCTGTGCAACCCCATTGGTATTCTTCTATTACAGGTAAGACTGGAAGTCACCTATTTACCATTATCCCAGGCTCTGTATTATCTAGGTAAGAGATATCTTATTTAGCTAGGTGTGTGACAGAAATGGGAAGGAAAGAGTTAATGGTTTGGATTCTGTAGGTGCCTTATTTTTTAGCAGTGTGGAAAAAAATACACTGAGGCTGAAATCCTCCAGCAGCATCCAGCTTGTGGAATTCCTAGCTGCTAGATAAGAGCTGGGTCATAAATCTCGAGTGGACATCTCCAGACACACACAGACCTTGCAGACATGGACACAGGGCAGTTTGAATGGATTGAATCATTCAAATATAAACTTAAGGTGAAAAGGGAATATAATTGGTCACAGATAGGTGTTCACTCTGATTGGGACAATTAAATACATACATGCTAGTTGGTTGGTGCATTTAAGGGGAGAATAGGAATGACCTATTCTCCAGAGAATATATAACCTTCTGTAAGACAGAGAAGGCTCTCTCTTGCCTTTGGAAGCTGGGAGGAGAAGCATAAGCTTGGAGCCTACCCTTGTAGCTATGTCAGTGGGAGCTGGCAATTAGAACAGGGTCCAGTGTCTCTTGTATGGACAGGGAAGGGTAAGTTTAGTGATAGCATATTTCAGTATTAGCTTTCTTCTTTTGCCATCTGTTATTTAAAAACATTTGTTTACTTTTCCTGTATGAGTGTTATTCTCTTGTGATGTAAATACATATCCTGTAAATGCTCATTGCACTTTCTGTTAAGTAAAAGCTATTTATTTGCTCAACAGTTGTGACTCGTAGCATCCGCCACCCGAAAGAGACAAACTACCAGACTTTAACTTGTGCAATTGCACGTTTGATTATTCAAGTTTGTACACTTGAAAGAGGTGCCAGAAGGAAAGTCCTGCTGGTGGCAGTGAATACCCGAGGACACACACCACTCTAAAAGCTATTTCAGCCTAGAGGGAGAGGTTGGTTGTCACAAGGTGAATTAGCTGTAATAGTTCAATTTCGATTTATATGATAAATAATGTTATATAAAGTAAGTTCAGAAACTTACAGACAGCAGCAGAAAATATGCCTGGGTAGGTAACCTGTATTTATAAACAACATCATCAACAACAAAACAAGACCAACCTTGTTGGTGTTAGCCAAACTTGTTTTTTTTTTTATGTTGTTGTGTTTTGAGTGTATGTAAATGTAATTAAACAATAATGTTAAACTTTACAAGTATGGAGGAGAAACTCTGTGGCTTCCACTGGCCCTAAACACTTGTCAAAAGGGTCCACCCTTTGTGGGTTGGGCTTTTACTCATCTTTGAAAGTAGAACTCTTTCTTCACTAACACTAAATAATGAGATGCCTGACTTAGATCCTTAAAGGGAAGATCCTTATGCTTCAACCAGTTAAGTGATGAATTGGGGTGGAACTAATTAAATTGAGGAAAACAATCTGGATTATTTCTGTATGGAGGCATTGGTCATCTGGTTAGTGATAAGTAATTGGGGAGAGATCAGTTCCCTTTTTAATTTGCAGTAATGTGTGTTAACATTAGGTACATAATGAGAAATGCAGTTGGCTCATCAGTGTGTATTACCTGTATGAAATAAAATATGAAACTGCTTGGTGAAAGACTGCACTGTACAGGTTTAGCACAAAATGGCAAATAACAGTATTGTGTACTGTTTATGACAGTGTAGTTGATCAGTTGTGAATTTAGAAAAAAATAAATTGGCTACTCAAGAAGTCTGTTAGAACAATGGCTGTTGTATTATGCCCAGCTCACTCTGCATATGCACTGTTACTTTACCGTATCATTCATCTTCAAATATGTAAAACTACTTAATTATCAGCTGCTATGCAGCAACACAAACATTCCAATCAGTTTTATTTTTTTACATTCAATTATGGCACATGGAATGTCATTCTTCCAATGGTACCTAAATATTATAATACACAAAATGTAATCCAATTTATTTAATTTGGTGACTTGCATAGGTATGTTGAGCTAGACCTTGTTTACATCATCATCATCATCATCATCATCATCATCCTCATATTCTTTTATTTATGGTCATTTAGACTTTACACATATTAAAATCGGTAAGATAAAACATTATTTGTTGTACAATGTTCAGTAACAAATATACACAACCAATAAAGTATACAATGACTTATATACAAATTGAATTTGTGAGAGTGACTGGTGTTATGCCATAACAAATATCTAATACTGTAATTTGCTAACATTAGCATTAAATCTATATTTAGCTATAACAACATATAGTGCACTATCTATTGAAAGTCTCATAATTTTCAAGACAAATTTTTTTTTAAATGCATGTTGTATGGACTAAATTTGCAGTTAGCAATCGTTTCCATGTCTTCTTGCAACGCTATATCTTTTTACCCTTTTTTGATCACCAGTAAATATTAAATAGACAGGGCAATTCCTTTCTGTGTCCAAAATATAAATTTAGCCATTCCTATTTAGTTCAAATGATCTATCAATACAATGTAAGAAGTGGCTTTACAATCTTTGTTTTGAGTACTATGTTTTATCTTGCCAATAGAAATAAGGTAATCTATATCCGGGCATATTAAGACCTTTTAGCCAATAGCTCAGCAGTCCAGATTTGGCCTTTGTGCCTAAAGAATATTGTCCCAGTTCTGCTCTTACTGCAGCTGAGAGTGCATAAAGGAAGGTATAATAATAATTTACAGATTGTTATGATGGGCTTTCCAATTCTTTAGTTTTGTTTATCTCATTTGCCCATATCTCAGTACCATAGAGTGCTTGAGCTTCTAGTTATGCATAGTATGCTTTAAGAGGTGCCATTATGGTGTTTTCTCCATAATTGATGTTAAAAATATAAGAGCTTTAATAGCTTGAATTTGTTTAGTCTTTATGGATGATTTATGATTTGTCCATTTTAAAGTGTCAATGAAGGTACTGTATGTCCTATGCAAGAATAAGACAAGTTTTTACTCCATTCAGATTGACATTATCCAGCTTCTATGAGAAAGTTGCATTTTTAGTTCAATTGCTGCATCATAATTTCTTTGTTCTATAAACATTTACTTCTAGTTTAATTTTTTTCCCAGTTCTATTAACAGTGTTTTTAGTTGATCTTGGAGACCAGCAGCTGGTAATGACATCAGGAGGACAAAGTCAGTAGAAAAAGAGGAATTCCACAGTGTAGATTACCAATTTTTGGGGATATAATATTTGCCCATGTTAAGATTATTAAGGTAGTTACTATATTTGAGTGCAAATTAATTATTACATGTAAAATGTCCTGGTCTTGTCCTAACCTGAGAGTTTATTCTATGAAATAGTTCTTACTAAGTTGTGGAATGCTCTTTTAATATCTATATCAATGTTAACTAGATATAGTGACTGTTTACAAATTATGCAATATTTTTTCAGATTGTGATTTAATGTAGCTCAGTTATCAATAATCTACTATCAGCCGGCCCAGTGGCATGGAGGGCTGAGGCAGTGATGCCTTATCTCCTGCCACACCAGTGACCCATGTTCATGGCGCAAGCAGGCCACTGGGGGTTGGCCAGGGAGCGAGAGGATTGAGCATCCTGGGACAGCTCTCCTCTCCTGAGCAGGGTGGGGACCACAGTCCAACACTTGTCTGATACTTAGAGGAGGCTAGGTGATGGCATGCTGAGTCCTGCATGTTGGAGCATGGAGGAGGAGCAGCCAACTGGTGTGTAGCATTCAGATACACATGCTGAGTGCCATTGTCAGCATTGCACACTCCCCCCCTGCAAAAAAAGTGGAAAATGGAGATGCTGAGCAGCATGAGACCGTCCCCCACAGGCTCTGCCTTGAATGGCACCTACCTGGAGCTGGATCCATTTGGGTGGGTTGAGTCACTCTTCACCACCCTGCCATGAAGGGTACGTCATGGGGGCATGAGGGGAGGGAGTCTGATGCTTGGGTGATGGCGCTGGGGGGATGGTAGACCTGGAGAGAGAGAAAGAGATGGCTGGGTACATGGGGAGAAAAAGACTATCAAAAAAATAAATAACCTAATATCCAGCTCTAAATCTTGATTGTCTTTCATTGATGATTCTATTTTTATCAATCCATTCCTGAACTCTAGAAATAATCCACTTCCAGGTGCAACCCTTGGGAAGAGGTATAAATGGAAGAGAACAGTAACAAATATAATCACAATAACAGCACATGTACAGGAAAAATAAAAGTAAAGTACAAATAATCAATTACAAAAGTACAAAATAAAGTAAAATGTTGCCAATGCATGGGCAACAGAGTGGAACAGCAATAAAAACAATACAGTGGCAACAACTGGTGCATGTAAAGGAAAACAAATCAGGGTGAAAATAAATTAGAAATGTATAAAATAAGTCACATGTGTAAAAACTTGAATACAGTGAAAAACAGTATTAAGAATTATACAAATCGCAGAACTAAAAGAATTTGTTGGTGATGATGCCAGGGAGGATATATGACTAGCTACAGGGATATTTATATCTATCTATCTATATATATATAGATATATATATATATATATATATATATATATATATATACAGTATATATATATATATATATATATATATATAAACACGATAACACCTATATATTAAGGCTGATCAAGAACTTTAATGTTAAACTTCAATATTTGCATCTTAAGAACTTTGCCTCCATTCAATTGATTTACTGGCTATTTAGAAAGCATAGACATGATGCCAGGCTGTCTGTATCCTGACAATTGTGTGGCAATCGGTGTACATGGAACAAAGTTACAGAGGAGCAAAAACACTCAAAATTACATCAGTTGAGACCTTTTTTCTCTGCTGTAACTGAAAAAAAAGAAATAAAAATAGGAAGCTTTGAAACCTGAAACTCACAAGTTTGATAGAGCTTGGCCCAAGGTCTGTGCTTTTGTGGTTTTTTAGCTCCCAGACCTACATAGCTTTTAAAATATTTAATCATCATGTGTGATGAAATGCACAGAAATTATACTGTCAGCATCATCCATTAAATATTGTTACATAAACAGTGTCTACCTAGTGTTATATATGAAAATCTACTGTTTCCATACCATTTATGGCCATTTATTGTGTGGTCTGCTTCAGCAACACTGCTAGATGCTGAGACTTTCGGTTCTCTTTAGTAATCAGCATGTCTCCACCCTGGTGATGTCATTTGGGGTGCTATTCTCTTTCATCTATACATAAGGTAGAGAAACTGTCACATTGCTGAAGTCTATAAAGATTTTTTTTCTTGCATTGTGCCTGTTGCAAGAAACAGCAAGCTATTTGATTTTAGTTGTGTCATGCTCAGTGCAAGAAATGCACAAAAACAATTCAAAATTGATTATTTCAGCCTGTGCAGAAGTCAGAGAGTAGCACATTGATGAAACATTTGCAAACTCTATAACTTTCTATTGTGGTGAAAGGCATGAGTCATATTGTCATGTTAGAAACTGCTGTGCATAGTCACACCTGACATTCAATAGAGATGGTTTCTCAGGATGGCAATAAAACAATTATCCAGTCTGCCTGTAAATGGGGGTGGGAGAAGTAATGCCGGTTTGAAACCTGACTAAGAGTCTGGATGCACTAGCCAGCTGAATGTTTTCTTCCTGGCAGTTTTTTGCTTGACTTATATTCAGGCTCAGCTATTCTTTACTCCAGATTATACCATGTGTAGAAAAACTACACTGATTTGATTGGCTGAAAGTACCTCTGAGCCATGTAATTATTGTTCCATAATTACAATGCAAAACTACTTACACCCATTCAAGCACAATAACATAAACATTGAAAAGTATCACTACTCTCCCACATTCTGACAGGAGCTGGCACTTCAGACCTGTCACTTCACCAGCAAGCAGTAAAAGTCAAAAAAACATTTAGACAGAATGGAAAATGATCTTTTTGGCCTACCTACATCACAAAAACATTTTTTTTCCAGAGGCTAAATACTATAAGTCATGTGACATATACACGCTGATGATGCTGAGGTATATGTGTAGTGATATTTACAAATAGGAAATATATGAATTATTGTATAAATTGTGTTGATAAAATGTAACTTAGTTAAGGAATGTAGAGATTGAGTGAAAGCATAGGTGATTGGTGTATATGTCACATGACTTATAGTATTTAAGGAAAACCTGGCACACAAGCTTCTTTACTCTGAGGAAGCTTAGTAGTACACTAAGTGAAACATCAGCCTTTCTTTGAATTTCCTGCTGGATTTGTACCTGATGGTGTCATTTTATAAAAGGTCATTGAAAGAACTGAGTGGTCCAGAGTCTCTGTGGTGGGGCGATGGGTGCATTGTATTATTCTCAATTGTTTACTTTTCTACACAGGACCATTGCCATGATTCCGGTGCTCCATTTTTGTTGTGCTTTTGAATTCAGCTATATACTGTATGAACAATGCCTCATTTTGAAGAAAATAAAAATCTGAGATCTTATATTCTTGTACCAACTACAAAAATAAGAGACTGCATCTCTCAGTAAAGAAATGGAATCGAGCTTCATATTGTACCCACAATGCCTTGCTACGTATGTCTACATATTAGGTACCATACTGCAGTCATCACTACCAAAATAGGAGATTGCACTTTTGAGTAAGGAAACATTTAAATCGAGTGAGAAAGGGACCGACCAGCTAGAGGGAGCTCATCGGAGCTCAGGGATGGGGGCTGAACTTTTGAATTTTCCTTTTTGGCTCCAAAACGCTGCAGGTTTGCTGCTCCTTTTAATGGGCAGCCTGCAGCAGCACTGGAGAGCGAGAGAGGGAGGGACTGAACAGCGAGAGGGAGCTCATCAGAGCTCAGGGACTTGGGCTGAACTTTTGAATTTTCATTTTTGGCACCAAAACACTGCAGGCTTGCTGCCCTGTTTAACGGGCAGCCTTCAGCAGTGCTGGAGAGCGAGAGAGGGAATGACCAGTGAGAGGGAGCTCACTGGAGCTCAGGGACTGGGGCTGAACGTTTGAATTTTCATTTTTGGTGCCAAAACACTGCAGGCTTGCAGCCTTATTTAACAGGTGGCCTGCAGCATTGCTGGAAAGTGAGAGAGGGACCAGACTGAAATTTTCTCCCTCCACCCACCCCACTCTTCCACCCTTTTAAATAGACTTCATGGGCTGGTAAGGGATGGGTTCCTGGAGGTGGACAATCAGGACTTCTGCCTTAAAATAACTGTATCATTCTGGGGTTAGTAAGGAAAAAGCATAGAGATACAAGTGGGGGTTGTGATATTACAGACAACTGGGTTGTGAAACAGAGCAAAGCTATATTGAAAGTAGATGCACTGAACATCTGCAGCCTCACTGCAAAGCTTGATCTACTCCAAGCGTGGATGTCCTACCATGTACCTGACATTCTCTGCCTGACAGAGACCTGGCTATCAAGCAAGATAAAAGACAATGAAGTGTTGATCCAGGGATATCAAACATTCAGGAAAGACAGGTGTGGCAAGAGAGGTGGAGGAGTCCTTATCTATGCCAGGGATTACCTATGCTGCTTGGTGCTCTCTGTTACCAGGGTTGAGGATGATCATGAGCTACTAGCAATGAAAGCATAGGTCAGATGGCATGGCAAATCTCTAATCATAGCTTCGGTTTATCTTCCACCCACTAAAGCCAGGGATGGGCCTCCCAAAAATACTGGATACAATTGCTACCCTTCCTAAGGGCACAGTGCTTCTCATAACAGGTGACTTTAATATCAACTGGGAGGGCAGGGAATCCATGTCTTTCAAGGACATGGTCACTACTTCCAACCTGACCCAACTCGTAGGCAGCCCAACAAGGTGGAACCACAAAACAGGAAAAGACACCCTCCTCGATTGGTTCCTTTTGAGTTCCCCTTCTCAGATTTCTGAGCTTAAGGTCCTGCCTGACACCTTAAGTGATGACTCCCCAGTCACTTTCACATGGTCAAACAAATTGAGCAAGCCCCCACCTATCATAATTAACAGTAGGATCTTGGGGAAGGGCAAGCTTGGGGCCATCTTCTCTGCCCTCTGCCAGCATGGCTGGTCCCCCATCAATCATGTGCCTAATATTGACCAGGCCCTAAGTTTCTTTATAGAGGGCTTCAGCAACCTTTGTGATATCTTTGCACCACTGAGGAGAAGAAAAATGTGTGGTCAAGTTAATGGCTGGATCACAGGGGATCTACTCTCCCAGATGAAGGAATGGGTCAACCTCAGGTGAAAAGCCAGGTCATCTCACAGCAAACACAACTTACAATGCTATAGAGCTGCAAGAAATCACTGCACCAACCTTATCTGTAAAGCAAAGGCCAACTTCCACAAGGAGCAGCTTAGAAAAACTTGGGGCAATGACAAGATCTTTTGGGAGAACATCAAAAACCTTCTTGGGAAGGATGAGAAGAAGATCTCCTGCTCACTCAACATCAATAACGTCACGATTACTGACCTATGGAACATTGCGGATTCTCTCAATACAGCATTTACTGACCTAACTGGAGTGCTAACCCCCAAATACCTGCACCCTGCTTGGAAACAAACCAACTGCATACCTCAAGAGGGCTCAACCCCTGTCTTCTACTTCAAAAAAGTGTCAGTGAAGGAGGCTTATAAATACATTAAAAAATACTTGGCAAGACCAGAATGGGGAGTGATGGAGTCGATATGAAACTCCTATCCCTAACACTGGATGTCATCATCGTGCCAGTTACAAAACTATTTAACAAACCACTGGCTCTTGCACAATTCCCCGGGATCTGGAAACAGGCTCTCATAACGCCGGTGTACAAGAATGGTGATATGACATGCACCACCAATTATAGGCCAATATCCATCCTCTCTCCCTTATCTAAAGCCCTAGAAAAGATTGTGGCTGCCCAACTCACAGATTATCTCAACAAATGCAACCTATTATGTCCCAACCAACATGGCTTCAGGCAGAATCATAGTACCTCCACTGCCTTGTTGGACTACACTGACTACTTGCACAAGGCACTAGACGAAGAAAAACTGATGGGGTCAGTCTTCATAGACCTCACCAAAGCCTTTGACACTGTCAATCACTCTCTCCTCCTGACCGAACTACAGAACCTGGGGGTTGCAACCAATGTTGTCTGCTGGTTAAAGGACTACCTAACACAAAGAAGCCAACGTGTAAAAATTGGGCTCACAGTATCTAGCCCCAGTGAGGTATCTTTAGGGGTCCCACAGGGGTCAATACTGAGGCCCTTACTATTCAGCCTCTTCCTAAATAATCTTCCTGAAGCCTGTGACACTAAACTGATACTTTATGCAGATGCCGCTGTACTTCTCACCAGCAGTTCATCAATAGTCACCCTCCACTCCGAGCTGCAGGCATCCTTCTACAAGCTGGAAGACTGGTTCTGTAGCAATAAACTTCTATTAAACTACAAAAAGACCAAGATGATGCTCACAGCCAGCTCACAGCACAAAAAGAAGCTCCCTCCCCTCACCATCTCCAATATAGTCAGTGAGCTGCTAGAACAAGTTCACTCCTTCAAGTACCTGGGGGTCACCATTGATGACTTCCTCACCTTCACCCAACACATCGACACAGTGGTAAAAGCAGTGAACACCAAGCTGGGTGTACTCTATAGGCATAAAAAGTATCTCACTCCAGAAGCTGTCCGTCTCTCAGTCTCCAGCTCCATCCTTTCAACCACTGACTATGGCTTGGTGGTCTATGGTGCAGCAACAGACACTGCACTAAAAAGAATTCATATTGCCCCCAACAATGCATGTAGGCTCACAATGACTGCAGATTGAAATACCCACACCTGCTCCTTATATGAGCAGACCAATTAGCTGCCACTAAAGAACAGGATTATATTCCAAACATGTATCCTTGGAAAAAAGGGGCTAATGGGTAAACCCCCCCCCATGCATTTCTAGCATCCTAACACCACCTGCTACCAGCTATACCACCAGAGGCAGGATGAGGGTGGCCCTATCAACACCTTTCCATTGAACTGTGCAGGGACAGCGTGCTTTCAGCTATAGTGCCCCCCAATGGCTCAATGAAATCCCAGTGCACATTCTAAATTCCCAATGCATCTTGCAATTCAAAAATGGCCTAAGGCAACACCTTCTTACTAGGACAGTTTGTGACTGTCACTAGGACTCTAACACCCATGATGCCCACTCACCCACACTCTCCTTCCCCTTCCTTTTACCCCCACTCTTCCTCTTGCCCTATCCCTCTGTCTTCCTCTCTCCCTGTGCCTTTTCTTCCATTGGATCAACCTAATAACCAACCTACTACAACTACCTCCCAACTTCCTAGACAAAGCCACTTCTTTGGGCCACCCACTCCTTCCAATCTCCCCTCCCTCTCACATTGACTTTTCTTCAGACTCTCACACTAGGTGTCACACCTCTTTATCTCCTTTGCTACATACAAACACTGTCCTTTACCTTAGTTGAATGCTCTTGGTGCTGTACTATCACCATTGGTACTATGAATGACATTGTAACCTTACTGTATACTAGCTACCTACTATTCGAGTATTGTATATAAACTGTTTGTTATTGTTGTCATTGTCACTGTTTGACATGGAACCTTTGTTATAGAGCTCTGAGCTCAAAGGTATGATCTGAATCCCTAAATAAATAGAAAATAAATAAATGATTATACTGTTTATTCTGGGGCTGTGATATTACAGGCAGCTGGTTGTCAAACAGAGCTAACATATACTATATGATTATACTATTTCTTCTGTATCTTTAGTTAGAGTTAAAGAGTCTCTTTAAAGCCTGTTTACCCTGTCCCATCAGCTAGAGTTTAAGTGCCTATTTAGAGCAGGGCTGTTTGCTGGAAGAGAACATGACCAATCTAGTCTGTATCTTCAGTTAGTGATTAAGTGTCTCATTTAAAAGCCTGTTTATCCTGTATCATCAGACAGAGTTTAAGTGACAACCTTGAGCTGGGTTGTATGTTGAAAAGAATATGGCTTACTTAGGATACCCCAGTAAGGCCACTTGGAGGAGAAGGAGGGGTAGTAATACAGGGGGAAGTGAATGGAAAAAGGAGGAAGTGCCTATAAGGAATAGAGAAGGACAAATGAGGTGGCCGCTTTTCACCACTGCAGGCATCTTCAGAATGGTTGTAGGATGCACAGGCTGTGGGGCAGCAATAATTCTAAAGTGGGCCTGGAGAGAGTGAGGATGCCCACTCTGTAGGCAGCTATCTTGGATTAAGAGTGAAGTTTTGTTGGTTAAGGAGTAAGCTGGGAGACCTGGGGGGGTGGCCAGTGATAAGGGGTGGGGGTATGGGCAGCAGAGGGGTGGAGATGAGGGAGGTAGGGGCAATTCCCAGAACCAAGAGTAGGACACATTATAAGAAGTAAGGAGGGGGATATTAGGGATAGAGGACCCCTGGATAGGGATGTTGAAGTGAAGGGAAAAACCTATGGGGTGAACACTCCAAAAATAAAGAGTGTGGAGAGGGAAGAGTCAGGAAAGAATGTTGGGGGAAGACTAGAAGAGTAGACAGTGGGAAGGGAGCTCCAAAGGTGGTAAGGCAAAAGGGGAGAAACAGTGGTGGCTTAGAGGGCCAGTCAGGGGACACTCAGGTCAGGTAATGGAGGCTGACATAAAGTGTCATAATAAATCTGAGCTGCTTAGTAACCTAGTGGGGGAAGAAGGGGTTAGCAGAAATGAGGAAACTGGAACAAAGGCCATGGGGAGGGAGTTGGATTCCCATAGGGCTGATGGTCAGGTCAGAAAAGGAAAGGATAGAAATAGTCCCAAGGGGAGAAGGAGAAACCTCAATGTGAAGCAGAGAGGGGAGATGCAATATATAGCAGAAATGAGGGAGGAGAGCAAGACTAGAGTGAATCTCAAAGACAAGAAGGTGCAGGAGGGACCCCCTCAGTAGGGGGGCCTGTCTCAAGGATAGGGACCTAGGTGAACGGGTCCTTCAGGGGGCCCTCTGGAGGTAGGGATAACATTATAAGGGGTAAGGATGATGGTGTGGGGAAGGGGATTTGATCCAGGCCAGGATAAATGGCCCCAAAATGAGTGGGATTAAGGGGACACCTATACAGGGGGGTCTGAGCCAAGTGGGCAAAATGTTAAGGGAACAAACTGGGGAGGGTGGCAATGGGGTCACTCATAATAAGGCAGGAAGACACCCACAATATTGGGATCTTGGATAAAGGGGAGAGGGGGAGTTGAGAACACAGAGAGGTAGTGGAAGTAACCATAAGGAGGATGGAGGTGTTAAGGTTCTGTTACTGGGTGACTCAATGATAAAGGGTATGCAATGGGAGGGACAGGGTGTGGGATTCCAGAACCGGGTGAAGGTAATGAGGATCTATGGGCTGACAATGCACAGAGCTAAGTTCATGGCATTCGAGCTGGTAAGAGATTATGAAGGAAAATCAGATTTCCTGGTGCATTTGGGGACTAACAATATATCGGGGGTGCACAGTGTCTTGGAAATCCAAGCAAGGTTCTGAGAACTTGTTAGAGTCGGTCGGGATAATGGATGCAACATTTCCTTTTCAGAAATATTGCTGGTGCCTAGGGCTTCAGTGGAGTAAAAAAAGGAAGATCACAGAGGTAAATGGGTGTTAGGTAACTGGGAGGGAGTTTGGGAGGATAAGGGACTGTATGCCAAGGACAGGCTTCACCTTACCCCATTAGGGAAGGAAATTCTTAAACAGGGGGTGGTGGACTACATTCAAGAAACGTGGAATTTAAACTTGTGAGGGGGGAGGGACATGGGAGGGGTTGCCCAGAAGCCCCCTCCTCCAGATAAGGGGAGTAGCCATCAAATCCAAGGAGAGGAGGGGGTAAAATAGTCAGGGGGAGGAAGTTCCAGGAGGAGCAGATGGTGGCAGGAGGCACAAGGAACCTGGGTGTGGTTTGACAAAGGGGATCAGGGGCAAGGGGTGGGGGGGTGGTGTTAGTAAATGCCAGGAGCTTGGGTAACAAGTTACCAGAGTTCCAGGCCATGCTGTTCAACAGGGGTTGGATGTGGCAGTGGTCAAGGAAATATGGGCTAAAAACAACCATGACTGGGGCCTTAACATGAAGGGATACATTTTGCTTAGGAAGGATAGAAAGGAGGGCAAGGGGCAGGAGTGGCTATGTACATTAGAGAAGGCATAGAAATTGCTAGGGTAGAAGAGGCAGAGGGAAACGTGGATGTCTTATGGACCACCTTATGAACCCAGACAGTAGGTAAGGTAAGCTGGGTGTAGTATATAGGCCCCCTGGGATGGGTGATGTTCTGAAGGATGGTTTTCTGGACAACATTATTGCCCAGTGTGAACCAAAAGGGGAGAGAGTGGTGTTGATGGGGGATCTTCATATGCCTGGGACAAACTGAGGAACCATGTCCTCTAAGGTGGCCAAGGAGCAGAGGCTGCTAGATGGTTTCCAGGATGTGTTCTTAACACAGCATGTGAGGAAGCCCACGAGGGAGGGCCATGTTCTGGAAGTGGTCTTGGTGGATGGGGATCTGGTAAAGGACCTGGCTGTAGAGGATCCCCTGACTGGGAGTGACCACAGCACTGTCTCATTTCAAATTAACATGGTGGAGGGGGGAAGAGATCTAGGACACAGACAGTGGATTTCAGGGGAGCAGACTTTATGGGAATGGGAAATATTCTAAAGGATCACATGAAAGGGATTACAACAATGACGGACATGGAAAAGAGATGGGAGGTCATAAAACAGGGACTCCCTGAGGCAGTCAGGACCTGTGCTAAGGTGAAGCACAAGGGAGCAAGGTCACATAAACCATGCTGGTGGACCAGTGAAGTTCAGGGAGCAGTCAGGGAGAAGAAGGCTGCCTACAAAAAATACAAAACATTGAGAGGGGAAATGGAAAGGGAAATGCACTGTCTAGCATCTAGAAAATTACCCAGATGGTGCAGGGGGCAAAGTCCAGTAAAGAGCAGTGGCTGGCACAGGAGATTCAGGAAGGGGAAAAGTGTTTTTTCCTGTACATCGGGGAGTGGAGAAAAACTAAGGGCAAGCTTGGCAGACTGAGATCAGATGGTGGGTGGGTGGAAGAGGCGAGGGAGCAGGCAGAGGTATTACATGAGCACTTTGCCTTGGTGTTCGCTAGGGAGAGGGATGGAATATTTGCTAAGCAAGGCACAATGGGGATAGAAGCAAAATTGAGTGGGATCGGGGGTAACAGAAAGGGAGCATAAGGGAGGGACAGGCAGCCCTGGGGTTTCACATCAGGACAAAGATAGAAAGGCCAGCATGGAGGGGGGATGGATGAAGCTATCACCACCGAATGGGTTTGGCAAGCCCTAAAGGCCCTGATGAAAGATAAACCTCCTGGTCCAGATGGCATTCATCCGAGGGTACTATGGGAGTTGGCAGACATACTGGCTGGACCCCTGGCAGAGGTCTTCAACAGGTCACTTGAGATAGGAACAGTACCTAGGGATTGGCGTGAGGTGCATGTGGTGCCAATCCATAAAGGGGGGGTCAAGAGAAGTACCAGGTAACTATAGACCATTCAATTTGACCTTGGTAGTAGGAAAAGTAATGGAGAGTACAATGAAGGAACGACTGGGGGTGTTCCTGGAGGAGGTGGAAGGGTTGGACTGTAGACAACTTGGGTATGTGCCAGATAGATCATGTCAAACCAACCTTGTGGACTTCTACGAATGGGAAACATCAGAACTGGACAGGGAGAAGCCTGTGGTTGTAATATTCTTGGACTTCAGCAAGGTGTTTGACTTGGTCCCCCACAATGGGCTGCTGGAGAAACTGATGGGGTTGGGAGTGTGCCCTTTGATGGTCAGATGGATAGGAAACTGGCTAGCTAGATGCACACAGAGAGTGGTAATAGGTGGGGAGCTCTCGAACCCTAGAGAGGTTGGTAGTGGAGTTCCACAGGGCTCAATCCTATGGCCGATCCTGTTTAATGCATACATATCTGACATCAGGGTAGGTATAGGGTGTGAGATGAGTCTCTTCGCTGATGATTCCAAGGTGGGAGCAGTAGTGGAGGGGGAAGGGGGGAGGTTGGCCCTGCAAGGGGACCTGGACACCTTGGAAAGTTGGGCTGTCACATGGAAGTTACATTTCAATACAACCAAGTGCAAGGTGTTGCATCTTGGGTGGGGAAACCCCAAACACAGGTACACCCTGGGGGATGGATCTGGAGGTCTCCCTTGGGGAAAAAGACCTAGGGGTCATGGTGGGCGCATGTATGAATAACTCTGAGCAGTGCAGAAGAGCGGCTAGCAAAGCAAACAGGATGTTGGGATGCATTGTAAGGGGATCATCTCTAGGAGTAGGAAAGTGATTCAGCCGCTTTACCATGGGCTGGTGAGGCCACACCTCGAGGGACATACAGCTCCTGGAGAGGATACAGAGGAGGGCTACCAGGATGAATCGAGGACTGGGGGAGTTGACGTACGAGGACAGGTTTGAGGAGCTTGGTCTGTATATTTTGGAGGAGAGGAGAGACAGGGGGGACAAGATCGAGGTCTTCAGGTACCTCAGGGGAATAAATAAGGTAGACAGGGAGAGCTTCTTTAGACTAAAGGAGGGAGGTATCATCAGAGGGCATGGTTTGAAGTTGGATGGAGGAAGGATAGGGAGGAAGAGGAGGAGGTTTTTTATGGAGAGGGCGGTGGATCCTTGGAATGTGCTGTCTGGAAAGCTGGTCCAGATTTCCAATGTGGAGGGCTTCAAGAGAGAGTGGGACAGGTACAGAAAGGGATATTGGAACACAAGGGGGGGAGAGGGCTTCGGATCCCAACGGGGGCTCTGAGGTTTGAGCAGACTCGATCGACCATAAGGCCTAATCTGCTGGCAATTAGTATATTAGTATGTAATTTTATAATCTACCCAGAATTCCTTGTTGCTGTATGTAAATCAGCATATTAGCTGCTCTATTGCTGTAGCCATTACCAAAATAAGAGTTAGCTGATTTAATAAAAAGGGACTACTTTATGTCCAAGTGCAGTTACAATAATAGGTTAAAATGGTTCACAAGCAGTATTATGAGTTTTTTTATTTTATTTTACAGCTTCCACAATTTTTATTATGGCTGTGGGTGGCACCTACATCCATCATGCTTTCACTTGAAAAAAGGTGTTTCCATGGAACATATCTTTTAGGAGTTTTCAGTGTATCTTTCCATTCTGCAAATCTCCATGGCAGTTAAAGAAATACTCCCTTCCTTCTGTTTAATTAGAATGATGGACACAGCACTCCAAGCTGCTTTTCTTTGAGAGCAAATGTACATACCTTCCAAACAATTATAAATATCTTTAAAAGTATTCAAGGTGCACAAAAACAAACAGAGTAAAAGTTGTTCAGGGTAAACATTCCTTTTTCATGAGGGTAGTCACTAATCTGAATTCTTTACATTTTGTAAAATATGGTCTTCCAAACAACCTAATTTTTTTTTCTCTCTGAGTGAACACAGTAGGAGTCATGCCAAACAAATGTAAATACCTCGGAAAGTATTCAAGTTACTAATATACAACCAACATTAAAGTTGTTCACAACAACATGACCTTTCAAATGAGGGTAGTCACTGATCTCAATTCATTATAGCTTTTTAAATATAGCCATCTGAAAGGTACAAAATGTGATGAAAAATGGAAATTCAGGTAATCAGATGGCCATATTTAAAAAATATAACTAATGCAGCTTAATGAATAAGCTAATTTGAAAGGCCTTGTTGTTCTGACAACTTTCATAATGTTTATTATCTGATTATCTGTAAGTTATATACATTTAGAGATATTTACATTTGTTTAGCATGACTCCTATTGTTCTTCTAAAAGGCCTCAGCTTTGCAAATTACTTCCTCAAGACAGGATTAGTTCCATCAAAAGAAAGCTATCCTAAGGCCAAATTTCACTGACTTGAAAATTCACTCCCTGACACAAGATATAAACTAACTGAAGTTTAATTTTAAAACCCTCTGTGTGTGTGTCTGTGCTAGCTATAGTAAATGACAATGATTAAAAACACAAGGAAAAATAAGCTTAAATAGCAGCTGACACCATCAAGAGAACTTTCAAATGTTACACAGTGTACTGTTCAGATACATTTTTCTTAAAATCTGTGTACAAGTCCATATTAGTCACGGTTAGACTTATATGCTCTTAAACATGATATATCTGCATTTCTGTAACAAGTGACTAGTTTATGTGTACATTCAAAGCCCAAACCTAACACAGACCCTCTTGTAATTGAGATACTGTTATCCTAACATGTCCATATATCAACATGTGTCCATATGTACCGAATCAGCTGTAGTATTAAATAACAGTTCTATAAATCTAAAACCAAAACAAAACACAACTGACAGCTTCAGCTTTTATTCAGACACAGTTAAAATAGGGCTCCTTTAGATGTATGAATATAATTTATAAAAATAGAGAAATTTCAAACAGCTGCACATAGCTAATCAATTCCTGTCTCTTTAACTCAAGGAGTCATTTCTAAAATATGCAAATAAGTATTTGGACCACTTTTTTCAGAGCATGCCACCACTAGCAGCAACCACTTCAAGACTGCTACTACCGTCTCCTAATACAATCAGGTGAAAACCTGAAGTAGTCTACCAGCACTGAGATCAATATGGGTAAGGCACATTTATCAGGAATTACTGCTTAGAAAAGAATGAGAAAGTGACTATGATGATGAGCAATTCCAAGACCAGATCTCTAGTTTGTTAATAGTCTCCCCCTGCATCTGATTTTTACAGTTGTGTGGGCCAAGCTCCACAGATATGCCATCATCAGATTTCTAAAAAGCACTGTGGAAGCACTTAACTTGACCGCTGTGTGATGTTCTGCCCCAGTGCTCCAGCATAGTTTCCAGTGATTCTGTTAACGCACCCCTTCCCTTCTGCAGGCTGCATAAACATACTCACTTCCTAGCACACTACTTTTCCTTTCTGCAAGTGCAGACATGAGGCCATTGTGTGCAAAATGGTGGTGCAGACTTAAATTGTGCATGCATGAGTATCGTGCATATGTATGTAACCCCCACACCACCTTTGGCTTGCTGGCACCCCCCTTAAAAGAACTATTGACAACTACATGGCATACAATTTTATTTTGGCAGAGCTACACTCATGGTACCACCCCTAGCGTTGGAGTGTATACCAGGCTCATTGTCTAGAGGATGGGGGTACATACTAAAATGGGCCTTTTTATTTAAAACCAGGTCCAGGGGAGAGGATGCTAGGCATATGCTAGACCTACTGCAACTGCTGAGGAGCCCTAATAATGTTCACACTAGAAGTAATAAGCGGAATGTCCAAAGCAGTAACTGTGATTTTGCAGCATGGCTTTATTTACAGATGTTACTTAAAGTAAGGGTGGTCCCCCAAATGTTTATCATTGCAACACAGGGACACTGTCTTTTGCAGGACACTTTGCTAGGCAGTATTGTTTTCCACCAAAAAAAAAATCTCCATCTCTCTTCCAAAGTGTGGATCTGTGGGATGTGCCACACACTTTAAACATTTTCCACGCCTTTCCATTTCCAAAGTGTATATCTGTGGGATATGCCACGCACTTTAAAATCCTCCTGGTGCATGGTTGTTGCCCAGGGAACACTGGTGCCCATCAACAAACCACTTAGACCTGCCTGAAACTGCAGATGGCATTCCTCACCCTTTGCCCCAAACAGCCTCTGCCATCCCTTTAGGGTTACACCAAGTGAGTCTCCAACCCCCAATGAATTGCTAAAGACTCCCAACTTTAACTTTAAATTCAGGACAGTTGTGTTGAAAGGGGTCCTGACTGGTGTGATCTAGCCTTATCTAGGGCATGCACACCTCAGACAACTCCCTCAGAGAACAGTCTCAAATTCTGTACTCACAGATTAGTTGTTCCTTCCTCCCAGTCATGGAAAGAACAAGAGGCACCTTTCTTTCTCTGGCAGCTGTCAGATTCTACTCATTGTTCTTCCTTAAAACAGCTGTGAACTTCAAGAACTTCAGGGGATTGCATCTTGGATGCACAAGAACTGCATTCCCTCTCACTCCCCCTGGAGTGCAACTAAAGAGTCCTGCAAGCAAACCTGAAGATTTTACCAAACCAGGGTGAGAAATACCAGGGCTCCCTTTGACAAAGCCCCAATGGCAGACCTCCTGCCGGTCTAACTGCCACACTTGAACTTACTAATGAACATTCTAAGCTCCCCAAGAGCAGCTGACTCTAAAATGGTTATGTTGCTGTGAGAGTTCTAAATGGCATAATAATCCTTGTCTCAGGCTAGCTGAGTAAACAATGAAGTCATTATATAGAAATCCCCAAATGACCTCCCCATCAGCTACCTTCTCCTACCTGCCTAAGATTAGTACTAATGGGATTCTAGTAACCTGAGGGGACTGGGTTGTTACATGTAGTTATATCAGCACCGCCATGTTCTGCAAGGCTGATTCTGGGGTAAATTGTACATATGCAAGTATCATGCATGTGTAATACTGTAATCACTGCAGCATTACGGCTGACTCCTATGCAGCGAGAGCACAGCATATTCTGCTCACTGCACTTGCTGCTCCTAAATGCTCTCCCCAGCAATATTGGCTTTGACCAGAATTTGTTCTACATGTTATACAGTAAGCGCACTAAAGCACTCCAGGGTTTGTGATTATGCTCAGTAATCACACTTCTCTATCAGTTGTTTAAAGGCACTTGGTGCAAGGTCCTTGTGCCTAACAACACCCTTGAGAGGCGTGATATTGACCCATAATCACACACCCTGTCACAGGTTATTGCATACATAAAATAATCTTTTTTCCAGGGCTGACACATTCATCCCTATTTGGAATTAGTGCAGAGAAGGTCCCTATTAACTCTTAAGTTATTGTAAAGCAGATACTGACCAACAGCAGTGAAGTCACCAACCTTGTAATACTAACAGCAGTGCAACTTCCTAACAGGCACAGTAGAGTAGCACCCCAAATGACATCAGTAGCCTGGAGGCATGCTTACTCAACATCCAGCAACCTTGGAGAAATGGACCACAACACAATGACAGTAACAAAGTTAAAATGTTTTAACTTGTGTTACAAAACCTGGAACACACTTAGTTTTTATTGCAACCTTTATTGAATGGTGCTACCTCTTAAAGTTTTATAAACCATTATGTATGATCTTTAAAAAACAGAGTTCCATTTCTGAACATGCTCCATTTAAACAATTAACATTCTAAGGATAACTGAATTTTTAAGACCACATTGTTTCATGTGGTCATATTACGAGAATGCATTCATGTGGCAGGGAGATTACATTCTGTTATGTTCATTCAGCAGGGATGGAACTAAATGACAGTTAGTAGCCCTGCGCCTGCTGAATGTGACTGTGAATGTGTGTCTGCTTACTGTCTCCCAGTTCTGTCACAAGCCACATTAGCGGTCTCATTGATTTAACCTAGACACCAAGGTGCTCAATCCCTGGTGCCAGCTAAATAGATTTATTGTTTAATGATTCCAAGACTGGTGCCTACCCCCAGTTCTGACTTATATCCTCCTTACATATAATCTTGCCCCCAACTGCCCAACATTTAAATCTGTTGACACCAGCATGCCCAATCCCCAGTGTTGGCATAGCCCCTTCCCCCTGGTGATACCTGGTATCAAGCTGACACTAGGGTGCCCAATCCTCAGTGTTGGTAGGTACCTGAAACCTTGAAAATCATCCCTCAACATCTTTGTTTCTTTTTATTAACCTGAAATAAAGAAAATGGCCTCTTGTTGTCTTCACTACTGTCCCCACCCACTCCATCCTGACTTCCCACTCAGCACCAACCACACCACACCTTACCCTATACTTACCTTCCAGATGTCTGACACCATAATCCCTCTCTGGACTGGAACCACATCTTCACTCTTCAGCAGTGGACCAGGGACTAGGGGTGTGCACTCAATGAATATTATTTCCCAAATACTATGAATAATGCACTATTCATTATTCAGATCACAAATAATGAATTATAGCATTATATGTCCCTATTCAGGAAACACCATCTAAAAAAAGAAAAGAAACAGCCCTCACCCTCCTCCCTTGTCCAGATCACTCCAATATAGAAGCCCCCCATTTCTCCCACCCTCAGTTAGTACCAAATTCCCCCATCCCCTTCCCCCAGCAGCACCCACATTGTGTTAAAATGTAACTCAATGGGCACCTGGCACAACCCGCTCGCACCCATGGCCAGCCACCGACTTTCATTGCTTCTTCACCATTTGTACTAGAAGGTAAGCAGAGGACCCTCTTAGCAGCCCCCCCCACCACACTAGCAGCAAGCCACTAAGAAGCATGGAAGAGGGCGATCGACAGAGCTTGCCCTCTTCAGTCTGTAGCTGGTCACTTTCTTGTGAATGAAGATACTACAGTGCTTGGTTGCCTAGTAAAACAAGCCAATCATATTCAGAAAAAGGTATTCGCACAGCCCTGCCAGAGACCAGGAACTGAGGACAACAGGTAAATGCTGTCTAATGTATTTCAATGTGTTTTGAACTTTCACATAGAAACACAGAAACATAGAAGTTGACAGCAGATAAGGACAGCAAGGCCCATCCAGGTCTGCCCATTTTGTCAACCTTATGAATGTGCCATAGGCATTTACTCTGTCAATGGCCTATTTATTCATACTCATCTGTATTTCTCCCTTGTGTCTATCCCATGCCTGTTTGAAGCCCTCCACTGTATTCATTTCCACCACTTCTTGAGGTAGGCCATTCCATGCATCCATCACCCTTTCTGTGAAAAAGAGCTTCCTTACATTACCCCTTAATCAGCCTCCCTCTAATTTCATACTGTGTCATCTTGCCCTGCTATTTTTCTTATATTGAAACATGTTAGAATCTTTCACCTTGTTAATGCCCTTAAGATGTTTGAATGTTTTGATCGTATTTCCTCTCTCCTTCCTTTGCTCTAGGGTATACATATTGAGCTCCTTTAATCTGTTCTCATATGTTTTCTGATGCAGTCCCTGCACCATTCTGGTTGTCCTTCTCTGGACTGGCTCCATTTTGTTATTGTCCTTGTGCAGGTGTGGCCTACAGTACTGCATGCAGTACTCCAGATGGGGCCTAACCAGTGTCTTGTAAAGAGGGATTATTACCTTCATCTTCTGACCTGTGATACCCCTGCTAATACACGCCAACATCCCTCTAGCCTTACCTACTGCTTCAGTGGTCTACTTTGATGATTTCAGGTCATTTGTGATGCTGATGCCAAAGTCTCTTTCTTCCCTTGTGATTTCCAGCAACTCCCCTCAAAACCTATAGGTAGCTTCAGGGTTTCTCTTCCCTATGTGCATGATCTTGCACTTCTTTGCGTTAAACCCCAGTTGCCACTCTTCAGACCACTTTGCCAGTTTTTCCAGATCTCTTCTTATTCTGCCCATCCCATCTAGATCATCTGCTCTGTTGCAGAGATTGGCGCCATCTGCAAACAGGCAAAATGTACCCTCCAGTCCATCTGTAATGTCACTGATGAAGATATTGAAGAGGACTGGCCCCAGGACTGATCCCTGAGGCACCCTACTTGTGACTTGCATCTCTTCTGACTGTATACCATTTAACATCTCTCTCTGTTTTCTGCCCACCAACCAGTTTATCACCCAGTTAATCATCTTCTGACCCATCCTGAGCTTACCTAGCTTATTAATCAATCTTCTATGTGGAACAATAGCGAAAACTTTGCTGAAGTCAAGGTAGGTGACATTAACTGTACCCCCTTAGTCCACCAGTCTGGTTACCCAGTTAAAGAAATCTATGAGATTAGTTTGACAGGCCCTTCCTGTTGTAAACCCATGCTGTCTTGGATCCTGTGCTCCTATGGCTTCCAGGTGTTGCACTATCCTTTCCTTAAGGAGTGCCTCCATAATCTTGCCCACTACTGAGGTAAGACTGACTGGTCTGTAGTTCCCTGCCTCCTCCCTGCTGCCACTCTTGTGGAGTGGGATCACATGAGCCCTTCTCCAGTATTCTGGGACCTCGCCTATGCTCAGAGACTCATTAAACAGTTCTGATAATGGCTCTGCTAGTTCCACCCTTAGCTCCTTTAATACCCTGGGATGTATGCCATCAGCTCCCATTGCCTTGTCCACCCAGAGCACAGTGAGCTATTGTAGGACCCTTTCTTTTGTGAAGAGATTTGTGCACACCTCCCTACCCCCTGAGTCCATGGTGCTGAGCTGAGGGCCCTGCCCTACCTTCTCTTCAGTAAATACTGAGTAGAAGTATCTATTTTGGATAGATGCTTTTCCTTGGTCCTCCACCACACACTCCCCCTTATCCCCTTTGATCTTAGCAATACCCCCTCTGGACTTTCTCCTTTCACTAATGTATCTATAGAAAGTCTTGTCACCTTCTTTTACTGTTTGTGCTAGTGTTTCCTCAGTTTGGGTCTTTATCTGCCTTACTGTCTTCTCTGCTTCCCTTTGGGAAGTTTGGTATGCCTCCCTATCTTTGTCCCGCTGTGTTCCCTTATATTTCCTGAAGGCCAGCCTTCTGGCTCTGACCTTTTCTGCTACTGTTTTTGAGAACCAAAGTGATTTTCTCGTTTGCTCTTTCTTTTCTCCCTAACACAATGGGATGTTGCTTCAAGTATTGCATCCTAAATGCTTGCCCACTTTGCCTGTATCCCCTCACCTGCATTTCTTCTTGCCAGGGCTAGCTTAACTCTTTTGGCCATTTTATCAAAGTCAGCTCCTCTGAAGTCTCATATTTCTGCCTTGAAATGGGATGATTTAGTTCTAGTGGCTAAATTGAACCATACCATGTGATGGTCACTGACCCCCAGGTGACCTTTTACCTGGAGATCTGTGATCCTTTCCCTGCTAGTCAGTACTAAATCCAAGATAGCCCTATCTCTTGTGGGTTGTTGTACCAATTGTTTGAGGCCCTCCCTCTGCAGGAAATCCACTATGTGCCTAGTTCTTGCAGATTTTCCAGCTGCTATTGACCGATCTGCATCTGGCATGTTGAAATCTCCCATTCTTTAGCTGCCATGTTTTGTATATCTTCTAACAGTAATGTGTCTATGTCCCCCCACTGGTCTGGAGGCTTGTAAACAACCCCAGTTCATATGGCTGTCTCATTTCCTGTTTCCAGGGTGACCCACAGTTCTTTTGACTCCTTATGTGTATTCTGAATTTCTGTAGCTTTGATATTTTCATTGACATAAAGGGCCACTTCACCCCCCCCTTCTCACCTCGGTCTCTTCTGAACAGTACATAGTCGGGTACGGTAGTCTCCCAAGTGTGGTTACTGGTGAACCATTTATCACTAATGGCTACTATGTCTAGTTTAACCTCTCTTATTGTTGCCTCCAGGTCTGGGATCTTATTTCTCAGACTGCGGACATTTGTGTACATGATTTTCCATTGGTCAGATTTCAGTGTGTTAATGGTGGGGTGAGGTCAGGCTTTTCCCCTGTGTCATATGGGGATTAGGACATTTTTCCTCACCTGGTGATGGAGATGAACTACATACGTGCTGAACTCCTGTTTGATCACTAGCTGAGGGGGGAGGAGTGCTCTTCCTGTTAAATGTATGGGGTGCTGCACCCCCTCCCCATTTGCTAGTTTAAATATTCTGCGAAGACATCAAACTTCTGCCCCAATGCACTGACTCCCTCTTTACTCAGATGCAGTCCATTGAATTTAAAGAACTTTTGCTCCCAAAACTGTTGCCAGTTACCTATAAATCTGTGTCCTTTTTCCTGGCACCTGCCCTTGAACCACATGTTTAGCTCCCCTATCTTCCCTTCTCTGACATTCCACCCATCTGCCCCTCTCTCCCAGACTGGCAGCACCTCAGAGCAGGAGATGCCAGATGAAATGGATGCCAGTTTGTCTCCCAGCCTGGTTAGGTGTTCCTTGGTCTCCACAACTGACCGTCTGGCAAGATCATTAGTTCTTATGTGTACCAGGACATGAATGTTTTCTCCTGCTCCCTGCATGATGTTAGCAATGCAGTCAGTGTCTCTCCATGCTGATGTACCTGGGAGACATCTGACCATTACCCCTGGCCAGAGATAGGTATCAACTCCCCGAATCATGAAGTCTCCTATGATTTCCTTTTTGCCTTTTTTGTTTTGATCCCTATTATGGGCGAGTTTTGTTGTGCTAGCTCCTGTGCTGCAGTGTCCTGCTCTGCAGTGTCCTCTGCCCCTTTGTTTGATTTTGGAGATAGAGGCAGATATCTGTTTGTAATTTTTATATGGTTTGTGGAGGTGATATGCTGATGAGCACTGAGTGATGGGGCACCCGATTTGCCCCTCCTAACCACCTGCCGACCTCCCAGACCAACTATCCTCTGCAGTTGAGGTGCTTCAGTTGGATGTTGGGGAAATGGCGGGTGATTCTTGTAATACATTTCCTCCTGAATATGTGATTTGAGGTGCGCAATCTCTGCCCATGCTGCCCGGAGCTGAGCCCTTGGATCTCCAATGGTCCAGCATGCAGGACAGTGTCCTAAATCCTGTGTAACTGCCCTTTTGAAATGTGTCCCACAGTACCTGCAGATAATAATATCCATTCCAGTTGAGTTGCTGAGTTTATTACCTGGTCTGAGTAATTAGAAGGAAAATGATAGCAAACGTATTTTTTTTAATAGTTTTTTGTTAGTTTGTTTTGGTTGTTTTTGTATAATTTTTCATAACACGTTAAATTAATTGTGCCCCTTTAAGTGAAGCCACTGTGTGGATACCCCTCTTATCCTCCTTTTCCTGCTTTGCTACAGGAAATGTCATGACTATGCTACTCTATAAAATGAGTGTAGCATGGAGTGGTTGGGGATGGGTGGTTGGGCCCTTCACCTGCTGAAAAAGAAGAACCACAGATGAAAGAAACAAGGAGGTAAGAGCAGAAACAATCAACCGACAACACATGCAGATGCAATCCCACAGTCTGTATCTCGTAGGTGCTCCTGTAATTAGCCCTGAAAGTTTAGTCTAATGATAGATAAAACTGTTAAACCTGTCAGCACAAAAAGTAACAAAATCTGTAAGCACCACCTGTAATGATTTAACAGAAGATATACCCTGCAAAAAACACTTTGCTACAGAGAAAAATAAAGCAGTAATCTGTAAGCATAAAAAGTAACAAAACCTGGAAGCACAACCTGCAGAACAATTTAACAGAAGATATACCTTGCAAAAACACTTTGAATCAAAGAAAAATAAAGCAGTAATCTGTAAGCACAAAAAGTAACAACCTGTAAGCACAACTTTCACAACAATTTAACAGAAATTATACCACAGGTATCTACTCTCAGCCAATCAAAACACAGAAAAACTGTAAGTTATTCTCTCACAAACTACAAATACAAATTCAACAAAACCCAACCCACAGTCATTTAATGGCCATCTAGCCATGCCCACAGTCATTTAATGGCCCTCTAGCTATGTCCACAGTCATTTAATGGCCCTCTAAGCACACCCACACTTAATCTTAGCCCTTGTACACTGCAGTTTGATGTTTTAATATTGCCCCTTCTACACTACAGAAAGGTTTCTATCTCCAGCAGTAAATCTGACATGAATATAGATGTGGCTTCGCCCTACAGCTGTCTCACCAGTCACTACTTGGTGTCTCACTACTCATCATCTCACTCTCCCTTGTTTGTTCAGCAGACTCGTCAACCGAAGTGAAACTGCAGTGAGAAGTTTTCTACCTTAGCTAAGCTCAGTATGAATATAACACGAGGGCAACAGCATAATGACAGGGTGAAGGAGAGACAGAGAAACATTTTTAGATAGGCACACAAACTCACCAACAGCAACACTCGCGAAAATGGACATCCAAAACTAAAACTAGGACTAACAAGGCATACTACTTCTGTCACTAATGCGCGTGCCCAGAGTCATGGCTTTCCCTAATTTCAGCCTGTAACATCCCTTGTTTTTTACTCCTACTGGTATAATAGTATTAACATTCATCTTGCAGTAGTATACTCACAATAACCAGCTTCTGTGGTAATTAAACCCCTCGGCTTCGCCTCGGCGTTTACTCATCCACAGAAGCTGGTTATTGCTTTGTATACTACTACAAGATGAATGTTATCACTTAAATATACCATGCAAACAAAACCTTGAAACAGAGAAAAATAAAGCAGTAATCTGTAAGCACAACACAGTATCAACCTGTAAGCACACCCTGTAACAATTTAGCAGAAAATATACCCTGCAAAAAAAAACCTATTTCAATCAGAGAAAAAATAAAGCGGTAAACTGTAACACCTGTACGCACAACACAGTAACAAAAACCTGTAGGCCCAACCTTGAACTATTCCATAGAAAATATACCCTGCAAAGAAATAATTTGAATCAGAAAAAATAAATCAGTAATCTGTATGCACAAAACAGTAACAAAACTGTAGGCACACCCTTTAATAATGTAGCAGAAAGTATACCCTGCAAAAACAATTTGAATCAAAGAATAATAAAACAGTACTATGTAAGCAAAAAATAGTAACAAAACCTGTGAATACAAAAGAAAATAGTAAAACACAGTAAACCTGCCTAGCCAAAAGAAGCCTTAATTATTCTCCTTGCTCTGGTAATATTGTTCCTTGCTCTGTCCTTACAAGCTATCCTAGAAGAAAAGGGCTCAGGTGAAGTGAGGTGCCTTTGCCAGAAAACCTAGTCTTCCACCTCTCTAGAAGAAAAGAACTCAGGTTACTCATAATATTTTTCTCCCAATTTTTTTAACATGGACATTTTGGGACCCCACATCATGAAGAAGGTAGGAAACATTTTTCAAATCCAGCCTGAAGGTGATTTCACATTCATTCAACAAAATAATTGTTCAAGTGGGATATGAAGTTTTTCACCTACCAGGTTCATGAGGTAGAGCTCATAAGAAGGCTATGATGAAAATGGGGGTTAAAAATATTAAAAAAATAACAGTTATAAATGTACACTGACATTTTTCAACACTCACTCAAAACTTGGAAATTTTCAGTATTTTGACCCCAACTTTTCAACATAGAAATTTTTTCATACTACCTCAGCAACATGACAGATGTCATGTGTCAAATCCTGGCCAAAATGTAATTTTGTGCCTGTGGTCTGAAATAACATTTCTTCTGGGATTTAAAATTGTTTACTTACTGATTCATGAGGTGGTGGTAAAAGAAGACTATTTTAAACATTTGGGGTCAAAATATTAACAATAAAAAAGTAATGATGATATGTTGTAATTTTATTCTGTGCCAGTAGTAGCAGTAGTCTTTATTTCTATTTTGTGTCCTTCCCTGGAGGCCCAGAGTGCCATGAAAATAAAAGAAGAAACACAATTAATAATCCATATCAATATCACATAAATACAAAACAACTGTGTTATTCCATTTAACACATAAAATGCACTAGATCATACACTAAAACACAATAAAATTACAAAAAGTGCTACATACATGCGATTATGGAGCATCTCCGAATGCTTGCTGGAATAAATGAGAATAAATAATACTTGAGCCCCTGTCTCATAACTTAGCCAGCAATAGTTTTTTAGTGGCAGCTGTAGTTTTTCAAATCTTGGCCAAAATATAATTTTGCACTTGTTGGTTGAAATTAAATTCCATTCAAGTATTTTATAAATGGCACATGTCATGTTCAGAAGGAGGGGTCATAAAAAGACTATGCTGAAATGTTGGGTTCTAAACTGTCACAAAAAAACAAGTAAAGTAACATTGTTTGCAAGGATGGCCATTGGCCTAGTAGAGATCATGTTGCCTTCCTGAGCCCATTACCTGAGTTTGGGTGCCAACTCAGTTTGTTGGCGAGGGGGAGTCTGGGAGTGGGGGGTGCTGCAGTGTGTGGCACCAGCCCCAGCTTGGACAGGGATAGAGCAGTGTTCTGGTGCACACTTGACACCTTGTAGGTAGCCGGGGAGCCTTCCCTCACAAGAGGTTAACATGTGCGTTGAGACCTGATTGGCCCATGAGGGGTGTCAGAACTCTATATATTTCATTTCCTGTGCAAAAGATGATATAATTCCACTATAAGAAAAAGAAGGTAAATTAATTGCAAAAACACTATGTTAATGCAGACATTAAGGCTCTAGAATGCTAATTGTTCAAAGTAGGGAAATGAAAAACATTAGGGTTTTAGGTATCCAATGTACTGGCAAATCAGTGGTGAGGTCTTACTTGGGTTTGTCAACCCTAATGCCTATCCACCCCAGAGCAAACAAGATCTGACATGATCACTTTTCTTCATGCAGTGCCTGCAAGGCCCTGTGTTAAGAAGGCTATAACACATTCTGCTGGCAACATGTGGTTAGCCATACTTGTGGTTGCACAGGGTCGATATGTCTCATGGCAGAATGCTGTGAGGCACAATCTGGTTGCACGATTCCCTGATTTCTTTTGTTCTGTGGGGGGCTCCACCCCCACACCCCTTGTTATGGAGGGCTGCACCCCCGGACCTCCCCCACTAAAAATTCTAGCTCCAGGGGGTCTAACTCGAGTGTGCACAGGTCCGGGTTTCACCATAATGCCGTACACTCTTAAGTGTACATTATGACCCGGCACACTTGTGGTCTACAGTGCTACTCCCATAACCTCCCTAACCAGATTGGACACCCTCTTTAACTCCTTATGTTGCTTTGCCCTTGATGCCCATCTCCAAACACACCATTGTGACCTATATCATTTATTGTCTTTCCCTTCTCTTGCAAATAGGCACCTCTCACACTGTGCCAAATTCATCTCCAAATACTTGTTTGAAACCCTCCCACCCTATCTATCCTCCTCTCTATCTATCCCTCCTTCTCCCTCTCACTCCCTTTGCTTCACTGACACTTGCACTCTAGTGGTCTCTCACTGTCTCACAAACACAGGGAAAAATGCATTTTCACATCAATTCCCAAAGCTCTGGAATGCTCTAGCACACCAAATTCATCACTCCTCCTCCCCGCCTCCCTATCCGCTGCCCAAACAACTTCTTAATTATTAATTGCACCTGCTCCTAATCCTTCGCCCCCAACCTCAATTTGCTCATCCCCCACCCCCTCCTTCCCTACCTTCAATGGCTCCTACAATGTCCCCTGCTATGCTCTGTCCTCTTCCATGGCAATTAATCCCTGTGCTACCCTGCTATGGCTGCCCTATACAACTGAGCACTTCAACAAATGGTCATGTGACTGATGACTGCCAAAGGTTTTAATCTGTTACTGTTCTTGTTAACCCAATGTTTCACTCTATCATTGTGTTCTCTGTAAGTTCAACCATTTTACGACAATCAAACTGAATCTGCTACCAGCTGTTGACAAGTCAACAGTTTTTATCATAATATATTCTCTTCTTGTACCTATTGTTGTGCATCTGTATATTGTATTTGTGTATTGCTTCTCCCTCCTCCCCCTTCCCTCAAGACGCACCATGAGATGAGCAACTTATTGCTCAGTGTGCCTTTCCTGGGGAAACTTTTCAATAAATAAATAAGAAAAACGTGTTTACCTTTGAAGAGTGTATCACTATGAGACACTGGCTTGAAACTGTACCTTGTGCTTTGGACAGGAGTCTATGTGTCAGGGAGATGAGCATTAGGGTTGAACAACCTCAAGGAAGACCTCGCCACTGACTCACCAATACTCTGGAGACCCCAAACCCTAATGTTTTTTATTTCCCTATTTTGTTCAATTTTTGTTCTTTAACTCTAATGTCTGCATTAATGTATTTTTCATTGCTATTAACTACATGGGCATGGTACGGCCTGTATATTAGGGTTGAGTAAGCACTTTAATGTTAAACTCTTTTTGTGTACCTTATTACCTTTTGGAATTTGGAAAGTACAAGATGGCCAAGCCGGCCCGGTGGTGCTGAGGGTTGAGGCCCTGGACGCCACACCTCATGCTACGCCAGCAACCTGAGTTCATGGACAAGCTCAGGAGCCAGGGGTTGGCAGGGGAGGACTAGGATTGAGTGTCTGTGGACTGCTTTCCTAGTCCTGGGGAGGGTTCAGGGATTCCCCATTGCACTGGCACCCCATGGTGGAGGCTGGGGGCACTGCTGAGCATGGTAGCAGATGCCTGGGTATTGCAGCATGGCAGGGATGACTTCCAGATGCATGCGGGAATGTGTGCATGCTGGGTAGACATCATTGCATGTCCATGCTCCGGGGAGAAAACCACAGAAATACCCATTCCCTTCGGGTGAGGCGGCGTTGATCGATCAGTCAGCGACCTCATGCCCTGGCCATCTCTCAGTTCTTCTTGGGGTCTGGAGGGCTGCTCTAAAGGCCAGAAATGCCCAGACCCTGCATATCTGATGTAGCCTGGGTAGTCGGTTCAGGTGGGCAGTTGTGTCTGGCAGCTGGTGAAAAGACCCTGAGAGATGCCCGGAAGGTAAGGGTGCATAAATAAATGATACAAAAAAAAAGATGGTGCCAGGATTTATGAATCCTGAAAATGTCATGGCACTCGGTTCACATGAGGCAACATTGCAAAACCAAAAAATGTAATAAATGAAGTCTTTTTTTCTGTTCATCTGTAACTAAGAAATAGGAGATATGGAACCCTGAAACTTACAGGTTTGATAGAGTTTGCCCCAAGGTGTGCATGTCAATAGACTTTACCTCAGAAACTTAAGTAGGTTTTAAACTATTTAAGAAAAATAGTGCTGTTTTTGATCATGCTCAGTTAAAGAAAAGAGCATTCTATGGGTAACAGAATTTTTACAACCCCATCAAGACACGGTCATTTTATGAAAATGTATTTGTTTATGAGGGGGCAGTCCTATGCTGACACTGCCGACAGCATCTGTGTCTTGTTCTTGTGTTTGTTTAGTAAAGGCAGGGCTACACATCAGTGCATAGCCCTGTCCCTGCTAAATGGAGCTGTGTGTGAAACTTTGCATGTGGTCCTGCCATTTGCCATTAGCCACATGAGTGTCTTTACTTATGTAAACAGGACACATTGGTGCTCAATCCCCAGTGCCAGATTATTGTGAATGAAGTATGATACTGGGGTGCCCACCCAAGTGCCAGTTCATTTCCACCTCTCTGTAAGGTTACCTCACCTGTTAGTTTAACTTTTTGACACCAGGGTGCTCAATCCCCAATGTCATAGTAGACAACCCACCTCCCCCAATCCAACAGTTGAGGACATGGGGTGCCCCGCCCTGGTATCCCCCAAATATCAAGCTGACATTTTGGTTCCCAATTCCCAGTGTCAGTACCTGCAATGATGACAACCATCCCTCCACATCTTTTTTTTTCATTGAAATAAAGAAAATGATCCTTCAGTGTCTTTTACCACCATCTGCACCCTGACCTCCCATTCAATACCCAACACCCCTTCACCCTCCCAGATCGCTCACTCACTTAAATTGGGTCCAGCACCATAATCTCTCTGGACCAGAGATATGTCTTCACCCTTCAACGCAGGACCAGGAACTGAGGATATCAGATAAGCATGTTCAATGTATTTAAATGGGTGCTAAACGTTTGCTCATAACTTGGTAATTTTTTAATATTTTTATCCCACATTTTCAGAATTGCCTTTTTAGGACTCCACCTCATGAAAAAGTGTGACTAACTGGTCTTTCTCAGATTCAGCCTGTGTCACTGTTACTAGCTTTCTTAATAGTTCAGTAGCTGCCACCACTTAACATAGACACTGTCTTGGGGTATTTCTAGGTCAGAATCCCTTCAGAACCACTGCCCACACAGTACAGCACACATTGCTCAGGAGTAAATGACCCACCCCTCCCTGTCACAGCTGAGAACACCTTACTTTAGAAACAAATGGTGGTAACTGTTACTGTAGCCTTCTCTTCAGTGACAGAAGTACAGCTTTTGCCAATTATAAATCAGTTACCTGTTCTTCAAATGACTGCATCACAGAAGCATGAAACATAAAAAAAAATAATATGTTTAATATTTCAAGATATTTACACAGTTAATACAGGATACTACTCACAGGCAATGGGAAATATCAGCTCTACAGAAATAAAAAAATAAAATGTTTTTTTAACAAGGCAGACAGAGAACACACAGAAAAAAACTGTCACTCTCACTGTCTTTCTCTGTCTGCTGTTTAGCAGTGCAACACTAGCTTATCACAATGAGCTCTGGATGAATCAGGGCAGATTGGAGCCTTAGATGTCAACTGTATCTAGTCTGAAGCCTGACTAACATTGCTGTTCACAAAACTCAGCTTAACAAGGTTTCCCCAAAAACTGCGCCCCCCCGGCACACATGTCATATGACATCACTCCCAGGCCAAGTCTATTTGTTTAGATGACTGGGTTCTCAATAAAAACATTGGTTTGATCTGGATCTCAGACTTGATTTGTAAGAATACATCTGTTTCTTGTCCTGTGTCTTGTCAAGCCCAGTTGGGATGTCTGTTTAAAGCCATAAAAAATAAATTTTCCCCTATGAAGCTTAACCATAAATTGTCCAGGGGTCTTACAGTAGTTGTGAGCAAACCAGAAAGGCTCGGCACTAGAACCAACTGCATAAACTGTTCTTTGTATGGATAGTAACTCACAAATCCATTAAAACAGCAGCAGCTCTACACAACAGCAAGTAGGGGTAGAGCTCCCCTGACCAGTTTCACTCAAGGCTTCATCCGAAAGGGGTGTAGTTGGTCTGTTTTATCAGAGACACTGATAAGAAATCTTGGCTTTTCCCAGGAATCTCACTTTGCCCACTTTGTCCCTGCAGCTGCAAAATTCTAACTGATACCCATGCAGAAAGAATTAAAAAAGAAAACAGGAAAAACAAAACAAAACAAAAATACAGTAACAGGTATACATAGCAAATCATTACAACAAGATAAGTGACATTTTTCAAATCTGGTTCTAAAGGTGATTTTGCAGCTGCTCTGCAAAATCTCCTTTTTTGGACAGGACTTGAAAATTTTCACCTTCCAGGTTCATGAGGCAAGGGTCATAAAATATAAACTCACAATATGTAATAACATAGATGACAAGAGTCAAATGATAACCTAAATGACTGCCACAATAATTAATAAAAAGACTGTTGAAAATGTGGGGTCAAAATACTAAAAAAACACAACAATTATGAAAGTACATTGAACTTTTTTCAATGACCATGCATAACATCAGTAATTTTCAATATTTTGATCACACATTTTCCACAAAGCCATTTTTCACACCACCTCAAATCCTACCAAAAATGTGTTTTTGCACTTGTGGTGAAAAATTATGTTTTTGCCAGGATTTGAACACTTTCGTCTAACTGGATTTATGAAGTGGGGTTATAAGAAAATGATGATAAAAATTTGTGGTCAAAATATTTAAAAACAACAAAGTTATGAATGTACATTGTAATTCTTTAGCACTTGGTCATGACTTTGGTAATTTTCAATATTTTGAAACCATTTTTTTTTGTGCAGTCCACCTCAGATTTCAGCCCCTGCCAACTCTCAGCTGCCTCATTGCTCACTGGGGACTTACATTTCTCTGGTTCCCTGATACCCCCTGGATTTCCCCCCAGGGTGGGGCCACCACATCAGCAAGAGTTCCTGTGATGATGGAATGAGGGTGCTGGCAGGAGAGCTGACCAGCAATGCCTCCTTGGCTTGACCCCCAAGGCAGGGTGCACAGCCCTACCGGCTATATCAGACAATGGGATAGGTTGAGATCCCAGAAGTGCCGCAGTGTGCAAGAAGAGCCTGGGTGATCGGGCATCATTGGTTGCAGCCATAATTTTTGTTAATGTTACCCACAGGGGTGGAGATACGCAATGATGTCCTACGTCCTCCTTGCCCTCACAAGTAAGGCAGCGACCCATGGGTACCCCCAGCTTCCTTTTAGGGTCTACATCATGCTGGGCACTCTACCCCCACCCTCCCATGGAAGGAGAGCAGTCCCCAGGATGCTCAATTCTTCTCCCTCTGGCCAAATCTCCAACATTCTCAGGCCTGTTCTCAAACCGGATCCTCAGCATCACAGTCGGGCACCTTGCTCCTGTGCCAGTGGGATGGATTGACACCTAATTTTAAACAAAGCCATTTTTCACACCACTTCATGAACATGACAGATTCCATTTTTCAAATCCATCCAAAAATTAGTTTTTGCAGCTGTGGCATGAACTGGTGTTTCAGCCAGTGTTTTATAAATTACACCCATCATGTTTAGAAGAGGGGTCATAGAAAGACACAGACAGTTACTACTGCCACCCATAAACATGGTAACTCCCTTGACTTAGTTTTTCTCCTGGGGATCGAGACCTCTGATTTGGGGGTGGAACCAGTTGGGTGGTCCAATCACTACACTGTGGAGTTTAGTTTTAGTGCCCTCTTTGTAGGCCTACCCCTGTGGGGATGGTCAGGTATTGCCCTTTATAAGATGTTAACTCTGGGCCTGGCAGTGGTACTTGACCTATCGTCCCTTCCAGTGGCGAACAATGACCTGGATGCACTCATGATAGCCTATAATATGGCTATCTCGGCAGCACAGAATGTCATTGCTCCTGTCCATGTTCACCCACTCTCCCTTCACCCTCAGTCCCCATGGTTTGATGGGATATTGAAGGAGATGTGGTGACTAGGTCAAAGGTTAGATGCCGACCACCTTAGATTGATGGAGCATTGCCAAGCCTCTCAATCTGCAATCACCCACAAGAAAGCAGAGTTCCTGTCCAGGAAGATTGCAGCTGCTCAGAATCGACCAGCTCATCTCCTTTGCACTGTGGACAGGCTGTGCAGCCCAGCCTGTCTACATGTCAGAAGGGCTTTTTTGCAAAGAGAGCGCGATGAACTTTCTCAATTCTTTGCAACTAAGGTGGCCGACATTAGGTCGGCATTCCAACCAGTACACTCTATGGGTGTTGCTTTGGATCAGTGCGAGGCTGCTGCTCCTCAGTTTTCCTGGAGTGCCTTTGACTGACCGGAATTCATGGATATCATGTGGATTGTCTGGGGTGCATGTCCTATGTGCTGTAGTTTGGATCCAGGACCAACTTCCCTGATTTTGGGTAGTATCGATTATATTGGTCCGGTCCTAGCATAGATAGTCTGGTGCTCCTTGAAAACAGGTGAGTTTCTGAGCTCCCTGAAGGAGGTGGTGGTAACACCCTTCCTGAAGAAAGCTTCTTTGGACCCTGACTGCCATGCAAACTACAGACCAATCTCTAACCTTCCTTTTTTAGGGAAGGTGATTGAGAAGGTAGTGGCCATGCAGTTGGAGAACCATTTGACCACCCATGATATCTATGAACCCCTCCAGTCTGGTTTTCGAAGGAGGCATAGTACTGAGACAGCGCTGGTTCAGGTGCTCAATGATCTCCTGATGGCTAGGGATCGGAAGAACCATTCTTGTCTGGTTCTTCTAGATCTCTCATCAGCCTTTGACACTGTGGACCATGGGGTTCTACTTGAGTGTCTGAGGTTCATCTGTGGACTATTGGATGTAGTTCTCAGGTGGTTTACATCTTACCTCACTGGAAGAACACAGAGAGTGGTTTCAGGGTTTATTACTCGGACCCAATTTCTCTGTCTTTTGGGGTTCCTCAGAGCTCTGTGTTGTCCCCCATGTTGTTCGCAGTGTATATGCTGCCCCTTGGAGACATTGTAAGAAGGTATGGGCTGAGGTTTCACTGCTATGCTGATGACACCTCAGCTCTACCTTTCTTTGGCACCTGATCAGGATGAAGCTTTCTCGGTCTTTCATGACTGCCTCAATGAAATCCAGGAGTAGATGGATTTGAGTTGGTTGAAGTTGAACTCGGAAAAGACAGAAGTGTTGGTAGTGGATCCGGCCCACCGGATAGGGAGACTTGGGGCTGGTTGATCCTCTGGACTTTATCTCAGCGGTGTTTCACTCCTGACCTCTGAACAGTTGCGTAACCTGGGGGTAATGTTTGATGAAGGATTGACTCTGCATTCACAGGTGTCAGTCATTGTTGTCAAGTCCTCATTTTACCACCTGAGGAATATCTCCAGGATTAGGCACCTTGTTCTGTCCCTGCAATCTTCCTACGCTGGTCCATGCCTTTGTGTCCTCACATCTGGACTATTGCAACTCCCTTTATCTAGGGCTTCCTGGGGTTGAAATCCACCACCTACAGCTGGTGCAGAACACAGTGGCCTGGCTTCTGACTGGTACCTCCCAGTCCAGCCATATTTCGCTGGTGCCTCGCAGACTGCATTGACTGCCAGTGCAGTGGCAGATCACCTTTAAAGTCAGTCTTCTGACTTTCAAAGCCCTACATGGACTTGGCCGGACTACCTGAAAGAGCACCTGATCCCTTACTGCTTTGGGCGATCATTCCGCTCAGCTTGTGAGGGGTTGCTAGAGATCCTGAGGGTGTCTCTGAAATTTTCTGGGGCCTGTACATTCATGTATGTAGCCTCTACCCTCTGGAATTCTCTACCCCATCAGTTATAGGAGTATGTAACCGTGAAGAGATTTAAAAAGGCCCTGAAAACGTATTTATGGACCCAAGCATTTGGAGTCTGATTTTATTTGTCTATTTGTTCTAGTTGCTTTTAACTCTATGGTTTGAAATGCTTGGTTTGTTTTATTTTGTAAGGCACCTTGGTTTTTTGAAAGGAGCCATAGAAATAAAGTTTTATTATTATTATTATTATTATTATTATTATTATTATTATGTTGAACGTCTGGGGTCAAAATGTCACAAAAAATTATGAAGTAATGTTTTTTGTTGGATGGCATTTGGCCCAGTGGGGATCAAGTTGCTTTCCTATACCAGAGACCTGAATTCAGGTGCTAGCTTTGTGAGGTGGCTGAGTACACCAAGGTTGGGGTGGAAGGTGTTGTGGTGTGCAGCACTGGCCTCAGTCTTGGGAGGGGCAGAGCAGTGTTGTGGTGCACAGATGACACCTTGTGGCAGTCCGAGGAGCCTTTCCTCACAAGGTGTTGACATGAATGTCAAGGCCAATTGGCATGTGCACTACATCAAGACCAGTAGGGTGATTAGAAAAAGGGAGGAAGTGTTGCTGTCAGTATGAAAGTTGGGACACTGCAGGCCTTGCACAACCAGCAGGCCCCCTATTGCTTTCAGCCCCTATGCCCCATCACCCTTCATCTCAGGAATTTGCCTATTAACTTTGGTACCCCCTCACAGTTTCCCCCATGATGGGGATAGGAGGGGATGGATGTTTCCCCCTTGACCGCCAGACACTTTGCCAGTCCATCGCCTGTCAGTGTTGCAGGGCATGTGAAAGGTGGTGGTTTCATCCTGCCTTCTTGGCAGTTGATGAGGAGAGAAATTTACCCTTCCCCCCATGAGGAGAGTTGGCCCAGAGATGTTGAATCCTGCCCATATCCCCCACATTGGTCTCTACAAGTGACTCAGGTCTGATCCTGAACCTGGATCACTGCTGTGGCACTGCTAGCTACCCTTTCAGTCAACCCACTTTTAATCCCACCCAAAATATAATCCCTTTCCACCCAACACAGCTGATCTGTATTTTTATTAATCACACTAACCCATTTTCCACTTTATGTTTACAGATCCAGCAGAATAAAGAAGATGGCTCAACAAAATACCAGCCTAGATGTTGGAAGACACTGACCACGTCTACCAGATAAGCATTGTTTTATGTTTAAAGTACCTTGTTTGTCCCTGTTAGTTACTATAGAACTGTAGATCCTTTGTGATTCCATTGCTATTTTTATTTTAAAGGTATGACTGAATGTTCCCTCAAGCTGATCAAGTTGCACCTGACAATCCCAAGGACCCATGAAAGAAATCTTTACATCTTGTATGGCTCCTGCCTGCTCTCTGCCACCCCCATGCCCAGGCTTACCTCCCTAGGTGGGGCTGCTAGGTAGGCGCCCCCTCCTCATGGTCCATGGTAATGTGCCCTGGCTTACCCCCGAGGTTGGGGCCAGGAGAGTGGGACCCTACTCTGTAGACATTGTTGGCAGTGGGGTCTGCAGTAGAGCAAGGCTTCTTGCTCAGGGCCAGGATTTTTTGTGTGCAGCTGTATCTGGGGGTAGGGACATGCAATAAAGTCCCATGCCCACCCTGCCTCCCCAGAGATAATGGTGCTGGCACAATGGATCCCCTCTGCCTCTGCTAGGGGTCCGTGTTGTGCCAGACACACTACCTGCCTCCCCCCAGAGAAGGAGAGCAGTCTCAAGGACACTCAATACTTCTCCCCCCGGCTGGCCCTCCGACATCCTGAGCCCATTTCTGAACCTGGGTCATTGGTGTCGCAGATGGATGCACTGCCTCTGCACCAGTGGGACAGCCTATTATTGGTTATTATTATTATTTTATTTATTAGTAAGCATCGATGGCACAGTGTAAAGGTCCAACTTCAAGTATTAAGGCACTTTCACTTGTTAGTTGGTTGGTGAAGAAGGTCTAAGAATATCTCCACTAGTGTATTTATTTTTCATTTCATTTATGATTCCACTATCAGAAAAAGAAAGAAAATTCATTGCAAAAGAAAATGGCATTAATGAAAACATTAGGGATAAAGAACAAAAAGTGTACAGAGTAGGGCAATGAAAAAACATTAGGGGGTTGGGTCTCCGGATTCATGCTGAATCAGTGGTGGGGTGTTGCTTGGGGTTGTCAACCCTAATGTCACCCCCTTCCCTAAGCATGCAAGGTTAAACATGATCTCTTTTTTTCTTTCAGGGCCCACACAACTGATTCTGTTAGCCACATGTGATAAGCCATACTTCTCTTCCTCCAAATAATAAATGCCTGTGAGTATATGCCTATGAGGCGCTGGCATCACAGTATACCTTGTGCTTTGGACAGGAGGCTATGAGCTATGAGCTGGGGGGAGTGGTGGGCATTAGGGTTAACAACCCAAGAGAAACCCCAACACTGATTCCCCAAGACTCTGAAGACCAAAACACCTTTTTTTATTTCCTACTTTGTGCACTTTACATTACTCAACCCTAATGTCTGCACTAACCAAGTTTTTCCAATTCATATATATTATACAGGTGTGTTTGCACCTGTATATTAAGGTTGAGTAACCACTTCAATTTTAACCCCCAGTTTTTGCACCTTTATAACTTTGCCCCCATTCAACTGATTTACATGAATGTTGGAAAACACAAACATGTTGCCAGGATCTCTGGATTTTGAAAACTTCATGGCAATTGATTCATCGGTGGGCAAAGTTACAGGGAGACAAATAAAACCCCATAAATTAAGATCTTATAACTAAAAAACAGGGAGGATTTGGAACCTGACACTTGCAGGTTTGATAGAGTTTGGACCAACGTGTGTGCTTTTGTGGTTTTATCTCCCAAACTAGTTTTTTTTAAAAATACTTATGAAAAATTGTTCTGTTTCTGAGCAAGCAGTGTTACAAAAATCTGCATTCTGAGAATAAGTGAATTTTAACAACAGCATTGCATAATGTGGTTATTTTACAAGAATGCATTCGTGTATCAGGTGGCAGAACTATCTAGACACTGCAAAGAACATCCATATTGCTCTCTGTGGTGTTCATTCAGCAGGGGCAAGGCTATGAGTCAATGTGTAGCCCCGTTCTTGATGAATGTAACTCTGCAGTGTATTGTGGCCCTTCAGAGGCCATTAGCACTCCATGAGCAGCCAAACATTATTTACACTGGACACCAGGGTGCCCAATCCCTGGTGCCAGCTAAAATGCATCTTATAACACCAGGGTGCCCACCTGCATTGCTGGTGAGTTCCCACCTCCAAAAACACCCCAACTGCACCTGCCACAGTCATCACATCATGTCCCTCCAGCTGACATTGAAGTATCCAGTTCCTGGTGCCAGCTCAAACACCCCCTGCCCTGATCCATCCTGGTGCCACAGAACATCCAGACAACAATGGAGTGGCTCTGTGTTGGTACCTGTAAAAAAAGAAAGTCCCTCATCATCCAATTTTTGTGTTTTTGTTTACCCTATAACAAACAAAATCATACATCAATATCTGTAGCACTGCCAACATTCCCCTCCTCCCACCCACTCCACCCCCCCCAGGTAGCACCCATCACCCCAACCCTACCATGTACTTACCTACTGGGGTACAATGCCATAATCCTCTTTGGATAGGAGACATGATGTCACTCTTCAACGCCAGACCAGGATCTGAGGAAATCAGATAAGTGGCAGTATAGCCTAGAGGTAAGAGTAACAAGCCTTGATGAGCTTGGTAAATCCAGCAGACCTAGGTTTGAGTCCCACAACCTCCATTTGCATGCTATATAACTCTGATCAAGCCATTTAACCTCCACAGTGTTTCTGGGTTGCCACTGAAAACAGGCACTTATGCCTAGTGGGCCTTGCCCAATTTCCAAAGAATTAAAAAAACAAATGTGTGGCTAATGTATTTTTATTCATTTTGAACTTTCACTCATAACTTGGGCAGTTTTTTAATATTTTTCTCCCAAATTTTCAACATGGCCTTTTGGGACCCCACTTCATGAACAGAGTAGGTGAACTTTTTCAAATCTCTCCTAAAGGAGGATTTCACAGTTGCTCTTTGACATCATCTTCTGGGCAGGATTTGAAAATGTTCACCTACCAGGTTCATGAAGTGGGGTCATAAGAAGGCTATGTTGAAAATGTAGGTTCAAAATATTAAAAAAATATAGTTATGAATGCACATTGAAAATGTTCAATGCTTGCTCATAACTTCATTAATTTTCAGTAGTTTGGCCCCAAATTTTAAGCATAGCAATTTTTCACACCACTTCATGAACATGACAACTGCTGTTTTTCAAATCCTGACCAAAATGTGTTTTTGTGCCTGTGGCACAAAATGACATTTTGGCTGGGATTTGAACATTTTCACCTATCGGGTTCATGAGGTGGGGTCATGAGAAGACTATTTTGAAAATGTATTGTGGACATCATTTATAAAATATTAGATGAAATGTTACTTCATGCCACAAGTGTGAAAACACATTTTGGCCAGGATTTGAAGCACAACACCCATTACGTTCATGAGGTGGTGTGAAAAAATGGCTATGCTGAACATTTATCAGAATGATGAAAATTATCAAAGGTATAGGTGAGCACTAAAGAATTACAACATACCATCATTACTATATATATAAAAAGAAGAGAAATTCATTGCAAAACACTATATTAATGAGGGGTTGAAGAATGCAAAGCAGGCAAAGTAAGGAATATGAAAAACATTAGGCTTTGTAGTCTCAGGAGTCCTTTGAAATCAGTGATGTGATGTTCTTTGGGGTTATCAGCTCTAATGCCCACCCCCTCACATCAGAAAACAAGATTATACATGAGCTCTTGCTTCATGCAGGGCCCTTCGTGAAGAAAGGTACGTCTGATTTTGTTGGCCACATGTGGTGAGTCATAATTCTCTACCTCTAAAGAGTATACAGCCATGAGAAACTGGCCTGGAGGTATACCTTGTGCTTTGGACAGGAAGCTATGAGCTAGGGGTGGGCTTTAGGGTTATCAACTCCAAGGAACATCATACTACCAATTTGACAAGACCCCTGAGGCTACAAACACTAATGTTTTTCATTTCTTTACTTTGTCAGCTTTGCATTATTCTACTTTAATGTCTGCATTAACATAGTTTTATGCAGTGAATATTGATATAGAAATAGACATTTATGTAATGCCAGTGAGGATAAATTTCATCAAATAGTTTTGATATTTGCAGGATGGTCTGACCTATAGTGAGGATATCACATTTATCCTCACTGCAGATCACTTATCCACACAGTAGATCCACCACAGGCATAAACTGCACTTAATCTTATCCACACACTAGATCACTATTTGCTGGAGCTGGTAACATGAGCAGCACATTTTCACTTTCTGTGACCCCACAGTTCACTCACATGCCAGGTACAGCTCAGCTCCTCTCAGTCTGAAAGTGTCTCTCACAATACAAATGTAAACACTGTCTTTTTTTTTTTGGTAAATGAAATCACTACCAGATCTGTTTATCACAGTTTAACAAAACATACTCCCCCACACACCGTACTGACACAAGGATCTTTAGTGTCAGTAGCACTGCAGTACTTTCACTTTCACTCCTTAAGAAAGTTTTCATCTCCCTGATAAAGATTTTATTTTTTCTATTAAAGTATTACAACATAAAGAAAAAACATCTTACACACCACCACAGTCTCTTTGCCTCTCCAAACACCACTGGCAAACTCCTCTCTTGAGTCTACATTCCCTGCAGCCCCATATTGCCATAAGGATGCCCACTCACCCACCAGCACACTCCTGATGTTTTTCCCTGCAGTCCAAAACATTTCCCTGACCTCTCTAGAAACAGCACCCGGCTCATGTTCCCTCATAGCCAGAACTCCCCTATGACGACATGACACATATCTATATCCCTTATATCTATATCTGTAGATAGATAGACACACGCATGGACAGATGGCACTATGTAAGCCTGTAAATAAAGAGCTCAGTCAGCCAAGACACTGCTCAGTCATTCAAAATCACTATAAAATGCAAAATTATAAAACAAAAATTCTACAGATACACTGAAAAAAATAGCTAAATGTCATTACATAAACAGAATATTCCATGGCCCTACAATAAATATCCCTGCCATTCTCCCTCATGCAGTATGACCTTTGCTGTCACTCTTGGCTTTACCACTCATGATGTCAAAGGTCAAACTACATTGGGAGAATATCAGGGATATTTATTTTAGGGCCATGGCATATCCCTTAGATAGATAGATAGATAGATAGATAGATAGATAGATAGATAGATAGATAGATAGATAGATAGATAGATAGATAGATAGATAGATAGATAGATAGATAGATAATGGATAATCCACTACAAGGAGAGCAGTCATTCTCTGATAAATGCATGCCTTGGTGTGTGTTGTGAAGCACGATGCCACAGGCAGAATGCATTCAATCACCCAAGGTGTGATTATATCAGAGCACGACCTCACACTCTGAAATGGATTATCTGTCACAAAATGTCCAAAATTGTTTTGGAGGGTGAAAAGTAGAAATAAGTTAAGGCATGTATCCATTGTGGGAAAATGTATGGTAACGTGGTGGGTCTCATCCAAACCAGTGATAGTATTTTCACCCATTTTATAAACATTTATGTATATCTTCTTTTCAAAAAAAAAACTACTTTAATGCATCAGTTAGGGTTGGTATTACAGTGTTAAAAGCTGGGAAATTCAACATTAGGGTTTCCAATCCTAACTCCCCACCTCCACCCACCAAGCAGCAAAAGGACAAGACCACACACAGCCATCATCAGATAAGACAAACAGCATAGAATTGTTTCCAAAAGATACAAATGCAGTACCACTAATGTGCTACCTTTGTGCATTTGTATCTGTGACTGAAAATTGTGGTGAAAAAGAAATAAATGTGACCCACTGGGAAATGAACCCCTACAACTCAGTGGTTAGAGCACCAGGATGGTATTGTGGGAGCCTGGGTTCAAGTCCCATTGCATCATGATGTTTATTTCTCACTACAATTTGAGATTTAAATTGCTTAGAAGTGGCCAATACTGCACCAAACAAGAAAAACAAAAAACAACAACAACAAAAAACCTTCAGATTGTTATCTGTGACTGCAAACAGCATGCATGACTATGTCTGGAAATATTGTTTCTGGGCACCTGAAAATCCTGAGTGCCCAGCATAGCAAGAGGAGCCATTCTCCTACATTTTCAGTATGAGAAAAACAGGACTTTCTTGACATTTGCAGCCACTGATCGGCCGGCTTGTGAGCCAGCAGTGAGCCAGCAATCCCTCTCTTCTATCTATCTATCTATCTTATCTATCTATCTATCTATCTATCTATCTATCTGTCTGTCTGGTTGCTTGCCTGTCTATCTGTCTATATCTAACTTTATTTTTTAATTATATGTTCCTTCCCCCTCCCAGTTCAGGCAGCCCTTCCTTATTCTTACCCAATCCCTTGCGTAATTAAAGAAGACTGGGGGGCCCACCCTTGTATATCTTGCCTGCTCCTCCCCTCCTGGTTGCTGTCCCTCCTTACCAATGTCACATTCATACATTCTTTATAGTATCTCTACTTGCTGTCTAACTGCTGTCTTGTAGTAATTCTATGTGGGGAACATTTTTTAAGGCAGTAGCTGTAGCATCGAGCAGTAGCAGCATGAAGAAAAAGCATGGGGCTAGAAAGCTTGCATGGTGCAGGTTTGCAACCTATGGTTTATAGCTTTTCTAGAGTGGAATAAAATGCTATCAGCCATTCACTCTGACAAACCTTCCAACAGAGATATTACAACAGCATCACACACACACCATCAGGAGGAATTAGGTCTGGTTTGGTGCCAAGGCAGCAGAGCTGTGCAGGCTTGCCCTGAAGAACTATTTCTGGCATGCCCACATTTAGTACCACTTTGTACTAATCTCCTTCACCTCCAGGTCACCTCCCCACCCCAAATATAAGAGGTAGCTCCAGTGCGTACTCTGTTAGCAGGTCACCATGTTTAGAGTGCAGCAATGTGGGCACTGCAACAAGGGAGTGAGGGACAGAGGCAATCTTAATTTTAGATCACCCTGCACTCATGCCGTGATGGGCATCCACACAATTTCTTTGCCTATAATGGCATGCCTACACCAGAGTACATTATATTTATTTTTAGGAGTTCAGGGGTGAAGCCCCCCCCCCACACAAAGCCTGACTGTTTCCCAGGACAGTGCTTTGGTGCTCTAACTTCTGGGAGGCACAATGCCAGCTACAGTAATGACAGGCGTCATACTGCCTGCACCCTAATTGATGTTTGATAGATTCCTGGCATACCAACATGGTTGAACTGCACTGGCATGCCAAACCCTGATGCCACCAAGCAGTATCTCAACAATGGGATGCCCAATCCCCAGTGTTGGCAATGTTCTTCTACTAAATAAGAAAACCATCCCTCGCTAGTTTTGTTTTCTTTTTAACTTAAACCCATAAAAATTATAATGGTCCCTCACAGATCTGAACCCCCCAACTCTGCCACCTGTGCCAGCCAGACACCCCCCCTACTGAGCACCCCCACTCCACACACCCTCACTCACCTAAAAGTGTCCCTTGGTGCAGATCTACTCTCTGATCGAAAACATGTCTTGCTGCTGGAACCAGCAACTGTGATATGAGAACACATGGTAACTCCGTTTAATGTATTTCAATGGGATTTGAACTTTTACTCATGACTTCGTCATTTTGTTTAATATTTTTGCACCAAATTTTCAACTTGTTCTTTTTGGGACCCCACCTCATAAACAAGGGAGGTGGGATTTTTCAAAAACATCCCAAAAGGTAATTTTGTGGTTACTGCTTGATATCACCTTTTGGGCAGGATTTAAACATTTTCAACTGCCAGATTTATGAGGTGGGGTCATAATAAGGCTATGTTGAAAATTTGGTATGAAAATATGTAAAAATGACTAAGTTAAGATTGACCATTGAAATATTTCAACATCCTCTCATAACTTCACAGTTTTCCAATATTTTTCCACCAAACATTCAATATGGCCCTTTTGGGACCCCATCTCCTGAACAATGCAGGTGACATTTTTTTAAATCCAGGCTGAAAGGTGATTTTGCTGTTGCAGCATAAAATCATACTTTGGGCAGGACTTGTATCCCCATACAGGTTAATGAGGTGGAGGTCATAAGAAGAAAATAGTGAACATTTGGTGTAAAAATGTGTTAAAATTATCATGTTATGAGTGAACACTGAAATATTTCAATGTTCACCCAAAGGTTTGCTGTTTTTAACATTTTTCTGCCAAACTTTCAACATGGTCTTTTTGGGACCCCACCTCATGAACAAGACAGGAGAAATTTTTCAAATACATCCTGAAATGTGATGTCACAATTGCTCCATAAATCATGTTTTGAGTGGGATTAAAACATTTTCAACTACTGGATTCATGAGGCTGGGTCATAAGAAGACAATGTTGAAAATTTGGTGGAAAAATATGATACAATGACCAAGTTTGAGTGAAGTTGAAATACTTCAATGTTCACTCATAACTTCACTAATTCTAAATATTTCAACTCCAGACTTTCAACATAGCCATTTTTTTTTCACACCACCTTATAAACAAGACAGGTGTTGGTGTTCAAACTTTGGACAAGATGTGTTCTCACACTTGTTGTGCAAACAAAATCGCATCTTAGCTAGTATTGTATAGATGCCATATGTCATGTTTATAAGGGGGAGTCATAAAATGACTATTTTTAAAACTTGGGTTAAAAAAATAATAGTTAAGAAACATTTGGTGTAGTACCAGCCTTCAACCCAGTTGGTAGTTATTTGTGATCCTGTGCCAGTAAGCCAAGTTCACAGGTGAGCTCAGTGACCCAGCTAGATGGGCAAGGCTGAGGGGGAAGGTGCTGTCATGTGACACCACCCACCAGCCTGGAAAGGGTTGTCCACACAGGCCGAAGTACCATATAGTAAAGAAATATCTTCTCTTGGAATAAGACCCTGTACCTCTGCACCTGTGGTTGCTGGAGGGCAACATACTTCGGCTGAAAAATGGATTCTTTACCTTGTGAGTCTGTATCTGTGGCCAGTTGAAAAGGCAGGACCCAGAATGCTCTGCAGTTCCACAGTCCACCAGACAGCCCCATGCATTCTTGACATCCATTCCTGCATGGAAGTGCAGGGCCCACAGTGCCCTGCACTTCCATAAGCAGATGGAGTCCTCCCTTGGTGCAGGGCTCAAAGGTCATGCTCATCTGCATCTGTTCACGCAGATCCTGTGTGAATGAGGATACAATTCCACTATCTCAAAAATAAAGGAAGTTCTCTGCAAAAATCTGTGTTAATGCACCAGTTAAGTTTCAAGTTAATGCCACAAAAGTAGGGAAATATGGCATTTGGGTTTCCAACCATAACCTCACACCACCATTCCCCAAGCAGTAAATGGAAACAACATTATGATGTTGGGTCTGCAGATACTTGGTGAATCAGTGGCGAAGTCTTCCTCGGAGTTGTCAGACCTAAGACCCTGAGCAATCAAAATCAGATGTGATCTCTTTTCTTCATGCAGGGCCTGTAGGGCCCTGCATGAAGAAAGATGTAACACATTCTGTTGGCAACACGGTGAAACACACTTTTCTGCCTTTGAAGAGTGTATCACTATGAGATATTTGCTTGGAGTTGAACCTTGTGCTTTGGTCAGGAGGCTATGGGCTGAAAAAGGGATAAGAATTAGGGTTGACAACCCCAAGGAACACCCCATGACTGACTCAGCAAGACTCCAGAGACCCCAAAGTCTATTGATTTTTCCTTTTGCTGCTTACATAGATACATAGATACATAGATACATAGACAGTGTCGGCAGATAAGGGCCTATGGCTCACACAGTCTGCCCATTTGAGCTTGTAAGTTCAGTTTGTTTTCCTAGAAGTCTCTTGCCCCTTACCCCTGACCTCCAGAATTCCTTTATGTCTATCCCATGCATTCTTAAATCCCGTGATTGTTTCAGCCCCCACCACTTCCTCTGGCAGGGTGTTCCACTTGTCCACCACCCATTCTGTGAAGAAATTCTTTCTCATGTTTCCTCTGAATCATCCTCCCTCCAACTTCATCCCATGCCCTCTAGTCCTGGAACATCTTTTCACTTAAAAATAGTGTTTTCCTGCACCCTGTTCCTCCCTGTAAGATACTTGTATGTCTCTATCATATCCCTCTCTCACTCCTCTCCTCCAGGGAGTACATGTTCAGTTCCTTCAACCTGTCTTCATAGGACTTGTGATGCAATCCATGCACCATCTTTGTTGCCCTCCTCTGAACCTTCTCTACCCTGTCTATGTCCTTATGTAGGTATGGTCTCCAGAACTGTACACTGTACTCCAGGTGGGGCCTCACTAGTGTCTTGTATAGTGGAATTATGACCTCCCTTTTCCCTGCTGGTGATGCCCCTGCCTATACATCCCAGCATCCTATTTGCTTTACCTGCTGCCTTGTCACACTGTTTCCCTACCTTGAGGTCATCAGAGATGATAAACCCAAGATCCCTTTCCTGCTTGGTACATGCTATATCCTCACCCCAACTGATATATTGTGCCAGGGTTTTGTGCCCCATATGCATTATCTTGCACTTCTTTGCATTGAATTTCAACTGCCAAACCCCTGACCATTCTTCAAGTTTCTGCAGGTCCTTCTCATTCTGTCTACACCCTCTGGTGTGTCTACTCTGTTACAGAGCTTTGTGTCATCAGCAACAGTGAAATTCTGCCTTCTAGGTCCTGCACAATGTCACTGATGAAGATGTTGAATAGGACCAGTCCCAGCACTGATCCTGTGGTACCCCACTGGTCACTCTTCCCTCTGTGGAGTGACAGCCATTTACCACCACCCTCTGTGTCCTGCCACCCAGCCAGTTACCTACCCACCCACTACTGTCCTGCCCACACCCATATTCCCCAGTTTGTGTAATAGTTTCTATGTGGCACAGTGTCAAAGGCCTTGCTGAAGTCCAGATAGACCATGTCCACTGCCCTCCCTGATCCACCTCCTAGTCACCCAGTCAAAAATTCAACAAGGTTGGTCTGACATGACCTCCCCTGGTGAAACCATGCTGCCTTGGGTCCTGTAGTCCATTGACAACCAGATGTTCCCAATTTCTCCTTCAGTAGTGCTCCATGATCTTCCCAATACCCGAGGTGAGGCTGACTGGTCTGTAGTTCCCTGCTTCCTCTTTGTTCCCACTTTTGTATAAGGGGACTACATCTGCTGTCCTCCAGTCTTTGGGTACCTCCCCTGTTTCCAGTGATCGGCTAAACAGGATAGCCAGAGGTTCAGCCACCACCTCTCTTAGTTCTTTAAAGACCCTGGGGTGCACCCCATCTGGCCCCATTGCTTTATCAACTCTTATTGCTTCCAGTTCCTTTAGGACCCTTTCTCGTGTAAAGGGACTTGTGTCCATTTCTGCACCATTCTCACCCATTGTACTCCCTTCAGAACCATTACCCTCCTCTTCCTCAGTAAAGACTGAGCAGAAATACCTGTTCAATATGTCAGCTTTACTGCTGTCATCCTCCACGCGGCTCCCATCCTCCCCCTTCAGTCTCAATATCCCTCCCTTTGTCTTTGTTTTTTCACTTATGTACCTGTAAAGGGTTTTGTCCCCTCTACCCACTGATTTTGCAATGTGCTCTTCTGTCTGAGCTTTGGCTTCCCTTACTGACCTCCCTGCCTCCCTTTGCTTCTCCTGGTACTTCTCCCTATCCCCTTCTGCCTGTGTCTTTTTGTATTGCCTGAATGCAACCTTTTGGCTTTCACTTTCTTTGCTACCTCTTTGGAAAACCATAATGGTCTCCTCTTCCTTTTCCTCTTGCTAACCTGCTTAATGCATAATTCTGTTGTTCTTGTAATCCCCATTTAAATACTGCCACTGTTCCTCAAACCCTGATTCCTGTCCCATTCCCATAATGCCTCTTTCAAGTATCTCCCATTTTCCCAAAGTCTGCCCCTAAAATCCAGGATACATGTTTTGTGTGGTTTGGTTCTGCTCTTTCTGTGATTTCAAACCACAATGACTGTGGTCACTGTTTCCCAGGTGCACCCCCACTGTACCCCCAACACACTGTCCCTGTTAGTGAGCACAAGGTCCAGTATTGCCTTCTGCTGAGTTGGTTCCATGACCAGTTGCTTGAGAAGGCACCCTGAAAGGAGTCAGGATAAATCTGCTCCTAGTTGATGCTGCTGCTGGGATGCTCCAGTCCACATCTGGAATATTGAAGTCTCCAACCAGTACTACCTCACCCTTGTCTGCCATCCTTTGGATGGCTAGCATCAACTCCTATCTGTTTCTTCCTCCTGGGCTGGTGGTCTATAGACCACACCTGTGCAGATGGCTGTCCCCACTTTCCTTTCCAGCTTAACCCACAGTATCTCTCCCCCATTTTGTTCCTCCTGGATCTCTGTGGCCCTTATGTCATTTTTCACATATAGTGCCACTCCTCCTCCCTTCCTGCCTGCTCTGTCTCTTCTGAATATGTTGTAGCCAGGTATGGCCATCTCCCAGTCATGGTTATCATAACACCAGGTTTCAGTGATGGCCACAATGTCCAGGTCTGACTGCACCATGACAGGCTCCAGATCTTCCATCTTGTTGCTAAGGCTCCTGGCATTTGCACACATGGCTTTCCATGATTTGACCTCCTAGACTGTTTCACTGTTCTCCAGCCCCTTCCTTGGTTGTCATTTATCCCTGGTTCTCCTTGCTGTCTGCCCTTCTGCTGAATTTTGCCCCTTTTCTGCTTATCCACCTCTTGGGCACTAATCTCCATCTTTTGCACACTGCTTTGCAGAGATAGCCACTCCTCTGGTTCACTGGTTGCACTGCTAGCTGTGGGGGGTGAGCAAGTAGGTACCCTCCTTGCTGGCCTGCCACCCCCCTTTGCTAGTTTAAATGCTTGTCAATGTAGCATTTAAACTTATCATTGAGTGCTTGGATTCCCCTCCAGGATGGATGCAGGCTGTCAGGCTTGAACAAACCTCCATCCCTCCAGGTGGGTCCCCAGTCACCAATGAATCAAACCCTTCCTCACAGCACCAGTTCTTCAACCATGAGTTAAAGTTTCTGGTGCATGCACTCCTATGCTCTCCCTTGCCTCTCACAGGTAGTACTTCTGAGAAAGTGACAGAAGTAGCTACTTGCTTGAGACCCTTCCCCAGTTTCCTAAACTCTTCCTGAACTTCCTTTGGCTCCCCATTTGCCAGGTCATTAGTACCTAGGTGGATAATGACATCCAGCTCATCCTCCCATCTTGCCTTCCCAGTGATCCCAGGATCTTCCTTCCATCTCTCCATGCCATGGCACCTGGTAGGCACCCCACCTCCCTGTCCTCCCCCTCCTGCTCGAAGATGAAGGCAGGGAGTTTGAGTTTGAATCCCTAATGTCACGTTTCCCTACTTTTGTGGTATTAATTTGAACACTAACTCATGCATTAACACAGTTTTTCAGAATATATATATATATATATATATATTTACTGCAAAAACTATGTTAATCATCAGTCATTCTATTAAATCGTCAAAGCTGGGAAGTGCGATATTAGGGTTTCTAACCCACCCCACCTGCATGGGCATTGGGGTGCCAGCAGAATCATCAGGCTAACTCTCACCCAATTCCATGTGTGAACATGCTTGACATGGGTACAGTATAGCAGAATAGGGGTGGAACTTAAGCCTGATGACTCCATGTCAAACCCAATGCCTGTTAGTGTCTGGAAGGAGGGGTGGTGGGGTGGTAGAGGTGTGAACTATAACATCAAATTTCCCAGCTTTTATTGATTTAATAAAAACCCTAACTGATGCATTAATGTTGTTTTTTGCAATGAATTTCCCTTCTTTTTGAGATAGGATAGTAGCATCCTTATTTTACTGTGGGAGCACAGGGTCCCACAAGTTATGTGCATGTGTAGAATAAATTCAACAGATGCATGCAACATGGACATTTTCAATTTTTTTCATCAAATTTTCAGCATGGCCTTTTGAGGATGGCACATCATGAACACTGGCAGTGTCACTTCATTAATTTGTCCCAAAAGGTTATTTCACAAAGCGGGCGCATCATTCTGTGTAACAGGTGCGAAAACATGTTTCAGTCAGGGTGTAAAACTGACAGCTGCATACTGTTCATGAAGAGGTAAAAAAATGGCCATGTTGAAAATCTGGAGTGAAAATAGGAAAAACTGTTGAAGTTATGCACGCACGTAGAACCTGCATAACACATGCTCAAAACGCAGTCAGTTGTTGGCATTATTTAACCAAATTTTCAACATGGGCTTTTTGAGACACCCCCCCCCCCATAAACACTGGCACTGTGATTTCATTAATCCATCCTGAAAGTTGATTTTGCACAGAAACTGCACAATTCTGTGCCACAGGTGCAAAAACATATTTTGGGCAGGATGTGAAAAATGACAGCTGTACTGTTAATGAGGAGGTGTGGAAAAATGCCAATGTTGAAAATCTGGAGTGAAAGTATTAAACATTGGTGAAGTTACAACTGTGTGTGGAAACTGCACAATGCATGCTCATAACATGGGCATTGTTCAACGTTTTTTCACCAAATTTTCAACATGGGCTTTTTGGGACCTCCGCTCATGAATACTGACACTGTCATTTCATTAATCGGTCCCAAAGGGGATTCCATGCAGTGACTGAAAAATCACCTTTTGGGTCCGATTAACAAGATGACAGTGACTGAGTTCATGAGGTAGGGTCCCAAAAAGTCCATGTTGAAAATTTGGTTAAAAAATTTGAAAAATGCCCGAGGTATCAACCTAAGTTCAGAATGCCATAGATTGTCATTATACAGCACTTAGCTTGATTCTTCAGTTCGTGGTTTGGCTTTGATGAGTGCAGATGTGTTCTGGTCCACAGAAGATGACAGCGCCTGACCTCTGGAGGTAAGTATAGGGGAAGGGGGGTGCGGAGAGGTGGGTACAGAGAGGGAAGGTGGGGATGGGGAAGGGGGAACATGGGGAGATGACAAGGGACCGTTTTCTTTTTCACAGGATTTTTTTTAAATACAAAGACGTCAGGGAACTGTTTTCTTTATTTCAGGAAGCAACTGCTGATTGAGGGGGCATGCTATAACTGGGAACACTGGGAGTGGGCTCCCCAGTATCCCACTTTGGTAGGTGCTACTGATGACCAGCGGATTGGGCACCCCATTGTCAGATATGTCTTTTGGGGGCTACTGCCAATGCGGGAATTGGGCACCTCATTGTTGGCATGGTTGTTTTGTGTTGAGGACACTGAGGTGGGCTCCTCAGTGTCCCATACTGGTGGGCGTGGGGTCCTGTAGTGCCGACATGAGGATTAGGCACCCCAAGTCACCAAAACTGTTTTTGTTAAACATTTTCCTATTTTTGGCTAACGACCTGGGATCCTAAGTCATATCTCAACATACGAAGTAGGATCCTAGTTCATATTATGGGTATATGAAGTAGGATTTAAATGATTAAAAAAACACATTTTATGGGCATATTTTCATCCCGTAAAGTGCAGAATACACCAAAGGGGTCCCAATAAGCAAGCTACATGTAATGGTTCCTCCCCAGTATCTTATTTTGAGAGGTTTCTAAATTATTTGGTGGGCATAACTGAAAACAAGATGGCAGCCATTCAAAGTAGGAATTTCTCCATATGGAGCAGTATTCCTACTTTGTTTCATACAGCAATCTTGAAGTGCTTACTGGGTATGTTCAGAAATGATTTTTTTCAAATTGTTAATGCCATCTGCAAATTGCCACTGGAAAACCAACATGCTCGATATAGAAAAGGAAACCTTACAACCTGGGCTACCAAAGGATACCAATATTAAGGACTTTAAACATTTATATATCACCACCTGAACTAAAAACCTGCAGACCATGTTTTCTGCCTCAGATGGACCTAAAAGACATTTAGTGTGAGATAACAGCTCTTAGTTTTGCAAAGCTACAACTCTGTACTAGTGCCAACTTCCAAATGGGCTCCTCAGGCAAATATTGTAATATGGACCTGGCTACCATCACACAAATGCTTACTGCATCCTCCAGGACTCTACAGAATTGAAGGCTATAACCAACCAGATAAATACAGATCTGGTCATCCTGGCATCCCGAGTATTGGTCACAGGGGTGATTGTGTTGGTGAAACCTGCTTGCTCCCATCCATGACCAAGATGAACTGCCAAGCAGCAGCAGCTGTCTTGACCATGGCCTGCCCCCCAAAGTGATTTCTTGAACTTGCTTCTGAACCCGGGTTGTCAGCATGGCAGTGCAACATGTGCTGCTGGGCTATGGGAGTGATCTCAAAGCCTAACTTTTAGGGTCAATGAACCTAACAAAACTGGTCATCTTTAAAGAGAGATATCTGAAACTTGATATACTTTGGTGTGGACCTTGGTAACATCATCATCATTCCAAATTTGGTGTAATTTGGACATGTAGTTTTAGTTTACATAATTGTGAAATATCATTTTTAAATGTCTAAAGGTCTGGATGTTTATAACTCAGTCATCTTTGAAGACAGAGATCTAATACTTTGCACAGTTTTGTATGGACCTTATTAAAGTCAACATACCAAATGTTGTGCAGTTTGGACAAACACTGTCTTCATTACTGGAAAATAACAAACAATCAGTCCAAAAGCCACTCAACTCCTACATCTTGTACATAGCTAATAACAACAGTAGCAAAAAGCAGAAAAAGCCAGCACAAGACTAGCACTTACTTTTAAATATATTTTTTCCATGATTCTTGTGGAAAGCAGCTACAAACTCCACCGGTTTCACCTTACTAGGCAAAATTTGTGACATTTTTATGAAAATCCAATTGTAGAAATGAAAGGAAAAGTGTGACTCCTTTCATGGTCATTTTGTAAAATTTTGTGGAAGCAAAATTGGAATTTCACCAGAATTTCGCTGGTGGAAGATAAATTTCACCCAGTACTTCTTCCCTTTCTTTTCTGACCTCTGTCGAGTACATATTATGGGCTTTCAGTTGATCTTCAAAGGGTAGTCCATGCTGGACCGGAATCATTTTAGTTACCCTATGCTGTACTGTCCCTATCCTATCTTTGTCTTCTTTTTTTTCCTTTTTTTATGGCCCTCAATCACCCTGCAGGGGCTCAGCTCCTACTCCCACCACCTCCCCATGCCCAAGGTTACCCCCCTGGGTGGGGCCACTGGGTGGGCACCTCCACCCCAAGGTTCATGGTAGCTTGCCCTGGCTTACCTCCCAGGGTGGGGCCTCTGGAGAGGGGCCCCACCCAGAAGGGACTGTAGACTATGGAGTCAGCAGAGCTGAGCTTCATGCTTCAGGGCCAGCATCTTTATGTACTATATCAGGGGGGATGTGCAATGATGGCCAGCATCTGTCCCACCCCCTGCCGATACAGCACCAGCACTGTGGCTCCCCCGGCCTCAGCTAGGGATCCGTAGCATGCAGGACACACAACCCTCCACCACCCCAGAGAAGGAGTGCCATCCCCAGGATGCTCAATCCTTCTCCCCACGGCCCTCTGACATCCTGAGTCAGTTTCCAAACCCAGGTCATCCGTGTTGCAGACAGACACCTTTCATCTGTGCTGATGGGCCAGCCTGTTTTTGTCTTCTTTTAGGTTGGGATCCAGAACTGGGCAGATGAGTCCTCACCAGTGATCTATAGAGAGGCAATATCATCTTCTTTCTGCTTTCAAAACCTATCTGAATACACTCCATAATTCTGGTTGCTTTGCTGCAGGCCTTGGTACATTGGTTAGACTATTTTAGGGACTCACTTATGATGATTCTCTGGTTCCTTATCTCATGGTAGTGTCCAGCTTCACCCCTTCTGTACAATATTCCTTCCAGGGTTTCTTCTTCCCTGTGTGTATCACCTTGCACTATTTGGTGTTGAATTTCAGTTGCTAAATTTTGGACCACCTTTCTAATCTTTGTTGGACTCTCTGCAGCTTCCTAACCCCTTCCTTATTGTCCACTCTGCCACAGAGGTTAGTGTCATCTGCAAAGGGACACATTTTAACTTGTATTCCTTCTCTGATGTCACTGATGAACATATTAAAAAAACAACCACAGGACTGAACTCTGTGGCACCCCACTCAAGACCTCCCTCTCTCCCTATGACTCCATTTACCACCACCCTCTGCTGTCTCCCACAGCATTCCCAGCCATCTAACTAGACACTTCACTGTTTACAAGTCCTCTAGCTTCTTCAGCAACCTTCTGTGTTGCATAGTCGAACACCATGCTGAAGTGGAAGTAGAGTGAATCCATTGCTTGTCCCTTTATACTATCAGGTTTGTGTGACCAGATCTCCATGCCACAAATATATGTGGCTTACTATCCTGAAGCCCATTTCTTTCCAGGTAGTCCACTAGATCTTCTTTGACTAGTGTATTTGTTAGTTTACCTGCTATGGGGGAAAGACTAAAAGGGCCATAGTTTCCTGGTTGCTCTTTCTCTCCTCTCTTATGGAGTGGGAGCACATCTGCTACATTCCAATCTTGCAGAACAACCCCTGACTGTATGGAGCAATCAAATAGCCCTACCAGAGGTCCAGTCAATTCTGATGCCTGTTCCCTGAGCACCCTCAGGAGATGAAGGATGATGTAGGCAGAGTTCCACAACCACTGATTCCAAACAACATAAGCTGCAGGCTACAGTGGAATCAGACAAAATGTATACAGTAAAAACTAATAAAAGGGTAATAAAACTTGATTTATCTCCACAGACTCACATAGATGACATGCATTGTACTGGAATCAACTACATTACAGCAGATAATTAAACTAGAAAATAAAATACAGCAGTTAATCATTAAGCTGCAGGGATGTTCATGATGGGTGAGTTGGAATTCCAATTCATTTTACCCTAATGATAGAAAAGGTGTATTACCCAAACAATTAAGGCATGCTTACTTTTACATGTAGGCACTGCACTGATATTGCAGACATGAGAATCGTAGCTGCTTTTTCTTAGCAAGTAAGGGTAGAAAAGGCTGCTCTGACAGCAGGAAACCTTTTGCACCAAATACATCCTTTTCTATATTTAAATGCTACAGCAAATACAAATGTGATCTTTAGTTCCAGTAACATAGTACATGTTTATGCCTGTCAGATTCTTAGGTAATGTTTGTTCTTCATTTATTTTACAACGTTCTTGTAAGTGCTGTTGACATTAGAAATTGCTTTGCTTTGTTCAGATTCTTACTGTTCTGCAAATAAGTACAGTATTTCTAAATAGTGTAGCAGCATTACAATAAATGATTCATTTACTTAGCAGTAAATTAAGTCAACATTAAGATGATGGAGGACTCTGCTAACAACCTATGAATAAATCAATATACATAGAATACCAGCCTTAAAAATAGCAATGCTTCACACGACACATAATGCTTTAACTTTAAAGCAATGATATATGTCTGTCTGTCTGTATGTCTTTCCAGCTATCTATCTATCTATCTATCTATCTATCTATCTATCTATCTATCTATCTATCTATCTATCTATCTATCTATCTATCTATCTATTATACTGTCAAGGCAGCGCCAGCATAATTAGGATTGAGTACAGTGTTCAGTGTTAACCCTTTAATTTTGCACCTTAATAACTTTGGAAGTGTTCAACAAAATTGACCCATATTTAGCATGAATTGTCTGGAAGGCAAGTTCTCAACATGTGGAAAGTGTCATGATAATAGCTTATGTGTTTTCTGGGATACTGATGTGTCATTTTTTACAGCAATGCCTAAATTGTTTCTTATACTTATTGCACATTTTGTTTGCTCTCACCTACAGCTTAGATGGTCATGATTTTTAGGGCTGCATGAAGAGCCTACAGCCATTTTGTGAGAGGTCTGTAGCTCTGAAAACTGCCAATTGCAGAACCCCTTCCATTGGACTTTTGGATGTATCCTTCTGAAAGCCCAATGGAGCTTAAACCCCTCCACCACAATTGATCTACAGAATAACAGCCACACTATTTCAACCATACCTCTCAACTGTCCCTGATTTTCAGGGACGTCCCTGATTTTGCCTCAAAATTTTGCTCCGTCCCTCCTAAAAATTGTGTTTCCATGACCAAACAGTGGGGGTTGTAAGCACAAAATAATGTCAAACATTAAAGTTAGAGACTTGTTCTTCCTTAGAAAATGCATTTTACACTAAGCATTTTATTCTACTAGCTTTCTGAGTGGATATCATCAATTTTGAAGATGTGTCCCTGATTTTGGTCCTTTGTCCCTGATTTTTTTAAGCCTTGTCCCTGATTTATGAGACAGGAGGTTGAGAGGTATGATTTCAACTGTTACTTCCACATTCTGCTGTGTGCACTGCACATGCACATGACTCATGCACATGTGCAGAGTCATGTGCACGTGCAGTTTTGTGGGTGCTGCCATGTTGTGAATGGAAAACTTTCAGTATATTTTGTGCCCCCTTCCCCAAGTTATGACAGACATCTCGTGGTACACTGGGAGCCCATCCCAGTGTGCAGATTTGTTTTTTTTCTATAAATTAGAAAACTATCCCTCGTCGTGTTCCTTTTTTCCCTGGTGCCCCCCTGCCCAATTCATGTTCGACATTGGGGTGCCCAATCCACATGTTGGCATTCATGTGACACACTGGGAGCCCACCTCATCATGCCAAAATGTCTTTTGTTTTACTGAAAATTAGAAAACAGCCCCTTGTTGTTGGTTGTTTTTCCCTGTGAAACTGAAAATGATCCCCCATCATCGCTGCAGCCCCCCCTCCCCTCCCCACCCTCCCACTGAGCACATACCTCCCCACACACCCCCTTACCCCATACTTACCTCCCGAGGTTGGCACTATCATCTTCTCCTGACCGAGACACGTCTGTGCTCTTCAAAGCCCAACTACAAACTAAAGAATTAAAGGTAAGTGTGCTACACAGCCATTCAGTGGGATTTTCAACTTATGCTGATATCTCAGCCATTTTTGGGGATTTGTGCCCCAAAGTTTCAACATGTGGTTCTTGGGACCATACCTCATGAAAGCTATTGCTGTCATTTTGTTACTCAGTCCTGAAAGGTGATTTCACTGTCACTGCACGGAATCACCTTTTGGGACTGATTGATGAAATGACAGTGCCACTGTTCTTGAGGTGGGGTCCCAAAAGGCCCATGTTACAAATTTGGTGAAAAAAATTCCAAAAAATGACTACGTTATATCATATCATATATCATATCATCTTTATTTATAAAGCGCCTTTTGAAATCAAAGCACTGTACAATGATTCACATAAATATATAAATTAAAATAATAATTTAAAAGCTATAACTAGGATAAGCTAGACCAAATAAATATGTTTTTAAATCATTTTTAAACTTCTCAACGGTTGGACAATCTCTCAACCAATGAGGTAGAGAATTCCACAGGGTTGGTGCAGAAAAGGCAAAAGCACGAAATCCAGATGTTTTTAATCGAACCCTGGGAATCTCCAGCAATCCCTCATTGGTGGAGTGGAGAGGTTGGAGGGGGCAGTAGGGTACCAGGAGATCTTTCAGGTAGCCCGGTCCCTGATTATGTAGGGCTTTAAAGGTAAGTGAACCAACTTTTAGGTAATCCGCCACCTCACAGGCAGCCAGTGCAGTTCGCGAAGCACAGGCATAATATGACTGGATCTAAAGATCCCAGTCAAAAGCCTTGCTGCCACTTTCTGCACCAACTGGAGGTGACAGATATCAACCCCAGATAGCCCGAGGTACAGGGAATTACAGTAGTCAAGATGGGTAGTGATAAAGGCATGGACCAATGTTGGCAAATCGCCCAGTGGGACCAGGTGTTTAATCCAGGCGATATTCCTCAGATGAAAAAAAGAGGATTTGACAATGGCTGACACCTGAGATTTTAGGGTCAAGCTGCCGTCAAAAATAACGCCCAGATTTCGCACCTGATCAGAGGTAGTGAGCAACGTACCACCGAGCAATAAGCCCGGTGGTTGGCCAGCCCCCAAACCCATCACCGGGTGACCCAGATCCACTACCAACACCTCAGTCTTATCCGGATTCAGTCTCAACCAGCTGGAACTCATCCATAATCTGATCTCAGTAAGGCAATTATCTAGCTTGGAGAGAGCACCATCTTGCCCAGGCGGAAAGGACAGATGCAGCTGAGTATCATCTGCATAACAGTGAAAACCCAAGCTGTATCACCTGATGATATCTCCTAAAGGCAGCATATACACTGCAAACAACATGGGCGCTAAAATGGAACCCTGCGGTACCCCACAGGGCAGGGAGTGAGCACCAGAGGAATAAATTCCAGTGGTAACCCTCTGAAACCTGTCTGTGAGGTAAGATTGAAACCATTTGAGGACTCTTCCAGACAGTCCACAATAAATCTGCAGGCGATCCAACAGCACACCATGGTCTACAGTGTCAAATGCCGCAGAGAGATCGAGAAGGACCAGAATGGTACATGCCTTTCGATCTCTAGCCATTAGGAGGTCATTTAACACCCGGACAAGGGCAGCCTCCGTGCTATGCTTCTTCCTGAAACCAGATTGGAGAGTATCATAGACATTGTGAGTTGTAAGATGATCATCCAGTTGTAACGCAACTGCCTTCTCAATAAGCTTCACAACAAAAGGAAGGTAAGAGATAGGCCGGTAGTTAGCTAGACAGTCTGGATACAAGGATGATTTTTTTAGGAGTGTTTGAACTACCGCCTCCTTAAGGGGATCAGGAAAGACCCCCCTCTCCAAGGATTTCCAGACAATGTCAGCAAGGATCAGGCAGGTAACCTCTAAACATCCCAGCAAAAAGGGTTGTAGGACCCGGATCCAAACTACAACTGGTTGGCCATAATGCTTGGATGATCTTCACAATGTCAGTGAACTCCAGCCGGTGAAAATCTGACCAGACAGACCAGGTGAATATCACTTCTTGTCGACGACTGCAATCCCTTAAAGGAGGAGTCGGACTGATACCGTACCTGATGCTAGCAACCTTATCTGCAAAGAACCAAACAAACTCCTCACATCTTAGCTGAGAAAAGGCTTCTCTGGGCTGGAGTCAGATTGGATTGCAAAATCTGTCAACAGTCCAGAAAAGCTGAGCTGGTCGATTCTGTGCAGCAGAAATCTCCCTGGACAGGAATTCTGCCTTCTTACGGTTGATTTCTGATTGATAGCCATCAGAATGTGCCATCAACCTAAGCCTGTCAGCATCATTTCCGGACTTCCGCCAGGCTCTCTTCAACCTTTGGCCTACTCTACTTCACTCCTTCAAGGAGCTATCAAACCAAGGACTCCTTGAACGGAGGGTGAGAGGCCGAACATGAACAGGAGCAATCTTGTCCAGAGCATCTCCCACAGCCTTATTATAGGCCAATACAAGATCGTCTGGACTCATGCATTCACCAGACAAACCCGATAGGTTCAATACCACCATCAGGTCGCTGGGACTAATATCCCTTAAAGGGCGGTATTGAACCATCTCCATAGGGGCAGACCTATTAGGGGAGCCCTGAAACTGAACCTTATGGTGTGATGGTCAGACCAACTGACTGGTTCCACCCCCAAGTCAGCGATGTCCATATCCAAAAGGAAGACCAGATCCAATGATCTGGTCTTTTATATGGGTTGAGGAGGTAACAACCTGTATTAGGCCCAGTGAAATCATCAACTGGAGGAGATTTTGACCAAAACAAGAGAGTTCATCGTCAACCCAGGCGTTGAAATCCCCCAGAATAAACAGTGTGGGGGACCGCAATACCAGGTTGATGATGAAGTCTGCTATCTCCTGCAGGAATTCTCCACCATCTCCTGGTAGATGGTAGATGAGGAGAATTCCGTAACCTACACCCTCACCCAGGATATATTCAAAGGATCTGGTAATTCCCAAAGGCACATCCACAAGGCCCTGCTCAGTTTTAAACATAATGGCTACACCCCCGCCCCTACGATCCAGCCTTGGAGAGTGTATCACCGAGAACCTGGCTGGTGTTGCTGAGGCCAATATAGGGCCTGAATTTTCATCCAGCCATGTCTCGGTGATGCATGCCAGATCGGTTGGTTCAACAAGATCAGCTATTATAACTATCTTGTTTTTAATAGATCTGGCATTGCATAACACTGCCAAGACCGGATGAGCTGTCTGGGAAGACCTCGGCTCCTGCCTACTAAAATCGGAACCCTTGGGTATGGGAACAAGACAAGAATAACCTCTATCTTGACCCCATTTTGCCCCAGGGCGTCTCCTGGATCCCACCACCCCAATCCGCCCTCCTCCCTCCTGTCCCCCACCAGACTTCACCCTCCATCTTCTGTTATGCTTCCTCAAAATGCCTAAAGCACGACACCTAAAATAGGTGTTGGATGGTAGTGGAAGACAATCAAAAGGACACAATTCTCTAAGTCTGGTGGGGGAATAATGTCCAACCATCACCAAATCACCCCTACACATTTCAAAAAGAAACAGAACAAATAACAAAAAATATATAATCACCAACTTATATAAAATAAGTCACAATTGTTCAGCCTTCCTAGATATAGACATTTAAAAACTATAACCTTAAAATTATCAAAAAACAATACAGATAAATTATAAATCAAACAGCCCACAAAGAAAACCACCCATTAAGAATCAGTTTCTGAAGAGAATTTAAATCCCAAAAATAAATAATTAAACAATCTTACAAATAAAATAAATACAATGAATTCTGAGACCCTGGTACTCTCACTATCCAGGGGAATCAAAAAAATATTAAAAAAATGATACAAATTTACAAATTTTCAGGTACTCGCACTACTCGAAAAAGAAAAATAATGAAAATAATAATCTGGGCACTCTCACTGCCCAAATATTTACACAAATAACAAACAACGGAAAAAGTTCTCCCAAAAAATGTTTCAATAGTGGTTCTTCTTTTATCTCAATAAATCGTAGTCCCAAAACCTGTTGAACTCCAAATCTCGAAGTCGAATAGTAAAAGCCAGTTTTAATCAGTCTTTAAAGTCCATGTCAATTTAAGGGTTTTTCTGGCAAAGTCCAGGAGTGTGCAAACCTTATCTGATAACAAAAGGGATACTCCAAACCTCCCATCCACATTTTCCGGGCCGCTCAAACCCCTATCGCCTGTGACCTGCAGCTACAGAAGTCATGAGGGTAAACAACCTAGTCCACCTCCAGGGCAACTTAGGAGACCTCAAAAATCCTCCTCCTCTGACTCACCAAAGGAAGATGAGGAAACTCCCGTTCGGTCAAGGGAAATAAGGGAGGTGACCCAATGTATAAGGAGGAGGGAATCCCACCCCTGCACCACTCAATGACCCTCAGCACCCCTAGGGCTTCAAACAGCAGCAACCACATCATTCTAAAAATTCCAGCTCATGAAGGTGCGGACTTTAATCAAAGTAAACACAATACTCATATTTGGAAAATGCACTGAGGGTGCTCTCACCACAACGCTGCTCGCATAAATATGCAGTCTTCTAACAAACTAGAAATTCATAAGAAACAGTAACAGTTTGAAAATTCAAATAAACAGCAGTTCTCACAGCTTCATAAGCACTCACAACTTCGTAGATTCAGTAACCAAAAGTTAAGATAACGATGATAATTCAGGCTTTTGCAGGTTCAAAAAGCAGCAAGTCTAGCTTCACAGATACAGCAGCAGCAACTCTAAGCAACCGCGATACGATAACCTGGCCAGTTATAGCAGGATTTGGGCACAGTTTCTAAAAATAACAAATTCACGAATCTACATTTAACGATAAGGTTAAAATACATGCAGTTACCAGCTAAAATGGCTGAACTGCACCGGCGGCTAAACTCCCATATAACAAGGAGAGCAGCCGAATGAACGTAAACGCAAACCCGAAAAATGCTTCGGAGAGCTAAGCTACTTCACTGGAATAGCCCTAACTAAACTAAAATTTTAACAAACTAAAAAATAAATAAAAAAACACGTTAAATAGGGCAAAAAAAAAACAGCGTCTAAATAGTGACCTCAGGCAGCTCACACACCGACGCCATCTTGGTTGCAGGTTGCAGGATCCCAGGTTATGAGCATGCATTGTGCAGTTTCTACTCACGGTCCTGATTTTGCCAATTTTTTATATTTTCACTCCACATTTTTAACATTGCCATTTTTGCACACCTCCTTCAAAACAATGCAGCTGTCATTTTCCACAACCTGCCCAAGATGTGTTTTCACAAATGTGGTGCAGAATAGTGCATTTGCTCTGCGCAATCACCTTTCAGGACAATTGAACAAAATGACACTGGCACTGTTCGTAAGGAGGGGTCCAAAAAGTCCATGTTGAAAATTTAGTGCAACACCTCCAAAAAATGGTCAAGTTACACTTGGGTATTGAATAATTTCTACGCACATGTGTAACTTTCATCAGTTGGTAGCTTTTCACAGCCCTATCAGCTCTGGTTAGAATTTGTTTTTAATTACAGGCAGTGAGACCTCACAAAGCAATGTAAGTGGATCCATAGCATAAATACAGCAATACAATAAAAGAATTAGCTGGTCTCGAACACTCAACCCAAGAAGAGTCACAGAAGTTTAGTTTGCTTTAAGGATTCCATGATTTATTCATTGAAAATCATGAATTCAGCATAAAGAACACCCCAAAATGAACACCTCCAGAAAAACTCCAAAGTAAAGAAGAAGCAGCCTTTGACAAGGAAGTATATTTCAAAGGTTTCAAGAAAAAATATTAATTGGTTCCCGAGTTATAAGGATTTAAAGTTTATTTTTTTTCTGAGCATACTCAGTAGGGTTTTTGGTTAACTCCCTGATACCATGCAAATGTTTTTGTGTTGCAAGAGCATTTTGCTTTCACACTCTTAGTTCTCATGATACAAAAAACATTTTTTCAGGTTGTGATGACCATCTTTTTTTAAACTAAAAAAAAACGTGGAAAATACATGAAAATTAAGAATTTAAAAAACAAACACATGAATCTTGCTAAACAGGACCGGTTTAACAAAATGTTGATGTTTGTTTTTCCCAACATGAGCCAGAAATACCTTTTGTAGACTTTGGCTCTGCAGCACTACATTTTAATGGTGCACATTGGACTTAAATGTGGAACACTAAAATGTACAAGACTAAACTTCCATTTCTGTGTCTTACATACTTTTACTCATAACTTGGCCATTTTACAATATTTAGTCACACATTTTGAATATACTGTTTACATGACACTACCTCATGAACAGCAATAGAGGGAAGTTTCAAGCACATATCAAATGGTGATTTTGTAGGTGCTCTCTGACATCACCATTTGGGTTGGATTTAACACATTCTAGTGACCATGTTCAAAATGTCAGGCCAAAACAATTTTTGTGTCAAACATCTAAGTGCAACACTAAAATTTGGGACTCTAAAATGTTAGTGTCGCACATTTTATCATTGCCCTTTAGTGTCTGACACTAAATTTTGGACTCTAAAATTAAATGTGTCTCACCGACTTTTACTCATAATTTGGCCATTTTACAATATTTTAATCCCACATGTTGAATATATCATTTACACGACCCTATGTCATGAACAAAGGTGGTATGACTTTTCAAGTGCAGATCAACGGGTGATTCCATAATAGCTCTGAGAAGCCACCTCTTAGGTGGGATTTAACACATTCTAGCAACCATGTTCATGATGTAAATAATTTTCATGCCACACATTTAAGTGCAACACAACAGTGCAACACTACAATTTGAAACATTACAATTTCCATGCACACCAAAAAATGGAATTCTTGAGTTGCATTAAACTGTAGATGGACTCTTCTCTTGGGACAGGCTCCAGAAGGCTCTGCACACCTGCATCTGTTCATGCAGGTCCAAAGGGGACCTGCATGAATATGGATACAATTCTAAAAAGAAGGGAAATTCATTGACAAAAACTGATTATGTACCAGTTTGGGTTCAAGTTAATGCCACAAAAGTAGGGAATTTTGGTTTTACTGTTTGCATCCCTTACTCCACACCCCTTCAAACAGCAGAAGGACAAGACCACACAAGCTTTCTGGAGGGCTGGAGGAGGGGAACCTTAAGAGGGCAAATAAAGGCTCTCTTATGGCAATATAGATGGTGGATAGGTGACCCAGAATTCCTCCCTGCAGAACAAGATGGATGGTATGAACAACAAGTGAAAAGAGAGATTACATCTCTGATCCATCTGATGCAGACAGGTTCGGTCATCCCCTTCTAGGTAACACATCAGAGGTTTGTATGGAGTGAGGGGGACCAGCTCAGATTTTACCAATTGAAGGACTACGTTAATAGTCTAATCAGAGAACATCAGGATCAGATGGCTAGTCCCCAGGAAAAATCTATTTTTCAAAATATATGGCAAACATCTAGGGGAGTTCGAGAGAAAGCCATCACACTTTTATATAGTAATTATATAAATGACCAAGGATATATAGTAGAATATATGCAAAATAAGTGGGAAATAGACATAAAAATCCATCTAAGTGTACAGCAGTGGACAAGGGTATGGAGGAACACGTGAAAGGTGTTGTCCTCTCCTCCATGGAAGGAGTTTGGATGGAAACTTCAGGTGAGGTTTTCCTTAGTCCCTCTCCAGGTTCTGAAGTGGGATGGTGGGGTCCCCCCTAAATATTGGAGAAAATGTGGGGAAGTGAGAGCTTCACAAGCGCATGTATTCTGGGCCTGTCTGGAATTGGTCTCATTCTGGAGGGAGGCACAACAGCACCTAAGAGAGATATTTAATATCCAGAGGCAGGTAGGCCCAGAGGAGATAATCAAGGGTTTCCACCCTGATGAGGTGAAGGGACGGGAGGGCTGCTACTTATGGGCTATTTTAAAAATAGCAGCTATAAAATCAATAACCAAAAAATGGTTACAGCCATATCCCTCAGAAGTAACAGACTGGACACAGATGAGTAATTGCATGCAAAGATTAGAAAAACTCACTTACAGCCTCCACTTGCAGACAGACAAATACCAAAACAAATGGAACAGATGGGGCTTGTACCAAAATCTTCCTGAGAGTTGAGAATTACTTTATAGAGAGGAAGAGTGCACCCCATAGCCTGTGCCCTATAGGAGTAGACCTAGTGGTAATAGATTTATATTAAACTCTCTTAAAGTCCATAAATAAGTTTTGCACAATAATCACAATGTATATAATGATATAGATTAATGATAGAAGAATGTATTATAGACCCAAAGTTGATTTGTTTATTAAATGTTATATAGGTCATCTAATGTTATATAGGTTCAACACCTGATCGTTAAGGAATCAAATAGCTGAAAATTGTAAAACATGAGTTTAAGTGATATTAACTTAATGGAACTGTTTACATTTGAAGGATGTTTGAAAACTTGTACTTCAAAATCATATGAAGATGTAATATGTAACATATAAGCACATAATAAAGAAAGTACTAATATATATATATATATATATATATATATATATATATATATATGTGCACCTAATAACAGTGATTCATTATTTTTGTGCAGCTTTCAGAGGCCCTATCCACCCCTACCACACAGCACTTGTCCATACTGGTGGGGGGAGAGCTTAATTTAACACAGGATCCCAGTGTGGATAGATCACCCAACTCAACAGAATCCCACACCAGAGCAAGGGTGGCGCTCGGTCACACGTTATCGGAACATGCCCTCACAGATATGTGTCATCTGTTACACCCCAGGGACAAGGATTGCACCTTCCTTTCTGGAGTGCACCACTCTCATAGCCAGCTAGATTATTGGCTATCCAATCCTCAAGTTACTCAAGCTACTCTCAATGCTAAGATCCACCCTACAGTGATCTTAGCTCATGCCTCAATCATAGTCCATCTACACTGGAGCCTCCCCCACAGCCAAAATAAGCTAACTGGAGGTTGGAGCCACTGTAAATGAAAGATTTTGAGTTTGCCCCATGGGTCCAACCAAAACTTCCTAAATTCCTGTCTCACAATGATAATCATGACATCTCTGACAGCACCCTCTGGGAGATGCTGAAAGCCTATTGGTTATCCTGCAAACAGAAGACATACTAGAGAACTTGAAATGACAAACCTAAAAAAGAAACTGAAGGCATTAAAGAACAAGCTTAAGGCCAACCCATTGTCAGACCCTAGGGAAATGCTCGCTACATGAGCCCAGCTTAATATACATTATGCCAGCAAGGCAGAACTAGCTTAATTACACCTAAAGCACACTTTTTGGGAGGGGGGAGAAAAAGTCTAGAAAGGTCCTCTCATTTTGGTTGAGACAACAAAGGGCCAAAAGACATATCCCAGGCATCACCAACTCTCAGTGGGAAGTTAAAACAGCACAAACTGAGATGTCTCACATTATGGCCAATTTTTACTCTAACCTGTATACCTCATTCTCCCCTCCTAAAAGCAGGAATACACCCCAGTTCTTAGTTGTCACTTAACCTCCCCCAGATTTCTCCCATGCAGACTCAAGAACTAGACAGGCCCATCACTCAGGACAAAATCAAGAAAGCAGTCCTTAGCTTAAACAAAAATAAATCTCCGGTGGGGATGGCTTCCCCATAGATTTCTATCAACTAACCAATGATATACTATCCCCTCTACTCCAGAGAGTTTACACTCATTCATTAACCTCCAAAACATTACCCCCTACATTGAGAGAGGTGATAATCACCATCCTTCACAGAAAAGGCAAAGACCCCTTTAATCAGACTAGCTACCACCCCATTTCCCAGATAAATGCTGATGTCAAAGTGTTAGCCCAAATCCTGGTCTCCAGACTAGAAATGGTGCTCCCCGACATCATACACCCATCTCAGGTGGGCTTTATGTGAGGGACACTCAACTCTGATCATCTTAGGACAGTCTTCAATTTCAGTTAGAGGTCCAAATCTCTCCTTAGTCCTGTGGCGGCATTAGCAATTGATTTTGAAAAGGCCTTTGACCACACAGAATGGGAGTATCTATTTTAATGACCTGAGACAATGTGGAATAGGTCCTTTCTTTCTAAACTGCATGCAGACACTATATACAGCCCATACAGCAAGAGTACTCACAAACAGTGTACCATCCAATCCCTTCCCTCTACTTTGTGATACATGGCAGGGCTGTTCACTGTCCCCTCTCCTCTTCTTACTCACAATTGAGCCCCTCACTGCATTCTTAAGGGTAAATCTGGAGATTGATGGTATTAAGAATGATACAACTGAATATAAATCTCTGTCTTATGCGGATGATCTACTCAGCCTGCTTAGCGATGCCGGAAATGCAATTGCCCAGTTATGTCAGACTCTTGACAGATTCAAGAAAATGTCAGGGCTTAATGTCAATCACAGTAAATCAGAGGTACTAGCCCTCAACAATAAATGTCATGCTGCCCATTTCCAGCATGCCAGTTGGAAGTGGGCATCAAATGCCATTACTTATTTGAGCATAGATATCACTTCAACCATGTCCGATATTTGTAAGACAAACTACTCCCCCTTGATTACAGCCCTCACAGCTAACATTATTATATGGCAGCCTCTGCACCTCTCCCTGACAGGATGAATTCCAGCCCCCAAGATGATGATGACTCCAAAGGTGTTCTGTCTACTGGCACATTTACCCATCCATATCCCTGAAAAATGGTTCACCACTTTTAATAAGCTTATAGGACAATTCCTATGGGATGCAAAACCCCCTTGGCTCAGCAGGGTTAAACTAATAAAACACTGGAAGGAGGAAGGATGGGGCCTATCCAGTTTTTCCCATTACTATCCTACATTCATCACAGCACAGATGCTGCAGTGGTATCGAGGCAAGGGGGTGACACCACCTCAGTGGGTAGCTATAGAAGGTTATTCATTGGGGGCAGAATACCCCTGGACCCTATTATATGCTAAACTCCAAATAAACCTCTCCCAGGTTCCCTACTATTGTCCTCTCCCTCTGGTAGTGGAGGAAAACTAAAAAAGCCCTGTGCATTGCTGCCATGCACCTTAGCTGGCATCCTTGTGGAACAACTCATTGATCACAGTGAATCACAAGCTGATCCACTGGCATATATGGTAACAAGCTGGCATCAGGACAGTACAAGATCTTTGCCTCCCTGGACAATCAACACTACTGTTTTCAGGACCTGAGACATGTATATTAGCTACCCCAAAAGACTTTTGGCAGTACCTCCAGATAAGGGCAGTGCTCAAGTCGTATATACACCACACACTTAATACATTGAGTGGTCTCCCAGCGGTAGATCTTCTGCCGTGGATCAAACATAGCCAGGGTAAAGCTGGGGCAATTTATAGACAATTAAGAGATGAAGGACCCTCCACTACTGATAGTAGTAGAAAAGCATGAGAAAAAGAGTTAAAACATAGTCATCCCTGACCACAAATGGAGGAAATGCTGGTATAGAGCTCATATGGCAGGTAGGGACACCAGAACACAGCTGATCAAGCTAAAAATACTACACAGATGGCATAGAATGCCATTATTCCTCCACCAGCAGGAAATCCTCCCTAATGACAACTGTTGGAGGTGCCATGACAACTCCAGATCCCTGTCCCTCATTTTATGGTCTTGCCCCTTAATTCAGCCTTACTATGATCAGATAATTAAGTACTGTCAACAAATACTCCCACCTACTTGTGTTACTGATGAGCCCTTTGCAGTCCTAGGTTTATCCACATACCCCCAGCATATCCACAAGGACCATCTCCATTGGGGAATATTAGCCTCCATTGCTGCAAAGAGACTCTTATTTAGGCAATGAAGGACACCGGATATATCCTTCTTTTATTAGTGGCTGCAATCAGTCTGCCAGCTAGCATCATTAGAGTGCCTATCATACTGTATATGGCCATCGGTAAGATACACAAGTACTATGATATCTGGGCACCATTTCTTCAAATACATAATATGAATGGATAACATCACCCCTCTGGTCTCCCAACTCATACACTATATTATTTGTTTTAGCTATGTCTTAGAGTATATAAGATTGCCCATTGGTTCTAGGATGTTACCTTATGTCTACCCTAACCCAATGTAGAGTTCATACTACTGTCTAATATCGGGTATAGTCTCTGTGAGTACTGGTATGTCATGTTCTGGTATGTGTCACTTTGCTTTGTACTGTTGTATGTTTGTCTTATTTGGAAAATGTTTCAATAAACAATTTAACATTAAAATAATTTTGTAGAGTATGCTGAATGCATAGCATAAGCAAAAAGGAATGTAGTAATGGTCATACAATATATGAAATAATGATCTAAGGATGAGATATATTTAAAAGAAAAGTTGTTTTCACCTTTGATAACATATTACACAGCAACACAAATAAAAATGGAACTTAAGGAGCAGAGGAGCTGTAATACTTCAGACAATGTATAAAACTTATGCAATTTTAGCCATTTTTTGTTATATGAACCAAGCCTATTTTGCATACTGGCAATCAGCTTCTTCATGAGCAGGTTATTTAGTAATTTATTAAGCCACTCTGCTTAAGCAAAGTTATGCTGATCTTTCCAGTGACATAGAACTAATTTTTAAACTGACATGGTTATCATCAGAATTGATATTTGTGTTCTTAAGAGGAAACAGTGGTTAGGTCGCCTACCAAACAGATTTCAGGGGTAAAATAATCTTGAATACCTAACAAGGGATTTGCCCTAGTTTTAATATCAGCCCAAATAGCACGGACAGAAGGGCAGTCCCCAAATATATATAATAAAGTGCCCTCAGCCAAATCACAACTAGTACACATAGTCAAGTCCAATTTTTCACATTTTGTGCAACTTATAGGGGGTATTATATAAATCATGTAAAATAAAAAACTGTGTCAGTCTAAGTCTGTCTTGTGTTATGTAGCCAAATGTGGACTTCTATATTGTAAGCCAATTAAAATCTGAGCCAGAGAGAGACCCTTGCCAGTACTTTCACTGTAAATTAAATGTTTTATATAGCTCCACAATCAGTATATGGTATATTTCAGAGATGCCATGGGGTAATAAAACAGCAGATTTTAAAGAGGAAATAAAAGGTTCTCAGGTATTCCTCCATGGAGGAGAATCCATATTGTGTTTCACTGCTTGTTGAAGTTGAAAATATTTGAAGGATGAGTTACCAGCCCATTGAAGCTTTTCTTGGGCAGCAGCAAAAGAAATAAAATTGCCTTCTGATAACAGATTGGAGAGTAGACAATAACAGGAACTGGCAACATGCCAGGTAACATAGAAACATAGAGTTTGATGGCAGATAAGGACCGCTTGGCCCACCTAGTCTGCCCATTTCCCTACCTACAGGATAAGCTACAGATCCTATTTAACCAACAGCCTATTTCTTCCTACCCCCACAAAAATTGCCTTATGTCTGTTCCATGCGTTCTTGAATTATCCCACAGTTTTAGACCCCACAACCTCCTCAGGAAGGCTGTCCCATGTGTTCAACACCCTCTCTGTGAAAAAATACTTCCTCACATTGCCCCTGAGCCGTCCCCCCTCTGTCTTCAAATTGTGTCCCTTTGTTCTTGCACAACTCTTTTTCTGAAAGATGCTGCCCTCTTGGACTTTGTTGATTCCACTGAAGTACTTAAAAGTGTCTATCATGTCCCCCCTCTCCTTCCTTTCCTCAAGGGTATACATATTAAGCTCCTTTAGTCTCTCCTCATATGGCTTCTCTTGCAGATCATGCACCATTTTAGTTGCCCTCATCTGGACTGCCTCCATCCTATCTATGTACTTCCAGAGATGGGGTTTCCAGAACTGGATGCAGTACTCCAGATGGGGTCTCACCAACTGTCTGTACAGAGGGATAACAACTTCTTGTTTTCTACTGGTGATGCCTCTCCTTATACATCCTAGTATACCCCCAGCCCTCCCTACTGTCTTCTCACATTGCTTGCTTACCTTAAAGTCATCTGATATGATTACACCCAGATCCCGTTCCATTTTTGTTCTTGCTACTACCCCCCCATTGTGTAATCTTCCCCAGGGTTTTTGTTTCCCAGGTGCATTATTTTGCACTTCTTTGCATTGAATCCAAGCTGCCCTACTTCTCACCATTCCTCCATATAATAGGTTTACTTCCAATTGTAAACTTAAGATTCCAAACAAGAGGTTGCAAAACATCTGAAAAAAGTTCAAGGGAAAAGCTGCCCAAAAACTATTTCAGAACTAAAACAGATGTGCCAAACACTGTGCGATGTATCTGAATGGGAAAGCATGAAAATTTAGTATAGATAATTGAAAGTGGAGAAAGGCCCAGGCACAAATTAGTTCTTGCTCAGTAATGAGCCATAATGGGGTATAAGAACACATGGGGTCAGATTCTATAAGACGAAGCCACTGAAGAAGGTAATTTAAATGTATGGCCAAATAATATAGCTTAAAGTCTGTTGCCTGTAGGCCTCCTAGAGATTTAGGAGCCACTAATTTAGAGTAAGCGCAATGGACCATTTTCCAAGACCAAATAAATTTAGAGACCAATGATTGTATCATTTTGAACCAATGCAATGGAAGGTAAAGATTTAACATTTGAATGTGATAGAATGGCCTTGGAAGACTATTCATCTTCATTATGCTTAGTCGTCCCCACAACATCAGGCTATCTATCTATCTATCTATCTATCTATCTATCTATCTATCTATCTATCTATCTATCTATCTATCTATCTGTCTGTCTGTGTAGCTGTCTGTCCACCCGTCTGTCTGTCTATCTACCTATCTATCTAGCTATCTATCTATATGTATCTACTTAGTTTTTTATCCAGGTAAATATGCAAGACAATCAAATGCCTATTTTTAGGCACAACCTGTTACGGTACATACAAACTGATAACAAGGCAGTGCAATATACAATGAGCACAATGTGGTATAAAAACATTATGTGGCAGTATAATAAAATAACATCAGAAATGGCATAAAATGATACGTCACATGAAGATACACAAAGGTACTAGAAATACAATAATATAAATCTACGACATGACAAAACAATTTAAGTCAGAGCAGTGAGACTTAAAAAGAAAATGGTCAGCATAGAGGACCCCACATTCAAGTGTGGGGCTGGTCCCAATGTGCATTTTGTGGGCAAAAACATTCTGGTTTACAAATCCCAAAATCCCCTGCAGCTGACATCAGAGCAGTAGGCAGCAGTGGGAAAGCCAATAACCTGCAGTGCATGTGAGAGCTTTCATAATCTCTGATCAGATGTTTTCTGTGACTGCTTCTCTCAATGAACTAACTAAATTCCTCTAAGACTGTACATAGCACATGGAGGACAGCAGGACCAGTGAAGAAAAGATAAGAGCTTATATTAATTCTAACATGCACTGCAGGCTATTAAACGTTCTCACTGCTGCCTACTGCTCTGATATCATCTTCAGGGGATTCTGAGATTTTTAGTAGCAGAAGATGTCTGCCAACAAATTAACAAAATTAGTCTGATACAATCTATTGTACTACAGTAAACAGTAACTGAACCAAAATGCTTTTGTGCACGAAGTACACAATCAGACCAGCCCCCCACTTGCATGTGGGGGCCGTTGGTTGTTCCTGTTCCCCTTTAACGGAAAGAGCAGCATGCCACTTTAAGAAGACATTCATGAAACATGTTACAGAACAAAGCAAAAGAGAGGCAGAGGTGAACATCACAGATATAGAGTTCTCTGTCTGTCTGTCTGTCTGTCTGTCTGTCTATCTATCTATCTATCTATCTATCTATCTATCTATCTATCTATCTATCTATCATTCCTGGGTAACCATTGCCTGAGTATTCTGTATTTGTGCTGAGGTTCTCTGTTGTTTTAGATTGCATATGCTGTATATACATATATCAACTGCAATGCCTACTCTAGCATTTTCCACTGCACCTTTGCAACTGAGGCTTTATATTATTGTTGTTTTCAAGTCGATCTTAATGTCCTGCATCAGGAGAGGGGGACCCATGAGGCTAAGTCAGTTCTTCCATGTTTAGTAGTGTAGGAGTGTTAAATGTTTTTATAGAATCTTAGAAATGTGTGAGCAGAAAAGGGCCCCATTGGCCCATCTCGGCTGCCCTTGTTCCCTCCCCATAGGTAGCCCTGACACTACCACCCTACATGCCCACTTCTGTGTCCTCTTTTCCTCACCAGAGATTCCCAACCCCTCTTTCCCACCAGCGGATCTATCCCACCCTCTCTTTTTTAAACCCATGTATTTATCCCATTCCCTCTTGAACCCCCCACTGTTGATGCCTCAACCATCCCCTCCAGTAGCCCATTCCAGTGGCCCACCACCCTCTCACTGAAGTATTGCCCTCTTTTGTTAACTCTGAATTGACCACCCACCAGCTTCAAGTTGTGCCTCCTAGTTCTTGGGTTGCCTTTCATCTTGAATATAGTCCCTTCCCTCACCTTGTTAATTCCCTTCAGGTATTTAAGTTTCAGTCATGTCTCTCTCTCTCTCTCTCTCTCTCTCTCTCTCTCTCTCACTCTCTCTCTATCTCTCTCCTGGTCTCCAATGGATACACATCAAACTCCTCCGTCCTCTCCTCATATGTTCTCTGATGCATACCACGCACCATTTTGGTCACCCTCCTCCGGACTCTTTCCACTCTATCAATATCCCTCCATAGATGTGTTCTCCAGAACTGTAGCCCATACACTAGGTGGGAGTCAGACCATTGACCTGTATAGGGGCAGTATCACCTCCCTTATCTTGCTTGTGATAACCCCTCCCTATGCACACCAGCATACCACTCACCTTTCCAGCTACTTTGTTACACTGGTTTGCCACCTTAAGAGTATCCCAAGTAATAATCCACAGATCCCTCTCCTGTTCTGTTACAACAACATCCTCTCCTCCTAGTGTGTATGTGGCCCTTGGGTTTTTGTGGCCTATGTGCATTATTCTTCATGTCATGGCATTAAATCTCAATTGACAGCTCTCTGATAACCCCTTCAGCTTTAACAGGTCCTCTCTCATCCTCTCCACCCCGCCTTGTGTATCTATCCTATTGCAGATCTTTGTATTGTCTGCAAACAGACACACCTTCCCATTTAGTCCCTCTGCAGCATCCCAAATGTTAAAGTTGTCAGTGAGTAAAGAAATTAACTTTAAACTTTCTGACCATGTTTCCATTCACAATGCCACCATGCTTTCTGCTGCAATACCTGACAGAGTTCATAACTCTGTTTTCTAAATCATACCTGCCATCATCAAAATGGAGTGAAGGGTGCTATGAGGTATACTCTGATTTTCTTCTTTTTTTTCTTTGAAGGAAGGCTTGCACATTGTTGCTCATTTACAACAGATGCCTCCACATGTACTGGAAAGTCAGTACTCTTGCTTAATGTATCCCCACTGACATCATCCAGCACAGAGAAAGCTTGTTTGTTGGATTTATGCTGCCGCAGCCATTGGGGGGGACATACTTTGAGACATGCCAGCAGGTCAATTGGAATAGCAGTGGGCATGTAAGATCAACAAAACAGCCAAGCAGTGAGGCAGATAGTCTGTACTGTCAGTTGCAGAGGAAACAGGTCAGGCAGACATGCGGGCAGGTCAGAATGCAGAAGTGAATGCCAAATCTGCTGTTATAGACATGGCATGGGGACATTAGTGAGACTGACCAGGTGTGGTAAATCTTCTGGGAGCATGGCATGAAAAATTAAATTAAGCAATTGTGTGACAGGTTGGAGAGGTGTGAAATTTATGTGATGTGTTAATTTCACATTTTACAGTATCTCTATCTATCTATCTCTCTATCTATCTTTTCTCTCTCTCTGTATATACTCACATTCATTGCAAAAATGTCATTAATGCAGACATTGGGGTTGATGAATTCAAACCAAACATAGGATGGAAATGAAAAAAAAAATTAGGAGTTGTAGTCACAGGACTTTGCCTAATTTAGCTGTGTGGTGTTCCTTGTGGTTCTCAAACTTAATGTCTGCCACCCCTCCACAAGCCCTTAGAGTTGTGTCTGAAACACAAAATACAGGTTTGGAGCATGCCAGAGAGATGGATAGATAGATAGATATGTAGATAGATAGATAGATAGATAGACAGACAGACAGGCAGATGACTTTGTGGAAACATTTTTCACATGCAATTGTTCAACACTTTTAGTTGTTTAAAATGTGATGACTGCACACATTTAAAAGTTATAAAGAATGAGCAAATATGCATATGATTTATTGCAGTTGCACTGCAGACACACAGCCACACAAACTGTTACCTTGCTCACATGCACATTGACTGGTTGTTTTGTACAGTGTCAGAAGAGCTCTTGTACAGCTGCAGCAGAGGGCAGACTGAGTTTTCTCTAGTCATAGAAGTATTTTGCACCTGCTTGCAGCAAATTAATAAATAGTTATGCTGCCTCCACACACACACACATACACACACACACACGCACGCACCTACCTACATGCTGATGCCAAGCTATGAACTCATCTGGTTATGTTGTGCAGGTTGCTCTGTTCTCTTTTTCCACAGTAAGATTCCATCTGATTGTGGATATACCAAACCCTCTGACTTATACACTAACATAATAGTGTGCCTGGCTGCATATACAGTATACACATACAGTAGGCCCATACACTTACGCAACAAGGGGGGCACAATTTGAAGATAGAAGGGGGGCGGCTCAGAAGTAATTTAAGGAAGTATTTTTTCACAGAGAGGGTTGTGGATGTATGGAACAGCCTTCCAGAGGAGGTTGTGGAGTCAAAAACAGTGGTGGAATTCAAGCATGCATGGGACAGTCATAAGGCAATTCCAGGGGGTGGGGGTACGAAGAAGTAGGCTGCTGGTTAACTAGGATCTGCAGCTTATCCATCAGGTAGGGAAATGTGCAGACTGGGTGGGCCAAGTGGTCCTTATCTGCTGTCAAATCAAATCTAACACTTTTTTTATGGTAGGACAGAAACAGGGTCCTCCTGGCTTCTACAAATGAACAGTCCACCTGCAGCTGTCAGTGTGCAAGGATATCTGGATCATGCAATAACAGAGTGCTTTGTGAATATGTAGACATACAGGGTCATACTGGGGCATACTGTACCATGGAAACAAGCAGTGTACCTCTGAATGAGCAAGTTGCAGGAAAACAGCTTGTGTGGCTGTGTGTGGACAGAGCACTCTGGACCACGTGCCAAGAAATTATTACCTTGGTACAGTTGCACTAGGCTGTCTAAGTCTACTGTCCAAGAAATAACCCAATAAGCATCACCAAACAGCCACAGATATAATTATCTCAGTGCAGGACACAGGAACCATGCACTTCTATAGATACACTGAATCATAAATGACAAGTGCATTAGGAATATTCTACCATGTCTGTTACATAGTTGTAACTACATATATGGCACAGAAAGCTCTATAAACAAAGGGCAAATGCAGGTATGTTGTAACAGGTCCAAGAACATCCAATATATCCTACAGTTGTTTTTTTGCAACCTCTAAATGCGTACAATCATCACATTTTAGACAAGTAAAAGTATTTAAAAAATTGCATTTGGCAGAACACAATTAATGTTTTCTAACAACAACACATACTGCATATACAGTAACATTTCAGAACTTGCACCAATGTGTCCATCTGGATTGCATTCGTCAACTGTAATATCTGCATTAGCCTAGATTTTTCCAATGAATTACCTTTCTTTTTGTATTGGTACAATGTTACTGTATGTAAATTGCACATATAAGGTGATTATGAAGCAGTACAGTTAGATTACATCTCCATAAAAATGTAGTAAATGTGTATTATCACATAATAGTATATGGTTATCTGTTGTTCTGCATAAAAAACAGTCTCCTCAAAGTCCTTGATGTGTACATTGTAAAATGTTGTGTATGTGACAAAGTGTTCTTGCGTGAACTCAAAAAAGTTGTTTTACACAGTTCAAAGGAAATAAAGTTTTACATTCCTCATTCTCCCAACACCCAGCTGCTTACTAATCTCCAAGTATTGAATGTTGCATCCTTTAACCTGGAAAAGTTTATAAATTTAATCTCGATCTTAGAACAGATCAACATGTAATTGGCATTTATTTTCACTTGAGAGGAGGGTGACTGTGACTTCTGTGTAAAAACATATACTATATAATAAACATGGACAACTACGTGCAATTTAGCATATGTTCCATACTGGGGTTGAGATGACAACATGGACATGTCAAGCTTCACCTTTAAGGTTCATATGCTGTCATGTCAACCCCTTGATGGAAACACAGCCTTGTTGTGATTGGGTACCATACATTATTTTCTATATTGTAAATATAGACTTGTAACTCCATATATAAAATAATTATTTTCTATAATACTGATTTGATAGTGCAAGACTGTTGACTGTCATAGGAGAAATTTAGTTTCAAAGCATTTTATATTGTTTAAAATTAGGCTACATATCATACTGATGACAATGACAGAAAACTTTTCATATCGATAAAGAGACAGACAGCAATGTTTGAAATAATAAATATAATACTGAATGTCTGCTAGATCCTCTTTTCTTCAATAAACAAGATAATGCATATAGAACCAAATAGAAATCTTTTTATTCTCATTATATATGAAGTACATAAAAAGGTACATAAAAAGAATAGTATATCTTCTTTGTATATGAAACTATATATTATAACAGCATATTCTCTATATACAAATACAGGAAATATAAACAGAAACCTATTGAACATATTGTATTTATATTATATACAATATTTACATGAAAAATGAAGGAAGGAAGAGAGAAAGAAAGAAAGAAAGAAAAAGAAAGAAAGAAAGAAAGAAAGAAAGAAAGAAAGAAAGAAAGAAAGAAAGAAAGAAAGAAAGAAAGAAAGAAAGAAAGAAAGAAAAAAGAAAAAGAAAGAAAAAAGAAAAAGAAAGAAAGAAAGGAATATTGTTGCTTATCATAAAGTAACAGTTCAACTAAACAGAAAAAAAAACATTAAAACATCATCTTATCAGTAAAAAGACAGATAAGTGGACATACAAAGCTGGGGGAGAAGGTGCTAACACAATGAGTAGTGTACTGGGATGAGGTAATTTACACAATTTACAATGCTTTGAATAGTGGTGGGAGGGAGTGGAAATGTTTGGGGATTGTCCAGACAACTGAAATGGAGCTGACTTGGAAAACAAGCCACTGCGGTGGAACACCTAGCACTAATCTGGTTGCAGCTGGAGCTGCAGGAGGAGGTGGAGCAGAAGGGGCAATAAGGTGGAGGAGGAGGAGAATCAGGTGGAGGTGGAGGTGGAGGCAGATGTGGAGAGGATTGATGAAAAGTGCTAGGCTACTGATTTTCCACAGTTTCATCATCTAATAACTGTCCAGAAACCTCCAGATAGGAGAAACTGTATAAATCTAGCATGCAAGCTGTATTCTGGTACATCATATTAAGATGATGACAAACATTTTGATTTCTGGTCCTGCCCCCCCATCCTGATCCCCTGAATGAGAATGATAAATTATTCCTTAGTGTTTAGAGGAAGCCCTCCCTATCCCTGACCCCCAGTATTATATAGTAAAGCCATTTCATGGTGTCTAGCAGATCCCACACCGGCCACCCCACCAGGTAGTGTCCCACCAACCCGCTCCCCTGTCCTGACCACTAGCTTAGCCCTCAGCTCTCCACCACAGCCAGCCACTGACCGAGCTGTTAATGAGTGTATACTGTATGACCAGCTGTCACAGTACACGCTGACTGACGGCTAAGTCAGTGGTCAGCTGTGGTGGAGTGCAGAGGGCTGTGCCTGTTGCCATCTTGGAGTTGGGATGGGGGAGCAGGATGGTGGGGCACTACCTTCCAGGTTGGGGGGTTTTCTGGACACCAGAAATGGCTTTACTATATACTACAGGGGATCTGGCATAGGGAGGTGGGTGCAGTAGACAATAGGGAATGGTTAACTTTATAATACAGGGGGTCATGAATGGGGGGGTCTGCTAGAGACAAGGGAAAGGTTTAATTTTCTCATACAGAGGACTGGGATGGGGAAGAGGGATCACTGGACACCAAGGTATACTTATTCAAACATTGGGCATTGGTGTAGGTGGGGGAGGGGCTACTGGACATCAGGGAATAATGAATATAACATCAGACATGGGTGTGCATAGGGGGAAGAGACCACCAGACACCAGGGAATGTTTATTTTTAACATTGGGCCAGTGATCATCAGGGGTGGGGGCCACTAGCACCAGGAAATGTTTATTTTTAACATTGGTCTAGAGATCGGCATAGGAACCGCTAGCACCGGGGATAGCTGTCTGGGACTGGACAATTGGAGGCAGCGCCACACAATCCAGCCTCGCTTCCTATGCAAATGAGCCCATAATAGGCATGCAAAAGGCCCTTAGCACCTTGCATGCCCAATGGGCTCATTTGCTTAGATTCATTTGAATATCAGAAATTTATCATGGGTGCAAGCCATTGTGGTGCCCCATTTCAGGAGCCATGTCTGCCCAGCCTTAATTGGCATAGCACTGGGTTGACATGGCCCTATATTCAGTTCAATAGTGAAAGTGCACTATTCCACTGAATATAGCATCTTTGGGCACCTAGGTAAGCACAAGGCACAGTGCAAAATGCTGTGCTGCACTTTGCACCACTTTGAGTATCAGGCCTCTGGTATCTTGTAGTTTATAGTACAACAACAAATTGATAGCATTGCAAAATATTTACATAGCTGACTATGAGTAGATCTTATAAATATGTATTGTAACAAACCATTTCTAAAAAGAAAGTACCCCTAAAATATATGTATATTTGTACAAGTGTGAAAATAAATTTGCCAAGATAAGCATGTTATTTTGGACAACATGAGCAAGATAAATTAATTTGGTAACTGAGCATGCTCAGAAATTTATCTCACTCTTTTTGGCTACACTGAGCATGCTCAGAAATTTATTTCACATATAAAGATACATTTCTGAGCATGTTCAGTGGTGAGCTTCCCTTTATTTTACCCCAGGGCATCACTGAAAATGAGCTACTATGGCTTAGAAGGCCTCTAAAGATAAAACTTTCAATTGATAAAATGAGAGGTGCAATTCATTATTTTGATTGACTATACAGGGATATAAAAAAGAAATATGAATGAAATACACATTGGGGGGCTGCTAGACTACCAGAGATACAGTCATCATAATCTATTTTATCATGATTGTGGGGGGCTAGACTACCAGGGATATCAACAATAATAATAATTTAATACAGATTTGGGGGGCCACTAGACTACCTTGGATATAAAAAAGCAATATTAATAAAATACACATGGGGGGGCCACTAGACTATCAGGGATACAGAGATCGTTATCTATTTTATCGTGATGGGGGTGCCGCTAGACTACCTGGGATATTGAAAACATAATTTTTTTATTCAGATGGGGTAGAACGAAGCCCCCTGAGCAAAACCTACCCTCATTTGACTTTCTAGAGCACCCCTGGGCTGAGAAAATAGATTTTTAAATCTGGCCATCTCATCCCTTGCTCTTTGTTCTCAAGCGAGCAATTTCTTTGATTGCGAGCCTGCAAATTCTTTGATTGTGAGATTCTTTGATCACGATCATGCATCGTGAGTGAGGGACAAGATGGCCAGATTAAAAAATCAAGTTTCTTAGTCCAGGGGTGTCCTAGGGAGACAAATGAGGGTTGCTTTTACTCAGGGGGCTTCATTCTGACGAACCATGGTGATGGTTTACTGCAATTCTTAGATTTTTTAAATTAGAACTGTTTTTATTCTTTTGTTATGACCCTGTAAGTTCTTTGATCATGAGCCTGCAAATTCTTTAATCGTGAGATTCTCTGATCGCCATCTTTGATCGCGAGGGGGGACAAGATGCCCAGATATTTTTATAATGGAATAGATGGGGAAATGTTACCAGTTTTAAGATTGAATATCTCAGAAACGTTTTGGTCTTTTTACTTGAAATTTGGAGGGTGTTTACGGCATGTCCTGTAGATGTGAATTATGGTGTTTACGTGTTGGAGAGTTTCTTTTTGTGCAGATATTGTGTGACACACTTTACGTGTTGCGGACAGTGTTTTGGAGTGTGCAGGTGGCTTAAAATTGATAGTAGGCCTAGCCTTAGTGTCATGGATGCAGTTTTCAGTTGTTGTGTGTGTTAAATGTCAACAGGTGTGGAACTGTGCCACTCTGCTGAATGAAAATTTAAAATTTTGACATATTATATCTCGGACATGGCTTAGTCCTTTTATTTGAAATTTGGATGGTGTTGACGGCATGTCCTGTAGATGTCAATAGCAGTGTTTATGTGTCTGACAATATATTTTTTGTGGAGATATTGTGTGGCACAGTTTACATTTTGTAGACAGCATTTTCTATTGTTCTACTAGATTAACATTTGCTTCGTGGGTGGCCTTGCTGTTGTCAATGTACGTTTTAGTCATTGGGTGTGTAATGTGGCCCGACACTTGCAACTTTCTACTTTTCTATTCTTTCTCAAAAAGTAGGAAATTCTATGCAAAAAACTTCATTAATGCATCAGTTAGGGTTCTTCTACAGTGGCAAAAGTGAGGAAATTCACCATTAGGGTTCCCACCCGTTGAACCTCACCCCCACCTCGCACCCACTAACAGGCATTGGGTGTGCATTGGGGTCATTTGCCCTAACTCTCATCCCATTCTTCTATACTGCACCACCTCAGCTTGTTTACGCATGGGATGGGTTGAGAGTTAGTGCCAATGACCCCAACGCACACCCCGATGCCTGTTGGTGGGGGCGAGGTGGGGTGGGGTTCAACGGGTGGGAACCCTAATGGTGAATTTCCTTGCTTTTGTCACTGTAGAAGAACCCTAACTGATGCATTAATGAAATTTTTTGCATAGAATATATATATATATGAGGGTTGAGTGCAAATGTCTATGTTAAATCCCTATGTTAACTTTAAACCTTAATAACTTTGGAACCATTCAACATACTTGCACAAAATGTGGCCTGCATAATCTTTTTGGGTAGGGCACCTAATTGGCCACATTTTGTGTTAATCAGTTGTGTTGTTTATGAGATAGAAACTGACAAATAATCCTAAATTTACCATGTACTTTCACATTTCTTTGTCCATCTGAATCTGAGAAATGCCTTGATGTTGTGGTCTGAAATTTTCTGGGTAGAAAGCCTTTGGGTAACAGATGTGCCTTTTGAAGGTTTGGTGAAAAAATATTAATCTGTTCCAATTTATTAGATTTTTAATTTCCCATTATTTCCTATGGGAAAAATATATGTATAATGAAAGTGAAAGTACTTTTTGCACAGTGTCATCCATTTTTGCACACTGTGCACTTTAATAACTTTGCAACCCTTCAATGGATTTACGTGAAGTTTGGCATACATAAGCTCTGGAGGTAGATCTCTTGATGTAGTAAATGTCATATGAATCTGTTATGTGTTTTCTGAGATACTGTGTCTCAAACATTCTTAAATTTACAATTTTTATGAACCCCATTTCACAGATAGTCTTTAAGTTTCACATATTTGCACCTTAATAACTTTAGAACCCTTAAACAGATGTGCATGAAAGTTTGCATGCATAATCTCAGGGGTTATATATGTAAATGTGAAAAATTTTGTTAGAGCCTCTTGTGAGATTTGTGAGATATTGTGTTTCAAACATCATTAAATGTATGTTTTTTTTCCATTTTTACTGACATTCTTACAGTTTTGCATACTTTGTACTTTAATAACTCTGGAGCCCTACAAAATGTGTGCATAAAATGTTGCAAACATAATTTAGTAGGGCTGGTCTGTTGATGTCTTTAATTCCATTTGAATTGCTAGTGTGGTTTTGAAGATACTGTGTTTCAAATATCCATAAATCTATGTTTTTTCCATTTTTGCAGTCATTCAGTTTTGCATACTTTCCACTTTAATAACTTTGCAACCGTTCATTAGACAGGCATGAACGTTTGCATGCATAATTTCATGTGGTAGACCTGTTGATGTTTCTAATTTCATTTGAATTGCTCTTGTGGTTTCCAAGATATTGGGCAGGATTCACAAAGGCCTTGCATTTTGGATGCCCGGTGCAAATGAGATGCGCCAAGCACCATCTGTGGTATTCACTGAAGATGCACCGGGGGATGCCCTGGAGTATCCCCTCTGTGAATACCACAAATGCACCCAGCTTGGGATGTGCTAGCACATCCCCCTGGTTGGGTTGGGAGTACAATGAGGCAGCACTTCTCAGAATGCACTGCATCCAACAGAGACATTCAGAGCCAGTAACACCCAAATGGGGTCATCAGGCATGCAAGGCACAATGGGGCCATTTGCATGTTATTTTGGCCCCATTTGCATGTGTATTGCAGGGATGCACCTGGCAGTATGCGCCAGGAACCCTGTAATGTCTATGGGCCATGCACATAGCCCCAGGAAGGCAAGATGCACCCCCCACACATCCCTGGCCTGATTGCTGGCCATGTGGATGCTCACAAGGGAGACCAGTTGTCCCCTCTCTCTGCCTGAATCCCCTGTCACATGCAACACACTACAGCAGTACTGTAAGAGATGCAGACCACCCCCCCTCCCTGCCCGAAACCCCAAGTGTATGCTGCACACTGTGGCTGTACAGAATTAGGAGCTGAATCCACCAGCCCAACACTCAGAAAGCATGCCACAGACTGTGGCAGTACAAAAGGAATAACCAAACACCCCTACTGGCCTGCTCATAAGGTGGCCATAAACCCCTAAGTCACCCTTGTGGTCTAGTGGACCCCACACCCACTCAAGCACCCACTCACACCCTGCTCCCCCATCAAAGCAGGTCACAATGTGTGGTGGACAGCACAACCCACCTGCATACTGCTACAGCTGCCTGCCAACAGAGCTGTCTGTGAATGACAGCTACTGTACACCCTGCAGCCCATTGGTGGACCCAGCCAACCAATGGGTTTGCAGTGTGCACTGTACCCTGTCATTCGCAACATTGTGAATGACAGAGTATAGTGCACACTGCAAGCCCATTTGTCAGATGGGTCCACCAATGGGTAGCAGGGTGTACAGTAGCTGTCATTCACAGACAGCTCTGTAGGTGGGCAGCCGTGACAATATACATGTGGTTTGTGCTGCCTGCCACACATTGGAACCTGCTGGGATGGGGAAGTGGGGTGGGGAGTGGGTGCCTGAGTGGGTGGAGGTCCTTGCGAGTAGGCCGGTATGGGTGTTTGAGCTATCCCTTTTGTACATCTTCAGTGTGTGGCAAGCATTCAGGTGTCGGGTGGGGGATTAGATCATTATTTCATGTATTGTATGCACCTTCTTGTCTGGTAGTGGGTGGAGGATGAGGGATTGGGGGTGGGGTGGTAGGGGTGGGAACCCTAGCATCAACTTCCCAAACATTTGCTGCTGTGCTATCAACACTAACTGATGCATTAACAAATTTTTTTGCAATGAAGATTTATATATATGTATAAATAGTACACATGATGTGCAGAGCATGTGCTATGGAAAATATTTTCACTTCAGCAGAGAGAGCTCTGGACACTCTCACTGATGCCTTCAGCACTCGTGATTATCCACAGCTCACTCTCCAGAAGTGAGAATATTTTCCATATCACACTCCTGCCATCATGTATCCTCTCTCTCTCACTCTCTCTCTCGCTATCTGTATGTATATATATATATATATATATATACAGTATATATATATATTTATATGTATATAGACATATCGATAGCTATATATAAATGTATATCATACATATATATAGATATCTATCTATCTATCTATATATATATATATATATATATAGATATATATTTATATATATATATATACATATATTATAGGGGCGGTCTCACCCCTATAGTTAGGGGTTGAGAAGACACTTCAATGTTAAACTCAAAATTTTGCACTTTAATAACTTTACAACAGTTGAACAGATTTGGTATGCTCCTTCCTGTGGGGTAGATCTCTTGATCTGGCAAGTATCGTTCTGGTCGGTAGTGCAGTCTCTAAGTTACAGAGAGGTGAAAAAACATGTTTTTACCCATTGACTCTGCTGAGATTTTTCTTTGAAATTGCCTACAGCCCGGAGGGTTTGGTTATTTGGCATGAAATTTGCAGGGTAGAAAGGGATTTATCCACAAATGTGCCTTTTGCTAGTCTGTTGTAAAAAGAATAAGTAGTTTTTAAGTTATTGCAATTTAAAAATGAGAAAAAATTGTTTCTGAGCATGCTCAGTAGGCACTTCAATATAGCTGTATGAAACAAAGTAGGAATCCTGCTCCATATGGATAAATTCCTACTTCATATGTCTGCCAACTTATTTTCAGTTTTGCCCCCCTAATTGTTTTTTAAACCTCCCAAAATGATATTCTTGGGTGGTACCAACACATGTAGCTTGCTTATTGGGACCTCCTTTGGTGCATTCTGCACTTTAAGGGACAAAATATGCCCATCAAATGTGTTTATTTATTCATTTATTCATTTAAATCCTACTTTGTATCCATGTAATACAACCTAGGATCCTAGTTCATATGCACGAGATCTGACCTAGGATCACAGGTTGTGAGCCAAAAACAAGATAAAATGATTATAAAACAGTTTTTGCCAACATAGGGTGCCCAATTCCCATGTCAGCAGTGGAGGACTCCCTCCAACCAGTATGGAACACTGGGAAGCCCACTCCCAGAGTCCCCAACAGAAACAACCATGGCTGACAATGGGGTGAATAATCCCCATGTTGGTAGTGGTCTCGATAAAAGAAAGCATCTCCAACAATGGGGTGCCCAATCCCCGTGTCGGCAGTAGTCCCTACAAAACTTAAAACATGTCCAACAATGGGGTGCCCAATCCCTGTGTCAGCATGTATGTAACCCCACCATACACACTAATATGGCACACTGGGAGAACACCCAATGCCAATTTGCCCAAATATGTATTATTTAAAAAAAATACCTATAAGTAAAGAAAACCATCCCCTGACATCTTTAATTTTTTTTTAAACCTGCAAGAAAGGAAATGGTTCCTCATCATCTCCACAGTCCACCATCCCCCATCCACACCCGCCCACTTAGCACCCACCTCCCCACACCCCCCCTTACCCATACTTACCTTCAGAGGTCAAGAGCAGTGATCTTCTCTGGATTGAGACACGTCTGCACTCTTCAAAGCCAAACCGCAAACTGAAGAATCAAAGGTAAGCTGTATAATGCCAGTCAATGTGGGGGGGGGAGGGGGAGTTCAACTTATGTTGATATCTTGGACATTTTTTCAGATTTTAGCACCAAATTTTCAACATTGGGTTTTTGGGACCCCACCACATAAACAATGTCACTGTCATCTCGTTACTCAGTATTGAAAGATGGTTTTGCAGTCGCTGAGCAGAATCACCTTTCAGGACTGATTAATGAAATGACAGTCCCAGTGTTCATGAGGGGAGGTCCCAAAAAGCCCATATTGAAATTTTGTGCAAGAAAATGAAAAAAACAGCCGTGTTACAAGTGTGCATTGTGTAATTTCTATGCACACTCATAATTTCACCATTTTTTTTATATTTTCACTCTAGATTTTCAACATTGCCATTTTTTCACACCTCCTCATGAACAGTACAGCTGTTATTTCTCACATCCTGCCTGAAATGTGTTTTCGCACTTCTGGCGCAGAATGATGTGGTCACTGTGCAAAATCACAAAGGCAGCATCCATGAGGGGATTTCCCAAAAAGCCCATGTTGAAAATTTGGTTAAAATTCCCAAAAATGGCCATGTTACAAGCTTGAGTTTTGCAGTTTCTACGTACGCTCATAACTTTGTCAATTTTTCATATGTTGTCTCCTGATTTTCAACATTACCATTTTCCACACCTCCTCATGAACAGTATACAGTTGTAATTTTTCATATCCTGCCCAAAACATGATTTTGCACCTGTGGTGCAGAATGGCACATTCGCAGTGCAAACTCAACTTTCGGGACAGATTAATGAAATGACAGTGACAGTGTTCATGAGATGGGGTCCCCAAAATGCCGTGTTGAAAACTGGGTGAAAAAATCCTGAAAATGCCTGAGTTATGTGTGTCCATTGAACTATGGTGCTAACGGTGCATTTCGGTGCCCATATCTAGAAAACTATTCGAGATACGGATAGGTGGACTAAACACCTGTGGAGATTTCAAAGTCATGATTACAACTGCAGTGGCATTTTTTTCTATAGTTGCTACAGTTACTCAGATATTGCCACATTAGTGTTACAAGGGTTACTTTTCATGACTATAGGGCTGCAGTATGTCCGTACTTACGTGTAGGTGGGAGCGCAGGGCCCAAAGAGTCCATGCACCAACTTATGCATATCAGTATGCAACAATGGGTAGCATGAGGGGAGTGCAGGGCCCAGAGGGCCCATGCTCCCACAACCACATACCATTTACATTACACTTTCTCAAAAAGAAGGGAAATTAATTTCAAAAAACTATATAAATGCATCAGTTAGGGTTTTTATTAAAGCATAAAAAGCTGGAAAATTCAATGTTACGGTTACTAACCCTACCACCCCACCCCACCCCATGGAATGGGGTGAGAGTTAGAGCTGAATACCCCAAGCCACACCCCAATGCCTGTTGGTGTGTGGAGGTTGGGGGATGAGGTTGGGGTGGTAGGGTTGGTAACCCTAATGTCAAATATATATAGGTATCCTGTGATATGCGCTAGTCACAAGTGGGTACCTACCAAAATGATGACCCATTTGTGGTGAATGTCGACAGGGTGAGGGAGAAGGGAAGGTGACTGGATAGGGGAGGTTCATGAATAGTGACAGGATGTCGCTATATGTACAAGCACTTGGGGGGGCAAGCACGCTGAGTGAGGGGCAGGAGGTTTTGTGAGGGGTGGTGCCACGGTGAGTTGCCAAGCTGGCTCCATGGCTGGTGGGTGGGTGCTGGGCTGGGTGACTGAGATACTGGGTTCAGGTCCAGGTGCAGGTATGTTTTGTTTTGCCTGGCCCAAGTAGTTTTTTTTTTTTTAACGATGCTGCACCCCCCCGACATGTACCGCCCTGGAGTTGAGAATCTTATAGTGGGGGTGTGGGGGGTGAAGCCCCCATGGGGGAGTGAGGGGGCACAGCCCCCTGCATAACATTGAAAAAGTAGAGTCCTTTACGCCATTTTGTTTGTCGCTAGGGGTGTACATCGTCAAAATTGAATTTCACAATTTACACTAGCCATAATGACAATCTCCTTTTGGTGATTGCTGTTATGACATGGAACCATATATGTATATAGATAGATAGATAGATAGATAGATAGATAGATATAGCTATAGATATAGATATAGATATAGATACAGATGCAGATATAGATATATAAGGCATATGCAATGGAACACGTGTAATAAATGATTTATCTGCACAAGAACAGTTTGACCTCAGGTAACCTCACGAGTGGCGTAAGCCACTTGTGAGGTGTCCGAGGTCAAACTGCTTGAGTGCAGATAAATCATTTATTACACAAGTTTTCCATTGCATATTCCATTTATGCAATTATTTTGTTTTTGCTTTTGTATTGGGCATTTGTTAGTCAAAAAAAGTGAATACAGATTTAATTTTCTGCCATTTTTTGCTGATTATGAAAAATCTAAAAGGAGTCTAGAAATGAAACACCTCTCATTTTGTAGATATTTTTATGTTGAACAACTTTTGTGCTCAAAGTAACATACTATCAATTTTTTGTTTTTAAGTTATTTGCATTTGTTTGATAAAAAAGTGCACAAAAATGGAATTTTCTGCTGTTTTTCACTAATTCTGAAAAAAACTAAAAAGTATCTATAAATGAAACACCACTCATTTTGTATATATTTCTGTGCTGAATAAACTTTGTGCTCACAGTTCCATGCTATCATTTTTTTGTTTTAAAGTTATTCACATTTGAATATGGTTAATACTGCTACTGAGGCCGAACATTCTACCTGACATAAGCACTGTATAGATAAATGGCTGATGACATAAGCACTGTGTGGATAAATGGGTGATGACATAAGCACTGTATACATAAATTAAATTTATGTACACAGTTACTCAGATAAATGGATTTATCACACTATGTTTATCTCCACCCCATTGCATAAATATATACATACATATACAGATATATATATATATAGTTGCTTTCATGTCATAAAAGCATTGCCAGTATTGTTCATTGCAAAAAACCTCTGTTAATGCATCAGTTAGGGTTTATATTACAGTGACAAAAGTATGGAAATGTTATGCTAGGGTTCGAAACCCTAACACCCCATCCCACCCCCCAAGCAACCATGCCACCCCAACACACCCCCACCCTCCACACACCTACAGATGTTGGGTGTGTCTTGGGGTCGTAGGCCCCAATGCTCACCCCATTCCATGTGAAAGGAAGCTGAGATGGTACAGCATAGGAGAATGGGGTGAGCATTATGTTGACTACCCCAAGACAAATCCTGCCTGTTGATGTATAGAGGGTGGGCTGGCATGGTAGAGTTGGTTGCGAGAGTGAGATGGGGTGTTAGGGTTGGGAACCCTAACATCACATTTCCATACCTTTGTCACTGCAATATGCACCCTAACTGATGCATTAACAGAGTTTTTTTCAATGAACAATAGTGGCATGATAGCGCCACTATATTAACTGTTGAGTAGGCATCTTAATGTTAAACACGAATTTTTGCACTTTAATAACTTGCAACCATTCAATGCATTTGCATGACATTTTGCATGTGCAATCTCATGTGGTAGATCTCTCAATTACCAAGTTTTATTCTGGTTGAATGTGCAGATTCTGAGATCCAGATAGTGCAAAAAGTGAATTTTCATGAATTGTTTTGCTGTTTTCAAGCTGTTTTTTTTTTTACTTGTCTAGTGCCCAGACGGTTTGAAGTTTTGGTCTGAAATGTACACGGTAGAAAGGAGCTGGCCCACAGATGTGCATTTTGCTAGTTTGGTGAATAAATTTAAATCCTTTCCAAAGTTATTACATTTTAAAATTTTGATTCTGATCATGCTCAGTAAGCACTTCTAGTTAGGTGTATGAATTGAAAAAGGAACACCTTTTCATATGGGTTTTTGGGTTGTTTATGGGTTTTTCTTTGTAGGTTGTATCACTTCCCAGCCTGAGGCTCTGGCACACAGCTGTACGTGTGTAGGCACGCACACACACATGGTGCCAACTCAGCCCCTTGCACCCTCCTGTCCTTGCTGACCCTCCACCTATGCTATTCCACTGGACCTCTACCTGTTGGGAGTGGAACTACAGGAGGGCAACAACACACCCCCATCACCCCAGGAGAAGAGAGCAGTCTGCCGGCTTTGCTCAATTCTGCTCCTCCCTCCCTTCCCACACCTGCACCCCGATGACCCGAGGTCATTCCCAATCCCAGGTTACCAGCGTAGCACAAGGTAAGGTGTCCAGCACTTCAACCCTCAGTGCAACCGGGTTGGTTGGCCAATCATTTTCTTTTGTGAGGAAAATTTCCTTTTTTTGTTTGCCACCATCATGTTTCCATTTTTTCCTAAAAAAAAAAAAAAATTCAGAAGCCACAGAAATGATATCCTGGAGAGAGACCAACACATCTGTTTGGTTTTGGAGACCCCAGTAGGTGGATTCTGCAGTTAACTGTTAGAAAAATAACTGCCAAATGTGTTTTTTGTTACATTTTAAATCCTTGTTATGACTTGCTCTCGCTTTTTTTTCATTTGGTCATTCATACAAACATTTTTGTAGGAATGAAAAATTCAGATTTTTATTTTTTTTATGTTTATTTTTAACTCACCTAGCGCCCGGATGGTATGGAATTTTGGTCTGAAAATTTTCAGAGTAGGAAGGGGCTGGCCCACAGCTGCTCCTTTTGCTGGTTTAGTGATAAAAAATATTAATCCACTCCAAAGTTATTACATTTTGAAATGTTGGGTTCTGAGCATGCTCAGTAAGCACTTAAAAATAGCTGTTTGAAACAAAAATGGAATCTTTTCTCCTTTGTGGTCAATACTTTTTCATGAGTGGGAAAATCTGATTTCCCTAGTGTCTTGTGGCACCCCTCACCCCTCCAATCACTGTCCACACACTGTTTAATATTTCCCTGTTGTCTAGTGGCATCCCCCACCCTCCGATCACCATCCCCATAATTATCTATTTTGTCCCCGGTGTCTAGCGGTGCCCCCAGCCCACCAATCACCATCCCCATATTGTTTATTATTTCACTGTTGCTTAGTGGCACCCTCAACTCACCAATCACCATCCCTGTAATTACTGTATTTTTCCCCTGGTGTATAGTGGCACCCTCCAATCACCACCAATGTTTACATTTTTTCTTTTCCTGGTGTCTATTGCCCCCCCACCCCCATCCTCTGGTCACCATCCTGCCTGTAATAAAGAAAATGGTCCCTCAATGTCTTTTTTTAAACCTGCAAAAAAGGAAATGTTCCTTCACCAATCTGACCCTTCCACCCCAACCTCCCTTTCAGCACTCAACACAACACACACCCACCCCCCCACACACACATCCTCACTCACCTGAACAGTTCCCACTCTCTGATCAAAAACATGTCTTGCTGCTAAAAGCACTCACTGCTATATGGGAAATTAAGGTAAGTTTGGTTCAATGTATTTCAATGGGTTTTCAACTTTGTGGCATAACTTTGTAATTTTTGCATATTTGGGGGCCACATTTTCAACATGGCCTTTTTGGGACCCCACCTGATGAATAATGGTGATGAAATTAGGCAAATCCAGTCTGAAAGACAATTTCACAGTCTCTTTGTAAAATCACCTTCCAGGCAGGATATGAACATTTATACCATCCTCGTTCAAAAGGTGGGGTCATAAGAAGCATGTGTTGAAAATTTGGGGTGAAAAAATGTAAAATTGGCAGTTACTGTACGTGCATCCATTGATATTTTCCCACGAATTTGTGACTTTGGTAATTTCAAATATTTTGACCCCAACTTTTCAACATACCCATTATTTTATGCTAACTCATTAACATCACAACTGTGATTTTTCAAATGCTGCTGAAATTGTTTTTTTTTTTTCACCTGTGGTGCATAATGACATTCTGGTGGTGCAAAATAATGTTTCGATGGGGATTTGAACATTTTCAGTACTGGATTCATGAGGTGGTTAATAGGAAGGCTATTTTGACAATTTGGTTGCTGTTTTGTTACAAATGTAAGTGCAGGGCCCTCTGGGCCCTGCGCTTTCACAGCAATATAAATGTCCACATCTATGGAGTGATGGGAGTGCAGGGCCCACAGGGAAATTAGGATACAATTATACTATTTAAAGTAATGAGGGTTAAGACAACGATTTGTAGTAGAAATGTGATTTTAGGGATCCCAACCCTAAACCCCACCCACATCTTAAGCAAATCAGGGTGGGGTCTTCCTTTGGGTTGTCAACCCTAAAGCTCATCCCATTGTGGCAGCAAGAAAGCTCAGATGTGATGGACACAGGTGTGTATGTTTCAGGTGTGTATACAATGGGGTGAGCTTTACGATTGACAACTCCAAGGAAGACTCCAACACAACTTGCTTCAGGTGTAGGGGGGGTTAGGGTTGGAAACCATAAAATCCCATTTCCCTAATTCTGTCTCTGTAGTTTTAACCCTAAATTGTGCATCAACAGAGTTGTTTGCAAATATTGTGATCTATCCATGAAGTCAATGCTGTAGGTGCAGGGGTGCGTAAGGAGCACGAGTAGGCGGCTATGTGTGAATCATGCACATGTCACGAAGGTGGGACATGCATGAAGGGTGGACTGTAGCCTACATAGCCAACCTGCACACAGCTGCACACCCACAACACATGGCATATATGTGGGATGTGGCTGGGTAGTGCTGTGTGCAGTCAGACCTAGCCTGCATGCATAAAACCATGTATGGCAACCAAGCACGCAATGGTAGGTGTATACACCTATGGTGGGGGAGGGCTGCTGCAGATATCTGTGCAGGAGAGCCAGCTGCCAGTTACACTGGTCTGCATGGCTGTAACCTGGTGCCGATTGGTGAAACACCAACACCCATCGGTCACTGACACCAGGACAAGCACTGAAACGTATGAGCAGTACCACACAGAGGGAAACATGTGGTGAGAGCTGTGCATGCTGAGTGGAAGGAGCAGACCCAGCTGGACAGAATGCCCATGTCCCCATAACACTGACACCATGGCATGCACACAAACCATGCAGCCTGGCAGGCACACAGACCATGCGTGATGTACATATCATGTGTGCATTGCTGGCCATGGGCAAATGACAGTACAGGCCATTGCACACATATGAAAGGGAAACACCAAGGGGCAGGGATGAAGCCACTCATGCCAATGAATGTGGTGTGGCACCACTACAACCCAAAACAGGGTGGGCAAAGCACACCCTGCAGAGGGATCCCAACATGGCAGACACTGGCAGAGAAACAGTCCCGGAATGCCAATGGACACAGCAACATGCATTGCCAGTGCATACCCAAGGCACAGTCGTGTTGTCCTGCAGCAGTGGCACACAGATGATACAGTGCATAATGCCCCAGATGTAGAGCACAGTGACAGTGCATCATAAACCAGGAACATGCACACCATCAATGACATGGGCCCCCTCTCAATTGCACAACAGCTGCCAACAGGTGACCCTGCATGTGAGCAACGGGTGTTGCACACATGAAACACATGCAGGACACATGCACCAGCACCCATGATTCCCACCCTCATGAGGGCACTCCCAACCACAGGATGTGACACTTGTGGCTAGAGATGTTTTGAAATAAAATGTTGCCCATGAAATTGCCACAAAATCAGCAATTCCACTGCGTGAAATATTTGGCAAAATTCACACATTTTGTGACATTTTTTGTGGGTGCAAAATGTGAAATTTCACCTGGAAATTGTGAAATATCACATTTTGTGGTAAGATTTTGCTATTTTCAGGTGCAATGTCACAATTTCTGGATGAAATTTTGCAATTTTTGGACAAAATTTTGCATTTCGCACCCACAAAATATTTTGTGAAATGAGCGAATTTCGCAAAATATTTCACGTAATGAAATTTCTCAGTTTCACACAACACTACCCGTGGCCCCCCAGTACCCATTTCCCCACCCCACACACTGACCATGAGACAGTAAGCAAACTGGTGTCAGGTAGAAATGGCTTTGATTTATTTTTATTTTATTTATTTATTGTTTTAGTCTTTGGTAGCCTGCTAAGATCCACTAGGCACAAGTGCATGTTTTCAGGGGCGACCTGGGCATACTGGGTGGTTAAGTGACTTGCTCAGAGTCACACAGTATGCAAGTGGAGGCTGCGAGAATCAAACCAAGGTCTGGTCTGCTGTATGTACCAAGCTCATTCACAGCTTGTTACTTGAACCTCTAGGCTATACTGCCAGCAACAGACAAACAGGAAAGAGCACTGCAACAATGTAGCAATAAGGTATATACATGGGAATAAACAACAGTATCCCTGCAGTGTCAACAAAATATATTGGACCACATGGTCAGTCCACATTTAAATGCCCCCATGCAGGGTTAACACAGTAGGCAAGGTCCTTTGCCACATGGCACCACCTGTGAAGCACATCTCTTTAGTCTTCCCCATCCTGGCTGTCCACTGTACTGCTGGAGCATATGACATATACTGTCCCAAGTGACAGCAGCACGATGCGGCATATGGGTCCCCAATAGCACTGTAATGGAAATGGCATACATTGTCAAACAGCATGACATGTGTATGGTACAGTAGCATGCCCAGCCAGGGGCACAAAGTGGACATCAAAAGATACCCAGTACTCACCATTAATGGCACTGCCACCCACCATACCACACAGCCATCTGACATGCACTGCACCACATCACCCTCCAGCCTCATGGACAGGTACCCTGGGTTCTTGAGAATCCACCATCAGTGATGGTGTGGAATGATCCACACAACACATGGCACCCCATCTAGCTGCTCCACCTGGGTCAGTTCAATTCTGTGTAGCAGGCCTAGGTGATCCTGTTCAGATTGATAAAGGAAATGCACAGTTAGCACCACGGACAGGGGCCACACACCATATTGCCCCACATCACAAAATGCAGGTATGGTACTTACCCTCTCATGGTCCTGCATCTCTCACAGGGTACCGCCACCATAGCGGTCAGTGTAGGTGTCCTCCAACACCTTCCAAAGACATCTTTGGTACTGTCCCAATCTCATTGTAACTGTAGCTGCCATCACACTAGCACTGTATCCGTCAGCCAGCTCCAACACACAATGGGGCAGGGTGTGTGCACATTTCACCTGCACAGTTAAGGGCATTTTGCACATGAGACATGTCATGCACACCTAAAGGTACACACAGGTGAGCAGGGCAGGATAAAGGGAATACGGCAGTATGCATAAGGGGAGACCAGAAATAGTAACGGAGGTGGAGAATGTGTCCTGGGCTAATGAACCTGCTCAATGCTGAGATGGAGCAGCAGAGGCATGCAGGCCCATGACCCAGGGTCTTCAGACAGCAGCTTGATGCAGCAACCATGAGGGACAAACACTGCATACAGATGTTCAGGATTCTGTGGGACATGGTCACACAGCTGTGCAACATGGTCCGCAATGAAATTGCCCAGTAGATATGGTTCTCCAGGTCAATAATGGTGGAGACAAAGGTATTATGTGCCCTGTCATACTATGTCACTGGCTCATTCCAATGTGTGACCAGCGATGCAGTGGGCATATGCCAGTCCTCCATATCCCTGGCAGTGGCGCAGGTGATGGATGCCCTGGTCACACACGTCCAGGACCACATCATGTTCCCCACAGGGTAGGATGATGTCCAGGCCACAAAACAGGCATTCTATGCCATACATGGTATGCCAAACATCTATGGCACAATAGATGGCATGCATATTGCCATACTGACACCATCCATGCATGAAGAGGCATACAGGAACTGAAAGTGGTTCCACAGTATAAACTGTCATATGTTGTGTGACGCTGGCAGGCTATTCACTAATGTGTGTGCAAAGTACCTGGGATCATGCCATGACATGTACATACTGGAAGCCTCCAGACTTGGTGCAATGCTATGCGTCATATGCCTGGATGGCTGGTTATTAGATGACTACGGTGTTGGCAATTCATATGTTACTGGGATACATATCTCGCATGCAGGTCACATCAATTGTTCTATGTCCTCTGCACAGGTGACAGTGGCTACTCACTGTGCCCCTATCTGATGACACCAATCCTGCACCAAACAAAGCAGAGGAGAAGCCCTACAACCAAGCCCACAGGAAGACACAAAACACCGTGGAGAAGACCATCAGCCTGTTAAAGATGCAATTCCATTGCCTGGACCATACAAGTGGGACAATAATGTTGACCCTGGGAGGGGATTGCAAGGTGTTCATCACCTGTGCCATGCTCCTTAATATGACCAAGTGAGGCCATGTGCACCTGCCAGAGCACCACTGTCAGGACACACCACCCGAGGTACCATTATGGGAGCCATGCTGTGGCAAGAAGATGGTGGTGGCCATGCAGTGCAAGATGCCCTTGCCCAGGAAACATTCCAGGGGCACTGGGTACTGCCAACCTGATGACAGACAGATGGACAGGTGCCATGTTCAGTGGCACCATAGTGCATGCATCTGTATCATGTGCAGAAACAAATGATTTGATACCTTTTATATGCACCTGTATGTATCATGGCTTGTGTGTGCTGCATCTGCCTTGGGTTGCAGGTGCTCAAAGATGTTAACACACTGAGTTATCCAGTCTGTTGGGGGGGGGGCTACCATTGTGGGGCATGCCTGTCCTACATGGTTAGGCATGCAGCTCATTTCCTTGACTTCACTGATGTGGTGTGGACATGGCATGTCAGGTGCCATGCAGTGCTGGCCATGAAATGGTCGCTATTCTGGGTGCTGCCACTGCACCACAATGCGGTGTGTGGTGGCTGTGTATGTGTGGTGGCATATGCCATGGGCTATGAGGGGCACTGTGTTGTCACAGACTGTGTGGTGTATGTGTAGGGTCCAAAGTGTGCTCAGATCATGCTTATGATATACATGTGTGTTGTGTACTGCTTATTTTGTGTCACTGCCCCTGTGGCTCATATGGCTTCACCTGAAAGCATGCTGAGGATCATGTAACCGGTCTCTTGACAGAAGCATGAGGCCAGTTTGTAGCCCGCTGGTGCCTGCTGGCTTGGGACTGGTCAGATACCTGTCCTTTTGAAGGGTGCTCATCTGGAGGAAGCTGGCTGATGACCTGGACCTGTATGTCCCCCTGTATTAGGTCAGTGTCAGAGTCAGGTGCCCCCATGCTCCCTGTCTTGGTTTGCTGCATGTTTGCTATGCCAGTGTTCAGTGGCACATCTATCCATGTGCTGGCTGTGCCACAGTCTTGTGAGTCCAGATCCTGCTCTGTGATGGTCATGCCATGGGACACCTGTGTGTGTGTGTGTGTGTGTGCCTCACAGGGTGGTGTGTGGGCAGCCCATGCAGGTGGTGGATGCCAGCCAATTAGGTGTTCAACAAGCCTCTCATGTGCCTCAGCAAGGAGGTCAATACCAAAATGCATATCAAACACCTTGCCAACCAGGGCCACCAGTGCCTCCATGTTGCAACACTGTGGCTCCAGCCTGCACAGCTCCAGCTGCTGCAGCTCCCTATAATGTGCCTCTATGAAGGCATTGCTGCACAATGAATGTTTTTGTCCCAGGGGATGTGATGAGAGACCATCATCCCCATTATCCATGGGGTATAGTGATCCCTTTCCTCTCCTGGTCCTGCCATCCTGAGTCTGTCATTCAGCACTGGTTGCTGCAGTGCTGGTGCATGGACCCTCAGAGCCAGTCCTTGCCTGTAGTCTTAGTAACAGATGGTGCACACAGCTGGTGCATCAATCATCCGGCACCTTGCAGTCCTCCTGTGGTCCCTCATCCAGTGCCACTGCTGCACTGTCCATGTCCATCTTGGACTCCATTCGTGACTTCATCTCCAGCTCCATACCTGTGAGAGACATGGTGTTGTTAGTATGCTTGTTGTTCCCTGCTGTTGCCCTTTTCAGCAGTTAATAATAATTAATACTTTTTATTAAATTTTAAGATAAGATCAGATATAGCCAGGTACATAGAGAAGATACAGCATGACACATATGCATACATATTGACTGCAGTGTCATTATATTTGTTTTTAGTAGTTAATAATTTGTATTAAATTTTAAGATAATATCAGACATAGCCAGGTTGCTGTTTCCCTTTTCATGTGTGCATGTGCCATGGTTACCCACCTGTGACTTCCTTCTCCTGCCTGGTGTCATAGCATACCACCTGCACCGCTGATGTGTCCAGGCAGTGTGTGTGGTTTTCCCATCTGTCATGCATCCATCTGTGGCTGTGTATGAGGCTGCAACACAAGACTGTTTGTACATGCATGCCACTGCATGCCTGGGATACCGTAGCCCAGTCATTGCATGCATACCTGCCATAGTGTCCACTCCTTCCACCTCACCATGGACACTAGTGTCAGTGAGTGTGTCTGCCACCATCATCTCTATAGAAGTCAACTGACTGTTGAAGCTGGGTGGGCTACCCACATTTTCAAGGCATGCCTGTGTGTCCGCAGTGACCTTCTTCTGCACTGTGGTGTGCAGGTCTCTCCATTTGTGTTTAATGGCTGACAGTGTCCTGGCCTCTGCCCTGGCAGTGTTGACACTGTCCTGGATGTCCAGCCACAGACATGCCATTACCTCAGTGGAAGTGGTCAGTGACTGGGACCCATACAGCGTGCTGTACTGCCCGCAAATGTCACTCACCATGGATGCCACCTGGCAGGCAGCGAAGTTTGGCACACTTTAATAACCGCAACCATTAAACCAATTTCCATGAAAGTTTGCATGTAATATCAAGAACCAAAGATCTCTTGATGTGCCACGTTCCATTGCAGTCAGATGTGTTGGTGTGGAGATATAGAGTGTCACAAAATGTGAAAATTACCATTGTTGGTCAAATTCTTTGTCACACCACTGTGCAAAAATGGCTTGGGATTTTGGTCTTATATTTTTAGGGTAGAAGGGTCTCGGATCACAGATGTGCCTTTGGAAGATTTGGTGAAGAAACTATTAATCAATTTAAACATTATTAAATTTTAAAGTTTCCCATTATTTTCAAAGAGAAAGTTAGATGTTCACCTCGAAAAAGGATTCTTTGTCACAAATGCGCAATCCTTTTGTCCCAAATGGGAAATCCTTTGTCATAATGGGGAATCTTTCTTCATGCTTTTTGCAGTTTAATAACTTCACAACTGTTCAACTGATTTGTGTGAAATTTTGCATGCCCCATCAGAGACCAAAGATCACTTGATTTGCTACGATTCATTCCATTACATTGTGTGGGTGTGGAGATACAGAGTGTTATTATAGGGGCATGATCATACCTCTTTAGTTAGGTTCATTCTTCACTTCTATGTTAAACTCAAAATTTTTCACTTTAATAACTTTGCAACCATTCAACTGATTTCCATTAACATTTGCATGCACAATCAGGGACATAAGATCTCTTGATGTACCAATTTTTGGTGCAGTTGAATGGATGGATGCGGAGATACAAAGTGTCAAAACATGTAAAAATTAAAATTTGGGGTCAAATTCTTTGTCATGCCACTGCACAAATATGGCTTAGGAGGCTGGTACCTGAACATTTTAGAGTAGAAAGGTCTTTGGGTCACAGATGTGCCTTTTGAATGTTTGGTGAAAAAATATTAATCCATTCAAAAGTTATTAAATTTTAAAATGTCCCATTATTTTCAATGGGAAAAGTTAGATGTTCACCTTGAAAAAAGATTTTTTGTTGCAAATCCTTATCACAAATGGAGAATCCTTTGTTACAAATGGGGAATCTTTTTTCATGCTGCCACCATCTTGTTTTTTCTTAGCGAGGGAAACAAAGTTGAAAAGCAGAAAAATATGATGTTTTCTGAAGTAAGCAACATGTGTTCTGGTAATTGAGACCTGTTGTATCAGATTCTTGTGGAGGTTTTTTTATATAAAGCTCCTGAAATGGAAAAGTGTTTTCTGAACATGCCAAAGTATTTTTTCTCAAATTTGTGAAAAAAAAAGAATCACAGCACAGGATCCTGTTTCGCAATCCAAGTGACAGTCGTAACATGTAGGCAAATATGGTCCTTCCACAATTGAATTAAAATGAGCATGTGTAGAACTCATGATAACAGAGGTGAAAAGAATATTACAACTGTGTAGTTCTGTTGGAGCTTAAAATAATAGCGTGGCTCTTCACAGTTGCAATGAAGAGGGCAGTTCAGCAAAGATAACCAAACTAAACTGTGAAAAATGGAACTTAATCAGGTATTCATCATGTACTGGCCACCAGTACCCTATTTAACTCATCATCAGGATAATTCTGTAGTGGTTATAGCTAGTGGAGGTCATTGGGACAGAGCTATGGGTAGTGTAAGCCTACTTTGGTTGGACCACCATATAAAACAAGCATTTGTCAATGCCAAATGTTGTCTTGCTGGCATTGGCATTGGCAGTGCAGGAGCTAGAGAGATACATAATAGGAATGGCAGTGAAGTATTGAACTGACTCCAACCCCACCCCCACCCTGCAGAGACTGACAGGTGCTGGGGTGTGCCTTTGGGTTGTCAGCCATAACAGTCACGCCATTTTACCTCAGTCTACCCTGTAGACACTGACAAGTGTTGTGGTGTGCCTTGGGGTCTTCAGACCTTACGCTCACCCCATTCCAAAAGGAAATACACTGAGATTGGTGCAGTATAGGAAAATGGGGTGAACTCTGGGGCCAAAGACTCCAAGGCATACCTTGATGCTTATCACTGGCTGCAGGGTGGGGGTGGGATGGTGTGAGCATTGCAGCCAACGATCCCAAGTCACACCCCTGATGCCTGTCAGTCTCTACAGAGTGGGGCATTATAGTTGGAAACCCTAATGCCATGGATGTTTGTTGGTATTTTCACTCCAAATTTTCAGACTGGGCTTCTTGTGACCCCACCTCATGAAGAGTGGCACTATCAGTTTGTTAGCCGAAAGGTGATTTTGCACAGCGATTGTGCCATTTGGCACAACAGGTGTGAAAACACATTTTGGGCAGGATGTGAAAAATGACAACAGTACTGTTCATTAGGAGGTGTAAAAAAATGTCAATGTTGAAAATCTGAACTGAAAATATGAAAAACTGGTGAAGTCACGAGCATGCATAGAAACTGTGCAATGCACACCTGTAACCCCATTATTTTGGGGATCTTTTTAACCAGATTTTCAACATGGGCATTTTGGGACCTCCCCTCATGAATAGTGGCACTGTGATTTTGTTAATCTGTCTCAAAAGTTGATTTCCCACAGCGACTGTGCCATTGTGCGTCACAGGTCTGAAAACACATTTCGAGTAGGATGTGAAAAATGACAGCTGTACTGTTCATAAGGAGGTGTGAAAAAATTGCAATGTTGGAAATCTGGAGTGAAAATATAAAAAATTGTTGAAGTTATGCTCATGCATGGAAACTGCACAATGCACGTTCATAAAACAGTCATTTTTTTTTTTAATTTTTTCACCAAATTTGCAACATGGGCTTTTTGGAACCCCCACCTCATAAACAGTGGCACTGTTGCTTCATTAGTCAGTCCTGAAAGGTGATTCCATGCAGTGACTGCAAAATCACCTTTTGGGACAGATTAACAAGATGACAGTGCATGTGTTCATGAGGTGGGGTCCCAAGAACTCCATGTTGAAAATCTGGTACCAAAATACCCCAAGATGGCTGAGATGTCCACCTAAGTTGAAACCCCCCATTGCCTGCCATTATAAAGCTTATCACATTTTGTTCAGTTCCCGGTCAGCTTTTGAAGAGTGCAAACATGTTCCCACTCTACAGAAGATTGCAGCACTGACCCTCCAGTGGTAAGTATGGGATGAGGGGGTGTGCTGGCAGGTGGAGTGTGCAGAGGGTGGGTGCAGGTTGGGGAAGGGGGCTTGGCAGGATGACGAGCGACCTTTTCTTTTCATAGGTAAAAAAAAGAAATCAGACTTCGGGGACTGTTCTCTTTATTTACAGGTAAAAAAAAATGATTTCAGGCAAACTGCGGTGGGCTCCTAGTGTGCCACAGGTTTGGGGGGGTTGACATGATGCAGACGGAGATCGGGCAGCCCCGTCAGCAAAGAAAGTGTATATGTGTGTGTGTGTGGGGGGGGGGGTACATGAAGCAGACAGGGATTAGGCCCCCCATCAGCAAACAAATTGAACTGGTGGGGGACATGCCAACACAGGGACTGGGCATCCCCAATATCGGCTATTTGGTGATTATGTGGTGGGCAGCAGGTGCCACTATATTTATTGGAATGTTTCACCAGGAAAGGCATGTAACGGAGCCTTGTCATCTGATGCTCCAATGAGGAAACTGCACCTCATTGGAGAGGAAGATTCCTTTCAACTCCGTGGCTCTCTCTGAAATTGCTGTCATTGCCAGCATGCTCGCTAATTGGTGGCTGAGGGACGCACCTACTAAAGTGTTCCCTGCATTCACCACAACACTGACACACCTCTGAATGTGTTACTACCGCAAGATTTTGCTTGCGCATGCATGCAAGACAACATAAAAAGAAACATTTTTATATCAATGTGAGATTGTTTTAATCTTTGTATCTATCTATAGCTTTCTATTTACTTATCATAGCAGGCTACTATTAATGTTGTATACAATATACTTACATGGTGGTGGTAGCTTCTGTTCTTTCTCTACATCCAAAGAAAAAAACTGAAAAAATTGTAAGCGATACAGCACATAACAGATGTTGCAATTGTTGTGTTGTATTTAGTAACACTATTATATCAGTATCGCAATAATATACTGAGTATTTATCTAACATATTTATCTAGCATAACAGCACAAGTAAAACTAGATTAAGCAATAAAATGTTGAAAGATGAAATGTCATACTCATAGAAATTATATTTGAAAAGTTCAATAATATACCACAATAGAATGGATCATAGTATTGCAACAGATTTTGCTCTGAAACAGCACACCTCAGTTTCTATAGTAAACCACATTACTTATTGCATTATACCAGAATAACAGAATACTTTTTAAGTATAACAAAATTATAATGTATGGTGGAACTCTGTTACATATGGAAATCCATGCCTGTAATATGCTTATAGTGTATGGTGGAATGCAATCGTGTATGGAATTTGGTTACTGTAATCAGCTTGTTGTGCTACAGCAGTGACATCAAATTGCTGTTGTGAGACACTGTCTACAACACGACTGCAGCACAGCAACTTAGAATGTCTTCATGCATGTATGATGAAGTGGCCCCAGTGGTAAGATCTGGCGAGGAAGTCAGGGACGCTGGAAAGAACAGCACCACAGTAAGTCACTGTTAAGTACTGGGGGGATGTTTTCGGGGACACAAGATCAGAATAATGGTTGCCCATACATTATAAAAGATTATGTATGAATGGGGGCTGGCCTGTTGGTGCAGCGATAGTGCTACCACTTGTGACACGGATGACTCGAGTTCAGGAGCGAGACCGGGACTCCAAGGGTCGGCCGGGGGGGGTTGGTAAAGTGTCCCATGGAATGCTCTCCACCTCCAGTGGGGATCCACTGTGGTCTGGCTTTGAGTGCCATCAAGTGGAGGCTGGGCACCAAGCAAGGACTGCATGGAGAAGAGTGCTGGTCGTTGTCAGACATCTGCAATGCATATGTCAGTGCATGCATGCTCTGCATTATTGTCATTGCAAGTCCACAGCCTATGGGATGGGATTCAGGAAAAAATCAGGGAGAGTCGGCTGCATGATGCTAGCTCCTCCACCCTGTATGCCTGGCATTGGTGGGACCCCTTGAAACCGCAAAGCTGGATCCTGAGTGCAACGGTGCAGCCACAGCCCCACTTCCCCCAAAGGGGGGGAAGCCTTGGGGGCTCTGAGAGTAAAGAATGGGTTTTGCGCAGCAGTGGTCTGGTTTCTGGGGGTAAGTGGGGGGGAGGTGAAGCTGATTATTGCTGACTCCCCCAGATAAACAGAATCAGCAAAAAGATTATGTATGAGCAACCATACACATACAAGGCTGTTTTTCGATCTTGACATTTCTGTGGTAAAGTGACCACTCGAGCTGTGCTCTTGAGGTCTGTTGTTACCACAGAAACTTCTCAATAAAACAAAAAAGCCTTGTTGTGCATGATTGCTCATACACAATCTTCTACGTTGTGCTGCAATACTAATGTCACAACTTAGAACGCTGCTGCACAACTGCTTTCCTCTAGCCAATCAAGCTGGAAACTGTTGTTTTATTAAACTTAACTTACAGAAAAAGAAGCAGCACATTAAGTCAGGAATTATAGCCTGGAACCTACCCTCAAGTACCTTCACCCCCGCACACCATCAGTTCACTGAAAGGAAGGAAAGTATCTGATATGAGCATGGATGCCCATATGCTATAAAATATAATGTGCTGATATGCATACATAGATAAGCCTGCGTCTTCATCTTGAGTTTTCTATGGCACCCAGTTATCCTCTTGAGCTTCGCTGTCAAGATTCCTGTTTGCCATACAAATTTCTGGCTGTAGACATAGGCTTGTTGTGCATGGCTGTCCATACATTATCCACTATGTTGATTCTGAATTCTCAAAGGTGCTTTCTAAAACTGGCCCGGTGCTGTGGAGGGCTAAGCATTAAATACTCTTCCTCCTACCACACTGATGACCAGTGTTCAGCAATGAGCACAGATAGTAGGGGGTTGGCAGGATGGGAGAAGATTGAGTATCTCAGTGACTGCTCTCCTCTCATGGTGCTGGTTGCTCAGGCAGCTCAGCCCTTGACTACCACATGGTGGAGTCCCAGTGGTAGTGCAGGCAGTGAGAGGCTCAAAGGGATCAAAGTAAGGGGCTGCAATTCCCCAGGATGTGCATGCCTCCATTTGAACTTTCTGACATGCTGCCATGGCAGGACCTCATGGGAAAAAAGTTAAAAAAGGGATCCATAGGTGGGTCACTGCCCTGCAAACTTCCCCAGACCCAAGCCACCACCCACACCCCAGATAACTCTGGATATGGACCCAGGGGGCAACGCTCTCCTCTCCTGCCCCACCGCAGGGGGGTAATCTTCAGGAAACTTGATCCAGCTAGGTTCAGGGGAAGTGGGAGCTGACCAGGGGGAGGTGGGAATAGGTGCAAGACTTTGCCTGTGTAGTAAAAAGCTTTATACAAAAAAGGTGCTTTTAACCAGGCTAGTGTCCCAGCATAATAGCTGGGTTGAAAGTAGCCAGCAAAATTTGTGAATACACACATATTCAGATTCACTACCACCCCAAACAAAACAAAGCAACAACAACAAAAATAAATAAACAACACACTTGATAGATAGACCCCCTAATAAACAAGAAAAAACAAAACAGAAATAGCCATTCAGTTTGGATGTTATGGTGGTGTAATCTTTTAAGCATCTCAGCACTAACAGAAGACACATCTATTATAAACAGCTATTGATATCTCACATACTAATATTACCATTTTGTAGGAACATTTTTTATGATATTCAAAACAGAATATGGATTACTTGATGTCTGATAAATGTAATTCACAATCAATGTTTTCTGAGTGAGTCATGTAACAAGATGACTCTGGTTATGTCATCAATATTAATGATGGCAGCAGGCTTTTCTCTGGCATCCTCTTCCTCCTCCATTTGGACCAGTCCTGCCTTAGCATGTTCAGGAGAGTGATGGTCTCTTTCAGGTTCCTCTTTGATTTCTTCAATGTCTCCTATGACTAGAGCATCTTCCTGCAGAGCTGATTCCAACTCCATTTGATCGTTCACCTCAGCTGGTGTCATCCTCTCAAGGATAAGGACTGGTCAGTCTTTGGTGTCTCCTCCTCTGCTTCTTTTAACTGTACTTCCTCTTGTTCATCCTTTTGCTGTAGTGGAGTCTTCCTTCTGTGGTGGATAGATATGTGCTGAAGTTTTAATTCACCGGTGAAGTTGCTACAAAGTGGTCTAAATTCACGTTTGTGGAGTTTCGCAGTTTTCTAAGCAACTTCGACTATACCTGAATCACGACATTTCAATGTGAAGTGTGAAGTTTTGTGCATGAAGTGTGGAATTTTGTCCATGAATGGCAGAATTCCACACTTTGTGGTTGAAACTTCACACTTCGCAGGGAAGCTTTGCCCTGCACAGCTCAATCAGCACTCCACGAACTGGGCTAAATTCACAGATTAATTTGTAAATTGAATTTTAATAACTTCTCCCATCTTTAGTGATGGATGAGGTGCCCCTTCAAAAATACATAGAAACCAGCAGTAAGAATATTTTTTAAATATGTACATCATAACAGAACGCGTTATAGTTACCTTTATCAAATACTATTTCTCCATCTAGTGTTAAAAATGTAGAAACACAGTTTATTAAAACAGATTGTACTACCAGATTGCATAACAAAATGTTACAATTTTTGGAATAAGAAACTTGAAGTATAGTAACAACAAATGAACCCACAAAAGTTATGTATTAATTTATTGCATTCATTTCAAGTCTAGTTACAAAAAATGTTTAGGATGCTTTTAGATATACTAACAACACTAAGTGCATAACAAGAAATAAACAAGTAACATAACATACGAACATACGAAGAAGCCAGGAGAAGAAGGTCATTTGGTCTATCAATTCTGCTCATATTGCAGGGTCCACAGCTTGAGCTACTGTCCCTGCCCTTCCTACCCACTGCTCCCATCCTCCCTATCCATGATCCTTACCTTCCCCCATGCCTATCTCAGCCTCTCTTAAAGCTGCCTAATGTCTTCAATGAGATGACCTCTTCCAGCAGTGCATTTCAAGTGTCCACCACCCTTTCTGTGAAGAAGCGTTTCCTGACCTCCCTCCTAAACCTCCCACCCTCCAGCTTAAGATTGTGCTCCCTTGTGTTATGGTTGCCACTCAGCTTAAAGATACTGCCCTTATCAACCTTACTCATCCTTATCAAGTACTTGATGGTCCCAATCATGTCCCCCCCCCCGGCTTCCAGGCAGTACATGTTCAGTGCCCTCCCTCAAGCTCTCCTCATATGCCTTGCCCTGCTGACTGGCTATCATCTTTGTAGTCCTCCTCTGGATCTTCTCCAGCAGGTTAATGTCCTTTCTGAGGTGTGAGCACCAGTACTGAACTCCATACTCTAGATGTGACCTTAACAGTGACCTGTACAAGGGCAGTATAACCACCTCTCTCTTCTACTACTGATCCCCCTAGCTATGCATCCCAGCATCTTGTTTGCCTTTGCTGCTGCTTTCTTGCACTGTGTGGAGTGCTTCAGGTCACTAGTGATCATCACTCCCAGGTCCTTCTCCTCCTCTGATGCAGATACTCAGACTCCAACCAGGAAGTAATCTGTCCCGGGATTCTTGGCTCCAATATGCATAACTTTGCATTTCTTGGCATTGAAACCAAGCTGCCAGATCCTGGATCACCTCCCCAGCTTTTCCAGATTTTAATGTAGGTCCTGTATCCATTTAGCTGTGTCCACTCTCCCACAGAGTTTGGTGTCATACACATTATGTTTTAACATTATGATTACAAATTTCACAAATGCATATATGGAACTATATATGGAAATATATGGAAATATGTACTTATCATGTTTATGGTTGCCAAACACTGGTCTCCCTATATCCGGTTCCATGGACTCCACCATGGCAAACCACACTAGGTACTGGAAAATGAGAATTTCTATCGCTTGGTACTAGTTCTATACTGGAACATCTTTGCAGTGCATCTTATAAAAATTTAGCCAGATCAACTTCCACTTTCTCTTGCACCCTAACCTTTTCTGCACACTCCCCTTGTTACCTAGCTTTGTAACTGTCTTGTCCCAGAATTTCATCATTAGCTTGTTGGTAGCCTTTAATAAATATGCTAGCTCTCCTATATCCCTTAAGATAGTTATTAGCACTTCCATCTCCCCTGCTGACCATCTGACTTGAGTCTTGAGAACACATCTTGATCTATTTGCACTGATGGAAGAGGTGGAAATGCAGAAACCACCATGGTGGTAGGAGTGGGAAAGAACTATCAAATAACAATATTCCCCACCCCCTCAAAAAAATAAAAATTAAAAAAATGTACACATAAGAAACAAACCACAAAAGCAATTCAAAAAGAAGCTTAACTGAAATTACTTTTAAAACAAAACAAAATTTAAATAAAAAGTGTAAGAAAGATACATTTAATTACTATTTATAATCTATCTTTCTATGTGTTTCTATTTATCTTTCTATCTGTCTGTCTGTCTGTCTGTTTATTTCTAAGACTGTAGTTATGTAAATAATCCTGCTTTAATGATGTCTATTTGAGTGTGTAGCTCCTGCTTCAGATACACAGCTATGACAGTTATAATGAGAAAGCAAATGTTAAGTAACATGTGATTAGCTAAAACAAACAAAAAAACTAATTATTTGATTTAGTCAATCACAGGTCATGTTACAAACTGCAGTATTCATTTGTGGCAATGTTTACGTGGTCACCTTCATTTTCTAGAAATGTAATACAAACACGTGACATACTGTACGTAAACATGGTGGGTATGTATGTATGTTAACGTAATGCAATAATTTCAAAACAATGTAATTGTACAATCAAGTGAACACATATATAAAGAGATCATTTACAGTGTATATTTGGTTACATTATTATGATAATATTTAATTTAGTGCTCTTTATGTTATATACAACTATGACATAATACGTGAATACCACTGATAAGTTGCAAGCATCATACATTAACATGTCATAGGTCCTTGAATTGTACATGAAATATTTTCATTTTATTATTTTCATTATAATGTATTGATGGTTTTAAATAAATTATCCTATTTTAGAAATGACTATTTCATGTCTTCATCATAAAAATATTAAATATATTTAATATGCTCAAGTAATTAGCCATACAATGCAAGGTCATAGTCAACATTTTGACAGCATTTGTAACAAATGGGACTATGCTCCTCTACATTTATTATTATTTATAAGTTAAACAAATGCATTATACAATCAGTTACTGGCTTATGTAGTGTTTGTAGGATTATTTAATGCAATCTTTAGGTAATAACATTCACAAAAATTATAAGACACAAACGCCATACATCAACATGGGGATGGTATTGTAACCGAATAACAATATGTTCTTTTACTTTTATTATTATGATAAGGATAAACAAATATATCACACAACTGGTCATTTTGTTATATAGTATTTGTAAAAATATTAAATATGTTCAAGTAATAAGGACACATGAGCCACTGGATGCAAGCATCATATGTAAACATGGCAACAAGTTTCATAACAAATCAGAATAAGCTTGTCTATATTTAGTATTATTATTAAGATACACGAATACATTATACAAATGGTTACTGGGTCATGTAGCATTCATAGAAATATTTAATACGATTATTGAGTAATATGCACACATAAATCATAATGATGAAGGTGTTCGTAAGAAATGAGAATATGCTTGTTTATGTTTATTATCATTTACAAGTTAAATGAATACATTATACAAACAGTTCCTAAGTTATGTAGTGTTTGTAGAAATATTTAATGCAATCTTCAGTACAAGTGGCACATATTGACATGGGGACAGCATTGTTAGTGAATGACAACATGTTCATTAACATTTATTACTATTTGGACATGAAATTAATACATTACACAAACAGTTACTGTGCTATCTAGTTTTTGTAAAAATATTAAATGCACTTGTGTGATAAGGGTATTGTACATGAGCCATGAGATGCAAGTGTCATACGTCAACATGGGGGACAGCATTATTGCCAAATAATAATATGTTCACTTTACATTTATTATTATGTTATCAATAAACAAATACATTACACAAATGGTTACTGTGCTATGTAGTATTCATAAAAATATTACATGTGCTTGAGTAATAAGGACATGTGAGCCATATGGTGCAAGCATCATATGTCAACATGGTAAAGACTTTTGTAAGAAATAAGAATATGATAGCCTAATTATTTTTTATAAGTTAAACAAATGCATTATACAAACAGTTATTATGTTACATAGTGTCCATGTGAATATTTGATGCAATCATTAGGTAATATGTTCACATAAATCATAGGACACGAGCAGCATACATATACATGGGGTCAGCTTGTTACCAAATAACAATATGTTTGTTTACCTTTATTATTATGTTAATGATAAATGAATACATTACACAAATAGTTACTGTACTATGTAGTGTTCATAAAAATATTAAATATGCTCAAGTAATGAGGACATGTGAGCCTTACAACACAAGCATCATACGTCAGTATGGGGGAAGCTTTCATAGCAAATGGGAATATGCTGTTCTATTGTACATTTATTACTCTCAAGTAAAATGAATACATTACACAAATGGTTATTGGATTTTGTAGTGTTCACAGAAATATTTATTATGACCAAGGAGTAATACACACACATAATTCATATGATGCACATGTCATATGTCAATATGGGGACAGCATTGTTACCATTTAACAATATGCTTGTTAACATTTCTTGATATTTTAATGAGAAATTAATACAATACATAGCAGGTCTGCCAGGGCAGTGATAAAGCTACCATTTGCGATGCTGGTGACCTGGGTACGGGAATGAGCCTGGGTCATCGGAGGGTAGGCCAGGAGGAGGAGGACCGAGCATCCTTGGGATGCTGTCCTCCTCCGGGGAGGTAGAGTCACTGCTCCCACTGCAATACCACCACCTGGGTGCACACAGGTGGAGGTGCAGCTGGGAGTGCCATGAGGAAGGGAAGGATGTTGTCTGAGGTCCAGAATGGCAGCACGTCTTGGCATGCACATTTCTCTTTGGACCTGCACTAATTTTGCCATTCTCGTAGGTCAGGAGAAAAACAGAAAATGGACCCTGCTTCCATGCCTGGAGATAGGCCCCGGTGCCGAGCCCCATGGACCAACCCTGGTGTCCCAGTGGAAACAGCCCGACACGATTTGTGTAGGTAGGGAGGAATCCAAGACTCCTTCCTTCCCTGCCGGGAGGAGGAAAATCATGGCAGGGTAAAGGCTGTTCCTACCAGGGCACTAAAGAGTTCAGCTGAGCCTGTGGACACCTTGAGAGACCCTAAGGGAAGGCACAGTCATGATGCAAGGGGGCTTGAGAAACAGAGAATAAAAAAATAATAATTACAGTCCCCACTGCTTATAATGGGCACATTTTTGCAGAAACATTCTGTCCATTATAGCGTGTGTTCACTGTAATGTCATGATTGAAAAAAAGGCACAGTACTGTACCTCTCTTTCCGTGTAGTGAAGGGGTCCAAAAGGTCAGCGATTGGAAGATTTCCTTTGTGTCTGCAGAGCCTGGGGATTTAAATCACTTTACCCTGATCTCTTTAAATCACCTTGATTTCTGGCAGGCTGGCATGTAAAAGCTTAGGATTCCTGGATCAGTGATCACTATTTTCCTTGCTGTGTGACTCCGCTTGTTTGACTATTAGAAGTTGGCAGTCAGGTTATGCCAGTCCCTTTCCCTGCTCTGCAAGTTATCTCCAGGATACTTTGGATCAATATCAGAAGTGCACCGGACCTGTTTTTTTCATCCCATGTATTATTTCCCTCTCCTATATAACAATAGCTTATTTCTGACTTCTCATGCTCCCTTATGGACATCTTTAACAGGGCTTTTCCCTGATACTCATTTAGGTAGCTGATATGGCTTCCAAATAAAGGCTTGTGCTTACAGCTTCACCTGCTCAGGTGAATTTTTACTCTCAGAGGACTATGTGATGGTTGCAGGAATGTGGAACCCTTATTTTTTTGAATGCTGACTTCCTGATCATATTCCACAGTACGGAAACTAAAACACTGCAGTATTTTGGGCTGATAAGCTGCTAATTAGTATCAGTTCACACTTTGGCAAGCTCAGCAAACTACATACCAAAGTGCGAATTGACACTACCAGCTAATCTGCCCAAAATAGTAGACAACTAACGATCGTTGTAACTCCCATATTTAACATTGGGATCTATTGGAATGGCATTTGGTTTTACAGAATTGCCCGAAGTAAGCAGCTGTCCAGATTAAGCATGGACGCTATATGTGGAGTGGACTGTAAACCAATACACAAACAATTACTTTGTTGTCTAATTATTTTTGTTAACATCATTGCATTATTGCAAATCATGCAAAGAGAACAAAAGCCATAATACAGGTCTTATATTCTAATACAGTCACACTTAAGTTCTCCTTTGTTTAGTCCAATAATAAGTAGAAACTACACAGATCACATAAACAATTTAGGTGCTATATGTGGGAGCAAAATAGTGCATCATTTCAGAGTTGGGGTGACTACAGTGGGCATCGCCTGTCAGGGGTGAAGAGAAGAGGACCTAGCACCTTCCTAACATAGGAAGCTGCTGGTGTGGATTGTTCAGTGCCAGTGTTCTCAATAGGTGGAGGGTCATGCAGTTCAAAGTGAGAAAATAGAAAGGCTTCTTTGATATTGTTATATTTATGCAGAGACTGCTTCACAAAATGGGATATCCAATCCTTCAGGGCTATAAGTCAGTGGGCTACCAAGGGAACCTTCTCAGACCTCCTTCTCTGAAATAGGAGCCTCTTGGCTTCAATGACAGCCATCAGGAATAAACAGAGTTGCTTGGGAGGTAAGGTATCCATAGGGGGAGATATAGAATGTATAGCTGAGGTAAGAAGAGGAGGTGATCAATCAAACTATTGCCTTACAAGACTTATGGATGCCTTCCCAGAAGGGCTGGATTTTGGATCAGCGCCACAGTATGTGCAATAGGTCTGCTCTGGTGGTCTAGCACCTCCAACAGGTATCATTAGGTAAAAGGCTAAGAAATTTCACTTCTGCTGCACGTGGTACCAACTGTGCATAACTTTATACTATGTGAGAAGGCTCATGGTGTCCAGACAGGATTTGTGGGCAAGTAGATGTAACCGTGACCAGTGAGCATCAGAAATGTAGACCCCCAAAGCCGAGGACAACTTGGTCCTGGCTCCTTCTGAGGGGTTGGGGCTGCTTACAAAATCTGCCTGTATATCAGGCCAGCTCTTCCTTTAGTAGCAGTGAACCATGCAGGCAGGAGATGAGCAGGTGTGTGCAGGATCAGCAGTAGCTTCTTAATGCAAGCACTTATGGCACATCTTACTTGGAGGTAGTTCCAAAATCCCCCCTAAGGAGGTGACATGTTGCCTGGAGGTTCTCAAATTAGTCTAACTACCTAGTAGTAGGTTGGCACAAATTTGAGAGGTGCATCATACCCCATTCTTCCAAGTTGTTCAGTGAATTGGGGAGCCTACTGACTGTAATCAGTGCTTTGACCCACAGAGGGAGCAATGACAAGTGGATGAGGGGCTTATTTATTTATTTATTTATTTATGTGTGTATTTAATTATTTATTTATTCAGGTACCAGAATTACACACCTTTGAGTCATAGACTCGTTTCCAAAGGCTCCACGTCAGTTACAGCATACAAGATATTAAGGCAGTTTTAGAGTGTTCATTTAGCCTAAGGGGGATGTGGCCTATACAAGGAGTTAGCTAAGCAGGGTGGTGGGGCATAGCTACATAGACACAAATATATTAGCAACTCAGGAAGATGCAGCCTATACAAATTGTTAGCTAAGCATGGTCCCTGTTACAAGGGACTAGTCATTTAACAGGAGTGAAAACAGTGCAGTCAGGAGAGATCAGACTTTGTCAAAATCAATATTTACAGGTAGTACATATGATTACAGGCTCAGGCTATTGGGTAGCAGAATAGTATGGCTAAGGGCAGTTGCAGGAGTGGGAAGTGAGAAGATGGTTTCTAAGGGGCTGTCTTGAAGGGACCCAGTTTGGTGAGCCTGGTGACAGATGGGGGGAGGGCACTGTAGAAGGTTGGGGCCCTGACTGTAAAAGATCTCTGTGCCGAAATTGTCTTGACCCTGGGGATTATTATGGAGCTAGTGCTAGAGCTACGAGTGCTTATTGGGTGTTCTTTGGTAGAAAGGTATGCTGATACTCCTGGTGGTATTAGCTCAAGATGAGCTTTCTTGACTGTGAGACTGGCTTAATACTGGAGCTTCTCATCAAAGTTTGGTTCTGCATTAGGGAGTAGAGGGTGCAAGTGTGCGTAGTCCGTGCCGCACCTGCCAGGAGTCTGCAAGCTTTGTTTAGGGCTACTTTAATTTTGTTGAGAGCCATTGTGTCTGCTGCACTGTAGATTAGCAGACCATACTCTATTAGTGACATGACCAATGAGGAGATGGCTAGCTTTAGGCAGTCCTTGTGACGATAGAGGAGGCCAATGTGGGTGTTCACTGCAGATGTGAGTGTGTGAATGTGGGCATGGAAGGTTATGGCAGGATCAAAGGTAACCCCTTGGTATTTGTAGGAGCAGACCTGATCTAGGGGGTGGAGTGAGCTGGAGATGATGTGGATGGGGTGAGTTCTTTAGCTTACTCTGATGGTGCGCAAATAGCAGGGCCTTAGTTTTCTTTAAGTTTATAACCAGTCTGTTTTCACTGAACCACTGTTCAGCCAGGCTAAAGGAGTGCTGGAGTGAGGCCTGCAGGCTGGTTGGGTTTGCATGGGTGGCACAGAGGACGGTGTCATTGGCATAAAGTATGATTTTTCCAGGGCAGAGGAAGGGGAGGCCATTAAGAAAGAGACTAAATAGTAGTGGCTCCAGAATGGAGCCCTGTGGGACTCCTGCGTGAATTAGGCAGGATAGGAATAGTGTGGTATTAATCTTAACACACTGCATTCATGACATCAGGTAGCTGGAGGGCCAGTCTAGGGGACATTGTGAGAAACCTATTTTGGATAGGGTGTCCAGCAGGAGGGGGTGGTTGACTATGTCGAAGGCCTTGGAGAGATCTACAAACACTGCTTCTGCTAGTTGTCCCTTATCAAGAGCGGCATGGATCTAGGGTAAGAAGTCCAGGAGGGCCGTGGTAGTGCTGTTCACAGCACGGAAACCATGCTGTTGGCTGCAAAGCAGGTTATGAGTGTCTAGGTAGGCTGTTAGCTGGTCAGCCACCATCTTTTCTAAGGCTTTGGAGGGGGGTAGGATTGAGATTGGTCAGTAGTTCCCCGTGGATAGGTGATCCCCATCTTAGTGGATGGGCATCACTACTGCAGTTTTCCACTTTTTGAGAAACTGACCAAGGCAAAAGGAGAGATTCAGGAAGCCTGTCAGGGGGAGAAGCAGAACATCCAGTGCCAGGAAGAGCAATCTAGTGTCAAGAGGGTCATTCAGGGGGCTGGTGCCTTTCAGGTCCTTGGCCAGATGTGGCTCAGCTTCTAAAGGGGTGATTGCCCTTAGGTAGAATGGCGGACAAGAGATCTGGGGGGGTCAGAGGTGGGGATGGGGCTGAAGAAATTTTGGGGGAGGACTGAGCACAGTTCAGTGAAACTGGTGTTGAGGGCATCAGCTGTTTCCTTAGGATTAGTGGCAACTGAGCCATTTATTGAGATCTGTGAAGGGGGTGGGGACCGCGATTTGCCTTTGAGTGTTTTTATATTGTCCCAAAATTTTCGGGAGGAACCCCAGGAGGAGGTAAGTTGGACCCTAAAGTGATCAGTTTTCACTGGAAGGATGGCCCAGGTACATTTATTCTGCTCTACACGATAGGCCTGCCTGTCGGCAGCCTTTGCAGATTCTCTGGCTTTGTGCCACAGGTTGTCTCTGTGCTTTAGCTGTTGGATGAGTGCTGGAGTGATCCAGGGTACATTACTCTGCTTCCGGTGGGTTTTATTTTGAGGGGCAAAGATTTCACAGGCAGAGGTAAATGAGTCGTGGAAGTAGCCTAAGGCAGCATCCACACTAGTGGCCTGGTAAATTGGGGTCCAATCCCAGCAAGCAAGGTGTTCCTTGAATTTGGCAAGGTTTCCCAGGTGAAGGATATGCTGGAGTATGGTGGTAGGTGCAGGGGCAGGTTGTTTGCCTGCCCAAGTACAGCTAACTGGTGAGTGGTCACTCAGGGAGTCTAGGAGGATTGTTATGTCCTTAATTCTATGGGGCTGATTAAAGATTATGACATCCAGCAGGATGTCCTTGCCTGTCGTGGGGTTGTGCCTGGTGGGCTGAGTCACCAGCTGATGGAGGTCTAGAGTTGTGAGAGCATCCTTGGAGGCAGTGGTCATGTTGGAGAGCCAATTTAGGTTGAGGTCCCCCAGGATGAGATGTTCAGCTTTATGCGGGAGGCTGGTGATACATTCTGTAAGACAGTGGAGAGACTGAGACTGCTTACACGGTGGGATGTAGGCCACTGTGATTGTGAGGGGGGCCTTGGTTGTGTCAGGGATGATCTTGATGGAAATGGCTTGCGTTCCATGGTCCAAGGCTGGAGGTGGTATGGCTCGGGCAAGCAGGGAGTGCCGCAGATACATAGCACATCCACCACCCCGTTTTATGACTCTGTCAAGGCAGTGTAGGGAGTAGCCTGGAATGAATACAAAGGAGTCTGGGATGGACTTGGAGAGCCCTGTCTCTATCAGAGCGAGGATGTCCGACTGGTGCTGTGTGATCCAGCATTATAATGCAGCAGTTTTCTTTAATATGCTGCAAATATTCATGGAGGCAATTCAGAGTCCAGTGGTGGGTGCAGGGTGAGCTGGGGTGTGGGACCCAGGTCCTGAGTTAGGGTGGACATTCCTTGAGAGTAGAAGGGGCAATACGAGAAGTCTAAGAAGGGGTTTGAGCCTTTCTGGGCTGGAGGACACAGGGCTATTTCCTCGTCCTGTGTGGCACACACATGGGGTAGGAAGTGACCATATGATGTTGACTGCTGACCAGACTAGGGATGGGGGGTTGTTGCAGATTGTGACCAGTACATGTGATGGTATGGGTGGGGGGGTACTGCATGGGTGAAAGTACTGGGGGAGCTAGGACTGAGTGGCCTTACCAGTGTCAGCTGAGGGTACTGCTGGTCAGTGGGGGAAGCAGGTATTGCAGGTGTGGAAGCAGACCCACCAGTAGGAGCACAGCCGGACTGAGGAGGCTGACCATGCTGGGCAGTGAGCCAAAGCATAGGGCCTTTTTGTGTGGTGAGATATAAGGATGGACTGACTGCCTTCCACTAGTGTGTGAGTCTCTGTGGCATAGTGGCAGGGTGCTGGACTTTGGTTTATGGGGTACCAGGCTTGAAACTGAGAGGACTGTTCAGGGGGTCTGGTTGGGTACTGAAAGTGAGATGCACAAGGTGGAAAAACAGTGGGAAAGTTGAGAAGGGGTGCATTAGCGACTCCTAGTGGTGAAGATAGGGCATGCATGTGTGGGGGAGGTAGTAGAGCCAGGGTGGGTGAGCTAGAGTGGCTGGGAGGGGTAGAGAGAGGGCAGAGAGTGAGGATAGGCAGTGTTCACAGGCTGTAAAGGAAGAGCCGCCTTCTGGTGGTGTGAGCATATAAACTGCAAATGGGAAAAAGGGGAGATAGGAAATATAAGGAACAGGAAGTCATGTGACATGGGAGGCTTTAAATTAAGGTCAGGCTTGGGTGGAAGGGGGCTGGGGTGGGCGGGGCAGTCAACACGCAATGTCGTGAGCTAACACCCTAGCAGAGATGGTGCAGTAGAGAGTGATCCATTACCACTTGGTGCCTCTCGGATGCTTTCCAGCCTGTGTTTGTGGCTGCTTCAGGCAGCAGAAGTGTGTACTGGGAGTAGGGAAGGTTACGGTGGGCCTATAAGGGAGAAAATCCAGAACAAAGAACTTCAGTTAGTATGTGGTGGGAGCCTGGTCCGAAGTACGCATACGCCAAGTATTGTACTCCTCTGAGCTGTCTGGCACTGTACTGTGCATGCGTGGACTTGGCACAGCTATCAGGACAAAGTAGGTTGCAAATGTCATCTAGAATGCATGGCAGCACTGGAGGAGTATTCTGGCAGGGTTCCTGAACAGGAGCACAGCACTAGTAGGATGTAAACACACGGGTACAATTCTGGCTTAAGCACTACAAAACACATGGTAATGAGTCTGACCCTTAAAGTAATGCAGAGATCCTGGCAAAACTAGTACAGTGAGAGGCTAACAAATGAGCAGAAAATCAATCAGTAGAGATTGGAGGCACAAAAAGTCAATTTAAACAGTTCAACACCCCTAGCAGAGATTGTGAAGTAAGGAGGGTGATCCATTACCTCTTGGCACCTCTTGGCACCTCTTGGACGCTTTCCAGCCCACGTTTGTGGCTGCTTCAGGCAGCAGAAGTGTGTACTTATGAAGACAGCTTTTTATCTTTTCCAAGCCTCAAGGGGGTGCCACCACGGGGCCCACCAAAATAACCCCTAGTTGTCGGACAAGTACATGGACAGCAGGGTTCATTATCAGGCCTGAAAACCTCTCAATGAACACTCACAAGGGAGGGGCTATTAGGAGACATTGTTGTGAGCCACTGCAGTACCTGCACACAGTGAAAAGCAACATAGTACACGTAGAACCAAGGTAGAACCCCTCTCCAGCTGTTTATGGCTTTGCCCTGCTGCAGTGAGGAGGCTTACCCTCCTATAAGAAGTTCCCTAAGAGTGCATCCATTCTGGAAAACCAGTATGCCGGGATGTCCCCTGCTAGGTGAACAAGGCAATGGAGCAGTTTTGGGGCCATTTTCATCTAACTACTGCTATCTTCCCTGCTAGGGATAGATATAGTAGCTTCCAGCACTCATATTGATGTCTAAGCTTTTGTAACAGTGAGGTTAACTTATCAGATTTCATTCCTCTGAGGTTTGGATGTGTCCAGATTCACAGGTATTTGATGCCTTTGAGAGATGATTTAAGTCCCCAGGGTGCTACAAAGTTGAGTGCACAGCATCTGTACAGTGGGAGAATTTCAGTCGTACTAGGGATTATTTTAAGGCCAGAGATACTCCAGGAGGCAACAAGGACATCAGGTAGAATGGAAAGACATGACATGGCATCTCACTGCAGTACTGAACGATTGTCAGCATAGAGGAGAGTGCATACTTCCAGCTAACCCACTTGAATGCCCTGCAGTTTTAGGTGCTAACATTGAGTGAGTGCTAGGGGTTCTAGGACAAGAAAAAATAGCTCAGTGGAAAGGGGCCAGCTCTAGCAGGTTCCCCGCTGTTGCAAGAAAGGGGAGGAGAAGGCTGCATTTGTCAATACCCTAGCAGAAGTTTGCGTGTACAGTGTTTGGGACCATCCCCTGAATTAAGGACCAAATCCCATCCTTTGTAACATAGTCGGAAGGTAACCCCGCTCCATTGAGTCAAATATCTTTTGAAATCAATGGCTACTTCAGCTGCTAGAGTGGTGGTTGAGGAGGTCTGGGCCATCATGAAAGAGAGATCCCTGTGATGATCAGAGCTGAGATGCCCCTTTACACCTCACCTGGAAGGGATGAAAAAGGTGAGGGAGGACTGCCTCTAGCCCTGAGGCCAGCATTTTAGCAAGAATCTTGGCATCCACATTGATGAGCTAAATAGGTCACTAGCTCTCTAGTAAAGTGTGTTCCTTCTTGGTCTTAAGTTACACAGTAATCACTGTCTCCTTGAGAGAGGGGGGAGGAGGGTGTGACTGTGAGACTCCTGATAAATAGACTTCATGGTAAGTAAAACCACATCTGGGATCAGTTGATACAAATCGATGGGGGTACCATCTTTGTGTGGGTCTTTCTGCAAGGACAGGGCCATGATTGCTCTACATATTTCATGAGAGGAAAGAAGGGCATCCAGCACTGCTCTTTGCTATGTACTTAGGGTTGGCTAGAGGATGCAGGTAAGGAAGGTCTCCAATTGTATGGGGTCCAGAGGGCTCTGGGATGAATATAGCATCTTGTAAGAGGTGTGCATCACCCAGTTGATCTGCTTCAGAGCAGTCTGCAGGGGTGCCTTGGCCATCCTTTACTGCATGAATGTACCTGTTGGCCTGCTGTGTGCAGTCTGTATGACAGCAACTTGCCCACCTTCTCCCCCATTCCAGTTGCCAGCTCTGCTTTTTGTGTTGACAGAGAGTTGATTTGCATGCAGAAGACCCTAACTTCCTGTAACAAATTGGACTGTAGAAGGAATGCATCAGTTTCTTTAAGGGCATTCTCCTTCTCAACAAGGTCCTTCTCAAGGGCCTTTTGCTCAACCTCCCTCTTCCAGTGTCATGCAGCCATGAAGGCCATAATATGGCCTTGAATGTAAGCCTTGAAAGCTTCCCAAAGTGAGGCCTTGGTGGTGTCTGTGCTGTAATTTAGATTGAAATAGGAGGACACCATCTGTTGAAGCAGGGTGAAAACTCTTTCTCCTGGAGCAGTATGGGGTCCAGTTGCCATGAAGCAGACTGGAGGAGAAGGGCCACAAGAAATAGATACATCCACCAGGCTATGGTCCAGTCAATAGAGAAGGGCTGTGTTTGAATCAGTCACATCTGAGATGTGGATGGGGAAGTCAGCCTGAAATCAATGCAGCTGGAAGTGCGATGGGAGGCAGAGAAGTAAGAATATTCAAGAATACGGGGATGGTGCTGGCACCAGATATCAGCTATGGAAAATACCAACATCATATCTTTATCTTTTTCCAGGGTCCTTACATGGGGCTCCTGGTTACCAGAGTTCCTATCCATGGAGACCTCAAGTGTCAGATTGAAGTCCACTCCCAGTTGGGGGGGTGTTAGGGGAAGTAAGTGCCACCAGGCCATGGTTGAGGTTGTTACCCAATAATTAGGGTTCTTCAGGCATGTAAACAGCCCACAACTAATCAGCCAGTTTTGTCTGACTGAGAGGAGCCCAAGCCCAGGACAGGGTCTTGTGGACCAGAAATGAAACCTCCGCCTTACATATAGGGGCACAGCTGTGCACCTCTAGGCCAACCCACTCCCTGTGGAGCTTGGCTACCTCATCTGGGTGGAGGTTAGTTTATTGTAGTAGGGTGACTTTGACTTTGAGAAACTTAACTCTGGTCAGAGTGTACTTCTTTTTAACTGGAGAGTTTAAACCTGTGACATTCAACAAGATATATTTTATGGTGACCATTGGATGGATCGGTTGGTGTAGAGGTGAAAGAATACAACTCCTTATTTCTCATGACCATCAGACAAGTGACTTTCAGTTTGCACAGTGTGAAACAAACAATAAGCCTGTGAGTGACTGTTTATAGTAAATAATGGAAGCACATAAATACAATAACTGAAACAGGTCGAACTTACAGAAACACCCTGAAATCTGTGGGCCCAAGACCTCTTGTTCACAAGGCCCAGTTTTAGGGAATGGAGGAAAGAAATCACTAATGAGCAGTGTAAATGTGGAGAGAATACAGACACAGATATATCTAGTCAGGTGTCACATGCTGAGTGAAGAAGAATTGCTCACGCAATCTGGGCCTGAAATAGAAGCATACAGCATATCCGAATGCTCTTGCTCCCTCGGGTCCTGTACTTTCTAAATAATTTCCCCATCCCTCTCTTGCCCAAACTTTTCATCTCTTTAGAGAAACTGATGGCCAGTTTCCTATGGGATTCTAAACCGCCTCGGTGGAATAAACTCAAGCTGAGAGCACACTTGTCCCAAGGAGGACTTAATGCACCCTGGTTTTTTGGCTATCATCTATCCTGTATAGCTGCACAGGCAACCAAATGGTTTGTGCCCCATTATGTGGATCCTCCCCCACTATGGGTCCAATTGGAAACTGATCTGGTGAGCACAGTACCCCTCTCTACTTGTCTCACCTCATGGACAAGTCTGCCCCAGTCTCTCCCACCCACTGCATTATGTACAGCCCTCTCATGGAAACATCTCATGGCTAAGTCTCACCTCCCTAAACAATTCTGGAACCCTCCTATACAATACACCCCTTTATGGTGGAATGATCTTATTCAAAATTGATGGGGCATCAATATATTGGCCCTCCTAGCACAAAGCTGGAATTCGGCTTATACAAGATCTCTGTCCCTCGGGCATGTATCCCTTGCTTCCCTTTGCTCATTTACAAAGGTAATTTTATTTACCACACAAGGATTTTTGGAGGTATTTGCAAATTCATAGTGCCCTACAGCCTCTTCTCCTCAAATACCAAGGTGCTACCCCATGGACGTGGTTAGCCTGCCTACATTGTCTCCCCATTGTCAGAGGGGTTATGGGTTGCTTCTACAGTTCTTGGAGAGATTCACAACCCAATACAACTATGTCATGTAAAAAGAAATGGGAAATATACTCTGGCTCCCCATTACTGATAATCAACAGCATTCCTATCTTAAAACTAGACACCGTACTTATAGTGATACCAATAGTCACTTTTTGCAGTTAAAAATCTTATTGTTATGGCACCTCACACCAGTAGTTCTTTATGCCCATGGCTCGCTTGGCCATAACAAATGTTGGCACTGCTCCCAGGTGGAAGCACGCATTCTCCATATTCTATGGTCCTGTCCTAATTTGGTAACATTCTACAAAATGGTTGGCTCAGATATTTCCTTAGTGCTTAATCATTCAATTGTCCTTGCTGATGTAAAATTAGTGATGGGAGATACTACCTCCTTGGGCCAACTACATAAACCTTTTAAAGACTGGACTTTGGTAGCTATCTTAGAGGCTAAACATCTTCTCTTTATGTGCTGGCACCAGCCAGTTATCCCCACTTGCACCACCTGGCATGCAGCTTTGGCTAAACTCTTTATGTTTGAAAGACTATCTCACCTTCATAAGGGAAATCTCTGCTCTTACTACCAGAAATGGGAACCCTTCCTTTGCTCTCCCATCTGTAAACTCCCACCACCACCTTCCAACTCTCCTATGTAATGGGCTGCTTACAAGCTTCCCACTGCACCTCTAACTTAAATCATGGATGGACTATGTACCTATTATAAGATATAAGCATCTGTCTGTGCTAATTACTTTCTTATTCCTTTGCTATCCTTCCTAGAAAGTACTACATCTTTAAGATAATTGACTATAGATATAAAAGATAAGGTGATACCTCGGATTTATTGTAAGACATATTGTTCATAAAGGATAGTTTCTGTCACTAATTTACCTATTTGAGATGTATGATATTCAGAGACTTGTTGGCTGCACTGTTCACTTTCTATTGTCAAATACTTAAAACCTCTCAATAAAATATTATACGATAAAAAAAAGAAGCATACAGCAACAAAAACTACAGTATATTATGGTATATGCACCTCACATGGCATTGAGATGCCAAGCAGTAAAGCACATACTAGGAGGGTCCCCGAAGGAAACTATCAGAAGAGGGGATCTGGGAGGAACTAGCAGAGAATGAGGGGACTGGAGCAGCTATCTGTAAGCCTTGTAGAAGTGGCAGTTAATAAAACTGTTTGGCATACACATCTGGTAGGCTAGTGTCCCAGAGGGTCAGACAGATACAGGCAATGTAGGGGAAGAACATCCACTTCATGGACTAAATGTTGCTGAGGCAGAATATAAAGAAGCCCCATTCACCATAGTTAGCCCTGCCCTGGATGTTCAGGGGGTGAGTGAGGCCTTATGGGACTGAACACAAGTGGTTTCCATAGGTTGGTAAGATCATTAAAGGCCACCCCATCACACCTACCTGACCAGCCTACTCCACATGAGGGTGGCCACCCACGATAGGCCAAACAATTGCAAAATACATGACCAGGGCTAGCTTGCCAGCTAAGTCACATGGCCCCCCTCAGGGGCCAAGGAGACAAGAGGGGACTGATATAGAAAATGGAGGCAGAGAAAGGTAGTTAGCGACTCCTGTAATGGTAAGTTAAAAAATAAAAGGTGGATAGAGACCTCACCCAGTGAGTAGACCATAAAATTTAGTTCCCACAATTAGGATACTTGATTAAGACAGATGACCTGATCCCTTAACTTGTAACAGAAGTAATCAACTACTAGAGCCTTGCATTTAGTTCATTGTAGTAATAATCAGTTGTAACCAATGTCCTGTGCTCTCCCAGGTTGTGCCTGAAAATAGGCAGGTCTGTTGCCTAGCGCACTTACCCGGTTACCAAAAGCTAATAAATAAATAAATAACAAACAGTTGCCAATAGGGCATGTAAAACATAACAACGTCTCGTCCATATAAGTGGACAAGACTACAAACGCTGTTTTGGTGGTGCCAAACTCATAACAGAGATGTAGTGGAATGCTAGCAGTTCTCTACCATTGTCAACTATTGGCCCAGAGAAACTGAAGTCTTTAGGCAAACACAGAACTGAGCTGCAGAGTGTGACATTTGACTTAGACTGGAAATGTTGACCACCTGTCAGTGAGAGGGATGACTTGAAGTGCTTGTAGCAAAGGGACCACCCCACCACACCTGGTGATGGACCCACTGCCTTGTTCAACCAAATGTAATGGAGTAGTGAGGTGGAGAGAAAGCAAGTTCAGATGCAAGGTCTAGGTAGGAGCAGGAAA